>CM026265.1:23210813-24510811 GCA_014851425.1 Senna tora | reverse complement strand
ATGTCTGAACCAAGTCAATGTTCACCTGGGATGGGTAGTCTTTCGACTTTGTGTATTTCAGGGAACCAATTACCAAAAAAAAGAGAGAGGAACATTTTCATTTCATTTATCCAAACACTATCATCCATTGTCAGTCACCTTTAAGTCTTCATGTGTATAAAATTACTTGACATTAGAATAAACCCTGGGGAATAATAAGGACAACTCACAATATAAGTTCAATCCATGATAAGAGCTTTGTTTCTTATGCAAGTTTAGCATCCAATTGGCTTTGCAAGTGACCAATGTGAGAGTCAAACCTTGTGGGAAGTTATTTGAGCCAAACACTAATTTCTTTTCATCGATTATCATTAAGTGTAATCTATCTGCTCATGCCGGTTCTAGAACTTGTTTTTAATCTTAATTGAAGCTTTGCATGCATTGGTTTGATAGAAAGGATGGAGGCATTCATTTCATTCTCCCTTTGTCCAAACATAAAGCCCACTTATATTCCCTTTTGCCACCTATTTTGAGCCTTTTATTAAGCAATTTTCAAAACACTTCATCACATGATTCTTGGATGGTATTACGTTGACCAGTCATTCTCGCGAGTTGGATTTGCCTAGCGATTCAAATAAGCCAAGAAAGGGCTTGAAAAAAAAGAAAAGAAAAGAAAAGAAAGAATAGAATGATTATTAATGAAAAAAAAGATAAGAAAAAATAAAAGTACACAAGCAAAAAAGAGAGAAGATCTAAGGCAAACTCTTTTGATAGATAGAGAATGATCGATTGGTCAGTATCTTCCTTTTTAGGTCAAATTTTTCGTGCTCATGCAAGAAACTACTATTTCATGCATGATAATTGATAACTTCATTTCTTAAACACTTTTTCCACATTAGCCATTCCTCCATCATTACAAGCTTTTAAAGACCTCTTGATTTATTACACTAATACATCTGTAGCGGAGATTTAGATTAATTACAAGCCTATGGCAACTGGCTAGTAGAATCGATTTGAGTGAAAATATTCCAACAATGGCAAGTGAGAGAATTACTTGTTCTCTGGTCGTTTGTATTTTCTAGTTGGATGCTCAAGTTGTTTAAAGACCTTATTAACTCTCAAATGCAAAGTTCCTAGGTTAGAGCAATTTCAATTCACAGAGTTGTCATTATGTTCACACAATAATTTTTGGGTCCATTTTTCTTCCTTTCATAAACCCACATTTTGCACCCATAAAGTCCTCATTAAGGTATAGTAAATACAAATGTTTTGTGTAGGGCTAATAAAATGAGAGAGAGACTTCAGTCTCAACACTCAAAGAATAAACTTCCCCTGGGAAATACCAAGCCGAGATCTTGAATCCCTTTATCCTATCCAAATTTTATCCTGAAATGAAGCTAGGGAAATTCTTCGCCCCTCAGGCCTCTTACCCTCTTTTTCAAAAATTGGAAAATCCCTTTTTCCATAACCCAGAAAAGCCTCATCTTTTTAATAGAAGTCCACTCTTCTGTCGGATTTCTCATTTTTCACATGTGTATCATGTAGACACTTCTCATTAGTCCCAAGATAAAGTTGATAAGTCTCTCTTTACTGGATTATCATTTTAGACAGGGCATTTTAAACTTTTGGTGATCTCGTTCTAACATGAGGGAGCTTGTGCTTCACGTTTGCAAATCATTGGAAATCAAAGTGTGAGGGAGAAACAATACTTGATTTCGAAATTTGAAAAGAAGTAACTTCTATGAGATTTTTCCATTGGGTTCTCAATGATTGAAACCAATATATTGATTAATTTCTTTACCTGGTATTCAATTGTTGAGACCAAGTTAATCGACTTCTAAGAGAAGAAGTTCTTGATTTATGTTCAAAACTCAAAATCAAAAATAAATTTTAAAATGAGATCAGAATTTTCTCACTTAGCTTTTGATGATTTGTTCAAAACTGAAACATCTTTAACCCTCTTTGTTTGGGTTTCAATGATTAAAGGTACGATCGAATGGTGTTTGTCTTCACTTGTTGTTACTCCTCCAATTGTTAAGAGAGCAATTCTATCTTATCCCTCGTTGAATTGACTGTTGCCCCGTCTCAGTCTCTTGGCTGGGGAATCCCTTTCTACCCAAATTGTGGTCCTAGCCCCTCATCCATTGACTTAGGAGTCCTCCTATTTTTAGAGACAGGGTCACAAGGTTCCACAATGTGTCTCTTTCTCTGCTTATCATGGGATTTAGATGTCCCAAATTCTTTGATAAATTCCATCCTAACGAGAGTAAGGTTATACTTTACATTTACATGTAAATCCTTGAAAATAGATGTATGAGGGCAGACAATGCTTGGTTTTGAGGATTGTAATCAAGTCACCTCTACCATGCTATTTTTTTTACTTGGTTTTCGATGATTGAAACCAATGTATTGATTTATTTCTTTACTTGGTTTTCAATGGTTAAGACCAAGTTAACTTTTAAGAAAGAAGAGGTGCTTGATTAGTGCTCAATACTCGAAATCAAGATGAACTTCGAAATAAAGTCATCTTGCCCTTAGTATTGAGATCGAAGTATCCCAAAAACATACCCCTCTCTGCTTGTCTTGGGATTCCAATGTCTCAAGTTCTCTTTTAACTTCTTTGTTTGCGGACTGGAGAATCATTTCCTCTGCATCTAGGGTTGGGATCCCGGTGTCCCAAAGCAGGTTTCTGGCTATATAGGGGTCTCTAATACCCTGAATTTTCCTCCATTCTCCTGTCGATGGACTGGGGAATCATCTTTTTGGCTGTTGGGATCCTAATGCGCCCACAAAATTCTTTACATAAGAAGGTTAGGGAATCACTTCCCCTCAAAGTGTTGGGGCAGGAGTATACCCAAATGTTGTTTCCATTTTTCCTTTAAAGAGAAAATCAAATAAAAATAAATAAAGTGATGTTTTGGACCATGCTTGTATGCATGTCTCTTATATGCTAATGCTATCACTATGTTTGCATATGTTCATTATCCTTGCATGTGTATTCACATTTGAGTCGATTAATTTATTAGCATCATTGCTTCATTTGCACGTGTATTAATTTGCATGACATTTGCACAATACTTCCATAAGTCATCAAGTGATTATTGTGTGATGATTGTATAGTACTCATGATTTTAACATTCCTGTTTCCATTTGACATGGTATTTGCATGAGCATTTGCATGATACACATATGCATAAATCTTTTTATCACATGCTAAACCCGAGCAAGATGGGAAGAGCAGGAAAAACATGTTTTGTGTAATCTTTGGGACTTGCTAAACCTGTAATACCCGGAAAATTTTTCGAAGTTTAAAATAAAATAAAAGGGAAAGAAAAGAAGTAGAAAATAATTTTTAGGATTTAATTCAGGACCTAAGAAATTGAAAACCTGAATTAAATAGGGGAAAGGATAAAAAAAACAAACAACACATATTAGTTATTATTTAATTAATTATTAATTATTTTATTAATTAATTATATTACTTTTTATTAATTATTTATTTATTTATTATTCAATTATTATAGTTATTTATTTATTTAAAAGGGAAGTGGGGTGCGTGGGTTGATTAAAAGAGGAATGAAGGAGGATTAGAAAGGAAAGAAGAAGAAAGAAAAGAGAGGAAGAGAGAGAGAAAGTCGAGAGAAGAGAGAGAGGGAGAAGTGACGGAAGGAGAACAAGAAGGAGGGTGTAGTAAGATGTATACGAACTTTCCTGGAGGAGTCGTTTACAAAGAATATATCGGGGGAATAGCAGCAGGAGGGTAGCTTCTTGGTAGCAGAGGATATTTAGGTACGGGGACTCCGATGTAGGGGAGTACTTAGTCAGTTAAAGTTATAGAAATAGAACCTAGTATGCTATGCAAATAGCTAGTGTCTTGGCGTGTTCTAAGACGGATTTAAGAAGTCACTATGAAGGTAGCTAGTCGGACAAGCAGATTGAGTCAAAGTAAGCCTCACTAGGGAAGGCAATAGTTAACTCCTCGGAGAACAAATTTCATCATATCCACCGTTGTGGCCAGGAACAGTCTGGAACTCAGTTGGAAATTGGGGATCCCAACTTGTTTCTAGCCCACATCCAAGCTAAGTCAGCTCTAATTGAAGAAGTTAAATCCAAACAAGACCAAAACGCCGACCTCAAACAGATCAGAGATACAGTGGTTAAGGGGGAGAAGGACGACGTCCGATTCTCCATAGATGACAGTGGCATACTCCGGTTGGAGGGATGACTGTGTGTACCTAAGATGGACGGTTTGAAAGAAAAAATCCTTGATGCAGCACACAAGACAGCGTACACAATCCATCCGGGTATTAATAAGATGTATCGGGATCTGAGAGAATTGTACTGGTGGAATGTTATGAAGAAAGATGTGGCAGACTACGTATCTAGATGTTTAGTGGGTCAACAGGTTAAGGCAGAACACCAAAAGCCCGCCGGAACACTTCAACAGATAGAAATTCCTTAATGGAAATGGGAGAGAATTACTATGGATTTTGTGTCAGGATTGCCGCGATCTCAGAGGGGATTCGATTCAATTGGGTAATCGTTGATTGGATGACCAAGTCCGCACATTTCCTGCTAGTTAAGACCACTTTCGGAGTGGTTCAGTATGCCCAGTTGTACCTATCAAAGATAGTGAGGTTACACGGAGTACCGGTGTCGATTATCTCTGACAGGGGGCCACAGTTTACCTCTCGATTCTAGAGAGCATTGCATGAGGCGTTGGGGACAAGGGTTGATCTGAGTACAGCGTTTCATCCCTAGAAAGACAGGCAGTTCGAGAGGACCATTCAAATTTTAGAGGACATGCTTAGGGCATGCATTATGGATTTCAGCGGAGGGTGGGAGAAATACCTTCCATTAGCGGAGTTTGCCTACAACAACAGTTACTAATCCAGTATTCAAATGGCACCCTTCGAGGCTTTGTACGGTCGAAAGTGCAGGTCCCCGATTGGGTGGTTCGAGGTTGGAGAGGCCAAGTTAGTTGGTCCAGAACTTGTTCAGGGTGCTTTGGACAAGATAAAGTCCATTAGAGAAAAGCTTGTGACGGCTCAGAGTAGGCAGAAGTCATATGCTGACAACCGGAGAAGAGAGTTAGAGTTTTCTGTGGGTGAGCAGGTTTTCATAAATATTTCACCGATGAGTGGCGTGATGAGATTTGGCAAGAAAGGCAAGCTAAGTCCAAGATACATCGGACCGTTTGAGATTCTAGAACGCGTGGGAAATGTTGCCTACCGTCTAGAATTGCCGGCGGAATTGGAATGAGTTCATCAGGTGTTTCACGTGTCTATGCTTCGCAAGTACCTGCCAGATCCCTCTCATGTAATCCAACCCCAGCAAGTACAACTAGCTGAAAGTCTAACTTATGAGGAGATGCTAGTGGAAATCCTATATTGCCAGTCGAAGAAGCTGAGGTCAAAGGAGATACCATTGCTGAAAGTCCTGTGGCGAAACCATTCGGTTGAGGAAGCAACGTGGGAAGTTGAGGCGGAGATGCGCAGGACATATCCTCACCTATTCCAAGACTAAGGTTAGTATGTTAATTGAAATTCGGGGACCGAATTTCTTAAGGGGTGAATATTGTAATACCCAAAAATTTTTTTCGAAATTTAAAATAAAATAAAAGGGAAAGAAAAGATGTAGAAAAAATTTTTAGGATTTAATTCAAGACCTAAGAAATTGGAAACTTGAATTAAATTGGGAAAAGGATAAAAAAACAAACAACACATATTAGTTATTATTTATTTAATTATTAATTATTTTATTAATTAATTATATTACTTTTTATTAATTAATTAATTATTTATTATTAAATATTCAATTATTATAATTATTTTTATTATAATTATTTATTTATTTAAAGGGGAAGTGGGGTGCGTGGGTTGATTAAAAGAGGAATGAAGGAGGATTAGAAAGGAAAGAAGAAGAAAAAAAAGAGAGGAAGAGAGAGAGAAAGTCGAGAGAAGAGAGAGAGGGAGAAGTGACGGAAGGAGAAGAAGAAGGAGAGGTGGGTTCGCCGGAAAAGTGATCGGGGAGATCTAGCCGACGTTGGAAAAAGTTTCCTGAACTCAAGTACAACGTCTCTTATACCTCCCACCAATCGAATCAAAGGTTGGTAACACCAATTTCATTCGAAACCCTCAATTTCTCAATTTTTAGGGATTTTTTCGATCCACCTTCGATTGGATTGTTTCGTGTGTAGAATGAGACCTAGGAAGTGTTCTTGAACACTTAGTTGGGGTAAGAATCGAGACTATACCCTCGGGTTTAGCCGAATTCGAATTTTGAAGGGTTTGGGGTTGAAAATTCTAAATATTCATAAATTGGGGAAACTATTGATAATTAGGATTGAGCTTGGATTTGAGTAAATAGGCTTGGATTGGAATTATTGAAATTATATTGTTGAAATATTAGTTGAACAAGACCCGTGAAGAGCTGGCCCGAGGTTACTAAGGTTGAACCTTGACGTTAACGTGCCAGGTCCCTACTCGGTTTGCCCAAATACACATTAAGGGTGACGTTGAGAGTTTTAAACCTCTTCTTTTCAATCTTAAACACCCTAGAATAATTCTAAATATGCTATCAAGCATCAAGAGTTGTTTTAGGTACTTTCTTGTTTCTCAAGGATGGAAACTTGCGGAACAATAAAGTCCAAAATTTAAAACGGCAATTTAATTCCTTCATAATTATTAGGAAACCTTAAGTAGGATAATTTAGAAGCATATCGAGGTTTAGTAACTCAAATCCAAGGCTCCAAAATCAATTCAAGGTGAGCGATAATTGTACGAAACCAAGTGTGAAGCACTTGAGACTCTCATGGAAGAGAGGAGAGACGGATAAGACCAACAACTCGGTTCTTGGTAACGTCTAGGTGCATTTTTAGGCACGAGCATGTCATATGCATATGAATTGCATATAGTTTGAGATGTTAACCACATGAATGCAATGGTTAGTAAACCATGATTCGTCCAGAGCGGGAGTTACTCCAAGACAAACGCAAGGAAGCCGTCCAGGTGAGGGGTTTCTCATCCTTGCCCTACAGGGTTGATTGAGGATGTGGATATGTGGTTTGCCTATTTGTAAGAATTATTTAGTGGTTAACATGCTATTGTTGTTCCTAAACTGTTATCTATGAAAGTATTTGTATATGTGTGTTTGACTACAGGTAAAGAGGTACTGGAGGGTATCCATGTGATGACATGAGATACGCCGAACAATACAAGCAAGGGGGTAAGTTGTTGATTGAGTCTAAGGTTTGTTTTACCCTTTTAATTAGAAAGTCATTAAAGAAATCGTATAGAAGTTGTTAGTAAACGTCGATGTTTCACGGTAATTGAACTTAGGGAAGACCTTAGAGCAAGGTTATGATCTAAACCAAGGGTTTGGGAACAATATGAGGATTAATACGATCTCTTAATTTATTAGTGAGTCGTAGGGATGTTCACACTACCTAGGTAAAGTCAATTTATGATAGTAATGGGTAGTCAGAGTCAGGATCCTACGTGTCATATTTGGATGATATGACACCCTCTCTCACTCCAACTTAGCAAAACGACGCCGTTTTACTGAGTTGGAGTGAGAGAAAAGTGATGCAAAACAGCGTCGTTTTGCTGAATTGGAGTGAGAGATGGTGCCATATCATCTAAATATGACACGTAGGAGAGAGGGTGTGCCACATAAGCCTTCCACGTCAGCATTTAACAAAAAAAATCAGACGGAGTTATGCTGGAGGACCAATTTTGACCAAAATAAAAACGTTGAGGACCAAAAATAACTTTTTGAAACGTTGAGGACCAATATTAAACTTGGTGCAAACGTTGAGGACCAAAAGAGTCATTTGGCCTTTTTATAAAAATAAATGAACTTATTTTATGGACTTAAAAAATGTAACATCATGCACTTTATGAAATTTTCGTATGTGATAATTTGTATTTTTAAATTACAGTTACATTTAAATTTAATATTGTTATTTCAAATTTAAATAATATTATTAACTATAATGGGCATTGTAGATAAATATTAGTTATTTTAATTTAAAAAATTTTACTTTTTATTATTTTAGTAAAATATGCAAATAACAAGAAAACCCTGGTCTCCATCTCTTTTTTTTTTTTTCCTCTTTCTCTCAATTAGCCTTGCGGCCTTGCCCACTAAACGACTGCGACTATACTCCATATTGCGCAAGGGTGGTTTCTTGCACTGTTCTCTCTGCACATTCTCCTCTATCTGTTGGAGATCACTAATTTATTTCAACAAGAGTAGTGTAAAAGCAGGGAAGGTGATGATGTATATATATGGATTGTTTAAGTAAGAAATTCTTGTCGTTCTTTTATGATTGCTTCAGATGATTTCATGGTTGGTTCACCCACCCTCCTTCGCAGCCACGGAACGCACGTCGAACGGACACTGCTAGCACAGCCGTGAGGAGCACCCCTGTTTTCAGACACGAACGGTGACCCTCGGCCACCGAGTACTCGAGTCCATCAACACACTCCGCAGCCATACTCGAGCAAAGAAGCAGAAAGTAAGTTAAGGGCTTCCTCAATCTGACTTTCCAATTGCAAATTAGGGCAGATGTAATTGATAATTGTCCATCATCTTCTTTATTCGGTTAATGGATTAGTTTCTTGATGGATTCAACATTAATATACCATTTCTTTAAAGTTCTGGATTTCACTATGTGATTTTGGTTCAATTTCACTTTTGCATTGTTAAAATTTTTGTTGGTTGTGTTAGCAAGATCCGTGTTGGTAATAATGATTTTTTTTTGCTTAAATACATTGATCTGTGATGTTACCTCTGTCTTCCCAAAGCTTTATATTTTTAGCGTCCTTATGAATATGGATCAACTACTTGAACATGTTATTGCTAGGTCGTTGTTGGGAAGGAACGCACTGTTTGCCTCAGGTATAATGTCAAATGAGCAAGAGTAGATACATCAACGCCTTGATGTAGTGAAAAATAAGCAAGAATTCTCACATTTTAGTGGACGGGTGTGGGTAAAGAAGCTAGTCCATAAGAGGTAGATACGCTTTGGAACTTTGAATATTGGAACAGTTAGGTAAATCGATGGACATATTACATTATTACTAGACACTATGATTAGGAGAAAGTTAAATGTAATGTGCCCAGGAACGGATTAATTTAATTCATCAATTCATTTTATCATCTTACTGTATTGGGTTTGTTCCTACCTAAGGACATTCTTGAAATTCCGTTGGTTTAAGATTCTTTCTTTGAGCCCTTCAATATTATTTTAGCTATTGTTATTGTGATGTTTATCAACTTATTATAGAAAAGCTAGTTGAAACATGCCATAGGTGGCCATGTACAAAGAAGGCCGATAAAGGCTCTTGTATGTAGAGTTGACCAGATGGAAGATATCTCGATAACTAGAGACAGGGAAAGACCAAAGAAAAATAGGAGAACTTGTTGGAATAGATTTAACTATTAATAACATAACTATTTCTATAAAAAATATTATGAATAACTTAACTATAAAAATGAGCAAAGACAGAACACGTTGGCGTTGCTTGATCCACTGACCTCACCTAGTTGGAAGAGGCTTTGATTATTGTTGTTTTTGATTTAGACTTGCATTAAATTTATCTTAGTTTGAACTTTGAAGATTGAGCTATGAAGTAGAATGTCTTACTTGTATGAAGCCTCTTGGTTAAGTTTGAAGTCTATAATCTTCAATTGTAACAGACTTATAGTCTGACATTGCAGATTCTGCTCTAATTTTGAGGGTCCTCTAATTTCAAAACCTTCTCTAAATATCTGTTACAATTTACTATTCAGAAATTGCTATATTTTAAAGCATAGCTGTCTAATTGGATTTAACAATGTGTTAGGTAGCTTGAAGGCCAAAATATAGAACATTGGCAACTTCAAAAATGGGGTCGAATTCTCTGAAAGAATATCTAAAAAGGTATGAAAGTAATAATGAAGAAGAGAGGACTAACACAAAGAAGAAGCAAAAGAAGAAGAAAACTCAACCACAAGCAACTGGCCTATTAGTAGTGGATGAAGATCCCGTGTGGCAGAAACCTGTGGATCTTGCAGAAGAAAATGATGACAACTCATCAGGTATAGACTATAGAACAAGAACATATTTCATATGGCTTCGCATGCACTTATGTGCATGTAATTTATTCTTTAATTAATAAGAAATATAACATCAAATAATAATTATAATATTATAAAATCATAACAAATTAGATATTTAGTAGTTTTTTAATTTTTAAAATACAATATAATGATTATTATACTTTAAAATAGTAAATTAAATAATGGGAAGTTATTTACTTCCCCATTTTTCTAATAACTACCCATCATATCTATTTTCTCTCTCCCATACTCTCATCATATATTTTTCTTGTATTTTTTTAATTAGAGAATAGGTGGTTTGTGAGTGAAGACCCAACAACTATATTAATAATTTTTAATTAGAGATTAGGTAGTTTGTGAGTTCAATGACCTGAACACCCAACAGTCGTATTAATATAGATGGATTAGACAGTTAATGACAGATTCTGTGTTTTTATGAACTAATTTTTTTCTATTGGTCTATATAGATGAGGAGAAGCCACTCATAGACGAAGACATTGAAGTGAAGCGTATGAGGAGGCTTGAACAGCTAAGGGCCAGACGTCCTTATCATGGTATATCTGAGGATGGAAGTGGTTGGGTATCACTTTCTTCTAAACATGTGAATTCTAGTGACATGTCTCCACCCGGTAAAACGAAGATCCGTAATGACATCCCTTCACCAGAACCTGGATTTAATCCATTAACTTTTAATAGAGAGGATGCTGATTTATCACCTCCTCGTCAGCGCTCGAGACGCTATGATACTCCATCACCTGAACGTGGATCACAGCCTGCACGTCCTGAGGGCAAGGGTTCTGACATATCTCCCCCACATAAGAAGAAGAATCAGAGTTTTACTCCAGAACAAGGAACAAATCCATCAACATCTAATAGGGAAGATGCTGATTTGTCACCTCCTTGTCAACGTTTGAGGCCCTATGACACTCCATCACCTGAACATTGGTCACAGCCAGCACATTTCAAGGGCAAGGATTCTGACATATCTCCTCCTCGGAAACAGAGGACTAAGAGTGTTACACTTTCTCCAGCTCGTGAGCTTAGGCCATCAGATTCTAAAATTGAAGATACTGATTTATCACCTCCACAACAGCGACCCAAAGGTATCCACCATACTCTTTTCTTGAGCATGATAAAATTCTGCTCGTGCTTCTCATTTCTAATCTGACATGTTCCTTTCTTGCTCTTATTATTGTCAAACATTTGAAGATAACTTGCATGTATCCATGGAGTTGGACATTTCTCCCCCAAGGAAAAGAAGAAATGACATGGGGAGACAGGGTTTATCTGATCATTCTCCCCGCCATTCCCATAATCATTCTGGAAATGTTGTTTCACGTCCATCTTTGGCCCCTGACCTTTCTCCACTAAGGAAAAACCAGAAGGAACTATCTGTTTCTGCTTCTGTGAAGAATCAGAGAACAGGTTTAATTTCTGGTCGGGATATCAGGGAAGAAATTGATAAAAAGAAGAAGGATGATTGGTTGAGGTAATTGTTATTTGTATAATTATTTTCATGCACTTTATGATATGAAACTGGGTCATCATCCATACCTTATTTTTGGCATTTCTTTAAAAAGCTTATTTACTCATTATTATTATTATTTTTTCTTGCTTCATACTGCTTATTGAGTATTGATATTTCTATATGAAACTAGGGAAACTTTTTGATACTTATGTTTAAAGTTGTGCTTCTATTAAGAAAGGCAAGAGTCTCATAATTTGATTTTGTTATTTAATGCCAATGCAGGCTTTTAATGTGGTTGTGTTTGTATTGATTATGGAAATTGTTCTACAAGTTTTGACATAAGGAATCTCACAAAATCAGAAACAAAGACTGCTATGGTTATTCCACAATTTTTTTTTTTCTTAAAATGATGTATTTTTGTTTTTTGGTTTAAACAAAAGGATTCACAAATAAAAGTGATAATGCTAAGTGTAAGAGGTTATGATGCTTGTTAAGCACTTAAGCTGAAAGGTATATTCAATTAGTCAAAGTTTCCAATTTAAAGCTAGAAAATGCTTTTGCTAATTAGTTGAAGGTTGCTCGGCGAGCAGGCATACTCACTTTTCTTTATTGTTTGCTACACTTTCCAGTTATTGTTGAGTTTTATGATCCTAAACTTGTAGATGTATAATGTTGTCTTGAAGCAATTGCATGTCAGAAATTACTAGATTCTGTTTCAGTGTTTCCTTTTCTTGCTGGCTGTTTAGAACTTGGTTCAGTGCAGTATTTGGTATTCCTTTACTTATTTGCTTTTGAGCTCTTTTGGAACCAGATTAGAGTTACCTGTCTAGTTAGTTTAAGAGTGGTCAGTGTCTGCCCTTTTCCTGCTTTTACACTAATTATGAATAAGAGAATATCTCTAAAAGAATATGGAGTTAATAAAAAGTAGAAATTTGTCATTCATTCATTTTAGTGGATAATTACTGCAAAAGTATAAGTTTGAGTTCAATTCCTTTCTGCAGATTTAAACAGATGGACCCTTCTGTCAGTGGGCATGGTGCTGAACCTGTCTATCGTGATAAAATGAAAGGTCTGGAAAGTGAATCTTCATTTATGTGTTTCCTTTATAAATATATGATGCCTTTATGCTAAACATGGCCATATGTAAATTAATGGTTGATTCTACAGGAGAACGAATTTCAAAAGAGGAATACTTGAAGTCAAAACAAAAAGTGGAAGAAAAGCCTAAGGTATTGTGTGCTGCACAATTCTTTGTAGCACTAGTGTATACTTGGGTTGTGTTCCCTTGGTTGTCTGTTTAAAGACATTGATGGTATGATGGTATTCTAAAATTGAGCATAAATTAACCATATAGTATATATTAGGTTAGTTGACGACCTGCTAGAATGAAAATGGGATAACTCTATCATGATCTCAAGTCTCAACAACCATAAGAGTTTATTTCCCAAATCACTCACTATCTGCAATTCATTAGTTTCCAAATTATTCCTAGATCGCCCAAACTTGTTACCGAAATTAATATTTTGACCAGTACCTTCCCTCTGCTGTAAATAATCAAATGATCATTTACTAATAGCTAAAATGCTCTTCCAGACCCATGGTGGGTAGTTGTATTTTTTAACCCATTTTCATATAGAAGTTCTTTGTCCCATGTAATTGTACAATGCTTCAAATGGGGCCATAGTTGTTTAAGGTGCACGGGGCATTGTTGTGGTAAGGGCTCCTAGAGCCATGGCGCATTGCGCAGTGTTGCGCATGGCAACATTAATGTGCGGCGCACTTGCATGCGCGCGCACAAACATATATATGAAAATTTTAATTCTAACTCATACACATAAATTCTCCAAAATACATCAAGTATGATGACAAACTCTCATAATATAAATTGCAAAAACACTTAAAGCATAAGCATAAACCATGTAAAAAAAAAGTGTGAATAAAACAAAGTTTGTAGAAAAACAAATAGTATAAGAATAGCTCAATGGGAAAAAAACAGTGTGTGAATAGATAGAAAAAAAAAACAAAGTGCAAAAGAGATGGAAAATAACAAAGAAGGATGAGAATCAGAGATAAAAAGCAAAGTTACTAAAACAAAGGTGACGTTTGGTACACTATGATCTCCTGTTATCTTAGATATCGTAGTATCTTAGATAACATAGTATAACATACTGATACTATAGTATTTATAATGATGACGTTTGGTATAACAATGAATGATATCTTATATGTCAGACATGTAAGATGCACATGTTTGGCATTTTTTATGATTAGCATAACTTAATTTTTTAAACTTATTTACCCTTATAAAATTTAATAAGCTTCATTTTTTTAAACAATGTAAAAGATATTTCATTTAAAAAGAAAATATTGCATCAGTAGATCAATTAAGTAAGAAGCCATAATATCATGTGCTAAACGTAGAACAACACTAGGGAATATATTATTAATTTCTACAAGCTTCCAATAGGCAATAGCAATCCACATGTTTGCCCTAGATCTAGCAATAGGTACTTTTGGGATTCAAAAATATAATTTGAGACTTTCATAACAGTCTCTAAAGGTGTGGTAACAAGATTAGAAAACAACAGATCTTTTTGAGATTGCCATATCATCCAAGAATAATGATAAAGTAATTAAACAATAATGATCTAACAAAGTAATTTTAAATGTCTAAATAAAGAGTAAAATTCTAACAGAGTAAATTGTCGAAATAACATAAAATCAACAAAAATTAAAACTAAGCCTATAACTAAATCACCAAAAATCAAAACTAGGCCTATATAAATTATCATGTATATTAGCATTTTGCTCTCCTAACTGCTTCATCACAAACTTCTTGAATGTGTCAGGTAAATCAAAATAAAAATTAACTTTAGCAGGATCTTTACATATTAGCTCTGATACAACCAACATCTCATCATCAGTTAAATTTTCCATTTCCATAATCTCTTTTGACTAATTGCTCTTTTTTGGCATCACTACCTTTACCCATTTCTCTTGGGTTTGTGTAAATAGGGTTTATAATTGGCTATTGAAAGGAATATATAGAAAAAAAAAGTGGCGCGAAGTGGTAAAAAGTGGCGATTGGGTATGTGGGAAAAAAGTGGCGCAAAGTTTATAATTGGTGATTGGGTATGTGGTAAAAAGTGGCGCTAAATAAAAAAAATTGCGCCAAGTAAAAAAACTTAAAAAAAAATGATAAAATTGAAAGTTCAATAAAAAAATATCTTTTTTAACCCTTTGGTCTGAGATGACATAGTTTTTGAGTTGTCATCAGATCACACCCTTTTGGTTGTGATGTGATAACAGGGTGTTATCTCAAATGTCGTCATGCGATGAGATCACAGCATACCAAACACGACATCCAACCTTGACATCTAAGATACTATGGTATGTAAAATGGCGGACATAGATCACAGCGTACCAAACGCCACCAAAGAAGGAAGAGAATAAGATATAGAAACCAGAGCTAAAAAAACAAAGAAGGAAGAGAATAAGAGATAGAAAACAGATCTAAAATAACAAAGAAGGAAGAGAATAAGAGATAGTAAACAGAGTTAAGAAAAACAAAGAAGGAAGAGAATAAGAGATAGAAGGAAGATAACAAAGGAAGAAAGTAGATGGCTGAGATGAGGTGAGCATAGAAGAAACCAAACCTGAGATGAGAACGAAAGATGAAAGCTCAGTTTGAGACTTTGAGTGTGAAGTCACGTTACGCAGAGATTAGAGAAGGAGGGAAAAGACGGAAACTCAAGAGACAATGAAAAAGAATGTATTTTATAACCTTAAAGGTTTATTTTTTATTGCGCCTGTGACCTAGGGCTGTCAATAAAACAAAGAAGCCCTTTAATCATCATTATTTTTTATTGGGTTTTGCCATAATTCCTCTGTAATGACGGTGGCGCACGTGCGTGCAAGGAGTGGTCAACATGAAATTATTCGCAATACCACAGCTGTGGCGTTGCGCAACATGCCATCGCGCTGCGCCATGGGCAATTAATAATGGGGCTTTGGGCTTTTGGCTTCATTTGTTTTATACTATAGCCAAAATTGAAAGTCTATTTCCAATAGATCGTTGATCTTATTCATCATTTTTCCTAGAAAAGCCGTAAGTTTAATCCTCGCTGCCTCTGTAATTTTCAGGAGAAGGAAATAGAATGGGGTAAGGGCTTGGCTCAAAAGCGGGAAGCTGAGGCTAGGTTAAAGGAGCTGGAACTTGAGAAGGAAAGGCCATTTGCGCGTACCAGGTATATTATAAATATCAATGAATAATGGTTGTTTTAAATTCGTTTTGGCATTTTGAAACTTGTAACCCATTATTGTCCTCTTGATTGCCATCATTTATCCTATATGGTTGGTCCTTTTCACTTAGCTTTGTCATTTTTAAGATTTTAATCAGTTGATCATGTCTAAGCTGATAGCTTGCAGCCCCTAGAATTTGAGAAAGACAAGTAATCATGTTGAATGTGTAAAATTTGACATCCAGATGATAGGCTGCAAAGTGGTTTTAATTTTGATTTATGGTAATTGAGTGGTAGTCTCTAGCTAGAAAGTGATATGTAAGGCTGCGTTTGGTATGTTTTGGTTTTTGGAATTGAATTGAATTGAAAAAAAAAATGGAATTGGAATTGGTGGGAATGGAATGGAATTTTTAAGATAAAAAGTATGTTTACTATGTAAAAAATAGAATGGAAAATTTGTGAAGGAAAGGGAATTAAAAAGACCAAAATACCCTTCATAATACATTTTTAATAAAATATATCCGTACTTATTACATTAATTAACTAGGAGAGGCAAAAAAGTCTTTTCTCATCTCAATTCCAATTCCATATGCATAACCAAACGCAGCCTAAATTTTCCAGGTGTTTGTCATAGTAGCAACCTTCATGACTAGGGTTTTTTTTTTTTTGTAAATTCAATTTGCTTTGCCTTAATATCATTTAATTATGTGATTTACCATATAGATGGTTTTACATATTGACCATTATATGTTGGTCTATACAGTATACACATTTTAGAACAGCACTATTATCACCATTATTACATCATAGTTTGATTGAGCTCTGCACTTCTGAAGGGCCCCAATATTCAAGGCCTATATATAGTGAAGAAGCAGTGAGAAAGGGAGGAGGAAAATTTGGGAAAGGCTTGGGAGAGTGCTAGCCTCTCGAATGCTAGCAAAGTTTAGGGTTTAGGTAGACCTGTGTGTGAGTGTGAGTGTCTTGTGCTGTATTTTCCTTTCAGATGTGTTGCTGTGTTGTTTTCTGGTGTTTCTTTATTTCTGCTACTGTTATTTTGTGAGTTGCAGTGTTTCTGGTTTCTTGTTTGTTTCATCCTCTTAGGAGGTATATTTTAATTCAAGAACAAGTATTTTTCAGTCTATAAAGGAGGGTTCTATCAAATTGGTATCAGAGCAGTCACAATCCAGGGAAAAATCAAGACTAAGCATGGCTGATTTGGAGAATAG
The DNA here is from genome assembly GCA_014851425.1 of Senna tora. Classification (NCBI taxonomy): domain Eukaryota; kingdom Viridiplantae; phylum Streptophyta; class Magnoliopsida; order Fabales; family Fabaceae; genus Senna; species Senna tora. The sequence goes on along the minus strand of CM026265.1, from coordinate 24,493,790 downwards.
AATGTGTTTTGTGGAGAAAGAGATGGCTGGAATGAAGGAAGACATAGGAATCATGAAGGAAGCCTTATGGAAAATACGTGAATCTGTGGTTAGGTTAAGCAAAAAATGGGAGAGGAAAAGTACAGAAGGATCCAATTAAATGGTCTTCTAGTTGGAGTCGATTGGAGAACGTTCATGTTGCCCAAGCAAAGAGAGGTGAAGAAGAAGAGAGGAAAGAGTTGAAGAATGTATCAATTCTCATGGAGGCAAAAGAAGAACTAAAATCAGAAGTTAGCGTGCCAACTTCCATGGAGGCAAATAAAAATTCAGAAGAGAAAAGTCCATTCATAACATCAGTGTCCAACCTTCCAGATGCTATATCCTACTTGCCCAACGCAGAGATAGCCAGAGAAGAGGTGGAGAAGGGGTGCCACGGTGGTGAGACGCTCAAAAAACGCAATGGGAAAAGGAGAAGAAAGGGTCCTCGCCAATCTCCCTTAGCGGCAGAAGTAGACGATGGGGATGAAGACAAAGGTAAAGGGAATAATGAGCATTGGGTTTTGGATCGGGTTATTAGGGTTAAGTGGGGAAGAGGCCCAATGATGAAGGAGAAAGAAAAACTCATGAGGCCCATTAGTTCCTACACATGTGTTATTGGGCCTATTAATTCCTATATTCAAAATATTGGGCTGACTATCTTTATCACAGCCACTAAACCCATACTCCTATTAAACCTAATGGACTCAGCCTACAAGGTAAAGGAGAGAAACCTAACTTTAGGAAGGACTAAAGTAAATAGGCTGAACAAGGGCCCAAAAGAACATGGGTATATTAAAACTTTGGGGCTTCTAGACCTACATTCTCCATTTACCCTAATATTTGGCTTAGTAAAAATCATTACCGCCCTTATTCTTAACCAAGCTGAAGCGCAATATTCTTCATGGGGGAATGAGCAAGATGGAGCGTGTTTTGAAAGTGAGAACGACAGTGGTGCTGTAACGATTTTTAAGTCAACACAGCCTCATTCAAGCACACATGGCAGCAGCACCTTCATCACCCAGCTTTGGTATTCTTTGTCATGCAGTTTCCTTGTTCACGTTTTCTGCATCTTCTTGCCCCAGTCTAATTTTGTTGGGGAATACAATGAAAACAAAGAGGGGAAAGCACCAAAGAGAGACATGCAAATTGAGGAAAGCAGAAAGGCATCAATCGAAATTCTTATATATTCTATTTTGGGCAAAAATCATATGGCTTATCAACAAATAAGGGGAAAGGATGAAACGGAAGAAGACAAAGGGAAGGAAACACAAACTCATGGCAATATTGCGATTTATTGGCTTAGGGGAGTTCATATTTTACTTTCCTCTTTTGATGGGACATTTACTATTCTTGAAGAAGTGAAGAACTTTATGCAGTGGCACAAGAGGAGATTGGTGCCCTTGAGAAAGCATAGAATGAACAAATGCAGATTGCATGGGACATGCATTCAGTAGAAGAGAAGGCTTATTATGACTGTATCATGCAACACAAAGTTGTCCTAGATATCAAGGAGGCAGAAGCACATTATTGGGGACTTAATCAAGAACAAAGACCTACGGGAAAGAAACCACCTATCTCAAGTTCTAATTCTCACCTTGAGGGCAAGGTGAAGCTTCGAGGGCCGGGTAATGATGGGCCCCAATATTCAAGGCCTATATATAGTGAAGAAGCAGTGAGAAAGGGAGGAGGAAAATTTGGGAAAGGCTTGGGAGAGTGCTAGCCTCTCGAATGCTAGCAAAGTTTAGGGTTTAGGTAGACCTGTGTGTGAGTGTGAGTGTCTTGTGCTGTATTTTCCTTTCAGATGTGTTGCTGTGTTGTTTTCTGGTGTTTCTTTATTTCTGCTACTGTTATTTCGTGAGTTGCAACGTTTCTGGTTTCTTGTTTGTTTCATCCTCTTAGGAGGTATATTTTAATTCAAGAACAAGTATTTTTCAGTCTATAAAGGAGGGTTCTATCAACTTCCTTGCTGTTAACTTGCTAAGCATCATTCACCACTGACCTATCTGTTTATTTAATGTCACTCCTTTTGTTCCTATGTATTTTCCCAATTTAAATTTTATTTTGATATTATGGGTCTAATCTTTTTTTCCCTGAGGTGATGGAGGTCTTGTGTTTTCTTTTGGGTTAATGTCATAACAAGAAATAAATTTCCCAGCCTATTTTTGTCTACACTTTGTCTAAAGCTGCGCCTTCTAACAGAGATGATCCAGATCTTGACAAAATGATGAAGGAGAGATTAAGATGGGGAGATCCTATGGCACATTTGGTAAAGGTAATATAATAAACCTCTGAGGTTAGCATATATATTCACAAATGGTGATGGAATTTAATACTAGCTTTGGCATGCTTTTCTTGTTTCATTTGTTGTTCCCAGAAAAAATATCCAGAGCCTGTTCTTCCAAACTTGGGGGAAAACGAGAATATGAAGGAGTCAGGTTTTGTCGTTCCTCAGGACATTCCAGATCACAGCTGGTTAAAAAGAGGTTTAGATGCTGCTCCAAATCGGTACAGCATAAGGCCTGGACGACATTGGGATGGTGTTGACCGTAGTAATGGTGGGTTCATCTTATCATATCATTCTAGCATCTCACATTCTTATTTTATAGAACTAATTTAATTTTGAAAAACATTTTATTAATCTTAAAGGTATGTTTGGATTGATATTAAGGAGGGGGAAGGGGAGAGAAGTAAGACATCTTCCCCTTGTTTGGGAAGTTAGAAATTCAAGAGGGAGATAATGGAGGGTTAATCTTTAATTCTCCATTATCTCTATCCTTTACAATTTTAAAATACTCTAATTTAGGGTATTTTGGAGGATTCTAAATAAGGTAGAGAAAAGGAAGATTAACCTCCCCTTCCCTTCCCTCCTTGTTCTGTTTGCCAAACATAACTGGGTTTGTTTGGATTGTAGATTAAGGAGGGGAAAGGGAGAGAAATATTGCATCTTCCTCTTCTTTGGGAAGTTAAAAAATTAAGGGGGAGATAATGGAAGATTAATTTATAATCCTCCATTATCTTATCCCTTGCAATTATAAAATCCTCTAATTTGTGGTATTTAGGAGGATATTCAGACAAGGGGGAAGAATGAGGAGATTAGTCTCCCCTTCCCTTGCCCTCACCTCCCTTTCAATCTTTCACCCTCCCACATTGTTGCCAATGATTGACACAAGATCTTTTATTGCTTGTAGGGTTTGAGAAGGGTATTTTCAAGAGAATGAATGAGAAGCAATCTACAGATAAGGAAGCTTATCTCTGGTCCGTGTCTGATATGTGACTTTTTTTTCGCTGATGTAAACTATGTACTTTATTGACATACAATATGTACAAATGGTGGTGCTGAAGATGCAAAAATCAAGGTTTCAAAGAATAACAAGCCGAAGGAGGCATGCTTGTAAGTTGTTAATAGATTGTGCTTTGAAATCCTTCTGTAATACCAAAGGTTCTCGGTTACGTCACCCATTTTTCTTGGGTTGGGCAATGGAAGAGGGCAACGATGTGAAGGGGCCATTTCTTGTCATTTTTGTACAACAATCTTTCAAACCTTAAAATCTCTTGTTTATCTCCGTACTACTTTGCATCTCCTGGTGGCTTGGAATTGATTAGTTTTGACTTGAATGAACCAGCTTAGTTAATTTGCAAATTTCACATTTCAGAACATTAATGACAATGAAGAGAAATGACATTTCTTTCAACTTCTGAAGGCATTTCTTTCGGGCATAGTAGTCAAATGGAAAGTCATTAACTTCTGGAAGCAACCATTCAATTAGGAGAAAGCCTTGAACTGCTTGTACATCTTTTCTTGGGGCTTGGTTACATGAATGTTAGATGTAATGGGAATGGGAATAGAAAAGGAAATGCAAAAGGCAATGAGAATAGTAATATGAAAGTGATGTAATGAAGTGATAATGGAATTAAAGTGAATAAAAAAGTAAAAATGAAAATATAATTTCATCACATTACAAAAAGTAAGGTATGTTTGGTAGGAAGAATGTTTGAGATTACGTAGACAAAATAACAAACGTCCTTAATCATGTCCCAAAGCTTATGTAAAATGACCCATTTAATAGCCCAAAGACAGCACATCTAACTTCCTCTTCCGAAATAAGCACAAGTAAACTCTCATTTTGGTTTTGACCAACAACCGGAGGAACACATTGTAGTACAAACTCCTCCCTACTAGTATTCAAAGACAAAAACATCTCGTGTATGACTGTTGAAATATCTTCAACATCATCAATTAACACATCATTCTCATTTTTTAATCTAACAATTCTATTCACACTCCTTTGCTGCATAGTAGTTAATGGAAAATACATTGTGTTTTCCATAAGCTGTCAACTTCTCTCCTCCACTCCTTATTTGTCTTATTTTTTTCTAAACACTTATTTTTGTATTTTAAGGTGTTTGGCAAAATTGGAAAAAGTGCTTTTGAGTTGTAACAAAAGTAATTTTTTTAGCTTAAAGAAGCTAGAAATTAGGAATTCTGCTTCTAGCCAAAATCAGAAGTAAACTTCAAATATTTTAAGACAAAATTACTTATTAAAATTTTGTATTTCCCATTTTATACTTTACTCTCATCAAACCTAAATTATATTTATTTGATTAAACATTATAATAATTAGAATAAATATTTGTAATTAATTAGAGGTAGGGGAAGACCAAAGAAAACAATAGGAGAAACGATTAAGAATGATCTATCCATAAACAACCTAACCATAGAAATGTGTAAAGACAGAACATGTTGGCGTCGCTTGATCCATATAGCCGACCCTACCTAGTTGGAAAAGGCTTTGATTGTTGTTGTATTTGTAATTAATTTTTTATTTAAATAAAGTTAATAAATATTTAATTAATAAAAATAATAATTGTAACACCCCTTATCCTATAATCGTTTTTTATTCAATTAATAATGTAAATAATTATAATATCATAATATAGATGTGTTACTACTATCCTCTGCTCGAATAAATTTTAACTTTTACCTAGTTCTTAAATAAAGTGCTTTCGGTTCGGATCACTACTCTCGGGTTCTACATCCTAAAGAACACAACGGATTTAAAAGAAACTGAAATTACAAAATATATGACTTAAAAGTCAAACTGAAATTACAAAATATATACATATACAAGATTATTGTGATAATAAAATAATTATAGTTAGTCACATCCAAGAGGTGTCGGAGGCAACAATCCTGCCATTCAAGTTTTCTTTCATATTAGATCCAACCAATGGATTTTGAGTCAGTCACATTATACAAAATATAGTACTTATTAGAGCCGTTAAAATGGGCTCGACCCTATTGGCTGGCTCGTAAGGCCCGGTAAAATAATTAGGGCTGGGTAAGCAAATTCTTGGATCAAATAAAAAATGGGCCGGCCCGGCCTGGTCCTATAAAAAATTGGGCCAAACTGGGTTAGGACTAGCCCTTTTTATTTTTTCTTTTTAATTTTTTTTTAACTTATTTTTTGATGGTTACAAAAGATAATGTAAATGAAAAAGAACTATAAATACAACTTTTTTAATTGAAAAATATAGATAACTTTTAATTTATGTACTGTACCACGTAATTTAATTTCATTATTGAGAGTGTTGGCTTTTTTTTTCCATAGAAATATAGAATATATTAGGATCAAACTAAACATGAAGTATCGAAGCAATACAAAATACCCATTCTCATGGAATTGCTGGGCGTAAGCGCTAAGAAGTATTAGAAGCATTTCTAGATATATATTACTAGAGAGTAGAGGCATGTAATGTTCTTGACCTTGCATTTTGGGCTAGCTCGGCCCGGCCCTTAGCCCTAATAGGGTCAAGCTGGGCTACATAAATCCCAGCCTATATTGAAAACGGCCCGGCCCGGCCCAGCCCTAAAAAATTAGGGCCAAAAAGGACTCAGGCCGGGCCAGCCTGTTTTGACAGCTTTAATACTTATGTACTACATTCTATCGTGTACATTAATAGGACATCTATACTTTATGAATTAAGCTTGCATCATCCTCTCTGTCCCAACTAAGCATGCAATCTAATCATCTGTTACATGTCAACAACTATAATGAGAAATAAATCTATATAGGTATAGCAATCTAAGTTTAAAACTACTGGCTTGTATCACTGTACTTATACGAAAAATCATTGCATTCTTATTCTTTATAAAAATCATGAAAAACCTTTAACTATTGGATCTAACATTAAAAATTTTCTTTACTTTGTGTCATGCATTTCAAGCAATGACTAAACCTCATGTGCTACACTTGCCAAGGTTATACAGATAAGAGAAATAGGAAAAGACAAGTCTTACAGTCAAAACATTTCCTTTACAATCATGTAATATGATCAAACATTGAACCTTTATGGAATTTAGAGAAACAGTCAAAGCAATGTTGAATGTCAAACATCAAGGGAAAATGAGAGTAATCGGGAGCGCTGCCCATCGAACTACTCCACGTACCACTATAGCACATCATGAATGAAATACCCTCACTTGGTTGTAGCTAACCACATGTTTACGTACCATATGCGGCGTCCCTCAGCCGGATCCTTGTACAACAGTCATAATTATCATATAACGATGATCCTTACCCAGTTCAGAATGTTTGAATCACATCCCTCATTGGTTTCTCTCATGGGATCACTACCTTACGGTAGATCACATCCGCCCCAACAAGTTGGGTTAATGGGGTTCACCACACCTCGTAGTGACGGTCATGCCCATCTCCCCCTTTTTGGTCGAGGCATGAGGCTACGGAATCACCACCCCCTTTTGTGAATCGTTTTCCCAGAACGCTAATCACTAATACAATCACTAGGGTAATGAAGCCTAAGCCATGATTATGCCTAATTCTAAGCACGTGACCCTCTAATTGGCCATGAGAGTTCACTAACTTAGAATTTGCAACCAGCACGAGTTTTCAAAAAAAATTTAAGTATTTTCCGTGGCACAACCAATGACCATCCCATACCAACCATCAGTGATCCAAACATAAGCTTCACTCTCTTAGAATTGCACTAGAACTACTCCCCTCATTTGTCTACCTTTCTTTCTCTAATTTCCTTTTTAAAATTCAATGATCCATGTTACCATCATTTTCATCATGTAAATCTTTATTTAGGATGTTGTTTTTGTTAGAATAATAAAGATTACTCTCATCAAGATTAAAGGCTGAATCTAAAACACATGAATCATATATATATATATATATGGAGAAAGAAATTGCGTAACTTAGCAACCATGAATCAAATATCTTGAACGTGATCAAGTATTCACGTGGAGACTAGTCTTCCTCTCCTTATGTATTTTATATGACTGCCTAATGGCAGGCTAGGTCAAAAGTTAGATTGGAGAGGGGACTCAACCCTGTATTTATAGAGGGTTGACAATTACCCACCTATCATAGGTAGTCAGCCCGATAGCCCTACACTTATCACATTTCATCATTATTGGGTTCAATGCCCAATTTACAAGGTGAGACCAAAACCAAATTAATCATATTAATTGATAGGTATCATGATCATAATTAGGCTTTACATTCAACCAGTATTTTAGATAAAACAAAATACCGATTAATTAAGCCCAATATAAAATAATTTCCCAACATTCTCCCACTTGGGCGTCATCAATTGGGTTTTAAATAATTTCAAAAATAACTTTGAAAATGACTCTCTGCTTTAATAAACTAACGTGGCCACTAACATAGCCCAATAAAATCACTTCAATCAATACATGGTTAATATTCCAAAAAGATGGTAGCTCAGAACTAAGGACGAGGATGCACTGTAAGATCGTGTATTTCGCCCTTAATTACACAAACTATTTCTCTTATCAATCAATCACAATGATGCAATATTGTTGATGCAATAGTGTAGATGCACATTCATGCATATATAATATGTGATTCTTTCTATGCATATGTGCAAGAGTCCTCATCATATTTCCCTAGAAATATGTCATCTTCCGAAGAAGATTTTCAAATTATTTCTCATGAAATAATTCTCATCTCTATGAGGAGACACATGTTTCTTTATGAAACACCACACATCTAAACACAAATTTTTACATGAAAAACAACATTGGCTATAAGGCCATTTTATAATTCATTTTTCATGATGAGTCACTTTATCAAGGAAAGCAATATTCAATAAGAAGGCCATCATGCCCCTCATAGGTGAAAATTTTAAGAAAACCTCACCCACAAAAAATTCTAAATCTCTCCTTCGGTTGTCAGGATATGACTTCTGCCTACTCTGAGCCATGGCAAGCCTTTCCCTAATGGACTTTATCTTGTCCAAAGCATCTTGCACAAGTTCTGGACCAACCAACATGGCCTCTCCGACCTCGAACCACCCAATCAGGGACCTGCACTTTCGACCGTACAAAGCCTCGAAGGGTGCCATCTGAATACTGGATTGGTAACTGTTGTTGTAAGCAAACTCCGCTAACGGCCGGTATTTCTCCCATCCTCCGCCGAAATCCATAACGCATGCCCTAAGCATGTCCTCTAAAATCTAAATGGTCCTCTCGGACTGCCCATCTGTCTGGGGATGAAACGTTGTACTCAGATCAACCCTTTTCCCCAATGCCTCCTGCAATGCTCTCCATAATCGAGAGGTAAACTGTGGCCCCTTGTCAGAGATAATCGACACCGGTACTCCGTGCAACCTCACTATCTCTGATAGGTATAACTGGGCATACTGACCCACTTCGTAAGTGGTCTTAACTGGCAAGAAATGTGCGGACTTGGTCATCCGATCAACGATTACCCATACTGAATCAAAACCCCTATGTGATTGCGGCAATCTTGACACAAAATCCATAGTAATTCTCTCCCATTTCCATTCAGGAATTTCTATCTGTTGAAGTGTTCCGGCGGGCTTTTGGTGTTCAGCCTTAACCTGCTAACACACTAGACATTTAGACTCGTAGTCTGCCACAACCTTCTTCATACCATTCCACCAGTATAATTCTCTCAGATCCTGATACATCTTATTGCTACCCGGATGGATTGTGTACGCTGTCTTGTGTGCCTCAGCAATAATTCTTTCTTTCAAACCATCCACCATAGGTACACACAATCGTCCATCCAACCGGACTATGCCACTGTCATCTATGGAGAATCGGACGTCGTCCTTCTCCCCCTTAACCACTGTATCTCTAATCTGTTTGAGGTCGACGTCTTGATCTTGCTTGGATTTAACCTCTTCAATTAGAGCTGACTTAGCACGTGAACCACTAAATAATTCTTACAAATAGGCAAGTAGGCAAACCACATATCCACATCCTCAATCAACCTTGTAGGGCAAGGATGGGAAACCCCTCGCTTGGACGGCTTCCTTGTGCTTGTCCTGGAGTAACTCCCGCTCCGGACGAGTCGTGGTTTCCAAACGAATGCATTCATGTGGTTAACATCTCAAACTATATGCAATTCATATGCTTATGACATGCTCGTGCCTAAAAATGCATCTAGACGTCGCCAAGAACCGAGTTCTTGGTCTTGTCCATCTTCTCTCTCTTCCATGAGAGTCTCAAGTGCTACACACTTGGTTTCGTACAATTATTGCTCACCTTGAATTGATTTTGGAGCCTTGGATTTGAGTTACTAAACCTCGATATGCTTCTAAATTATCCTATAAGGTTTTCTAATAATTACGAAGGAATTAAATTGCCATTTTAAATTTTGGACTTTATTGTTCCGCAAGTTTCCATCCTTGAGAAAGAAGAAAGTACCTAAAATAATTCTTGATGCTTGATAGCATATTTAGAATTATTCTAGGGTGTTTAAGATTGAAAAGAAGAGGTTTGGAGCCCTCAACATCACCCTTAAAGTGTATTTGGGCAATCCGAGCAGGGACCTGGCACGTTAACGTCAAGGTTCAACCTTAGTAACCTCGGGCCAGCTCTTCACGGGTCTTGTTCAGCTAATATCTCAACAATATAATTTCATTAATTCCAATCCAAGCCTATTTACTCAAATCCAAGCTCAATTCCTAATTATCAATAATTTCCTCAATTTATGAATAATTAGAATTTCAACCCCAAATCCTTCAAAATTCGAATTCGGCTAAACCCGAGGGTATAATCTCGATTCTTAACCCAACTAAGTGTTCAAGAACACTTCCTAGGTCTCAATCAACCCTCAAAATAATCCAATCAAAGGTTGATCGAAGGAATCCCTAATAATTGAGAAATTGAGGGTTTCGAATGAAATTGGGGTTACCAACCTTTGATTCGATTAGTGGAAGACGTAGGAGACGTCATACCCGAGCTTCGGTGACTTTTCCGGCGTCGGCTAGCTCTCTCCGGTCACTTTTCCGGCAAAACCCACCTCTTCTTCTTCTTCTTCTTCTCCTTCCACGCCTCTTCTCCCTCTCTCTCTTCTTTCTCTCTCTTTCTTTCTTCTTCTTTCTTTCTCTTGCTCGTGTGGCCCTCTCACTCTCTTCCTATCCTTATATTCCTTTCCTTTCCTTTTTCTTTTCATCTAGCAACCCATTTCCACGGCACCCAACAAAAAATGAAAAATAAAAAAATAAATAAAAACTTAATAATAATAATAATGATTATATTAAAGAAGAGGTTCAAAAAAAAATATCCCCAATTTAATCCCTCCTCTTTCTAATCTAATTTTTATTTTCTTTTATGTCCTAAATTAAATACCCAAAAATATTTCCTACTCTCTTTTTTTCCTCTTTTTATTTTATTTCAAACTTCAAAAATTTTTCTCGGGTATTACAATCTTCCCCCCTTAAGAAATTCGGTCCCCAAATTTCAATTAACATACTAACCTTAGTCTTGAAATAGGTGAGGATATATCCTGCGCATCTCAGCCTCAACTTCCCACGTTGCTTTCTCGACCGAATGGTTTTGCCATAGGACTTTCACCAAGGGTATCTCCTCTGACCTCAGCTTCTTCAACTGGCAATCTAGGATTTCCACTGGCATCTCCTCATAAGTTAGACTTTCAGCTAGTTGTACTTCCTAGGGTTGGATTACATGAGAGGGATCTGCCAGGTACTTTCAGAGCATGGACGCATGAAACACCGGATGAACTCCTTCCAACTCCGCTGGCAATTCTAGACGATAGGCAACATTCCCCACGCGTTCTAGAATCTCAAACGGTTCGATGTATCTTGGACTTAGCTTGCCTTTCTTGCCAAATCTCATCACGCCCCTCATCGGTGAAATTTTTAAGAAAACCTACTCACCCACAACAAATTCTAAATCTCTCCTTCGGTTATCAGTATACGACTTCTGCCTACTTTGAGCCATGGCAAGCCTTTCCCTAATGGACTTTATCTTGTCCAAAGCATCCTGCACAAGTTCTGGACCAACCAACTTGGCCTCTTCGACCTCGAACCACCCAATCGCGGACCTGCACTTTCGACCGTACAAAGCCTCGAAGGGTGCCATCTGAATACTGGATTGGTAACTATTGTTGTAAGCAAACTCCGCTAACAGCAAGTATTTCTCCCATCCTCCGTCGAAATCCATAACGCATGCCCTAAGCATGTCCTCTAAAATCTGAATGGTCCTCTCGGACTGCCCATCTGTCTGGGGATTAAACGCTGTACTCAGATCAACCCTTGTCCCTAACGCCTCCTGCAATGCTCTTTAGAATCGAGAGGTAAACTGTGGCCCCCTATTAGAGATAATCGACACCGGTACTCCGTGCAACCTCACTATCTCTGATAGGTACAACTGGGCGTACTGACCCACTCCGTAAGTGGTCTTAACTAGCAGGAAATGTGCGGACTTGGTCATCCGATCAACGATTACCCATACTGAATCAAAACCCCTCTGAAATTGTGGCAATCCTGACACAAAATCCATAGTAATTCTCTCCCTTTTCCATTCAGGAATTTCTATCTGTTGAAGTGTTCCGGCGGGCTTTTGGTGTTCAGCCTTAACCTGCTGACACATTAGACATCTAGACACGTAGTCTGCCACAACCTTCTTCATACCATTCCACTAGTATAATTCTCTCAGATCTTGATACATCTTATTGCTACCAGAATGGATTGTGTACGCTGTGTTGTGTGCCTCATCAAGAATTCTTTCTTTCAAACCATCCACCATAGGTACACACAGTCGTCCCTCCAACCGGAGCATGCCACTGTCATCTATGGAGAATCGGACGTCGTCCTTCTCCCTCTTAACCACTGTATCTCTAATCTGTTTGCGGTAGGCGTCTTGATCTTGCTTGGATTTAACCTCTTCAATTAGAGCTGACTTAGCTTGGATGTGGGCTAGAAACAAGTTGGAATCTCCAATTTCAAAATGGGTTCCAGACTTTTCCAGCTCATGTATTTCTCGAATTAACAGCCTTTGTATTTCACTGATATGGGCTAAACTAACCATTGAATTTCTGCTCAGAGTGTCTGCCACCACATTCACCTTACCAGGATGGTACAAAATCGTGCAGTCATAGTCTTTCAACAACTCCATCCACCTGCGTTGTCACAGATTCATATCTTTTTGCTCGAAAATGTACTTGAGGCTCTTGTGGTCTGTGTATACCTCACACGTTTCTCCATAAAGGTAGTGCCTCCAAATCTTCAAGGCAAATACCACTGCTGCCATTTCAAGATCGTGAGTCGGGTAGTTTTTCTCATGTTTCCGGAGTTGTCTAGACGCATAAGCAATCACCTTGCCATGTTGTATAAGGACACATCCTAACCCAACTCGCGAAGCATCACAATAAACTACATACCCTCCAGTGCCTTCAGGAAGAGCCAACACCGGTGCTGTGGTGAGACTTTCCTTCAGCTTTTGAAAACTCTCTTCACACGTGTTATCCCACACGAACTTTACCCCTTTCTTTTCCGGACTTCTACGCTTACCCTTAGTGGTTTCCGTAAACACTTCAGGTTACTCCCTATCGACATCCTATGTCTGATTGACTTAGACTCTTCTTTGACTACTACTTGTAGTCATTTATGTTTATAATGGAAACTCATCAGTCTCCTCCTTACCATCATACTCATTACTCTGCCTTAGGTTCAGTTCGGTCTTCACATTCGAGGACCTCGCTTAACACAACTATGACTGTGGATCTATACCATCCTCAGGTTAGTCCAGTTAGAGTTGCACATCCTATGCTAACTCTACTCTTTGGGTTTCCGTTGGCTTTTACCCCCAACTTGGCCCAATCGAACTCCTCAACTCACTTAGATCCTGTATTCCTACTTGGAATACTTGATCCGTTAACTCCAGCATGAACCTTTCCGGACATGCTCTACTCCCCTTGACCAAACGGGATCCGCTCCCACGGTTTGACTCTTTCCTTTCTTACGGTGTGCCATATGTTCACGAATATATACCGCCTCTTGTAAGTGTGTTACCCGTTGGGTTCCAATCGCCCCAAATGGTAGCATACCTGTTTTACCATTTTGGCTCGCATCCCCAGATGCTTACCCGACTCTGTTCCCGTATTCACTCTCTTCTTTTCCATTTCGTACCTACGTGGTACTCTTTCTTCGAGTATTTCTCAATACTCGTTACTCACTAAATTCTCCTTCTCGATTAACCGTCCCTACGATTAATTTTCCCTTTATGGCACCCACATGGCCACTTATACGTTTGGTTTGTCCACTCAGTCTCCACCTATACACGGGCTTCAGACTAACGGATTTATGGTTCACCAACCTGTGGAACTAGCTTACCTAGCTATGTCCACTACAATTTGTGTACTATACATGCACTTACGGTAGTAGTTGGTTCTCCACCTCCTACTTGACTCTTATCCTATGGGGTCCTATAGGCTTCCGCTCTTCCCCCCTTATGGTACTACTTATCCCTGTCTATTTTCTCTCCCCTCGGGCCTCCACGAGTCCCTTTAGGGTTTATCTCTCACGTTATCTTGTTCGAGAGCTGTCTACCACAATAGCACTCATTTTCTTATCCCTGGACGGTACCCGAAGGTCTACGCCCATTTCCACTTCTAGACCTGCTTCGGTCTAATACTTTCGGGTCCATTATCACCCTATAGCCCCTTAGGGACTTGTACATAGCCTGATAGAGTTATGTCCTAGAGCGGAGCATCGATCTTGCATGCAGCACTTATGGGTAAATTATAGCAAGCAGCACAAAGGTCTAGAGTTGAAGAAGGCTACGTGGGATTGTGAATATGACACTAATGCACAACAATTTCAGAGTTTTATGCAGATAGTGAAGGCAATATTAGAAAGTGCATGGAGCTGGCTTGATCGACTAGATCCCAAAATGTGGTCTTGACATGCATTTAGGACATTCCCTAAGAATTGGGCACTCACTAGCAACATGTGTGAGCAATTCAATAGTAAAATTGTGAAGTATAGATCAAAACCCATCCTAACATTAGCGAAGGAGATTCGATGTAAGATAATGAGGAAGATATGCAAGGAGCGGGAAAAAATGCTAAGGTATCATGGCTCAATAACACCCAAAGTACAAGACAAGTTAGAGCGTGACAAGAAAGCAAGCCGATTTTGGAGACCACAATGAGCTGGTACCTTGAAGGAGTGAGGTATGAGGTGCAATGCTCGCCTAATAAGTATGATTTGAACCTAGCAGCGAGGACTTGTTCATGCATGGAGTTTGATTTAACAGGGATATCGTGTGTCCATGCTATTGCTGCAATTGGATGGAACAATCTCAAGCCTGAGGACTTCGTCCATCCATTCTATACCAAAGAAACTTATCTTAGGGTATATGAGTCATATGTGAAACCAGCAAATGGTGTTGCTATGTGGCCACAAGCTGAGGGTGACCCTGTAATGCCTTCACCCCTGAAACGGCCCCTTGGTCGGCCTAAAAAACAACGAAAGAAAGAGCATAATGAAACTTCTAAGCCAAAAAATGTGAAGAGGAGATATGATGAGGTGAGATGGACGAAATATCAGTTGGTTGGCCACAACAAGAGAACATGCAAAGGGCCTCCCTCGAATTAAAACAAAGTAATGCTATTTCCAGCCTTAAATTTCTATCATGTTTTTTCTCAAGTTTTTTATGATGTATGTTTTTTTTTTCTCTTGACAAAACCACGAACATGTTCTTCTGATGTTGGGTTAGAATTCTCAAGCAGGTCAAGCTAGTCAGAGCACACAAACAACTAAACATGAAGATGCCCCTCATCCTGCGATGCCACAATCACAGGTAAAATATATGATACTTTTAATATTTGTTGTTGTTATGTGCACTTTTAATAGTTTTTATCAAGTTTTTTTAACTGTTTTTATGCATTTTGACAAACTACACCCACCATTTCTAGAGAGACACTACAGGCTGCATGTGTTGGAAGTGGGAGAAGGATAGCAGATATATTTAACAGGACCCAGGAATCTTCCACAACACCGTAGAAGTCAAATAGTAGAATATTTTGGAAGTTAGAATGGGATATTTCTATTCTGGAAGCACTAATGAGATGGGATAGCATATCTATTTATATGTAGTTGGAATATCTTGTGTTGGAATATTTTTGAAGTTGGAATTGGATATTTCTATCTTTTGTATTGTGATTTTTATGACTTTTTAGCAGTTGGAATGAATATTTTGGTACTTTGAATTAGGCACCATGGCTTTTTAATAGCCATGGTTTTGGTATGAATATTTTGCACTGTGATTTTGGAAGAGGCACCAAGATAGCAGCCTTTTATTGTTTTTTATAGGTACTGCATATTGAATCTTGTTTATAGTTTTTTTTGCAGCCTTTTGTTGGAAAAGATTTGTTGTTTTGGTAGTTAGTGCAAAGTACAGTTTGCTATTTAATTATTGAACCAATGAACTTAGTTGCAGCATCTAATCCTCTCTCTTACTTTAAGTGTGATG
Source organism: Senna tora (assembly GCA_014851425.1). Classification (NCBI taxonomy): domain Eukaryota; kingdom Viridiplantae; phylum Streptophyta; class Magnoliopsida; order Fabales; family Fabaceae; genus Senna; species Senna tora. The sequence continues at coordinate 24,477,976 of CM026265.1, read as the reverse complement.
AAGCCAAAGATGATTATTGTTTCTATTTGGTACCATTACCCACATACTTAAAACATATACATCACTGGACACAAATATCAAAATCAATCTTATGAGAAAATTCAATCTTTATATGGCAAACTTAATCCAGCAACAATACACATGATTTTAAAATCAAAACCAAGGTACAATATATACATTACTGGAACCAAATATCTTACTTTAACCAAATAGAAGTGATCCATTACATTTGAAATATTACAAAAGTTCTTCTATCAAAATATTACAAAAGTTCATTCGGCCTGCGATACATAGCTAATTCGGTCTAAATCAATGGTACCACAGTGGCAAAATACCCACAACCCCAAAATCGCCTTCCTGGATTTCTTTCTGTCCATGATGTAACCACCGGAGCAATGGTAACACCGTGGCAAAATACTCTTCTTTCCCTTCGATTAAGCTGGGTGCCCACAGTTGTGAATGAGTTGCTGCCATGTGGTGAGGTATGATGACTTGGGTTCATCTTAGTATAGAATTTAGTGCCACTACAATAAAGCAAAACAACTCATCACATCAGCAAAAAACCATCGTAGATTCAGTTCTACTTATAACTTTCAATTTTCACTACGAAAAGCCATTGTAAGTTAGTTTGGTTGTCTTACCATATCTCAGTTGACTTGCAACGCCTCTTTTATTTCTTTTATATTTTGTTTATATATGCATACGAGACAGTCAATTGGAGAGTGAGGGTGGGAAATTAAGAAGCACAAGGGTCAAGGATACATATGCCTTGTTCTCATTAACAATCAATATCCCCGTATCTAAGTCAGTGAGTAAATTAAATCATATATATACAAGTACAATGTTGCTTTCCTTATAGCTTAATATATCTATTAACTTGTAGTTGTAATACATGCCAAGCTCACTAATGTTTTGTTGTTCTTTAAGTCATTGTCTTACAAAATATAGCGAAAGAGAGACAAAGAGATGTTGAAAACTTCAAACTTGCTTATAAAATTAAGACTACATCAGATGGCACTCTGTATTGAATCACATCACCACCATCTATGCTAAACCCCAGTTTATAAATTAAAAAAGAAATAGGGCAAAAACAAACTAATTGGATCCACAAATACAGGGAGCAAACACCAATACAGATGTAATAAGAGGAGGATGATTACCGCGATGAAGTCAACAAGAACCTTCGATGCGATGAAGTCGACAAGACAATTAATGATGAAGTCGACAAGGAAGACAATTTTGCTCGTTCTAAGAGTTGCGATTTTGGCTGTTTGTCCTCCCTTTCTTCCTTCCTTCCTTCAGTTCGATCTTGCCCAAATATGATGTGGGATTGTATTTGTCGTTGTTGTGCTGAAGGATTGTTTCTTTTTTTATTTAAGTTAGTATGATGTGGCACATGATGTGTACTTAAAATGCCAAGTTAGCAGTACACGTGTCACCCACCCTAAACCCTAAACCGATGGAGTAAAAAAAAGGACTACATTGGGACAAAAAATCATCTTTCAAGGACTAAATTGGGTATTTGTATCTTTCAGTGACTAAATTGGAACAATCTGAATCTTTCAGAGACCAACTGGAATGTTTACTCATAATTATATGAGGAATTGCTATAACTCAACATCAATTAAGATGTCATAACTTTGTACATTAAGAGCATGTACATGCCAGCCACATGAGGCAAACAATTTGGAAACTGATTATTTTATAAGCAATCATATTGCACACAATAGTTAGCAATACATCTCATATCAACTTTAGATCATTCTATAATTTAATATAGAGTTTTAACGGATAGTTAAACATCAAGCTGTCTAAAATAAATATAGTTCAAGCTTAAGGATAGCTTATCCTTACAATTTATATCTTATCTCATCTCAAAGACATTCCAAATCAGAGAGTTACTGTTGATTTATATGCTAATTATTTGAAAGGCAAAATTAGTACAATTTGTAAACTTTGGTAAATACTAGTTGTACCTGTCGTTTTTGGTTCAGACAATTGTTATTTGCAATTAAGGACCGCAAGGGGTCGTAACCTTGGGGGACTTGTTTTTAGGTGAGGACCTAGGTGCCTAAGTACCCTTAGGAAGGGATCAAAGTCCACGTAGTTCGTCATGATGACGTCTATAGGTACTCTGTGTGCGGCTAAGACGTGCCTAAGGTACTATGGGTGGGCGAGCCGCTCGTTGGAGGTTTCCTTAGAGTGTGAGAGAGCTTGAGTCTCTGAGAGCTGTTATGAGCTCTGTTGGTGGAATACTACGAGACAGAGATGTGTCTGCCGATGGCGGGACCTGACAGTGCTATGGGCAGAGCTTAGGATGTGTGATGTGGATTGGGCAAGAGGACGTCTGAGGGTGCTCAGAATGTTTGCCTAAATGGTTATGGGCGATCTTCCAGTGTTCGGATTCTGTCCTTAAGTCCCTCGGGTGAGGGTCCTTTTATACTAAGTGTTGGGAGGACATGCTCGACCCATGTTCTTGCGGGGCGTGGGTCGTCCCACGACGCTCAGCGGGTCTCCCACGCTCTTGGATGGGAGCCCTCGTGGAGAGACGTGAGCAACAACCACGTAAGAGGCAGGCGAGTGGTGCCACGTGTTGTTGGCGTATGCTGTTACTAAACTTCTGGAAGCTCAGTGCCACGTGCCCCTAGGCAGAATATTCCGTAGTTACATAAGTCACCCAAGTCTACGGGTGTCGGGCGCCCATGGACTTAAGTTCTCTGTCAGTAAGCTACTTAGAAAATTTTGCCTGTCGCTTTTTGTTAAGAAGAGTCTGTCCGCATGTGGGCTTGGCCATCTCGGGTGGTTATTCGACTTACGGGGCTTCGCGTGTCTCTTGGTTTACTCTGAGGGAGTAGAGATATTAAAGATGCCACGCGTCTTGATTCAGGTGGCTGACTGCTTGACTTTGCAAGTTTTTCGAGCCGTCTCTGCAAAAAGTACGTGACTTTCCGAGGAAAGGTCATCATTGCTCAGAGGAGAATTTCCTGAAGTGCCCCTTGGCGTGTGCGGAGGAAATTCAAAGGTCAGGGGCCTTTTGGTTTCCCTCTGGCCAGGCTCATCCGCAGTCAGTGGCTGGCAAGAAGCTTTGTGGAGAGTTGTCTTTTGAAAGAGTGGGCTGTAGCAGATGCCACGTGTCACGGTTTTATAAATTCCACTGATCTTGAGTGCTTTGCCGCCATTTTTCCTTCATTTAATGCGGGTGCATTTCCGAGAGTTACCATCATTAGCCTCGGTTGAGGGTTTTCCGAAAAGGCCCTTCGGTGTCTTTGAGCGACTCTTGGGTTTCCTGGGGCTTTTCAGTCCTTATGCCTCCGATTTCCGGACTATGGATCTGGGCCATTCCTTGTTTCCACGTGTTGAGTTAGGGCAGGTGCTTGTAGCTTAAGTTAGGTGTATTGGATAAATATTCTGCGTTTGAAAGTTTGTCCATTGCGAGATACGAGGGGGCGGATATTTTCGAATCGTCGCGCCTTTGTGTTCCCTATAAATATCCAGCGCTTGAAAGTTTGTGGTTTTACCTTCTCTTTGTCTTCTATTTTCAGTGCTTTCCCTGCCTTCTTGCCTCACTTTCTTTCTCTGATTCTTACTCCCCTTTTTCTCTCATTTGTGCTATGGCCGGAGATGACAGCTTTTTCCCTTTTGATTTCACTGACATGTAAGACCTTCCTTCTTCTTCTCCTTCTCCCCTTAGCCGTACTCGCGACAGTGGTCAGAGTAGGGGGAAGAAATCTGGGCCGGACCTTTCTCCAGGGGCAGTTGTGGAAGCTTCCGTCGTGGTGCCAGGTGGAGGCAGGAGAGACGCCTGTCTTCCTCTCCCGCCGTCCTCCGATAAAACCCTTTGGCAAGAGGATCTCAAAAGGGAAAAAAGGAGGAAAGATGGGAGGGGAGATGGCGGTGGTTACCGGGAGAGAGAGAGTGAGAAGGGAGGCCTCCGCGGTGGTGGAGCCCAAAAGTAAAGAAGGAGGGTTCAAGAAACAACCTTCCGGTGCGATTTCGCGATTGCCGTCCCAGGTTGCCCAGCGGAGATCTGAACTGGCGGGCGGTCAGGATGTGATTCCATTGGAGGGCACGTTACCTCCTTTGCCTGTTCGTCAATCACCTATGAAGGTTATTCTGTCGATTCGCACTTCGGCTCCCATTTCTGCTGGCGGAGCTGATGAACCTGCTGCCAAGAAGGCCAAGCGGTCGGTCGAGGAACCTACTGACGATTCTGCTGCTGTGGCTCAGGTTCCTGCAGATGAGACCATGGCTGAGGCGCCAGCCGAAGGTGCCAAGGCTGATGATGTGGCCGTGGAGGCCGAGTCCCTCTCTAATGGAGAGAATGTAGTGGTGAGTCAAGTGGCTACCATGAAGGACGTTGCTTCAGGGTCGGATGCCGGCCCTCTTCAACCTGTCGAGCCATCGGAGGAAGAGCCTTCCTTCTCGTTGGTAGCTTTGGGCAGGCACTTTCCCGTGGAGATGGGAGAGAGGAATGCTAGAGGTTTAGATGCTACCCCCATGACGCTTGTTGTTCGGGGCCTCGGCAGGGTTGCCGATGCGTTAGCTGACTTCCACCAGGCTGGCATTTCGTGGGAGAAACGAGTGGTAAGTCTCTTCGTCCAGTTGCCTTGATGTTCTAGTTGTTTTTTTCCTTGTGTTGATTTGTTTATTTTCTTCAGGTTGAAGCCCGTCTCGACAGGGACCGGCTTTCTAGAATATTGACCGGTAAGGGCATGGCTCTGGAGGCCTCTATGAAAAAGTTAGAGGACGTGCACAGGCGATTGTCCATGAAGGAGTTGGAGTGTGAGGACCATGGATGTGAGATAAGGTCCTTGACTCACGAGGTGGCCCGTCTTAGGGCCGAAGGCGCGTAGCTTTTTGAGGTCAAGCTTCTGTGTTCAGAATTGGAGAGGACTCGCAAGGAGCTGGCCATCTGTCGGGAAGATGCCGAGAAGCGCCGGCAGGAGTTGCACTCTCTTCCCGAGACTTTGAAGGGTGCTGAGGCTCGCACTAGTGATAACCTTGCGGACTGGTTGGAGGATGAAGGCAAGGTTACTGACATTGCTGATCTCCAGGGAGAGTTGCTAGTGCAGAGAATGTACGACATGCTTCTGGTGGTCGAGCAGCTTGAGCGTCTCCGCGGAGAGAGGTTTCCAGCTGAATGGATAACTTCTCTACACCCTTCTCTGGAGCTTTTTGTTGGTGAGCTCTGAGGTCGAATGGAGACTGACTCTCCATTGAATCTCCCCTATCTCCGTCAGTTGGCCGACCATCTGATGGACAACCAGGTGCTCTTTCATATCGGCGGGCGTACTCCCGAGATTGGATCTACTTCTTAGCAACTGGCTGAGGCGATTCAGCAGAAGCCGTCGGAGGAACTTAGCCATGTCGAGCCTGTAGTTGCCATGGCCATTATTGATCTTGGGGGTGCCCAAGAGTAGGCTTTTGTAGGCTTTTCACCCTTTGTAATAGGCGGACGCCTTTCCCATCTTGAGATATCAATGAGAATTTACGTTGAATTTCACTGTCTCTCTTTTTACTTCTGGGCAAAAAGTTTGTGCGTGAGTACAATTTTTTTTCTGGCTATCTCTTTAGTTCTGGGTAAAAAGACTTTTTTGCATGAGTACCGTGTGATCAGGATGGTTGTATGCGGTTGCTAGCGTGTTTTTGTGTGAACGTTCATTTTGCATTTTCGCACCCAAGGGGTTTTTCACCGCACTTTTCTGGGGGAATGTTAGCCTGGCCTTAGAGGCTCTTTAGAATTTTTTTGGGCGGTCGGCCCGTTGTCCTTTCGTAGGACTTGCGCGAGTACTTTGCGAATTTAGGTCACGTCTCTTTCCAGAAAGAAATGCTTCAATTAATGGTAAACAAAATGGTTAAATTTGAGCAGCCTCGGTCGGGCTAGCCTTAGTCAGGCTGAAAGTAAACAAAATGATTACATCTGAATAACCTTTGTCAGGCAATCGTTAGCCAGACTGAGAGCAATGGTTCTAACTTCTAAAGTAAATTGAGACGTACGTAATTTGACCGAAAAATGTGCTAATCGTGCAAAGTGCGTTTAGAGCATAGGCGGAGGTTTAGTCCAGGCGGGCGGACTCTAGCTTCTTTTCTCCTGGCTCTTTACCCTTGGGGGGTTCCTCGCGTGCTTCTCTGGGACCAAGGCTAGCGACCTTGACGGTCTTGGTTAGGCTTGCTGCGTAGCATGCTCACGCTCGTTTTTGATCCGCCACGATTTCTCCAACCCCATATGGCATTGGGGATTTCATAGTGAGTTGTGCGGTGGACACTACAGCTCTGAGTTTGTTCAGGGACGGTCGTCCTAAAATAGTGTTGTACGCCAAAGGTGCTGAGACGAAGATGAAATCTACGTCAAGGCTTGCGACCTTTGGTAAAGTGCCCACGGTTGTTTGGGCTGTTATGATTCCTTCTGCTGGAACCTGGGCTCCGGAGAACCCTATAAGCGTGCCGGAGAAAGGCCTTATGCTGGCCTCGTCCAACCCGAGCTTCTTGAAAGTGTCAAAGCAGAGGACGTCCGCCGAGGATCCTTTGTCTATCGGGACTCGCTTGACCTCGTAGTTAGCAATGACTGAAGTTATTACCATGGGGTCATTATGGACCGGTCCCTCAAGGTTTGTGAGGTCGAACTTAATGGGGTCCCCTTTGGGTTCTTCGCTTCTCTTTCTATGCTTCGGGGCATAGTCGAGGGCGAGTATGGAGCGTTCCATCCTTGTCTTATTTTGCGGTTGCGAGGTAGTTCCTTTCTGCAGTCCTCCTGCGTTGACGTTGATGACGTCGTGAGTAGGCGCTTAGTGATTGACCTCTCGTGAGTGTTCTGCATTAGCTCTGCTCTTCTCTTTGACGTATCTACCCAGCTGCCACTTACGGATTAGATCCTCGATCTGATCTTTCAGGTGGATGCAGTCGTTGGTCTCGTGTCCGTAATCTTTGTGGAATTGGTAGTACAAGGACTTGTCCACTGGCTTTCTAGTTTTTCACCTCTTAATCTGCGGAGGGAAACTGAGCATGTTCGAGTGATAGATTTCCTCGAGGACTCCGACGTGGGATTTGTTGAGGGGAGTGTAGCTTGTGAACCGTCCTCTGGGAGGTGTTCGCCATCGAGGGGGAGAACGTTTCTTGTTATTCTTCTCTTGGGGGCTTTGGTTATCCGCTATTGTTTTCTCCTTTTTCTTCTCTGATCGCTCCATGTCATATCTACTTATCAGGAACTTCCTCATTTTGTCCTTGGCGATTTGCGCGTTTTCTTCCTGGATGAACCATTCCGCACGGTCCATTAGTTCCTGTAAGGTAGAAACAGGACATCTGTTGAGTTCTCCGTAGAATTGCGAACATCGGAGACCTTGCTTGATGACGAAGATTACCACAACGTCTTGGAGACCTTTGACTTGGAGTGAGAGTTTGGTGAAGCAGGCCATGAAGGCTTGTAAGGTTTCTCCTTCTTCTTGGTGAAAATCAATAAAGGAGTCCTCGTTCTTTTGGTATTCCTTGCTGCTGGCAAACTGAGTTAGGAATTTTTGTGCCAACTGTTCGAAGTTGTGGATTGAGTTAGTGGGTAATAGCGAGAACCACCTCAGAGCTGCTTCCTTTAAGGTCGAGGAGAAGACCCGACATTGCTAGTCATCCGTCATTCCCAGTATTGACATAGCCGAGTTGAAGGTGTTAGTGTGATCTCGTTGATCAGTCTCTCCACCATAAGGTTCTATGTGGACAGGCATCTTGAAGCCCATGGGTACGTGCTCGTTCATGACTTGTTGAGTGAAAGGGTGTCTCCCTTTCCCTTGGAAGTGAAAGCCGGGCCATTGATATTATCCTGAATGAGTGGACATTCCATAGGGGGCGTATGGGTTCTAAGCTCCTGCCCAAGGCATGTGGAGGTAGGATCCCGGTGGATAGTTTGGGATTGGTGGTCGCAGGTAGTCTGTGGGCGCGTCCACTGCTTGCCCGACGACCATTGTCGGTCCAGATGGGATCACTGGCGGGGGAGCTGGTGCTGTTAGTGAGAGTCGTGCGAACTCCATGGGTAGAGTTCCGAACTGTATTGCGGGCAAGCCGGTAGAGTCACTGGGGGGTCCTGCGGGTGCGCTTTGCGGTACTGTCAGCAATTGGGCGCCTATACTTGCTTGGGAGAAACTCCTGTTCTCTTCCCATTGCTGTTGGCGTATGGCCACTATTTCTGCCTCGAGGTGGGCGAGCTCTATCTCCCGCGGAGTTCTTGTTGGTTCGGCTATTTCTCGATTGTTGGCTGGAGGGCACAGGTTGTGCGGCATGCCGTAAGGATGCTGAGGACATGCCTCCTCCCTGGCCACTGGGTTCTGGACCACGGTTTCTGCAATAACCACCTGTGTTGTTGAGGTGATTTGCGGCTGGGTTGCATTTGAGGCCCTTGCTTCTGTTATGGCGACTTCATCTGTCCCCTGTCTGTTTCTCGTGCTACGCCTTAGCCTGCTTGCGTCGGTTACGGTTGTAGGGGCTTTTGAGTCGGCCATTTCCTAATGCTTCCTTTATCGACAAAATAAAAAGACGCAGGTTTCTGACTGTTAGATGGGTACTCCTACTCCCCGAGAAAGAAATGCCATTTAGCGGCAGAGTGCGCAAGGCATTGGGGTATGAGGAAGACCGCGGTGGGCACCACTGTAACTGTCGTTTTTGGTTCAGAAAATTGTTATTTGCAATTAAGGACCGCAAGGGGTCATAGCCTTGGGGGACTTGTCTTTAGGTGAGGACCTAGGTGCCTACGTACCCTTAGGAAAGGTTTAAAGTCCACGTAGTTCGTCATGGTGACGTCTATAGGAGCCGTTAGGCGAGGTGATTACCTGTATTGGGCCGTGTGCGGCTAAGACATGCGTAAGGTACTCCGGGTGGGCGAGTCGCCCGTTGGAGGTTGCCTTAGAGTGTGAGAGAGCTTAAGTCTCTGAGAGCTGTTAGGAGCTCTGTTGGTGGAATACTCTGGGACGAAGATGTGTCTGCCGGTGGCAGGACCTGATGGTGCTATGGGCAGAGCTTAGGATGTGTGATGTGGATTGGGCAAGAGGACGTATGAGGGTGCTCAGAATGTTTGCCTAAATGGTTATGGGTGATCTTCAAGTGTTCGGATTCTATCCTTAAGTCCCCCGGGTGAGGGTCCTTTTATACTATGTGTGCGGAGGACGTGCTCGACCCATGTTCTTGCGGGACGTGGGTCATCCCACGATGCTCAGGCGGTTTCCCACGTCTCTTGGACGGGAGCCCTTATGGGTCTTCCACGTGTTGTTGGCGTATCTTGTCACTAAACTTCTGGAAGCTCAGTGCCATGTGTCCCTAGGCAGAATATTCCGTTCTTACACCAGTGATAATTACAACCAAAACAAAAAACAATACTTTATTAAATAGACTCCCCTGTGGGTTGAGAATATAAAATATAGTATGTCAATCCCACAAGCCAATTAAAAAGATAAACAGATTCATTTCGAAACAAATCTAACATATGTAGGAAGAAAGATTTAATCTATATAGCACCCTAATTGCTCCATGCTACCTAGAATTAACTCATATAGTACCCCCTGCGGGTGGGTAATGAATAAATTAATTAAGATAACAAGATACATCTCAAACAAGAAACTCTACTAGTACAATAAATGAGTCACTGTGGTGACAATCATACTAGTAAAGATCTCCAAAATAAAATTTTGCCCAGAAATTTGTTTTCTCAGTGTCATACTTAATTCAAATTCTATACTTGTAATAAACCTTTATATACAAGAAAATTCATCAATTAAGTGACTCACAAACATACATCAATATATGACAATAAGAGAAATAATTCATGTTGGATATATTGGGGTCTTCGGACTAAATATCCGCCCATGGGGGAGTCTGATTGGGTCGAGTGAGGATCCATTGGAAATCTCACATAAAGACGAAGAAAACGAAATGAAAATGACTCTCATCGGGGGTTACACGAGCCCGTACTCATGGCCCAAAGTGGGCTAGATAATCATGATTTTATAATGATTATTCTATTGTTTTCTCTCTCTCTTTTGAGTCCTCTTCCGCGCACTAGTCGTGGACACGTGACTTTATCTCTCGTAGGTAAAGTCCTCCGTTTGGTGCGGCCCTTTTCGGAGTTTGTCGATTGGAGGTTAGCCTTGGTGGAGCAGAGGCACTTGCAAAATCCGAGGTTTTAGCAATGGCGTCCAGGTTGGTGACTCAAGGCTTCCTAAGAAAAGTTTGCAATTAAGTCCATAGAGTCACCATGCTATTTTCCCTAGTCCAAAGGAAACTATGTATTCCACCTTCACACCGGGGCGGGAAATGTTCAAAATTCTGTTAGTTACTGTGATCCTTGGCTAAAATTATAATTTATTATCCCCATATCACTTTTCTTTACATCTGAGTCCCGTTTCAATTAGACTCACCTTTCCTTTCATCTAAGTCCCTCTAGGCTTAGTCACTCTAGCACTAATGCAATTCTACATGCTTTTAAATGCATCAAACACATACAATAACTTAATTAATCTAACAAACAATCAATTCATCATCTCGGAGAGGCGGATGTTACACGAACAACTATGGGCACCTTACCAAAGGTCGCGAGCCTTGAAGTAGACCTCATCATTGTCTCAGCACCATCAGCATACAGTGCAATCCTAGGGCGACCGTCCCTGAATAAACTCAGAACTGTAGTGTCTATCGCACAGCTCACAATGAAGTTCCCAATACCCCACGAGGTTGGAGAAATCATGGCGGACCAGAAACTGGCGATAGCATGCTACGCATCGAGCTTAACCAAGACCGTCAAGGTCGCCCGCCTTGGTCCCAAAGAAACACGCGAAGAACCCCCTTGTGGGTAGAGAGTTAGGCGAAAAGAAACCAGAGTCCGCCCGCCCGGACCTAGCCTCCGACTAGACTCTAAACGCACTTTGCACTATCATATAATCTTTCAGTGAAGTCACATACGTGTCTACTTTGAATTTAGGATTTTCAGCCTGACTAAGGCTCGTCTGACCTAGGCAATCCGAATGTAAACATTTTTCTTACCTTCAGCCAAACTAAGGCTAGCCCGAATGAGGCTGCACGAATGTAACCATTTTGTCTATTATTAAAGTACTTCTTTCCAACTAGAGACAAGGCTTCAAATTTGCAAAGTACTCGCGTAAGTCCTACCACAGGACAACGGGGCTCGACCGCCCTAAGTAACGCTAAGCGCCCCCAGGGCCAAGCTATAATTTCCCACAGTAGCGCGGTAAAAACCCCTTGGGTGCGAAAACCACAAAACGAACGTTCGACAAGCCATGCTAGCACAGCGCATACAAATCGTCCTGATCACACGGTACTCATGCAAAAAATCTGGATACACGACTTTTTGCCCAGAAGTAAAAAGGAAAGCAGGAGAAAACTCTTTGCAAATAATCATTCTCATTGGATGCCAAAAATGAGAGGGCGTCCGCCCATTACAAAGGGTAAACACCTTAAAAATTATATAAACATATTCTTGGGCATCCCCAAGATCTACAAACGCCTCGGCCCTAGCAGACTCTGCATGGCCTACACCTTCCAACGACCCCCGCCTGGTCGCTTTGGCTAGCTGCTGAGAAGTAGGTCCTATCCCTGGGGCTCGCCCGCCGATTCGAGACAACACTTGGTGCTCCACCAGGCGGTCGGTCAGCTGACGAAGAAAAGCATGATTCAACGGCCTGTTTCCATCCGACCGCGAAGCTCACCTTCGAAAAACTCCAAGGAAGGATGCAAGGAAGCCACCCACTCCACTGGAAATCTCTCCCCACGGAGACGCTCGTGCTGTTCGACCGCCAGAAGCATGCTTTACATCCTCTGCGCAGGCAACTCCCACTGGAGACCAGCAACATTGGCAACCTTGTCCTCGGCCGCCAGCCAACCAGAAAGGTTCTCACCAGCGCGGGCCTCCGCACCCCGCAAAGCTTCGCAAAGTGAATGCAGCTCCCCCTGACGCCTCTCAGCATCATCTCGACGGGCGGCCAACTCCTTGCAAGCCTTCTCCAACTCCGAGCGAAGGAGCGGAACCTCGGATGGGTGTCCAGCTTCAGTCCTGAGACGGGCAACCTCTTCAGTCAAGGACTTAACCTCGCGTCCTTGATCTTCGCACTCCAGCTTCTTGGCGGACAGCTGCCCATGCACGTCTGCCAACCTCTTCTGGGAGACCTCCAGAGCCTGGCTCTTAGAGGCCGCAACACCGAAAAACTGATCCCGGTCGAGAGTCAGAAACTGATCTCCCCCTGCAAAAAGACGAGAGTCAGAAACGCAAAGAATAACCCAAAAAGAATGCAACACCAGGATGAAGAGACTCACCACACGCTTCTCCGACTCAAAACCAGCCTGGTGGAAGTCAGCCAAAGCCTCAGCAACCCGGTTGAAGCCTCGTACGGCAAGATTCAGGGGAGAATTGTCCAGCCTCCGGGCTTCCCTCTCCTGCATCTCCACGGGGAAGCGCCTGCCCAGTGCCACCAGCTCAAAAGACAATCCCCCTCCAGTGGCCCAAGGGGTTCAGAAGGGCCGATGCTCGACCCAGGAACAAGATCTCTCGTGGCAGCCGCTTGACTCGCCACTACATTCCCTCTTTCTGAGAGGGCTCTGGCCTCCACGGCCGCACCACCAGACTTTGCGACTTCCTCAGCCGTAGGTTCGCCCACGGCCATCTGAGGAGCAGGAGAGGCTCCAACAGACTCCTCAATGACAACCCTGGCCCTCTTAGTAGCAGGCTGATCAACCCCTTCAACGGGGCTCGGGACGGGAGGACGAGTGGATAGTATCACCCTCATGGGTGACTGAAGGACAAGAGCAGAAGTGGGAACAGAGGTAGGAACAGAGGCAGGACCAGAAACGAGAACCGAGGCAGGAATAGCATTTCTCGCCGGAGTCTCCACCTGTACATCCCCCCGGTCAGTACTCCGCCGTGCGACCTGCGGAGACAACCGCAACTCCACACCGGCAAGCCGCTTCTTGGGCCCTCCTTCTCTGCCCTTGGATAACTCCGCCGCAGAGCCTCCTCTCCACACCGGCCCGGGAAGACGTCCATCCCTTTTAGCACCAGCAGGCACCACAGCAAGTACCACAGTGGGGACATCGGCGGCTACCTCCGGAGACAGGCCTTGTTGACCATTCTTCCTCCCCCTACTCCGACCAACATCGCGAGTACGGCTCAAAGGAGGAGGAGGAGGGGAAGATGAAGGAAGCTCCTCCAAGTCAGTGAAGTCAAAGGGGTAAAAGCTGTAATCGTCACCACCACCGCCCATTGCGAAAACTCGACAAAAGCAAGAATCAGGATAGAGCAAAGCAAAGGCATGGAAAATAGAGGTGACGGAGAAAGGTGAATGCAAATGTAAAGTCATAAACTTTCAAACGTTGGATATTTATAGGGTACCTAGAGGTGCAACGATTCAAAAACATCGACCCCCTCGTATCCAAAACGGATAAAACCCATTATCCTCTACAATCAAGCCCAGATGCAGCCACTCACTTCAACCGCACACGCGGAAAGAAAGGACGGACAGGGCGCATAGCCAGGGCAATGGAGACGCAAAGACTGAAAAGCCCCCGAGAACCCAAGAGTCGCCTCGAGACACCTGAGGGCCTTTTTCGAAAAACTCTCTACCAAGACTAATGAAGGCTACCCTCGGAAACGAACCTGCATTTAATGAAGGAGAAACGTCGGCAAAACACTTAAATGACAGTGGCACCCATTCAAACTCTGCCGCGTGGCACCTGCGGTAAAGCCCGCTCCCCAACAAACGACCCTCAACAAGAAATCCACCATCAGCCACTGACCACGGACGAACATAGCCAGAGGAGAGCCTTTCAAAATGACCAAACGGCCCCTGGCCTTTGGATTTCTCCCGCCAGCCCGCAAAGGGCACATCGGGAAATGCCCCTCTAAGCAATGATGACTCCACCTCGGTAACTCGCGTACTTCCTGCAGAGAAGGCTAAAAAACTTGCTAAGGAAGTCAAGCACCCAGACATCTGAAATGGGACACGTGTCCTCTTCGAAACGTCTCCTTTTCCACGGTACGATATGAGAGAGCCCACTTCGTGAGTCGGACGGCCAGTTCCCATAAACCGTGACTCTGAGTAGACGAGCTATCCCACGGGTAAAGGCAGCGAAAAATTCCTAAGTATCTTACAGACAAGGGAACTTAAGTCCACGGGCGCCCGACACCCGTAGACTTCGGGGACTTATGTAACTACGAAATATTCTGCCTTTGGACACGTGGCACTGACTTTCTAGAAGCACAGCCTCAGCACCTGCTAGAGACATGTGGCACGACTCATCTACCAGTTACGTGGCCCTTGCCCACATCATCTCACAGAGCATCCCCTCAACCAGACGTGGCAACTCCACAAGCCTCGTGGGACGACCCACGTCCCATGAAGTCATGGGTCGAGCACGATCTCCCCACACTCGAGTATAAATAGACCCTCAGTCGGGGGACTAAGCAAGCAATCCAATCCCAACAGAACTATACGCAACCTGAAGGATAACCACACATCCTCTGTGATATTCCACACCCTCTCTCGATAACCTGAGTACCCTCAGATACCTCACGCAATTCCTCTGCACACCGCGAGCTCCGTCGCAGGCCCCCATTCCGGCCAACCTCCGGCAAGCTCACCTCCGTCTCGGAGTGCACCATTTACAGGGCTTCCAGCAGCCCTCAGAGACCATAGCTCTCTCACACTAAGGCAACCTCCTAAGAGCGACTCGCTCGCCCGGAGTACCTTAGGCACGTCTTAGCCGCACACGGCCCAATACACGTAACAACCTTGCCTAACGGCTCCTATAGATGTCAGCATGACGAACTACGTGGAGTTTGATCCCTCTCGAAGGGTACATAGGCACCTAGGTGCATCACCTAAGGACAAGTCCCCCAAGGTTAAGACCCCTTGTGGTCTTAATTGCAAATTACAATTGTCTGAGCCAAAAAGACAGTTACAGTATGTAATCTATTTCGTATTGAAACTACCTAGGTCACCCAACAAAAAGACCCATTTAATCCAATTATAAAATCTCTCTAATTCCCAAGAGGGCCATGGAGAGGTTGAGGAGAGCATAATAACCAAAAAAATATAATACAAAGGAAAATTTATAATAATAGTAAATGGTAATAATTTTTTTTAGGGAAGTAAATGATAAACATATATAACTAAATAATTAATATTGTGTATATATATTGATAAATAAACTTGATTAAGAATTAATGGGATAATATGAAATTGATTAGATTTGTGACCTTGAACATTTTGGTTGAAGAGATTAAAAAAATAGAATGAAATAAGATTGGATTAATATTAAGATTTTAGTAACTTCAAAGTTGAGAATTTAAGGAATTAAATACATAGGAAAATTAGGTAGAAAAATTCTAATTTAGTTACAAAGTGGTCAAAGGAATTATTTCGAGTCCATGGTTTGAATTTAGAATTTTTTTGAGATTATAATTATACCCGATAGAAATTTCTTATCTGCTAGAAACCTTATTATCAGATATTTTTAATAGACCTATGACTATCCAAAAATTTTAATTCTCTTCTACTTTTACCCAAAATAAATCTACATAACCAAATTCATTCAAAACTCTCTTTTCATCATACTCCAAATGATGTCAAATACCTAAGCTACCCTTAATAATCCCTACCCTTGTGAACGCCCCGATTTGTCAGCACTAGCATTCATCCTCTACTTCATTTTTGCTTCTCTCCACAATGTCTTTTCTCTACATCTCGTACCCTTCATTATAAATTCCAATGTGTTTCATACTTGAAGCTCTACAATAACGTCGCCGGTCAACTACCACTATCGGTCGCTAGAAATTTCAGCCACAACATTGTTTTACTTCAAAAATATGGGAAGAATGTTCATAAAAACCCATTGTTTGTGAGTTATGAAACTAAGAAAATATGAGATTTTAATAGAAAATAGGTATGTAATCCTTCTCTTTCTTAGATATTGATGTTTCGCCCTTGTTTAGATGTTTATATTGTGGATATGAAATGGAACATAATTAAAGAAAAGAGAGGCAAAGTCGAAAACATGAACACATGGACTATAATATCCTGCTCCTAAAGATGCTTATATGAAATAATTAGACAAGTTAATTTAAATTAAGTGATAGAAAAATAAATAAATAAAATAAAATATTAAAAATAAAGGAAGTGCTCAAATGGGTAATTAGGTATGAGTTAAATAGGTGGAGTATAATTTATAAATTTCATCAATTAGATATAAGTGGAAAGCGAGAGAGGATAATAAGGAAAATAAAAATCAAGTAAAATCAAGACATGGGAAAATAGGGATCTACGTATAACTAGATACTTAAACTAATTTAATTGTCAAATTTAGATAATGGAATTATGGAAAATAGAAAAAAAGAAATTTGAAAAGTGAAGACTTAATGATTAAGATTAAATCTCCACCATCCATGTCAACTTACCCACTAAGAATAAATCTTCACCATCCATCTTACACACATACATACCTCAACCTTATCCTTTTATAATTTTGTACACACCTCTTACAAAAAAAGAAAAAGAAAAAGAAAGCATACCCATTTTGCTTCTCACCATACAATAACCAAAAGAAAAGAGTGAAGGAGAAAGAGAGAGGGATGGAGACCGAGAGAGATGACGGTCGATGGCGAGAGAGAGGAAGAATGGACAACGGGAGGAGGAACGCTGGTGGGTTCACGCCGGAGGAGGGCCACGAAGGCCACAACATCTTTGTTAGCAACTCACGCTGGAAGTAAGAAAAGGACAGAGAGTGGGTTTAAAGGCTTAGGAACCATCTAATCGATCTGTTCTGGGACCTTCGAAACTTAGCTTCCAGGTAGCATGATTCACTACCTTTATAAGTGTCACGACCCCAAATCGGGAGTACGTGACCGGCACGGGAATAGATTTTTACTTCTAAACCCGTAAGCCTTACCCTGTAAATATAACTACAACTACCCTGCTATACAATCAATATATATATCATAATAGTGGTCACACCTCACTTGTGGCCTAATTAACCTGCAATCCACGGTTCACTCAATACCGCTTCAGCTCAGCCCAGTGTATAGATATAAATATCAACACTCATAATATAAAATTCATATCATATTGACCATACGTCTCAATATGTACGATCTATCCTATTCACATGCAGCAAGCACACATAATATATATATCCATACCATATTGACCGTACGCCTCAATGCGTACGATCTATCCTATTCACATGCAGCAGTTTATATACTCATACATATATCCTAGTTTATCCCCAAATTGGACCCTGTCTTTAAGTACATGTGAAGCCGACAAGTCTAGAGTAGGTACATATCAAAAGCTGTAAATATATATACACAACCCTTACAACATATAATATGTACAACCAAAAGAGTCAAAATAACAAAACATGTCCACCCACGCGAACTAATGTGTAAAGGATGGTCTGATGTCCGTATCACTGTCCGGACGTCGATGCCTGCCTGATACCTGTATCTGAAACAATGAAGCAGAGGGAGTGAGTCACAGAGACCCAGTGGGAAGCTTCCCGTCCTCGGCGTAGCGACGAGTACCACTACAGATGGGGAAAGGGAAACACCCACAATCACATGCGCATGAAAATACAGTTTATCAAATGTTATATTACGATAAGGCAATTTAATATAACATAAAATCAAAGATAAACCTACGGATCATGCTCTTCAATCATGCTTCTCATAAACAAGCAATCACTTTTAACATATCATCTGAAAACTATAAATCGCTCAATTGGTCCATGTATCTCACAATGGACAATGGCCTCAATGGGCAAGTCTTTTAATCTTTAACTGACCCTAGTGCCAGGCTAGGGCAACGGCCTCAACGGGCAAATCATTTAATCTTTAACTAACCCTAGCGCTAAGCTAGGGCAATGGCCTCAACAGGCAATTTCTTTTAATCTTTAACTGACCCTAGTACCAGGCTAGGGCAATGGCCTCAACGGACAATTTCTTTTAATCTTTAACTGACCCTAGTGCCAGACTAGGGCAATGGCCTCAATGGGCAATTTCATTTAATTTGATTCTCTTCCCAAGCTTTCAGCTGGGATCCTGACTCTATCTACCCATTATTATCCTAAACTGACTTTACTTAGGTAGTGTGAACATCCCTACGACTCACTAATCAATTATGAGATCTTATTAATCCTCATATGGTACCCAAACCCTTGGTTAGATCACAACCTAGCTCTAAGGTCTTCACTAAGTTCAATTACCATAAAACGTCGACGTTTACTAACAAATTTATACGATTTCGTTAATGAGTTTTTCATTAATAGGGTAAACTGTAATATCCCAGAAAATTTCGAGGATTAAAGAATGATTTATTTAAAATTTCGAGGATTTAAGAATGATTTACTCCGAGGCTAGGAATTAAAACCTTAGAAAGAATATAGAAAAAAAGTATGAAAGTTAAAAGAAACCGGAAAGGAAATTTTTGTTTTCAAAGATTATAGTACCGAGAAAGTTTTTCGAGGGTTAAAATAAAATAAAAGATGAAAGAAAGAAGTAAAATATTTTTTTGAATTAATTCGGGACCTAAGAAATTAGAAATCTAAAATAAATAGGAGTGGGAACTAAATTAAAATATTATTAGTTATTATTTATTTAATTATTAATTTATTTATTTATTTATTATAATTATTTTAATTACAATTATATTTAATTATTTTTTTATTATTGGGGCGTGGGGTTAGAAATATGAAAGGAAAGAAGAAGAATTGAAATTAAAAAAAAAAGAATGAGAGGGGGAGTGCTACGGGATTGAAGAAGAAAGAAAGAAAGAAAAAGAAGAGAAGAAGAAAGAGAAAGAAAAGAAAGGAAAAGGTAAGGTAAAGAGAGAGAGAGGGGAACGCCGAGAAGAGAAGAGGAAGAAGGGGAGGAGGGAGGAAATCGCCGAAAAAGTCGCCGGAGAGAGCGGTCTGATGCTGGAAAAGTCACCGGAGCTCTGTTACAACATCGTCCAAACCTCCCACCAATTGAATCAAGGTTGGTAACCCCAATTTCATTCTAAACCCTCAATTTCTCCATTTTTAGGGATTTCTTTGATTGACCTTCGATTGAGTTGTTTCGAGGGTAGAATGAGACCTAGAAAGTGTTCTTGAACACTTAGTTGGGGTAGGAATCAAGATTATATTCTCGGATTTGCCCAAAATCGAATTTGGAAGGATTTGGGGTTTGAAATTATAATTATTTCCAAATTGGGGAAAATTGTTGATAATTAGGATTGAGCTTGGATTTGAGTAAATAGGCTTGTATTGATATTATTGAAATTATAATTATTTCCAAATTGGGGAAAATTGTTGATAATTAGGATTGAGCTTGGATTTCAGTAAATAGGCTTGGATTGATATTGTTGAAATTATATGGTTGGAATATTAGCTGAACAAGACCCGTGAAGAGCTGGCCCGAGGTTATTAAGGTTGAACCTTGACGTTAACGTGCCGGGTCCCTGCTAGATTTGCCCAAATACATTTTAAGGGTGATGCTGAGGGCTCTAAACCTCTTCTTTTCAATCTTAAACACTCTAGAATAATTCTAAATATGCTATCAAGCATCAAGAATTAATTTAGGTACTTTCTTCTTTCCCGAGAGTGGAAGCTTGCGAAACAATGAAATCCAATTTCAAAAATTTCAACCTTCTCCCCTCATAAATTTTTATGAAACCTTAAGTAGGATAAATCAGAGGTATATTAAGGATTAGAAACTAGATTTCTTAGAACCCAAGTAGGATAAATTGGAGGTATATTGAGGTTTAGAAACTAGATTTCTTAGAACCCAAGTAGAAATACAAGTTGAATTAAAATGCTTAGACCTTCCTAGAATTATGATTCCTTCCAACCAAGCTAGGTAAGCTTCCTTAGATGCGAATACAAGTTAGATAGAGGTTTAGTACTTAAATCCAAGTATGTGAAACACTCAAGTAGAGTGTTATACGCGAGTAAGTCAAGTGTCCGAGGAAGGATACACATAAGTCGGGATGGAGAAGTCCAATAAGACCAAGAGCTTGACTCTGTGGCAACCATGGACTACACATGAGAGTAATGGAGAGATAAATAACAAGTTAAGCTAAGTAATAACCTTAATGATGTAAATGTTGTTCTTATAGGAACAACGGCACGCCATAGAGTGCAACAGGAACTCCGAGGAGACTAAAGTTACAGGAGATGATTGCATGGAAGGTTGGCCAAGGTGAGGGTTCTTCCATCTCTGCTCCTAGGGTTGTATGCTTGTGTGAATTACATGATTATGTACATTCTCTTCTTGTCTGGTATGTGTTAGCTAGAGGTATAGAATGTTAAAAGAATAAAGGAATTAGAAAATAGGTTGTGGAAAGTAGCTTAGATTGTAAGACAAAGTAGTAGAGAGTAATTGTTTGCTATGATTGGTGTGTTACAAATCCAACTCATACACTCCGGAGGCATGATGAGTATTTTATTAAATCTTTTCCACGACGGTGGCAAGAGTCCTTGTACAGAAGGACTAACATTTTATTTTGAAAACTCGTCACGACGGTGACTTAAATTATAATCATGTAAAGGGAGTTATTGGTGGGTTTCGGATTTGGTTATGCTAGCGGTGTGAGACATGGACTAGAACAACGTCAGATGGCACTTGAGATCTCAGTTTTTATAATCACCATGACGACGGTCATTGCCCTATCCTGGCAATAGAGTCAGAAAGGTTTTATATTGCTATGACGATAGCTTGAGGCTCAAATAGTGCATCTGGACGGGTATATGAGTTATATCCTGTTGAGGATACTTGTACATATTAATAAGGAGAAGAATTGTTGATCCTTCGGGATAGATACAAAGAATCCTATTAATATGTGAGACATCGATTAGAACAACGTCAGATGGCACTTGAGACCTCAGTTTTATAATCACCATGACGATGGTCATTGCCCTATCCTGGCAATAGGGTCAGTAAGGTTTTATATTGCTATGACGATAGCTTGAGGCTCAAAGAGTGCATCTGGACGGGTATATGAGTTATACCTTGTTGAGGATACTTGTACATATTAATAAGGAGAGGAATTTTTGATCCTTCGGGAAAGATACAAAGAATCTTATTAATATGTGAGACCAATATAAGGAGACACGGGAGGAACCTACGGGTGAACCGTGAACTTGATCTTGCAGAAGAAAAAATCATCCTGTTGAGATGGTCCAGGGTGTATCAGTGGCCAGGCTTTGAGACGTTGTGCCGTGCCCGCCATTGTGGCCTAGATGGGTAATGGACGAGTGGGCTCAAGTTATTGCCCCGCAGCAAGGGGTCAGGACATGCCACATGGTGGCTATGCATCAGTTGTTTGAAAGATAGAAGTTGATTGTGTTTGGTTAATAGAATTGTCACGAGGTGACTAGTACCCAAGTAAATGGGTTAAGTATTGTTTAATTAACAGAATTGTCACGAGGTGACCAGTACCTAAGTGAATGGGTTAAGTATGTTTTGCCACGTGGTGGCTAGCAACCTGATTACACGGGTTCAAGGTAGAAAAGCCATGTAGTGGCTAGTAGATACCCCAGAGTGGGGGAAGTTAAGTACATGTATGTTATAGTATCTGCGTGTACTTAAATAATTGTCTGTGTTTGCATATAATTGTTGATTGTGCAGCGGAGTGGTGACGTACAAGATTACGTCATCACAACGACTTGTTTGATTCAGATTTGCAGAACGTGAGAAGACCAGTAAGTGAAAGCCGGCACTATATGTTACGTGTTTAATTGCTAATTGATGACTTGGAATAAACTGATGCGTGCTTGTATCTGTAAATGCATGTGAGTGGTTGGGTGAGATATCGGTTGTTGTGTGGTCGCCAAGAGTGTATGCTAACAACAGTAACTCGTTGTTTTTGCATGTGGTTGTGTATGACTCCCAAACCCAGCGCTATGGTACCCACCTTGCACCGGGGATGGGAGAATTCTCACTGAGTCGCATGGTTAAGACTCACACCTCATTTTTACTACATAGAGACAAGTTAAGTACAGGTGGAAGAAGTCTCGGTGGAGCGAGGAACGAACAAAACTTTCCAAGACCCACAACTTGTTCATGTGGGTGAATGAATTGTAATTGGAATTTAATTTACTTTATCATGTATCATAAAGTAAAGGGTAGACTTACCCAACTATATTGTATCACTAAATCTAGAACTGTCAGCTTCACACACCTTAAAGATAAGGATCCGTTAGATTACGATGCAGGGAAAACTTGTTTCCAAAATATATATTTACATATATCTGTTGCATGTGAATAGGATAGGCAGCATCTTCGGATGTGTAGCCAGTACACAGGTTATATATTATGTGTGTTTTCCTATATCTATATCCTGAAGCGGCACTGGCCGTGGATTTGATTGCCTAGGATAGGCCACCATTTCGGTGTAGCCATGGTATTATAGTGCATGTGGATGTATTTTCAATAGTAGATATTCTGTCAATTAGATGATAAGGCTTACAGGTACAGGGATATTCCCTGTGTCTGTGCCGGTCACGGTCCTCTAAACAGGGGTCATGACAAACTTGGTATCAGAGGCAGGTTGTTCTTTAAGGGTGTGAAGCTAACTAGTAGTCTCGGGTGTCAGTTGGGCTAGCCATTACGAATCCCGTCGTAACAGTGGATCCGATGGGTACTTGTGAGGTTGCTCAGGATGTTGAGTCAAAAATTCTTTCGAGTCATCGCTTTGGGCATAGAATTTGTATGTGAAATTCTATGCAAAGCATATAACCTGTACAGTACACAAGTGCCGATGAGCACTAAGTCGTAAGGTGGGGTGGCAGTGACCCCGGGAACCTTAGGACGCCACAATAGGGAAAGGAGACATCCACGGAGGATGCTACCTAGACACAGACACAATTGGTTAAATTGTAGGCAGGAATGCGCTCCAATGTGTGATTGTTTTGCAGGTGTTAAATGAGACGATGCGTCTGCTCTATTAGCGACGCGTTGTGTGCTATGGTATAGGCACAAGTTGTTTGATTATGATATGGAATGCAAGTAGAATAGAAATATGCAGTGAATGGTAGTTCAGGCTAGGAATGGTTTGTAGAGTGAAAGAAAAGACACGCTTGGCGTGAAGAAAAGAAAGTAAACCCATGGGGCGATTGAAATGGAAAGTTTACAGACAAGAATAAACAGGGCTAGGGGGCATGAGACCGATAGGAAGATGAACACGTGAATAGGTCACGACTATGCGGTATGCTATAGCTGAAGGAAGTGAGTTGTCATTCCTAGAAAGTAAACAGAAAAGAGGTGGTGTATGCCACAGTATAGAAGTAGAAGTATGTGGACCAGAAAATCAGGATACGGTATATGGAAGGGCAAAGCGGTCGAACCATATGCCGTAGAGATAGATGTTAAGAAGTAGAGGCATATGTAAACATGTAAAGTGTGACCATATGCCGAGCAGGAAATAGAGTAAATGGTAAGGCACAGGGAAGGAGCATAGTCCAACCCTGCGCTAGATCCATGAACTGCTAGTTCCTTAAGCAAACAAGGGGGAAAAGAAGGGATTAAGCCCAACCAAACTCTCTTGGGTTGCTTAAGGAAGAGCATAAAGAATAGGATATTGATCACATGAGAAATTTTTATAAAAATCTTTTTGGTCTTTCTGGATGAGAGATTCTGAAACACCCTCAAACTTTTCTTGAAAATACTAGGGATAACCATTGGAAGGGAAATTTTCATGAAAATATTTTTCTCAATTTGTGTCATTCCAATTGGTTAAACCCTAACCATTTACGAAAACCTTATGCGTCATTTTCTAAGAAATAAACTTGAATTAATTTTTAAAACCCGCAGGATGCCTAAGAAAACTAAATCATGTGACCAATACCCTACCAAACAATAGTCCTTTTACAGGTAAGCTGTATAAGGATGGTAGATGTAGTTCAGAAATCACTCGCTTGGAGTGATTAAAGTTAAGTAGACATCAAAAAGCACTAGAGAGTGCTAAAGTGCCAAGGGAGTATACAGGTAAACCTAAGGGTTACCAATTAAGGAGCCATAGGGTGATTATGGACCTGAAAGCAATAGACCGGAGCAGGTCTAGAAGTGGAAATGGGTGTAGACCTTCGGGTACTGTCCAGAGATAAGAAAATAAGTCTATTAAGATAGATAGCTCTTGAACGAGATAACGTGAGAGATAAACCCCAAAGGGACTCGTGGAGGCCCGAGGGGAGAGAAAGTAGACCGGGATAAGTAGTCCCATAAGGGGGGAAGAGCGGAAGCATATAGGACCCCATAGGATAAGAGTCAAGTAGGAGGTGGAGAACCAACTACTAGCGTAAGTGCATGTATAGTACACAGATTGTAGTGGACATACCTAGGTAAGCTAGTTCCACAGGTTGGTGAACCGTAAATCCGTTAGTCTGAAGTCGTGTATGGGTGGAGACTGAGTGGACAAACCAAACGTATAAATGGCCATGGGGGTACCATAAAGGGAAAATTAACCGTAAGGATGGTTAATCGAGAAGGAGAATTTAGTGAGAAACGAGTATTGAGGAACACTCGAAGAAAGAGTACCACGTAGGTACGAAATGGAAAGAAGAGAGTGAATATAGGAACGAAGTCGGGTAAACATCTGGCGATGCGAGCCAAAATGATAAACCAGGTATGCTACCATTGGGGGCGATTGGAACCCAACGTGTAACACACTTTGAAGAGGCGGTAAATGTTCGTGAGAAAAGAAAGAGTCAAATCGTGGGAGCGGATCCCGTTTGGTCAAAGGGAATAGAGCATGTCCGGAAAGGTTCATGCTGGAGTTAACGGATCGAGCATAGGATGTGCAACTCTAAGTGGACTAACCTGAGGATGGTATAGATCCACAGTCATAGTCGTGTTAAGCAAGGTCTTCGGATGTGAAGACCGAACTGAGCCTGAGGCAGAGTAATGAGTATGATGGTAAGGAGGAGACTGGTGAGTTTCCATCATAAACAGAAATGACTACAAGTAGTAGTCAGAGAAGAGTCTAAGTCAGTCAGACATGGGATGTCGACAGGTAGTAACATGGAATGGTTATGGAAACCACTAAGGGTAAGTGTAGAAGTCCGAAAAAGAAAGGGAAACATGAGTCATAAATGTAAGATCCCTTACCGCTTGGTTGAGAAACGGTAAGTGTAATACATAGTGGTGCTAGTGTCATGGCATGTAGGTTCGTTAGGACACGAGAAGGGTAAAATGATTTGGTAGTGAGTGTAACAACCTCGGAAGGGTTGGGTACACTGATGGCACAAAGTATAAACACCTACGTAGGGTGTACGCCGCGTAAGCAGTAAGTCTAGATTTAGAGTAGAGGGTGTAGTAAGATGTAAACGGACTTTTCTGGAGAAGTCGTTTACAATGAATATACCGAGGGAATCCCAGCAGAAGGGTAGCTGCTTGGTAGTAGAGGATACTTAGGTACAGGGACTCCGATGTAGGGGAGTATTTCGTCAGTTAGAGTTATAGAAAGAGAACCTAGTGAGCTATGCAAATAGCTAGTGTTTTTGCGTGTTCCAAGACGAATATAAGATGTCCCTACGAAGGTAGCTAGTCGGACAAGCAGATTGAGTCAATGTAAGCCTCACTAGAGAAGGCAATAGTTAACTCCTCGGAGAACCAAATTGGAGCATGGCATGTGGTACGTGCCAGACACTACATTGCCAAATTAGTAGCACAAAGTAAATCAAAACTAGGAAACTTAGGTATCCTCGAGGAAGGATACGACGACAGATTGAGTCTGTCGGTTAACACCTCGCGGAGGGGTGGTTAACTACGAAACTAGGAATACAAACGATCACAGGAAGAAGGTGTACAGACCTTGAGCCTCTAGGAAAGAAAGATGAACCGTAGGGTAGAACGGTAAAATTTCCACAGTAAGGGAAACCATAGTTGAAATTGAGCCAAGGGAGGGCAACAAGCCAACAACCCCACGAAGGAGATACCCAGAGTGGGGGAAGTTAAGTAGATGTATGTTATAGTATCTGTGTGTACTTAAAGAATTGTCTGTGTTTGCATATAATTGCTGATTGTGTAGCGGAGTGGTGACGTACAGGATTACGTCATCACAACGTTTTGTTTGATTCAGATATGCAGAACATGAGAAGACCGGTAAGTGAAAGCCGGCACTATATGTTACGTGTTTAATTGTTGATAGAAGACTTGGAATAAACTGCTGCGTGCTTGTATCTGTAAATGCATGTGAGTGGTTGGGTGAGATATCGGTTGTTGTGTGGTCACCAAGAGTGTATGCTAACAACAGTAACTAGTTGTTTTTGCATGTGGTTGTATATGACTCCCAAACCCAGCGCTATGGTACCCACCTTGCGTCGGGGATGGGAGAATCCTCATTGAGTCGCGTGGTTAAGACTCACACCTCATTTTTACTACACAGAGACAGGTTAAGTACAGGTGGAATAAGTCTCGGTGGAGCGAGGAACGAACAAAATTTTCCAAGACCCACAACTTGTTCATGTGGGTGAATGAATTGTAATTGTAATTTAATTTACTTTATCATGTATCATAAAGTAAAGGGTAGACATACCCAACTATATTGTATCACTAAATCTAGAACTGTCAGCTTCACACACCTTAAAGATCAGGATCCGTTAGATTACGATGCAGGGAAAACTTGTTTCCAAAAAATATATATATATATACATATATCTGTTGCATGCGAATAGGATAGGCTGCATCTTCAGATGTGTAGCCAATACACAGGTTATATATTATGTGTGTTTTCCTATATCTATATCTTGAAGCGGCACTGGCCGTGGATTTGATTGCCTAGGATAGGCCACCATTTTGGTGTAGCCATGGTATTATACTGCATGTGGATGTATTTTCAATAGTAGATATTCTGTCAATTAGGTGATAAGGCTTACAGGTACAGGGATATTGCCTGTGTCTGTGCCGGTCACGGTCCTCTAAACGGGGTCGTGACATAAACCAAACCTCGGACTCAATCAACAACTTACCCCTTGCTTGTACTGTTCGGCGTATCTCATGTCATCACATGGATACCCTCTAGTACCTCTTTGCTTGTAGTCAAACACACACATACAAATACTTTTATATATAAAAGTTTAGTAACAACAATAGCATGTTAACCACTAAATAATTCTTACAAATAAGCAAGTAGGCAAACCACATGTCCACATCCTCAATTAACCCATTAGGGTAAGGATGGGAAACCCCTAACCTAGACGGCTTCCTTGTGCTTGTCCTGGAGTAACTCCCGCTTCGGACGAGTCGTGGTTCCCTAACGAATGCATTCATGTGGTTAACATTTCAAACTATATGCAATTCATATGCATATGATATGCTCGTGCCTAAAAATGCATCTAGACGTCGCCAAGAACCGAGTCCTTGGTCTTATCCATCTTCCCTCTCTTCTTATGAGCGTATCAAGTGCTTCTAACTTGGTTCCATACAACTATCGCTCTCTTTGAATTGCTTTTGGAGCCTTGGATTTGAGTTACTAAACCTCGATATGCTTCTAAATTATCCTACTTAAGATTTCCTAATAATTACGAAGGAATTAAATTTGCCATTTTAAATTTTGGACTTTATTGTTCCGCAAGTTTCCATCCTTGAGAAACAAGAAAGTACCTAAAATAATTCTTGATGCTTGATAGCATATTTAAAATTATTCTAGGGTGTTTAAGATTGAAAAGAAGAGGTTTTGAGCCCTCAGCATCACCCTTAAAGTGTATTTGGGCAATCCGAGCAGGGACCCGACACGTTAACGTCAAGGTTCAACCTTAGTAACCTCGGGCCAGCTCTTCACGAATCTTGTTCAGCTAATATCTCAACAATATAATTTCAATAATTCCAATCCAAACATATTTACTCAAATCCAAGCTCAATTCCTAATTATCAATAATTCCCTCAATTTATGAATAATTAGAATTTCAACCTCAAATCCTTCAAAATTTGAATTCGGCTAAACTCGAGGGTATAGTCTCGATTCTTACCTCAACTAAGTGTTCAAGAACACTTCCTGGGTCTCAATCTACCCTCGA
Organism: Senna tora; assembly: GCA_014851425.1. NCBI lineage: Eukaryota > Viridiplantae > Streptophyta > Magnoliopsida > Fabales > Fabaceae > Senna > Senna tora. The sequence goes on along the minus strand of CM026265.1, from coordinate 24,449,947 downwards.
AACAATCCAATTGAAGGTGGATCGAAGAAATCCCTAAAAATGGAGAAATTGAGGGTTTCGAATGAAATTGGGGTTACTAACCTTTGATTCGATTGGTGGAAGGTGTAGGAGACATCGTACCCAAGCTCCGGTGACTTTTTCCGGTGTCGACTAGCTCTCCCCAGTGACTTTTCTGGCGAAACCCACCTCTTCTTCTTCTCCTCCTTCACGCCACTTCTCCTTCTCTCTCTCTCTCTCTCTCATTTTCCTCTTCTTTCTTTCTTTCTTTGTTTAACGCACGCACCCCCTTCCCTTTTTAAAATAATTAATTAAAATTAAAATAATAAAAAAAAAACCAAATAACTAAATAAATAACTAATTAATAATAATAATTATTATAATAAAGAAGAGGTTGAAAACATATCCCCAATTTAATCCCTCCTCTTTCCAATTTAATTTTATTTTCTTTTATGTCCTAAATTAAATACCCAAAAATATTTCCTACTCCCTTTTCTTCCTCTTTTTATTTATTTCAAGCTTCGAAAATTTTCTCGGGTATTACAATAAGTCCCAACCTCAATCTTCAAAACTCTTCATTTGTACCCTCTTGTGTTTTATTAGTTTGGTTTCTTAAGTTGAAATTATGTGACTAGATTCTTTTCCTCTTTGGGCTCAATTACTGTGTTGGCTAAAATAATATGCTTGGACTGTTTTAATTTGTAGTGAAACATGACTTTTATATTGCATGTAAGTGTTGTGTCTCAGTTTAATCATAAGGACCGAAAGTGGTGATCTATAGAGTTTTCTGTTTTGTGATGTTTTTTTCCATGTTGTCTTTCGATTTAATTGTCTTTTTTTATACTAGATATTAATATGATTAACTTGGAATATTGATAAAGTTATGAACAAGTAATGGTTTGAGAATTTCTAGTTTATAGCAGAAAGCAAGTGTTGGTGAACTCTTAAAATCAGTAGGTAAAGACACTATGGAACTTAAGAAAAAAAAATCAAACACAAATATATAGTGGTTATGGAAGAATACTAGCTCTATGTTTGTACTGTAAATATGAAAAGAAGAATGAAGTAAGATATTAATCCATGTGAGTGATTGAGATTCACACTCATCTTGTAACTGTGTCATAGAGTAACGTGCAAGAAAAGTAAGTGGGGGGAAAAGCAGGAGGTTAAATATTAACATTAGAGATCTATAAGAGAACTAATGAGGAAGGCATTTGGTTTCTTTTCATGATTCAAGCATGATTATTCAAAGTTCTAACTTATGGTTAAGTAAACTCGAGTTAGTTCATTATTTAAAGCCATGTAAAGTCAATAGATCACAATGGATATGGGAACATGGTGTTGCACGTGATAACGTAGTAAATTTTTGAAAAAAAAATATTTAAATGGGTGAAGTGGGTTTTTTCTTAAAGTGGGTTAAGTAAAATAATTTATTAATGCTTGATTGGGCAATTCTTTTAGGAATGAATTAAGGATGACATAACAGTAGTAATGATTGAATTTAGCAAATTTTCTCTTAGAAGGTTCTGATTCTATAGTTATGAAATATGAAGAATGTATTTTGGTGACTTAAAGCTTAATTCTACTTACGAAACAACATTTTAAGTGTTGGTCTATTGTGAATGCTTGGTTGATGTGTTTTGTTGAGGGCCTAGAGCTGGATATAGTACCAAGTACTGACTAGTGCTTATGTATATACATGTTGTTATGCATTTAGATTGAAATTGAATTCCGAGATGTGGAAACCAACACGTATTAAGTGAAAGGTTAATGGTAGCTTGGAAAAGAGGAACCAAAGAGCTCCTTGGAGAAAAGGGCACTCAAAAATATAATCAAGGGAGTTGTCAAAGGTGAGGGACTCTCTCATCTTAGCCCCTAAAGGGTTGATTGCTTGATGTGATTGTATGACCCAATGTGTGTATTTCCCTTTCTAGAATTCATGGATAGTTGAAATGATTGATATAGACATGGAAATTGTGGACCTCTTAATATATGCTTGTATTCATGGATGATTGTTGATAAAAATTGACCTTGTGTGCGGGTTTTATTTTACGAGTTATGATTGAATTGGTTGACTGCTTGTATAGGTCATGATTGTTTTGAATGAAAAGAATAAGTTGTTTGCTTCTCTGTGAATTGAGAGTCCTTGTACGGTGGCAAGAGTCCTTGTACGGAAGGACTAAGCTTTTAATTTGAAAACTCGTTACGACGGTGACTTAGATTATAATCATGCAAAAGGGCTTATTGGTGGGTTTCGGATTTGATTATGCTAGCGATGTGATACATCGACTAGAAAAATGTCAGATGGTACTTGAGACCTCAGTTTTATAATCACCTTGTCATGATGCATCAATACACACCCTAACCCGATCCTCAAGGCATCATAGTACACCACATACCCTCTTGTGCCTTCAGGTAATGCCAGCACCGGAGCGGTAGTGAGGCTATCTTTCAAATTCTGAAAACTCCGCTTGCACTTATCATCCCATATGAACTTCACCCCCTTCTGTGTTAATTTAGTCATAGGTGCAGCAACCTTAGAGAAGTCCTGCACAAATCTTCTATAACATCCAGCCAAGCCCAAGAAACTGCGAATTTCAGTAACAGAGGTAGGCTGGGGCCAATTCTTCACCGCTTCTACCTTACTTGGATCAACGTGGATTCCCTCTGATGATACCACGTGACCCAAAAAGGCAACTCTGTCAAGCCAGAATTCACACTTGGAGAACTTGGCATACAATTTCTCTTCTCTCAACTTCTGCAAGGCTAATCTTAAGTGTTCTGCATGTTCTTCAGAATTCTTAGAATAAACCAAGATGTCATCAATGAAGACAATGACAAATCGGTCCAGAAATGGTTTGAAGACCCTGTTCATCATGTCCATGAATGCTGCAGGAGCATTAGTTAATCCGAAAGACATCACCAAGAACTCGTAATGTCCATATCGGGTCTGGAATGCGGTCTTAGGTACGTCTGATTCTCGAATCTTTAGTTGATGATACCAAGATCGCAAATCAATCTTGGAAAACCGCTTTGCACCCTGCAACTGATCAAATAGGTCATCTATCCTTGGTAGTGGGTATTGATTGCGAATCGTCACCTTATTTAACTTTCGGTAATCGATACATAACCGCAAAGATCCGTCCTTCTTCTCCACAAAAAGGACCGGTGCACCCCAAGGAGAGAAGCTTGGTCTTATAAAACCCTTGTCAAGAAATTCTTGCAATTGTGTATGTAACTCCTTTAACTCTTTCGGAGCCATCCGGTAAGGTGGTGTGGAGATAAGCTGGGTGGCAGGTTGCAGCTCAATTTCAAATTCAATCTCACGGTCGGGCGGCAACCCCGGCAATTCTTCTGGAAGCACATCCAAGAACTCTCGCATTACCGATATTTGAGTCGGTGCAAGTACTACTTTCGTGGTATCCTTGACCAAAGCCAAATACCCCTTACATCCCTTTGCAAGTAATTTGGATGCCTTCAAAGCCGAGATCAAGCTTGGATACGGTGCAGCTCCGTCACCCCGTATCACAAAAGGCTCCTCGTTTGGCATATTGAACTTTAAGCATTTAGCTCCACAGTCCACAACCGTATGGCAAGACAACAACCAATCTATTCTGAGGATCACATCAAGATCAACCATACACAACAATCGAAGGTCTACCACAGTCTCATGACCATCGACCTCCACAATGCAAGACTTGTGCACATACTCTACTTGTACCGATTCTCCCATTGGAGTAGAGACCAGTACTATTTCTTTCATTCTAGACGGGCTTTTGTTGAACTTAGAAGCAAATGCATGCGACACATAGGAATGAGTGGAGCCGGAATCAAACAGAACTCGTGCTTCAAGGGAGCAAACAATAAGGGTACCTGTCACAACTGCATTTGATGCATGAGCGTTCTGCTGAGAAAGTGCAAATACCCGCGATTGTCCTCCACTTGCTGCCCCTGGCCCTCTGCCACTAGATCCTGCACCACGACCTTTAGCTGCACCTGTACTTGCTGTCTATGGTGGTACGGTTCTTAATGGTGGGGCTGAAATAGGTGTACCCCTCGAGCCTTGGGACCAATTTAGCGGATCTTAGGTGTCCACCACGGAGTAGCCCGAGGTGTCCAACCCACAACACAACTCCTTACTGTACGGTGGCCTAGTATTTCACCTCTTTTTCACTGGATTGGGTTCCAGTTGAGACGACAAATGCTCGGGCTTTATTCCCTTGACTATTTCCAGCATTTATAATACCTATACTACTCCAATCAAAGCCTATTCATGCATTAAACCAGCAAAATTCAAATTTATAGCAATTTTCTAGCTAAATTTTCCTAATTCCCATACCCGGTCAATTCCTACGGTTTTGCTTCGATTCTGGACCTCACTAAGCTTTTAGTAACATCCACTAAGCTCAAATTTAACCCCGGAATGCCCCGATTGGAAGGAGTTTAAGAATTCCTAAAATATCCAAAATTGGAGAAATTGGGGTTTTGGGAGTTTGGAGCTTTCTCACCTTGATTCAATCGGATGAGAGGCTTGTGAGTGTTGAAAGACGAAGTCCGGTCACCTTCTCCAGCACCAGCGTGCCTTTTCCGGCCAGAAACCGCCGTGGAACGCTCCCCCTCTTTCTTGGCTTGCTTCTCGTGTGCATGCGTTTTGTGAGTCGTTTCTGCCTCTGCTCGTGCATTGCTTGCTGCTTCTTCTTTTTTTTTTCTTTTAATGTGTGTGTGTTTTGCGTTTTCCCTCTACTCTCTTATTTAGTTTTTATTTGTTGCTTTAGTGAAAAGGGGGGTCACTGTTGGCCCCCCATATTATTTATTATTTATTTTTGTGCGTTTTGTTGCTTGCTTCTGCCCTTCTTCTTTTTTTTTCTTTTGGCTTTTTGCTGAATGGGGGGGTCACGGTTTTGACCCCCTTATTAACTAATAATAATAAAAAATAAAAATATAGTAATTATTATTATTTACTTATTGTATCCTACTTCTTTCCCATCTTTTTAATCCCTTCTTCTTTTAGGTCCTAAAAAGAATACTTAGATTTCCTATTTTTCTCCCCTTAATTTTATTTTATCTTTAATTTAATTTATTTTTCTTTCTGAAGGAAAAATAAATTTAATAATAATGAAAATAATTAAATCTAAATATCTCGGATATTACACAAAGAGTCATCAATTGCAAATATTGTTGATGTGAGTTTCTTCTAGTTGTTTTTAAAAGTTATTTCAGTTTAATATTTGATTGCTTTTTAGAACCTTATTCTTGCCTAGAATCTGCATTGTGATGTGTGTTAGCGTTTGAGGTTAGAATATCAATAATGCTTTCAACTTGAAGATTCTCACTATTCATTCCTTTGAGTGTTCATTCATGGATAGGTTAGTGATTGTGTATTTTTGCTACCACTTGTTCTTTCACACGCAAAGGGTGAGATACACTATTGAGGGTCTTTTCCATCTTTAGCTTTATGTGCAGCGCAAAAATTATTAACATTTAATTTATTATATATTAGAGATATTGGTGAGTGATACAATTCTGTCTTCAATTCCTAGATTTCACTTTATTTGTTGTCACTACTAATATGTTGATCTCTTTTTCAAAGTAAACACTATTATATCTAGTGGGGAATTTGACTTCTTTCATACTTTATTTTTTCCGTCCTCTTATGTTGTTTTCCTAAATAGGATAGGACTTCCAGGAATTAACAGAGGAATGTAGAAAGCATGTGAATCTTTTCTTTTTAGTTCTTTTTCTCTATTCTGTTTGGTGCTCTTGGTTTGGATTTCTTTGGGTAACAATTAGATTCCACTGCCTCACGTTCTGTTCTTGCTTATGGTTGAAAGGAGAAACGGAGTCTGCTGAGGGAGAACAATCAAAAGAATAAAAGCAAGAGGCAAAATTAGGTAGAAGAGAAAAGAAAACAAAGATCTTGAAGATTCTTTCAACTGTGAGGAAGAAGTTAATGAGTAATCCTAATACCTACACAACTTTTATAGGTCTGATTTGGGCTAGCATAGAGTTCAGGTAAAATCATGCTAGAGTTTTTATATTTCCATTTCATATTGAAAATAAATAAAGATTAATTAAATTTAAATCAATTATTTAAGGTGGGGAATACACATGCCATCTGTTGTTAACCAATCAATAGTAATATTGTCCAATGGAGGTCTTGGTATGGCAATGTTCAGCTTGGGTAATACTTTTTTAAATCAATAAGCTTCTAACCTTAGTAAATATATACAAATAATCTATTGGTCATAATAATTAATTATCTAGTAGTGCCTGAGTCCTTGTGTACTTGCATGCACTTGTAGTTATCTAGAGGGGTAAAGTGCACACTCGTGAGGTTTGTGAGTGCCTTTAGGTTTCTTTAAAGAAACCCCACTTATAGTTTCTTCTCTCAAATCAAGGGAAAGTGAGTCATGTATGTTAATGTGATGCTCTGTCTTTGTCCACATTATTATTATTAATAATTGTATTTTGATATTAGCTTTGCAGATTAGTTTATGCTTTCCATTGTTGATGTGGAATTCATTCATCTTCCTATACCCAATGCTTGTGGAAAAGTGAAAATCATAAAACTACTTATGGGCTAATCCCCATTTTTGACACTCATTATTTTAGTGGATGGTATATTTTCTGGTACTTGAAATATCTGGTTTGGGTACTTAAACATGGTCTCAAACTTTTTGTGTTAAGAATGTTATAAAGAATGTTAGTTGCTGCCGAGTTCCTCTTGGAGTTTGTTCAATGTATTTTAAGCGTCACCTCATGGCTCATATGTTGTCCCGTTTGTAGATATGTGTTCAATTGAATTCTATTTTGCTCTTTAAAAAAACTTGTAAACATATAATTGAGTTTTTCTCATTTTTCTTTGTTCCTTTAGCATTCTATAAAGTTTGAGCAAGAAATCGAGTTTGGCGGTGGTTACATAAAGCATCTATCTAGATTTGCTAATCAAAACAAGTTTGGTGGAGACTTTTTATAGGTTAGTTATTTAATGCACATTCTTTGCTTTGTATTAATGTAGTATGTTGATTATGTTTGTGTTTAGATTTGGTGTGGTCAACTAAACTTTATAATATATAAGGTTGACATCCAGGAGAGGCAAGAGATGCAAAGGAAGATACAAGACCTTGAAACGCTTGTGCACCAAGTCTTGGCCAAAAATGGGATGAGCACTCCATCTAATGATCCACCTACTAGTGGCTCTAATCTACTCGAGTAGAGATAGTTACTATCTTTTAATTGTATGTGACTCATGAAATTCTTTTAGACTTGTATTTAGTTTCTCATGAGATTATTTTAGAATTGTATTTTGTTTCTCATGAAATTATTTTAGACTTGTATTTTGTTCTCAAGAGATTGTTTGACTTATATGTTTAAGATACAAACATTGTTAGGTGTTACTATGAATATATATATATATATATATATTGTAGTGGTTTATATCAATTTCAAATATTATTTATTGTTAAATGGTTATTGGTGACAAATTAGTGACTAGAGACATATTCAGTAACAGCATATTGTGATAGAATTGTGACTGAGAGGGATTCATATTTTGTGACTGAATTGTGATTGCATGTCAGTCACAAGGAGCTTTGTGACCGATTTGTGACTGAGAGGGTCCCAACAATTTTTAACTAAATTTTGACTGCGTGTCAGTCACAAATTTTGTGACTGAATTGTGACGCAAGAGGGCTGGATAATTTCTAACCGATTTGTGACTGCCAGTCAGTCACTAAATTTGTGACAACCGACTCTGTGGTCACAAATTTATTAGTGACTAGCGAAATACCAACCGCTGTCGTCGGTCACAAATCGGTCACTGAACCTCAATTTAGTGACCGCTTTCACTGTTTTGTGACCGATTTGGCGATCACTAATCACTGTTTTTCTAGTAGTGTATCTTTATTCTTAAAAGAATTATATTGAGAGAACCTCTATTGTTCTCTTAATTATTATAAACGGTAAATTTTTTAGTCCTTTATCATGCCCACGTCCAATACCATGGCTACGACCAGAATCATTTATCAAACTCATCATACTTTATTTGCTGGATTCACTTCAGGGAATACATTTTCAAAATTTATTCTACCTTGTTCTCTTCTCTTCAGGAAATAGAATTATTTCATTAGGACGAGTTTCATATTTTGCTACCAATATTTAGGACTTTTGCTTAATATAAGCAAACAAGAAATTACCTCAAAATAATTAGTAAATCTATGCTCTCAATATTGCTACTTCAGGAGCACGTTCAAGGCATAAAAGTAAAATATGTTTTTCTAACATATATTCATCAATAATTCTCTTTTTATATAATTCAGTAATGACCCTCATTTTAAACTAGTTAAAAGTTTGAAAAATAAATAAATAAATAAATTTAGAATACCTTTATTAGAAAGAAACATCAAGTCTTATGTATATATAAAATAATAATAATAATAATAATAATAATAATAATAATAATAATAATAATAATAATAATAATAATATCTTCTCATAAGTAAAAATTATAATATGTTAGGTATTTAACAATTTAGTTTAATCAATGCATTTTCTCAATTACAAATTTGCAAAAAAAATTTGTTTGAAAAAAAATGAGAGTAAAGGACTTAATTGAAAGGATATTTTTCTTTCTGAGCAAGAAATATAATTTTGTGAGGGACTTAATTGAAACGAAAATTTTTAAATAGGGGGCAGAATTGTAATTTTTGCAAAACACCTCAGATTTTTTCTCTCACCTCGAGTATATCCATTGTTTCACACCTCCTTTGCTTCCATCTTCCTCACTTTTGCATTGTCACGACCCCCACCCGGAGGCACGTGATCGGCACAGATAGAGGGCCTAACCCTGAGTTTGTTAGCCTTAACACCTATTTCAGTTAACTATCATTCCCATTCGCGTACACACATTATCAATATATATGGCTCACATCTCCTGTGTGGCCTATCTTATACCTACAATCCACAGCCAAGTGCTGCTTCAGTTTATATGTATACTCAAACACACATAATATGTGAAACTGTCGTTTTTGGTTCAGACAATTGTAATTTGCGATTAGGACCGCTGGGGGTCTTAACCTTGGGGGACTTGTCCTTAGGTGATGCACCTAGGTGCCTTCGTACCCTTCATAAGGGATCAAAGTCCACGTAGTTTGTAATGGTGACGTCTGTAGGAGCCGTTAGGCAAGGTGATTACCTGTATCGGGCTGTGTGCGGCTAAGACGTGCCTAAGGTACTCCGGGCGGGCGAGCCGCTCTTAGGAGGTCACCTTAGTGGGAGAGAGCTTGGGTTTTTGGGGGCTGCTGAAGCCCTGTAAGTGGTACGCTCCGAGATGGAGGTGAGCTTTCCGGTGGTTGGCCTAGACGGAGCCTACGGTGGAGCTCAGAATACGTGGAGGATTTGTGTGAGGTGTCTGAGGGTGCTCAGATTACTGGGAGTATGTGAGGGATCCTAGATCTGGTGTCGTAGTCCTTCAAGTTGCGTATATCTAGTCCTCCGGGTGAGGGTCTATTTATACTGAGTGTGGGGAGGTCGTGCTCGACCCACGATCTCGTGGGGCGTGGGTCGTCCCACGATGCTTAGGGAGTTCCCACATCTGGTTAAGTGGACGTTTCGTGAAGTGACGTGGGCAAGGGCCATGTAACCAGTAGATGAGTGGTGCCACGTGTCGCTAGCGTGTGCTGCTGCTAGACTTCTAGAAGCTCAGTGCCACGTGTCCCAAGGTGGAATATTCCGTAGTTACATAAGTCCCCCAAGTCTACAGGTGTCGGGTGCCCGTGGACTTAAGTTCTCTTATTTGTACGCCACTTAGGAATTTTTGTTGCCTCCGAACATGGGAGGGCTTGTCTACACGAGGTCATGGTCATTTGAGCTAATGGTCCGACTTGTGAAGAAGGTTCCTTCGTTTCATTTAGTGGAAGGGGAGACGTTTTGGAGAGGACACGGATCTTGTTTCGAATGGCTGGCTACTTGACATCCTCAGCAAGTTTTTGAGCCGTCTCTGCAGAAAGTACGCGACTTACCAAGGAGGAGTCATCATTGCTCAAAGGAGAATTTCCCGGAATACCCTTTGTTGGCAAGCGAAAGAAATTCAAAGGTCAGGGGCCGTCTGGTCATTTTGAAAGGCTCTCCTCTGGCCGGGTTCGTCCGCGGCTAGTAGTTGACTAGGGATTTCTTTCTGAGAGTTGTCTGTTGAAGGAGCGAGCTTGTTGCAGGTGCCACGCATCAAAGCTTAAATGGTTACCACTGACGTTGGGTGTTTTGCCGTCGTTTCTCCTTCATTAAATGCGAGTTCGTTTCCGAGGGTAGCCATCATTAGCATGGGCCGAGGACTTTTCTGAAAAGACCCCCTGGCATCTCCAGGTGACTTTTTGGTTTCTGAGGGCTTTTCAGTCTTTGTGTCTCTGTTGCCCTGCTATGAATCTCAACCGTTCTTCCTCGCCACGTGTTCGGTCGAGGTGAATGGTTGTAGCTGTGCCTGGTTGTAGAGGATAATAAATTTTATCCGTTGCGGGATACGAAGGGACTGAGGTTTTTGAATCGTCGCGCCTCTGGGTACTCTATAAATGTCCAGCGTTTGAAAGTTTGTGATTTTGCATTCACCTTTCTCCGTTCTCCTGCCTTCGTTTCCCCTGCCTTCTCTTTGCTCTCTCTGATTCTTGCCCCTTCTTTTTGCTCTCTGTTCTCGCCGGGATTTCGCCATGGCTGGTGGTGACGACTATAGCTTTTACCCCTTCGACTTTACTGACTAGGAGGATCTTCCTTCTTCTTCTCCTCCTCCTCCTCCTCCTCTTAGCCGTACTCGTGACGTCGATCGGAGTAGGGGGAAGAAATGCGGTCAACAGAGCCTTTCTCCAAAGGTAACGGCGGACGTCCCTACTGTGGTACCTGCTGGTGGTGAGAGGGAAGGACGGCTTCCCATACCTCCGTCTTCCGAGAAAGACCACCGGCAGGAGGGTCTTCAAAGGGAGAAGAGGAAGAAGGATGGAAGAGGTGGCGTGAGCGGACCCCGGAGGGGGAAAGGAAGGGAGCCTCTGTGGCGGAGTTGCCCAAGGGCAAAGAAGGAGGGTTTAAGAAACGGCCTTCCAGTGTGGAGTCGCGATTTTCTTCGCAGACGGTATGGCAGAGTTCTGACCGGGGGATTTGTAGGTGGAGGCTCCAGTGGAAGGTGTTGTTCCTTCCTCTGTTCCCACTTCTGCTTCTGTCCATCAATCACCCATGAGGGTGATTCTATCCACTCGTCCTCCTGTCCTAAGCCCCGTTGAGGGGGTTGATCAGCCTGCTGCTAAGAGGGCCAAGGTGGTTGTTAAGTAGCATGCAGGAGATTCTTCCGCAACTTGGGTTCTGGCGGGCGAACTTGTGGCTGAGATTTTAGCCAGAGTTGCAGAGTCTGGTGATGTCGACGTGGAGGCCGGAGCCTTCTCAAATAGAGGGAATGTAGTGGTGAGTCAAGCGGCTGCCACAAAGGATGTCGTTACGGGAGACGGAGGGGGGACTTCCTTTCGAGCTGGTGGCGTTAGGCAGACGCTTCCCCGTGGAGATGTGAGAGATGGAAGCTAGGGGGCTGGACACTTCTCCCTTGAATCTTGCTGTTCGAGGCTTCAGCCGAGTTGCTGAGGCATTAGCTGACTTCCACCAGGCTAGCTTTGAGTGGGAGAAGCGTGCGGTGGGCTTCCTTATCCTGGTGTTGCGCTATTTTGGGTTATCCTTCGTGTTTCTGACTTTTTCCTTTTTGTAGGGGGAGATCCGTCTCGACCGGGACCAGTTTGTCGGTGTTGCGACCTCTAAGAGCCAAGCTTTAGAGGTCTCCCAGAAGAGGTTGGCAGACGTACGTGGGCAGCTGTCCGCAAAGAAGTTGGAGTGTGAGGATCAAGGATGCGAGATTAAGATCTTGACTCATGAGGTGGCCCGTCTTAGGGCTGAAGCTGGACATGCTTCTGAGGTTATTCTCGCAAGGAGCTGGCCGTCCGTTGGGAGGATGCTGAGAGGCGTCGACAGGAGTTACATTCTCTCCGCGAAGCTTTACGGGGTGCGGAGGCTCGCGCTTCCGAGAACCTTTCCGGTTGGTTGGCGGCCGAGGAAAAAGTTGCCGACGTTAATGATCTCCATGGAGAGTTGTCGGCGCAGAGGATGTATGGCATGCTTCTGGCAGCCGAGCAGCTCGAGCATCTCCGTGGGGAGAGGTTTCCTGCGGAATGGGAATCTTCTCTGCATCCTTCTTTGGAGCTCTTTGATGGTGAGCTTCGCGGTCGGACGGAGGCGGACCCTCCGTTGAACCTTGCCTATCTTCATCAGCTAGCTTATCGTCTGGTGGAGCACCAGGTGTTATATCACATCGGTGGACGTGCTTCGGGGATTGGAGCTACTTCTCAGCAACTGGCTGGGTGAACTTGCAGGAGCCGCCAGTAGTAGTTGGTGACGTTGGTCCGGCGGGGGCCAAGGTCATTGTAGATCATGGGGATGCCCAATAATAGGTTTATGTATTTTCAAGGTGTTTACCCTTTCTAATGGGCGGACGCCCTCTGTCTCTTTACGTCTGGGACAAAAGCTGTGTGTGAGTGCAGTTTCTCTTTTCTTTGTTATCTCTTCACGTATGGGTAAAAAGATCTTTCGCATTAGTACCGTGTGATCAAGACGGCTTGTATGCAATTTGCTAGCATAGTTTTGTCGAACGTTCATTTTGTGTTTTTCGCACCCAAGGGGTTTTTACCGCGCTGCTGGGGGAATATTAGCTTGGCCTTGGAGGCGCTTAGCATTTCCTCGGGCGGTCGTCCCGTTGTCTTTTGGTAGGACTTGTGTCAGTACTTTGCAAATTTGAAGCCTTGTCTCTTCTCGAAATGGAATACCTCAATAATAATAGACAAAATGGTTACATTCGTGCAGCCTCAGTCGGGCTAACCTTAGTCAGGCTGAAAGTAAACAAGATGATTACATTCGGATTGCCTAGGTTAGGCGGGCCTTAGTCAGGCTGAAGTGAATCCTAAATTTGAAATAAAGTGACATATGTGACTTGACTTAAATATGGTATGAGAGCGCAAAGTGTGTTCGGAGTCTAGGCGGAGGTTTGATCTGGGCGGGCGGACAATGGCTTCTTTCATCCTGACTCTCTACCATCGGGGGGCTCCTCGCGTGTTTCTTGGGGACCAAGGCGGGCGACCTTGATGGTCTTGGTTAAGCTCGCTGCGTAGCATGCTCGCGTCAGTTTCTAGTCCACCATGATTTCTCCAACTCCGTGGGCTGTTGGGAATTTCATTGTGAGCCGTGCGGTGGACACAAAAACCCTGAGTTTGTTTAGGGACAGTCGCCCTAAGATTGCATTTTATGCTGATGGTGCTGAGACAATGATGAAGTCCACATCGAGGCTCGTGACCTTTTGTAGGGTGCCCATGGTTGTTCGGGCAGTGATGATTCCTTCTACTGGAACTTGGGCTCCTAAGAACCCTATGAGTGTCCGGGGAATGGCCTTATGCTGGCTTCGTTCAACCCGAGTTTTTTGAAAGTGTCGAATAGAGGATGTCTGCCGAGGATCCTTAGTCGATCAAGACTCTCTTGACTTCGTAGTTGGCGATTATGGCAGTCACCACCATGGGGTCGTCAAGGACTGGTCCTTCTAGGTTGGTGAGATCGAATGTGATGGGATCTCCTTTGGGTTCGCTCCTATTTTTGTGCCTTGGGGCGTAATCAAGGGTGAGTATGGAGCTTTCCACCCTCTTCTTGTTTTGTGGCAGTGAGGAGGTTCCTCTTTGCAGACCACCAGCAATGACATTGATGACCCTGCGGGTAGGCGTTTGATCGTTGGCCTCTCGTTGTTGCTCTGCGTTAGTCCTGCTTTCTTCCTTGATGTATCTGCTGAGTTGTCCCTTGCAGAATAGGTCCTCGATCTGATCCTTTAGGTGGATGCAATCATTAGTTTCGTGCCCATAATCCTTGTGGAACTGGAGGTATTTGGACTTGTCTACTACTTTTCCCGTCTTTCGCCTTTTGACCTGAGGGGGGAAGCTGAGCATGTCCGAATGATAAATTTCTTCCAGTACCCCAACGTGGGATTTTTTGAGGGGAGTGTAGCTCGTGAACCACCCTCTAGGAGGCGTTCGTGGTCGAGGAGGCGAACGCTTTCTGTTGTTTTTCTCCTTGGGAGTTTGACTTTCTGTCGCCGTTTTTTCTTCTTCTTTTCCACTCGTTCCATTTCGGCCCTGCTTATTAGGAATTTCCTCATGTTGTCTTTGGTGATTTGTGCGTTTTCCTCCTAGATGAACCATTTCGTGCAGTCCATCAGCTCTTGTAAGTTGGAGACGAGGCATCTGTTGAGTTCCCCGTAGAACTGCGAACATCGAAGACCTTGTTTTATGACGAAGATGGCGACGACGTCCTGGAGGCCTCGGACTTGGAGCGAGAGTTTGGTGAAACGGGCCAGAGAGACGGTGGAATGAGTAAGCTAAAGCCTCTTTTGAACCGTGAATTTAATTCTTTTATTAGTAAAATACCCATATGAACACATGAAGGGAAATTTAGACAAGTGGAAATTTCTAACCTAAGCAATTAGAGGTTCTAAATGGCTCGAAAGTGTGAAAGTCGAATAAGGGGCATTCTGGACTTTCAGAAAGAGCAAATAAAACGACGTAATGAACTAAATAATTAGTTCTTGGAAAATAGCTAGAGGGTGCATAAGCATTAGCATGACACGTGCATGGTAGATGCTTAGTTACACGTTCTAAATTTCTTATGTGAGAGTTTATTAATATTAGGAACCCACTTAAATTGATCATCGTGCAATGGTTTTGACCGTATGGTACATTGAGGAAAATGAACCTAGGTTGTTAAGTCTGAGTGAGAGTGATGCATAATTGAAAAGGGGGAAACTAGGCCTAACTAGTAATCACGTATAATATTCAACTAGTTCTCATAGGGCGTCTTTCAAGGTTAAATATGTTAGTTGAGTTTGTTTAGGTTGTCCGGGTAGATCGAGTCAGTCACCCTGATCGGACAGACAGGATTATGACGTCAGCAAGTATGTCACATAGTGGCCATTACCTTGGTTAAAACTGCGGTCAGACAAGTTGCCGGCTATTACTCTAAGCATGCCTTGGAGTCAGAAAGTTCCTGGTGTGATCAACCAGGTTCGTACATGAAATTGCCTTCGGGCCAGTATTTCTCTTAGCGTAATGCGGGAGACAGAAAGTGAGTCCCTACGTGCACAAGTATATGTTAACTATGGAACCATATGTTATATGTTTATGATTGATTTACATGCAGATTAATAAATATGTTAAAACCATGAAATAGGATTTTAAATTGTGAATATGGTTTACTAATTGCCTGATCATGTTAAAGATCATAATACGAATCCGTTTCATGCGCATGTGGTTTTGGTTGTGGTTGCTCCCTTCCCCTAGCTGTAGTGGTACCCGCTGCTACGCTAGGGATGGAGGAGCTTCTCACTAAGTCTGTTCGACTCACTCCCCTGTTTACATGTTTCAGATACAGGTGGTTCAGGAGTCGGGAACGTGTCCACTTCTTCTCAAAGAGGCGGACAACTCTGAAGACCGCACGCTTTGTTCGCGTCGGTAGTTATTTTGATTATGTATACATGTTTTGATGTATATATATATATCAATCCTTTTTGGGCGTGGCGTATGTACGTTTACATCTGCTGTGTATATATATATGTCACACTTGAATTCTAGCATTGTCGGCTTCATACAGATTAAAGTTAGGTCTTGGTATTGGGACTTTAGGCTATGACATAGCATATATCATGTATATATATATATATATATATATATGACTTCCGCATGTGAATAGGATAGATCACACGCATTGAGGTGTGTGATCAATATGTAAACTATATGCAAGCGGGTGATTGAATATATGTATGACTGTACACAGGATTTCTGCATGTGAATAGGATATATCACCTGCCCTGAAGCGCGAGATCAATATGTATACTATATGTACGTGTGCGTGAATACGTGTACATATATAGATTGAAGCGGCGTTGAGCGAGCCGTGGATTGCACGTTATTTAGGTCATCGGATATCGATGGCCATAAATATCATATATTGTTTGTATTAGAAATGGGTAGTTTAGAACATGTGTAAATGTCAATCAGGCATTTGAGGCTTACGGGATTGGAGAAATCCTACTTCCCGTGCCGGTCACGGGTGCCCGGTAGGGGGTCGTGACAAACATGGTATCAGAGACTGGTTTACTTTAAACTGTATGAAGCCATAGGCATGACCAGGTTTCAGTTTACGCCTCGTTGTGAACCCGGGCGCAACGTGGGAGTAAAAAGGCACTTTTGGAAGTACCCAGGACATTGTGTCAGCCTTCCTTTCTACTCTCTTTGATATGAAATATCATTGATATACGGTACTCATTAGGTGTGGTCCTTGTGCAGTATAAGGATGTCACTGATTACGAGACGGGCTAGGGGTGGAGGGAGAACTCCTACTGAATTTGATCAAGAGTCAGTTTGGGAGGAGGAAATGCCCACCCGAGGTCGAGGTAGAGGCCGTACCCGAGGCCGAGGTAGAGGTCGTGTTCGTGGTCAAGGTAGAGCACAAGTGAGAGAAGAAGAGAGGAGGCAGTCACCAGAACCTCACGATGAGACAGGTGCACCTTCTGTGGTAGAAATGCTCACGGCAAGATTTCAGGAATTAAGAGAAGAGATGACGAGACAAATACAGAGGGAAGTACGTCGGTTAGTAGTCGGCGAGGAAAAAGAAGAGAGAGTTCCGAGTAATCAGGAAATGGAGGTTGTTGAGGAAGAGGATAGAGAATGGCAACAACCGTAGGACAGGCCTCGTGAGTCGCTGGCAACACCTAGAGAGCTGCCAATTTCAAAATTTCTGAAGCTTCATCCACTCACGTTTTGCGAAACTAGTGCGAAATAGGATCCACAGTACTTTATCAGAGATGTGGTCAGAATTGGGCACATGCTGAGGTGCTCAAGGCATGAGTTAGTTGAATTAGCTTCATTCCAGCTGAGGGGAGCGGCTAGAGTATGGATAGAGTCCGTACAGACGAGGTATTCACGAAGGGTGGCACCGATGACCTGGGAAGATTTTTAGAGGGAATTCTTGGGTCGGTTTCTATCTGAAGGCTAAAGATGCAAAGCGTCAGCAATTCGAGGTGTTGTGGATGACGCCTAACATGATCGTGACGGAGTATGAGTTACTTTTTACGGAACTGGCTCAATTCTCACCTGAGTTAGTTCCTGATGAAGAGGTGAGGCTAAAGAGATTCATACACCGTCTCACGGAGCCGTAATTTACTGCTTTGTTACCCCAGAGGAGACAATTTGAGACTTTAGCTCAAGCAGCAGACTGTGCCAGAATGATTGAAACTAGGAAGAGGTACGGGACTTCTGTTGATCCCAAAGTCAAGTTAATTACATGCAGTGATAACCAAGGAGGTGGAAGTAAGAAGAGGAAGACAACAAGTGGAAGTACAGGATATATAGGGTCCGCAGGAGGACAATCCTCAACTACCACCCATGAAACAAGTACAAGAGGAAATTTTCAAGGAGGACAAAGAGTGCAAGGGGGTGGAAATACCGGTAAAACAAGACCCCAGTGTGCGACTTGTGGCAGGTATCATTTTGGAGTGTGTCAGAGACTGACAGGGGGATGCTACCACTGTGGCCAGGTGGGCCATATGGCTAGAGAGTGTCCAAAGAGAAAAGAGGGTACAAGTGTGAGAAGTAATCCGACGCCAAGGGGTACACCTATTCCAGCCCCACCAGTAAGAACCGTACCACCACAACGAGCAAGTACAGGTGCAGCTAAAGGTCGTGGTGCAGGATCTAGTGGCAGGGGGCCAGGGGCAGTAGGTGGAGGCCAAGTGCGGGTATTTGCACTTTCTCAGCAAGACGCTCATGCTTCAAATGCAGTTATGACAGGTACCCTTATTGTTTGCTCTCTTGAAGCACGAGTCTTATTTGATTCCGGCTCCACTCATTCCTATGTGTCGCATGCATTTGCTTCTAAATTCAACAAAAGTCCGTCTAGAACGAAAGAAACAGTACTGGTCTCTACTCCAATGGGAGAATCGGTACAAGTAGAGTATGTGCACAAGTCTTGCATTGTGGAGGTCAATGGTCATGAGACTGTGGTAGACCTTCAGTTGTTGTGTATGGTTGATCTTGATGTGATCCTCGGAATGGATTGGTTGGCGTCTTGCCATGCGGTTGTGGACTGTAGGGCTAAATATTTGAAATTTAATATGCCAAACGAGGAGCCTTTTGTGATATTGGGTGACGGGGCTGCACTGTATCCAAGCTTGATCTCGGCTTTGAAGGCATCCAAATTACTTGTAAAGGGATGTAAAGGGTATTTCGCCTTGGTTAAGGATACCACGAAAGCAGTACTTTCACCGACTCAAGTACCTGTAGTGCGAGAGTTCTTGGATGTGTTTCCAGAAGAATTGTCGGGGTTGCCGCCCGATCGTGAGATTGAATTTGAAATTGAGCTGCAACCTGGCACCCAACCTATCTCCACACCACCTTACCGGATGGCTCCGAAAGAGTTGAAGGAGTTACATACGCAGTTGCAAGAATTGCTTGACAAGGGTTTTTTAAGACCCAGTTTCTCTCCTTGGGGTGCATCGGTCCTTTTTATGAAGAAGAAGGACGGATCTTTGCGGTTGTGTATCGATTACCAGAAGTTAAACAAGGTGACGATCCGCAATCAATACCCACTGCCGAGGATAGATGACCTATTTGATCAGTTGCAGGGTGCGAAGCGATTTTCCAAGATTGATTTGCGATATGGGTATCACCAATTAAAGATTCGAGAATCAGATATACCTAAGACCGCATTCCGGACTCGATATGGACATTACGAGTTCTTGGTGATGTCTTTTGGATTAACTAATGCTCCTGTAGCATTCATAGACATGATGAACAGGGTCTTCAAACCTTTTCTGGACGGATTTGTCATTGTCTTTATTGATGACATCTTGGTTTACTCTAAGAATTCTGAAGAACATGCAGAACACTTGAGAGTAGCATTGCAGAAGTTGAAAGAAGAGAAACTGTATGCCAAGTTCTCTAAGTGTGAATTCTGGCTTGACAAAGTTGCCTTTTTGGGTCACGTGGTATCATCAGAGGGAATCTACGTTGATCCAAGTAAGGTAGAGACGGTGAAGAATTGGTCCCAGCCTACCTCAGTTACCGAAATTCACAATTTCTTGGGCTTGGCCGGATATTGTAGAAGATTTGTGCAGGACTTCTCTAAGGTTGTTGCACCTATTACTAAATTAACACAGAAGGGGGGTGAAGTTCATATGGGATGATAAGTGCGAGCAGAGTTTTCAGAAGCTGAAAGACAGTCTCACTACCGCTCCGGTGTTGGCATTACCTGAAGGCACAGGAGGGATGTGGTATACTGTGATGCGTCGAGGATCGGGTTAGGGTGTGTCTTGATGCAGCACGGCAAAGTGATTGCGTATGCATCGTGACAACTGAGGAAACATAAGAAGAATTACCCGACTCACGACCTCGAGATGGCTGCTGTAGTATTCGCTTTGAAAATTTGGAGGCATTACTTGTATGGTGAGACTTGTGAAATTTATACAGACCAGAAAGACTTGAACTTGAGACAACGTCGATGGTTAGAGTTGTTGAAAGACTATGACTGCACGATCTTGTCTCATCCATGGGCAGTCTCGCTCATATAAGTGAAGAAAGAAAACCGTTGATCAGAGAGTTGCACGAGCTAGAACAGACGGGAAATCTGTTTGAGATTGGGGATTCTAACTTACTTCTAGCTCATTTGCATGCTAAGTCCTCTCTGGTAGAAGAGGTGAAGGCTAGACAGGATGAAGATACCGACCTCAAGCAAATTAGGGATACTGTAACTAAAGAGAAAGGGGACAACATCCGATTCTCTATTGATGATTTCAGAGTACTTCGGTTGGAGGGACGGTTGTGTGTCCCTATGGTTGATAACTTGAACGAAAGAATCCTTGAAGAAGCACACCAGACAGCTTATACAATCCATCCGGGAGCCAATAAAATGTATCAGGACCTGAAACAGCTGTATTGGTGGAATGGCATGAAAAGGGATGTTGCAAACTATGTAGCCAGGTGTTTAGTATGTCAAGAAGTCAAGGCTGAACACCAGAAGCCCACCGAAACATTACAACAGATAGAAATACCTGAGTGGAAATGGGAGAGGATAACTATGGATTTTGTAACAGGGTTGCCAAGATCACCACGTGGATTTGATTCGGTTTGGGTGATAGAGGATCGCATGACTAAGTCTGCGCACTTTCTGCCAGTTAAGACCACTTACGGAGTCAGTCAATATGCGCAGATTTATCTATCAAAAATCGTTAGATTGCACGGTATGCCAATATCCACAATATCTGATAGAGGGCCACAATTCACTTCCAGGTTTTGGAAGTCATTGCAGGAAGTGTTACGAACGAGAGTTGATTTGAGTACTGCGTTCCACCCACAGACCGACGGGCAATCAGAAAGAACCATTCAGATTCTTGAGGACATGCTTGGGGCGTGTATTATAGATTTCGGCGGAAGTTGGGAAAGGTATTTACCTTTGCCTGAGTTTGCATACAATAACAGTTAATAAGCGAGTATCCAGATGGCACCGTTCGAGGCTCTGTACAGTCGTAGGTGCAGATCCCCGATTGTGTGGTTCGAGGTCGGAGAAGCTAGCTTAATTGGCCCAGAATTGTTACAAGATGCCTTGCAGAAGGTGAAGTGTATAAGGGAGAGGTTGCTGACGGCTCTGAGTAGGCAAAAGTCTTATGCAAACAACCGAAGGAGAGAACTTGAATTCGCCATTGGTGAACAGGTGTACTTGAGAATATCACCGATGAGAGGCGTGATGCGATTCGATAAAAAGGGTAAGCTCAGTACTCAGTATATCAGACCGTTTGAAATCCTAAAACGTGTTGGGAATGTAGCGTATCGGTTGGAATTGCCTACGGAATTGGAGGGAGTACATCCTGTCTTTCATGTATCAATGCTTCGGAAATATCTTCCCGACCCCTCGCACGTAATCCAATCGCAAGACGTGCAGCAAATCGGAAATCTGACATATGAAGAGGAGCCAGTGGAAATCTTAGATCGGCAGTTGAAGAAACTTAGAACGAAAGAGATTCCATTGGTTAAGGTTCTGTGGAGAAATCACTCGACTGAAGAAGCTACATGGGAGGTCGAGGGTGAAATGCGCAGGACGTATCCTCATCTGTTTCAAGACTAAGGTTAGTAGTGTATAGTTGAAATTCAGGGACTGAATTTCTTAAGGGGGGAAGATTGTAATATCCGAGATATTTAGATTTAATTATTTTCATTATTATTAAATTTATTTTTCTTTCATAAAGAAAAATAAATTAAATTAAAGAATTATAGGGTTAAAAATAGAATAAAGAAGAGAGTAATAAGGAATATTTATAAATTTTTAGGACCTAAAAGAAAAGAGGATATGACAAGTAAATAAGTTTTTCTAAAAAAAAATAAGAATAATAATAATAATAAATAAATAAATAAAATATATATATAATATATATATATATATATATATATTAAAATAATGGGGGGGGGGGGGGAACCGTGACCCCATCCCTTTTTTATATATATATATATAATAGAAACACACACACACCCTCCCACTTACACACTCACACAAAAAAAGAAAGAAAGAAAAGATAAGAAGCAAAGGCAGCCACATACACACACAAAACGTACATTTAAAAAGTAAAGAAAAGAGAAAGTAGTAGCAAAAACGAAACAGAGCAGAGGCACGCACGAGGACCACCTGAGAAGAGAAGAGGGAAGCACAGACGATGGTTTTGGGCCGGTTTCTCACCGGAGGTCGTGCGTCGGTGACCGGAAAAGGTAGCTGGAGTTTTCTTTCATCCCCACCAAGCTTTCTACCCGATTGAATCAAGGTGAGAAAGCCCCAAACTCCCAAAACCCCAATTTCTCCTATTTTGGGTATTTTAGGAATTCTTCAAATACTTCCAATCGGGGCATTTCGGGGTTAAATTTGAGCTTAGTGGGTGTTATTGAAAGTTTAGTAAGGTTCAGAATCGAAGTTAAACCGTAGGATTTGACCGGGTATGGAAATTAGGAAAATTTAGTTAGAAAATTCCTATAAATTGAATTAGTGATAGTTGGATGCATGTATAGGCTTGGATTGGAGTAGTATAGGTGTTATAAATGCTGGAAATATACAAGGGAATAAATCCCGAGTATTTGCCGTTTCAACCTGAACCCAATCCGGTGAAAAAGATGCGAAATACTAAGCTACCGTACAGTAAGGAGCTGTGCGGTGGGTTGGACACTTTGGTCTAGTCCGCAGTGGACACCTAAGACCCGCTAAATTGGTTCCAAGGCTCTAATTATACCCAATTATATTTTTTACATATAATTAAAGAGGTAGTAATTAAGCTTTTACTCGGCGAATAAGGGAGACGGTGGAATGAGTAAGCTAAAGCCTCTTTTGAACCGTGAATTTAATTCTTTTATTAGTAAAATACCCATATGAACACATGAAGGGAAATTTAGACAAGTGGAAATCTCTAACCTAAGAAATTAGAGGTTCTAAATGGCTCTAAAGTGTGAAAGTCGAATATGGGGCATTCTGGACTTTCAGAAAGAGCAAATAAAACGACGTAATGAACTAAATAATTAGTTCTTGGAAAATAGCTAGAGGGTGCATAAGCATTAGCATGACACGTGCATGGTAGATGCTTAGTTACGCGTTCTAAATTTCTTAAATATAATATGTATAGGGCACCACAGAGTGATTGGAGCTTTAGGCACTCCGAGTACTGATTAGGAGGGCCAACGATGTGAGGGGCTCTCCCATGCCTGCCCCACAGGGTTGGATGACTACGTGGAAAATGTGGTTTGCTCTATTTTGTGCAAATGGATATATGGAATATATTTATATCAATAAATTTGTGATATATGTGTATGATTTGCAGGTAAGCAGTCAACGTGTAATAGTATATGTGCTTATATGATTAATCACAAGGTGTATATGTGCTATTGTGGCTCACCGAGCCTTATATGATATCGTGGGTAGGATTGAGTCAGAATTTCAGATGTGAGAGTTTATTAATATTAGGAACCCACTTAAATTGATCATCGTGCAAAGGTTTTGACCGTATGGTACATTGAGGAAAATGAACCTAGGTTGTTAAGTCTGAGTGAGAGTGATGCATAATTGAAAAGGGGGAAACTAGGCCTAACTAGTAATCACGTATAATATTCAACTAGTTCTCATAGGGCGTCTTTCAAGGTTAAATATGTTAGTTGAGTTTGTTTAGGTTGTCCAGGTAGATCGAGTCAGTCATCCTGATCGGACAGACAGGATTATGACGTCAGCAAGTATGCCACATAGTGGCCATTACCTTGGTTAAAACTGAGGTCAGACAAGTTGTCGGCTATTACTCTAAGCATGCCTTGGAGTCAGAAAGTTACTGGTGTGATCAACCAGGTTCGTACATGAAATTGCCTTCGGGCCAGTATTTCTCTTAGCGTAATGCGGGAGACAGAAAGTGAGTGCCTACGTGCACAAGTATATGTTAACTATGGAACCATATGTTATATGTTTATGATTGATTTACATGCAGATTAATAAATATGTTAAAAGCATGAAATAGGATTTTAAATTGTGAATATGATTTACTGATTGCCTGATCATGTTAAAGATCATAATACGAATCTGTTTCAAGCGCATGTGGTTGTGGTTGCTCCCTTCCCCCAGCTGTAGTGGTACCCGCTGCTACGCCAAGGATGGAGGAGCTTCTCACTAAGTCTGTTCGACTCACCCCCCTGTTTACATGTTTCAGATACAGGTGGTCAGGAGTCGGGAACGCGTCCACTTCTTCTCAAGGAGGCGGACAACTCTGAAGACCGCACGCTTTGTTCGCGTCGGTAGTTATTTTGATTATGTATAAATGTTGTGATGTATATATATATGAATCCTTTTTGGACGTGGTGTATGTACGTTTACATCTGCTGTGTATATATATATGTCACACTTGAATTCTAGCATTGTCGGCTTCATACAGATTAAAGTTAGGTCTTGGTATTGGGACTTTAGGCTATGACATAGCATATATCATGTATATATATATATATATATATATATATGACTTCCGCATGTGAATAGGATAGATCACACGCCTTGAGGCGTGTGATCAATATGTAAACTATATGCAAGCGTGTGATTGAATATATGTATGACTGTACACAGGATTTCTGCATGTGAATAGGATATATCACCTGCCCTGAAGCGCGTGATCAATATGTATACTATATGTACGTGTGCGTGAATACGTGTATATATATTGACTGAAGCGGCGTTGAGCGAGCAGTAGATTGCACGTTATTTAGGTCATCGGATATGGATGGCCATAAATACCATATATTGTTTGTATTAGAAATGGGTAGTTAAGAACATGTGTAAATGCCAATCAGGCATTTGAGGCTTACGGGATAGGAGAAATCCTACTTCCCGTGCTGGTCACAGACGCCCGGTAGGGGGTCGTGACACCCTCGAAACAACCCAATCGAAGGAGGATCGAAGAAATCCCTAAAAATGAAGAAATTTGAGTTACCAACCTTTGTTTCGATTGGTGGAAGGTGTAAGAGACGTAGTACCCGAGCTCCGGTGACTTTTCCGGCGTCGGCTAGCTCTCCCCGATAACTTTTCCGGCGAACCCCAACTCTTCTTCTTCTTCTCCTTCACGCCTCACCCCCTCTCTCTCTTCTTTCTCTCTCTTGTTTCTTTTCTTTCTTTCTTTTAATCCGTTGGTCTCCTTCCTCTTTCTTTTATTCCTTTCTTTCAATTTCTTTCTTCTCCTTCTAGCCTTCCTAAGTCACGTGGCCTTCCTCTTTCTTTTCTCTTTAACTTCTTTGTATTTGAAACAAAACCCACGACAACCACCCCAATTTAAATAATAAATAAATAATTAAAAATAAAATAAATAATTATAATTAAATAAACTAACTAATAATTAAATAATTAATAATAATAATTAAAAATAAAAATCACTAATAATTAAATAAATAATAACTAATAAGTTTTTTTTAATTTAATCCCTTTCTCTATTTAATTCAGGTTTCCAATTTCTTAGGTCCTGAATTAAATCCAAAAATTATTTCCTACTTCTTTTCTTCCTCTATTTATTTTCTTTTATTTTCTAATATATAATAATAAAAATATAAAATAAGTAATGCTGAAAAATATTTCCAATTTAATCCCTCGTACCAAATTTAAGTTTCTACTCCCCTAGGTCCCAATTTAAATACTGAAAATTTTCTACCCCTTTTCTTACCTTTTCTTTTTTAAATTTCGAAAATCTCTCGGGTATTACAATCTTCCCCCCTTAAGAAATTCGGTCCCCGAATTTCAACTAACATACTAACCTCAGTCTTGAAATAGGTGAGGATATGTCCTGCGCATCTCCGCCTCAACTTCCCACGTTGCTTCCTCAACCGAATGGTTTCGCCACAAGACTTTCACCAATGGTATCTCCTTTGACCTCAGCTTCTTCAATTGGCGATCTAGGATTTCCACTGGCATCTCTTCATAAGTTAGACTTTCAGCTAGTTATACTTCCTGGGGTTGGATTACGTGTGAGGGGTCTGGCAGGTACTTTCGGAGCATGGACACATGAAACACCAAATGGACTCCTTCCAACTCCGCTAGCAATTCTAGATGGTACGCAACATTCCCCACGCGTTCTAGAATTTCAAACGGTCCGATGTATCTTGGACTTAGCTTGCCTTTCTTGCCAAATCTCATCATGCCCCTCATTGGTGAAATTTTCAAGAAAACCTGCTCACCCACAGCAAATTCTAAGTCTCTTCTTCGTTGGTTAGCATACGACTTCTGCCTACTCTGAGCCGTCACAAGCTTTTCTCGAATAGACTTTATCTTGTCCAAAGCTTCCTGAACAAGTTGTGGACCAACTAACTTGGTCTCTACGACCTCGAACCACCCAATCGGGGACCTGCACTTCCGACAGTACAAAGCCTCGAAGGGTGCCATCTGAATACTAGATTGGTAACTGCTGTTGTAAGCAAACTCCGCTAACGGAAGGTATTTCTCCCACCCTCCGCCGAAATCCATAACACATGCCCTAAGCATGTCCTCTAAAATCTGAATGGTCCTCTCATATTGCCCGTCTGTCTGGGGATGAAATGCTGTACTCAGATCAACCCTTGTCCCCAATGCCTCCTGCAATGCTCTCCAGAATCGAGAGGTAAACTGTGGCCCCCTGTCAGAGATAATCGACACCGGCACTCTGTGTAACCTCACAATCTCTGATATATATATTTACATATATCTGTTGCATGCGAATATGATAGGCAGCATCTTCGAATATGTTGCCAGTACACAGGTTATATATTACGTGTGTTTTCCTATATCTATATCCTAAAGCGGCACTGGCCGTGGATTGCTTGCCTAGGATAGGCCACCATTTTGGTGTAGCCAGAGTATTATAATGCATGTGAATGTCTTTTCAATAATAGATATTATGTCAATCAGGTGATAAGGCTTACAGGCATAGGGGTATTCCCTGTGTCTATGCCGGTCACGGTCCTCTAAACGGGGTCGTGACAATTGACATATCCATAAATTATTATCAAGATATTGTTTTACGCTCCCCACTCTTCCATTACTTTTTTTTGGTGGATCCCCACTATTCCATTACAAAATAACCGCTAAGTAGCGGTTTTCCCACAAGTATACCATACATACTATATATTGCTTACTTCCATAATCCAAGATACGAATTTTCTATTGCTCTAATACGCTGCTACTCATAAATAATCAACTTTCTGTATACCATATATTCTCTTTCTCTCCAATGGATTTAAGATTCGACAATGGTTTACAATTTCCATCAGAGATTATGGTGAATATACTTTCAATATGTGGTACACACGATTTTTTGTCAATGAAGTTGGTTTCTAAAAATTGGTTCTTCAACACTAAGCACCCATATTTCGTACGGATGCATACTGAGATGGGTCATGATCATGTGAATCCGTCCTTCTTGCTTGGTTCACGTTTTGTGTCTGCAGAAGAAGCATATGGCAGGCTGATAACTATTTCTTCAAATGCTGACGGTGAAGAAATCTTGAATTATCTTCGGCTTCATCCACATATCGAACAGAATATGTCGATTGATCTACTTGGCACTTACAATGGTCTTCTTTTTGTAAAAGTAACCAATAATGATGAAACCGTTAGATTGTTCATATGCAATCCTGCTACTAGACGTGTACGTCAAATTTAAGAATTCGTCCTCCCAATGTCAACTAGTTGGTACTCATTCACTTCACTTTGAACTATGTACATAATTTAACTACATAAATTATCTTATATTATTTATTTGCTTTTGCTTATTCATAATTCTCGGTCATTATAACTGCACTATACATATATAATGTCACATAGTAATGCGAAATACTTATTAACCTTAATACCACATTGTCAAATTACTTGAAAATACTTTCGATATCATTTTTTATGTTTCAGGTCTGTTGGATATATTGGAGTCTTCGGGACTAAATATCCGCCCATGTTGGAGTCCGATCGGGTCAAGTGAGGATCCGTTGGAAAGCTTGCAGAGAGACGAAGAGAACGAAACGAAAACGACTCTCATCGGAGGTCACACGAGCCTATACTCGTGGCCCAAAGTGGGCTAGGTGATCATGATGGAAGTGAACATTTTGTTCATATTCCAAGTCCCACATTGCTTGCGTCAATGATAGGAGCTCTCTCATCCTCCTATAAATAGAAGTGACTCCGCCCCTTTCTAGTTGCTCATTCCATGTGTTGGAAAGGGGGTCCCATTTGGGAAACCCCAATTAGTATAATTTTCTGTTTCGCTTGAGTCCTCTTCCGCGCATCAGTCGTGGACATGTGGCTCTACCTCTCGTAGGTAGAGTCCTCCGTTTGATGCGGCCCTTTTCAGAGCTCATCGATTGGAGGTCAGCCCTGGTGGAGCAGAGGCACTGGCAAGATCCGAGGTTTTAGCGATGGCGTCCAGGTTAGTAGCTTCCGCAATATTTATTTTTGGCCTGCATTTATTTTTTGGTTTTTCTTTTAGGTCCCTGGGTCGGGTCGGGTCGTGTGGATCCAGGCCTTTCCCTACAAGGTCGTTTAAAATATGATTTTGGCTTCAATGAGTTGTCCTCATCAATGTATATTCTGGTAATATATGAGGAAAGTAATAATGGGAATCAACTTAAGGTCATACTTTATAATTGTCAATCCCATACTTGGACTAACATTAATCCTCCTTTTGTTCATACAAATATATGGGAGTCCAAGTCTGTCTGCATAAATGGTATTATATACTGGATTTCTTATCCTACTCTTGGTACCACTGAGCAATTCCCAACTATCCTTCATTTTGATTTGGCTGATCATATCTTCAGTACTATATGTGGTCTTACTAATAGACCAGTCGTGTCATATATACCTGTGGAGTTCGAAGGTTCATTAGCAATAATTTGTGCTGAGCTACAGGCCCCTGAGTTAGTTCAATACATCACTATGCAGCTCATGTATGATGTCAAGTCTCAACAATACTGGTGGCCCGTACTTTTTTGTCCCTATGCCAATGACAACACATACTTTGTAGGTTTTGTTGACAACCAATTTGTAATGCAATATTGCTGGCCTCTACATGTTGAATGCTATGGACGTAATGACATCGTGCTCCTCAATTTTGATAGCACCCGCAGTTGGAATACACTTCGGGCTATTCAGAAAGACCCATTTGTTGAGATATATCCATCTAATATTTTTAAGTACTATCCATCTTTGATGTTCGTTTAATGTACTTATGATTTACAGCTTTGTGTATTCTACGTATTTATGGAGAATGGACCTTATTTTGATAAATTTCTAATTATTAGATGATATGTAATCATTCGTCTTTGAACTTATTAAACCTCTATGCTTAAGTTTTCAGAAACTATGATTGTTTCTCTTATGTTGATTTTTTTTCTATTTGATTAATTCGTTTTGTGGTTTTTTTATCAATTAACTATTCAAATTTTCATATCCCCTTATTATGCCATTAAATAAATCCTTCGATTTGGTATATCTATGCGTTTTGTGATTTGTGATTCATGTCAAGATTTGCACGTGTCCATTTAAATACAATTGATTAGAATTGAAATCCATATTGATATATTTTGGTGCAATCAAATCATGCCAATTTAAATTTAATTGCTTCACACTCATATCGTTTTTTCAAAAAATTCAACGATGAGATTATTTCAAATTTGTTATTCTTCATTAATATTCCAGAATCAAAGATTATTAAGATTCTCTAGATTTAATTAGTATAACTCAAAATCTCACCGTCTTTTGTAAATCAAACCTATTTGAGAGATTTGCGAAATTCCTTTCATAATTGTTTGATTATTTACCTTTTTTATTACATCTTAGCGAATTGGATTTTTTAGACCTATTCAATTACCTTGCAAAATGTCACTGATCAACAATTATTTATCTCAACTAGCTATAATTTTGAATCTATCTCTGCCTCATCATTTTTCTAATGTGAAGCTCGCTAGCTAGAGTATTCCTCTCAGCTTTCAAAATTTCTCAGATTATTTCCATTCATTCCGTCCTATTTCTCACCATTCAATATATCTCATCGTCCAGGTATTACTTCTCTTTCAGATATTCCATTTTTGTTTAACTTAACATACAACATTCAATTTCAAATTTAGGTATATTACACCATTTCTAATTAGTTTCATATTGCCATGTCCCTCCAAGATCATTTATTTGAATGGCTTCCAAAAACTTACCTTGTAAGACCAAACAACCATTGACGCCGAGGAAAAATTTGCCATCTACCAAGAGATCTAAAGGTCAGGAATATGAGAATGAAGGTTTATCCATTTTCTTGGAATTATGTTTTGTTCCCATCTTAATCAATTCACAGTATCATTTGAATAATTAATTTCATTATACTTATTGTTCCTATTTTATATGTATTTGAAGCCAACCAATATTTAACGCCATATAATCTTAAATTCAGCCAGCAGTCTACTCTATCTGACTTAACAAATGGTAAGTGTTTTTGAGACAAATTTATCATCTTTTTAATTATCTCAGAATACTTATTTAATTAAATGATTTGAAAATCATATGTCACAGTAACTCAATCTCAACAGTCGTCCTTGCCACAAAATTCACCAATCGTTCACAATTATTTCTATCCAGGTATGTCCAATTAATTAATGTTATTAAATATACACAAACACACATTGCTTTGGAAACAAGCTTCATTTTCTAGCTGACATTTCCCAAGTTAATCTCAATTGTCTTTTATGTATTTTACTTATTACATGATACCAAACATATATGCCACCACACATTGGATTCACACCATTAGTATTAAGTCCTGGTATGTTACAATTTCATATTTAATTTACACTATATTACCTGCACTGCCTAAAAAATAAATTTATTAAATTTACCTGTACTAAATCTTAGTCATTGGCAGTTCATACTGAATTCATTAACGGAATTTAAAACTTTTGTCTTCTTTTAAATAGGGAGTAACTCTAACCAGCATATGCAGATATACACTCCTTCACTCATTGGTTCCGGAATACTAAATGGTTTTCACTGACACTTGACAATTTTTATAATTTATTCTCCTAAAATTTCTATACACTCTATTATATTTGTTTGAAGTCATTTTCATGCTCTTGATTTGATAGCTTTTGCCAACATTTGCCAATTCCGTCTGATTAATTGTTTGGAATTCTATGTTCCTATCTTCTTTTTCATAGGGGGACATTATACCCATAACATTGAGAATTACACTCCTCATAACAGTGGATCCGTAATATTGAATGGTATTCATCTTTATTTTTATAAAGTTCCTTAATGTTGTAGACATTTTCCTCCCGCAAATTCTTCACACTTTGATGAATAATTGCCCAAAATCATCTTACTTCATTTAAATGTTAGAATTACTTATACATTTTCCGCTGATAGAACATTTGGTTTTTTGAAGTTAATTCTTCCTTAGTAAGATTATATTTTCTCAAAAGAAATGGTGCTTCCAAAAATTATTACTTTTGCATTGATCTTGTGTTGTGTAATATCCGAGGTATTTATTTTAATTATTATCATTTTGTTTTTATTTAATTTATTTTTCTTTCAAAAAGAAAAATAAATTAAATTAAAGGTAAAATAAAATTAAGTGGAGAAAAATAGGAAAGTAAAATTTTTACCTACCTTTTAAAAAAAAGAGGACCTACAAGAAATGGGGATTTAAAAGGTGGAAGCAAAAAGGGGATTTAGCAATAATTAATATATTAGTCTTATTTTATTTATTTTAGGGGTCAAAACCGTGTGCTCCTTCCATTTCATTAGCAAACTAAAAAAAAAAGAAAGAAGAAAGAAGCAGAAGCGGACCACCACTACAAAAAAAAGGTCTACCGAAGACCAACAAGTCGCCCCCAATGATCATTGGCGGCGACATTTTAGTCGCTGCAAGGTCAATTGTCACCGCCAAAGACATGTCTTCGGCAGCGACAAATGTCGCCGCCAAAGACATGTCTTCGGCAGCGACTTTTTAGTCGCCACCAAAGACATGCCTTTAGCAGCAACAAATGTCGCCGCCAAAGACATGTCTTCAGCAGAGACTTTTTAGTCGCCACCAAAAACATGTCTTCAGCAGCGACTTTAGTCGCCACCAAAGACATATCTTCAGCAACAACTTTTAAGTCGCCACTAAAAGCAGTTATCGAAACTCCAACCGCCGGCAACGACCTACTTCAGGTCGCGACCAAAAGGGTTTTTCGGTGGCGACCCTTTGTCGCCACCAAAGGGTCTTTTGTGGCGACATTTAAATGTCGCCACGCAAGGGTCTTTGGTGGCGACTATCAAATGTCGCTGTCGAAAACTCCTTTTCAGCAGCGACTTTTCTTGTCGCCACCGAAGAGTCGCCGCAGAAAGTCCCGTTTTTTGTAATGCACGACGAGGCGCACGAAACTGAGAAGGAGAGAGAGCAAGGGGACGGCGGGTTCTGGCTGGTTTCATGCCGGTGAGACCGTTCCGATGCCGGAGACAGTGACTAGAAGCCTCCTTCAACACCCAGCAAGCTTGACATCCGGTTGGAATAAGGTATGAAGGCCCCAATCTCTCAAAACCCCAATTTCTCCAATTTTAGGGGTTTTAGAAAATCTTCAATTTCTTCCAATTGGGACATTCCGAGGATAAATTAGAGCTTAATATGTGTTGTTGAATGCTTACAGAGGTTCAGAATCGAAGTTAAATCGTAGGAATGGCTAGGTTAGAAAATTGGTGTTGGGTTAGAAAATTGCTCTAAAATTCGAATTGGCTTGGTTGATGCATGAATAGACTTGGATTGGAGTAGTGTAGGTGTTGTAATTGCTGGAATTATACAAGGGAATAAAGCCCGAGTTGTTACTGTCGCAACTAGTGCCAAATCCGGTGAAAAGAGGCGATATATCAAGCCACCGTATAGTAAGCAGTTGTGCTGTGGGCTAGACACCTTGGCTTAGTCCATGGAGGACACCTAAGACCAACTAAATTGGTTCTAAGGCTCTACTTATACCAGATTTGTCACGACCCCCGTTTAGAGGACCGTGATAGGCACAGACACAGGGAATACCCTTATGCCATTAAGCCTTATCACCTAATTGACAGAATATCTATTATTGAAAATACATTCACATGCATTATAATATCATGGCTATACCGAAATGGTGGCCTATCCTAGGCAAGCAAATTCACGGCCAGTGCCGCTTCAGGATATAGATATAGGAAAACACACATAATATATATAACATGTGTACTGGCTATCATATTCACATGCAACAGATATATGTATATATATATATAGATATATATATTTTGAAAACAAATTTTCCCTTTATCGCAGGAAAATAAATCCTGATCTTTAAGGTGTGTGAAGCTGACAGTTCTAGATTTAGTAATACAATCTAATTGGGTACGTCTACCCTTTACTTTATGATACAATAATAAAGTAAATTAAATTACAATTACAACTTATTCACCCACATGAACAAGTTCTGGGTCTTGGAAAGTTTTGCTTGTCTCTCGTTCCACCGAGACTTCTTCCACCTGTACTTAACCTGTCTCTGTGTAGTAAATATGAGGTGTGAGTCTTAACCACGCGACTCAGTGAGAACTCTGCCATACCCGGCGCAAGGTGGGTACTATAGCGCTGGGTTTGGAAGTCATACACAACCACATGCAAGAACAACTAGTTACTGTTGTTAGCATACATTCTTGGTGATCACACAACAACAAAAATTTCACCAAAACACTCACATGCATTTAATAACTGGAAACATGCAGCAGTTTATTCCACGTCATCAATCAGCAAGTAAACATGTAACATATAGTGCCGGCTTTTACTTACCGGTCTTCTCACGTTTCAGCATGTCTGAATCAAACAAGACGTGTGGTGACGTAATCCTATACGTTACCACTACGCTGCACAATCAACAATTATATCCAAACACAGACAATTTGTACATACACACATATGCTAAACATACATCCACTTAATCTCCCCAACTCTGGGGTATCTACTAGCCACTACGTGACTTTTCTACTTCGAACCCGTGCACTCGGGCTACTGAAAACATACTTAACCCATTCACTTGGGTACTGGTCACCTCGTGACAATTCTGTTAATCAAATAGTACTTAACTCATTCACTTGGGTACTGGTCACCTCGTGACAATTATATTAATCACAATCAACCTCCATCTATCAAGCAACTGATTCATAGCCACCAAGTGGCTCATTCTGACCCCTCACTGCGGGGCAATAGCTTGAGCTCACTCGTCCATTACCCAACTAGGCCACAATGGCGGGCATGGCACAACGTCTCGAAGCATGGCCGCTGACACACCCTGGACCAACTCCACAGGATGATTTCTCTTTTCTAGGTTAGGCTCACGGTTCACCCGTAGGTTCCTCCCGTGTCTCTTTACCTTAGTCTCACATATTAATAGGATTCTTTGTATCTTTCCCGAAGGATCAACAATTCCTCTCCTTGTTAATATGGACAAGTATCCTCAATAGGATATAACTCATATACCCGTCCAGATGCACTCTCTAAACCTTATGCTATCGTCATAGCAATATAAATCCTTTCTGACCCTATTGCCAGATAGGGCAATGACCATCGTCATGGTGATTATAAAACTGAGGTCTCAAGTGCCATCAGACGTTGTTCTAGTCGATGTATCACATCGCTAGCATAATCCAATTCGAAACCCACCAATAACTCCTTTTGCATGATTATAATCTAAGTCACCGTCATGACGAGTTTTCAAAATAAAAGCTTAGTCCTTCTGTAGAAGGACTCTTGCCACCGTCGTGGGAAAGATTTAATAAAACACTCATCATGCTTCCAGAGTGTATGAGTTCGATTTGTAACACACCAATAATAGCAAACAATCACACTCTACTCCTGTGTCTTCCTATCCAAGCTACTTTCCACAACATATCTTCTAGTTCTTTTGTTCTTTTAGCATTCTATACCTCTAGCTAACACATACCAGACAAGCAGAGAATATACATACTCATGTAATCCACATAAGCATACAACCCTAGGAGCAGAGATGGAAGAACCCTCACCTTGGCCAACCTACCATGCAATCACCTCCTGTAACTTGAGTCTCTTCAGAGTTCCTGTTGCACTCTATTACGTGCCGTTGTTCCTATAAGAACAACATTTACTTCATTAAGGTTATTGCTTAGCTTAACTTGTTCTTTATCTCTCCATTACTCTCACGTGTAGTCCTTCGTTGCCACAGAGTCATGCTCTTGGTCTTATTGGACTTCTCTATCCCGACTTATGTGTATCCTTCCTCGGACACTTGACTTACTCGAATATAACACTCTACTTGAGTGTTTCACATACTTGGATTTGAGTATTAGACCTCCATCTCACTTGTATTCACATATAAGGAAGCTTATCTAGCTTGGTTGGAAGGAATCCTAATTTTAGGAAGGTCTAAGTATTTTGAATCAACTTGTGTTCCTACTTGGGTTCTAAGAAATCTAGTTTCTAAACCTCAATATACCTCCAATTTATCCCACTTAAGGTTTCCTAAAGGTTGTGAAAGGATAAGGTTCAAATTAACGAAGTTAGACTTAATTTGTTCCGCAAGTTTCCATCATTGAGAAACAAGAAGGTACTTAAAATAATTCTTGATGCTTGATAGCAAATTTAGAATTATTCTAGGGTGTTTAAGATTGAAAAGAAGAGGTTTGGAGCCCTCAACATCACCCTTAAAGTGTATTTGGGCAAACCGAGCAGGGACCCGGCACGTTAATGTCAAGGTTCAACCTTAGTAACCTCGGGCCAGCTCTACACGGGTTTTGTTCAGCTAATATTCCAACCATATAATTTTAATAATACCAATTCAAGCTTATTTACTCAAATCCAAGCTCAATCCTAATTATCAACAATTTTCCCCAGTTTGAAAATAATTATAATTTTAACCCCAAATCCTTCCAAATTCGAATTTGGGCAAATCCAAGAATATAATCTCGATTCCTACCCTAACTAAGTGTTCAAGAACACTTTCTAGGTCTCAATCTACCCTCGAAACAACTCAATCGAAGATCAATCGAAGGAATCCCTAAAAATGGAGAAATTGAAGGTTTCGAATGAAATTGGGGTTACCAACCTTGATTCGATTGGTGGGAGGTGTGGAAGATGTTGTAACCGAGCTCCGATGACTTTTCCCGGCGTCGGCTAGCTCTTCCCCAGTGAGTTTCCGGTGAAATCCTCCTCTTCCCATTCTTCCTTTCTCTTCTCGGCGTCACTTTCTCTCTCTACCCCTTCTTTTGTTTTTCTTCCTCATTCTTGTGCGTGACTCTCCTTTTCTTTTTCTCATTTTATTCCTTTCTTTCTTTCTCCTTTTATTCTTTAATTAAACCATGGTTCCCCTCTCTCTCCCTTTTCCTTTTTTCTCTTTTTCTCACTAACCTACGGCACACACCCCACTTATAAATAAATGAAATAATTAAAATAAAATAATTAATTAATAAAATAGCTAATAAATAAATAAATAAATAAATGTAATTAAAAATAAATTAATTTAATAATTAAATAAATAATAACTAATATGTATTTTAAATTTACTCCCTTTCCCTATTTAATTCAAGTTTCCAATTTCTTAGGTCCCGAATTAAATTCCAAAAATTATTTTCTACTTCTTTTTCCTTCCCTTTTATTTTATTTTAAACTTCGAAAAATTTTCTCGGGTATTACAATCTTTGAAAAAAAATTCCTTTCCGGTTTCTTTTAACTTTCATATATATATATTTTTTAAAGTTTTAAATTCCTAACCCCAAAATAGATCATTCTTTAATCCTCAAAATTTTAAATAAATCGTTCTTTAACCCTCGAAATTTTTCGGGGTATTACATGATTATATTTTTATATATAATTAAAGAGGTAGTGGTTGAGCTCTTACTCGAGGAAACGGTTGAACGAGTAAGCTAAGGCCTCTTTTGAGCCATAAAGAAATTCTTTTATCAGTTAAAATTTCTTACGAACTCATGAAATGAAATCTAACTAAATTAGAATCTCTAACCTAAGCTTTTAGCGATTCTAAATGGCTATAGTGTGTCAAAGTCGGGTACTAAAACATTATGGACTTTCAGAACGAGCAAATAAGACGTCGTAACGACCTAAATATCTAGTTCTTAGAAATAACTAAAGGGTGCATGAGCATTAGCATGACACGTGCATGGTAAATGCTTAGTTACACGTTTCTAAATTGGTTAAGTACATGTATTTAGGGCACCGCAGAGTAATTGGAGCTTCTGGTACTCTGAGGACTGATCAGGAGGGCCAGCGAGGTGAGGGGCTCTCCCATCCCTGCCCCACAGGGTTGGATGACTACGTGAAAATGTGGTTTGCTCTATTTTTATGCAATTATTATATGAAATATAATTATCTGGATGAGTTTGAGTTACGTGTGTATAGTTAGTAAGTAAACAGTGAACATGTGAACTATATATGTGCCTATTTGTTTAAGCTCAGGGGTATAGGTGATAATGTGGTTCACTGAGCTTTATATGTACCGTGGGTAGGATTGAGTCGTAATCTCATATGTGAGGGTTCCGTAACATTAGAAACCAATCACATTGATCCCCACTGCAAAGGTTTTGATCGTATGGTATGTTGAGGAAACTGAACATAGGTTGTCAATTGTGAATGAGAGGGTTGTATAATCAAAAGGGAGAAAACTAGGCCTAACTAAGGAATAAGTATAATAATCAAGTAGTGGTTCTTAGAGTGTCCTTCAAGATTTAAACAGTTTAGTCGAGCTTACTTAGGATAGTCCGGGTAGATCGAGTCGGTCATCCTGGTCGGACAGATAGGATTATGATGTCAGTAAGTATGCCACATAGTGGCCATTACCTTGGTTTAAACTGAGGTCAGACAAGTCGCCGGCTATTGCTCTAAGTGTGACTTGGAGCCAGGAAGTTCCTAGTGTGATCAACTAGGTTCAATCACGAAAGTGAATGCCTACGAGTATAAGTATGTGGTATCTATGGAACCATATGATATATATTTGTGATTGATTTACGTGCGAAGTAATAATTATGTTAGAAGCATGAATTAGGGTAATTATTGCAAATATGATATATTGACTGCCTGATCATGTTAAAGGTCGCAATGTAAATCCATTTCATGCGCATGTGGTTGTGGTTGCTCCCTTCCCCCAGCTGTAGTGGTACCTGCTGCTACGCTAGGGATGGGGGAGCTCCTCACTGAGTTTGTTAGACTCACCCCCTATTTATATGTTTCAGATACAGGTGGTTCAGGCGTCGGGAACGCATCCACTTCTTCTCAAGGAGGCGGACAACTCTGAAGACAGCACGCTTAGTCCGCGTGGGTAGCGTATTTTGGGTTATGTAATTTAGTTTTGATGTATATATATGAATCCTTTTTGGGTGTAGCTTTTGTACATATACAACTGTTGTATATATATGTCCTACTCTAGTTTTGTCAGCTTCATACGGATTAAAGTTAGGTCTTGGTGTTGGGAATATAGGTTATGATATAGTATATATCATGTGTTTGTATATATATATATATATATATATATATATATATATATATATATATATTACTTCCGCATGTGAATAGGATAGATCACACGCATTGAGGGGTGTGATCAATATGTAAATTATATATATATATATATATATATATATATATATATCTGTGTGTGTGTGTGTGTGGCTGAATACCTGTTTGTATGAAAATATGACTTCCGCATGTGACTAGGATAGATCGCACGCATTGAGGCGTGTGATCAATATGTATACTATATGCAAGTTTGTGATTGAATATATGTATGACTAGATACAGGGCTTCTGCATGTGAATAGGATATATCACCTGCACTGAAGCGCGTGATCAATATGTAAACTATATGTATGTGTGAGTGAATATGTGTATATATATAGACTGAAGTGGCGTTGAGCGAGCCGTGGATTGCGAACTACATAGGTCACAGGAAATGGATGACCATACATATTATATATTGTTTGTATTAGAAATGTGTAGTTATGAACATGTGAAAATGTTAATAAGGAATTAGA
Organism: Senna tora; assembly: GCA_014851425.1. NCBI lineage: Eukaryota > Viridiplantae > Streptophyta > Magnoliopsida > Fabales > Fabaceae > Senna > Senna tora. Next base: position 24,411,287 of record CM026265.1, on the reverse strand, counting down.
GGCTTATGGGATAGGAGAAATCCTACCTCCTGTGCCGGTCACGGACCTCCGAAATGGGGTCGTGACATGTTGTACATTTACTTTTAGATATTACCAACTCAAAGACTCCAGTGACGAAAAAGAGGCCATGTATTGGCAGTTCATCACAACATAGTCAAAAAGGTTTAACTATATTTCTTGGATAATATGTCCAGAGTCATTTCCACCACACCTAAAATATTTAATTTCGAAAATTTAAGTTCCAGTTCATTTTGCTTATACTTATTTCATTTTCTATTAATCATGTTATAATAGTCAGTGAAGTTGTTCAATGTTCATCTACCAGTCGCTTTTCATTGAATTCAAATATAGCTGGGAAGAATCTATATGGTAATGATAACTTTTTAAATTAATATTATTTAGTTCTTACAATTTCACGACATCAATTTATAAATTTGAACTCTTGCTGGAATTTTCAAGCAACACTTTCAAGTTGTCAACTATAATTATCTCATATAAAATAGTAGCGTTGAAAATAATTTTGTAAATCTACAGATGATTTCTTTGATGAAGTAGCAAGCCAAAAAATTCCTACATTAGTTGCAAAACGTGCACAATTCTTTCAGAATGTTCCTAAGAACTATTGTCGTCTACTTCTGTTCAATCTTTACTTATTTATTAACATGATTATCATGGTTATTTTTCATTGTCAATTCATTTTTACGAGAATGATTTGTGTTCATTTCTTATTATATTAGAAAACCGTAAGAATAGGAATACTATAATTTCAAAACAACGCAATTGTACATCAAAGTCTAAAATGGTTGGTATGTTGTGACATTCTTTTAACCCTTGATGTATTACATAGATCACTACCAAGCTTGATTATGGCTATCTATATATAATTAAGTATTAATAAATTTATTTGATTTATTACATTTTATAAATTTTCCCTTGCTATATAATATACTATTCTTTGAAGTAGATCAAGAGAACATCAGCCCATCAGAACTGAGAGCATCAAGGGCAAGAGGTAACATATTATAGTATATATATTTGCAGTTTATATATTTAAATAGTGTTTGTTTAACACAGCATGTGTACATCATAGTGGCTAGGAAACAAAGGACGACAATATTAGTTGAAAAAAGATTGCAGAAACCTAACTTCAAACCCTATGGTGCGTAGTATTAATAATACGTGTAAATAAATTTTTACATCTCTTTTAAGTTCACATATATGATGTTTTCGTAAAATATTTATATTTATAAATATTTGTAATTTATGTATGATATACTTAGATATGTCTATGAACTCAATGTCGCCTGCCATGGTTCCTAAAGAGATTCATCTTTCTCCTGCTACTTCTCATGTTCGTCTAGAAATAGTCCATAATGGATCGCCTCATTCTAATAAATTAAGCCAAGGTACATATATTATAAATGTCAGATTGTTTTATCCATGTTTAACATTCAATTATAATATGTAATTTGTTACACCACAATTACTTATTTGTATAGGTTGTAACCTGTATTCGTTTCCTTTTACAGAATATGTGGACATTGGTTTGCCTACATATGAATGTGAACATTGTGGTGCTATTTTTTGGTATGAGGAACGCGTCAAGAAGTCAAGAAATACCAAGAAACCGAAATTTTCTTTGTGTTGTCTTCAAGGGAAAGTGCAACTTCCGAAAAGACGAGATCCTCCTAAAATTCTTGAAATTTTGCTAGTGAATAATGATGCTAGAAGTAAGCAGTTCAAAAGGAGAATTATAATAACTTATAATAATATGTTTGCATTCACATCAATGGGTGGACGAATTGACAAGTCAGCGAATGATGGGAAAGGACCATATGTGTTTCAACTGCATGGTCAAAACATGCATCTCATGGGAGATTTGCTTCTGGGAGTTGATGAAACGCCAAGATTTTTGCAATTGTACATTTATAATACAGACAATGAAGCTTTCAATCGGATGCGAAATGCTAGGTGAATAATATATATGCTTTTTATTGTCACTTAATTAGCTTAGAATTAATTTTTTATCCATAATTAATTAATTTCATCATCAAATATTATTCATTGCAATTCATCAGCTACTGAAGATCCATGTGATGCATCGGTTGTCATGCAGTTCTCACAAATGTTGGATTCTATTAATCCTTTAGTTACAGTTTTTAGATTTGTTAAGGATCATCCTTCTTTATCCTTTAGAGATAGCCTAAGGCTCAAGTTAATAAAGAAGCGCACTACTGATGCTAGGATTTACAATCTCCCTACTGCTGATGAGATTGCTGCTCTTATTGTTGGTGACTTTGATCCAGAAAATGTTGAGAGAGACATAATTGTTGAGGAAAGATCCGGAACATTACAATGTATTGATGAATTGCATCCACTTTATTTACCAATGCAATATCCTCTTATGTTTCCTCGTGGGGAGGATGGTTACCGGCATGATGTGTTATTTAGGTTTGCAGATTTTAATTCTAATAAGAAGGAGAAAACTCTTGCACCCCGACAATTTTTTGCTTACATTCTTCAAGATAGGCCGTCACAGTTTAATATTTTCTTGAGATGTGGTAAGTTGACTCAGCAATTTATAGTTGATGGTTACACAATGATTGAATCGCAACGGTTACTATACATAAGATTACATCAAAAAGAACTTCGAGCAAATAGTTATGTCACATTGACACAAACATTATCTAGAGGTGAGACGACATCCTCAAATATTGGAAAGAGGATTGTTCTCCATTTTCTTTTACTGCAAGTGAAAGATATAGTCGTGAAAATTTTCAAGATGCAATGACAACATGTACAACCTGTGGATTCCCTGAACTTTTCATTACTTTTACATGTAATCCCAAATGGCCTGAACTATGTACATTATTTGAAAGTATGAATTGCACATCCCAAGACAGGCCAGATCTTCTATCACGTGTGTTCAAGATTAAGCTTAACGCTCTCATGAAGGACATTACTAAAGAATTTTTGTTCGGACCATGCCGAGCAGATATTTTGTGAATATTTTAATATTTCATATCTGTAGTAATTTTTAAAAAATTAACATTGTAACTGTCGGTTTTGGCTCAGGCAATTGTAATTTGTAATTAGGACCGCAAGGGGTCTTAACCTTGGGGGACTTGTCTTTAGGTGAGGCACCTAGGTGCCTACATACCCTTTGGGAGGGATCAAAGTCCACGTAGTTTGCCTTGCTGACGTCGTTGATCTCTAGGGGGAGTTGCCTGCGCAGAGGATGTACGACATGCTTCTGGCGGTTGAGTAGCTCGAGCATCTCTGTGGGGAGAGATTTCCAACGGAGTGGGTGGCTTCCTTGCATCCTTCTCTGGAGTTCTTCGAAGGTGAGCTTCACGATCGAACGGAAGTATATCCTCTGCTGAATCTCACTTATCTTCGTCAACTGAACGACCGCTTGTTGGAGCACCAGGTGTTGTCTCGAATCGGCGGACGAGCTCCAGAGATTGGACCTACTTCTCAGCAGTTAGCTGAGGTGACTAGGCAGGGATCGTCGTGAGAGGTTGGTCGTGCGGAACCTGCTGGGGCTAAGGCGTTCGTAGATCTTGGGGATGCCCAAGAATAGGTTTATGTAGTTTTCAGGGTGTTTACCCTTTGTAATGGGCGGACGTCCTCTCATTTTTTGGCATCTAATAAGAATGATTTTTGTAAAGAGTTTTTACTGCCTCTCTTTTTACTTATGGGCAAAAAGTTGTGCATGATTGCAGTTTCTCTTTTCATAGTCATCTCTTTACGTCTGGGTAAAAAGATTTTTTGCACAAGTACCGCGTGATCAGGACGGTTTGTATGCGATTAGCTAGCGTGGTTTTGTCGAACGTTCGTTTTGTGTTTTTCGCACCCAAGGGGTTTTTACCACGCTACTGGGGGAAATGTTAGCTTGGCCCTGGGGGCACTTAGCATTTCTTGGGGCGGTCGGCCCACTGTCTTGTGGTAGGACTTACGCGAGTACTTTGCAAATTTGAAGTCTTGTCTCTTGCTGAAAAGGAATACTTCAATAATAATAGACAAAATGGTTGCATTCATGCAGCCTCAGTCGGGCTAACCATAGTCAGGCTGAAAGCAAACAAGATGATTACATTCGGAGTGCCTAGGTCAGGCCGGCCTTAGTCAGGCTGAAATCCGAAATTCGAAATAAAGACATATGCGACTTGACCTAAAGACGGTGTGAGAATGCAAAGTGCGTTCAGAGTCTAAGCGGAGGTTAGGTCCGGGCGAGTGGACTCTGGCTTCTTTCCTCTTGACTCTTTACCCTCGGGGGGTTCCTCGCGTGTTTCTTGGGGACCAAGGCGAGTGACCTTGACGGTCTTGGTTAGGCTCCCTGCGTAGCATGCTCGCGCCAATTTCTGGTCCGCCATGATTTCTCCAACCCCGTGGAGTGTTAAGAACTTCATTGTGAGCTGTGCGGTAAACACTACAACTCTGAGTTTGTTTAGGGACGGTCACCCAAGGATCGCATTGTATGCTGATGGTGCTAAGACAATGATGAAATCTACATCAAGGCTCGCAACCTTTGGTAGGGTGCCCATGGTTGTTCGGGAAGTGATGATTCCTTCTGCTGGAACCTGGGCTCCTGAAAATCCTATGTGTGTGTCGGGGAATGGCCTTAGGCTGGCTTCATTTAACCTGAGTTTTCTGAAGGTGTCGAAGTAGATAACGTCTGCCGAAGATCCTTGGTCGATCAAGACCCTCTTGACTTCGTAGTTGGCCATTATGGCAGTCACTACCATGGGGTCGTCATGGACCGGTCCCTCTAGGTTGGTGAGGTCAAAGGTGATGGGATCTCCTTCAGGTTCGCTCTTCTTTTTGTGCTTTGGAGCCTAATCGAGGGCGAGTATGGAGCGTTCCACCCTCTTCTTGCTTTTCGGCAGTGAGGAGGTTCCTCTCTGTAGTCCGCGAGCTATGACGTTGATAACCCCGCGGGTAGGCACTTGATTGTTGGCCTCTCGGGGGTGTTTAATATTAGCCCTACTTTCTTCCTTGATGAATCTGCCAAGCTGTTCTTTCCGGATTAAGTCCTCAATCTGATCCTTTAGGTGGATGCAATCCTTGGTTTCGTGCTTGTAATCCTTATGGAACTGGCAGTTTTTGGACTTGTCTACCGCTTTTCTCGTCTTCCGTCTTTTGACCTGAGAGGGGAAGCTGAGCATGTCCGAGTGATAAATTTCTTCTAGCACCCCATCATGGGATTTGTTGAGCAGAGTGTAACTTGTGAACCGTCCCCTGGGAGGCGTCCGCAGTCGAGGAGGTGACCTCTTCCTATTATTTTTCTCCTTGGGGGCTTGGTTTTCTGTCGCCGTCTTTTCTTTCTTCTTTTTCGCTCGTTCCATGTTGGCCTTGCTTATCTGGAACTTTCTCATCTTGTCATTGGCGATATGAGCGTTCTCCTCCTGGATGAACCATTCTACGCGATCCATCAGCTCCTGTAAGGTGGAGACGGGGCATCTGTTAAGTTCCCCGTAGAACTGTGAACATCGAAGACCTTGCTTTATGACAAAGATGGTGACGGCGTCCTGGAGGCCTCGGCTTGGAGCGAGAGTTTGGTGAAACGGGCCAGAAAGGCTTGCAGGGTTTCTCCTTCCTCTTGGTGGAAACCAATGAAGGAGTCTTCATTTTTCTGGTACTCTTTGCTGCTGGCAAACTGTGTGAGGAAGTTTGCGCCAGTTGTTCGAAGCTGTGGAACAAATTGGTAGGCAGCAGCGAGAACCATCTTAGAGCGGCTTCTGTTATGGTCAACGAGAAGACTCAGCACTATTGGCCGTCCGTCATGCCCAATATCGACATGGTCGAGTTGAAGGTGTTGAAGTGATCCCGTGGATCGGTTTCTCCACCATAGGATTCTATGTGGAAGGGCATTTTGAAGCCCATAGGCACGTGCTCATTCATGATTTGCTGGGTAAAGGGATGTCTCCCCTTTCCCTGGAAGTCGAACGTGGGCCACTGGTAAGCATTTGCACCGCAGGCGACGTATGGGTTGTAGGCTGCTGCCCATGGCATGTGGAGGTAGGATCCCGCAAGATAGTTTGGGATTGGTGGTCGCGGATAGCTCGTGACGGGTCGTGCTGCTTGTTCGGCGACCATAGTTGGTCTAGGTGGGATCACTACTGGAGGTGCTGGTGCCGTCAGCAATAATCGCGCGAACTCCATTGGTAAGGCCCCGAACTGAATTGTGGGCAAGCTGGTAGGGACGCTAGAGGTCCCTGCCGCCGCGTCGTGCGACATTAGTGGTAATTGGGCGCTTACGTTCGATGGGGCGAGGTTCATGTTCTCCTCCCACTGCTGTTGGCGTAAAGCCGCTACTTCTGTGGGTTCCTTGTTGGCTCTGTCATTTCTTGACTGCCGGTTGTGGGGCAAGGAACGTGCGGCATGGCATACGGGTGTTGAGGGAAAGTTTCCTCTCTAGGTGCCGGGTTCTGGACCACGGTTTCCGCAACGGCTACTTGTGTCATTGAGGAGCTTAGAGGCTGGGTTGCGTTTGATCCGCCTGCCTCCGTTGTGACCGCTTCACTAGTTTCCTTCCGGTTCCTCATGCTACGCCATAGAGCCCTTGCGTCGGTCATGGCTGCGGGGGCGTTCGAGTCGGTCATTCTGTATTATATCATGTGTATCCTGTATACAAGACGAAAACAAATACGGATTTCTCAGCGTTAGGTATATACTCCTACTCCCCGAAAAAGAAATGTCGTTTAGCGGTAGAGTGCGCAAGGCATTGTGGTCTGAATAAGACCGCGATGGGCGCCACTATAATTGTCGTTTTTTACTCAGACAATTGTAATTTGTAATTAGGACTGCAAGGGGTCTTAACCTTGGGGGGACTTGTCCTTAGGTGATGCACCTAGGTGCCTACGTACCCTTCAGGATGGATCAAAGTCCACGTAGATCGTCATGGTGATGTCTATAGGAGCCGTACGGCAAGGCGGTTACTTGTATTGGGCCGTGTGCGGCTAAGACGTGCCTAAGGTACTCCGGGCGGGCGAGCCGCTCTTAGGAGGTTGCCTTAGTGGGAGAGGGCTCGTGTCTCTGGGGGCTGCTGGAAGCCCCGTAAGTGGTAGACTCCGGGATGGAGGTGAGCTTGCCGGAGGTTGGCCTGGGCGGAGCCTACGACAGAGCTCTTGATGTGCAGAGTGATTGCGTGAGGTATCTGAGGGTGCTCAGGTTACCGAGAGTGTGAGGGATCTTGGATTATGTGTCGTAGTCCTTCATGTTGCGTATCTCTAGTCGCCCGAGTGAGGGTCTATTTATACTCGAGTGTGGGGAGGTCGTGTTCGACCCACGATCTCTTGCAACGTCGGTCGTGCCACGAGGCTTGAGGAGTTCCCACGTCCGGTTAAGGGGATGCTCCGTGAGGTGACGTGGGTAAGGGCCATGTAACTAGTAGATGAGTGGTGCCACGTGTCTCTAGCGGGTGCTAAGGCCGGGCTTCTAGAAAGTTAGTGCCACGTGTCCCAAGGTGGAATATTTCGTAGTTACAAACATAAATACTAAAATTGTCTTTATGAATTCGGAAATATATATACAATTGAATTTTTGAAATGTGGTCTCCCACATGCACATATACTGATTTGGCTAAATGTAGAGCACAAGTTAACAAATGAAGCACTCATTGACTCCGTTATTTGTGCAGAGATACCTGATCAAGAGTCAAACCCTAAACTGTATGAAGCAGTTAAAACATTTATGATACATGGACCTTGTGGTTTGGATAGAAAATCTTCGCCCTGTATGGTAAAATCGAGATGTTCAAAACATTTTCCAAAAAAGTTCACTAATAGGACCTCATTTGATGAAGATGGATATTGCAAGTACCGCCGTCGTGATAGCGGTCATTTTATTGAGAAGAATGGGATTAAACTTGATAACAGGTTTGTTGTGCCATACAATCCTACACTTCTTCTACGTTACCAGGCACATATTAACGTAGAATTCTGCAACCAGTCCCGTTCAATTAAATACTTATTCAAGTATGTTAGCAAAGGTCATGATAAGGTCACCGCCGCTCTTTGTAATCTAGAATCTGATGCTTCATCTGCAGAGAATTCTAATGAGATAAAAACTTATCTTGTTTGTAGATACATTTCACCTTGTGAGGCAGTATGGAGAATATTCGGATTTGACATTAATTTCCGAGAACCTTCTATTGAGCGTCTACCATTTCATCTTCTTGATCAACATGGTGTTGTATTTCCTGACAATGCGCCTATCGATTCAGTTGTTTTCAATGCTACAGTGAAACAGACAAAATTTCTTGCATGGTTTGAAGCCAATAAGAAATATCCAAAAGCAAGGTTTCTAACTTATTCACAATTCCCAATCCAATTTGTTTACAAACCTGATTTTCGTCAGTGGTTTGAACGGAAATCAGGTCGGTTGATTGGCCGTCTTTATTATGTGGCACCAGGTTCAGGTGAATTGCATTATTTGAGATTGTTGTTAACTTTTACATAAGGGCCAACATGTTATGAGGACATAAAAACAATCAACAGTGTTGTATATCCTACTTTCAAGGATGCATGCTATATCATGGGATTGCTAGATGACGACAAAGAATACATAGAAGGGATTATAGAAGGTACCAAATGGTCTTCTGATATTTACCTCCACAAACTTTTTGCAACTTTGTTGATTCACAACACAATTTTCTGACCTGCTCATGTGTGGGAAAATACATGGATGTATCTATCTGATGACATTTTACTTAAAGAAAGACATCGCACCGCTAATCCAGGTTCGTATAATACAAATTCTTCAATGATAAATTTTTATATTTATATGTAATCAATAGCATTTTTTTCATTCTTTATGAATTTAATATGTTTTAGTCTACTTACATTGAAAGTTTTTTTTTTCATTTTTACACATTGTAGATCTACACTTGGACGACGAGCATATCCAAGAAATTGCTCTTGCAGAGATTGAAAATCTTCTTAAAATAAATGGTCGTAGCCTTTCTAACTTTCCGCTGATGCCAATGCCTAATGAAGATCTTATGCGGAATATTGAGAATTTACTGATTAGTGAAGAGCTAAATTATGACAGGAATGCGTTGAAATATGAACATACTGATCTTTTATCTTCATTAACCGGTGAACAAAGGTCAATTTATGACACAATCATGAGTGTTGTGAATGAAGAAAGACTTGGTGTTTTTTTTTGTAAATTGATTTGGTGGTTCTGGGAAGACATATATATGGAACACACTTACATCAGCTATCAGATCTAAGGGCGAAATTGTTCTTACAGGTATGTCTAAGTTGTCATCTACAAATTTTAATATCATCTTAAATTAATTAAATATTTAGGATTATGTTGGATTGATCTAACTTTGCTTAAAAAATGTTTCAGTTGCCTCAAGTGGTATTGCTTCGCAACTCATTCTTGGAGGAAGGACTGCCCATTCGAGATTTGCCATCCCTTTGAATATTGATAGAATTTCGACTTGTCATATAGTTCAAGGAAGTGATTTGGCTGAACATATGGTACACACAAAGTTGATTATTTGGGATGAGGCACCCATGGCGCATCGGCATTGCTTTGAAGCAATAGATCGCACTCTTAGAGATATAATGCATTCCCAAAATGCATCATTAGCAAAACATCCATTTGGTGGAAAAGTGGTTGTCCTTGGAGGTGACTTTAGGCAAATTCTACTTGTTATTCCCAGAGCTGCCTGAGAAGATATTGTTTTAGCTTCATTAAATTCTTCATATTTGTGGCCCTTATGCAAGGTATTATCTTTAACAAAAAACATGAGGCTATCTTAAGGTAATAGTGTTGAGGAAAATAGTTGTAATACCCGAGAAATTTTTTCGAAGTTTAAAATAAAATAAAAAGGGAAAGAAAAGAAGTAGAAAATAATTTTTAGGATTTAATTGAGGACCTAAGAAATTGGAAACCTGAATTAAATAGGGAAAGGGATTAAATTAAAAATACATATTAGTTATTATTTATTTAATTATTAATTAAATAGGGAAAGACATTAAATTAAAAATACATAGGTGCCATGTGTTTTATTAAAGAAAACGTGAAGGAGAGAGAGAGCCGAGAGGTAGAGAGAGTGAGTGGAGCCGTGGAGGAAGAAGAAGGGGAAGACAGGAAAACCGTTAGAAAATCGCCGAAGGGGAGCTAGCCGACGCCGGAAAAAGTCATCGGAGCTCGGTTACAACGTCTCCTACACCTTCCACCGATCGAATCAAGGTTGGTAACCCCAATTTCATTCTAAACCCCCAATTTCTCCATTTGTGGGGATTTCTTTGATTCACCTTCGATTGAGTTGTTTCGAGGGTAGATTGAAACCTAGGAAGTGTTCTTGAACACTTAGTTGGGGTAGGAATTGAGATTATATTCTCGGATTTGCCCAATTTGAATTTGGAAGGATTTGGGGTCGAAATTATAATTATTCCTAATTTGCAGAAATTGTTGATAATTAGGATTGAGCTTGGAGTTGAGTAAATAGGCTTGGTTTGGTATTATTGAAATTATATTGTTGAAATATTAGTTGAACAAGACCCGTGAAGAGCTGGCCCAAGTTTATTAACGTTGAACCTTGACGTTAGTGTGTCAGGTCCCTACTCGGGTTGCCCAAATACACTTTAATGGTGACGTTGAGAGTTTTAAACCTCCTCTCTTCGATCTTAAACACCCAAGAATAATTCTAAATATGCTATCAAGCATCAAAAATTATTTTAGGTACTTTCTTGTTTCTCGAGGATGGAAACTTGCAGAACAATAAAGTCGAAATTCTAAAGTGGCAACTTTATTTCTTCGTAATTATTAGGAAACCTTAAGTAGGATAATTTAAAAGTATATTGAGGTTTAGTAACTCGAATCCAAGGCTCCAAAAATCAATTCAGGGTGAGCGATAATTGTACGAAACCAAGTTGAAGCACTTGAGACTCTTATCGAATAGAGGGAAGACGGATAAGACCAAGAACTCGGTCCTTGGCGACGTTTAGGTGCATTTTTAGGCACGAGCATACCATACGCCTATGAGTTGCATATAGTTAAGATTATTAACCATGTGAATGCGATTGTTAGGAAACCACAATTCGTCCGGAGCGGGAGTTACTCCAAGACAAGCGCAAGGAAGCCGTCCAGGTGAGGGGTTTCCCATCCTTGCCCTACAGGGTTGATTGAGGATGTGGATATGTGGTTTTCCTACTTGCCTATTTGTAAGAATTACTTAGTGGTTAACATGTTATTGTTGTTCCTAAATTGCATTATATGAAAGTAATTGTATATGTGTGTTTGATTACAGGAAAAGAGGTACTGGAGGGTATCCATGAGATGACATGAGATACACCGAACAGTACGAGCAAGGGGGTAAGCTGTCGATTGAGTCTAAGAATTGGTTTACACTATGTATTAGAAACTCACTAAATTGATCGCAAGAACTATTTATAAACGTCGACGTTATATGGTAATTGAACTTAGGAAAGCATAAATACGATCTCATAATTAGTTAGAGAGTCATAGGGAAGTTTCACACTACTTAGGTAAAATCAGTTTAGGATAGTAAGGGGTAGATGGAGTCAGAGTCCCAGTTGAAAGCTCGGGAAGAGAAACAAGTCAGATAATGTCGCCCGTGGAAGCCATTGCTCTAGCTTGTTCAAGGGCCAGTTGATTTATTTGCCGTGGAGGTTATTGCTCTAGTATGTTCTAGGGCCAGTTGATTTAATTTCCCATGGAGGCCATTGCCCTAGCCTGACACTAGGGTCAGTTAAAGTTTAAAAGATTTTCCCGTTGAGGCTATTGTCCATCGTGAGATACATGGACCAGTAGAGTGATTCACAGCTTTCAGATAACATGTGTACAGTGTTTGTTTGTATTACGAGAAGTATGATAGAAGAGCATGATCCGTAGGTTTATCTTTGACTTTATGTTATCTTAATATTGCCTGATCGTAATATAACATTTGATAAACTGGATTTTCATGCGCATGTGATTGTGGGTGTTTCCCTTTCCCTAGTTGTAGTGTTACCCGCCGCTACGCCGAGGATGGGAAGCTTCTCACTGAGTCTATTTGATTCACTCCTCCTAGTGAAATGTTTCAGATACAGGTATCGGGCAAGCATCGACATCCGGACAGTGAAGCGGGCATCAGACCAACCCTAACGCATTTGTTCGCGTGGGTGGTTACTTAAAGAATCAAGAGGATCTAGATGCTGAATCTAACACCAACTACCAAAAGAGATCACATTATATGAATAATGTCTAACTTGGAACCTTTTTTTCCTTTTACAAGGAGTAAATCATTGCCCTCCAGTGAGGGTCGCCATTTATCCTTTGTTGACTTTAGTAAGATTGTTCAACCCTTATTGGTCTTCTGTTTTGCAGCCCAACAGGACTGAATTCATACTAGGAAAATAGATGTAAGAAGAAGGGACCCTTGAGTGGAAATCTGGGAAAAAACTCCCTGGGGTAGATACGCAAAAAGGGTAAAATGCCACAAGCTTGATTAGAAAATGTTAAAGTAAATGACATCAAATAGTTTAAAAGGCCTTAATATCTTTTTCAAGTGTACTTTGTCACACTTATTTTGGGATTAAAGTGAAATGTCTTTTCCATATGTAACCATCATTCATTTACTCCATGTTCTTCACTATAGTTTTTCTCTCATTCTTATTCATGTGTTCCTCGGGCATTCGAATGTTCGGAACTCTCGTCTAAATAGATGTAACATTAGCAATTAACTTGATTGATAAAAGAAGAAACTATTGTGAAGACTTCATGCTCGATTGTGCCAGGGCTTCAAAGGAGTCGCCGCAAAGTTTTCTATAAAAACTTGGAAAAGAGGAAATAAGTTCAAAAGTTAAAGTAAAAATGGGGTTTAAAAAAAGAAATTAGGTTCAGGAGTCTGCTTGAAATGAGGGGAAGGTGTTAGGCACCCCTCTTCCCCCGTCCGAAGACGGTTACCCCAGAAATTAATTCTTAAATTGGTTGGACTTAAAATGTTGGAAAAGAACACAAAACACGAAACATGGAAGAAAACAAAGATGGACTTGACTTAGGATAAGAGCCTAAGGCCAACGTACCCTCAAAGAGGGATCAAAGCCCACGTAGTTCGTGTGGCATGCAAGTGTGTGAGTGGGGGACGCTCATCAAGCAAAGGCTCAAATGGCCTCCTAGTGTGATGTGCCTAAAGAGATAAAGGCCTCTTTTCACCTATCTACCATGCATAACATTCAAACAACCAACAAGGTAAGAAAAGTGTGTGTGTGATGCTCATCAGGCAGCGTGCCCAGATGGCGTGAAGACTAGTACTCCTATAGAAGCAAAGGCTCCTTGGGTAGTAGGTTACACGTGCTTCTATAAAATAGTTTATGTATTTTTTATTTTAATAAAATACTTAGTTAAAATAAGAGGAAGACTTTCTGCCTCTAAGAGTCAAGGGGTCGCGACCTCTAAAATACTAGTACTCCTATAGAAGCAAAGGCTCCTTGGGTATTAGGTTACATGCATGCTATCACATAATCTCAAGTGTTAATTCACACTTCCATATGCATGATATACATAATCTCAATACTAGTGCTAATTCACACTAACTCATGCATTTCACATATAATTCCATACAATCATGCATTCATGATGAAACATCCCTAATGTTATACAAAATATCTATGTTTGCATTTCTCACTAAATGACATACAATCATATGTTCATGATGCGCAAATCCCTAGCTAGGATTAAAATTCCTCAAAGTATGATTCCATACAAGTAAATGAAACTCAAATAAATCATGATCAATTTACAACATTAGTATGCCAAAAATGCAGTTTAATGTGCTCATATGGTAATGCACAATTTTTTAAAAGCATTAAGGGTATTAAGTGTCCTACTTCGTTTCCAAGCTACCCTTAACCTCTTTGAAAATTGAGTGTTAATCCCCATCTCGTATCCACTCACGTTAGTCTCTTATCAAGCATTCAACCTTAAGTTTTATATAATAACAATTTCAATCACTGTGTTAAACCAATAATCACAATGTGTACATACAAAGCAAATCATGACACCACAAGTCATATACAATACAAATAATAATCTCTATCTTGTTTGCTAAAATCAAGTTACCATTAACTTGTCACACAAGAAACACTTACGTCTTTGCATACAAGTATTCAAAATCACAGCATAAGCATGCATAGTCACATACACAGTGAATTCAGAATCACAACATAAGGCAAGATTTCCAGTTTTGGCCCTAGAAATCCAAGAGCTAACAATTTAGTCCCTCTTTATTCCTTATTTGATTTAGAATGTCTTTTAGCATCTATCTCAACAAGAAATTCAAGTACCAAGCTTGAAAAAATTATCTCATACCAAGAACAGAAATCACAACAACATTTATTTTAGAAAACTCATATTTTTGAAAAACAGAGAAAATTTATTTTTCTTTTATTTCAGTCCTTGCAGCAACCAAATTGAACCAAAATTCATCTCTAGGATCTAGAAACTTCATAGTATCACTTTAAGCAATGTCTTCACCTCATACAAAAAATTTCCAGAGCATGAAACTTCTCAGAAAAACCATTTTGCAGAAATCAATAATTTTAAGAAATTAGTTCATTTTGGTCCCTGCAACATGCTCTCTTTACAAATCAAAGGCAAAACAAAATTCCAAGTTTATAGAACCTTTTCTACTTTCATTTAAGACATGTTCATAGCAAAATATCACAGTGTGTCTAAAGGTTTGACAGCAAAAACCATTTATCAAAGCCAAACCAAGCATAAAATCCCAATTTGAGCCATATTCCATTTTCCTTGCTTAGGTTCATGTCATTTATCTAAAATGAGTTCCATTTTAGTATCTCAGCATGATCATAACTTCTAGGTTCTAAAAACTCAGTTTGCCTTATTTATACATCAAGGTAAGAAAACTCAAAAACAAAAACATTTGTATACCATTCATTAATTTGCTTTCTTAGACTTGATGCTATTGTTAATTTCAAAGTTCACCTTAGATGTACATGTTCATAGCTACTAGGTTAATTCATCTATACCCCAGTAACATCAACACCACAAGGTTATAGCAGAACTTGAAACACAACGGCTTTTATAAGGTCTTTACTCACACAAGCTTAAAAAACTATGAATTTGATTTTTAACATGTAAAAGTAATGTAATCGAACAATTTCAACATTTCAAGCTCAACCAATTTTTTTATACATCAATACTGAACTTCAGAGAATCAGTACAATAGAGAAATTACAGCAAGACATAGATAAGTTCAGTTGTTCTCACCTAGACACATTCAAACACCAAATCAGCTAAGCAATAAATCAGAAACTCTTAACCTAAGCAAATTTCATCAAAATACTATACTAATTTTTCTAGAAACTCTTAAGGGTGTATCCTAACACATATCAAAATTTCATGATGTTCAGAAATCAGAATAAGGAGAAATAGAAACAAGAATAGTACAAAGTCATAATAGAGTTCACTGTTTAACAGTCCACTTTCGAGGGGAATTCTCCCTGCCCAAAAAATGCATCTTGCATTAAGAGTACCTATTGGAAATCTATGGATGTTATCTTTTGTTAGGCTTTTTAATCACTTTAATCGGGTTAGTAACAAAAGAGAAAAACGTATTTCAATCAAGCATGCCATAATTAATACAGATAGAAAAACACAACAGAGAAAGATTTCGTTTTCAAGAGTCTTAGACCATCTTAGATGGCTTTTCTTGGTAGAAAAAGGGTTCAAGATGTATGGGTAAAGGTAATCATACATTACCTTTCATTTTTGAGCTTAGAGGTTGGAGAATTTGTCAAAGATTGCTCGAGTTCTCCACAAACTTCAGCAAGCTGGAGTTCTCTTTTCTCAGCTTCGGTTCCTCTCATCTCTTCTCAGCTCTAGGTCTCGGTTTGGCTCCAATATTACTCTCTAAACTTCTGGTCACTCTCTCCACTCTTCTCTCTTTTTATTCTGAATATGGTCTTTAGCTTATGGTTTTCTATTTGCTGGTTATCTCACTTATAAACCCACGATTTTCCCTTCCCTTCACTAGCTTGGCATTTAAGTTAGCATACATCACCATGATATAATTGAGGTTGATGTGGACGTGTGTTGTGAGCTGGCTAATGGTTTTTTGCCACCCCAATCCGTGACTCATAAAATTTGAAAGGTGCTAGCTTAAATTTGTGCAAGTGTTAAGATGCATGAAGAGCAAGGTGTCAAGATGCATGATGAGCAAGGTGTCGAGATTGCATGAAGAGCCAGGTGTCAAGATGCATGAAGAGTAAGGTGTCAAGTGTGAGGTGTCTTGGTGATGTGTCACTTCCTTGGATGATGTTTGGGCAATTAGAGACATGTGGCATGGTGACTCACCTTGTTGGTAGCTAAATTTGCCGAGTACCATGGGCCATTAAAGTGGGTTTCTCCTATCATGCCACCTATATAATTATATTTAATAACAAAAACCTAATTTATTTTTACTAAGTTAATTTATTAAGTCTTTATTTTCATAATTAATCACATACTTATCTAAATAAAGAGTTTACTTAATGGGGAAGTAACTTATTAAGTAAGTTATTTGGTGAGCAAGTGACTTAGTGAGTAAATCTTAAAGTACAAGTTGGCTTATGGAGCAAGCCTTGGTGAGGTGTCCATGCTAGGAAGCTAATTTGTGGTTTGAAGACACATGGCTTGTGACTCTTCAATTTAGAAGTTAATTTGTTGACACCTAAACATGTGGCTCATCAAGTTAGAAACTAATTCAATCATCCCTTACATCATCTTGGAGGTTTGTGGGTGTAATTATAGGACTCCAAGTAATTTTATGAAATCTTTGCAATTTAGTCCTAATAGTTTCTATCTCAATTAAAAGGATATTCTAATTTTACCTTTTTCTTTCAATTTAATCCCTATAGGTTTATGTACTTTGTCTTTATCATTTTAATCCCTTATTAATGTATTTTGGATGCGGGATGTTACAACACGAGCCCGCACTCGTGGCCCAAAGTGGGCTAGGTGACCATATTATTTTGTTCATAATTTGTCCAAGTCGTCGTCCCTTAAAATGATGATGAGAGCTCTCTTAACCTCTTATAAATAGGAGTCATTCCCCTCCTTTACATTTGCTCATTCCATGTGTTGGAAAGGGGGTCCTATTTGGGAAAACCCATATAATATTATTTTTTCTCTCTGTTTGAGTCATTCTTCCATGCATCAGTCATGGATATGTGACTCTACCTCTTATAGGTAAAGTCCTCCGTTTAGTGCGGCCCTTTTCATAGTTTGATGTTTGGAGGTTAGCCCTGGTGGAGCAGAGGCACTAGCAAGATCCGAGGTTTTAGCGATGACGTCCAGGTTAGTAGCTTCCACAATATTTTATGTTTGCTTGGATTAGTTTTAGTGTTTTCTTTTTGGTCCTTGGGTTGGGTTGGGTCATGTGGATCCGATTTTTCCCTTCACTTATATTCCTAGCCACTATACTTCTATAACAGTTTTTAATAAGTGTGATATTGTTATTAGTTAGACAATAATTCTTTCATTGATTAAAAAGTATATGAACCTAAATATTAAATCTCTTTTGTATTATTATTCTTAATTTTGAGTTCACTTTTATAGGTCACTTGATAAAGAAGATTGAACCTTAAAATTTTCTTCTTAGAGCTTTTAGTATATTTGCATTGAACACAAAGTACAAGTTGCTTATTTAGGTATGCTTATTGATTAATATTAATATTGGGTAGCTTTATGGTATTCTTTTTGGTGAAAAGCTTTATGGTATTTTCATTTCTTGTTTGCCTCATAGTGTATATTGTGTTGCACTTTGGAATTTATTTTATAATTATTAGTTTTGCTTATGTTAATGCTTGTGTTGAGGGTAAAATAATATTTCCATGTCCTTTATGTAAATTAAAAAAGTTGCAAGCTAGAGAAGTCTTGTATGAGCATTTGGTACTCAAACCATTTCCTAGAGGAAACACATTTTGGTTTAGTCATGGGGAGAAAAATGTGATGGAACCTGTTGTGGAATCTCCACCAAGACCATATGTGATGGACGATGGGAGTTATAGAAATGATCCTATTCAAAACATGATTCATGATGCATTTGGGTATCACCCCAATTATTAAATGATGGATGAAGTCAGAGATACTTTTCCATCATCAAATCAATCAATGATGCATGATGAAACCAAAGAATTTTACAATCTGATTAAAATTGGACGACAAAATTTATATATAGGGTGTGAGAAATATTCAAAACTGTCTTTTCTAGTGAAATTGTATCAAATTAAGTGTTCGTGTGGAATATGTGACAAGGAAATGTCGAGATATTGGAGTTGTTGGTAGATTCTTTTGAAAGTGCAAAGATTCCACCTTCTTTCTATGAGGTTAAAAAGACTATCAATAAACTAGGGTTGGGTTATACTAAAATTTTCACATGTACAAATGATTGTGTGTTGTATTGTGAGGAGGATGCAAATAGGGAGACATGTAAGAATTGTAATGCACCTAGATGGAAACCACAGGGTAAAAATGCTACAGGTGTTGGTAAAAAGGAGCAACTTGCAAAAATTTCGCGATATTATCCACTTAAGCCACGGTTGCAAAGACTTTTCATGTCATCTAAGACTGCCGAGGATATGAGGTGGCACGCTGTAGAAAAAAATAATGACGGTATTTTGAGACATCCAAGGTCTGACACTTGGAAGAGTTTTGACTCAACGAATCCTAATTTTGCTTCAGATCCTCGGAATATACGTCTTGGGTTGGCAATTGATGAATTTAATCCTTTTGGTAATTTAAGTACTAGTTATAGCATTTGGCCTGTGGTTTTTATACCTTACAACCTTCCACCATGGATGTGTATGGAATCAAGCTTCTTTATGCTTTCAATGATTATCCCAGGGAAACAGGCACCGGGAAATGATATTGATGTATATTTACAACTATTGATAGAGGAGTTGAAAGAGTTATGGAGTTAAACATTTATTCATACACCAATCAAATGTTTATTTTGCATGTAGCTTCTTGTAGACTACTAGTTATTTCCTTGGTGCATTGCGTGGAGGTACCTTTCATTACTGATGGATGTACCCTATTGAAAGGTAAAATATGTATGACTTTGTTTTATATTTCTTTCCAATGGTTTAATTAGGTGTTTTCTTTTATGGTTTATATTAAGATCCTTTTGATATTATGCTAGTTATTTAGGAAAGTTGAAGTGCCATGTTCGTAATAGGGCTTAACTAGAAGGTTCAATTGCTTAAGGGTATATAGCTCAAGAGTCCATAACATTTTGTTCAAGGTATTTGTAGTAAATTGAGACAACATTTAATTGACCTGGACGAGTTGCTGATGAACCTATTAATGATCTATCACTCGAGAACTCTATGTTCCCACGAATTCGAAAACAAGTAGGAGGTTTTGAATACTTCACTCTGTCGCCACTTGAGAAATTACAAGCACATCGACATGTGCTAACCAACTGTAGAGAATTAGATCCATTTCTTTAGTAAGTAACTCCGAAATTTTTTAACCTTATATATTAGTCAATTAGTACGAGACTAATCCATTGACATTTTGTAGAGGATTTAGAGACATTGTGAGGCAAAATTTAAGGAGTCCTACACAATCTTCGTCGAGACTTGTATGAAATGGGTTAAGATGATGATATTGTATATGAAAATGAGGTGTATCAATCTCAAGATTTAAATTCCATGGGCTTGAGAAAATAGAGGTGATGAGTAAATTATGCTTGTTATATTTGTAAGTTTATACCCTTATGTATATATATATATATATATATATATATATATATATATATATATATATATATATCTTATTTTGTATTTATGAATACAATATTTTTTTGATAAACTTCATGTGATAAATGTGTTTTTAAACTGATCCAAGATGATGAAGAGATATTATGGAAAGACAACTAAATCAGGCACATCACGTGGTGGATCTTCATATACCACTGGAGATGACATAGCTACTTAGGTACTAGCTACAACTGAAGATGAAATTGATAGAGATGTATTTGTAGAAGATGGTGATGATGAACCTGACCCAATCCCTTAAGAAGTAGAGAATGAAACCTCTGAATCATCCAACAATTCAAAGTCTAACAAAAGGTGGCTAGTCAATGTCATA
The DNA here is from genome assembly GCA_014851425.1 of Senna tora. Taxonomy (NCBI): domain Eukaryota; kingdom Viridiplantae; phylum Streptophyta; class Magnoliopsida; order Fabales; family Fabaceae; genus Senna; species Senna tora. Next base: position 24,391,169 of record CM026265.1, on the reverse strand, counting down.
GGTAAATGCACACTACTGCTTTAATTTATGTTAATTGATAGTCAAATAATATATTTATGGACTAATCTTGATATTGTAGATAATGAAAATATTGGGTGCTCAATTTTGGAAAGAGACTTGTTGTGGAGTTCAATGAAATGAACTAATCAATTGGAGATGCAAGTGGCCTACTAGGTCAATATTTAGGCATACTTAGGAGGAATTGGATGTAGTTTCCTCGAAGTTATAAGACTTGGAGGAAAGTTCCATTTGACTCTAAGATTATTGTTTATGAAACTAAAATACAAGTAACATAACTTTTATACACTAGAAATGTATTTGTGTATTAGCATAATTATGTTATTAGCTTGATTATAAGAATGATGTTTATCAAAATCTACAGAAAAAAATTGTTTTTGATTAACGTTCTAAGAAGAACGTTACTCAAGTCTCTTGGAGACAAATGGAAAAATGGGCGAGCGGCGACATTTGACTCCGTAAATGATGGGAAAAGAACAAAGGAAGACATCTTAAAGCTTTTTTTGAGTGGTTCATCATTAGATTAGTGGGCCACATTTGTGGAGTATCGTATCGATCCAGAGTTCAAGGTACATAGAAGTTGTTGTTATTATTATTTTTTGTATCCTTATCTAATAAGCTTTTGTTAATGAACATGAAGCTTTGGAGAAAAATAAAGCAAATAGAGCAAAGCAAATAATTCCGCACACAGGTGGATCAAAAAGTCTTGCTTGAAAGAAGGCCAAAATGGTAAGCTTGCTTTTGTATCTTATAAGATATTATTAATTTTCTCCCCTAACATATATACAATTTTAATGCATTCGAAGGAAATTGAGCGTGGACGCAAAGTTACTTGAGGAGATGTTTGGTTTGGAATCCACAAGAGGTCTGATGGATTGGCTGTTAATGATGAAGCAAGAGCCATAATTGTAAGTGTCAGATTATCTAATTATTTGACATGTTGACATGGTTGGAATAAGCCAACCTTAAAATTTGACATGTTGACACCCAAAAGATAAAATTTTGGGTTTAATTGTTAGGGACAAAGGAAAATGTGAACATGAGACAAAGAATGTAGTGTTTGCTTTAATGATTTGGAGGCGTTATCTATATGGTGCCACAGTTGAGATTTATACTGACCACAAAAGCCTGAAATATCTATTTGATAAAAAAGAATTGAACATGAGACAAAGAAGGTGATTAGAGTATTTGAATGACTATGATGTGACATTAAAGTACCACCCAGGAAAAGCAATTGTAGTAGCCGGTACATTGATTTGAAAATCAATTCGCATGGCCATGATGATGGTTAAAGAACTTGAGCTTATTGAATCATTTAGAGACATGAGTCTTATGTGGGAAGCGCAATTAGGTAGGTTACTTTTTGGTGTGGTAAGAATTGAAAATGATTTTGTAAAGCAAATCAAAGAATTTCAAGAAAAGAATGAGTACATACAAAAGATAAGAGAGCAAATAAACAAGGTAAAGCTTAGGAATTTAATTAATAAGAGGATGATAAAATTATATTGTCATGACCCCCTATTGGGTGTTCGTGACCAACACGGGAAGTAGGATTTCTCCTATCCCGTAAGCCTCTAACCCCTGATTGACATTCATAAATATGCATAACTACCCATTTCTAATACAAACAATATATAGTATATATGGTCATCCCTATCCGGTGACCTAAGTAGCACGCAATCCACGGCTCGCCCAACGCCGCTTCAGTCTATACATATACACATAATCAATCACACAAAAATATAATATACATATTGATCACGCGCTTAAGGGCGGGTGATCTATCCTACTCACATGCAGAATCCCTGTGTACAGTCAAGTATATATATTCAATCACACACCTGCATATAATTTACATATTGATCACACGCCTCAATGCGTGTGATCTATCCTATTCGCATGCGGAAGCCGTATTTTCAAACAACCAAGTATTCAGTCACACATATATATAAATTTACATATTGACCACACGCTCAGTGCGTGTGATCTATCCTATTCACAGGCAGAAGTCACATTCATATATATATATATACACAGGATATTCATCATATCACAACCTATATCCCCAACAACAAGACCAATCTTTAATCTGTATGAAGCCGACAGTGCTAGAGTGTGACATATACATATATGCATATAGCAACTGTACAAAACAATGCTACACCAAAGGAATCATATACATATACATCTTGACAAAATACATATATCAATACTACCCACGCGAACAATGCGTGCGGTCTCTAAGTCTGTCTGCCTCCCTAAGATGAAGTGGAAGCGCTCCCGACGCCTATATCACTTGTGTCTGTAACATTTAAAATTGGGGTGAGTCAAACAGACTCAGTGAGAGGCTTTCCCATTCCTGGTGTAGTAGCGGGTACCACTACAACTGGGGAAGAGGAGCCAATCACAAACACATACGCATATAATGGGTTTAAATTTCCATATATTAAGTGGCCAGGCAATTAACATATATCATATTCACAATATAGAATTTAAAGCATGGTTTCACATACGTTCAAATTCATAGATACATTATATCACGATTTAACATATAATTCCAAGTGGTCACCCGTATTCAATTAACCGTAATCATAAACTGGCCCGAAGGCATATCCCCGTTAGGAGAGAGTCTGGCCCGAAGGCAATATCTCACGTGAGCAATATGGGAACCTAGTTGATCATTCTATGAACCCCTGGTCCCAAGACTTTACTTGGAACAATAATCTGACCCCAAGACTTCACTTGGAGCATAGCCGGCGACTCATCTGACCTCGGTTTACCCAAGGCAATAGCCACAATGTGGTGTACTCATACACTTTGTATTTCTGGGAGTTTAACTCAAGATAACAGACTAAATCTACCCAGACCACCCGTGATAGACTAGGTCCCTGCGTTGTACCATAAATGACCCCTATGGACCACTACTTATTCATTTTACTTCTTATTAGGAAATTCTAAATTTCCAAGTGGTTTTCTAACCCGGGATCCCTCGGTTTAAAACAAGGTCACCTATGTTCATTTTCTTTAAGAGCTTACATACACCCCCATACTTTTCGGATAATAATCAATAAGGTTGGTTTCTAGTACCACAAGACCCTCACAACAAAATTGACTCAATCCTACCTTTGATCTTATATAGGTCCCGAGGACCTTCTTTTCATATAAGGCTCCTTGAGCCACCATCACCTTTACATTTCACATACACACATATAGCACGTTTTCACATATAATATAATTTAGGAACAACAATAGCATGTTATCTAACATGTAATTCCTACAAATAGGCAAGAAGGCAAACCATATATCCATATCCGCAATCAACCCTATAGGGCAAGGATAGGAAAGCCCCTCACCTGGTTGACCCCTCGTATCGGCTCTGAATGTGCCCGAAGGTCCACTCACTGTATGATGCCCTATACACATCTATTAGAGCAATTTAGAAACTTAGAATTCAGCCACTATCGTATACATGTCATGTTAATGCTCATGTCCTCTCTAATTAATTCCATAGACTAGTTGATGGCTTGGAATGCCCTCAACTAGTTTTCGGAACACCTATCATGCTTCTATTCGTATTCAACCCTTGCTTAATCACACTATTCGGAAGCCTTGATTTGGGAATGCAAAGTTACCCAATTTCACCTCTAAGTGTCCATGTGAAGTTCCCATTACCCAAGTCTTGAATTTATGGCTCAAGAGTCATAAATTCTACTTGTCCAAGACTTCCATTTACCAAATTAACTTTCAACACTTTACCTGCATATGCATACACATATCCGGACACGCGTAAAATTGGAAAATTATCTCTTTTTTCCCGAATTGGGTTCTGGTGAGACGGTGAGTACTCGGGTTTTAATCCCTCGTACATTCCAATAGTTTTAACAATTATATAATTGCTATTCAACCTCTTAATGCATCCCAACTCAGCCCATAACACTCTTAAACATTAACAATCACATTTTTCCTACAATTTTTCCAACCCGGATAAATTCCATCAATTTGGTTCCGGTTCCTAAGCTTCCAACTCACTTCCTAACATGTAAATACTTCAATTTAGGACCCAGAATACTCAGATTGAATTAATTGGGGTCTTTCCAAAAATCCCTAAAATTGATAAAATTGGGGTTTGAGAGTTTCTGGACTTCTCACCTCGATTCAACCGGTTAGAAGGACGATATGGAGTAGAGGAGACTCCCAGCCACCTTCCCCGGTGAAGAGACGGCATTTTCCGGCGAGTTTTCCGGCGTGGAAGCTCTTTCCCTTTGTTTTGTCTCTCTAAACCGTCACTCTCTCTCTCTCTCTAGCACCAAGACGGCAACGAGCTCCGGCGGACACGACTCCGGCCTCCGTCTCGCGTGCGTCCAGCCACCAACGCGCGTTTCCCGTTCGCTTCCCGTGCTCTCTCTCCATGTTGCACCCGTGAACGGTGCCTTCCCCCTCTCTCACGCGTTTTTTTCCGTGTTTCTCTTCCCCCTCACTATCTGCTTCTTTCTTTCTTTATTCTTTCTTATCTAATATATATATATTATAGTAAATTAATATATATATATTACAACATAATAAGTGATAGGCTAGTGTATTTATTAATAAATAAAAAGAAAAATAGAAATATTAGGATTTAAAAATTTTATATTTACAACATAATAAGTGATAGGCTAGTGTATTTTTTTCATCTCATTTTCCTCTTTTAAATTAATTGATTTAATTTAATTAATGATGCTAGTTAAAATATTCTCGGGTATTACATATATTTCATGAGAGAATTTGTGTTGCTAATGATGATGGGTTAAAAAGTAGAATTTTAGAATAAGCTCACAAAAGCAAGTATACCATTCATCGTGGAGCTACCAAAATGTATCATGATTTGAAAAAAAATTTATGGTGGTCTGGATAGAAAGCAGATATTACAAACTTTATATCTAGAAGGTTAACATGTCAAAAGGTAAAAGTTGAACATCAAAGGCCAGCTGGTCTATTGCAACCACTAGACATTCCCGTATGGAAACGGGATAGTATATCCATGGATTTTATTATGGCATTCCCTAGGACTACTTCAGGATATGATGTTATCTGGGTCATAGTGGATAGATTGACAAAACTAGCCAATTTTCTTGCAATGAAGTCCACATAAACATTAAATAGACTAGCCAGCTATATGTTAAAGAGATTATGAGGCTTCATCGGATTCCTAGTAGTATGGTTTCAAATAAAGATCCAAGGTTTACTTCAAATTTTTGGAAATCTTTACAAGAAGCATTAGGAATCAAATTGCACTTTAGTACAACTTATCACCCTCAAATAGATGGGTAAACAGAGAGAATAAATCAAATTTTTGAAGAAATGTTGAGAGCCTGTGTCTTAGAACTTAAAGGAAATTGGGGTGCATATCTGGCATTAGCAAATTTTGCATACATTAATAGCTGTCAATCTAGCATTTGTATGGCTCCTCTTGAAGCATTGTATGGGTGGAAGTGTAGGTCGCCATTATGTTGGACCTAGTTAAGTCGAAGAAGTATAATAAGACCTGAGATTGTTGACCAAACCTCCAGGCAAAAGGAAAATAAGCGGCCCAAAGTAGACAAAAGAGTTATGCAGATAAAAGAAGAAGGCCGTCAGAATTCAAGGTAGGAGACCATGTGTTTCTTAAAGTATCTCCGGTCACTGGGGTTGGTCGCTCCATTAAAACAGGAAAGTTCAGTCCAAAATACCTTGGTTCATTTGAAATCTTAGCTAGAATTGGACCTGTAGCCTACCGCCTAGCTTTGCCTCCTAATTTAGCCCAAATTCATGATGTCTTCCATGTCTCCCAATTGAAAAAGTATCAACTTGACCCTTCACATATCATTGAATATGAAAATATTGCATTGCAAGACAATTTGTCTTTTGTAGTTTCACCAGATAAAATCATAGATGTGTAGATTAAGCAGCTTAGAAATAAATCAATCCCTTTGGTGAAAGTGGTATGGGATGGGTTTTCACCTGAAGAAGCTAAATGGGAGATGGAATCTGAGATGAAGCAGAAGTACCCTCACTCATTTCACTAAGGTATGTTTAAATTTTGAGAACAAAATTTTATTGAGCAAGGGTGAAATGTTATGACCCATATCCTATAATTAAAGAAAATAATAAATTAAGAAGAATTGGAGTAACATAAGTATATAGCAAACAAATAGAGATTAGACATAATTCAAAAATAGCCTTTAAAAAGAAAGAGTCAAAAGACAACAAAAAGACCCAAAGAGAAATTAAATAAAAAAAGGCAAAGTAAAACAAAATGAGGTCATTTCATGATAGTATAGACCTCAAAGAACCTAATTATGGTCTTGGAATGTTTTAAAAAGGGTTCTACATTAATTGTCAGTTAAGGTAGAAAATAAGGGTAAAATCGTAATTTTTACCTATTAGAAATTATTGTGAGCATATTTATGTTATTTAGAGGCCATGAGGATTTTCTTCTTCGAAGAAGAAGAAGCAGAAGGGCCAAAAAGGGCAAGAAACCTTCACTTTTTCACTCTTCATAGTTGGCAACGTTTCTATACTCCTCAAAAGCTTTCTCTTCATCTAAATTTCAGCCTCAAACTTTAATTTTGAACGATAAATTTGTGCAAGGTGAAACACAAATTTGAAGGTGCAATAGGAAAGGGAGGAAGAGATAAGTTAGCCATGAAAAACTCTATATATTTTCACAACGGAAAAACATGGTTGAACTTGTATGTAACAAAACTAGGGTCTTGACATAAAATGTGATTCGTGAAATAGAGTTCTATTCAAGTGGTCTGGGTTCTTAAACAAGTCATATAATAGCTAAATATGTTAGATTTCAATTAGATTTCCAAAACTCTTCAAATATGGAAAATATGAAAAGTTAGGGTTTATGGAAGGAAATGAGAAATCTGAATTTTATAGAGAATTTTCATGCTTGGGAAAGTCATATGAACTCATTCTTAGCTCAAAAGAAATGAAATATGCTAGCTTCATGAATTAATCCATTTATAAGTCATTATGTCATGAACCCTTGATATTTTGAGGATGAAGGGCATCCAAGGTACCATGAGTTCTTTGATGTATTGGTGTTGTAATGAAGCCCTAAAAGTCCCTATGAGGTGTATTTAAAGAGAATTCTTTGAAGAAAAATGTAGATTGGAAAAAGGTCATAATATGGAATGGTATGTTCATGAAGGAAATTAGCTAGCATATAGATGGTTATTTAGACCCTAGAAGAACTATTTTAAAGTATAAAACGGAAATAATATGATAATATATATTGACAAAGAATCCCATATGAATTTAGGAACTTGCTTTTGTCAAGTGAGCCAACCTAGAGATAAAGGTGAAAGAAAACCTTGTCATTGCCAAGAAAGGCTTGGAGAAAGAGAAGTGTGAGGTTAAGGTAGCTACTTTCCATTTCTTATATGCCATGTGTGTGTTTGTGGTATGTATATGCATACTTCATGTTCTATATTCTTCTGAGATGAATGATACTATGAAGGTGAGGAAAGCAAAGGAAAACATGAAGATGTGGCTCCATAGTCTCTTGGATATATATGTAGTTTAGGAAAAAATCATGAGTAGAAAGTGGATTTGCTTATTTTGATTTAACTAAAGTATATTTTGAGAAAAATGTAGATGTAGATGACATATATATATAAACTTTATGTAAATTATATTAATGCTAACAATGGTGGTTAAGATATATGAATAGAACTTATATCAAGTTCCCTTGGTAATCAACTCTTTAGAAAAAGTGGTTACTTTGGAGAAACTTGAGGTATGATTTTGGTAACTATGACATGTTATGACCAGATGAGTATGAATAATATTATTTGACCTATAGGAAATGTGTTAATGGTGTGAAATGAGAAGGAATTGATACATCTAGCAAGATAATCAAATGTATGAGCATAAATAGTAGCATTTCTAAGAGGTTTACAAATGTTCATCCAACCAATTTAGAAAATTCAATTTGGGTGATTGGAAAAGTTTTATTATGTATTAGAAGGCCTTATAAGACATAAACATGGTTGGAATAGCTCAATCTTAAAATTTGACATGTTGACACCCAAAAGATGAAACTTTGGGTTTAATTGGGAGAAATAAATGAAAATGTGGAACTTATCTTTAATGAGCCCCAAAAATTATGAAATCTGGCAAGATAAAACTAGATTTATGAAGGTTTAAGGGTGCCAAATTTTATTAATTTTGAATAGTGTTAAGTATCTTTTTTGCACACTTGAAATTGAGATAATTATGTAGAGAAAATTTTCTTGTTTTCATACTTTCACATAGATTTTGAGGTACAAAATGAAGGAGTTAATGGCTAAAATTTATATGTGGATACCTAATACCCTAACAAACGGATCTGGAATGTCTCATGCGATTTGGAGCTCATTTGTTATGATTTTGGTACGCTTTTTCCTATTTCTAATCTTTAGTGATGACACTGTTAGATTGTTACTTTTTATTAGATTTTGAGGTGTCAAATGTTTGAGTTTTGAGCTCACATTTTGCGATCAATTAGATATTACATTAATATATATTTGATGAAAATTGCAGAATGTTTGGAGCTTCATAGAATAAATTATGAGTTTACAAAGTTGGCCAAAATATCAAATGAATAGGACCAAACTCGAAATTTTGTTTTCTGTGTATGATTCTCATTCTTTAAGACTTCATTGACTCCAAATTGATAATAAATGTTATGAAACATCATCTGAATGATAATAAGTATCATGGTATTACACGATCCAATGGGGAGCATGGCCAAAACCATCTCATGCTCGGAAGTCTGAAGGTTGGGTTGTAAACCCCTCATCACACATTCACATCGTTGTTTGAGCCCACTCGTTTGCTACCCACTAGGCCACATGGCAGTCACAACACAGCGTCTCTAATTTGGCCATTCAATATAAGGTCTATCAACATGGTTCACCACTATTCTTCCCATGCCTTTCATCCTTTTCTTATCTTGATCAAACACAATCAAATCATTAAAAATACAGTCATTAGCAATCCATGTCAAATAAACACGTCCTTAATTGGCATGATGCCTTTACTCAAATCATTCACAAAGCATATGAATTATTCATCTCTTATTCAATAATAGTTTGTACTCAACGTGGTCATAACAACATAATTACAACACTTACTTAAGCAAATGCAACAATTTGAATGCAATCCCAAACTCAATTTTTTAACCATATCTACAACATGTTTTGAATGCAATTCACACATACAAACATCGCTCTATGGGCTAAGATAAAGAGAGTCCCTCACCTTGACTGCTTTTCTTAGCAAATCCTCTTGAACACTTTTGTCTCCGAGGAGGTATGTGAGTCCTATCACACATACAAAATCACACAATCAAGAGGCAAAATACTATTTAGTCCCTGAATTGTTAGTCAAACTACTATTTAGTCCCCAAATTTATCAAAAATACTATTTAGTCCCCGAAAGTTTTAACTATGTCAACTATTTAGTCCCTGAATTTGACAAAATACTATTTAGTCCCTGAATTGGTAACTATGTCAACTAGTTAGTCCTGAAACTTGGCAAAAATACTATTTAATTATCGAATTTGCAACTCTGTCAACTATTTATTCTCCTGACTATTATCCGTTATAGTTGACAGAGTTGCAAATTCAGTGATTAAATAGTATTTTTGCCAAGTTTGGGGATTAAATAGTTGACATAGTTACAAATTCGGGGACTAAATTGTATTTTGTCAAATACGGGGACTAAATCGTTGACATAGTTAAACATTTCGGGGACAAAATAGTATTTTTAATAAATTTGGGGACTAAATAGTAGTTTGACCAACAATTCAGGGACTAAATAGTATTTTAGCTCTATAATCAATTCAACCAATATCAAGTCAATATAATTTCCTAATTTCCCTAATTATGGTTTCTTACATCCACCCGACTCTTACACTTGTTTACCTAGCCTACGGTCATCATTTGGAGTTCCTTTAAGGTTCAAACAATTTATGCTCAAGTAAACAAGTCTTGCCACTTGTTCACTCTCCAAGCTCCATTAATGGAGGATTTGCAAATTATGAAAACTTCCCACTCTAACCATGGGTCCACATATCAACAATCCAACCAATGGTCATACCTTCTGTAACAGTCGTTTTTGGTTCAAACAATTTTACTTTGTAGATAAGGACCGCAAAGGGTCGTAACCTTGGGGGACTTGTCCTTAGGTGACGACCTAGGTGCCTACGTACCCTTATGAAGGGATCAAAGTCCACGTAGTTCATCATGGTGACGTCTATAGGACATGTTAGGCAAGGCGGTTACATGTATTGGGTCGTGTGCAGCTAAGACGTGCTTAAGGTACTCCGAGCGAGCGAGCCACTCATTGGAGGTTGCCTTAGGTTGAGAGAGCAGAGGTCTCTTAGAGCAGTCGAGCGCTCTACTTGTAGGGATCTCCGGGGCGGAGGTGTGTCGGGTGCTGACCGGAGGGTCACCGGAGCTTGGTGGTGCCGTGGGCCAAGCTTCAGTATCAGGAGCTGTAAGTTGGGCAAGAATATGCCTTGATGTATTCAAAGTGTTTGCCTCGGGCCTAAATGCTTATGTGTGTTCTCCTGATGTTCCGATCATGAAGTCCCACGGGTGAGGGTCTTTATATACTGAGTGTGGGGAGGACGTGCTCGACCCACGTTCTTGTGGGACGTGGGTCATCCCATGATGCTTGGGGGGCTTCCCACGTCGCTTGGACGGGAGCCCTTGCGGAGAGACGTGGGTACCGGCCATGTAAGGGGCAGACGGGTGGTGCCACATGTCGTTGGTGTAGGCTGTCGTGGAGCTTCTAGAAGCTTAGTGCCACGTTTCCGTAGGCGGAATATTTCGTAGTTACATAAGTCCCCCAAGTTTACAAGTGTCGGGCGCCCATGGACTTACGTTCTATGTCAGTAAGTCTACTTAGAAAATATTGCCTCCTGATTTTTGTCAAGAAGAGCCCATCCGCGAGTGGGTTTGGCCATCTCGGGTGGTCGTCCGACTTGTTAGGCGTCGTGTGTCTCTTGGTTTACTCTGAGGAGTAAAGACGTTGAAGGCACCACGCGTCTTGAACTGGGTGGCTGACTGCTTCACTGCCTCAACAAGTTTTTGTGCCGTCTCCGCAGAAAGTACATGACTTTCCGAGGAGGTGTCATCATTGCTCAGAGGGGAATTTCCTGAAGTTCCCTCTTGGGGTGTGCGGAGGAAATTCAAAGGTCAGGGGCCTTTTGGTCATTTCCTTATGCTTCAGAATCTTTCCTGTTTTCTCGCCTTTTAGTTGTACTTCGAAGCGTCTCTTGGGCCTCCTTATTACTGAGACCAGAGGAGCACCATTCCCTTGTTTTGCAGTCTTCTTCCTTCTTATTCTAACTTCAGTGATTCTCTGGTCTTGATTTTTCGAAATGGCTTCTGCTAGCGCTACTGCCTCCGTGTGTTCTTCCGTGGATCTAGATTTTGAGCAATCCCTGCTGCTGGTTGCCACCGAGGGGATTAGAGAGAAAGTGTAGAGTCTCACGATGCTGCGGGATTCCATGGATCTCTAGGGAGTTTTGTCTAAGGAGGGTGAGAGCTCGGTGGTGCCTCCCCCGGTGGTTTCAGCGGAATGGTATTCTGCCTAACCAGAGCCTGGTTCCACGACCAATATTCTGGCGATGGATGCAGTTGTGGAGTCGCGGGTGGTGCCGAACCTTGGCATCGAGAAGATATGGAGGGAGCGTTTTGCCCCTTCTCTCCCCGAGGGTTATTAAATAAGGTCCATGGGGGAGGGGGAGACTATTCTTTGGAGCGACGGCGTCAATTTCATTCTTCCCCTCTGCGTCCCCTACAATGCCACTTTTATTCCTCTTTTCTCCGGCTTCGTTGAAGCCATGCTCAACCTGTTGAATGTTTGCCTCGCGCAGTTAACTCAGAACGCGTGGTCTATACTCAGTGTTTTCGATAGATTCTACCGGTCGAACAAACTGGAGGCTCTGGCCAATGTGTTTCTTTCTCTCTACTCCGTCGGCGAGGCCCACGGATGGGTGTGTTTTCAATAACGTGCTAAAGGTGTTACTATCGCAGACCTGCCGGGCAATAACCATGCTTGGCGTTCGTATTTTTTCAAGGTGGTACCCAAGAAGGGTTTCTACACGCCTTGGGTTCGGCCTACAGACTGACGCTCGCGCTTCCCTCTCAAGTGGTCTAATCCTACTCTCTGGGTTCGGTACAATCGGGAGGATTGCGAGGAGATAGCTTTTGAGTTTCTGAAGGGGGCTATGGTCACAGGCGCTGCTTTGGGTAAGCTCGTATTTTGATAGTGAGTTGCGTCTCTTTGCACTTTTGGACCTCACTAAGTATTGAATGTTCCTATTTTTCAGGGTTGACCCTAGGTCGCATTCAAGGGAGGCTGAGTCCCCCGCCAAGTTCTCGGAGTCAGAACCGTGGGCGGTCGATGCTTGCGTGTGTTGTCGTTCCGCCGTCGGGAGCGAACGAGAATGCTGGGACAGACGGGGACCCTGAGGGTGTGAATGTAGAAGCCACAATCAAGTGGGTAATGCCAGCTTGAACCGTCGTGATCACAAAAGGGTTCCCATACTCCCGTACCCACCAAAGAGATGCCTATCCGCTTTCTGGGCGAGGGTGTCTCTTTTAGAGGGAAGTTGATTCCCTTTGAGGCGGAGCGGGTCATACTAGCTCGTCAGCATTATTCGCTAGATTATGGGGATGACTATGCTATAGAGCGTATGACCAAGGAGACCATGTTGTTGCTAAGCCGTCTGGCGGGCTTTTCTTATCAGCGGGAGGTCGAGGGGGGTAGGCTGCTTTCCTCTAGCTTTGATGTCCTTTAGGTAAGGTAGCTGACCCTTCATGGTCTTATGCAGGAAGTGGTGGAGGGCTTGTTGGATGACAACGCTCAAATGACCGCCCGGGTGAAACAGTTAGACGGCGAGCTGGCGAAGAGCAAGCCTAACTCTTTGTGGGTTCATCGTTAGGACTTCCTGTGCTTTGCAAACTACAGGATGCAAAATGGCATAGCGTAGTTAGAGGATTTGATGGGTATTTCTATCCCTCCAGAGGTCAGGGCAAGGATGCACCCTTCCTAGGACAACATCGGTGGAAAGTTTCGCGTTAGCGCCCGAGGAGATTCTCCTTTAAGGATAGAGGACTATGACGTAGCTCTGAATCCTCGAAGGGATCCCCCGAGGTCGAGCCAGGTGCCACATCCTTCAAGTGAGGATGCTTCTTGATTTGGACTTCACGGTGTGTCTGCGTTGTCATTTTTGTACTCTTGGGGCGCTAATCCCTGTGTGTAAATATATTTTTGAAAAGTAAAGAGAATTTCAAGTCGAAAGTTGGTCCATCGCATTGCATTCTATATTCATTTAAATTGATGGTAGTACATCTGTCTTGGGACTAAGATGGGGGGAGTACATAGTAGATTGGTCTTCGGACTAAGACATAGTGAAATATTCATGAAATTTGTCTTTGGACTAAGACATAGTGAAATATTTGGGAAATTTGTCTTCCGACTAAGACATAGTGAAATATTTCCTGAGGCTGCTAGCATTCCTGGTATTTGGGACGTGCTCTCCCGTCAGGTGTGCTAGCTTGTACGCGTTGTGCAAAGCGATTCCAATGACCCTGTATGGGCCTTCCCAATTAGGTGCGAGCTTGCCATGCAAGCGGTCGCGCATATTGTTTATCGCTATTCACATGACCAAGTCACCTTTTTTGAATTTTCGAGGCCAGACACCCCGGTTATATTTTCGTGCAAGTAGCTGCTTGTAAGCGACATTTTTAGCGCCGCAGCTTCCCTGCATTCTTCAGCCGCATCTAGGCTGACTAATAGATTTTTTGGGTTTGAATCGTAGTAATTTAGCACTCGATCCGAGGAGACCCCATATCGACGGGAACTATCGCTTCCTGCCCATATGTTAGGGCGAAGGGGGTTTCTCCTGTTGCCGAGTGTATCGTCATCCGATAGGACCATAGGAGTCATGGGAGCTCGTCAACACAACCTTCTTTCGCGTCTGCCAGGCGTTTTTGCAGCCCATCAAGGATGATGCGGTTTTCCCTTTATGTTTGCCCATTAGTCGTCGGATATTCAACCGAGGTAGTTTTATGGTCAATGCGCCAATCCTTGCAGAATTCCTCGAATTTTTCGCTGACAAATTGGTGACCGTTGTCGGCGATCAATGTGTGTGGTGGGCCGAATCGAGCTATGATTTTTCGCCAAAGGAAGTTTTGGACCTTTTGGGAGCCAATGGTGGCTAGAGGCTCGACCTCAATCCATTTCGTGAAATAGTCAACGGCCACTATGAGGAACTTCCATTGGAGTGCACCGTGAGGAAGAGGGTCTACTATGTCCATGCCCCAAGTGTCGAAGGGCCATGGAGATTCAATGGGCTTCAGTTCGCCGGGTGGCTGATGTATGAACGTGGCGTGCCACTGGCATTGGTCGCAGTTAGTGACCAAAGTTTTTGAGTCTGCCCTCATAGTGGGCCAATAAAATCCAAAGCGTAGAGCTCGCTTGCAAAGTGCTCCGGCGGATTGGTGGGTGCCGCATATGCCTCCGTGGATTTCTTGTAGCACATAATTTTCTTCTTTGACTGAGATGCATCGGCGGTGCGGGGATGAAAATCCCTTTTTGTTGGTCGTCTCCCTAGCCAAAGTACCGAGCCGCTTGTCTTCTTATTTTTTGGGCTAGCTCTTTATCCGTAGGCAGGGTGCTCGCCGTTAGGTACAGTTTTATGGGAGCCGTCCAGGAATTGTCAACTGCTATTGGCAGTGTGTCTGGATTTATGCTAGGGGTGTGAAGCATTGTTCGCAAGACCGTTTTAAGTCCCAATTGGCTCGGCGTGGTGGCTAATTTGGAGAGGGCGTCAGCTTAGGTGTTTTGGTTCTGACGGATCCGTCTGATCAAAACGGATTCGAACCTGCTGTTTCTTGTTTGGCACGCTCTACGTATTTGATGATAGTAGTGTCTTTCGCTTCAAAGTCTCCATTGAGTTGTCCAACCACCAGTTGTGAGTCACTGAATAGCTTGACCTTTGAGGCGCCTAGGTCATGAGCTAGCGCTAGTCTGGCTATGAGTGCTTCATATTCAGCTTGGTTGTTGGAAGCGGGGAACATGAAGCGCAGGGCTTGTTCCACCTTGATTCCGTCCGGGCTCTCTGCTATAATGCCGGCGCCTGCGGATTTCCCGGTCGAGGAGCCGTCTACGTAGACGAGCCATGGGGATTTTTCTGGCTGTGGCTCAATGGTCTCGTCATAGTTTGAAGTCAAGGCGTCCCCCTGATGGCATTCTGACGGAGTCATTTCAGCGACGAAGTCCGCCAATGCTTGGGCTTTAATTGCCCGTCGGGGCTCATATTTGATGTCGAATTCAGATAGCTCGATAGCCCAGTTTGTCATTCGCCCTGTCAAGTCTGGCTTTTCCAGTATCTGCCGTAGGGGTTGGTCGGTTCGGACCATGATCATGTGCTGTTGGAAGTAAGGCCGAAGCCTTCTGGACGAGTGGACGAGGGCGAGTACGAGTTTCTCCACCCGTTGGTACCTGAGTTGGGCTCCCTACATAGCATGGCTTGTGTAGTAAATCGAGAATTGTTCGACCCCTTCTTCTCTTACCAGCGCTGAGCTTACAGCATGATCAGTGGTGGCTAGATACAGCATAAGGGTCTCTCCTTTAACTGCTTTTGCTAGCACCGACGGTTTAGCTATGTAAACCTTAAGGTTCTGGAAAGACTTTTCGCACTGTTTGGTCCATTGGAACGTTGGTGTTGTCTTCAAGATTTTGTAGAAGGAAAGGTATCGGTCGGCCATCCTTGACAGGAATCGGTTTAGGGCTGCTAGCCTCCGGTTTAGCCTTTGTACTTCTTTCACCATTCGAGGCGGTTCCATGTTGAGGATGGCTGTGCACTTCTCGAGGTTAGCCACGATTCCCCTTTGTGTGATCATGAATCCAAGGAATTTTTCCGTTGATACGCCGAAGGCGCATTTCGTCGGGTTTAGCTTCATTTGGTGCGTCCGTAGGACTAGGAAGATATCCTCCAAGTCTGCCAAGTGTTGTTCGAGTTCCTTGGATTTGACCACCATATCATCGACGTAAACTTCGAGGTTTCAGCCTATCTGATCTCTGAAAACGATGTCCATCATCCTCTGGTAGGTGGCACCAACGTTTTTCAGTCCGAAAGGCATGACTTTGTAGTAGTAGAGGCCCTTGTCTGTGATGAAGGAGGTTTTTTCCTGATCTTTCGGGTTCATCTGGATCTGGTTGTATCTTGAGAAGGTGTCTAAGAAACTCAGCATCCGGTGCCCGGCTGTTCCATCCACTAGCTTGTCTATATTGGGGAGCAGGTAGGCATCTTTCGGCCAGGCTTTGTTTAGATTTGTGAAATATACGCACATCCGCCATTTCCTATTCGCCTTTTTGACAATCACCACATTCGATAGCCAGTCGGGGTACTACGATTTGTGTATGAAACTGGCGTTGAGAAGCTTCTGCACCTCTCATCGATTGCTCGTTGCCTTTCCTCGCCAAAGTGTCGTTTTTTATGGATAACGTCGGGACCGTCTTCGGTGTTAAGGTAATGACATATGAGTGTGGCGTCTATTCCCGGCATGTCCGCGGCGCTCCAGAAGAATACGTCCCTGTACCCGATAAGTAGCTCCTAGAACTTCTTTTGGGCTGCTTGGTCAAGAAGGGCTCCTACACGGATTTCTCTGTTATTTGCTTGGCCTAAGCAAATACTCACAAGGTCTTCTGTAGGCTGCGGCCGGGCTCCGGGGATTTCATCGCATAGGTCCACTATCTCGGGAGAGCTCCCGGTGTAATTTGCCTTGTCTCCTTAGGGATGGTTGGTCGCGTAGCACGCATAGGCTTTTTGGTCCGCTCGTATTTCCTTGACAACCGCTGTCGTGGGAAATTTGATCATTAGATGAGCTGTGGATATGACTATTCTGAGTTGGCTGAGGGTTGGTCCACCAAGGACGGCGTTGTAAATCGACGGGGTTGCCGATACAGTGAACTTAACTTTTGCGTGAGTGGCCTTTAGCTGATCCTTGCAATTGTGCATTTCCTCCGAGGTCTTTGTGAAGAGTATATCAGCAGTCGATCCGAAGTCTACTAATACGCGTTTGACATCAAATACGATGATGTTGGCCGTGATAGCCAATGGTTCGTTCATCTCGGTCACGTTGCCTGTGCCTTCGAAGGTCACAAGCTGTGTTTTGTAGCACACGCCGTTGGCGTGTGGCCTGAAGCCACCTCCATAATCTCTTTTTTTTTTCTCTCTTTTTCTTTGGTTTTGTTAGTTCTCTCTTTCCTTCCTTTAATTAACTTTCCTCTCGATTTCCACAAACCAAATGATGACATTTCTAACCTTATAACCAAGCTACCAAGACCTAGATGTCGGGTTTCACATATAGTTACTGTGTAAATATGATGTTGGTTTAGTTCTTCCCCACCTTTTGTTCACATAATTTTGAGTCACATGGCCTTTCAAGATTAACAAGACTTCTAAGGAATGATGATGGCGGTGATGAGTCAAGTCAAGAGATTTTCAATTTTTAATAATCCAGTACACCCATATGGGAAATGCAACGTTCGGTACTTGTCTGCTCGAGAAATGAAAGCTGTCACACTCTATGTTCTATTAAATTGTGAGGAAGTGCAACCTTATCATAAGTAAGTTTTTTATTTTAAGGAAATTTATGTTTGTATAGACTTGTGGTATGTTACTTAATTGTTGATAAATGCATATTTTATTATAAATATTCCCCTTAATATTTATTCATTAGTCCTTGATAAATAATAATTTTTGGGTATAAAGTTGAATTCTGTGAGTTTTTGTTGCAGGAGAGTATTCATAATTTTCGAGTTAAAAGTTACATTTTATATGAATGATGATAAAGAATATTCCTATTTCCATAAAGCCCACAACACATCTGGCCCAAACGAGCAAGCCCAGTTGATTTCAAGGCCCAATCCAATGAAAGCTCATGTTTGTTATAGGAAGTCCTTGGAAGATACATTTACTATTGGTCAAATAATTTAAGGTTGTGTAAAGGAGATAAGAACAAATGGCAGCGCAAGTGGTAAAAGATTTGTCATGAAGATTCTGGAGCGCGAGTTTGAGATGCTTGAGACGCGTTTTCGTACATTTTGAAATTATTATTTAGCCGCAATTGTTGACTTTTGACTCCGAGTATATTAAATAAAGACATCCATGTAGCAAAAGTTGATGACAGCTTAAATGGTTCCCACATTCATGATTACTTGACTTCGAATCCCACCAATGCCACGCGTCCACGTTTTTAATGATTTCTTGTAGCCTCCAATTTTGACTCAATTTGCAGTGACTAGTTAAAATAAAACAACTACTATAACTTTTGTGTTGCTCAGCTCAAGTGGCTAAATGACAAGTGTGCACTTTGGAGAGCTACATTTTAGCCTTACTAGCACCATTTTTTCTTTCCTATTATTTTATTATTTTCAGCATCCACTTGAGTGTAAATTTTTTGCTATAAATAGGAGGGGATGGCAAGGGTTGAAGCATCCATTTTTCTCACCACTATCCAACTCCATCAAATTTTCCCATGATTTTCTCTTACAAATTCCCAGGAGGTGGAGGAAGCAAGAGAACAATTTTTGGTAATTATGTATTTTTCCATGGGTAACTAATTTTCTTAGGATTTTTTATCAAACCCTAGCCATGTAATTTTATGTCATAATTGAATAGTCCATGCTACTAATCCTAGATGAATTATGTCATAGGTGAATAGTACATGCTAAAATTAGATAGAATATGTCAATATCATTCTAAGTGATTCAAAGCTTGTAGCCTAGAACACTGCATAAAATTAATGGTTGTTCTTGATTAATATTGAAATATATAATTATGAAGCTAGTGGTGGATTCAACAATCCTAATTACCATTTAACTTTGTTTTATCAAATTCAATATTCTTCTTTCTAATTTTCATTTTTGAAAACCCCTTCTTTTAAATTTAAAATTGTGATAATATTAAATTATAGTATTCTAATTTATCCCTGTGGGTTCGACACCCTTATACTCATTCGTATTACAACTAACCTTGTATACTTGCAAGCAAAAGCGGATTTTATTACTTGAAAATCCGTCCATCAATGGTAATATAGTAAATGATTTAAGGATATTTGTTAAGGCTTTAAGGACTTCTTTAGCGCACATGACCAATGTCGAAGTTTACCGTAGGATTGATGCTGAGTTTTCTACTTGGTTCAAAGAATATGTATGAAATTATTTATTGAAATAGTTTTTTTATTCTGAAATTGAAGATTATGTTTGAAAACATTCAACATGTTCATTGTTTAGGTTCAAGATCTAAATAACAAGGTGGTGGATCCTTTCATCCGTAACATTTGAATTGATCCTAAGGTGAAGGTTAAAACATGTCCTACTTATTTTGTTAATGGATACAAGTTTCATACAAAGTCATTTGGCCTTCATAAATCTACTTCAAATAGTGGTATTTGCGTTAAAGGAATTGATCATGGACAATGATAACTTGATTATCATGGAGAAATTAGAGAGATTTTCCAATTCGAGTACACAGGAGAACAACATAAGCAATTTTTATTGTTCAAGTGTACTATGCACCTTATCCTTTAAAACGTGATAAAGTGAATTGGCTAGCAGTTATAAGAACTGTAACTGTCATTTTTGGCTCAGACAATTCTAATTTGTAAATAAGGACCGCAAGGGGTCGTAACCTTGGGGGACTTGTCCTTAGGTGGGAACATAGGAGCCTACGTACCCTTGTGAAGGGATCAAAGTCCACGTAGTTCGTCATGATGACGTCTATAGGAGCCGTTAGGCGTGGTGATTACCTGTATGGGGTCGTGTGCGGCTAAGACATGTATAAGGTACTCCGGGCAGGTGAGCCACTCGTAGGAGGTTGCCTTAGATTATGAGAGATCCGCCTGGAGCTCTATTGGTGGGTATCTCCGGGACTGAGATATGCCCGTTGATGGTCAGAGCTAGGTGGTGCCATGGCCTAAGCTCTTTAGTTGACAAGGAGAGGTTTTGCATAAGGGAAGCTAAGTCTAGCTTCAATGTAATCAGAGTCTGTGTTACTTTCCTCTAGTTCTTATGTCCTTGAGTCCTCCAGGTGACGGCCTTTTATACCAAGTGTGGGGGAGAACGTGGTCGACCCACATTCTTGCTAGACGTGGGTTGTCCCACGATGCCTTGAGGCTTTCCACGTCTCTTGGACGGGAGCCCAGGAGGAGAGACATGGGTACCGGCTACGTAGGAGATAGATGAATGGTGCCACATGTCACTGGTGCAATCTACCGTGGAGCTTCTGGAAGCCCAATGCCACGTGTCCCTAGGCAAAATATTCCATAGTTTGGAGAGAGCGTCAGCTTGGGTGTTCTGGTTCCAGGGTATCCGTGTGATCAAGAGGATTCAAACATGTTGATTTCTTGTTTGGCACGCTCTACGTATTTGATGATAGTAGCGTCTTTCGCCTTAAAGTCTCCATTGAGTAGTCCGACCACCAATTGTGAGTCGTTGAATAGCTTGACCTTTGAGGTGCCTAGGTCGTGACTACCGCTAGTCCGGTTATGAGTGCTTCATATTCAGCTTGGTTGTTGGAGGCTGGGAACATGAAGCGCAAGGCTTGTTCCACCTTGATTCCGTCGAGCCTCTCTACTATGATGCCGGCGCCCACAGATTTCCCGGTCGAGAAGCCATCCACGTAGACTAGCCAGGGGGATTTTTCTGGCTGTGGCTTGATGGTCTCGTCATGGTTTGAAGCCGGGGCGTCCCCCTGATCACATTCTAACTGAGTCATTTCAGCGACGAAGTCTCTCAATGCTTGGGCTTTGATTGCCCGCCAGGGCTCATATTTAATGTCGAATTCAGAGAGTTCAACGGCACAGTTTGTCATTCACCCTGCTAGGTCAGGTTTTTGTAGTATCTGCCGTAGGGGCTGGTCGGTTCGAACCATGATCGTGTGCTATTGGAAGTAAGGCCGAAGCCTCCTGACCAAATGAACGAGAGCGAGCACGAGCTTCTCCATTCGTTGGTACCTGAGTTGGGCTCCCTGCATGGCATGGCTTGTGTAGTAAATCGGGAATTGTTCGACACCTTCTTCTCTTATCAGCGCCGATGTTACAACATTATCGGTGGTGGCTAGATATAATACGAGGGTCTCCCCTTTAACTTCTTTTGCTAGCACCAGAGGTTTAGCCAAGTAAACTTTGAGGTCCCGGAAAGGCTTTTCACACTGCTCGGTCCATTGGAACGCTGGTGCTGTCTTCAGGATTTTGTAGAAGGGAAGGCATCGGTCGGCCATCCTTGATAGGAATCGTTGAGGGCTGCTAACCTCCCGTTTAGCCTCTGTACCTCTTTTATTGATCGAGGTGGCTCCATGTTGAGGACGGCGGCGCATTTTTTGGGATTAGCCTCGATTCCCCTTTTGGGATCATGAATCCTAAGAATTTTCCCGCTGATAGGCCAAAGGCGCATTTGGTCGGGTTCAGCTTCATTTTGTGCGTCCACAAGACTAGGAATATTTCTTCCATGTGCGCCAGGTGTTGTTCAAATTGCATGGATTTGACCACCATATCGTCGACGCAGACTTCGAGATTACGACCGATCTGATCCCTGAAGATTACATCCATAATCCTTTGGTAGGTGGCGCCCGCATTTTTTAGTCCGAAAGGCATGACCTTATAACAGTAGTCACCCCTGTCTGTGAAGTCACACACATTTGCCATTTCCCATTCGCCTTGTTTACCAAGACCACGTTCGAGAGCCAGTCTGGGTACTATGAATCGTGTATGAACCCAGCTTCTAGAAGCTTCTGCACTTCTTCGTTGATTGCCCGCTGCCTCTCTTCGCCAAAGTGCCATTTTTTTTCTGGAGGACACCGGGACCATCTTTGGTGTTAAGGGAATGACATATGAGTGTGGGATCTATTCCCGGCATGTCCACGACGCACCAGGCAAATACGTCTCTGTACCTGGTAAGCAACTCCTAGAACTTCTTTTTGGCGGTTTGGTCAAGGAGGGCTCCTATTCGGATTTCCCTGTTGTTTGCTTGGTCTACGCAAATACTTACAAGGTCATCCTTAGGCTGCGGTCGGGCTCCAAGGATTTCATCGCGTAGGTCTACTATTTCGGGAGTGCTCCCAGTGTGATTCTCAACCTTGTCTCCCTCAGGGCGGTGTATCGAATAGCACGCATGGGCTTCTCCTTGGTCTGCCTATATTTCCCCTATTCCCTCTATTGTGGGGAATTTTATCATCAGATGAGCTGTAGATATGACTACTCTGAGTTGGCTAAGGGTCGGTCGGCCAAAGACAGCGTTGTATATTGACGAGGCTACCGACACGGTGAACCTAACCTTCGTGTGGGCGACCTTTGGTGGCGTGCCCAGGGCAAGCCATCTTCTGAAGGTTCCTCGCATCTTAACGGCTCGTCCTTACAAGTCGACAAGAGTTCCTTCGTCTGGCGGTAGCTGATCCTTGCAATCGTGCATTTTTTCCAAGGTTTTCATGAAAAGTATGTCAGCAGCCGATCCGGGGTCTATTAATACTCGTTTGACATCATGTCCCAAGATGTTGGCCGTGACGACCAATGGTTCGTTCATCTCTGTCGCATTGCTTGCGCCTCCAAAGGCCACGAGCTGTGCTCTTTGTCGCTTGCGTTGGCCACTGTTGATGTCATTTTGTCGGTCGTGCAGTGACTTGGAGGATCTTTTGGTGCTGCCCTTGCGAGGATTGTCCCGTACGGAAAATAAAAAATGCGGGTTTCTGATTGTTGGGCGGATACTCCTATTCCCCGAAAAAAGTAATGTCGTTTAGCGACAGAGTGTGCAAGGCATTGTGGTCTAAGGAAGACCACGATGGGCGCTAATGTAACTGTCATATTTGGCTTTGACTATTCTAATTTGTAAATAAGGACCGCAAGGGGTCATAACCTTAGGGGACTTGTCCTTAGGTGGGAACCTAGGTGCCTACGTACCCTTGTGAAGGGATCAAAGTCCATGTAGTTCGTCATGATGACGTCTATAGGAGCCGTTAGGCGTGGTGATTACCTATAAGGGTCCGTTTGCGGCTAAGATGTGTATAAGGTACTTCGGGCAGGCCAGCCACTCGTAGGATGTTGCCTTAGATTATGAGAGAGCAAGAGTCTCTTAGAGCCGTCTGGAGCTCTATTGGTAGGAATCTCCGGGACGGAGATATGCCTGTTGATGGTCGGAGCTTCGTGGTGCCGTGGGCTAAGCTCTTGAGTTGACACGGAGATGTACTGCATAAGGGAAGCTAAGTCTAGCTTCAACGTAATCAGAGTCTGTGTTACTTGCCTCCAGTTCTTATGTTCTTGAGTCCCCCGGGTGAGGGCCTTTTATACCAAGTGTGGGGGAGAACATGGTCGACCCACATTCTTGCTGGACGTGGGTCATCCCACGATGCTTGGAGGCTTTCCACGTCTCTTGGACGGGAGCCCAGGAGGAGAGACTTGGGTACCGGCCACGTAGGAGATAGATTAGTGGTGCCACATGTCATTGGTGCAAGTTACCGTGGAGCCTCTGGAAACCCAATGCCACTTGTCCCTAGGCGGAATATCCCGTAGTTACAAGAACTAAAGCAAGAAGAATAGTTTATGTTGAGTTCATTAGAATTGATAATGATGTATATCAAAGAGACGAAGTTGAGAAAATTATTCCTATAACTACTATAGATGATGAACTCAAAAACACTACAAGACATTGAAGGTCCATTTTATGGAAGTGGATCCCTCTACTATTAATCAACCAACAAATATGTTATTGGATGATGAAGATGAAGAGGATAAAGAGGATGGAGAGGATGATGATGATTCAGGGGATGATGAAGATGAGGATGAAGAGTACGAAGAAGATGAAGATGAGGATGATGATGATTCAGGAGATGATGATGATCAATCTCTTAAAGATTTATTGGATTATCCAATCACGAAGATTAATATATCTCTTATGTGTTTATGTAAATAATTTTGAATATATTTATTATTGTGCACTTTTTGTGGTAAGTGATCACATATATTATATAAATTATCGTCTATTATTATTTATTATTATGCATACATTGAATATTAACTACAATGTTTTTGCAAATATAGACGTCTAGTGCTAGAGCAGGTAAATGAAAGACAAGCGGTGGAGTCGGGCACATAGTGCAGGGGAAGGGACGCACCTTATCCACTACAACAGCCTTACCCCATCCTTTATTGTCTCCAAGTCCTAATAGTTCTCCTCCACCTAACCACTCCTCTAATCCACCTTTACAAACTTCCCATTTCGAGCCTCAGCCTAATCCTGACCTAGAGCATGAGTCTCAAACACAAGGCCCTACAGATTCTTCTAGTAATGTTGTGCCTCTGACCATGCCTTGGGGGAAAGATCTCATTGATGGTAAAACATGGATAATTCCAAATGGAGATACGTATGTACTACTTTTCATTCAAATTTGTTTTAAATATTTAAATTCATTTAGTGACATATATTTAAGCATTAATTATTTATGAGAATATACAGATTTTGTCCAGCAATTAGTGTTGTAGGAGATATTACACAGATTATTCAATCCAAATATGATAGTCCATGCTACACATGGACTGATGCGGAGAAGGAAATTAAAGTTTTGTGGTGAGTTTGCGGTTTGTTTATGGGAATATACAGATTTTGTCCAGCGGTTAGTGTTGTAGGAGATATTACACAAATTATTCAATCCAAATATGATAGTCCATGCTACACATGGACTGATGTGGACAAGGAAATTAAAGTTGTGTGGTGAGTTTGCGGTTTGTTTGTCTTTTATTATGTTTAACAACTTTTATGCAACTTAAATTTTATATCTTCTTATGTACATTAATCTTTATGTAATTCACAACTTACTTAGTTTGTTAAGTGCAGAAACTTTACTAGTGGCAGCCACAGTATGATCAACAAATTCAAAGGAATTGGAATAGTAAGGCAGGAGACCTACTACTAAATATGATGTACTATGTTTGGGACAGAGTGGAAAAGAAGAACAAGAGGCCAATTTGGATTCCCGAAGATGTCATTGACATTATGATAGCTAAGTGGCAAAGTGAAGATTACAATAAGAAACGAGAGCAATCAAAGAAGAACAGAGCTTCTCTTAAGGGAGGATCAGTTCATACTGGTGGCTCTATTCCTATCTCTGGGTACAAAAGACGGATGGTAAGATTCCATATTTTTGTTATATGTGTGTGTGTGTGTGTGTGTGTGTATGTATGTATATAATTAACAAATCGAAAGAGATCAGGAAGGGAAAGATCCATCTGTAGCTAAACTATTTTTATGTACCCATAAGAAGAAAGCCACAAATGAGTTTGTTCATCAAAGGTCCGCTGATGTATATGTGAGTTTTTTTAATCTCTTTTCTTAATTAAATTTAAGATTGTGAGTTGAATTTGAATTGTGTTTTGTGTTGGCTGGGTTCATTGTGATTTATTTATATGCTTGTATCATATATACTCTATCTCTACCTATATCCACTAGACTTTCTTAGCCTTAGAGTACTAGTTTGGAATTGGTTGGTTTGACTTATCCAAGGCTTTGTTCATTGTCTTTATGGTTAAATGATGGTTTTCACAATTACATTTTTGTATTGCATATATTAATAATAAATAGTACTCAACCTTGCATAAGCATTAATAATTATCATAAGGTGCACCTTACACTTAAATTTGGATTTGACATGTGTCTCAATGTCCAAAGGAGCCTTGCTTATAAGGTTCTTTCAAAAAGAAAAATTGGCTTACATTTGCATAACATAATGTATTTAAATTATGTCTAATTATGTCTTAAGTTTGCTTAATATGCAGCGTAGCTCTTGCTACAATTTAAATTATGAGTTGTGAGAATATTTGTTTAAGTTAACAACCTAACATCGTACATGTTGAAGTTAACTTCCCCATCAAATTCCATAGAAAGTGTTCCACTATGCACATCAATCTTAGTTCTAGCTGTGCTTAAAAATGATTTTCCACGCAAAATATCTGACTGTTTCAGATTTATCATCCTCCATATCCAGTATATAAAAGTCAGCAAGAAAAAGTAGGTTATTCACTTGTAGCAGCACTCGCTCGAGGTATTCAATAGATCTATCAGCTAGTTGTATAATAACCTTTAATTTCTTTAATTCCTCAGCAACCAATGAATTATATGTAGATAAAGGCATCACATTTATTGAGGCTCCTAGATCTAGCTTTATGTATACCCTATGAATACCCATATTACCAATTTTACATGAGATAACAAACATACCTTGATCTTTTGCATTTAGGTGGGAGTTTTTTATGAATCACCGCGTTCACACTTTCTCCCATTTTTATTTTTTCATCACATGTCAGCTTCTTTTTGTTAGTACAAAGTTCCTTCAAGACCTTTGCATATCGTGGAACCTGCTGGTGTATTCCCTAAAGGCAAATCATTTGATGATTTATTATGTTAATAAAGGCATATTAGTTATTATATTTTATAATATATATGCACAATATATTTAATATTTTAACTATCCCTAGAATAATTTGTTATTCTTAAAATATCCCTAGTCAAGTATTATTACGAACTAGGATAGTAATAGTATGAAGAGACTACCATGTATGTTGACTGATAATTATGGGTAATTATGATATGCGATATCAAGTCAATACATGAGTATTCTGTTGGAGAACAAGTATACTTAATTGACCCGCCGTATGAATGCTACATGGATCCTTATAAACTGTCATTAGCATTTCTCACAGTGACCAAGATGTGAATAATCCATTGACCTGAAATCACTTAGATTCCTACATGATAAGTCATATAATGGTATTGTTAAAGGTCGTCTTTAATAGAATGATCAATTGACAGTATTTGGTTATATCACTTAATTATGTTGAGGGATATGAGTGATGTAGATGGGATTTTGTTCCTCTTTAGAGGTATGATATCCATGGGCTCCTTGTTTGAGTGAAGACTAAGAAATGCATGGTCGTGCTCAAACAAACCAATATGAGATATTGATTTATTTGTTACTAGTTAGTCCACTCAGATATCAAGAAACATGGATTGAATTATGAAGGGAATGACATTATCCACGTCCCGAGTTCAATATGGATATCTAACAAAAGGGATTGAGTTACATCGTCATATTAGTCACAGGATTTGGAATCACAGGAATTCTTATTACTTAGGTAGCAGTGATGTATTGCTAGATACCGCTCACTATTTGTGATCTTTAGGAAAAGGGTTTCTTTGATCACTGCTAACGTAATAAGGAACCTACAGGGTCGCACACAAGAACATGATGAATTAACATATATATATATATGTGTGTGTGTGTGTGTGTGTGTATTAATTATTAAACCTAGTTGGACTAGGATTAATAACATTCCTTATTCTAAAAGCTAGAAACATTCAGAGAACTTCATCATAAAAAGAATTATATGAGAATCGGGCCGCCACAACAGCTAATAAGTTGTTATTACTAACTAGCTACCACAGCAGCCAGAGGAATAAAAGGGGGTAGCTGCGGCAATTAAGGAAATTAAGGTTGGGAAATTATAGTAGCTGCCGCGGCAGCCAGATGAATTTTGGCTAGCTGGCACAGCAGAAAACCTGACATTTACCAAATTTTTACAAAACCGAGAATGGATGGAATTATTGCCAATAATTGAGTAGCTGCCGAGGCAGCCAGGTGAATTTCTGGCTAGCTGTCGCGACAGCCAAGGCAGAAATGGCACCTATAAGTAGGTTGCCATTTCTCACGTTTTTGGCACCCAATTGACACAATTCTTCATCCCTCTCTCATATACTTTTCTCAAAGCACGGTGTTGCTTGGTGTGGTTCTTCGGAGAAGGTCTTCGAGTGAAGTTTTCTAGTTAAAAATTAAGGAAGTTATTCATATTGGTGATTTGATAACGTCGTAGCTAGACCTTCTAGCAGAGGTTGATTAAGGAGTTAACCATCTTGTTCATGTGGATACCGTAGAGGCACAGACGTATCAAGGTTTGTACTAAGTGATTTTAAACTCCACAACTCTGTGAAAGTATTTTTGGAACTAAGAGGTATGTATTTTATCGTTGTTTTGGTTATATTTTCACATAAGATCCATAGTGAAATTTTGGTTTTTAAATTTCACTGGGCCCAGTCATTGTCACTTGGCATACCTTGAATGGTTCAAGGAGGTCCAAATGACTATTATGTTCCGCAAAATTCCTACAATGGCATCAAAGCTATCAATTTTTTGTGTTGATATAACTGAACAAGTGATATTAGTATTGTGACAAAGATCACACAAAATCCTTATGTGATAAGGATTTCTTAATATTATTGCATTTTTCAAAATTAGATTTTGATTACCATTTGTCTTTAATAATTCTTCTAAATTAAGTTAATAGTTAACTTTAAGAATTATTTTATTAAGGCTGCTTAATTGTTCAAGTTGACATGCTGAAATTTAAATTTAGCATGCTAACATTTTCGGATGGTTTTACCATCATAACTAACTTGTTAACATTTAAATTTTAGCTCGCTAATGTTAACTTGCTAACATTTAATTTTAGCATACTAACTGCTGACGCTAACAAGCTCACATTTATTTATGCATGCTAACATTTATTCATGCAAGCTAACTTATATGGTTGGTTTAACCGCTTATGCTAACATGCTAATATTTTATTTTTAGCATGCTAACTTTATTACAGCCTTAATTTTATTTGACAATTGGTTAATTGCAATGATATTTGGACTATTAATTAAAATCCCTCATGAACAAAAATTAAGTCAAAATATATATGTTGCCTCATAAATGTCACGACCCCCTATTGGACGTCCGTGACCGGCACGGGAGGTAGGATTTCTCCTATTCCGTAAACCTCTAATCCCTGATTAACATTTTCACATGTTCATAACTACCCATTTCTAATACAAACAACATATAATATATATGGCCATCCATTTCCGGTGACCTAAGTAGCGTGCAATCCACGGCTCGCTCAACACCGCTTCAGTCTATGTATATACACATATTCATTCACACATACATATAGTTTACATATTGATCACGCGCTTCAGTGCGGGTGATCTATCCTATTCACATGCATAAGTCCTGTATACTGTCATACATATATTCAATCACACACTTGCATATAGTTTACATATTGATCACACGCCTCAATGTGTGCGATCTATCCTAGTCACATGCGGAAGCCATATTTTCATACAAACAGGTATTCAGCCACACATATATATAATTTACATATTGATCACACACCTCAATGCGTGTGATCTATCCTAGTCGCATGCGGAAGTCATATATATATATATACATGATATATACTATATCATAGGCTAAGTTCCCAACACCAAGACCTAACTTTAATCTGTATGAAGCCGACAAAACTAGAGTAGGACATATATATACAACAGTTGTATATGTACAAAAGCTACACCCAAAAAGGATTCATATATATATACATCAAGACTTAATTACATAACCCAAAATAACTACCGAGGCTGACTAAGCGTGAGGTCTTCAGATCTGTTCGCCTCCTTGAGAAGAAGTGGACGAGTTCCCGACGCTTGAACCACCTGTATCTGAAACATATAAACAGGAGGTGAGTCAAACCGACTCAGTGAGAAGCTCCCCCATCCCTGGCGTAGTAGCGGGTACCACTACAGTTGGGGGAAGGGAGCAACCACATCCACATGCGCATGAATAAGATTATATTACGACATTTAATATGATCAGGCAGTCAATATATATCATATTTGCAATAATTACCCTAATACATGCTTCTAACATAATTATTACTCCACGCGTCAATCAATTACAAACATATATCATATGGTTCAATGGTTAACACCTACTTATACACGTAGGTACTCACTTGCTGTCTCCCGCATTATGCGAAGAGAAATACTGGCCCGAAGGCAATCTTATGTTTGAACCTAGTTGATCACACTAGAAACTTTCTGACTCCAAGGGACGCTTAGAGTAATAGCCGGCAACTTGTCTGATCTCGGTTAAACCAAGGTAATGGCCACTATGTGGCATTTTTAATAACGACATAATCCCGTCTGTCCGACCAGGACGGCCGACTTGATCTACCCGGACTACCCTAAACAAACTCAACTAACATGTTTAACCTTGAAGGACACTTTATGTATAACTAATTGAACATTATACGTGTTTATTAGTTAGGCCTAGTTTCCCCCTTGTTAATTATGCAATACTCTCATTCACACTTAACCTCCTATGTTCAGTTTTCTTCAACATAGCATACAAACAAGGTCTTACAGTGACGATCGATGTGATTGGTTTCTAATGTTACTGAACTCTCACATATGAAATTATGACTCAATCCTACCACGGTAACATATAAGGTTCAATGAAGCATATTAACATATATCGACATGAGCCTAATCAGATAAGCACATATTTGGTTTGCATGTCCACTGTTTACTTACTAACCATACACACGTATTGTAGACTCATTCAAATAATATATTTCATATAATAATTGCATAAAATAGAGCAAACCACATTTTCACATAGTCATCCAACCCTGTGGGGCAGGGATGGGAGAGCCCCTCACCTCGCTGGCCCTCCTGATCAGTCCTCGGAGTACCTGAAGCTCCAATTACTCTGTGGTGCCCTATATACATGTACTTAAGCAATTTAGAAACGTGTAACTATGCATTTACCATGCACGTGTCATGCTAATGCTCATGCACACTTTAGATATCTCCAAGAACTAGATATTTAGTTCATTACGTCGTCTTATTTGCCCGTTCTGAAAGTCCATAATGTTTTAGTACCCGACTTTCACACACTTGAGCCATTTAGAACCGCTAAAAGCTTAGGTTAGAGATTCTAATTTAGTTAGATACCATTTCATGAGTTCGTAAGAACTTTTAACTAATAAAAGAATCTCTTTATGGCTCAAGAGAGGCCTTTGCTCACTCGTTCAATTGTTTCCCCTTATTTGCCGAGTAAGAGTTTAACTACTACCTCTATAATTATATATAAAAATATAATCGCGTATAAGTAGAGCCTTGGACCCAATTTAGTTGGTCTTAGGTGTCCTCCACGGACTAAGCCAAGGTGTCCAGCCCACATCACAGCTCCTTACTGTACGGTGGCTTGATATATCGCCTCTTTTTCACCGGATTTGGCTTCGGTTGCGACGGTAACAACTCGGGCTTTATTCCCTTGTATAATTCCAGCAATTACAACACCTACACTACTCCAATCCAAGTCTATTCATGCATCAACCTAGCCAATTCGAATTTTAGAGCAATTTTCTATCCCAATTTCCGTGATTTCCACAACCGGTCCATTCC
Organism: Senna tora; assembly: GCA_014851425.1. NCBI lineage: Eukaryota > Viridiplantae > Streptophyta > Magnoliopsida > Fabales > Fabaceae > Senna > Senna tora. The sequence goes on along the minus strand of CM026265.1, from coordinate 24,359,783 downwards.
TACGATTTAGCTTCAATTCTAAACCTCACTAAGCATTCAACAACACCTACTAAGCTCTAATTTATCCTCAGAATGTCCCAATTGGAAGAAATTGAAGATGTCCTAAAATCCCTAAAATTGGAGAAATTGGGGTTTTGAGAGATTGGGGTCTTCTTACCATATTCCAACCGAATGTGAAGCTTGCTGGGTGTTGAAGGAGGCTTCCAGTCACCGTCTCCAGCGTCGGAATGGTCTCACCGACGTGAAACCGGCTAGAACCCGTTGTGCCCCTTGCTTCCTCTCCTTCTCGGTTTCGTGCACCTCGTCTGCTCGATTTTGCTTCTGCTTTATTTTTTTGTGTGTTAATGAAATGGAAAGGGGGTCACGGTTTGGCCCCCCATTTATTTAATATTTAGCCTAAAAAAATAGTAAGTATTTAAATCCTAATTCTTTCCCATCTTTTTAATCCCATTTTCTTTTAAGTCTAAATAAATTTCCTTTTTTTTTTGAAAATAGGTAAAATTTTAGTTTTCTATTTCTTCTCTCTTCTTCATTTTATTTCAACTTTTTAATTTAATTTATTTTTCTTTCCCAAAGAAAAATAATTTAATAATATGATAATAATAAAAATTAATATCTCGGATATTACAATGAATATTTGACACTCGTTAAGGCCTTGATCGTTATTTGGTGGGTTTGCTAAAGCAAAGCACCTTATCTATCTTGGTGAGACGCGATGGGATAACTAAGTGATATCCAAATTGTCAAAGTATTTGGGTTGTTGACTTAACTAGGCAATCAATGAGAGTGAAGCCTAGAGGCATGGAGTTGGGCATAAATTTATTAAAGATAAATTTTGTACAAAGTGTTGTTCACCCAAGTATCCAAGAGTTACATATGATGTAATTGGCAAAGGGTTGCCTACCTAAATATTCTATTTTGGGCGATTAGCCAAAGCTAACTCAATAGTGGGTGAAATATGGATCTTGGCCCACTATAAAAATAAGTGTTATGATTTTTTAATAGAGAAGGCTATTATTTTGAATAAAATAGTGGGAGGAACATTTATTTTAAAGTCCTTATTAAATTTTTAAACGTAATATTTATTTTGCATATCTTTGCTATAGATAAATGGAAAATTCAGGAAGTAACATGTCACTTTGATTAGTCCTTGAGAAGGAAAAATTGACTGGAACAAACTTCCTTGACTGGTACAAAAATTTGAGGATTGTCCTCAAGCAAGAGCGAAAGCTATATGTACTAGAGGGACCCATTCGACAACCACCTGAAACAAATGCACCAAAAGTTGAAAGAGATGCTTATAAGAAGCATCATGATGATGCTTTAGATATTGGTTGTCTGATGTTGGCTATCATGAACTCTGAGCTTCAGAAGCAAATGAGAACATGGGATCTTATGACATGCTTGAACACCTTAAGAACCTAGATCAAGGACAAGCCAGATATATCTAAAGCATTATTCAGCTGCAAATTGGCAGAACGAAACCTAGTTGGTCCTCATGTACTCAAGATGATTGGGTATATTGAGAACATAGAGAGATTGGGTTTCCCAATGGGCCAAGAGTTGGCCACTGATGTAATTCTACAATCGTTGCCACAGAGTTACAATCATTTCATAATGAATTATAATATGAATGAAATTGATAAATCATTGCCAGAACTGCTTAGCATGTTGAGAACAGCTGAGCAAAATTTGCAGAAATCAAAGCCCAACGTCATTCTGATGGTTCAAAAAGGTAAAGGCGAAAAGAAAGGCAATGGTAAAACTACAAGACCTGAGCCTACACTTAGTGCACTAAGACCTAAGGGTGGTGTGGACAAGGAAGGTGAATGCTTCCATTGTCATAATCCTGGACATTGGAGTAGAAATTGCAGTATTTACCTTGAAGATCTCAAGAAGAAGAGAGGAAGTGAGACTTCCATTTCAGGTATTTATGTTATAGAAGTAAATGCAACTACTTCTACATCTTGGGTATTAGATACTGGATGTGGTTCTCAAATTTGCAATAATGTGCAGGAACTAAAAAGGAGTAAGACTCTGGCAAAAGGAGAAATTGTTCTACGAGTTAGAAGTGGAGGAAAAGTTGCTACCATAGTTGTAGGAACACATTCTCTTCTATTGCCTTCTGGTTTGATTAGAGAATTAAAAGACTGTTACTATGTGCCTACTATTACAAGATATATTGTTTTCTGTTTCCTGTTTGGACAAGGATGATTTTTCATTTATGATAAAGGACAAAAGGTGTTCTATTTATTTGAATGAAATACTTTATTGTCGTGCACAATTATTTAATGGTCTTTACATTCTAAATCTTGAACCTCATGTCTATAATATAAATACTAAAGGATTAAATCAAATGATTTAAATCGTACATACCTCTGACATTTTCGTTTGGGCCATATAAATGAGAAACACATATATAAGTTACACAAAGATGGTCTTTTGGACTCATTTGATTTTGAATCATATGAGGTATGCGAATCTTATTTATTTGGAAAAATGACTAAAGCCCCATTTACCGGAAACAGTTTAAGGGCCATAGATTTATTAGGTCTAATACATAGCAATGTATGTGCACCTATTAGTTCAACAGCTAGAGGTGGTTTTCACTACATTGCTTTTATTGATGACTTCAGTAGATATGGATATGTGTATCTTATGAAACAGAAGTCTGAAGCTTTTGAAAATTTCAAAGAATTCAAGAATGAAGTACAAAACCAACTTGACAAAAGCATTAAAGTACTACGATCAGATCGTGGTGGAGAATACTTAAGTCAAGAGTTTAATGACTATCTAAGAGAATGTGATGTTGTATCACAACTCACTCCACCTGGAACTCTTCAATGGAATGGTGTTTAAGAAAGGAGAAATCGTACTTTATTAGATATGGTAAACCCTAAACCCTTAGTTAATGAAAGTAACATTGAGAATAGATACTCTTGACATATGTGTGTTTTATAATTTTAATTTAAAGCATGAAACTTATAGATCAATTTTTTTAATAGACTAAAAAAATCTCAAATTTATCTTTCAAAAGTATAATTACTTCTCTTTCATAAAATTTGTTAATTAATTTTATTTTATAAAATGCTTTAATTTTATAAATCTTGACTTCTAATTCATTTCCTAGGTACTCTCATTCATGATCCTTCAAGATTTAACTTCTTGAATTTATTTAGATTTAATTTATCTTATACGAAGGTATAATCACTCACTTTTTATAATTCTTGTTAATTATTTTTATTTTTAAAATTGTGATAATTGTTTAATATGGCTGACTTATATTTTATGGTATAGGTACTAGGTACACTCATTCATTCTCCTTAACATTTGACTTTTTAATTTATCTACATTTGACTTTAAAAGATATAATTATATTACATTTATCTTGACTTCTAATTCATTTCGTACGTACTCTCATTCATCATCCTTCAAGATTTGAAAGTAAGAATTTATTCAGATTTAATTTATCTTATACGAAGGTATAATCACTCTCATTTTATAAATTTTGTTAATTACTTTTACTTTTTAAATTGTGATAACTGTTTAATATTGTTGACTTATATTTTATTGTATAGGTACTAGGTACTCTCATTCATTCTCCTCCAACATTTGACTTTTTAATTTTATCGAGAATTGACATCCAAAGGTATAATTTTATTACATTTATTAGGGAATATATTAATTCAACTCACATAAATTATATTAATATTAAACTTTACTAATAATTTGTACGCACATGAATTATATTAATATAGTTTAATATATTAATATATTTTTCCAATTAATTTACTTACTTTAATACAAATGATTAATATAGTTTATAAATAATTCCGTACAAACAATTATATATTTATTTATATATCAATAAATATATTAATTAATAGTTATGATAAATAAAGTAAACAATTAATTTTCAACAATTATGATAAACCACAATCAATCAAATCCTTGCTTCTTCTACTTTATTAAAACATTTTATTTATTGTAGATCTGGCATCAACATTTTCGTGATCTTCATTATCCAATGTAAGTAATCTTCAAAATCCTATTGATCATTTATTGCTTACAGTTGAAATTTATATAGATATAATCTTCAAAATTGTCACGACCCCAAATTGGCGTCATGACCGACATGGAATTCCAGGAAAAATTCTTGAACCCATTAGCCTGACCACTAGCATTATTTACCTAACCATTCAAATTTCACATAATTTGACAACCTTTAAGTATTAAAATATTAACTACAATTCCTACTGAAACTGGGATCCTGCCTGTGGAATTATGGAGCAACTCTAGAGAAAAACAAAGTGATATCGTTTATGCAAACACGAATGATGTGTGGCTCTCCAACTAACAGTATCACACTTGATCCGACCATCTACGAACCTGCTAAATCTGTATAGAAAGAAAAATGAAGAGAGTTTTGCAACTCAGTGAGTAGATAACATCTACCATAATAGGAACGGAACAAACCTGCACGCACGAGTTTCTCGCAAACCATTTCACGGTTGTATTTTTTTAGCAAAATATTATAAATAATAATAACATATAAACTTTTAAAACTAAAAGAAATATTATTTCCAAATCAAGTGTCTTTCCAAACCTTAACAAATTCATGTCAAAATCAAATAGGGAAACCAAATCCACAGAACCAATCAGAATAGACATGAGCAACAAGGCTCACGAATACAGACATGAGTAACAAAGCTCACGAACACATATCCAATCCACGTGTGTTGGCCGGCAAACGGGGCTACCAACACCCCTGCTAGTTGGGGTTCCAAGGTGCAATAAGGGCTAACGATACTGCGTTAGCTGTAGGGTTCCATATCATATGGCTTCCCAAACAAAAATAATTCCAATAAATATAGTTCGCATAATTAGAAATATAATAACTAGAATATCTTTCCATTTCAAATCACAGAATCAGAGTAATCAATAATCAGAATTTACTTTCTCAATTTAATGGCAAAAAGAAAAACTTTAAGTAATAATCTCTTCAAATAATAATCCCACAATATCGTCATATATAAGTTAAACACTATGGAGGTCATTCGTATAAAATGTCATCGAACAATTCAAAGAGTGATGATCACATCACCAGTTCAAAATGTAAAGTTCAACAATTGAAGATCGAAAGATAGTCAAAAGTGTCAAAGTTGGTTTGTTCCCCAAACTAGACTAATAGGCCAAAAGTAACGGAAATGTATAAGTTAGGCAAGAAAAACATACAGTAGGCATCATCCACTCACCGTGACATATCAAACTAACCGAAAGAACTCCATCACTTCAACTGTGACTCTCACACAAGGAGATCAATTACAAAAAACTAGTGGCATAATGAAGACTCACTTTAAATCACCCAATTTTTAATAAATATTGGAATTTAACTCAAACTAATTTATTAGATGGTTTTAGGAACCCCTATGTCACGACCCCAAATCAGGAGTACGGTTATATGCTTTGCATAAAATTTCACATACAAATTCTATGCTTAAAGCAATGACTCGAAAAAATTCATGACTCAACATCCTGAGCAAACTCACAAGTGCCCTACTACGACCGCGAGCACGGCCTCTAGCTCAGCCCCTGGGAAGCATTCTCTCCTCCCGGATCGACTTCTCATCTGTACGTGCAGGGATTCTACCGCGCCTCCTAGCCTGCCTAGTAGTCGGCGGTGTCACGACCCCCATTTAGAGGAACGTGACCGGCACAGACACAGACACAGGGAATATTCCTATGCCTCTAAGCCTTATCACCTGATTGACAAAATATCTATTGTTGAAAATACATTCACATGCAGTATAATACCATGGCTACACCGAAATGAGGTGTGAGTCTTAACCACGCGACTCAGTGAGGACTCTCCCATCACCGGCACAAAGCGGGCACCATAGCGCTGGGAATGAGAGTCATACACAACCACGTGCAAAAACAACTGATTACTGTTAATTAGCATACACTCTTGGTAATCACACGACAACAGAAATTTCACCTAAACACTCACATGCATTTAATAACTGTAAACATGCAGCAGTTTATTCCACGTCATCAATCAACAAGTAAACATGTAACATATAGTGTCGGCTTCTACTTACCGGTCTTCTCATATTTCAGCATGTCTGAATCAAACCAGACGTGTGGTGACGTAATCCTGTACGTTACCACTACGCTGCAAAATCAGCAATTATATGCAAAGACAAACAATTTGTACAAATACACAGATGCTAAACACACATCTACTTAATCTCCCAACCTCTGGGGTATCTACTAGCCACTACGTGGCTTTTCTACTTCGAACCCGTGCACTCGGGCTACTGGCCACCACGTGGCAAACATACTTAACCTATTCACTCGGGTAATGGTCACCTCGTGACAATTCTATTAATCAAACACAATCAATGTCAATCTATCAAACAACTGATCCGTAGCCACCAAGTGGCACGTCCTGACCCCTTGCTGTGGGGCAATAGCTTGAGCCCACTCATCCATTACCCAACCAGGCCACATTGCGGGCACGATATAACTCATATACCCGTAGGTTCCTCCTGTGTCTCCTTGTTCATATGGACGAGTATCCTTAACAAGATATAACTCATATACCCGTCCAGATGCACTCTCTGAGCCTCAAGCTATCGTCATAGCAATATAAAACCTTTCTAACCCTATTGCCAGGATAGGGCAATGACCATCGTCATGGTGATTATAAAACTGAGGTCTCAAGTGCCATCTGACGTTTTTCTAATTGATGTATCACATCGCTAGCATAATCAAATCCGAAACTCACCAATAACTTCTTTTGCATGATTATAATCTAAGTCACCGTCGTGACGAGTTTTCAAATTAAAAGCTTAGTCCTTCCTTACAAGGACTCTTGCCACCGTCGTGGGGAAAATTTAATAAAATACTCATCATGCCTCCGGAGTGTACGAGTCGGATTTGTAACACACAAATTATAGCAAACAATTACACTCTACTCCTATGTCTTCCTATCCAAGCTACTTTCCACAACCTATGTTCTAGTTCTTATATTCTTTTAGCATTCTATACCTCTAACTAACACATGTCAGACAAGCAGAGAATATAAATACTCATGTAATCCACATAACCATACAACCCTAGGAGCAGAGATGAAAGAGCCCTCACCTTGGCCAACCTTCCATGCAATCCTCTCCTGTAACTTTAGTCTCCTTAGAGTTCCTGTTGCGCTCTATTGCGTGCCGTTGTTCCTATAAGAACAACATTTACTTCATTAAGGTTATTACTTAGCTTAACATGTTATTTATCTCTTCATTGCTCTCACATGTAGTCCATGGTTGCCAAAGAGTCAAGCTCTTGGTCTTATTGGACTTCTCTATCCCAACTTATGCGTATCCTTCCTCGGACACTTGACTTACTCGAATATAACACTCTACTTGAGTGGTTCACATACTTGGATTTGAGTATTAGACCTCTATCTACTTGTATTCGCATCTAAGGAAGCTTATCAAGCTTGGTTGGATGGAATCCTAATTTTAGGAATGTCTAAGCATTATGATTTAACTTGTGTTCTTACTGGGTTTCTAAGAAATCTAGTTTCTAATCCTCAATACACCTCTGATTCACCCTACTTAAGGCTTCCTAATAATTATGAAGGAATAAAATTATCATTTTAGAATTTGGACATCATTGTTCCGCAAGTTTCCATCCTTGAGAAACAAGAAGGTACCTAAAATAATTCTTAATAAATATTCATAATTATCCTCGAGTGTTTAAGATCGAAGAGAGTAGGTTTAAAACTCTCAACGTCACCCTTAAGTGTATTTGGGCAAATCGAGCAAGGACCCAACACGTTAACGTCAAAGTTCAACCTTAATAACCTCAGGCCAGCTCTACATGGGTCTTGTTCAGCTAATATTTCCACAATATAATTTCAATTGGACCAATCCAAGCCTATTTACTCAAATCCAAGGTCCATTCCTAAGCTATCAACAATTTCCCCAATTTGGAAAAAAATTATAATTTCAACCCCAAATCCTTCCAAATTCGAATTTGGCTAAATCCGAAGATATAATCCCGATTCCTACCCCGACTAAATGTTCAAGAACACTTTCTAGGTCTCAATCTACCCTCGAAACAACTCAATCGAAGGTGAATCGAAGAAATCTCTAAAAATTGATAAATTGAGGGTTTCGAATGAAATTGGGGTTACCAACCTTGATTCGACTGGTGGGAGGTGTGGAAGATATTGTAGTCGAGCTCCGATGAGCTTTTCGGCGTCGACCCGCTCTCCTCCGGCAAGTTTCCGGTGGTTTCCCCTCTCTTCTTCTTCTTCCTCCACGGCTCCACTCTCTCTCTCTCTTCTTTCTATTTCTCTCTCCCCTGCGTCCCTCTCCTCTCTCTTTCTCTTACTCCTTTATTTTTTCTTCTTTCCTTTTCTTTTTCTTTTCTTTTCCCACGGCAACCCCCACACCTTTTTAATTAATTAAAATAATTATATTAATTAAATAAATAATAATAATAATAAAATAGTTATAATAAATAAATATAATTAAAATAAAATAATTAATAATTAAATAATTAAATAATTAAATGATTAAATAATAAATAAATATTATTAAAAATAAATTATTTAATAATTAAATAAATAATAACAAATTTGTATTTTTAATTTAATTCCTTTTCCTATTTAATTCAGGTTTCCAATTTCTTAGGTCTCGAATTAAATCCTAAAAAATTATTTTCTACTTCTTTTTCCTTCTCCTTTTTATTTTATTTTAAACTTCGAAAAGAAAATTTCTTTCCGGTTTCTTTTAACTTTCATTTTTTTTATTCATTTTAAAGTTTTAATTCATAGCCCCGAAATAAATCATTCTTTAATCCTCAAAATTTTTAAATAAATCATTTTTTAATCCTCAAAATTTTTCGGGGTATTACATTCTTCCCCCCTTAAGAAATTCGGTCCCCGAATTTCATCTCCTATGTGGGGTTGTTGGCTTGTTGCCCTCCCTTGACTCAATTTCATCTATGGTTTCCTTCAATGTGAAGGTTTTACCGTTTTACCCTACAGTTCATCTTTCTTTCCTAGGGACTCAAGGTCTCTATCTGGTTTCTACATATTCTTTCTATGACCGTTTGTATTTCTAGTTTCATAGTTAACCACCCCTCCGTGAGGTGTTAACCAACAGACTCCATCTGTCGTCGTATCCTTCCCCGAGGATACCAATCTTTCCTAGTTTCAATTTGCTTTGTGCTACTAATTTTGCAATGAAGTGTCTGGCACGTACCACATGCCATGCTCCAATTTAGTTCTCCGAGGAGTTGACTATTGCCTTCTCCAGTGAGGCTTACCTTAACTCAATCTGCTTGTCTGACTAGCTACCTTCGTAGTGACTTCTTATATCCGTCTTGGAACACGCCAAGACACTAGCTATTTGCATAGCACACTAAGTTCTATTTCTATAAACTCTAACTGACGAAGTACTCCCCTACGTCGGAGTCCCCGTACCTAAGTATCCTCTACTATCAAGCAGCTACCCTTCTGCTGGTATTCCCCCGATATATTCCTTGTAAACGACTTCTCCAGAAAAGTCCGTTTACATCTTACTACACCCTTCACTCTACATCTAGACTTACCGCTTACACGGCATACACCCTACGTAGGTGTTTATACTTTGTGCCATCAGTGTACCCAACCCTTCCGAGGTTGTTACACTCACTACCGACTCGGTTTACCCTACTCGTGTCCAACGAAACTAATGCCATGACACTAGCACAACTATGTATTACACTTGCCGTTTCTTCACCAAACAGTAAATGATCTTTCCTTTATGACTCGTGTTTCCCTTTCTTTTCTGGACTTCTACACTTACCCTTAGTGGCTTCCATAACCACTTCAGGTTACTCCCTATCAATATTCTATGTCTGACTAACTTAGACTCTTCTCTGACTACTACTTGTAGTAATTTCTGTTTATAATGGAAACTCATCAGTCTCCTCCATACCATCATATTCATTACTCTGCCCCAGGCTCGGTTCGGTCTTCACATCCGAAGACCTCGCTTAACACGACTATGACTGTGGATCTATACCATCCTCAGGTTAGTCCACTTAGAGTTGCACATCCTATGCTAACTCTACTCATTCGGTTTCCATTAGCTTTTACCCCAACTTGGCCCACTCGGACTCCTCAACTCACTTAAATCCTGTATTCCTAGTTGGAATAATTGATCCGTTAACTCCAGCATGAACCTTTCCGGACATGCTCTACTCCCCTTGACCAAACGGGATCTGCTCCCTCAGTTTGACTCTTTCCTTTCTTACAGTGTGGCATATGTTCACAAACAAATACCGCCTCTTGCAAGTGCGTTACCCGTTGGGTTCCAATCGCCCCCAGCGGTAGCATACCTGTTTTATCATTTTGGCTCACATCCCCAAATGCTTACCCGACTCCATTCCCATATTTCCTCTCTTCTTTTCCATTTCGTACCTACATGGTACTCTTTCTTCATGTATTTCTCAATACTCGTTACTCACTAAATTCTCCTTCTCGATTAACTGTCCTTACGGTAAATTTTTCTTTTATGGCACCTACATGGCCATTTTTATGTTTGGTTTGTCCACTCAGTCTCCACCCGTACACGGGCTTCAGACTAACAGATTTACGGTTAACCAACCTGTGGAACTAGCTTACCTAGCTATGTCCACTACAATATGTGTACTATACATGCACTTACGGTAATAGTTGGTGCTCCACCTCCTACTTGACTCTTATCCTATGGGGTCCTACAGGCTTCCGCTCTTCCCCCTTATGGGACTACTTATCCCTGTCTACTTTCTCTCCCCTCGGGCCTCCATGAGTCCCTTTGGGGTTTATATTTAACATTATCTCGTTCGAGAGCTATCTACCATAATAACACTCATTTTCTTATCTCTGGACGGTACCCGAAGGTCTACGCCCGTTTCCATTTCTAGACCTGCCCCGATCTAATACTTTCAGGTCCATAATCACCCTATGGCCTCTTAATTGGTAACCCTTAGGTCTACCTGCATACTCCCTTGGCACTTTAGCACTCTCTAGTGCTTTTCGATGTCTACTTAACTTTAATCACTCCAAGCGAGTGATTTCTCAACTATATCTACCATCCTTATACAGCTTACCTGTAAAAGGACTATTGTTTGGTAGGGTATTGGTCACATGAGTTAGTTTTCTTAGGCACCCTACAGGTTTTAAAAATTAATTCAAGTTTATTTCATTGAAAATGAAGCCTAAGGTTTTCGTAAATGGTTAGGGTTTAACCAATTGGAATGACACAAATTGAGAAAGAGTTTTCATGGAAATTTGCCTTCCAATGGTCATCCCTAGTATTTTCAAGAAAGTTTGAGGGTCTTTCAGAATCTCTCATCCAGAAAGACCAAAAAGATTTCACAAAAATTTCACATGTGATCAATATCCTATTCTTTATGCTCTTCCTTAAGCAACCAAAGAGAGTTTGGTGGCTTAATCCCTTCTTTTCCCCCTTGTTTGCTTAAGGAACCAGCAGTTCCTGGATCGAGCGCAGGGTTGGACTAGGCTCCTTCCCTGTGCCTTACCATTTACTCTGTTTCCTGCTCGGCATATGGTCAACCTCTACACGTTTACATATGCCTCTACTTCTTAACATCTATCTCTATGCCATATGGTTCGGCCACTTTGCCCTTCCATATACCGTATCCTGATTTTTCTAGTCCGTAGACTTCCACTTCTATGCTGTGGCATACACCACCTCTTTTCTGTTTACTTTCTTGGAATGACCATTCACTTCCTTCAGCCATAGCATACCACACAGTCGTGACCCATTCTCGTGGTCATCTTCCTGTCGGTCTCATGCCCCTTGTGTCACGACCCCCTATCAGACGTCTGTGACCGGCACGGGAAGTAGGATTTCTCCTATCCCGTAAGCCTTTAATTCCCTGATTGACATTTTCACATGTTTATAACTACCCATTTCTAATACAAACAATATATAGGATTTATGGCCATCCCTATCTGGTGACCTAAGTAGCGTGCAATCCACGGCTCGCTCAACGCCGCTTCAGTCTATACATATACACATAATCAGTCACACGTACATATAATATGCATATTCATCATGTGCTTCAGGGCGGGTGATCTATCCTATTCCCATGCAGAAATCCTGTGTACAGTCATACATATATTCAATCACACGCTTGCATATAGTTTACATATTGATCACACGCCTCAATCCGTGTGATCTATCCTATTCACATGCGGAAGCCATATTTTCATATAATCAGGTATTCAGTCACACATACATAGAATTTACATTTGATCACACGCCTCAATGCGTGTGATCTATCCTATTCACATGTGGAAGTCATATATATATATACACATGATATATACTATATCATAGCCTATATTCCCATCACCAAGACCTAACTTTAATCTGTATGAAGCCGACAATGCTAGAATTCATGTGTGATATGTATGTATAGACAGCAGATGTAAAAGTACAACACTACGCCCAAAAAGGATTCATATGTACATATACATCACAACATAAATACATAATCAAAATAACTACCGACACGAACAAAGCGTGCGGTCTTCAGAGTTGTCCACCTCCTTGAGAAGAAGTGGACGCGTTCCCGACTCCTGAACCACCTGTATCTGAAACATGTAAACAAGGCGTGAGTCGAACAGACTCAGTGAGAAGCTCCCCCATCCCTGGCATAGCAGCAGGTACCACTACAGCTAGGGGAAGGGAGCAACCACAACCACATGCGCATGAAATGCATTTATATTGTGACCTTTAATATGATCAGGCAATCATTATATCATATTCACAATTAAAAATCCTAATTCATGCTCCTAACATGTTTATTAATCTGCATGTAAACCAATCATAAACATATATCATATATTTTCATAAGTCATACATAGTTATGCTCGTAGGCATTCACTTTCTGTCTCCTGCATTACGCTAAGAGAAATACTGGCCCGAAGGCATTCACTTTCTGTCTCCCGCATTACGCTAAGAGAAATATTGGCCCGAAGGCAATGTCTTATTCGAACCTAGTTGATCAAACTAGGAACTTTCTGACTCTAAGGCACGCTTAGAGTAATAGTCGGCAACTTGTCTGACCCTGGGTAAACCAAGGTAATGGCCACTTTGTGGCATACTTACTGTTAACTAAATCCTGTCTGTCCGACCAGGATAACCGACTTGTTCTACCCGAACTAACCTAAACAAGTTCAAACAACCTATTCGACCTGGAAAGACGCCCTATAAATAACTAACTGAATATTACACGTGTGAATTAGCTAGGCCTAGTTTCCCCCTTTTCAATTATGCATCACTCCCACTCATACTTAACAACCTAGGTTCATTTTCCTCAATGTACCATACGGTCAAAACCTTTGCACGATGATCAATTTAAGTGGGTTCCTAATATTAATGAACTCTAACATATGAAATTACGACTCAATCCTACCCACGGTATCATATAAGGCTCGGTGAGCCACAATAGCACATATACACCTTGTGATTAATCATATAAGCACATATACTATTGCATGTTGACTACTTACTAACAAATCATACACGCGTAACACAAATCTATTCATATAAATATATTCCATATATCAATTTGCATAAAATAGAGCAAACCACATTTTCCACGTAGTCATCCAACCCTGTGGGGCAGGGATGGGAGAGCCCCTCACCTCGTTGGCCCTCCTGATCAGTCCTCGGAGTGCTTGAAACTCCAATTACCCTATGGTGCCCTATACACATGTATATTTAAGAAATTTAGAATGTGTAACTAAACATATCACATGCAGGTCTCATGCTAATGCTCATGCACCCTCTAGCTATTTTCCACGAACTAATTATTTAGGTCGTTACGTCATTTTATTTGCTCTTTCCGAAAGTCCAGAATGCCCCATATTCGACTTTCGCACTTTCGAGCCATTTAGAACCTCTAATTGGTTAGGTTAGACATTTCCACTTGTCTAAATTTCCCTTCGTGTGTTCATATTGGTATTTTACTAAGAAAAGAATTAAATTCACGGTTCAAAAGAGGTTCTAGCTTACTCATTTTACCGTCTCCCTTATTCGCCGAGTAAAAGCTTAATTATTACCTCTTTAATTATATATAAAAATATAATTGGGTATACTTAGAGCCTTGGAACCAATTTAGCGGGTCTTAGGTGTCCACTACGGACTAGACCAAAGTGTCCAACCCACCGCACAGCTCTTTACGGTACTGTGGCTTAGTATTTCACCTCTTTTTCACCGGATTGGGTTCCGGTTGAGACGGTAAATACTCGGGCTTTATTCCCTTGACTATTTCCAGCATTTATAACACCTATACTACTCCAATCAAAGCCTAAACATGCATCAAACTATCAATTTCGAATTTATAGCAATTTTCTAGCTAAATTTTCTTAATTTCCATACTTGGTCAATTCCTACGGTTTAGTTCCGATTCTGAACCTCACTAAGCTTTCAATAACACCCACTAAGCTCAAATTTAACCCCAGAATGCCCCGATTGGAAGTATTTGAAGAATTCCTAAAATACCCGAAATTGGAGAAATTGGGGTTTTGAAGGATTGGGGCTTCCATACCTTAATTCAATCGGATGGGAAGCTTAATGAGTGGTGAAGATGAAGTCCGGTGGCCTTCACCGGCGGCGGAACCCGTCCTCCGGCGTGATTCCGGTCCAAACCCGTCGTGCCCTTGCTTTCTCCCCTTTTTGTGTGTGAGCTCGTGCCTCTGCTTCTATTTTTTGTGTGTGCGTTTTTGCTTTTGTCTACTTCTCTACTTCTTTTTTTTTTATTATATATATTAATGAATTGGATGGGGGGGGGGTCACGATTTGGCCCCCCCATTAATTTAATATATCTTATATATATATATATTTGTAGTTTAATGTAAGGGGGGTCACGGTTGGCTCCGTATATTATTTTATTATTATATTTCTTTTTTTTTGTTTAGTAAAGGATAATAATAATAATTATTATTATAATAATAATAATAAAATATATATATATATATATATATATATATATATATATATATTTAGTTATTTTCTTTTCTTTTTCCCCATCCTTTTTTTATCCCTATTCCTTTTAGGTCCTAGAAAAATTACATATATTCCCTATTATTTTGTCCTTTATTTTATTTTAACTCTTTAATTTTTTAATTTAATTTATTTTTCTTTCTGTAAGAAAAATAAATTAAATATTAATGAAAATAATTAAATCTAAATATCTCAGATATTACAATCTTCCCCCCTTAAGAAATTCAGTCCCTGAATTTCAAGAATACACTACTAACCTTAGTCTTGAAACAGATGAGGATACGTCCTGCGCATTTCACCCTCGACCTCCCATGTAGCTTCTTCAGTCGAGTGATTTCTCCACAAAACCTTAACCAATGGAATCTCTTTCGTTCAGAGTTTCTTCAACTTCCGATCTAAGATTTCCACTGGCTCCTCTTCATATGTCAGATTTTTGGTTAGTTGCACGTCTTGCGATTGAATCACGTGCGAGGGATCGGGAAGATATTTCTAAAGCATTGATACATGAAAGACAGGATGTACCCCCTCCAACTCCGTAGGCAATTCCAACCGGTATGCTACATTTCCAACTCGTTCTAGGATTTCAAATGGTCCGACGTACCGAGGACTTAGCTTCCCCTTCTTACCGAACCGCATTACGCCTCTCATCGGTGATACCCTCAAGAACAGCTGTTCACCAATGGCAAATTCGAGTTCTCTCCTTCGATTTTCTGCATAGGACTTCTACCTACTCTGAGCCGTTAACAATATTTCCCTTATGCATTTCACCTTTTGCAAGGCATCTTGTAACAATTCTGGTCCAATTAGACTAGCTTCTCTGACCTCGAACCATCCAATCGGGGATCTACACCTACGACCGTACAAAGCCTCGAAAGGTGCCATTTGGATACTTGCTTGATAACTGTTATTGTAAGCAAACTCAGCCAAAGGTAAATACCTTTCCCAACTTCCACCGAAATCCATAATACACACCCGAAGCATATCTTCAAGAATCTAAATGGTTCTTTTTTATTTCCCATCGGTCTGTGGGTGGAACGCAGTACTCAAATCAACTCTAGTTCCCAACACTTCCTACAATGACTTCCAAAACCTGGAAGTGAACTGTGGCCCTCTATCAGATATTATGGACACTGGCACACCGTGCAATCTAAGGATTTCTGATAGATAAATCTGTGCATATTGACTCACTCCGTAAGTGGTCTTAATTGGCAGAAAGTGCGCGGACTTAGTCATACGATCCACTATCACCCAAACCGAATCAAATCCACGTTGTGATCTTGGCAACCCTGTTACAAATCCATAGTTATCCTCTCCCATTTCCACTCAGGTATTTCTATCTGTTGTAACATTCCGGCGGGCTTCTGGTGTTCAGCCTTGACTTGCTGACACACTATACACATGGCTACATAGTTTGCGACATCCCTCTTCATGCAATTCCACCAATACAACTGTTTCAGGTCATGATACATTTTATTAGCTCCCGGATGGATAGTATAAACAGTCCGGTGTGCTTCTTCAAGGATTCTTTCTTTCAAATTATCAACCATGGGAACACACAACCGTCCCTCCAACCGAAGTACTCCGAAATCATCAATAGAGAATCGGACGTCATCCCCCTTCTCTTTAGTTACAGTATCCTTGATTTGCTTGAGGTCGGTATCTTCATCTTGTCTAGCCTTCACCTCTTCTACCAGAGAGGACTTAGCTTGCAAATGAGCTAAAAGTGAGTTAGAACTCCCAATCTCAAACTGCTTCCCCGTTTGTTCTAGCTCGTGCAGTTCTCTAATCAACGGTCTCCTTTCTTCACTTATATGAGCACGACTGCCCATGGATTTCCGGCTCAGAGCATCGACTACCACATTAGCCATTTCTGGATGATACAAGATCGTGCAGTCGTAGTCCTTCAACAACTCTAACCATCGACGTTGTCTCAAGTTCAAGTCTTTCTACTCAAAAATGTATTTGAGGCTCTTGTGGTCTGTATGAAGCCGACAATGCTAGAATTCATGTGTGATATGTATGTATACACAGCAGATGTAAACGTACAATGCTACGCCCAAAAAGGATTCATATATACATATACATCACAACATATATACATAATCAAAATAACTACCGACGCGAACAAAGCGTGTGGTCTTCAGAGTTGTCCGCCTCCTTGAGAAGAAGTGGACGCGTTCCCGACTCCTGAAGCACCTGTATCTGAAACATGTAAACAGGGGGTGAGTCAAACAGACTCAGTGAGAAGCTCCCCCATCCCTAGCGTAGCAGCGGGTACCACTACAGTTGGGGGAAGGGAGCAACCACAACCACATGCGCATGAAATGGATTTATATTGTGACCTTTAATATGATCAGGCAATCAATATATCATATTCACAATTAAAAACCCTAATTCATGCTCCTAACATGTTTATTAATCCGCATGTAAACCAATCATAAACATATATCATATATTTTCATAAGTCATACATAGTTATGCTCGTAGGCATTCACTTTCTGTCTCCTGCATTACGCTAAGAGAAATACTGGCCCGAAGGCATTCACTTTCTGTCTCCCGCGTTACGCTAAGAGAAATACTAGCCCGAAGGCAATGTCTTATTCGAACCTAGTTGATCAAACTAGGATCTTTCTGACTCCAAGGCACGCTTAGAGTAATAGCCGGCAACTTGTCTGACCCTGGGTAGACCAAGGTAATAGCCGCTATGTGGCATACTTACTGTTGACTGAATCCTGTCTGTCCGACCACGATAACCGACTCGATCTACCCGAACTAACCTAAACAAGTTCAAATAACCTATTCAACCTTGAAAGACGCCCTATAAATAACTAACTAAATATTACACGTGTGAATTAGCTAGGTCTAGTTTCCACCTTTTCAATTATGCTTCACTCTCACTCACACTTAACAACCTAGGTTCATTTTCTCAATGTACCACACAGTCAAAACCTTCGCACAATGATCAATTTAAGTGGGTTCCTAATATTAATGAACTCTCACGTATGAAATTCTGACTCAATCCTACACACGGTATCATATAAGGCTCGGCGAGCCACAATGGCACATATACACCTTGTGATTAATCATATAAGCACATATACTATTGCACGTTGACTACTTACTTGCAAATCATACACGCGTAACGCAAATCTATTCATATAAATATATTCCATATATCAATTTGCACAAAATAGAGCAAACCACATTTTCCACGTAGTCATCCAACCCTGTGTGGCAGGGATGGGAGAGCCCCTCACCTCGTTGGCCCTCCTGATCAGTCCTCAGAGTGCTTGAAACTAAAATTACCCTGTGGTGCCCTATACACATGTATATTTAAGAAATTTAGGTGTAACTAAACATATAACATGCACGTCTCATGCTAATGCTCATGCACCCTCTAGCTATTTTCCAAGAACTAATTATTTAGTTCGTTACGTCGTTTTATTTCCTCTTTCCGAAAGTCCAGAATGCCCCATATTCGACTTTCACACTTTCGAGCCATTTAGAACCTCTAATTGCTTAGGTTAGAGATTTCCACTTGTCTAAATTTCCCTTCGTGTGTTCATATGGTTATTTTACTAATAAAAGAATTAAATTCACGGTTCAAAAGAGGTTCTAGCATACTCACTCTACCGTCTCCCTTATTCGCCGAGTAAAAGCTTAATTATTACCTCTTTAATTATATATAAAAATATAATTGAGTATACTTAGAGCCTTGGAACCAATTTAGCGGGTCTTAGGTGTCCACTACGGACTAGACCAAAGTGTCCAACCCACCGCACAGCTCTTTACGGTACTGTGGCTTAGTATTTCACCTCTTTTTCACCGGATTGGGTTCCGGTTGAGACGGTAAATACTCGGGCTTTATTCCCTTGACTATTTCCAGCAGTTATAACACCTATACTACTCCAATCAAAGCCTAAACATGCATCAAACTATCAATTTCGAATTTATAGCAATTTCCTAGCTAAATTTTCCTAATTTCCATACCCGATCAATTCCTATGGTTTAGTTTTGATTCTGAACCTCAAGCTTTCAATAACACCCACTAAGCTTAAATTTAACCTCGGAATGCCCCGATTGGAAGTATTTGAAGAATTCCTAAAATACCCAAAATTGGAGAAATTGGGGTTTTGAAGGATTGGGGCTGCCATACCTTTATTCAATCGGATGGGGAGCTTAATGAGTGGTGAAGATGAAGTCCGGTGGCCTTCACCGGCGGCGGAACCCATCCTCCGGTGTGATTTCGATCCAAACCCGCCATGCCCTTGCCTTCCCCCCTTCTTGTGTGTGAGCTCGTGCCTCTGCTTCTATTTTTTTTTTGTGCGTTTTTGCTTCTGTCCACTTCTCTACTTCTCCTTTTTTTTATTATATATATTAATGAATTGGAGGGGGGGTCACGATTTGGCCCCCTATTAATTTAATATATCCTATATATATATATATATATATATATATATATATATATATATATATATATATATATATATATATATATAGTTTAATGTAAGGGGGGTCACGGTTGGCCCCCCATATTATTTTATTATTATATTTCTTTTTTTGTTTAGTAAAGGATAATAATAATAATTATTATTATTATAATAATACCCTGGCCCTGTTTATTCTTGTCTGTAAACTTTCCATTTCAATCGCCCCATGGGCTTACTTTCTTTTCTACACGCCAAGCGTGTCTTTTCTTTCACTTTACAAACCATTCCTAGCCTGAACTATCATTCACTGCATATTTCTATTCTACTTGCATTCCATACTATAATCAAACAACTTCTGCCTATACCAAAGCAGACAACGCGTCGCTAACAGAGCAGACGCATCGTCTCATTTGACACCTGCAACAATCACACATTGTAGCGCATTCCTGCCTACAATTCAACCAAATGTGCCTGTGTCTAGGTAGCATCCTCCATGGATGCCTCCTTTCCCTATTATGGCGTCCTAAGGTTCCCGGGGTCACAGCCACCCCACCTTACGCCTTAGTGCTCATCGGCACTTGTGTACTGTACAGGTTATATGCTTTGCATAGAATTTCACATACAAATTCTATGACTGAAGCGATGAATCGAAAGAATTTATGACTCAACATCCTGAGCAGCCTCACAAGTGCCCGTCGGAACCACCATTACGTTCGGATTTGTAATGGCTAGCCCAACTGACACCCGAGACTACTAGTTAGCCTGATCACACCCTTCAAGAGTAACCAGGCTCTAATACCAAGTTTGTCACGACCCTCGTTTAGAGGACCGTGACCGGAACAGACATAGGGAATATCCCTATGCCTGTAAGCCTTATCACCTGATTGACAGAATATCTATTTTTGAAAATACATTCACATGCAGTATAATACCATGGCTACACCGAAATGGTGGCCTATCCTAGGCAAGAAAATCCACAGCCAGTGCCGCTTCAGGATAGAAATATAGGAAAACACACATAATATATATAACCTGTGTACTAGCTACACATCCGAACATGCCGCCTATCCTATTCACATGCAACAGATATATGTATATATGTATTTTGGAAACAAGTTTTCCTTGTATGCGATATAACTAATCCTGATCTTTATGGTGTGTGAAGCTAACAGTTCTAGATTTAGTGATACAATCTAATTGGGTACGTCTATGATTTACTTTATGATACAATGATAAAGTAAATTAAATTACAATTACAATTTATTCACCCACATGAACAAGTTGTGGGTCTTGGAAAGTTTTGCTTGTCCCTCGTTCCACCGAGACTTCTTCCACCTGTACTTAACCTGTCTCTGTGTAGTAAAAATGAGGTGTGAGTCTTAACCATGCGACTCAGTGAGGACTCTCCCATCACCGGCGCAAAGCGGGCACCAAAGCGTTGGGAATGGGAGTCATACACAACCACATGCAAAAACAACTAGTTAATGTTCATTAGCATACACTCTTGGTGATCACACGACAACAGAAATTTCACCCAAACACTCACATGCATTTAATAACTGTAAATATGCAGCAGTTTATTCCACATCATCAATCAGCAAGTAAACATGAAACATATAGTGTCGGCTTTTACTTACCGGTCTTCTCTTGTTTCAGCATGTCTGAATCAAACCAGACGTGTGGTGACGTAATCCTGTACGTTACCACTATGCTGCACAATCAGCAATTATATGTAAACACAAATAATTTGTACATACACATAGATGCTAAACATACATCTACTTAATCTCCCCAACTCTGGGGTATCTACTAGCCACTACATGACTTTTCTACTTTGAACCCGTGCACTCGGGCTACTGGCCACCACGTGGCAAACATACTTAACCCATTCACTCGGGTATTGGTCACCTCATGACAATTCTATTAATCAAACACAATCAATGTCTATCTATCAAACAACTAATCCGTAGCCACCAAGTGGCACGTCCTGACCCCTTGCTGCGGGGCAATAGCTTGATCCCACTCATCCATTACCCAACCAGGCCACATGGCAGGCACGACACGACGTCTTGAAGTACTGATACACCCTAGACCAACTCCACAGAACGATTTCTATTTTACTAGGTTAGGCTCACGGTTTACCCGATGGATCAACAATTCTTCTCCTTGTTAATATGGACGAGTATGCTTAACAGGATATAACTCATATACCCGTCCAAATGCACTCTCTGAGCCTCAAGCTATCGTCATAGCAATATAAAACCTTTTTGACCCTATTGCCAGGATAGGGCAATGACAATCGTCATGGTGATTATAAAACTGAGGTCTCAAGTGCCATCTGACGTTGTTCTAGTCGACGTATCACATCGCTAGCATAATCAAATTCGAAACCCACCAATAACTCCTTTTGCATGATTATAATCTAAGTCACCGTCGTGACGAGTTTTCAAATTAAAAGCTTAGTCCTTCCGTACAAGGACTCTTGCCATCGTCGTGGGAAAAATTTAATAAAATACTCATCATGCCTCTGGAGTGTACGAGTCGGATTTGTAACACACCAATCGTAGCAAACAATTGCACTCTACTCCTATGTCTTCCTATCCAAGCTACTTTCCACAACTTATTTTCTAGTTCTTGTGTTCTTTTCGCATTCTATACCTCTAGCTAACACATATCCGACAAGCAGAGAATAAACATACTCATGTAATCCAAATAAGCATACAACCCTCAGAGCAGGGATGAAAGAGCCCTGACCTTGGCCAACTTTCCATGCAATCCTGTCATGTAACTTTAGTCTCCTCGGAGTTCTTGTTGCGCTCTATTCCGTGCCGTTGTTCCTATAAGACCAACATTTACTTCATTAAGGTTATTACTTAGCTTAACTTGTTATTTATCTCTCCATTGGTCTCACATGTAGTCCATGGTTGCCATAGAGTCAAGTTCTTGGTCTTATTGGACTTCTCTATCCGAACTTATGCGTATCCTTCCTCGGAGATTTGACTTACTCGAATATAACACACTACTTGAGTGTTTCGCATACTTGGATTTGAGTATTAGACCTCTATCTACTTGTATTCGCATCTAAGGAAGCTTATCAAGCTTGGTTGGATGGAATCCTAATTTTAGGAATGTCTAAGCATTATGATTTAACTTATGTTCTTACAAGGGTTCTAAGAAATTTAGTTTCTAAACCTCAATACACCTCTAATTCACCCTACTTAAGGCTTCCTAATAATTATGAAGGAATAAAATTACCATTTTAGAATTTGGACTTCATTGTTCCGCAAGTTTCCATCCTTGAGAAACAAGAAGATACCTAAAATAATTCTTAATAAATATTCATAATTATCCTCGAGTGTTTAAGATCGAAGAGAGGAGGTTTAAAACTCTCAACGTCACCCTTAAGTGTATTTGGGCAAATCGAGCAGGGACCCGGCACGTTAACATGAAAGTTCAACCTTAATAACCTCAGACCAGCTCTTCACGGGTCTTGCTCAGCTAATATTTCCACAATATAATTTCAATAGGACCTATCCAAGCCTATTTACTCAAATCCAAGGTCAATTCCTAAGCTGTCAACAATTTCCCCAATTTGGAAAAAATTATAATTTCATCCCCAAATCCTTCCAAATTCGAATTTGGCTAAATCCGAAGATATAATCTCGATTCCTATCCTGACTAAGTGTTCAAGCACACTTTCTAGGTCTCAATCTACCCTCGAAACAACTCAATCGAAGGTGAATCGAAGAAATCCCTAAAAATGGAGAAATTGAGGGTTTCGAATGAAATTGGGGTTACCAACCTTGATTTGATTGGTGGGAGGTGTGGAAGATATTGTAGTCGAGCTCCAGTGAGCTTTCCGGCATCGACCCGCTCTCCTCCGGCGGTTTCTATAACATCCCAAAAATTTAAACCCAACTTTGAGCAAAAAGCCTGACTATTGACATTTTCCATAAATTGTTGACTTTTTCTAAAAGTGTTGCCTTTTTCTTTAATATGTTTGACTTTTTGATTTTTAGGTGTTTGAATGTGTTTGCCTTTATCTTTGCTTGTAAATAAGTCTATAAAACCCTAACTAGAGGCCAAGAGACCCAAAAATCAGAGAAAAATGACCAAAGGAACCCAAACCATAACCCTAGGGACTAAACTGAAAGGAAAAACAGTTTTTAACCTTTTTCTATAGTGAGTTAAATAGGGTGGAAAAGACCTATTTCACCCTAGAAAGATACCCTAGGACACTCTAGAGATAACCTAAGACTTAGCTAAGGGACCCCAACCTCAAGAAAAGCCCTAAAAAGAAAGAACTGAAAATTGAAGGTAAAGAGCCCTTTAGCTTACTTAAGGCCTAAGGAAGTTCAATTTAACCACTTAGAGGCACCCTCAATTACCCTACAAAGTGCCAGCCATGAAATTAAATAAAAAAAACATAATTAGGTAGGTTACATATTCTAAAAATAGAGATTCATGAGAAATTTATTGCAAATAAACCCCTTTTTTAATGCCTTTAAGAACTTGTAACTGAATTTACTATCTTTAAAGAGAAACAAATACCCAATTAAGGTAGTTATAACATCCAGCAACTTAAGAATCCTGAATACAAGATTAAGACAAACCATGTTGAGGCTGAAAAACCGAGTTTTAGCAAGAACCCACGTAAGTATGAAACCACTCAAGTCACCTCACCTAAACTAAGACTACCCGAGGCCTAAGTATCTAATTACCCACCCAAACAACCCTTAAGGCTGCCAGCACATCTCACTTAGGTGTCTTAACACAAAATTAAGAAGCACCAGCAGCTGGACACCTTGCCTTCCTAATCATTTCAACCTCAAACGATTTGAAACCTATATAAAGAGTGAAACCGGGAAGGATGGGCACCAACAACTAAAACTGAAAAGGAGAGCTGAGAGAAAGTGTGTTGAGGATTCAGAAGGAAGGCTGGAGCTGTGGAGGAGCTGAAGGTTTGAAATTTTGCAGCTGAAGGTAGAGAGAGAAACAGAAATACACACACACATACACACCCGAATTTTGTTGTTGTTGCACCAAGTTACCCACTCAATCCAGAAGCTCAAACTCGTGATTCTTCTTCTGAAAATCAAGGTAACATAGTCTTACCCTTCCTTCTCCATCCCTAAGCCAAGAGCATCCATCCATGGTGGTGGTATGAGCCTCTATGATTCAGTTTCTCGTTGCTGCCACAGAGAGCTCTGTTTTGGGCAGTGTTGCTTCTAGGAAGCATATCACTCTCATTTCTTGTCCAAATTTAACGTGTGAGTAGTCAATAGAAAGCTAAAAGAATGAACTTTAAAAGCCCATTTATTCATGTATGATCAGAGGCTTTCGTACAGGGGTCCAGAGCCTCCAAAACGTGCTGATTTTCTAATAAAAATGCTGTTTTTCTGATATGAAAATATATGCTTGATGTTTTGTTGTTTCTGGTGTTTTGGGTACTGAACTGAGTCTAAATGAACTAATAAATGATATTAGGACTATGAGAAGTTGAAAACTTTCATGGTTCACTTCTGAAAACTTCTGGTTCTATAATGTGATTTTTCTTTGATGAATAACCAAAAAGTTTATTCTAAAGTGATCCTTTGGTTTTCATTTTTGGAATCTCCATCCCATTTCTGTGCCACTACTTCCAGGGATGTTCGAGGTGGTTGCTGGCTCAGAATGGCTTGAGAGATGCCAAATTTCAGAATAGAGATGTTGAGATAGATTGTTGTTTTGAGAATAATAAAAGTATAAAGTTTGTGTGATAGTACAACTTGAGATTTTACCACTGCACTTGTAAACTTATCACCACTGCAAATTGTGAAATTTAACATGATTTAATAAGGTTCCTAATTGCCAATACTCTGGGAAATACTTGCTGGAATTTTAGAGGAATTTTGTAAATTTCAACTATATGGGTATGCTAGTAAGGTTATAAGTTCTATGTCTGGTTAGTTTTAAGTGGGTGGATATATTAGACCATAAATCACTGTAAAAGTTACTGAAATTCCCTTGCTGAACTTGTCTAAATACCCTAAGTGGCTTAATTGGCAAAAGCATACATTTGGTGTTTGTGGAATTGCCCTTGCTGTCAAACATGTTTCCTGAGGTTAGGGAAGTCTAAAACAGTAAAAAGAAAAGTGCCAAGAATGAAAGAAAGAGTAATAGGGTCCAAATACCCCTAGAGTGGGAGTTGGGTAAAGTAAGCATGAAAAGAGTCAACTAGTGGGCTAAAACTTGGGTACTCAGGTTCTAAGAGGGTAGGCCTATCCTCCCACCCTCTAAACCCCCCTAAGTACCCTCACCAAACAGAAAATGAACTAAGTTATGGCCTAGAAGACATTAAAGGGTCAAAAGAGGGAAATGGCAAAAAGAGGGAAAATACTTGCAAAAATGGAAGCTCTGTACTGATGTGGCTGCACCCACTTGCTGTGCAAGCCACAAGTGGACTTAACTTGCTTAGGAGATACTAAATTGGGCTGGCAGAGGTCAAAACAGAAAAGGGTATGCAATAGGGACTAAAATTAACTAAATTTGTTGTTTTTGCCCCTTTAACAGAATCTGTGTGAATTGAGTGAATTGAGGTTGAGTTTCTATATTTTCTGATCCTATGTGTTAGTGTGGTCCTCTATATTGGCAGGTAAGTGGTCAAAGTGGCATCTAACCCTGTTTAAATACCTAACTTGATTTCTTTGCAATTATATGCATTTTGTTGCAAAAGTATGACCTCTGTGTGTAATCTTTCTGTGGAAACTTCATTAGCAAGTCACAAATAGCCTTTAGGTACTTGTTGCACCTTGGTTTTAGCTTGAAACAACCCAGAACAGAATTTGGGTCTTAATAGGGACCAATTTGCAAGAGAAACTTGAGAAAAGCTGAAAATTGCTATTTTTACCCAAATTCTGGTTAGATTCTGTTGGGATTTTCTGGATGTGTGTAGCAGGACCTAATTGACTCTTTTGGTGACTGAATGTGGTCAAAATACTTGAATTGTGCCTTGATTCCCTTCACTTTAAGGAATAAGACTCTTCTGAAAAGATTTGTGAAATTAAGGGTCCAAGTGCAATTGTCTTTATTGGAAAACTAGCCGAGGGTGTTAAGTATGTGTTAATGATGCTTGTGGTGAAATTTCTTGATCATTGGATGTTTAAATTAAGAGTTATGCCTATTACTTGCTGTGTAAGTCATATTTGGCGTTGTGATTGACTTATGTTTGACTTTTAAGTTGACCAGTGGCTGAATTGATTGTTTTGTCGGGCTATTTAATTGTGTGGCATCCAAATCATGAAAATGAGTTTTTGCATGCATCTGGGAACTGAAAATGCCTTGGAGGGCATGTATTTGAGCATACATCTGTGTGTGATGTGTATGCCCTTGGAGGGGTAAAATGGTAAAATTGCCCTGGAGAAGCAATATCTGTGTTTTGATGTGTATATGCCCTTGGAGGGGTAAAATGGTAAAATTGCCCTAGAGAGGCAATATCTGTGTTTGATTTGCATATGCCCTGGAGAGGCAATTGATTGACAACTAAGTAAACATTACCTGTGGATGAAAAATTATATTGTATAATTTGATCTGTATGAAAAGGGCACACTAGGCTGGCTAGGAATGCGTCCGGGACATAGCTACCTAGCAACTAGTGAGGAAATAATCCAGTCCGGGACTGTGATCCTAAGGTTCTAATTTGTGTGCACACTAGGGGACGCCCTGGGATGTTAGGTAATTTCCTGTTAGCCTTATTTGGGCAGGCTTTTCCATAGTGTTAAATGGTAAGTCGATATTGTCCTGTTTCATTAGATTGTTTTAAATTAATGGTAATGGTTTAACAAGTTGTACAGGTCCTAGAGAGACTTGATGATTGTGGTATGGCTGATAAATGCATGTAGTGGTAAACGTGCATATTTTTTTAAGGAAAATGACTTTTTATCTGTTTACAGCTTTTCAGCATGGTTATATATTCTGAACAGCGTAAATCACTACAAGAAAATAGGAAACTAGCCACGGTTAGAAGAGGCCTCTAACGGCGGTTCTGACCGTGGCTAGGACTTTGGCGGCAGTTCCTCAACCATCGCCAAATGATGCGTCGGGACCACTTCTAGCGACGGTTAAGCCAACCGTTGGAACAACCGCCGTTAGGCATATTTTTACCTAACAGCGGTTACAACCGTCGCTAGAGGTTTGACCTAACGGCGGTTCCAACCGCCGTTAGAGTAAGTAATCTGACGGCGGTTCCAACCGCCGTTAAATGAACTAACTCTAACGGCGGTTGCAACTGTCGTTAGAATTAGTTAAGCTAACGGCGGTTGTAACCGCCGTCAGATTACTTCACCTAACGGCGGTTCCAAGCGCCGTTAGCGTTAGTTCATTTAACAGAATTAGTTAATTTAACGGCAGTTTCAACCGCCGTTAGATTACTTGTCGCCATATTTATGGTGTTGGAGCTTCCTTTGGCGACGGTTACAACCGCCGTTAGAATCATTTTTTTAAAAAAAAAAAATTTAGGTTTTTGTTTCTTTGTAACATTCATATTCAACCTATTCAAGAGTTTGCACATCAATAAATAAACTCCAGCAACAATAACAATAAATAAATCAAGCCTAATAGAATTTAAGATAAATTCAACACTAATAATAAAGTTTCATTTGCATATAAATTCAAAATGAAGTCTTGACAACATATAATAGAATTTGAGATGACTTCAACAACTACTAATAAAGTTCAAGAGTATATAAACTCAAAATAAAGTCTTCACAACATAATTCCAATCTCAAAATATAAAGGATACATTAATAGCAATTAAAAAGTTTAGTACTAGCAACAAAATAAAACTAATTAAATATAACTAACATCAAAATAGAACTACATAAATATATAAGATCATGGATCATGACTAGCTCCAGATGATCGTCGACGTGATGCTTCTGCGCTTCCTATATCAGGTGCCTGTAATTAGAAAAAGAAAGACAGTTAGATTTTATAAAAACGCGTAGTGTCTATTTTAACATTGTTGTAAAGAAAAGAAACATTTATGTTACCTGTGTTGCAGGACATGATACCTCGCCAACAATCACAGATGGTATTGTTACTCCTATGTGATCAGCTAAATATTTGACCATGTGATATTGCTGAACTTTCTCCATTTCACGCTCCTTTTCTAGAGCTTCAAACTTTTCTTTCATACGAGCTTGCTCCATTTCACGCTCCCTTTTTAGAGCTTCTAACTCTTCTTTCACTGAACTTAGCTCAGATTGCAAGGATCCTTCATTTGAATGTGCACTACTTGTAGAACTGAAATTTAAGTCATTGAACCGATATTTGGGTAGCCCAAAAACTTGAGAAGGGCATGGACCTAGTCCTAACACTCGAACTCGTCCAGAATGCTCATTGCCAAACACTTGCCCCAATGCATCATCTGATGAAACCACACCAGTGTATGACTCTAAAGATTCTTGCTCACGAAGCTTTTCTGATATTTTTTCCTGAAAATTCAAACATGTATTATAATTATAATATTACACACAGTTCAATTCTTAACCACAAACTTGCCCCAATGCATGCGATTTAGCATAATCCCCCTTACTATTAAGCAATGTGACACAATATGTAGGCCATAGTGTTTGACTGACTCTAAATCTAAATTAAAATAAGAAAGAGAGAGAGAGAATCTTTTTACCCTGCTTGCAATTGCATTATTAAGTTTCACAAATTTTTTTTCTCTGGATTTGTCTGAAATGATATATATATATATATATGCTCAAAAAATCATGAAGGAGGCAGGAAACTTGTCACAAATAATATACTGGGGCATGTGAATAAAATTAGTCATGGATTTGCCCTTTAGTAGTGTCACAAATAATATACTGGGGCATGTGAATAAAAATCATAGAAGCAGCTGCAAGCAATCATATATAATTCTCAACAGTCTTGGTCAACACCTCACACACCATGTCTTTCAAAACAATATCACTACTTTGTGTGGTTTGCAATTTTCAAATTGGCTTCTCCTCAATGATCAATCGGTTGTTCAAAAGATAATTTCCTCAATTATTATATTTTATCACCAAATTCATCTCAAATCATTACAAATACTTTCCTTTCTATGTCATCATTTTTTCCATCATATCATTCGTAATCCTTTTTTCATAAAATGGACAATTTACAATAGACAACCCACCAAAACCAAGTTAAACATAAACTTATTTTACACAAGAGAACAAATTGGAAGAAGTCATAATGGGCAAAGGATAATGATAAAATTAAGTTATTCTAACATAGCCTACCATAATTAAGATTAAGTAACAGTGAAGAGTTTCTTAAAAGATGTTTATGTCACATCATTAAGTATTTTGTTAGACACCTCATAATCAACAGTCTAAGTGTAAAAATAAACTATTTAGTGCCAATTATTTTGAGGAGGTCTTTTTTTTTCACATTGGCAACTAATTGAACATTAAAAAAAATACTTAACCAGCTACAACTTAAGATTTAAGAAATAGAATAATGTAGTCTTTTAGGGAAAAAAAGTGTATTATAATGCTTTAGAGAGTAAATTATAATATTGCATATGTTTGAAGAAAAAAAAGTTCAGTGTGGATAATAGAGTATTGGCCTCTATATTGATGTATATCATGTACCTGAAACAAAAATTGAGGTATAGGAGAACATAACTGTTTATATCTAGAAAATACAACAAAATAAGTATTGGACAACATGTGTAAAACATGGACATAACTGTTTTTTGTATTTTTTGAGGTATCTATGATTCAAAGCTGTATGTTGATAAGTAATTTGATGCAGAGAATTCTACAAGGATATACCTATTTGACAGAGGAAGAGATTAAAGACCTTTGCACATCATGCGGCCTTACCAATTACTCCTGCAAAGTTCAACAGTCTTTTATTATGTTTACTGCTCAGAAGCCTTAAAATGTGAAACTATGTTTCATGATTCATCACCATTTCAAATCATCACTCTCATCCTTCACTTTATTAATATATTTGTTGTATGTATTGTATGTATGTT
Source organism: Senna tora (assembly GCA_014851425.1). Taxonomy (NCBI): domain Eukaryota; kingdom Viridiplantae; phylum Streptophyta; class Magnoliopsida; order Fabales; family Fabaceae; genus Senna; species Senna tora. Next base: position 24,329,265 of record CM026265.1, on the reverse strand, counting down.
TCTTTCTGTATATAATCCAGAAATTGAAAGATGAGAAATGGGCCACATTACATGTAAAGTTTCCCTGTTAACACAAAGCTTCATGTTCATATTATTTGGAAAAAAAATGTTTAGAATATGATTATTGAACTCTTCTATCAATAAATTCTTTGAGATTAATAGATATTTTAATCTCTTTAGAATTTGAATTCTTCATTGTAAAAATCTTTAAAATAAGGACACATGTCTCCTCATCTAGTCCATCCGTTGACCCATTCACTTGTTTATTAAAGAAAATTTAAGTGGACTTTTAAAATATTTTTTAGCAGATAGCAGCATGCCTATTGTAAAGCTTTCATCATAAGCCCAATAGTCTCTCTTAATTTCACTCCATCTTAACCTCTCACCTATTTAATCTAATTAATTTTAAAAGAAATAAAAACAAAATAACATTTAATCTGTGGTAGGTTTTTCAGCAGAGCCAGAGGATAGGATTATTCTAATCCTCATTTGCTTTCACCTATCTTCTTGATCACGATGCATGCATTTCCAGTCAAGGAAAAGTGTTTTTATTTAAATAAAGAAAGCAAGTGAGGCCTATGAACTGCTACTTCAATATTTTTCAACATTATTCATCTCTAGTTTCTTATCATTATGCAATTGCAGAGACTCTGGAAGAGGTATGAAGAAACAGAGAAAGGAAAACCTAAATTATCAAAATAACAAATACTAAAATTACAAAGTTTAACCCCATTTAGTTAGTTCCATCTTCAAATTACAGAACCCTACAACAAATTAAACAACCCACAAAGAGACATTCACAAAAATAAACTCACCAGGGAGAAGGAGACTGAGAACGAGAACGACTCGAGAAGGAGACTAAGGGCTGAGTCGTAACTTTCAATCTAATGAAAAAATACCAAAAGGAAAACAAAATCGTGAGTTAAGCAAAATATAATGATGGAGGAAGAGGGAGAGAAAACGCAAATAGAGAGGGAGGTTCGACGATGCTCACTTGATTCAGAGTTTGCCGTTGTCGTTGTGTCGTTTGCCGTTGTGCTGTTGCTTGAAGAGAAAAGGCGAAAGGAAGGAGAGAAGAGTTTAGGTCTGAATCTGATGATGTGAATAGCGTGGCGGGGTTAGGGAAGTAAAATGGCGCCTAATGAAAATGAGTAGTGAAGCGGCAAAATGTTTTATTTATTTATTTTTTTAATTTTCACTTTTGCCCACGGTTTTAACTGTAGGTAAACAACCGTGGTTAAATAAAATGCAATATTGCATCTAACCACGGTTGTCAGTAACCGTGGGTAGTTAACCGCCGTTAAATACCCTATTTTTTGTAGTGAGTGGAAATATCTTGTAATTGATGTGTACCAAGTTTAAATTATCTGTTGATTGGGAAGGAAGTATTTTTTTTTCTGTATTCTTAGAAATGCAGCTGAACCACTAATTAGTCTTTTGTAAAATTGGTAATCTACGTTACTGAGATTTTATATCTCACTACGTTAGTGTGTTCAGATGCCCAGGTACATCCTATTGCTGGAGATTGAGGTAGAGCTCCTGGAGGTTCCCCTTCTGGGTTACTTCCAAATCCTGAAGGCGGTCAACATCCTTTTCTGTTTCCCCTCGGTTGAGAATGCCCTGGGGACATAGAAAGGGTGTGATGGGCAGGTAGCAGGGAGCTGACTCATATTTTGGAAGTGACCCTGATGTCACTCTAGTATAGACTTTTGTACTAACTATTTTGGGCCTCCGTGCCACTGACTTTGACACTTATGTCTATATATATATATATGTATGGATCATGTGCTGTAGACTTAGGTTTTGAAATGCTTAGGTTATATGTGGAGGTTTAGTACCTCGTTTCCATATGACTTTATTTGTAAGTTAATTTTGGGAGAGCGCGAGAGTATCAAACATGTAACTTCTAGTTTCTTAGGTTAAAATAACCAACCGAGAATAAGCGATGGGGAAACACTTAACTTTATTTATCCCACATGAAAAGAAAAAAAAAAAATTGGACCGGGATTTTAAGAAGTTCAGTAAATAACCTAATTCCGCAATTAAAATCAATAAAAAAACTAGGATGTTACAGTTTCCCCTCTCTTCTCCTTCTTCTTCCTCCACGGCTCCACTCTCTCTCTCTCTTCTTTCTATTTCTCTCTCCCGTGCGTCCCTCTCCTCTCTCTTTCTCTTATTCATTTCTTTTATCTTCTTTCCTTTTCTTTTTCTTTTCTTTTCACACGGCAACCCCCACCCCTTTTTAATTAATTAAAATAATTATATTAAATAAATAAATAACAATAATAATAAATAATTATAATAAATAAATAAATATAATTAAAATAAAATATTAAATAATTAAATAATAAATAAAAATATATTATTAAAAATAAATTAATTAATAATTAAATAAATAATAACAAATTTGTATTTTTAATTTAATCCCTTTCCCTATTTAATTCAGGTTTCCAATTTCTTAGGTCCCGAATAAAATCTTAAAAAATTATTTTCTACTTCTTTTTCCTTCCCCTTTTTAATTTATTTTAAACTTCGAAAAGAAAATTTCTTCCCGATTTCTTTTAACTTTCATATTTTTTTTATATTCTTTTTAAAGTTTTAATTCCTAGCCTTGAAATAAATCATTCTTGAATCCTCAAAATGTTTAAATAAATCATTTTTTAATCCTCGAAATTTTTTGGGGTATTATAGGCAACATCCCTGTACTGCACAAGAAAGTCACTTGATGAGCATTTATATATCTATCATAGATTATGAAGGAATGAAAGAATGACCGACTCAAATTATCCTAGGTACTCCCACAAGTGCCTGTTTAATTCAACGTTGTGCCCAGGTTTCACAACGAAGATTAAACCGACACCCGATTATACCAATGGCTTCACATGACTTAAAGATAACCAGGCTCTGATACCAAATTTGTCACGACCCCAAATCGGGAGTACGTGATCGGCACAGGAATAGATTTTTACCTCTAAACCCGTAAGCCTTACCCTGTAATCATAACTATACTTACCCTGCTATACAATCAATATATATACCACATAATAGTGGTCTCACCTCACTGGTGGCCTAATTAACTTGCAATCCACGATTCGCTCAATACCGCTTCAGTCCAGTATATAGATATATCTCAACACACAGTATATATCTATATCATATTGACCGCACGCCTCAATACGTACGATCTATCCTATTCACATGCAGCAATTACACGTAATATATATGTAATATCCGAGATATTTAGATTTAATTATTTTCATTATTATTATATTTATTTTTCTTTCAGAAAGAAAAATAAATTAAATTAAAGAATTATAGGGTTAAAAATAGAATAAAGAAGAAAGTAATAGGGAATGTATAAATTTTCTAGGACCTAAAAGAAATGGGGATTTAAAAAAAAGAGAGGATAAAATAAATAAATAATATATATATATATATATATAATTTTTATTATTATTATTATTTATTAATTTAAAGGGGGGCCAAACCGTTAACCCCCTTTCACTTAAACACCAAAAGAAAAAATATATATATATAATAAAATATATGGGGGGGCCAACCGTGACCCCCTCCCATTTACACACACACACAAATAAAATAATAATAATATATATTAAAATAATGGGGGGTGGGCGAAATCGTGACCCCCCATCCAATTCATTAAAGCACACATATAAAAAAAGAAAGAGAGCAAAAGGCAGAAGCAGTAAAACGAAACAGAGCCGCACGAAGCCAACGGAGGAGAGAGAGGAAGAAGCTACGGACAGTGGTATGGCGTCGGATTTTCGCCAGAGAAGACACGCCGGTGCCGGAGACGGTGATCGGAAGCTTCTTTCAACACCACTAAGCTGCCCATCCGATTGAATCAAGGTATGAAAGCCCCAATCCTTCAAAACCCCAATTTCCCCAATTTTGGGTATTTTAGGAATTCTTCAAATACTTCCAATCGGGGCATTCCGGGGTTAAATTTGAGCTTAGTGGATGTTATTGAAAGCTTAGTGAGGTTCAGAATCGAAGTTAAACCGTAGGATTTGACCGGTTATGGAAATTAGGAAAATTGGGTTAGGAAATTGCTCTAAAATTCGAAATTGATAGTTTGATGCATGATTAGGCTTGGATTGGAGTAGTATAAGTGTTGTAGTTGCTAGAAATAGACAAGGGAATAAAGCCCGAGTATTTATCGTCTCAACCGGAACCCAATCCGGTGAGAAAGAGGCAAAATACTAAGCCACCGTACAGTAAGGAGCTGTGCGGTGGGTTGAACACCTCGGTCTGGTCCGTGGTGGACACCTAAGACCTGCTAAATTGGTTCCAAGGCTCTAATTATACCGGTTGTATTTTATATATATAATTAAAGAGGTCATAGTTGAACTCTTACTCGGTAAATGCAGGGAGACAGTGGAATGGATAGGCTAAGGCCTCTTTTGAGCCGTGAAATTATTCTTTTATTAGTTAAATACCCATATGAGCACATGAAGTGAAATTTAGACAAGTGGAAATCTCTAACCTAAGCATTTAGAAGTTCTAAATGGCCCGAATGTGTGAAGGTCAATATAAGACAATATTGACTTTCAAAAAGAGCAATTTAGACGACTTAACGAACTAAATAATTAGTTCTTGGAAAATATCTAGAGGGTGCATGAGCATTAGCATGACACGTGCATGGTAGATGCTTAGTTACGCATTTCTAAATTGCTTAAGTACATGTGTATAGGGCACCACTGAATGATTGGAGCCAGGCACTCCGAGGACTGATCAGGAGGGCCAACGAGGTGAGGGGCTCTCCCATCCCTGACCCACAGGGTTGGATGACAACGTGCAAATGTGGTTTGCCTTATTTTATGCAGTTATCATATGAAATGTACTTATCTGAATGAGTTTACGCTACGTGTGTATGGTTAGTAAGTAAATAGTGGAAATGCAAACCGAATATGTGTATATGTGATAATGTGGCTCAGTGAGCCTTATATGTTACCGTGGGTAGGATTGAGTCGTGATTTCATATGTGAGAGTTCAGTAACATTAGAAACCAATCATATTGATCGTCACTTAAAGATCTCGTTTGAATCGTTTGTTGAGGAAAACTGAACATAGGATTGTCGAATGTGAGTGAGAGTGTTACATAATTGGAACGGGGGAATCTAGGCCTAACTAATTGTTAGTTGAACTTGTTAGGTTAGTTCGGGTATATCAAGTCGATTATCCTAGTCGGACAGACAGGATTCAGTTAACAGTAAGCATGCCACATAGTGGCCATTACCTTGGTTTAACCAGGGTCAGACAAGTTTCCGGCTATTACTCTAAGAGTGCCTTGGAGTCAGAAAGTTCCTGGTGTGATCAACCAGGTTCGAACATGACATTGCCTTCGGGCCAGTATTTCTCTTAGCGTAATGCAGGAGACAGAAAGTGAATGCCTACGAGCATAACTATGTGTGACTTACGAAAATATATGATATATATTGAGATTTATGCACGTGTGGAGTAATAAATGTGTTAGGAGCATGAATTAGGATTTTAATTGTGAATATGATATATTGACTGCCTGATCATATCAAAGATCACAATATAAATCCATTTCATGCGCATGTGGTTGTGGTTGCTCCCTTTCCCCAGCTGTAGTGGTACCCGCTGCTACGCCAGGGATAGGGGAGCTTCTCACTGAGTCTGTTCGACTCACCCCCTGTTTACATATTTCAGATACAGGTGGTTCAGGAGTCGGGAACGTGTCCATTTCTTCTCAAGGAGGCGGACAACTCTGAATACCGCACGCTTTGTTCGCGTCGGTAGTTATTTTGGTTATGTACATATGTTGTGATGTATATATATATATATATATATGTAAATCCTTTTTGGGCGTAGCTTTTGCATCTGCTGTGTATATATATATATATATATCATACTCGAATTCTAGCATTGTCGGCTTCATACAGACTAAAGTTAGGTCTTGGTGATGGGAATATAGGCTATGATATAATATATATATATATATATACATATATATATATATGTATATACATATATGACTTCTGCATGCGACTAGGATAGGTCACACGCATTGAGGCATGTGATCAATACGTAAATTATATGTATGTGTAAATAAATACCTATTTGTGTGAAAATATGGCTTCCGTATGTGAATAGGATAGATCACACGCATTGAGGCGTGTGATCAATATGTAAACTATATGCAAGTGTGTGATTGAATATATGTATGACTGTATACAGGACTTCTGCATGTGAATAGGATAGATCACCCGCCCTGAAGCGCGTGATCAATATGTATACTATATGTACGTGTGAATGAATATGTGTATATATATAGACTGAAGCGGTGCTAAGCGAGCCTTGGATTGCAGACTGCTTAGGTCACCAGAAATGGATGACCATATGTATTATATATTGTTTGTATTAGATATGGGTAGTTATGCACATATAAAAAAATGTCAATCAGGGATTAGAGGCATGCAGGATAGGAGAAATCCTACCTCCCGTGCCGGTCACGGACGTCCGATAGGGGGTCGTGACAATATATATCCATATCATATTGATCGTACGTCTCAATACGTACGATCTATCATATTCACATGCAGCAGTTTATATACTCATACATATATCCTAGTTTATCCCCAAACTGGACTTTGTCTTTACGTACATTTGAAGCTGACAATTCTAGAGTGGACGTACATCAAAAGCTGTAAATATATACACAATATCTACAACATAGAATATGTACAACATAATCAAAATATAACAAAATATCCACCCACACGAACAAGTGCGTTAGGGTTGGTCTGATGTCCGTATCACTATCCGAACGTCCTTGCTTGCCCGATACTTGTATTTGAAACATTGAAGCAGAGGGAGTGAGTCAAACAGACTCAGTGATAAGCTTCCCATCCTCGGCATAGCGGCGGGTACCACTACATCTGGGGAAAGGGAAACACCCACAATCACATGCGCATGAAATTCCAGTTTATCGAATGCTTGATTACGATCAGGCAATATTAATTTAACATAAAGTCAAAGATAAACCTACGGATCATGCTCTTCTATCATGCTTTTCATAAATAAGAAATCACTTTTAACATGTCATCTGAAAGCTATAAATCACTCAACTGGTCCATCTATCTCACAATGGACAATGGCCTCAACGGGCAAATCTTTTAATCTTTAACTGACCCTAGTGTCAGGCTATGGCAATGGCCTCAACGGGCAATTTCTTTTAATCTTTAACTGACCCTAGTGCCAGGCTAGGGCAATCGCCTCCCGAGCTTTCAGGTAGGGTTCTGACTCTATCTACCCGTTACTATCCTAAATTGACTTTACCTATGTAGTGTGAACATCCCTATGACTCACTAATAAATTATGACCATAAAACGTCGACGTTTACAAACAAATTCTTTACGATTTCTTTAATGAGTTTCTAATTAATAGGGTAAACCAAACCTTAGACTCAATCAATAACTTACCCCCTTGCTTGTACTGTTCGGTGCATCTCATGTCATCACATGGATACCCTCCATTACCTCTTTGCCTGTAATCAAACACATTATACAAGTACTTTAATATATTACAATTTAGGAACAACAATAGCATGTTAACCACTAAATAATTCTTACAAATAGGCAAGTAGGCAAACCACATATCCACATCCTCAATCAACCCTATAGGGCAAGGATGGGAAACCCCTCACCTGGGCGGCCTCCTTGCGTTTGTCCTGGAGTAACTCCCACTCCGGACGAATCGTAGTTTCCTAACAATTGCATTCACGTGGTTAACATCTTACACTATATGCAGCTCATATGCATGTGACATGCTCATGCCTAAAAATGCACTTAGACGTCGCCAAGAACCGAGTTCGTGGTCTTATCCGTCTTCCGTCTCTTCCATGAGAGTCTCAAGTGCTTCACACTTGGTTTTGTACAATTATCGCTCACCTTGAATAGATTTTGGAGCCTTGGATTCGAGTTACTAAACTTCAATATACTTGTAAATTATCCTACTTAAGTTTTCCAAATAATTACGAAGAAATAAAGTTGCCACTTTAAAATTTGGACTTTATTGTTCCTCAAGTTTCCATCCTTGAGAAACAAGAAAGTACCTAAAATAATTCTTGATACTTAATAGCATATTTAGAATTATTCTAGGGTGTTTAAGATTGAAAAGAAGAGGTTTAGAGCCCTCTACATCACCCTTAAAAGTGTATTTGGGCAAACCGAGCAGGGACCCGGTGTCACGACCCCCGTTTAGAGGACCGTGACCGGCACAGACACAAGGAATATCCCTATGCCTGTAAGCCTTATCACCTAATTGACAGAATATCTATTATTGAAAATACATCCACATGCAGTATAATATCATGGCTACACCGAAATGGTGGCCTATCCTAGGCAAGCAAATCCACGGCCAGTGCCGCTTCAGGATATAGATATAGGAAAACACACATAATATATATAACCTGTGTACTGGCTACACATCCGAAGATTCTGCCTATCCTATTCACATGCAACAGATATATGTATATATATATATATTTTGAAAGCAAATTTTTCCCTGTAACGCAGTAAAATAAATCCTGATCTTTAAGATGTGTGAAGCTGACAATTCTAGATTTAGTAATACAATCTAATTGGGTACGTCTACCCTTTACTTTATGATACAATGATAAAGTAAATTAAATTACAAATTACACTTTATTCACCCACATGAACAAGTTGTGGGACTTGGAAAATGTTGCTCAACCCACGCTCCACCAAGACTTCTTTCACCTGTACTCTCCCATCCCCGGCGCAAGGCGGGTACCTTACTGCTGGGACTGGGAGTCATACGCAACCACATGCAGTGAGTTAGCATGCATTTTTGGCGATCACACAATAACAGAAATTTTCACCCAAACACTCACATGCATTTAACAGATATAAGCATGCAGTAGTTTATTCCACGTCATCAATCAGCAAGTAACATGTTACACATAATGCCAGCTTTTACCTACCGGTCTTCTCACGTTCAGCATTTTTGAATCAACAAGACACGTGGTGACGTAGTCCTGTACGTTACCACTACGCTGCACAATCAACAGTTATATGCAAACACAGACAATTTAGACATGCACACAAATGCTAAACATACATCTACTTAATCTCCCCAACCCTGGGGTATCTACTAGCTACTACGTGGCTTTTCTACTTCAAACCCGTGCACTCGGGCTACTGGCCACCACGTGGCAAAACATACTTAACCCATTCACTTGGGTATTGGTCACCTTGTGACAATTCTATTAATCAAACACAATCAACTTCTATCTATCAAACAACTGACGCATAGCCACCACGTGGCACGTCCTGACCCCTTGCTGCGGGGCAATAGCTTGAGCCCACTCGTCCATTACCCAACCAGGCCACATGGCGGGCACTACACGACGTCTCGAAGCATGGCTACTGACACACCCTGGACCAACTCCACAGGATAGTTTCTCTTTTACTAGGTTAGGCTCACAGTTCACCCGTAGGTTCCTCCCGTGTCTCCTTACCTTAGTCTCACATATTAATAGGATTCTTTGTATCTTTCCCGAAGAATCAACAATTCTTCTCCTTATTAATATGTACAAGTATCCTCAACAGGATATAACTCCTATACCCATCTAAATGCACTCTCTGAGCCTCAAGCTATCGTCATAGCAATATAAAACCTTTCTGACCCTATTGCTAGGATAAGGCAATGACCATCGTCATGGTGATTATAAAACTGAGGTCTCAAGTGCCATCTGACGTTGTTCTAGTCGATGTCTCACATCGCTAGCATAATTAAATCCGAAACCCACCCATAACTCCCTTTGCATGATTATAATTTAAGTCACCGTCGTGACGAGTTTTATAAATAAAAGCTTAGTCCTTCCGTACAAGGACTCTTGCCACCGTCGTGGGAAAAGATTTAATATAATACTCATCATGCCTCCGAAGTGTATGAGATGGATTTATAACACACCAATAATAGCAAACAATTACACTCTACTCCTATGTCTTCCTATCCAAGCTATTTTCCACAACATATTTTCTAGTTCCTTACTCTTTTAGCATTCTATACCTCTAGCTAACACATACCAGACAAGCAGAGAATATACATACTCATGTAATCCACATAAGCATACAACCCTAGGAGCAGAGATGGAAGAACCCTCACCTTGGCCAACCTTCCATGCACCCTTTTGCGTGCCTTTGTTCCTATAAGAACAACATGTACTTCATTAAGGTTATTAATTAGCTTAACTTGTTATTTATCTCTCCATTACTCTCATGTGTAGTCCATGGTTGCCACATAGTCAAGCTCTTGGTCTTATTGGACTTCTCTATCCCGACTTATGCGTATCCTTTCTCAGACACTTGACTTACTCGAATATAATACTCTACTTGAGTGTTTCACATACTTGGATTTGAGTATTATACCTCTATCTAATTTGTATTCACATCTAAGAAAGCTTATCTAGCTTGGTTGTATGGAATCCTAATTCTAGGAAGGTCTAAGCATTTTAAATCAACTTGTGTTCCTACTGGGGTTCTAATAAATCTAGTTTCTAAACCTCAATATACCTCCAATTTATCCCACTTAAGGTTGCCTGAAGGTTGTGACAGTTTAAGGTTGAAGTTCAAGAAGTTGGACTTAGTTTACTCCGTAGGTTTCTATTCTTGAGGGATAAGAAGACATTTGAAATGATTTGGATCCTTAAAAACATGGTTGCGGTTGTTCTAAGAAGTTTAGGATTGAAAATAGAAGGTTCGGACGCCCCGGATTTGCAAAAAAAATGAAGTTTTGGCATGCTGGGCAAAGGTCGGGCGCTATAGCGCCGAGCTACTGCCCAGCAGCTCTTGGTACACCAGAGAGCTAACGCTATAGTGCCAAAATCAGCGCTATAGCGCCGGTTCGCAGCACAGCAATTTGTTTGCTGTGCTGTGGGCTGGTTTGGGCCCGTTCCGGCCCCCTTCCGCCCCCGACTTCGACTCCGCACCCCACGGGTTTTGTTCACCTACATATACACTACATTTAGGAAGTCCTACAACTCAAATCCAACTCTGATTCGTCGCCGAATCGTTGATCGTTCAAAATTGGGAAAAATGGGTTTTATAAACCCCAAACTCTTTCAACTTCGAATCCGGCCAAATCCAACGATCTAGCCTCGAATCCTAACCCCGATGAGTGTTCTAGAACACTTTAGAAACATTATTCTACCCTCGTATCCTCCGCTCAAACTCGGATTCTCAACTCAATTCCAAAAATGAAGAAAAATGAAGAAAATGGGGACTTCGAGAGAATCGGGCGTTATACCAACCTTAACTCGAGAGATTGAGACGAGGAAGATGACGAGGATGATCTCCGGCTCCTCCTCCAACTCCGGCTTGCCGGATTCCGGTGAGATTCCCTCCGGATCTCCTCCCACCTCCAAGCCCTAGCTCTCCCTCTCTCTCCTTTCCTTCTCTTTTTCTTCCTTGCTTCTCCTTCTTCCCTGTAGCCCCCTCCCTCTCTCTTTTTCTCTTTTATTTTCTTTTCCTTTCTTTTCTTTAATAATTAATATATATTAATAATAATAATAAAATATGAAAATAGTATAAAATAAATTAATTAATTAATTAATTAATAACTATATAAACAATAACCAATAATATTTTAATTTAGTTCCCACTCCTATTTATTTTAGGTTTCTAATTTCTTAGGTCCTAAATTAATCCCAAAAAAACTATTTTCTACTTCTTTCTTTCATCTTTTATTTTACTTGAAATTTCGAAAAATTTTCTCGGTTCCTTTCCGGTTTCCCTTAACTTTCATAATTTTTCCTAGATTCTTTTTAGGTTTTAATTCCTAGCCCCAGAATAAATCCTTCTTAAATCCTCAAAATTTTTAAATAAATCATTCTTTAATCCTCAAAATTTTCCGGGGTATTACACCCGGCACTTTAACGTCAAGGTTCAACCTTAGTAACCTCGGGCCAGCTCTTCATGGGTCTTGTTTAGCTAATATTTCAACAATATAATTTCAATAATACCAATCCAAGCCTATTTACTCAAATCGAAGCTCAATTCCTAATTATCAATAATTTCCCCAAATTAGGAATAATTAGAATTTCAACCCCAAATCCTTCCAAATTCGAATTCGGCTAAATCCGACGTTAAAGCCACGGTTCCTACCCCGACTAAGTGTTCAAGAACACGTTCTAGGTCTCAATCTACCATCGAAACAACTCAATCGAAGGTGAATCGAAGAAATCCCTAAAAATGAAGAAATTGAGGGTTTCGAATGAAATTGGGGTAACTAACCTTGATTCGATCGGTGGAAGGTGAGGAAGATGTTGTAGTCGAGCTCCGGTGAGCTTTTACGGCGTCAGACCGCTCTTCTCCGGCCGATTTTCGGCGAACCGCCCTCCTCCCCTTCTTCTTCTCCATCCGCTCCTCCCTCTCTCTCTCTATCTCTCGTCTTCTCTCTCTCTTCTTCTCACACGTCCCCTTCTCTCTTTTCTCTTTCTTTTTCTTTTTTTCCTTCCTTTATTTAAATAACCCACGGCACCCCATTTTTTTTAAATAATTAAAATAAATAAATAAATAATTATAATAATTAAATAATAAATAAATAAAATAAAAATAAAGTAATTAATAATTAAATAAATAATAACTAATATGTATTTTTAATTTAATCTCTTTCCCTATTTAATTCAGGTTTCGAATTTCTTAGGTCCTGAATTAAATCCTAAAGATTTTTTTCTACTTCTTTTCTTTCCCTTTTATTTTATTTTAAACTTCGAAAAATTTTCTCGAGTTTTACACCCTAGTACTCTCCATTCAATTGATCGACCATATTCCTAACTTACACTATCCAAACTTACAAATCCATTTTCCTACTTCTATCTATACAAATTTTGTATCAAATAAATATCCTCTTAACCTACCAAACTTTTTTATAGTCAAGTACATAAATTTATATTATAATAAAAAATATATGAATAACAGAATAGAATAAAAGTTAAGAATTTATTTAGCAAATTTTTCTAAATTCCCAAATCTTCATATTAAATTTACGAAGTCTTTCATGACAAAAATCCTTTTATCAGATTTCTTTTTGTTATCTAATTCAACATTTCATTTACATATCAAAGTTTTTCCTAATCCACATTCCAAACCCTAATTACCTTTACATTACCATATGGGTTTTGAGAATCAAATTCTGGGCTAAGGTTACAATTACATGATGAAAGTAAATGAAATACTAGACTAATTTAACCTATGAAAGTTATCCTAGAAACCCCCCAAAATTCCTCAAAAGTTCCAAGAGATAAAAGATAGGAGTTTTAACACAAAATTTCTCAGATTTCTCTTTCCCCTAAATCTTATCCCCAAATATAATCAAGAAAAAAAAGGAAATAGGAGGAACTCACACGGCAAATCAAAACCTCTTTTTTTGTTGAGATTTTCGCACTCTAGAAGCATGAAGAACAAAGTGTATCATTTTTCCTTTTAACCCATCCAGTAGCAGCAGCTAGACGGAAGTGTGGTGGATGTATTCAAGTGAAAAATAAAAGAAATAAATAATCAAGAAAGAAAGAGGAAGGAGAGAAAGAAATAAAGAAAGAAAAAGAAGTGAAGAAAAGACGAAAAGTAGTGAAGAAGGAAGAAGGGGAGTAAAAGAATAAGAGTAGCGGCTAGGATTTTCGGGAAAGAGAAAAATCTATTTTGATTGGAAAAATTATAAATTTTCCCCACTAACAAAGAATGTCTTTCAATTGATTCCTCATTACATTTTGAAAAATTATGATTCTGCCCACAAAGAAAGAATGTCTTTCAATCAAGTCTCTCACTACATTTCCATCAAGTTTATCGTTTTTTTAGAAAGATTATTGTGAATACATAATTGAGAAAATGAGTTAACAATTCTTCATGATTGAATATCTAATAATTATTAATGGAATTTCTTGTTGCCCTTAAAAGTGTTTATAATTGTATATTTTAATACTCTTATCTAATATTTATTATTGGGAACAACTAATAAGAGAGTGTTCTGATTAGTTTCTAATGTCTCTCTTACTCATAAAATTAGGGTCATTGCAAAAATATTTTATCATTAAACGATGATAGTTTAATATAGCAGTTTCTTACATAAAAGTTTAATATGTAGGTTAATTTTTAGTTTAATATAGGTTATTTTTGTTATCACAACAGCAAAGCTTCTCATCTTCATATTTTGAGGAATAATTGTCATTCAATCTGCATAAACAATAAACAAGTAATTAAATTTGGAATATTTAGTGTGGCATTTATAAAAAAATTAGTCTATTTTGGAATATTGTAATCTTCAGTCTTTCTTTTAAATAAATTTCTTTATCAAACCATGTATAATTTATTTTTAATTATATTATACTTATTAGGAAAGATAGAAATTGTTCATAAAAAAATATTAACTAAACAATATTATACTTATTAGGAAAGATAGAAACTGTTCATAAAAAAATATTAACTAAACAATATTAATAATTTGTACGAGCATAAATTATATATAATATAGTTTAATATCACTACAAAAAAATGCATTTTTAACTACGGTTTTTTAGCCACGGTTAACGTAACCATCGTTAGAGTTTAAAATATCTAGATGTTAACTACGGTTAGGCTAACCGTGGCTAAGTACAATATATACTTATTAACTTACTCTCTTTACCTAGCTTGCGTTTTCCCCTATCCCCCTCTTTTTTGTTTTTGTTCTTCTCTGAAACCCTAGCAAATCTGAGGAAGGTGAGAGAGCGAGAGCGAGGAATGGAGAATGCGGGTTCGACTCATCACCACCGCTGCCGGAGTGGTTCGTCGGAGTGAGCCGCCGTCGATTGCGTTTCTGCTCTGCATTTGTCATCTAGAATTTTGTGGCTCTTGTGAAGATTGATTGTGTTTCTAGTATGCATTTCTGCTCTGCATTCGTCGACTCATCGCCACCTGGGAAGCATTTCGGCAATGGTGAAGATTGATTTTGTGGCTCTGAGTCACTGGTATTTCCTTCATCATCTAGGTTTTCTTTATATCATCTAGTTTCTTTTTTCTTCCATTTTCTCATTTCGACAAAGAAAGAGAGCACCAACGACGTCGACGCTTTATGAAACTCCTATGCTCACTGTCGGCACTTTCTGCGCTAGAGACAAATCTGAGGTAACAAATTTAGGTATTTCTTCGGTTTTTTTTCTAATCGAATATTGTTGTAATATTGTTGTCAATGTTTCGATCTGTTTTTTCTATTCTAGAAAGGTATGTTTGGTGTTCTGTTTTTTCATGTGAGTGCTTGCTATATGGTTTCTCTTTTTGTATTACCCTTGGCTGTTTGCTATGAAGAAAAGCCAATTTAAATGATAGAAATAGGGAAAAAAATTAAGGATATCAGAATTCAATGATACGAGAGGAGAAACCATAAATCACTCAAACCTTTAACCATAATTCTATTATGAGGGTCTGCCACTTCAGTCTTGGGCAACTGCATGCAAACAGTAATTTACTTGAAAAATATGGCTTAATATAATTATACAAAGGGTTGCCTAGTTTTGAGATAGTTTGAAAATCAAAGCAATATAATGATGTTCTTTCCTGCTTGTATGAAATGAAGAGTTAGGTGGCAAGAGGATCTCCATTAAACTCATCAAAAGGCTTGACAAGTTTTAGAAATTTAGAGGATATATGTACTTCCCAACTTTTGGAGTTAATTGTTTATTTCTAAGCATAAAAGGAGCATTAGAGGCTAGGACTATTTAATTTGTTGATGCTTACAACACAACTAATTGGTGTGAAACTGTCCTGCCCTTTGGCCAAACACCATGAATGACCTGCAAATTGAAAAATAGCCAAAATTAAAGGAAAAAAGAAAATAATAATATTATTAGAGGAGAAAGATACAAGAACACACAAAATGACGTTTACATTAACTACCTTGGCAGTCATATCCAGTGCCAGAGCATAACCTGATACACCAAAATGCACTTTTACTCTTTTGGTAATATTGCTTTTACAACACAATGTCTGTGATCACATCACTAGTTGTTTTTCCCATCTTGATTCTTGAAGGCTCTTTTAAGTGTCAAATATTGTCTAAAACCTGAAGCTTGTGTTCTTTCTACTTTAATTCTTCTTCTTTTCTTTTTTTTGTAGTTGGGGTATTAGCTTATATTGTGAAGGAGGTGATACAAACATGAAGGCGAGAAGAAAGAAGGAGCATCAAAGAAAACAGAGGTATACAAGTGTGATTCCAGCCAAGAGAATGATGGTTCAATGCTAAGTGATTGCTGCTGTTTTTTTGCTACTATCCAGAGCCTACTTTACTAGTTGTTTTCCCATTACTTTCTTTTAATATTACCTTGGGGTCTTCCTTGGCCAACAGACTTGCCATTTCCAACTTCTCAACACTAATTACTTGTCTTTTTGTTTTTTTAATCGTGTTTAAGAGAGAGCAAACATGACACTAATTTTGAAATATATTAATGTGATATAATTGTAGTGTCTATATATATAACTTGGATCTGTAATAAATTAATGTATTATTCAAAATTTTTAGAAATTCTGATCTAATCTTAAGGTCATCTGATTCATCATTTTATTTTAAATATATCTGCTCACATGGGAATTAATATGTTTCATTTTAAAACAGAGGTATACAAGTGTGATTCCAGCCAAGAGAATGATGGTTCAATGCTAAGTGATTGCTGCTGTTTTTTTGCTACTATCCAGAGCCTACTTTACTAGTTGTTTTCCCATTACTTTCTTTTAATATTACCTTGGGGTCTTCCTTGGCCAACAGACTTGCCATTTCCAACTTCTCAACACTAATTACTTGTCTTTTTGTTTTTTTAATCGTGTTTAAGAGAGAGCAAACATGACACTAATTTTGAAATATATTAATGTGATAGAATTGTAGTGTCTATATATATAACTTGGATCTGTAATAAATTAATGTATTATTCAAAATTTTTAGAAATTCTGATCTAATCTTAAGGTCATCTGATTCATCATTTTATTTTAAATATATTTGCTCACATGGGAATTAATATGTTTCATTTAAAATATTGGTATAGAAGAAAAGAAAATCTTTAATCTTGGATCACTTTCATATTTATATATACTGCTAATTGGTCTTTGAATTTATGGGTCTCCTAGTGGATAGATTATTGTGATAATGCATATAAAACTATGAATGATTTTATCATAATTGGTGTAAATTCTGTTATGAAATTAGTATAAAATTGTAGGTTATTCTTTATTAGTGGTTAGTGGGGCAGTTACTGGAAATGGCAAGTCCGTTGGCTAATTACTTTAATTCTGAATGTCCTAAGTGCAAATTCTACATTGAGAAATCAATTGGTTGTATCATGCATATACATGAAATGTAGGTAAGCTTTTGAAAACATCCAAAGAAAGTTCTCATTTAGATTTCTGATCACAAATTAAAGAGAGAAAGGATATCTTGAAATTAAGGATATAATTTAGGATGGGTGATTTTTTATGAGTTTTGACTTTGGAAAATGAAAGTGAGTCCCACGATGAAGAATATATATATCATATACAAAAATGCTTATTAATCTTGATCATTACCAACTTCTAGATTCACTTTTCAGTTTTCAACTACCTCCTTTAATTCTTTTTGTGTTTCTTATTATAAAGATATTAACACACATTAGTTTTTCAAATATGTTAAATTAACTTTATGGGATATAGTAATTCCCTGACATTGTATTGTAGTTCTGGAAGTACAAGGCTTAATCCATCTCAGACCTCTTTATTCCAGGTTTGCAATCTTGGTCCGAAAGAACTTGGTTTTCCTTTTTAACAAAATTTTGGCATGTCAGTTGCATTGAGCCTAGACAATGGCCGAGGTTGTGAATGGGGCAGCCGAAATGGTTTCTCCAGCTTGTTTGCTCAGAAAAGCAACCTCCTCAACCCTTACTTTTGGCAAATGGTCCGCAAAATTCTCAAGTTCAAAGATGATGTTCTTAGGCTAGTAACATATCATCTTTCTAATCTTGCATTAATTAATTGTCCAAATACACTGATCAATTTGATTTCTCTTCTCTCATGATCTTCCACATGCATGAAGCTACCTTGATATGCTTGAGAATAACCCAGATATTGATCGAAATGAGACTTTGGGTCACTTCATCAACTCAAGGGGTTACTTTGAATTGTTCTAGAAGGCTTACCTCGTCAGACTTGCTGATCCTACATCTTAATATACACTTGTATTTATTTTTCTTTCAATAATCATGACCTCACAATTCACATTAATACATGCTCTAGGTTCCAATTTGTGGTTCAATTTGGTCCTGCCCTTCTGAAGGTGTTTTGAGCTTTTCTGCTTTCTCAGTTCTCTCTTTCTGCCGCAATCACCATCTACTTCTGGTCCTACTCAAAACTATACACTAATTCTTGCTTGCTCTAGTTTCTTAGTTCTCTCTTGGTGCTTTTCAATATGTGTACAGGTCATTCATCCTCTTACTTTTTTCAATTTTTAACATTCTTAAGTCTCTTTTGTTGTGTATATCCACATAAGTCCAATTGCAAAATAATACTTTTACTCTATATTGGCAGTGATATTTTTCTTCATCCTGCAAGAAGTTAGATTACTGCAAAACTTATTTACAATATCTTGTACGTTTGCTATTTATTTCTTTGCCAAAACCACAACCTGTTAATATTTTCTCATGTATTAAAAAAATTGATAAGAAATCTGTATGGCATTTTTTTATTATATTAAATTAGACTAATTGACAGAGATGAGCTAATAAGAAATCTGTACAGGTTTTTGACTTCTTGTGTATGGCATTTTATTATATTCTTAAGGAAGCTTATTGGAGAAAGCAAAAAGAATGTCTGGATTGCTGCCATTTGGAGGATTCTCCAGCCTTGTAAGACTAGTTAAATTCCCCACTCGTTTTCTTGTAATTTTGTGTTTTCCAGCTGTAAATAACCCAAATATGTTTCGTGATTTTTCAGGTTACGGATTTCATGAAGATGGATTGAAGGTACTAACTAGTAAGATAATATATATATTATCCTCCATTTTTCAGCACTACAAATTTTAGGCCACAACCATTTCCTGCTCTTTCAAACTCTCTTTTCTTTTAATCTAATCGAATTTCTAGGTTCACAATATTCAACTCTCTCTCACACACACACTAATTTTTACTTGGCAGATATATTTGTGTACAATAGTCTTTTGGCTTTTGTCCTCATATTCACCCCAAAAAATTACATTTTTATTTCCCTTACTTTTGGTGAGCTGAGCTTGTAAATGGTAAAAAACAGTCAATGCATAATAAAATAAAGAGAATGACATAAACGATGTCCAAATTAATTTAACCATTTATAGGTGTTACTCACTTTGTCAATGCATAACAAAATTAATTTCACGATTCATGCGCTTTTAGAAATTTATGGAGATTTATGTCCACTGCATGATCAATTTGTTTCGAAGTTATAAGATAAGGTGTGGAAGAATTATTCAATCTTGTTTTATTTGGTTTAATTCCTACTAAAGCTAGTGGATCTTAATCTATCAAACCAGCATTGAAGTGCTAGCTGGTGAAGATCCAGTGGGAATGTTCAAATTGATGAAGCTTCCTTGTTGATGTCCAATCCAATTCTTTTTCCTGAGTTTAAAGGAGGGAATAATAATGAATTACTTTTCTGACTTTTAATGCGATCATATCATGTATCATAATTACATGCTTGAGAATATGATTTACTGTTATTGTGTCATATACTCATATTGATATTACTGTTTGTGATGTGTGCTTTGGTAGAATGGCCATAAACAACCCAATATTGGCAAACTATTCCTTTGTGCATTTGATGCTGTTGGGAGTTCTTTTTCTTCTTAGCATTTTATTTTATAATTTTCATAATTACTCTACCATATATTTCCAAGAATTTGAGAGATGTTCAAATTAGATGCGGCAGAGTACATGATGTCCATTTGTGGTGATTCTGGTCTTAGAGACATAACTTCTCCTGGAAAAAGTCGCAGCATCTTCTTTCTCTCTCAAGATGATCGATTTGTAATCAAGACCTTGAAAAAAATCTGAATTGAAGTTTGTAGTCAGAGGGCAATTATCTCTTTTTCTAATATCTTGATCAGGTACATTAAGTTTTATTATATTTTTGGTTAATCTTAATTTAAAAAATTATAAATTATACATCTTAAGCCTCTTATACCTACCTCTTCAGATTCGCGAAAAAAAGGCAATGCCTTTCTCTTATTTGATTTTCTCCAATGGATTTTTTTGG
Source organism: Senna tora (assembly GCA_014851425.1). NCBI lineage: Eukaryota > Viridiplantae > Streptophyta > Magnoliopsida > Fabales > Fabaceae > Senna > Senna tora. The sequence goes on along the minus strand of CM026265.1, from coordinate 24,308,977 downwards.
ATGGCTTTTAGGTACTACCTAATTAGATGGTACTCACGTGCTCTTGTATATTCTATTTGTATTTGTGTGAAAGTCGGGAGGAACAATAAATAGCAATATTGCATGCCACTCTGTCACACACTCACACTCTTAACACTCTTTAATCTTTATACTAGACTAGATAGTAAGCAAAGTCTTGTGGAAGGTATCTTTCCCGTTTTTTTCCCTTTAAATATTGTCTCTAAGTAGTAACTAATGATGTATCTTAATGTTTTGTCATGCTACTAGAATGGTAGAATGGTATGTCATATGAGATTTTTACGTGGAATAGAATGGTAGATTACATTATTCTTAATCAACTTATTTTAATAATTAAAGAATTTGATCTCAGAGAAACAATAGGTTATATTTTTAACATACTTAATGAGGCAGCCTCATTTGACATTAATTACCTTATCCCATGATTTCTATACATGATATTCTCCACTGGTAAATACATTAGTTTCTTCACTTTGTCAATGTAGTTAATGTCTTTATCTTTTTCCAATGCAGATTGAAATTTCTTTCTATTTTAGAATGGACTAGATAGCAAGGTAATCAAAGAAGCAAATGAGGAAGAGAAAAAACAATGAGGTTAGTTTAATAGATAATCATTATAATTTGATGGTGTGTTTTTATTGTTGAATATTTTTTGCTCATGTTACCAAGTAATTTTCTTATACATTAGTTATTCTATAATTTATTGTAATAATTGTTTCTTGTTAAGTTGTGTTAAGTTTTGATTCTCAATTTGCTTGCTATGTGCAGAAGCACAGGAAATACATACCAACCAACAATAATGTGGCAGATTAAATTCGAACTTAAAGATGACACATTTAATAGTGGGAAACTACACACTTCAACTAGCCTTGACATCAACTAATGAGGCTACCTTAGCTTGTAGCATTCTATGGTCTTGAACAATTTTGTTTTTATTATTGTTATATTGTAAAACTTTTGATTACTAATATTCAAGTGTTGAATTGATTGGTGATTATGAATGTTTTGGTTGTAAACGTTTAAGTACAACTTGAGTTCAAATGAAACTATTTTAGTTGATTAAGTATTTATGATTTTTCTTAGGAAATTAAAAGTATAAATATAAATTGAAATAAATGTTAAAAAAAAGTGATCTAGCGACGGTAAAAACCGTTGCCAATTTTTTCACAGAAAACTGTTGTGATTTAACGATGGTTTCAACCGTCGTTAAATATAAAATAACAATGGTTTATTTTTAGACTTTAGCGACGGTTTTAACCGTCGCAAAGTTTAACGACAGTTAGTGCCGACGCTTGTGCGAAGCGTCGCTAGAATTATTCCCGACGGTAACTTTAACAACGGTTAAATTAACCGTCGTGAAAGATTTAGCGACGGTTTTAACCGTCGCTAAATGTTAAAAAAACCGTCGCAAAAAATAAGTTTTTTTGTAGTGTATATTAATATATTTATCCAATTAGTTTACTTATATTATTACAAATTATTGATATAGTTTATCAATATAAAAACACTGATGTATTTATTTATATATCAGTAAAATTAAATGTATCTAAAATTTGCTTCTTCATGCTACTGAATGTAGCAGATGCATCTTGGAGTGAATATTTGGGTGGGTGGGTTTAAATTTTTAATGATTTTATTATGTTTCTAAGGTATTGCAATGAAAACTAATTAAATTCCCCCCATAATAAATTTGTGACAAAGAACATAATTTCATGCCATTCCAAAGCGTAGAAGTCATTTATCCAAAAAAAAAGGCAGAAGTTATATATATTTGTATTCATATAAAAAGAATTCAAATATTAATTTAACTTAATTTTCTCTCCTTAATTCCCTCAAAATTCTATATTTATTTGTCTATGGTTTCACGAATATTTTTTAATTCCATTTTTATTACCCAGCAGTTCCTTAATTCTTTATACATTCTTAATGTAATGTTTATTAATGAAAATTGTGAAGTATCTACGGAGTTCAAAATAAAACTCATAGACTTCACAAATCATTTCATTAATTCCTTTTAAAATCGTAAATAAGCCACGTTAATTATTTGTTACCCACATTAATGATTTGATGTTCGTTCTTAAATAATTCAATACAATGGTCCAATATTCTTTTTATTATTCAAAAATTAAAAATTAATTTTATCACTTCACTTCTGAACCAATTACATTGTAGAAATTATTTGTCAAGAGATAAAATATGTGATGTAATAATAATTATTAACTTAAAAAAAACTCAAAACTAAATAATTACGTCAGGCAAAAATATAAATTAAGCGAAGCATTATATTTATAGACTAATTTTTGTTAAAGACTTATGTTGACAAACAAATTATTTTATTGTCAACTAATTACGTTGCATAGAAATGATTTGTCAAGAGATAAAATATGTGATGTAAATATAACTATTAACTTTTTAAAAATAAACAAAAAATGAAATAATTATGTCAGGCAAAAAATAAAATAACCATACCATTAATTATATTTGTAGACTCTTTCTGTTAAAGGCAACGACGTAGACAAACAAAATTAACAATTTAACCTTTTTTATAAAGAGCTGAGGAAATACAAATAAAAACAATATTTGTGAAGTATAATTGTGATAACCGAGAAAAATTTTCGAAGATTGAAATAAAATAAGAAGAGAAAGAAAAGGGAGTAGGAAATATTTTTGGCTATTTAAATTTGGGATAAAAAAATTTAATTGGAATGAGGAGGTGTTAAATTGGAGATATTTTCAGCCTTTTCTTTAATATTATTATTATTAGTATCATTATTATTTAGTTATTTGGTTTTTTTTATTATTTTAATTTTAATTAATTATTTTATAAAGGGGAAGGGGGTGCATGACTTAAGAAAGGAAGGAATAAAAAGGATCAGGCATAAGAAGAAGAAAGAAGGAGAGGCCACACGAGCAAGAGAAAGAAAAAAGAAGAAAGAAAGAGAGAGAAAGAAGAGAGAGAGGGAGAAGAGGCGTAAAAGGAGAAGAAGAACGAGAGGTGGGTTTCGCCGGAAATGTGACCGTGGAGAGCTAGCCGACGCCGGAAAAAGTCACTGGAGCTCGGGTACGACGTCTCCTACACCTTCCACCAATCGAATCAAAGGTTGGTAACCCCAATTTCATTCAAAACCCACAATTTCTTCATTTTTAGGGATTTCTTCGATCCACCTTAGATTGGATTGTTTCGAGGGTAGATTGAGACCTAGGAAGTGTTCTTGAACACTTATTTGGGGTAAGAATCGAGACTATACCCTCGGGTTTAGCCAAATTCGAATTTTGAAGGATTTGCGGTTGAAATTCTAATTATTCATAAATTGAGGAAATTATTGATAATTAGGAATTGGGCTTGGATTTGAGTAAATAGGCTTAGATTGAAATTATTGAAATTATATTGTTGAAATATTAGCTGAACAAGACCCATGAAGAGCTGGCCCGAGGTTACTAAGGTTGAACCTTGACGTTAACGTGCCGGGTCCCTGCTAGGATTGCCCAAATACACTTTAAGGGTGATGTTGAGGGTTCCAAACCTCTTCTTTTCAATCTTAAACACCCGAGAATAATTCTAAATATGCTATCAAGCATCAAGAATAATTTTAGGTACTTTCTTGTTACTCAAGGATGGAAACTTGATGAACAATAAAGTTCAAAGTTTAAAATGGCAATTTAATTCCTTCATAATTATTAGGAAACCTTAAGTAGGATAATTTAGAAGCATATCGAGGTTTAGTAACTCAATTCCAAGGTTCTAAAATCAATTCAAGGTGAGCGATAATTCTATGAAACCAAGTGTGTAGCACTTGAGACTCTCATGGAAGAGAGGGAAGACGGATAACACCAAGAACTCGATTCTTGGCGACGTCTAGATGCATTTTTAGGCACGAGCATATCATATGCATATGAATTTCACATAGCTTGAGATGTTAACCACATGAATGCATTCGTTAGGGAACCATGACTCGTCCGGAGCGGGCGTTACTCCATGACAAGCACAAGGAAGCAGTCCAGGTGAGGGGTTTCCCATCCTTGCCCTATAGGGTTGATTGAGGATGTGGATATGTGGTTTGCCTACTTGCCTATTTGTAAGAATTATTTAGTGGTTAACATGCTATTGTTGTTCCTAAACTGCTATATATGAAAATATTTGTATGTGTTTGACTACAGGTAAAGAGGTACTGGAGGGTATCCATGTGATGACATGAGATACGCCGAACAGTACAAGCAAGGGGGTAAGTTGTTGATTGAGTCCAAGGTTTGGTTTACCCTATTAATTAGAAACTCATTAAAGAAATCGTATAGAAGTTGTTAGTAAACGTCGACGTTTTATGGTAATTGAAGTTAGGGAAGACCTTAGAACTAGGTTATGATCTAACCAAGGGTTTGGGTACCATAAGAGAATTAATAAGATCTCATAATTGATTAGTGAGTCGTAGGGATGTTCACACTACCTAGGTAAAGTCAGTTTAGGATAGTTATAGGTAGATAGAGTCAGGATCCCAGTTGAACGCTTGGGAAGAGAAACAAGTTAAAACATTTGCCCATTGAGGCCATTGCCCTAGCCTGGCACTAGGGTCAGTTAAAGATTAAAAAATTTTCCCATGGAGGCCATTGCCCTAGCGTGGCACTAGGGTCAGTTAAAGATTAAAAGAAATTGTCCATTGAGGCCATTGCCCTATCCTGACACTAGGGTCAGTTAAGTGATTTAAAGTTTTCAAATGATATGTTAAAAGTGATTGCTTGTTTATGAGAAGCATGATAGAAAAGCATGATCCGTAGGTTTATCTTTGATTTTAATGTTATATTAATATTGCATGATCGTAATATAACATTTGATAAACTGGATTTTCATGCACATGTGATTGTGGGTGTTTCCCTTTCCCCAGCTATAGTGGTACCTGCCGCTACGCCGAGGATGGGAAGCTTCTCAATGAGTCTGTTTGACTCACTCCCACTACTTCAATGTTTCAGATACAGGTATCGGGCAGGCATCAACGTCCGAACAGTGATATGGACATCAGACCATCCTTTACGCACTAGTTCGCGTGGGTGGACACCTTTTTGTTATTTTGATTCTTTTGGTTGTACATATTATAAGTTGTAAGGGTTGTGTATATATATTTACATCTTTCGATATGCACCTACTCTAGACTTGTCGGCTTCACATGTACTTAAAGACAGTGTCCAGTTTGGGGAAAAACTAGGATATATGTATGAGTATATAAACTGCTGTATGTGAATTGGATAGATCATACGCATTGAGGCGTACGGTCAATATGGTATGGATATATATATTATGTGTGCTTGCTGCATGTGAATAGGATAGATCGTACGTATTGAGTCGTACGGTCAATATGATATGAATATTTATATTATGAGTGTTGATATGTATATCTATACACTGGGCTGAGCTGAAGCGGTATTGAGCGAACCGTGGATTGCAGGTTAATTAGGCCACCAGTGAGGTGTGGCCACTATTATGATATATATATTGATTGTATAGTAGGGTAGTTATAGTTATGTTTACAGGGTAAGGCTTATGGGTTTAGAAGTAAAAAACCTATTCTCGTGCCGATCACGTACTCCGGATTTGGGGTCGTGACAATAATATATGCACATTCAAATAGATACCATACCACTTCTTACATGTTTATAGAAAAAAATTGATACAATAAGAAGAAAGGATAATTGTTAATTAAAAAAATCATTCAATAATTTAATTCAAATATGTGTAAAATAATTTAACTTTGAAATCTTGAAAACTTTTGGATCACCTATTATAGATTGAACACCATCTAATAACATCAAAGTCAACAAACACTGATCATACTGTTACCTAGCTTTGTAGAACATTTCATCATGTTCATTCTTTGAACTATAGCAACAAATTTTCAACAAGACCAAACACGGGCTCAACTGCGTCAACAATACCATTCACAAAGTATTGAGCATAGGCAAGATTTGTTGTCTAGGAGGCGTACAAATTACCGTCTAAGACAACAAACTCCTATAAATGGTATTCTTGAAGCCAACCAAAGCACTATCCCCATTCCTCAAAATGGTATTTTCATTTATATTTAACAAACAATATTATGCAATTTCATCTGTATAAAATATTTGGAATAACTTAATTCAACTCATATGTTACCTAGCTAAAAATTATTAATTTGTGTAGAGTTACCCATTGATGTATTTTAATTTGTATTATAACTAAAACAAATATGTTAATAATAATCAGAAGGATCATCAACAAGAATACCCAATGAACATGGCAATACATGTATGCTTGTCTCACGTCCAACTATAATTATAAAAGAATGAGGAACAATATAAATTGCGCTAGAGACTTTCATGAATCAATTGGTGTAAATCACATCGTTGTTCAGCAACTTCATGTCCATCATGTGGTGCACGTATCTTTCCAAATGAAAGTTCAGATTTTTGTTGTCTCAATGTACATATTTTGTTGGGGATTCTCACGAATTTCAATTCGAGTCGTGCTGATTTAGACACTCACCTTAAGAGATATTCCTGCACCCTCATAAAATAGGTAACGACACTCTCATAGGATAAAATGAACTCGTCTCCGATGTCGCACACCGGAGTAAACAAGAACAGCAAAAAAATAAATAGAGCATTCAGAAAGCAAAGAGAGATTTTCTCTATTCACCCACAGCCTCAATACTAGTGATGTGTATATATTTAGATGCGAATGAGCAGTGGTAATCGAAACCTAGCACATGTTTAATTAAGGACCATAAAAGTAGGAGTTTCAGGTAAGCCATATTAAAAATTATTTAATAAATCCAGTAAACCAATTAATATTTATTTATCAATAAATAAAAATCAATAAATAAATATCAATTATCATAATTAATAAAATAATTTTCATAAAATGAACCTGACTCCGCATTTATTTCACGCAAGGGGGGTCGTGGCCAGTTGTTGTGTGAACGAGACATACCTTCCACTTGGCCCATTTACTTCCCCTATATCATAACTTATTATATATACATTTATGTGTCTCTTACTTTAGGCAATGTGGGACTTTATTCTGACACACACACTTGCACACACTCTTGTATGCTATTATTCACAACAATCCCCCACATGTGTCAAATATACAGCCACATTTCTCATGAGTCTCACTCATGGATATAATCATTGTATATAGTGTCTTTCCGACTATGAACTAGACCTAGACCAATAACACATAGTACACAGAGATGTCACTAAAGCCTGCTTCTATGAACCAACAACTCTTGTTGTATACTAGAGGTATTAAGAGTCAGATTATCCCCAGTTTTTTGTTATTAACGACGGTTTTGCGCGTTACAACGGCCTTGTGCGTGCCTGTTCCATAATGAACGCTCTAGAGATTTTGCCAGAATCTCATAGGAGCGGCCCACTCCACATTCGTAGAGGTGATTTCATTTAAGTGTATCTGCATTTATACTCGATCCCTTAAGAATATGAAATCATTAAGTGACTTTGCACAGCCTCACCAAAATCCAGTATAGCACTATCTCACACCATAGGAAGGGACATACTCCCGCCGCCCTTGAATATTTGCTTTGTTGGAGGATTTTTTTTTTGTCCCAAAATATTTGATGTTTTATAAAATCAAGAGAATATTAATTATTTTTTACCATTCTATCCCTATAAAAAAGTGAAGTTGAATAAACATATCCCAAGTATTATTATTATTCCCAATATCAGCTTATTGTCAATGGGATTTTAATTAGTGCTTTAATGTTCTCACTGTTTAGTCTTCTTTTTAACCATTCCTCATAGATGATAAGCAGATTTTATGGAAAACAAAATGACGACATTAGAAAGTTCACTAGAAATGTCGGTTGTTCAAGACTCACAAGAAATAGCAATTGTTGAAGATTCACAGGAAATAGCAATTGTTGAAGACTCACAAGAAATAGCAAGTGTGGAAGATTCAGAAGACATGGAAGCTCCAAAAGATGCAATGGAGATTGACTGTGAAACTTCTAAAGAGCATAAAGCTTTTGCAAATGAAGAAATGGAGAAAGAAGTTTTGCATATGTTAAAAATTTTAGTTCCAAAACTGTTTGAAGAGTAAGGGATTGAAGTTAATTGTAGTTGAGAAAAATGAATCTACATATGTATGACATGGAAAAATGAATATGAAAGGTTTGGATAATCAAATTTCTTATACTTTGTTTTAATTCTTCTCTTATTTTCGTGCTCCGTTCTTTATTTTTCTTTCTTGTAAAATCAATTACAGTAGCCTTCAAGAAGGAAAGGACTTTTTTCATGCTCTTTTTTTCGTATAAAATTAATTCCCTCACCAAGGTCAAAAAATTAGGCATTATATTCCAATTTTTTTTCTTCCTCTGTATGTTATGATATTCAGGGGCAGAGATTTGAAAGTTGAGTTCCATCATTGAATCACAAATTTCATTCATAGGGTATTATAAAATATAATGCACTGGAAGCAAGCTCTATCACAAAATCATAAAGTTCATTCATATAGATGCAAAACCATTACTACAAAAACAACCAACCCAATTATTATGTAATCATCCATCAAGAAGCTAATTTGATCATTCTTCTTCAACATTTCTTCCTTTAATTTGCCAACTGCATCATTTGATAAAATTTCCACAGTCTCAACTTGCATATATAACTGAACAGAAAAAATATACATCATTAGTTTTGAGTTTGGAGTAATATAATTAATTGAAATAACTCAGAAATAAAAAAAAGACAAGAATTGATGCTTACTCTTAAGAATACCTAGTTGCTGCTTTGATAGTTGAGAGTTTCTTGGAATAATTCAGGTTCACATCTAATTTGTGAAGGCAATTGATGTCTTCTTTCCAATTGTTCTTTATTTATATTTGGAATTTTGTACTTATGTGAACATTTTTCTTTCATTCCTTTAATCATGCACAATTGCAAAGTTAAGAAAATGCGATTAAAATTAATTGTTGGATAATCTTCAAATGCCTTCATAACAACACCAATCAACTCGTCAATCGTTCTAGGTGACTCCTTGTGCTGTATGGATTGAATATCACTAAAAAAACCCAAGATCTAAGACATTCATGTCTGGAGAATTAGGAGGTTGATACACCAATCAAATATCAAATCCATCTTCAGAAGCAACTCGGCAAAACTCTTCATCATCAAGGTCAATATGCGTTCTTGCATTGTCCTGTTGTATAAATATTGGACAACCCATGTCTTCTCTTGGCCATTTCTCCTTGATGGCAGGTAAGACCTTTTGAATGAGATACGATCTTATAACTTCTTTGTTTATTGAAGCTATAGGTTTTGTTTCTAATGTTCCAGCAGCTCTATTCACACTTGTCCTTTTTGTCGGCTCTTTCGTAACAAGAGGAAATATTCCAATTTTTCCTGAAAATAATTCACGTCCTTGTGCATCAAATCTTGGACGAGCTAAAGCAACTAGAAACATGACCTTAGCAATGAAATTTTTACTTTTGCAACTTCTAATTGGATCTTCCTCATCCACTAGCATGTAGTAATTCCTGGACCTCTTTGTTATATAAAACCACTTTTCATCAATGTGGATGATGTTATACATACCAATAAAAATTGGATCATGTGGTATGCTACTAGGCTCAAGCATATATATGCAAAATTCTAATCAGGACCTCATATTTTCTTCCTTCAAAATGGGTTTGATAGCATTTGAATGTCGCCGAATCATTCTTGACTTTAGAAGTCTATGTACTGTGTTTTTACCAATCTTTAAGGCACAAGCTAGTGAACAAAGAGTAGACCGTTGGTTTAAAGGAATATCACGAACTTTATCCAAATCAACTTGAACTCGCTTACGACCACAATTTCCCTTCCTATGAGACACATCAACAACTACACCATTGTGATTTGCTCAACTCCAAATTTGTTGAATAATACAAATACTGACTGAAAATAGCAATGCGATCTCTCTTGTTACTCCTTTTTGTAATCTTCCATTGTTTTTGTAAGAGCAAATTGGAAATAGCTTTACGTTCTTCATTGTTTAACATCCGTAATCTCTTAACTTGAGTTTCTCCTTCTAACCGTTCATTCTCATTTTCACCCATTATTAGTTAAGCTAGTTACTAAAAGAGACATGGGGTTTAATTTTCACCCATTATTAGTTAAGCTATTTTCACAATTTTTTCTCAAACTTTTATTTTTTGTGGGTGACTTGAACCAAAAAGAAAATTGAATTTAAAATATATATGACATGATAACTAGTCAAACCATACTTGATGTTGTTTTGTCTTGTTTTCTTTTTTCAGCCAATAATTCTAAAATAGCTAGTTTGATTAGTACTACACGTGTACAAAAGTATATACATATACAAGGTATCTTTAACTTTACAGAAATGTAATAAATTTAAAAATATAATTTTAAGAATCCATACCAACATTTGAAATTGGTTGAGAAGAAGATGATCCCATCCAGTGTGCCTCTCCTTCTTCTTCATCTTGTTGAAATGGCTCATTGTTTAAATCAAACACAAATTCTTTGAAACATGAAGATATGTTAAGGTTTGGAACAAAATTAACACCACCAACTAGCAAATTTTGTTCTCCATCTTAATTATGAAAATTATCTACAGGAGTTGCATTCAAATATATTTCTACTAAATTCATTTTAAAATTCTAACTTGAATATTGATATGGAAGCCTTCTTACAAAGGCTTTTATAGTTTAGTTTTTGGTGGGAAATGTAAAAAAAATGGTGCAGTGGGAGTAAAAAAATGGTGGGAGCTACGTATTAATCAAATCTGTTTGAGGAACCATTTGTTTGACCTCGGAAACAGCAAACATCGTCATTGAATATTGGTAATTTATTGATTTTCATCAAAATTATGCAATCATCACATTATTCATCATCACGAATTTCCCATCAAATCTACAAAAATTCTTCATTAATTGCATCAAAGGAATAACTATTTTTGTTTGCTTTCCCATTCTTCTTTTCTTTTTGGCAAAAAATTAAAATTCAAGACATGATTGATTAAATACCTGGTCATAAGACTTTGACTTCTAATTCTTCTTCATATTCTCCAAACGCAATAAAAATGTGGAATCAGAGAAGCAAAAATCAATACACATGCTAATTGTATCCGCTGTCTTCCAAGGTCACTTGAACCCAATTCTCTCGCTCCATACAAGAAGCTCGTCCCCGATTTCTCAACAATCATAATCATAATAACATCCAAATCAAATTTTTCTCGGTCGGTCTTTATCTTGATTTCGAACGCACCACACTGCCTTCCACATTCCTCCACTCTCTCAAAACCATAGGCGCTCTGTCACGACCCCAAATCGGGAGTACGTGACCGGCACGGGCATTGATTTTTACCTCTAAACCCGTAAACCTTACCCTGTAAACATAATTATAATTACCCTACTATACAATCAATATATACAACATAATAGTGGCCACACCTCACTGGTGTCCTAATTAACCTGCAATCCGCGGTTCGCTCAATACTGTTTTAGACTAGTATATAGATATATCTCAACACACATAGTATATATCTATATCATATTGGCCACACGTCTCAATACGTACGATCTATCCTATTCACATGCAGCAATCACACGTAATATTTATATATATCCATATCATATTGATTGTACGTCTCAATACGTACGATCTATCCTATTCACATGCAGCAGTTTATATATCATACATATATCCTAGTTTATCCCCAAACTGGACCCTGTCTTTAAGTACATGTGAAGCCGACAATTCTAGAGTGGATGTACATCAAAAGCTGTAAATATATACACAATATCTACAACTTAGAATACGTAGAACATAATCAAAATATCCACCCACGCGAGCAAGTGCGTTATGGTTGGTCTGATGTCCGTATCATTGTCCAAACGTCGATGCCTGCTCGATACCTGTATCTGAAACATTAAAGCAGAGGGAGTGAGTCAAACAGACTCAGTGAGAAGCTTCCCATCCACAGTGTAGCGACAGGTACCACTACAGTTGGGAAAAGGGAAACACCCACAATCACATGCGCATGAAAATCCAGTTTATCAAATGTTATATTACGATCAGGCAATATTAATATAACATAAAGTCAAAGATAAACCTACGAATCATGCTCTTCTATCATGCTTCTCATAAATAAGAAATCACTTTTAACATGTCATCTGAAAGCTATAAATCACTCAGTTGGTCCCTGTATCTAACAATGGACAATGGCCTCAACGGGCAAATATTTTAATCTTTAACTGATCCAAGTGCTAGGCTAGAGCAATGGCCTCAACGGGCAATTTCTTTTAATCTTTAATCGACCCTAGTGCCAGGCTAGGGCAATGGCCTCCACGGGTAATTAAATCAACTGGCCCTAGAACAAGCTAGAGCAATGGCCTCCACAGGCGATTTTATCTGACTTATTTCTCCTCCCGAGCTTTCAACTGATATTCTGACTCTATCTACCCATTACTATCCTAAATTGAGTTTACCTAGGTAGTGTTAACCTCCCTCTGACTCACTAATCAATTATGAGATCTTCTTAATCCTTATTTAATACCCAAACCCTTGATTAGATCATAACCTAGATCTAAGGTTTTTCCTATGTTCGATTACCATAAAACGTCGACGTTAACAAACAAATTCTTTACGATTTCTTAAATGAGTTTCTAATTAATAGGGTAAACCAAACCTTGGACTCAATTAATAACTTACCCGGTTGCTTGTACTGTTCGGTGTATCTCATATCATCACATGGATACCCTCCAGCACCTCTTTGCCTGTAATCAAACACACATATACAAATACTTCCATATATTACAATTTAGGAACAACAATAGCATGTTAACCACTAACTAATTGTTACAAATAGGCAAGTAGGCAAACCACATATTCACATCCTAAATCAACCCTATAGGCCAAGGATGGGAAACCCTTCACCTGGACGGCTTCCTTGCGTTTGTCCTGGAGTAACTCCCGCTGTAGACGAATCGTGGTTTCCTAACAATTGCATTCACATTCTTAACATCTTACACTATATCCAGCTCATATGCATGTGACATGCTTGTGCCTAAAAATGCACCTAGACGTCGCCAAGAATCGAGTTCTCGGTCTTATCCGTCTTCCCTCTCTTCCCTGAGAGTCTCAAGTGCTTCATACTTGGTTTCGTACAATTATCGCTCACCTTGAATTGATTTTGGAGCCATGGATTCGAGTTACTAAACCTCAATATACTTTTAAATTATCCTACTTAAGGTTTCCTAATAATTACGAAGAAATAAAGTTGCCACTTTAGAATTTGGACTTTATTGTTCCGCAAGTTTCCATCCTTGAGAAACAAGAAAGTACCTAAAATAATTCTTGATGCTTGATAGCATATTTAGAATTATTCTAGGGTGTTTAAGATTAAAAACAAGGAGCCCTCAACATCACCCTTAAAGTGTATTTGGGCAAATCGAGCAGGGACCCAACACGTTAACTTCAAGGTTCAACCTTAGTAACCTCGGGCCAGCTCTTCAAGGGTCTTGTTCAGCTAATATCTTAACAATATAATTTCAATAATACCAATCCAAGCCTATTTACTCAAATCCAAGCTCAATCCTAATTATTAACAATTTCCCTAATTTATGAATAATTAGAATTTCAACCCCAAATCCTTCCAAATTTGAATCCGGCTAAATCCGATGTTATAGCCACGGTTCTTACCCCAACTAAGTGTTCAAGAACACTTTCTACGTCTCAATCTACCCTCGAAACAACTCAATCGAAGGTGAATCGAAGAAATCCCTAAAAATGGAGAAATTGAGGGTTTCTAATGAAATTGGGGTAACCAACCTTGATTCGATCGGCAGAAGGTGCGGAAGATGTTGTAGTCGAGCTCCGGTGAGCTCTTCCGGCGTCGGAACGCTCTTCACCAGCTGGTTTCCGGCGAACCATGGTCCTTACCTTCTTCTTCTCCGTCCGTCGCTCTCTCTTTCCCTCTCTTCCGTTTCTCTCTCTCTCTCTCTTGGTCTCGGTTCTCTCTCTCGACGTCGACTTCACTTCCTCCGGCCATCGTTCCGGCAAGACCCCTTCCTCTCTGTTTTCCTCCTCTGTCCGCGTCACAGTGCGTTCTCCCTCTCTCTCTCTATTTTCTTTCTTATTCTTGGTCCCGTAGCTCTCTCTCCCTATTCTTTGTTTTTATTTCTTTTATTTATTTTCTACCTAAACCCATGGCAACCCCCACCCCAATTAAAATAATAAATATTAAAAATAAATAAAATAATTATAATAATTAAATAATAAATAAATAGAAATAACATTAAATTAATTAATAATTAAATAAATAATAACTAATATGTATTTTTAATTTAATCCCTTTCCCTATTTAATTTAGGTTTCCAATTTCTTAGGTCCTCAATTAAATCCTAAAAATTATTTTCTACTTCTTTTCTTTTCCTTTTATTTTATTTTAAAATTCGAAAAAATTTCACGGGTATTACAATCTTCCCTCGTTAAGAAATTAGGTCCCCGAATTACAATTAACATACTAACCTTAGTTTTGAAATAGATGAGGATATGTCCTACGCATCACCACCTCAACTTCCCACGTTGCTTCCTCAACCGAATGGTTTCGCCACAGGACTTTCACCAATGGTATCTCCTTTGACCTCAGCTTTTTCAACTGGCGATCTAAGATTTCCACTGGCATCCTCATAAGTCAGACCTTCAGCTAGTTGTACTTTCTGGGGTTGGATTACATGAGAGGGGTCTGGCAGGAACTTGCAAAACATAGACACGTGAAACACCGGATGAACTCCTTCCAATTTTGGCGGCAATTCTAGACGGTAGGCAACATTTCCCTGTGTTCTAGAATCTCAAACGGTTCGATGTACCTTGGACTTTGCTTGTCTTTCTTGCCAAATCTCATCACACCCCTCATTGGTGAAATTTTCAACAGGACCTGCTCACACACAGCAAATTCTAAGTCCCTTCTCCGGTTGTCAGCATACGACTTCTGCCTACTCTGAGCCGTCACAAGCTTTTCTTTAATGGACTTTATCTTTTCCAAAGCATCATGAACAAGTTCTAGACCAACTAACTTGGCCTCTCTGACCTCGAACCACCCAATCGGGGACCTGCACTTCCAACCGTACAAGGCCTGGAAAGGTGCCATCTGAATACTGGATTGGTAACTGTTGTTGTAAGCAAACTCCACTAACGGCACGTACTTCTGCCACCCTCCGCCGAAATCCATAATACATGCCCTAAGCATGTCCTCTAAAATTTGAATGGTCCTCTTGGACTGCCCGTTTGTCTGGGGATGAAACTCTGTACTCAGATCAACGCTTGTCCCTAATGCTCTTCCAATGCTCTCCAAAATCGATAGGTAAACTGTGGCCCCCTGTCAGAGATAATCGACACCGGTACTCCGTGCAACCTCACTATCTCTAATAGGTTCAACTAGGCATACTGACCCACTCCGTAAGTGGTCTTAACTGGCAGGAAATGTCCGGACTTGGTCATCCGATCAACGATTACCCAAACTAAATCAAAACCCCTCTGTGATCGCGGCAATCCTAACACAAAATCCATAGTAATTCTCTCCCATTTCCATTTAGGAATTTCTATCTGTTGAAGTGTTCCGGCGGGCTTTTGGTGTTCAGCCTTAACCTGCTCACACACTAGACATTTAGATACGTAGTCTGCCACATCTTTCTTCATACCATTCCACCAGTATATTTCTTTCAGATCCTGATACATCTTATTGCTACCCGGATGGATTGTGTACGCTGTCTTGTGCGCCTCATCAAGAATTCTTTCTTTCAAATCGTCCACCATAGGTACACACAGTCGTCCCTCCAATCGGAGTATGCCTCTGTCATATATGGAGAATCGGACGTCGTCTTTCTCCCCCTTAACCACTGTATCTCTGATCTATTTGAGCTCGGCGTCTTGATCTTGCTTGGATTTAACTTCTTCAATTAGAGCTGACTTAGCTTGAATGTGGCCTAGAAACAAGTTTGAATCTCCAATTTCAAACTGAGTTCCAGACTATTCCAACTCATGTATTTCCCGAATTAACAACCTTCGTACTTCACTGATATAGGCTAAGCTACCCATTGACTTTCGGCTCAGAGCGTCTGCCTCCACATTTGCCTTACCATGATGGTACAAAATCGTGCAGTCATAGTCTTTGAACAACTCCATCCGCCTGCGTTTTCTCAAATTCAGACCTTTCTGCTTGAAAATGTACTTAAGACCCTTGTGATCTGTGTATACCTCACATGATTCGCCATAAAAGTAGTGCCTTCAAATCTTCAAGGCAAATACCACCGCTGTCATTTCAAGGTCGTGAGTCGGGTAGTTTTTCTCATGCTTCTGGAGTTGCCAAGATGCATAAGCAATCAACTTGCCATGTTGCATAAGGACACATCCTAACCCAACTCGCGAAGCATTACAGTAAAGTACATATTGCCTTCAGGAAGAGCTAACACCAGTGCTGTGGTGAGACTTTCCTTCAGCTTTTGAAAACTCTCTTCACACGTGTTATCCCACACGAACTTTACCCCTTTCTTTTCCGGACTTCTACACTTACCCTTAGTGGTTTCCATAAATACTTCAGGTTACTCCCTGTCGACATCCTATGTCTGACTGACTAAGACTCTTCTCTGACTACTACTTGTAGTCATTTCTGTTTATAATGGAAACTTATCAGTCTCCTCCTTACCATCATACTCATTACTCAGCCTCAGGCTCAGTTCGGTCTTCACATCCGAAGACCTCGCTCAACCCGACTATGGCTGTGGATCTATACCATCCTTAGGTTAGTCCACTTAGAGTTGCACATCCTATGCTAACTCTACTCATTGGGTTTCAGTTGGCTTTTACCCTAACTTGGCCCACTTGGACTCCTCAACTCACTTAGATCCTGTATTCCTACTTGGAATAATTGATCCATTAACTCTAGCATGAACCTTTCCGGACATGCTCTACTGCCCTTGACCAAATGGAATCCACTTCCATGGTTTGACTCTCTCCTTTCTTACAGTGTGGCATATGTTCACGAACTTATACCGCCTCTTGCAAGTGTTTTACCCGTTGGGTTCCAATCGCCCCCAACAGTAGCATACCTTTTTTATCATTTTGGCTCGCATCCCCAGATGCTTACCCGACTCTGTTCCCGTATTCACTCTCTTCTTTTCAATTTCGTACCTACGTGGTAATCTTTCTTCGAGTATTTCTCAATACTCGTTACTCACTAAATTCTCCTTCTAGATTAATCGTCCTTACGGTTAATTTTCCCTTTATGGTACCCACAAGTCCATTTATATGTTTGGTTTGTCCACTCAATCCCCACCCATACACGAGCTTCAGACTAACGGATTTACGGTTCACCAACCTGTGGAACTAGCTTAGCTAGCTATGTCCACTACAATCTGTGTACTATACATACACATATGGTAGTAGTTGGTTCTCCGCCTCCTACTTGACTCTTATCCTATGGGGTCTTATAGGCTTCTACTCTTCCCCCCTTATGGGGCTACTTATCCATGTCTACTTTCTCTCCCCTCGAGCCTCCACGAGTCCCTTTGGGGTTTATCTCTCATGTTATCTCGTTCGAGAGCTATCTACCGCAATAGCACTCACTTTCTTATGTCTGGACAGTACCCAAAGGTCTATGCCCATTTCCACTTCTAGACCTGCTCCGGTCTAATGCTTTCGGCTCCATAATCACCCTATGGCCCCTTAATTGGTAACCCTTAGGTTTACTCGTATACTCCCTTGGCACTTTAGCACTCTTCTAGTGCTTTTCGATATCTACTTAACTTTAATCACTCCAAGCGAGTGATTTCTCAACTACATCTATCATCCTTACAGCTTACCTATAAAAGGACTACTGTTTGGTAGGGTATTGGTCACATGAGTTAGTTTTCTTAGGCACCTTGTGGGTTTTTCTTTTAAACTAATTTAAGTTTATTTCTTAGAAAATGACGCCTAAGGTTTTCGTAAATGGTTAGGGTTTAACCAATTGGAATGACACAAATTAAGAAAGAATTTTCATGAAAATTTGCCTTCCAATGGTTATCCCTAGTTTTTTCAAGAAAAGTTTGAGGGTCTTCCAAAATCTCTCATCCGGAAAGACCAAAAAGATTTTTTTTTTTTTACAAAAATTTTTCATGTGATGAATATCCTATTCTTTATGCTCTTCCTTAAGCAACCCAAGAGAGTCTGGTTGGGCTTAATCCCTTCTTTTCCCCCTTGTTTGCTTAAGGAACTAGCAGTTCATGGATCGAGCGCAGGGTTGGACTAGGCTCCTTCCCTGTGCCTTACCATTTACCCTATTTTCTGCTCGGCATATGGTCACACTGTACATGTTTACATATGCCTCTACTTCTTAACATCTATCTCTACGACATATGGTTCGGCCACTTTGCCCTTCCATATACCGTATCCTGATTTTCTAGTCCGTAGACTTCTACTTCTATACTGTGGCATACACCACCTCTTTTCTGTTTACTTTCTAGGATGGACAACTCACTTCCTTCAGCCATAGTATACCGCACAGTCGTGACCCATTCACGTGGTCATCTCCCTGCCGGTCTCATGCCTCATGGCCTAGTTTATTCTTGTCTCTAAACTTTCCATTGCAATCGCCCCATGGGTTTACTTTCTTTTCTACACGCCAAGTGTGTCTTTTCTTTCACTTTACAAACCATTCCTAGCCTGAACTACCATTCACTGCATATTTCTATTCTACTTGCATTCCATACTATAATCAAACAACTTGCGCCTATAACATAGCACACAATGCGCCGCTAACAAAGCAGACGCATCGTCTCATTTAACACCTGCAAAACAAGCACACATTGTAGCGCATTCCTGCCTACAATTCAACCAAATGCGTCTGTGGCTAGGTAGCATCCTCCGTGGATGTCTCCTTTCCCTATTATAGCATCCTAAGGTTCCCGGGGTCACTGCCACCCCACCTTATGCCTTACTGCTCATCGGCACTTATGTACTGTAAAGGTTATATGCATTGCATAGAAATTCACATGCAAATTCTATGCCTAAATTGATGACTCAATTTATCCTAGGTACTCCCGCAAGTGCCTGTTTGTTCCAACGTTGTGCCCTGGTTCACAACGAGGCTCAAACTGACACCCAGTTATACCAATTGCTTCACATGACTTAAAGATAACTAGGCTCTGATACCAAGTTTGTCACGACCCCAAATCGGGAGTACGTGACCGGCACAGGCATAGATTTTTACCTCTAAACCAATAAGCCTTACCCTGTAAACATAACTATAACTACCCTGCTATACAATCAATATATACAACATAATAGTGGCCGCATCTCACTGGTGGCCTAACTAACCTACAATCCGCGGTTCGCTCAATACCGCTTCAGCCCAGTATATATATATATCTCAACACACATAGTATATATCTATATCATATTGACCGCACATCTCAATACGTACGATCTATCCTATTCACATGCAGTAATCACACGTAATATATATATCCATATCATATTGATCGTACGTCTCAGTACGTACGATCTATCCTATTCACATGCAGCACTTTATATATCATACATATATCCTAGTTTATCCCAAAATTGGACCCTGCCTTTAAGTACATGTGAAGCCGACAATTCTAGAGTGGACGTACAACAAAAGCTATAAATATATATACAATATCTACAACTTAGAGTATTTACAACATAATCTAAATATAACAAAATATCCACCCACGCGAACAAGTGCGTTAGGTTGGTTTGATGTTCGTATCACTGTCCGGACGTCGATGTCTGCCCTATACCTGTATCTGAAACATTGAAGCAGAGGGAGTGAGTCAAACAGACTCAGTGAGAAGCTTCCCATCCTCGACGTAGCAGCGGGTACCACTACAGCTGGGGAAAGGGAAACACCCACAATCACATGCGCAGGAAAATCCAGTTTATCAAATGTTATATTACGATCAGGCAATATTAATATAACATTAAGTCAAAGATAAACCTACGGATCATGCTCTTCTATCATGCTTCTCATAAATAAGCAATCACTTTTAACATGTCATCTGAAAGCTATAAATCACTCAACTGGTCTATGTATCTCACATTGGACAATGGCCTTAACGGGCAAATCTTTTAATCTTTAACTGACCCTAGTGCCAGGCTAGGTCAATGGCCTCAACGGGCAATTTCTTTTAATCTTGAACTGACCCTAGTGTCAGGCTAGGGTAATGGCCTCCATGGGCAATTAAATCAACTGGCCCTAGAACAAGCTAGAGCAATGGCCTCCACGGGCGACTTTATCTGACTTGTTTCTCCTCCCGAGCTTTCAGCTGAGATTTTGACTCTATCTACCCATTACTATCCTAAATTGACTTTACCTAGGTAGTGTGAACCACTCTATGATTCACTAATCAATTATGAGATCTTCTTATTCCTTATTTAATACCCAAACCATTGATTAGATCATAACCAAGCTCTAAGGTCTTTCCTAAGTTCGATTACAATAAAACGTCGACGTTAACAAACAAATTCTTTACGATCTCTTTAATGAGTTTCTAATTAATAGGGTAATCCAAACCTTGGACTTAGACAATAACTTATCCCCATGCTTGTACTGTTCAGTGTATCTCATGTCATCACATGGATACCCTCCAGTACCTCTTTGCCTGTAATCAAATACACATATACAAGTACTTCCATATATTACAATTTAGGAACAACGATAGCATGTTAACCACTAACTAATTCTTACAAATAGGCAAGTAGGCAAACCACATATCCACATCCTCAATCAACCCTATAGGGCAAGGATGGGAAACCCCTCACCTGGACGAATTCCTTGCGTTTGTCCTGGAGTAACTCCTGCTTCGGATGAATCGTGATTTCCTAACAATTTAAATCACGTGGTTAACATCTTACACTATATGCAGCTCATATGCATGTGACATGCTCGTGCCTAAAAATGCACCTAGACGTCGCCAAGAACCGAGTTCTTGGTCTTATTCGTCTTCCCTCTCTTCCCTGAGAGTCTCAAGTGCTTCACACTTGGTTTCGTACAATTATCGCTCACCTTGAATTGATTTTGGAGCCTTGGATTCGAGTTACTAAACCACAATATACTTTTAAATTATCCTACTTAAGGTTAACTAATAATTACGAAGAAATTAAGTTGCCACTTTAGAATTTGGACTTTATTGTTTCGCAAGTTTCCATCCTTGAGAAACAAGAAAGTACCTAAAATCATTCTTGATGCTTGATAGCATATTTTGAATTATTCTAGGGTGTTTAAGATTGAAAACAAGAGGTTGTAGCCTTCAACATCACCCTTAAAGTGTATTTGGGCAAATCGAGCAGGGACTCGGCACGTTAACTTCAAGGTTCAACCTTATTAACCTCGGGCCAGCTCTTCACGGGTCTTGTTCAGCTAATATCTCAACAATATAATTTCAATAATACCAACCCAAGCCTATTGACTCAAGTCCAAGCTCAATCCTAATTATTAACAATTTCCCTAATTTCTGAATAATTAGAATTTCAACCCTAAATCCTTCCAAATTCGAATCCGGCTAAATCCGATGTTATAGCCATAGTTCTTACCCCAACTAAGTGTTCAAGAACACTTGTTAGGTCTCAATCTACCCTCGAAACAACTCAATTGAAGGTGAATCGAAGAATTCCCTAAAAATGGAGAAATTGAGTGTTCGAATGAAATTCGGGTAACCAACCTTGATTCGACCGGCGGAAGGTGAGGAAGATGTTGTAGTCGAGCTCCAGTGAGCTTTTCCGGCGTTGGACCGCTCTTCAACGGCCAGTTTCTGGCAAACCGTGGTCCTTCCCTTTTTCTTCTCCATCTGTCGCTTTCTCTTTCCCTCTCTTCTGTTTCTCTCTCCCTCTCTTGGTCTCAATTCTCTCTCTCTCGGCGTCGACTTCACTTCCTCCGGTCACCGTTCCGGCGAGACCCCTTCCTCTCCGTTTTCCTCCTCCGTCTGCGTCACAGCGCATTCTCCCTCTCTCTATTTTCTTTCTTTCTTATTCTTGGTCCCATAGCTCTCTCTCCCTATTCTTTCTTTTATTTATTTTCTACCTAAACCCACGGCAACCCCCACCCCAATTAAAATAATAAATATTAAAAATAAATAAAATATTTATAATAATTAAATACTTAAATAATAAATAAATAAATATAATTAAAATTAAATTAATTAATAATTAAATAAATAATAACTAATATGTATTTTTAATTTAATATCTTTCCCTATTTAATTCTGGTTTCCAATTTCTTAGGTCTTGAATTAAATCCTAAAAATTATTTTCTACTTCTTTTCTTTCCCTTTTATTTTATTTTAAACTTCAAAAAAATTTCCCGTGTATTACACGCTCAAAATCTCTCCAATCTCGTAATGCAATTACAACGAAGATTTGAAACATCGGTGAAGGAATTTTAGGTAGCTATGGGTTGAGTATGTCTTAAGATTGCTGGGGATTGTCACGAATTTCAGTTCGAGTCGTGCCGATTTAGGACACTCAACTTAAGAGATATTTCGGTACCCTCACAGAATAGGTAACGGCACTCTCACAGGATAAAATGAACTCGTCTCCGATGTCGCACACCGGAGGAAACAAGAACAACAAAAGAATAAATAGAGCACACAGAAAGCAAAGAGAGATTTTCTCTATTCACTCATAGCCTTAATACTAGTGATGTGTATATATTTAGATGCGAATGAGCAGTGGTAACCGAAATGTTGCACATGTACAATTAAGGTCCAAAAAAATAGGAGTTTCAGGTAATCCTTATAAAAATTATTTAAGAAATTCAGTAAACTAATTCATATTTGATAAATAAATATCAATTAGCATAATTAATAAAATAATTTTCGCAAAATGAACCCGACTCCACATCTATTTCACACAAGGGGGTCGCTGCTAGTTGTTGTGTGCATGAGACCCACCTTCCACTTAGCCCATTTACTTCCCCTATATTACAACTTATTATATATACACTTATGTCTCTCTTGCTTAAGGCAATGTGGGACTTTATTTTGACACACACACTCTTGTGTGCTATTATTCACAACAATCCGCCACATGTGTCAAATAAAGAGCCACATTTCTCATGAGTCTCACTCATGGACATAATCATTGTATCTAGTGTCTTTCAAACTATGAACTACACCTAGACCAATAACACATAGTACAGAAAGATGTCAGTGAAGCCTGCTTCTATGAACCAACAACTCTTATTGTATACTAGAGGTATTAAGGGTTAGATTATACCCCCCACATTTTTGCTGTTAACAACGGTTTTGCGCATTACAAGCGTGTGCTTGTTGCATAACAAATGCTCTAAAATTTTGCCAAATCTCATAAGAGTGGCCCCACTCCATATTCATAGAGGTGATTTCATTTAAGTGTATATGCATTTATACACAATCCCTTAGGAATATGAAATCATTAAGTGCCTTTGCATAGCCTCACCAAAATGCAGTATAACATTATCTCACACCATAGGAAGGGACATAATATTTAGTGCTACTAGAACTAACAAAAGACTTGTTCTTCCGATTGAACCTTGTTCATGGATCCCCAATCACAAAGGTTGGGTTGCCGTCATTGTTAATTTTCAAATTGGCTTAAGTCTCATTCCCTCGATGTTTCAGTAAAGCATTTCCTCCCTGGAGGTTTTGTAAACGAATCCATTAGGTTTATTTCTAACTCATAAAATGAATTGAGATCACATCATCTTTATGCAGCTGCCTCACAATATATTGTGTCTCAATTGAATATATCTACTTTTACAATTAAAGGTTTTAATTTTAACCGTAGCTATCACAAATTGGCTATCACATTGTTATAACATAGATGGTGTTGGCTTGTCACCTAATAGGATATTTGCTAAGAAGTTTTTCAAGTACTCGGCCTCAATTCCAACCAACTGCAAAGCAACAAACTTTGAATCCCTTAAGGATTTAGTTATAATGCTTAGTTTGGCTAACTTCCATGTGACAACATTAACACCAAACATAAACACATAGCCACTAGTGGATTTTGTCTCCTTTGAATTAAAGATCCAGTTTTCATCATTGTATCATCTAATACAACGGAGAATCCACTATATTATGAATACCTTAATTCATGGTACCTCTCAATTATCTCAACAATTTTGCCTTCCCCTTCTTCAAAGAGGTATACATCCTTTTATTTGCACAAATATGCTTGATAGCCTCAGAGTCTACCAACCATATTCTCACATTGTAAGAAGAAGGACTTGAGATATCATTTTAAAAATGATTTCAACACTACCATTATCATCTTCTTTAACCAAACTTAAGTATATTTGGTTTAAGAGGATTATCATCTCCTCTAGTTTTATTTTTACACTGTGCAATATGATGTATCATGCCTGGTATAATTCATCAATTGCATTAAACTCCCAAAGATATGGGCAAAACTAGTTTGTGCGATTGGATTTCCTCTATGATTCTTTAAATGTACATAGAAATTTGTAGGTCATCTTTGCACAATCAAAATAAAAATCCGCGTCAAAATGATTTTTCCTTTTCTTTCTCTTTTACTTTTTCTCAAGTTTTCAACTAAATTTTCACTTGAATTTTCTAAAGTAAAAAGGAATTAAAGAAGTACAAGATATTTTAGCGTTTTTAGGAACATGATCAACTTTCAAAGAAAAGTTATTTTTAAAAATTCTGGATTTTTTTTTCAATAATTGTGTGCGCAAGGACCATCTTCCACTTGGCTCATTTACTTCCCCTATATCACATCTTATTATATATACACTTATGTTTCTCTTACTTTAGGAAATGTGGAACGTTATTTTGAAACACACACTTGCACACACTCTTGTGTGCTATTATCCGCAACAGATTTCATTGCCACAAATGCCTATACCTCCAAAGTTATTCAGCATCTACAACAATGACATTGAACATGGTAGACATTTCAGGCAAAACATACGAATGTCTAATCTATTTTTGCATTTACTTCAATGGGAGTTCATCTAGATGGAGATTTAGCAAATGTAAGAGAGGGAGTCTACTCATTTCGTGCACAAGGAGCAATCTATAATAAAATTGGTGGGTTCTTACCATCTTCAAGTGAAAGACCACGATATTTGAAGTTGTATATATATGACACCGATAATGAAATAAACAATCGAATTGTACAAGACCCGACTCTGAATGTAGAATTGGTAGAAAGACTAAGGTCAATATTAGATGTACATAATCTTTTTGTGCGTAGGTTTAGACAGTTGGCACAAGAAGCAAATATTGAAAATTGTCAACTTATTATTCGTTAAAAACCACAGAATCGATCGCAGTATAACCTACCAACTACTATCTGAGGTCGCGGCTATTATAGTTGGCAACGAAGAAGCTAGGCAACTAAATGGAAGGGATAAATTGTGCAATCCAATTCGGGCTACTTAATAAATGTTCTAGATACTGTTAGGTATTATGACCCCCTTCAATATCCCCTCCTATTGCCACGTGGAACATATGGTTGGGATGTAAATACACAAAATGGTGCTGCATCACGAAAAAAAGTCACATGTAGAGATTATTGTTGTTACATGATGCAGGACAAGACCCTTGATTGATCTCTTATTATACAGGAAATTAAATAATATATTTCATACAAGCTTATATCTAACATGCAAAAATCACCTATGCAAATACAAAATGGTAGGGATAACTTATTGCTTTGAGGTTGCGTCTAGTTCAACAGTATGCAGTCGATATCTCTTTGGAAGTGGAAACTCAAAAGTTTCGTTGGGTACAAAATAATCAAAGTAAGATTAGAGCTGAGATGTACAATTGCTTACAAGATTCTTTCGAGTCTGGAATAATTATTTCAGGTAACGTTGAATGACATACTAAAATAACATGTTGCCAATTGTAATAATATGTCCCTTGTATAATCTAATTAATTATTGACCTTATATTTATATGTCATCTAGGTTGAATAATTATCCTTCCATCTTCCATTGTTGCTTGTCCAACGAATATGGGTGAACGCTTCTAAGATGCAATGTGTGCTGCTGGCTATTCTGGGAAACCATATCTTTTTCTCACCATGACATGCAACCCATCATGGGATGAAATATGCAAATTATTATTGCTTGGACAATTACCTCTAGATCGACCAGACTTGCTTTCAAGGGTATTCCATGCCAAATTTGAGGAGTTTAAAGATAATATTTTCAACAAATGAGTATTGGGGGAAGTGGTTGCATATGCATATGTCATAAAATTTCAAAAGATAGGCTTGCCACATGCTATGCATTTGATATTAGGCGACGATGACAAGCTGAACTCTCCAGATGTTGATGACCAAATTTTTAAAGCTGAAAAACCCTTGCAAAGTGATCAACCTAAATTGTATACGTATGTTCTAAAACACAAGATTCATGGCCCATGTGGAATCATAAATCCAAAGTATCCATGCATGCAAAAAGGAAAATGTAAGAGACATTTTCCGAAGCCCTTAGTACCTTATACAATTCAAGGCAATGATTGTTATTCCTTGTAGCAGAGGCAAGATATGGACCTTGTGTCATTAGGACGTGGTAGGAATGTATGTGTTGACAATAGTTGGGTGGTGCCCTACAATCCTTGGTTACAATCACAAGGGTACTACTGATTGCGTTAATATGATGGTTTGTCCAGAACCAAACATTGATGAGGTCAAACAATATATAGATGCACGGTGGGTGTGTGCCCCTGAAGAGTTATGGAGAATCTATATATTTCCAATGTCAAGAATTTATCCTGCAGTTGAAAGATTACAAATACACATGCCCAATATGTAAAGGGTCCAGTTCAATGAATACCAAAGTGTATTTGAGATTCTTGGTAATGAAAGAAACATACGAACCCAATTAACAGAAATTTTCAGAATGAATCGTGTAGATCCTGAGGTTCGAAATTATCTCTACATAGAGTTTCCTCAATATTATACATGGACCAAAACTGCACCAGAATGGAAGAGAAAGAGAAGTCATAAGAAGGTAATTAGACAAATATATACAGTCTCCCCTTCTAAGAGTGACAAATTCTACCTTTGTTTCCTTTTGCGTGATCTAGATACATTATTATCACAACATGGTAAACACAATCCAAATTATGACTTACCAGCTTTAATATATGACCTTAAAGGTAATATTGATGTTCCCAAATGCATAGGAGATGAACTTAACATTCCAGTTTTTGATACAGATATGTAGTTAATAGATCTCCTGAATGATGATCAAATGAGTGCATTTAAGTTTATCAATGATGCTATTAAACAAGGAAGAAATACTATTTTTTTGTGGATGGTCCAGGAGGCACAGGAAAAACCTTCCTTTATCGTGCATTACTTTCATCGGTAAGGAAAAAAAGGAATGATTGCTTTAGCAACAGCTTCATCAGGTATAGCAGCTACTATATTACCAGGAGGTAGGACTGCACATTCAAGATTTAAGATCTCATTATCAGTAGATGCATCAACAACCTATTCAATTATTTAAACTTTAGATCTGGCAGAATTAATACGAAGATCGACAATTATCCTATGGGATGAGACCGATGACGCATCGTTATACATTTGAGTCTGTTGGCAGAACATTTAGAGATATCACATGTCACGACCCCCGTTTAGAGGACTGTGACCGGCACAGACACTGGGAATATCCCTGTACCTGTAAGCCTTATCACCTAATTGACAGAATATCTATTATTAAAAATACATCCACGTGCAATATAATACCATGGCTACACCGAAATGGTGGCCTATCCTAGGCAAGCAAATCCACGACCAGTGCCGCTTCAGGATATAGATATAGGAAAACACACATAATATATATAACCTGAGTACTGGCTACACATCCGAAGATGCTGCCTATCCTATTCACATGGAACAGATATATGTATATATATACATTTTGAAAACAAATTTTCCCTGTATCGCAGTAAAATAAATCCTGATCTTTAAGGTGTCTGAAGTTGACAGTTCTAGATTTAGTAATAAAATCTAATTGGGTACGCTACCCTTTACTTTATGATACAATAATAAAATAAATAAAATTAAAATTACACTTTATTCACCCACATGAACAAGTTGTGCGTCTTGGAAAGTGTTGCTCAACCCTCGTTCCACCAAGACTTCTTCCACCTGTAATTAACCTGTCTCTGTGTAGTAAAAATGAGGTGTGAGTCTTAACCATGCGACTCAGTGAGAACTCTCCCATCCCCGACGCAAGGCGGGTAACATGGCGTTGGGATTGGGAATCATACACAACCACATGCAAAAACAACTGGTTACTGTTAATTAGCATACATTCTTGGCGACCACACAACAACAGAAATTTCACCCAAACACTCACATGCATTTAATAACTGTAAACATGCAGCAGTTTATTCCACGTCATCAATCAGCATGTAAACATGTAACATATAGTGTCGGCTTTTACTTACCGGTCTTCTCACGTTTTAGTATGTCTGAATCAAACAAGACGTGTGGTGATACGTTACCACTACGCTGCACAATCAGCAATTATATGCAAACAAATGCAATTTGTACATACACACAGATGCTAAACATACATATACTTAATCTCCCCAACTCTGGGGTATCTACTAGCCACTACGTGGCTTTTCTACTTCGAACCCGTGCACTCGGGCTATTGGCCACCACGTGGCAAATATACTTAACCCATTCACTCGGGTACTGGTCACCTCGTGACAATTCTGTTAATCAAACAATACTTAACCCATTCACTTGGGTAATAGTCACCTCGTGACAATTCTGTTAATCAAACACATTCAACTTCTATCTATCAAACAACTGATACGTCGCCACCACGTGGCACGTCCTGACCCCTTGCTGCGGGGCAATAGCTTGGGCCCACTCGTCCATTACCCAACCAGGCCACATGGCGGGCACGGCACAACGTCTTGAAGCATGGCCACTGACACACCCTGGACCAACTCCATAGGATGATTTCTCTTTTACTAGGTTAGGCTCACGGTTCACCCTTAGGTTCCTCTCGTGTCTCCTTACCTTAGTCTCACATATAAATAAGATTCTTTGTATCTTTCCCGAAGGATCAACAATTCCTCTCAATATCCTCAACAGGATATAACTCATGTACCCGTCCAGATAAACTCTCTGAACCTCAAGCTATTGTCATAGCAATATAAATCCTTTCTGACCCTATTGCCAAGATAGGGCAACGACCATCGTCAAGGTGATTATAAAACTGAGGTTTCAAGTGCCATCTGACATTGTTCTAGTCGATGTCTCATATCGCTAGCATAACCAAATTCGAAACCCACCAATAACTCCCTTCACATGATTATAATTTAAGTCATCGTCGTGACGAGTTTTCAAAATAAAAGTTTAGTCCTTCCGTACAAGGACTCATGCCACCGTCTTGGAAAAGATTTAACAAAATACTCATCATGCCTCCAGAGTGTATGAGTTGGATTTGTAACACACCAATCATAGCAAACAATTACTCTCTACTCCTATGTCTTCCTATCTAAGCTACGTTCCACAACCTATTTTCTAGTTCCTTTATTCTTTTAACATTCTATACCTTTAGCTAACACATACCAGACAAGCAGAGAATGTACATACTCATGTAATCCACACAAGCATACAACCATAGGAGCAGAGATGGAAGAACCCTCACCTTGGCCAACCTTCCATGCAATCATCTCCTGTAACTTTAGTCTCCTCGGAGTTCCTGTTGCACTCTATTGCGTGCCATTGTCCCTATAAGAACAACGTTTACTTCATTAAATTTTTTACTTAGCTTAACTTGTTATTTATCTCTCCATTACTCTCACATGTAGTCCATGGTTGCCACAGAGTCGAGCTCTTGGTCTTATTGGACTTCTCTATCCCGACTTATGCGTATCCTTCCTCGGACACTTGACTTACTCGCACATAACACTCTACTTGAGTGTTTCACATACTTGGATTTGAGTATTAGACCTCTATCTAACTTGTATTCGCATCTAAGGAAGCTTATCTAGCTTGGTTGGAAGGTATCCAAATTTTTAGAAAGGTCTAAACATTTTGATTTAACTTGTGATCCTACTTGGGTTCCAAGAAATCTAGTTTCTAAACCTCAATACACCTCCAATTTATCCCACTTAAGGTTTCCTAAAGGTTGTGAAAGGATAAGGTTCAAATTCACGAAGTTAGACTTAATTTGTTCCGCAAGTTTCCATCCTTAAGAAACAAGAAGGTACTTGGAGTGATTTAAATCCTCAAAAACAGGTTTAGGAGTGTTCTAGGGTGTTTAAGATTGAAGAGAGGAGATTTAAAACTCTCAACGTCACCCTTAAAGTGTATTTGGGCAACCCGAGCAGGGACCCGGTACATTAACGTCAAGGTTCAACCTTAGTAACCTCGGGCCAGCTCTTCACGGGTCTTGTTCAGCTAATATTCCAACCATACAATTTTAATAATACCAATCCAAGCCTATTTACTCAAATTCATGCTCAATCCTAATTATCAACAATTTTCCCCAATTTGGAAATAATTATAATTTCAACCCCAAATCCTTCCAAATTCGAATTTGGCTAAATCCGAAGATATAATCTCGATTCCTACCCCGACTAAGTGTTCAAGAACACTTCCTAGGTTTCAATCAACCCTCGAAACAACTCAATCGAAGG
Organism: Senna tora; assembly: GCA_014851425.1. Classification (NCBI taxonomy): domain Eukaryota; kingdom Viridiplantae; phylum Streptophyta; class Magnoliopsida; order Fabales; family Fabaceae; genus Senna; species Senna tora. The sequence continues at coordinate 24,278,285 of CM026265.1, read as the reverse complement.
TCAATCGAAGAAATCCCTAAAAATGGAAAAATTAAGGGTTTCGAATGAAATTGGGGTTACCAACCTTGATTCGATTGGTGGGAGGTGTGGAAGATGTTGGAGTCGAGCTCCGGTGATCGTGGCCGGCGTCGAACCGCTCTTCTCTAGCCAGTTTCTGGCGAACCACCCTCCTCCCCTTCTTCTTCTCCGTCCACTCCTCCCTCTCTCTCTCTCTCTCTCTCTCTATCTTTTCGTTTTTCCCTTCTCTCTCTCTTCTTCCTCTCTTTGTTTCCTTTCTTTTTCTTTTCTATTCTTTTATCTTCCTTTCTTAATTCTTTTCCTACGGCACCCCCTCCAATTTAATAAAAATAAAATAAATAAGTAAATAAAAAAGGTAATATAATTCATTAATAAAATAATAAATAATTAGATAATTAAATAATAAATAAATATTATTATAAATGAATTAATAATTAAATAAATAAAAACAAATTTGTATTTTTAATTTAATCTGCTTCCCTATTTTATTCAGGTTTCCAATTTCTTAGGTCCTAAATTAAATCCTAAAAATTTATTTTCTACTTCTTTTCTTTCCCTTTGTATTTTATTTCAAACTTCGAAAAATTTTCTTGGGTATTACAATCCTTGAAAAAACTCCTTTCTGGTTTTTTTTAACTTTCATATTTTTTTCTATATTCTTTTTTTTAAAGTTTTAATTCCTAGCCCCGAAATAAATCATTCTTTAATCCTCGAACTTTTTAAATAAATCATTCTTAAATCCTCGAAATTTTCCGAGGTATTACATTCTTCCCTCCTTAAGAAATTTGGTCCCCGAATTTCATCACCTTCATGGGGTTGTTGGCTTGTTGTCATCCCTTGGCTCAATTTCATCTATGGTTCCTCTCGACGTGGAAGTTTTACCGTTTTACCCTACGATTCATCTTTCTTTTCTAGAGGCTCGAGGTCTCTATCTGGTTTCTACATATTCTTTCTGTGATCGTTTGTATTACTAGTTTCATAGTTAACCACCCCTTCGCGAGGTGTTAACCGACAGACTCCATCTGTCGTCGTATCCTCCCCCGAGGATATCTAACTTTCCTAGTTTCAATTCACTTTGTGCTACTAATTTTGCAATGGAGTGTCTGGCACGTACCACATACCATGCCCCAATTTAGCTCTCCGAGGAGTTAACTATTGCCTCCTCTAGTGAGGCTTACCCTGACTCAATCTGCTTATCCGACTAGCTACCTTCATAGTGACTTCTTATGTCCGTCTTGGAACACGCCAAGACACTAGCTATTTGTATAGCATACTAGGTTCTATTTCTATAAACTCTAACTGTCGAAGTACTCCCTTACATCGGAATCCCCATACCTAAGTGTCCTCTACTACCCAGCAGCTACCCTTTTGCTGGTTGTAAACGACTTCTCCATAAAAGTCCATTTATTGCTTATTACTCCATCTACTATACATTTAGACTTACCGCTTACACGGCATACACTCTACGTACGTGTTTATACTTTGTGCCATTAGTGTACCCAACGCTTCCGAGGTTGTTACACTCACTACTGACCCGGTTTACCCTACTCGTGTCCTAACGAAGCTAAATGCCATGACACTAGCGCAACTATGTATTATACTTACCGTTTCTCCACCAAACGGTAAAGGATCTTTCCTTTATTACATGCGTTTCCCTTTCTTTTTTCGGACTTCTGCACTTACCCTTAGTGGTTTCCATAACCACTTCAGGTTAGTACCTGACGACATCCTATGTCTGACTGACTTAGACTCTTCTCTGACCACTACTTGTAGTCATTTCTCTTTATAATGGAAACTAATCAGTCTCCTCCTTACCATCATATTCATTACTCTGCCTCAGGCTCAGTTCGGTCTTCACATCCGAAGACCTCGCTTAACACGACTATGACTGTGGATCTATACCATCCTCAGGTTAGTCCACTTAGAGTTGCACATTCTATTCTAACTCTACTCGTTGGGTTTCCGTTGGCTTTTACCCTAACTTGGCCCACTCGGACTCCTCAACTCACTTAGATCCTGTATTCCTACTTGGAACATTTGATCCGTTAACTCCAGCATGAACCTTTCCGAACATGTTCTACTCCCCTTGACCAAATGGGATCCGCTCCCATGGTTTGATTTTTCCTTTCTTACGGTGTGGCATATGTTCACGAACATTTACCCCCTCTTGCAAGTGTGTTACCCGTCGGGTTCCAATCGCCCCCAACGGTAGCATACATGTTTTATCATTTTGGCTCGCATCCCCAGATTCTTACCCGACTCTTTCTCCGAGTATTTCTCAATACTCGTTATTGACTAAATTCTCCTTCTCGATTAACCATCCTTACGTCTAATTTTCCCTTTATGGCACCTACATGGCCATTTATACGTTTGGTTTGCCCACTCAGTCTCCACCCATACACGGGCTTCAGACTAATGGATTTACGGTTCACCAACCTGTGGAACTAGCTTACCTAGCTATGTCCACTACAATCTGTGTACTATACATGCACTTACGGTAGTAGTTGGTTCTCCACCTCCTACTTGACTCTTATCCTATGGGGTCCTATAGGCTTCTGCTCTTCCCCCCTTGTGGGACTACTTATCCCTGTCTACTTTCTCTCCCCTCGGGCCTCCACAAGTCCCTCTACGTTTATCTCTTACGTTATCTTGTTCGAGGGGCCTCCACAAGTCCCTCTACGTTTATCTCTTACGTTATCTTGTTCGAGAGCTATCTACCGCAATAGCACTCATATCCTTATCTCTGGATGGTACCCGAAGGTCTACGCCCATTTACACTTCTAGACCTGCTCCGGTCTAATACTTTCGGGTCCATAATCACCCTATGGCCCCTTAATTGGTAACCCTTAGGCTTACCCGTTTACTCCCTTGGCACTTTAGGACTCTCTAGTGCTCTTCGATGTCTAGTTAACTTTAATCACTCCAAGAGAGTGATTTCTCAACTACATCTACCATCCTTAAACAGCTTACCTGTAAAAGGACTATTGTTTGGTAGGGTATTGGTCACATGAGTTAGTTTTCTTAGGCACCCTGCGGTTTTAAAAATTAATTCAAGTTTATTTCTTAGAAAATGACGCCTAAGATTTTCATAATTGGTTAGGGTTTAACCAATTGGAATGACACAAATTGACAAAGAGTTTTCATGAAAATTTGCCTTCCAATGGTTATCCCTAGTATTTTCAAGAAAAGTTTGAGGGTCTTTCAGAATCTCTCATCCGGGAAGACCAAAAAGATTTTTACAAAAATTTCTCATGTGATCAATATGTTATTCTTTATGCTCTTCCTTAAGCAATCCAAGAGAGTTTGGTTGGGCTTAATCCCTTCTTTTCCCTCTTGTTTGCTTAAGAACTAGCAGTTCATGGATCGAGCGCAGGGTTGGACTAGGCTCCTTCCCTGTGCCTTACCATTTACTCTGTTTCCTGCTCGGCATATGGACACGCTCTACACGTTTACATTTGCCTCTACTTATTAACATCTATCTCCACGGCATATGGTTCGGCCACTTTGCCCTTCTATATACCGTATCCTGATTTTCTAGTCCGTAGACTTCTATTTCTACACTGTGGCATACACCACCTCTTTTCTGTTTACTTTCTAGGAAGGACAACTCACTTCCTTCAGCCATAGCATGCCGCACAGTCGTGACCCATTCACATGGTCATCTTTCTGTCGGTCTCATGCCTTATGGCCCTATTTATTCTTGTTTGTAAACTTTCCGTTTCAATCGCCCCATGGACTTACTTTCTTTTCTACACGCCAAGCGAGTCTTTTCTTTCACTTTAGAAACCATTCCTAGCCTGAACTACCATTCAATGCATATTTGTATTCTACTTACATTCCATACTATAATAAAACAATTTGCGCGTATACCATAGCACACAATGCGCCGCTAACAGAGCAGACACATCGTCTCATTTAACACCTGCAAAACAATCACACATTGTAGCGCATTCCTTCCTACAATTCAACCAAATGTGTCTGTGTCTAGGTAGCATCCTCCATGGATGTCTCGTGTCCCTATTATGGCGTCCTAAGGTTTCCGGGGTCACTTCCACCCCACCTTATGCCTTAGTGCTCATCGGCACTTGTGTATTGTACAGGTTATATGTTTTGCATTGAATTTCACATGCAAATTCTATGCCTAAAGCGATGACTCGAAAGAATTTATGACTCAACATCCTGAGCAACCTCACAAGTTCTCGTCGGAACCACCGCTACGTCCGGATTCGTAATGGCTAGCCCAACTGACACCCGAGACTACTAGTTAGCTTCACACCCTTAAAGAACAACCAGGCTCTAATACCAAGTTTGTCACGACCCCCGTTTAGAGGACCGTGACCGGCACAGACACAGGGAATATCCCTGTACCTGTAAGCCTTATCACCTAATTGACAGAATATCTATTATTAAAAATACATCCCCATGCAGTATAATACCATGGCTACACCGAAATGTTGGCCTATCCTAGGCTAGCAAATCCACGGCCAGTGCTGCTTCAGGATATAGATATAGGAAAACACACATAACATATATAACCTGTGTACTGCTACACATCCAAAGATGCTGCCTATCCTATTCACATGCAACAGATATATGTATATATATACATTTTGAAAACAAATTTTCCCTATACCGCAGTGAAATAAATCCTGATCTTTAAGGTGTGTGAAGCTGACAGTTCTAGATTTAGTAATACAATCTAATTGGGTACGTCTACCCTTTACTTTATGATACAATAATAAAGTCAATAAAATTACAATTACACTTTATTCACCCACATGAACAAGTTGTGGGTCTTGGAAAGTGTTGCTCAACCCTCGTTCCACTGAGACTTCTTCCACCTGTACTTAACCTGTCTTTGTGTAGTAAAATGAGGTGTGAGTCTTAACCGCGCGACTTAGTGAGAACTCTGCCATCCCCGGCGCAAGGCGGGTACCATGGCCTTGGGATTGGGAGTCATACACAACCACATGCAAAAACAACTGGTTACTGTTAATAAGCATACATTCTTGGTGACCACACAACAACAGAAATTTCACCCAAACACTCACATGCATTAAATAACTGTAAACGTGCAGCAGTTTATTCCACGTCATCAATCAGCATGTAAACATATAACATATAGTGTTGGCTTTTACTTACCGGTCTTCTCAAGTTTTAGTGTGTCTGAATCAAACAAGACGTGTGGTGATACGTTAGTACTACGTTGCACATTCAGCAATTATATGCAAACACAAGCAATTTGTACATACACACAGATGCTAAACATACATCTACTTAATCTCCCCAACTTTGGGGTATCTACTAGCCACTATGTGGCTTTTCTACTTCGAACCCGTGCACTCGGGCTACTGGCCACCACGTGGCAAATATACTTTACCCATTCACTCGGATACTGGTCACCTCGTGACAATTATGTTAATCAAACAATACTTAACCCATTCACTTGGGTACTAGTCACCTCGTGACAATTCTATTAATCAAACATAATCAACTTCTATCTATCAAACAAATGATACGTAGCCACCACGTGGCACGTCCATTACCCAACCAGGCCACATGGCGGGCACGGCACGAAGTCTCGAAGCATGGCCACTGACACACTTTGGACCAACTCCATAGGATGATTTTTCTTTTACTAGGTTAGGCTCACGGTTCACCCGTAGGTTCCTCCCGTGTCTCCTTACCTTAGTCTCACATTTTAATAGGATTCTTTGTATCTTTCCTGAAGGATCAACAATTCCTCTCAGTATCCTCAACAGGATATAACTCATGTACCCGTCCAGATGCACTCTCTGAATCTCAAGCTATCGTCATAGCAGTATAAATCCTTTCTGACCCTATTGCCAGGATAGGGCAATGACCATCGTCATATTGATTATAAAACTGAGGTCTCAAGTGCCATATGACGTTTTTCTAGTCAATGTCTCATATCGCTAGCATAACCAAATCCGAAACCCACCAATAACTCCCTTTACATGATTATAATTTAAGTCACTGTCGTGACGAGTTTTCAAAATAAAAGTTTAGTCCTTCCGTACAAGGACTCTTGCCACCGTGTGGAAAAGATTTAATAAAATACTCATCATGCCTCCAGAGTGTATGAGTTGGATTTGTAACACACCAATCATAGAAAAAAATTACTCTCTACTCCTATGTCTTCCTATCTAAGCAACTTTCCACAACCTATTTTCTAGTTCCTTTATTCTTTTAACATTCTATACATCTAGCTAACACATACCAGACAAGCAGAGAATGTACATACTCATGTAATTCACACAAGCATACAACCCTAGGAGCAGAGATGGAAGAACCCTCACCTTGGCTAACCTTCCCTGCAATCATCTCCTGTAACTTTAGTCTCCTCGGAGTTCCTATTGCACTCTATTGGGTGCCGTTGTCCCTATAACAACAACATGTACTTCATTAAAGTTTTTACTTAGCTTAAATTGTTATGTATATCTCCATTACTCTCATATGTAGTCCATGGTTGCCACAGAGTCAAGCTCTTGGTCTTATTGGACTTCTCTATCCCGACTTATGCATATCCTTCCTCGGACACTTGACTTACTCGCACATAACACTCTACTTGAGTGTTTCACATACTTGGATTTGAGTATTAGACCTCTATCTAACTTGTATTCGAATCTAAGGAGGCTTATCTAGCTTGGTTGGAAGGAATCCCAATTTTTAAGAACGTCTAAACATTTTGATTTAACTTGTGATCCTACTTGGGTTCTAAGAAATCTAGTTTCTAAACCTCAATACACCTCCAATTTATCCCACTTAAGGTTTCCTAAAGGTTGTGAAAAGATAAGGTTGAAATTCACGAAGTTAGACTTAATTTGTTCCGCAAGTTTCCATCCTTGAGAAACAAGAAGGTACTTGGAGTGATATAAATCCTCCAAAACACGTTTAGGAGTGTTCTAGGGTGTTTAAGATTGAAGAGAGGAGATTTAAAACTCTCAACGTCACCCTGAAAGTGTATTTGGGCAACTCGAGCAAGGACCCGATACGTTAACGTCAAGGTTCAACCTTGGTAACCTCGGGCCAGCTCTTCACGGGTCTTGTTCAGCTAATATTCCAACCACACAATTTTAATAATACCAATCCAAGCCTATTTACTCAAATCCAAGCTCAATCCTAATTATTAACAATTTTCCCCAATTTGAAAATAATTATAATTTCAACCCCAAATCCTTCCAAATTCAAATTTGGCTAAATCCGAAGATATAATTTGATTCCTACCCCGACTAAGTGTTCAAGAACACTTCCTAGGTTTCAATCAACCCTCGAAACAACTCAATCGAAGGTCAATCGAAGAAATCCCTAAAAATGGAAAAATTGAGGGTTTCGAATGAAATTGGGGTTACCAACCTTAATTCGATTGGTGGGAGGTGTGGAAGATGTTGGAGTCGAGCTCCGGTGGTCGTGGCTGGCGTCGGACCACTCTTCTCGGCCGGTTTCCGGCTAACCGCCCTCCTCCCCTTCTTCTTCTCTATCGACTCCTTCCTCTCTCTCTCTCTCTCTCTCTCTCTCTATCTTTTCGTTTTTCCCTTCTCTCTCTCTTCTTCCTCTCTTTCTTTCCTTTCTTTTTCTTTTCTTTTCTTTTATCTTCCTTTCTTAATTCTTTTCCTACGACACCCCCTCCAATTTAATAAAAAAATAAATAAATAAAAACGTAAATAAAAAAAGGTAATATAATTAATTAATAAAATAATTAATAATTAATAATTAGATAATTAAATAATAAATAAATAAATATAAATTAATTAATAATTAAATAAATAATAACAAATTTGTATTTTTAATTTAATCCCCTTCCCTATTTAATTCAGGTTTCCAATTTTTTAGGTCCTAAATTAAATCCTAAAAATTTATTTTCTACTTCTTTTGTTTCCCTTTATATTTTATTTTAAACTTCGAAAATTTTTTTGGGTATTACAAACCTTGAAAAAATTCCTTTCCGGTTTCTTTGAACTTTCATATTTTTTCTATATTCTTTTTTTAAAGTTTTAATTCCTAGTCCCGAAATAAATCATTCTTTAATCGTCGAAATTTTTAAATAAATCATTCTTAAATCCTCGAAATTTTCCAGGGTATTACATCACAGGTGTTGATAGACCATTTGGTGGAAAATTTGTCATATTAGGTGGAGACTTTCGGCAAATCCTTCCAATCATACCTAATGGTTCAAAGGCACAGATGATCAATGCTTCAATTGTGAATTCACCTTTGTGGAGAAATTTTAAAGTCTTGCACTTGAGACAAAATATGAGATCTAGAAATGACCATGGTTTCTCATAATGGTTGATAAGGGTGGGAGATGGAACAGAGTCGATGATTGAAAATGATATGATTAAAACACCACCAGATATGGGTATTTCATGGGAAGGTGAAGATCCTTTGAATGATGTTATCGAACATGTTTTTCTTGATTTGTCTCGGCATATGAATGACCCCTCCTATATAGTTGAACGTGCAATTCTTAACGCTAACAAATGAAGATGATCATATCCTTTACTTATTTGAGACGGTGGATGATGTTCCACGCAATTTATACCAACAAAAATTTTTGAATATAATTTCTCCAAGCAAAACGCCCCCACGTGTTTGGATTAAAGAATGGTGTGCCAATAATGTTGTTGCGTAATATAGACCCAAAAGCGGGTTTATGCAATGGAACAAGATTAATTTGTAGGGATTTCTTACCAAATGTAATAGATGCAGAGATTCTCACCAGACAAATGAATGGTAATTGAGTATTTATACCACGAATCCCATTAAAGCCAATCGAGAGTGCACATCTTCCTTTCCAAATGACAAGACAATTTCCTGTTCGTTTGAGTTTTGCACTTACTATAAATAAGTCTCAAGGTCAAACGATATCATCTGTTGGTGTTTATTTGCCTGATCATGTTTTTAGTCACAGTCAATTATATGTGGCTATGTCAAGGGGAACACCCATGGAAAGAGTCAAAGTGCTGGTCAGGAAAGGACATCTACGTGGGGAACATTAGATTTGCACACGCAATATTGTTTATAAAGATGTGTTATTAAGTGTATAATCACTGTGATGATTTTGAAACATGTATATTATGACTAAAAAGAAATTATTTTGTTATATGCATAATAATCGCGCACATATTTTTATGACTTTTCATTAATTATACTAATTTACAGAAGTTCAAAATTTATGTGAAGAAATTAAGATGGTATGTCAAGAGATTAAACGGATTCGCAATACCCAACAAAAGGTTGATGAGGTATATGAAATAAAAAATAGAGATGAAAAATCTATTTTCAGGATCGTTCAAGTAACCTTAAGATTAAAAATTCTATTTTGTTGTGACTAAATTGTAGATGTATAGTTATGATGTTAATCCAAAGCAAACAAGAGTAGATAATTTATTCAAACCCCAAGCAATACCAAGGAACAAAAAGGTAAGATTATAATTAAAAAATATAGTTATATGAATTCCTTCAACTTAAGTTTACATAACATAACCTGTAAGAATATTTTTTATTAGGTCCACCATTTACAAATATATAGCTTTGGACAGGGAATAACTTTGCAAATTGATAAGAGACAATTTTGGAAAATGGTTAAACGAGAAATTCTTTCGCAAAGGGCTTCAAGGTATGAACCAAAATTTTAATTTATCATTACAATAATCAAGCATCCCGAAATAGTAGAATTTATTTATATTGTTTGTTATTAATTCCAAAAACATTTTTACAAAGTAAAAATTTATTTGATTTCTCTCCTAGCAGGAACACAGTAATTTCTAGATATGAATTTGACATATCACATGTAAGTATACGTAACCACTCTAATGATTTAATTAGCAATTTTATATTATATAAATTGTTTTTTTATTACTACATGTAAGAATATGGGCCAGTCCACCATTGGTGGATTGGACCCAAGCCCAAAATTGATATTGGGGCAAATGTGCAAATAAAGAAAAGTGTGGGTTTAGGAGCGTGATTTACTCCTTTAAGAATATTTGAAAGTGGTGAGAACAGTTATTCCCTAAATTAACGTAAAAAGGAGGGGGGTTGGTTCATTGGATTATACTCTTTCCCAGAACAGAGAAAACATACTGAACCAAAATCTCCTCCTCCCTCCATCTCTCTCCTTGCTCTCTTCAAAGAGTGTATTTGTTGTGAAGATCGTAGATCCGAGTTCAAGTTCGTGACCGGGTCTTCGCGTGGGTACCTACAGACGAATCGGATTCTTCACAGGTACGCCCAAAATATAACTGTGGTATCAGAGCCAGGTTTTTCCGCTGTGTTTCATATGTTATGTGTTTTTCTTCAATGTGACAAATGCATGACATATATATAACATGTGTTAATTTTTATTTGATGCATTCTTCACCGAACAGTAATTTTTTGTGAACATTGAGTTCATTGAAACTACAATTTTAGAGTTCAAAAATTACACCATTGCGTAGAGCACGAAAAATCGATAAAAAATTTGCATGAAACGGACTCTAAACGGCATCGATACGATGGTCGAAGTTTCGGGTTTGAAATTTGGGTTCCCAAAAACTACAATTTTAGGGTACAAAATTGATCCCATTGTGTAGAGCACGAAAAATCGTGCGAAATTGACATAAAATTTGCAGAAAACGGAATTTGGACGGTTGAGATATAGACGTCCGAAGTTTTCTGGCGAACTCCACCATTTCCGGTCGCCGGATTGTGGAAAAATGGAGGCTGAGGTTGAAGATGACGGTTAGCAGTAGTTTTGGAAACCGCTGCTAGAAAACCGTCACTAAACCGTTTTCTTGGCGCGGCGGTTCAAAAACCGCCGCCTAAAATCAAATTTTGTAAAAAGAAAATTGAACAAAAAAATTGGGCCGTTTTTGGGTCTATTTTTTTATTTAAAACTTCTCGGGGTCATAATGGGTTCATTTTAGATCCGATTGAGGTGCGGTTTACTTCTAAAAATTCGTAAAATCGAGAGCTTTAATTTGATATATAATTTGACTATATTTGAGGTTATTTGGGATCTTATTTTATGTTTGTAAGTGCTTTTCTGGTATATTTTTTATGTAAAAAATTCTAGAAAATTCAAAATAAATTTTTAATTATTTTGTTCTAGGTAAATTGAGGCAAATGGCTTCTAATAGCACTGAAAAAACCGATTATAGTGCATTGGAATACTCATACCTAGATGAGGCAGTTCCTGAATACGTACCTATGGATGAAGATCCCGAGGAGGATCCTGAAGAGGATCCGGAGGAAGATCCAATCGAGGAACCTATGGAGGATCCTCAACAGAATCGGAGGAGTTGATGATTTCCGGACCAACGTCGGAGACACTATTTCCTATCGAACCCCTCCACATAGATTCTCGATTAATTTTTAACAACCCACTTAATCAAATCCGGGTAGAAGAAACCAAAGTCGAGGAAGGCGAAGAAGTCAATCAACCTTTAACCCCTGAATTTGCTATGAATATAGCTGAGAGGGATGCAACAAGACTAACGGACGTAAAAGACATTAATAGTGTATTTGTCAGCTACGTCCAAAACATGACCGATGAGGAAAACACAATATTTTACCTTAGAGTCATATTAGAATACATAAGAGCGACAACACTTAGAAAGAAACTAGGCGGCCGCATCCCAAGCAGACTTCATTGGTTAACAGCAATCAGAGAAGCAATGACAAGATGATTTTTGCCAGAGAAAGAGAAAATCTATTATGAAAACTTAATGGTTCAGGCATTTAAGTATTTGTGTTCTCATTTGTAAAGATACAATTTTTTATTTTTGATATCATTATTGAACATGATTCATGCATTATAAATTTTTTGTTGAACATTTTAATTTTCTTTAATGGCGTTATTTAAAATTACTTGTTCTATGATTAAATGTATGAATATATATATATATATATACATACTTGTTATAAGTGGGAGCTTTTAGAAGATGAGACTTCTAAGAGTCATAATTCAATTTAAGGCACTTACATAGAATTCTTGATAGAACATCATGATCATTGCTTGTATCTGTGTGATGGGAGATACAAATGTATGCTCTTGATCATGGATCTTGCAATGTCATCATTTTCTGATCAAGAGTAATATAAGTGCATGACATTGTATACTTATCACTGCTATATACATTATAAATGTTCTATGCTACGTATCTCTGGTAGAGAGAACGTAAAATAATGTGGGATCAGTTTGTCACAGAACTGAAAAGTGAAACCAAGAACATTATTAAGAAACCAAAACAAGGGGGAATAACTTAACGGGGACAACTGTGATATCTGACATTGTAAAATACAACACATCTTGAAGGAACAAGATGTTATTGGGCCTCTCACAAATGTTTGGTCGAACATGAAACTGAAAACATGGGCCAACATAAGAGAGACCACAAGACCTACCAAACTTGGAACAAGAAAAATAGCATAGCAAGGATAATGCTTTTGAGTGTCCTGGCTAATAACTTATTGTGCAAATTTGAGATGCACACAAGTCCACAAGCTGTGTGAATAGCTTTAAGGAATAAGTTTGAGGTATTTCTACCACCAAACTTATGAGGTTGACGATTAAGTTCGACTCCGAAAAGCTTAAGCTAGGCACTCTTATAAAGCATTATCCAAGAGAGATGGCCAATATGATCAGGGAACTAAAGGAAGCTGGACAACTTTTAACAATGTAGCTGAGCACTTAGAGTTGGAGGTGAACGCTTGGAGGCTTACAAGACTTTTGGACAAGTTTATTACACTGTGAATGCTAGCACTTCCCGTTCGATGCTTGTTATATAAAAGGGAAAAAAGTTTCATGCTAAAGGGAAGAAGGGCGTTCCTAAACCCAAATAGGGAAATAAACAATTCAAAAGGAAAAGAAACAAAGGCTAGAAGAAAAAACTGGACCTGAAGGGGGTCAAATGCTTCACCTGCCAGAATTTAGGCCATTTCGCATATGACTGTTCAAAACAGACTGAGGGCGAAACAGTATTAGTGAATTATGTGAATTCACATGTTTCTCGTACTGTTTTTTTTACAGACTTTGTTTCTTCTTCTTGGATTATTGACTCAGAATCCATAGACCACGTAACTTAGGATCAAGGATCCTTCATTGAGTACCGTCGATTGTCATATATAAGCATATGATTTTACGTTGGAAACAACACGACAATCGAGGTCAAAGGTTTTAAGCAACTGTAAATTACTCTACGTGGTGAAAAGAACTTCATACTCCATTACGTGCTTTATGCTCATGACATCCGACGAGACTTATTTTCTGTCATATGTCTTTTAAAATTTGGGTTTGATGTGAACCTTCATATAAAAAAAAAGTTATAGTCAATTTTAGCAACTTTGTCCTTTATGGTTCCGCTTTCCTGTTTACAAAGGTTGTATGTTTTTTATAATTATTGGTGAATGCTTTGCTATTTCTTCGAGAAATGTTGAAATAAACTCCTAGCATGCCAGACTAGGATACATTAATCAAAATGAAATGATCAAATAAACCAAAGAACGGTTGTTAGGTGTCATTCCAAATATGGAAATGTCACTATGAGAAAATTGTCTAGCTGGTTAAGGCAACGCGAAAGCCTATAATTGGAGATCCATTGCAATTATTCTACTATGATATACGCGGTCTAATGAATATGAGGGAAAAACACAGAGCGTGGTATTTTATTACCTTTATAAATGATTATTCGCGATAAGGTCATGTCTATTTGAATTCGTATATGTTTGAAGTTTTTTTTAGTGCTTCAGATGATACCTAAAAGAGGTGCAAAATCAAATAGACAATAAGATTGAAATATTATGCGTTGATCAAGGTCGTTCATATTTGTCTAAGCGATTTAGACTGCTATGCGAAGAAAAGGGATAATTAGGCAACTAACAATCCCTGGCACTCCACAATTAATAGAGTTGCCGAAAGAAGAAATAGAACTCTTCAAGACATGGTTAAGTCTATGGTAACTCAAGCAAACCTGCCAATTTTCTATTGAGGTGATGCTTTATTGACAAAAACCTTCATACTTAATCATGTACCCTCAAAATCAGTCACTTTCGCACCCTCTTGAGTTATGGAAGAAACGCAAACCAGATCTAAGTATCTTAAGACCTGGGGATCAGCTGTGTATATCCATGACAATTCTCATAAGTAAGAGAAATTGGGTCCTAGAGGAAAGAAATGTATCTTTCTAAGGTACTCAGATCAACAGAGGGACATATTTGCATAGGTGAAAACAAAGATAGAACAGTGACTGAGATAGAAAAGATGCAACGTCTTTGAGACTGAATTTCTTAGTAGAGGAGATTTTGATCGCACTGTTTCATTTTATGAGACAGAAGAATAAGACAGTGCAGAACAAATTGACATACTAGAAGCGTCTAGGTGTGTCAATCTGAGTGGGAGCGAAGAAAGGTCAACATTGAGACCTTGAACAAAGAAAGAAAGATAAGCAAGTTACTCCAGTCAGAAGGAGTGATAGGGAAAGTGTTCCTAGAAGACGCTTTCAAATAGAAAGCAAATCTTTCTTAGTTGTTCCAGATGAGAATATGAGCCCATTTCTGTACGAGAATCCTTGTGAACTCCTGCCGAGGAGGGATGGGAGAAAGCAATGGAAGAAGAAATGGACTCAATAATAAAATAATAAAAATAAAAAATAACTAGGTTTGGGTGTTGGTGGTTGATCTTCGAAAAAGGCATAAAGCCACTGAGAACAAGTGGGTTCTCAAAATTAACATAAAAGTGAATGGATCAATTGACAAATATAAGGATAGATCAATGGAAAAGGGATATACATAGACTAATTCTGGCAATAGTAAATGGTTAAGACCTAGAATTACATCATACGGATGTAAGAACCGCATAAAGAATCTTGTCTCTTTCACAAGAATCATCTTCAATGCCGGAAATAGTCTAGGTTATGTAATGGTTGTTAAGGACTGATTATCATCAAACTTGAGATGAAAGACATGGGAGAAGCAAAGTGTAAAATTGGAGTTAAGATCCAAAGAAATCGTCCATAAAGAATCTTGTCTCTTTCACAAGAGGATTGCGTCAACAAGATTCTTGAGTGATTTAACGTGAAAGATTGCAAACCCATGAGTACCCTGTTGCTACTTGAGTCCATACATGTGTCCTAAATCGCGATTCAGACAAAAGAAAATGGAAAGAGCTCCATATGCCAATGTAATTGGCAGTCTGATGTACACAATGATGTGTAGAAGACCAGATATATGTAATATAATGAGACTGGTAGGTATATTCCAGTCTAACCCTAGAGAAAACATTAGAAAGTTGTGAAGAGGATCTTGAGATACTTAAAGGGCACTTCCAATTATGCACTCTGCTACGGATGAAGTGACTCGTGCCTTGTTGAGTACTTCGATACTAGCGTAGCGGAGATGAAGAAGAAAGAAGGTCATACCTTCTTACTCAACAATGGTATCATATGCTGGAGCAGCATGAAGAAAATGTGCATTGCCTTACATGCAATATAATTGAGTTTGTGGCATGCACTGAAGAGGTACAAGAGGCTTTATGGCTAGAGAGATTAATAGAACTTCATGAAATTGGAAATGAAAGTAACAATATGGTGTTTTTATCCTGTGACAATATTGTAGTCATAGCCCATACCAAATATCCTAAGTATCACAACAAGACCAAGCATGTTGGCATCAAATATAATTTTGTTAAGAGATTATATAACCAAAAAAAAACGTTGTTGTTGTACAATACAATGTATGATAACAGACCCCCTGATAAAGCCAATAGGCTAAAAGTTTTTTTGAAGAACATATGCAAGCCATTGGCATGCATAAAATGTAATATACAGACATTATAAAATGTGTTTTATAATTATCTGTCATCACTTTATGTGTTTGTTTAGTGGTATACAATGTCTAGTATGTCGTATAGGTTGAAAGGTTGGCTCTCTCACACGGGCAACCGCCTTTGACACTCAAGTGGAGTGTGCAAAGATGAGACATTTGTGTTCACCAGTAAAGCAGCCAAGAGTGCTGATATGGTAGAGAAGAGACACAAACTATATGTCGCCTTGACTAACGTGTAGCAAGTCAAGATGAGATCCACATAAAATAAAGTTGGATCGAAGTTTGGAATCCCACTTCCAAAATACCTATAGTCAGATAACAAACTCTTCAATGTCGACGTCGTAAATGAAAGTAGAGTTGAAGAATTTGGGCCTAGATACTGGGTGTATCTAGACTTTAGTCTGTACGGTGTTAAGATAAGAATAAAACGACATATGCTCTTATAATAAAAGAGTAACACCGTAGCATGTGTTTCATACCACATGTACTGAGAGAACCGCAAGAGGGAAGCAAGTGAAAGATCCCTGCTTCATTGCTGTGTGACGTCCTTTGAACTTTGACAGTATCACGGAGATATGCTTCAGTGACTGCTACTTTAGCATTTTTTCTATGATCATGATTGATGCGATCTAAAGTATTATGCTAGGAAAGCGACTGATTCGTGTTAATGTGTTATATGGGCGAAAGGAAGATTAACTGAAATATACACATCTATGCTAGCATCTGTGACATGTCCCTTATGACATCTTGTTGTCATAAGTGTGGATACTAGACATATGTGATGAAGGCAATCTGAATCAAACATTGATTTGAGAGGGATTAGTTTTTCCATGTGAAAGTGTATATAGTTAAATCTAGGACATCGGAGGCATATTTTAATATTTTAGCTACACGAAGGAGAAGGTAACTTGTGCTGGTCCTATAAATGGGATTTCTAGTACAAGTACCTAAATGAAGAAGTCATGCCCACGCGGTCACGGCAAAGCACTAAGTATGAAATTGAGAGGAGGCAGATAGATTCAACCCTTGACATCTAATCCACCAAGTGTGAGTAGGAGATGTAAGAATATGGGCCAGTCCACCTTTGGTGGATTGGACCCAAGCCCAAAATTGATATTGGGGCAAATGTGGAAATAAAGAAAAGTGTGGCTTTAGGAGTGTGATTTACTCCTTTAATAATATTTGAAAGTTGTGGGAATAGTTATTCCCTAAATTAACATAAAAAGGAGGGGGTTAGTTCATTGGATTATACTCTCTCTCAGAACAGAGAAAACATACTGAACCAAAATCTCCTCCTCCCTCCATCTCTCTCCTTGCTCTCTTCAAAGAGTGTATTTGCTGTGAAGATCGTAGATCCGAGTTCAAGTTCGTGACCAGGTCTTCGCGTGGGTACCTGCAGACGAATCGGATTCTTCACAGGTACGCCCGAAATCTAACACTACACATGGTTGAACTGTAATTGGGAAGATTATATCGAAGGAAAGAAATTATCAGTCCTTGGAAAAGAATTGAATTTAAATTACAGAGGTATGAACATATTTAATTAAGAATATGGATTTAAGTATATCAATGTTATTTATATATATTTAACATTGTCGGATTCAACCGTAGGGATGCAACATATAATTACCTCATGGTCAAACATAAAGATTTGATCAAATGGAATCAACGAAGGTGTGTAGTAATAGACCATAAAAACTAATTTTATTATTGTCATCTTTATTAGTTGTAAGTTGAAAGCATTTTATATCAAGGTGCATGCTTCATGCCAAGGAAGAGATATGCATTTTCAAGGTATAGAGTAAAATAATTTCATAATCTAATTTTTAAGTTCATCGAGTGAAGTTTCATCACCTAATTAAATCTTTTTTGTTTACAGTTCTTTTGTTGGATATATTGGGGTCTTCGGGACTAAATATCCGCCCATGTTGGAGTCCGATTGGGTCAAGTGAGGATCCGTTGGAAAGCTCGCTGAGAGATGAAGAGAACGAAACGAAAATGACTCTCATCGGAGGTCACACGAGCCCGTACTCGTGGCCCAAAGTGGGCTAGGTGATCATGATGGAAGCATGATATTTTGTTCACATTCCAAGTCCCACATTGCTTGCGTCAATGATGGGAGCTCTCTCATCCTCATATAAATAGGAGTGACTCCATACCTTTCTAGTTGCTCATTCCATGTGTTGGAAAGGGGGGTCCCGTTTGGGAAACCCCACATAGTATAATATTTCTCTTTCTCTTGAGTCCTCTTCTGCGCATCAGTTGTGGACGTGGCTCTACCTCTCGTAGGTAGAATCCTCCGTTTGGTGCGACCCTTTTCGGAGCTCATCGATTGGAGGTCAGTCCTGGTGGAGCAGAGGCACTGGCAAGATCCAAGGTCTTAGCAATGGCGTCCAGGTTAGTAGCTTTCGCAATATTTATATTTTTGCCTGGATTTATTTTCGGTTTTTCTTTTTGGTCCCTGGGTCAGGTCGGATCATGTGGATCCGGACCTTTCCCTACATCTTTAAATGTGAACAATTCATCACCCAATGTATGTTTCAAGAACTTAATCTTATAATTACAAGGTAATATATGACATGAATTAGACAGAGTTATCGACTTTATAATGTTTGAAAATTATAATATTTTTTAGGTCAAAACTCCAAATTGGTCCCTTATGTTTGCACGGAGTTTCATATTGGTCCTTTATGTTTCAAAAAGTTTAAATTGGTCCTTTATGTTTGCAAGAAGTTCCAAATTCGTCCTTTCGTCCACTTCCATCAATTTCTTAAGTTAACTGCTGACGTGGCGTGCCAAGGTGGACACATAATCTCTCCTACGTGTATCAGATTGTTGGCGTGGCCTTAGATACACTAAAAACACTCAAACGACGTCGTTTAAGCCAAAAATAAAATCATGCTGAGAGGACCAATATGAAACTTTAATTAAACATAAAGGACTAATATAAAACTTCAATGAAACATAAGGGACCAATATAGAATTTCAATGAAACATAAAGGATCAATATAGAACTTCAATGAAACATAAAGGACCAATATAGAAATTCAATGAAACCTGAAGGACAAATATAAAACTTTTGGGAAACATAAAGGACCAATATAGAACTTTTGAAAGATAAAGGACCAATTTAAAACTTGTGTGAAACATAGAGGACCAAAATGGGCATTTCACCTATTTTTTATTTTTAATTGGAAGGATGATAGCTTCAGTGGCAAGAAGAAAGATATTGGAAGGCTAAATAATAATTTTAATTCAAGTTTACTATTTTACCCTTTTATTTAAGTCTTGAAAGAAAATGAAAGATATTTGATTTTTTTTTTAAAAAAAAGTTTGAGTAACATTAATTGAATGTATAATTGACATAAATAAAACAATAAAAATTATTTATTTTTTCAAAAATATTAAATTAAATTATTTTGAAAAAATTGTAAGAATAATTCTTTACTATAGAAAAGAAAAAAAATTCTTTTTATTGTTTTGTCAAATAATCCTACATTTATTAAAAAATATTTTTTACAATAATTTTAAAATCTTTATATAAAAATTTTGAGTAAATTATACTTTTCTTTAGATTGGACGAAATTACAATGCCTACTCTTTTTATTTTTTTAAAAAATTATATTTACATTCCCTCTAATTTATTTTTAATATTAGGATAACTCTTACTAAATTTATAAAAAGTTTCAACTTGAAAATTTTAATATATTACAATTTTTAAACTTTGTTATTTTGTAATAAATACATATTATATAAAATAATAATTTTTTTTGCAGAAACATTAAATGTATATTTATAAAACATGGTGTTTCTGTACTGGAAATGCCGTATCCATATGATTGTTCAATACTTCAATCAAGGAGAGAGGTGCCAATTAGTGGATTACAGGGATGTGTTAGTAAATTTAATTACAATATCTCTCAAAATACCCCAAATTGGGGTATTTTGAATTTGTAAAGTAAAAAGACAATGGAGGATATTATATTTTTTGTTATAAATAGTAACTGTCATTTTTGGTTCAGACAATTCTAATTTGTAAATAAGAACCGCAAGGGGTCGTAACCTTGGAGGACTTGTCCTTAGGTGGGAACCTAGGTGCCTACGTACCATTGTGAAGGGATCAAAGTCGACGTAGTTCGTCATGTTGATGTCTATAGGAGCCGTTAGACGTGGTGATTACCTGTATGGGGCCGTGTGCGGCTAAGACGTGTGTAAGGTACTCCGGGCAGGCGAGCCACTCGTAGGAGATTGCCTTAGATTATGAGAGAGCAAGAATCTCTTAGAGCTGTTGGGAGCTCTGTTAGTTGGAATCTCCGGTGTAGGGATATGCTCGTTGATGGTCGGAGCTTGGTGGTGCCATGGGCTAAGCTCTTGAGTTGATAGGGAGATGTATTGTATAAGGTAAGCTAAGTCTAGCTTCAGTGTAATCAGAGTCTATGTTACTTGCCTCTAGTTCTGATGTTCCTAAGTCCCTCGAGTGAGGGCCTTTTATACCAAGTGTGGGGGAGAACGAGGTTGAACACGTTCCCACTAGACGTGGGTCGTCCCATGATGCTTGGAGGCTTTCCAAGTTCCTTGGACGGGAGCCTAGGAGGAGAGATGTGGGTACCGGCCACGTAGGGAAAGATGAGTGGTGCCACGTGTCACTGGTGCAAGCTACCGTGGAGCTTCTGGAAGCCCAATGCCACGGGTCCCTGCGGGAAATATTCTGTAGATACATAAGTCCCCCAAGTCTACGGGTGTCGAGCGCCCGTGGACTTAAGTTCCCTTTCAGCAAGCTACTTAGGAAAATTTTCACTTGTTGCCTTTTGTCAAAACTAGCCCGTCCACAAGTGGGTCTGCCCATCTTGGTTGGTCGTTTGACTAGTGAGGCTTTGTGTATCTCTGGATTTACTCTGAGAGAGTAGAGACGTCGAAGATGCCACGCGTCTTGATCTGGGCGGCTAACTGTTTAACTTCCTCAGAAAGTTTTTTGAGCCATCTCTGCAGAAAGTACGTGTCTTTCCGAGGAGAATTCATCATTGCGTAGAGGGAATTTCCGGAAGTACCTCTGGGGGTGTGCGGAGGAAACTCAAAGGTCAAGGGCATCTTGGCCATTCGGGACACTCCTCCCTAAGCAGGCTCATCTACAGCCTGTGGCTGGCAAAAGACTTTGTGAGCATTTGCCCTTTCGAAGAAGCAAGCTGTGGTCATCGCCACGTGTCATGGCCTGATTAATTTTTATGGCTTCGGGTGACTTGCAGCCGTTTTTCTTCATCTAATGTGGGTGTGTTTCCGAGGGTTGCCATCATTAGCCTTAGTTACGAATTTTCAAAGGCCCTTCGATGTCTTCGTGTAACTCTTGGGTTTCACGGTGCTTTTTAGTCTTTGTTCCTTTGGTTTCTGGATGACAGATCTGGGCCATTCCCTTTCTCCACATGTTCGGTTAGGGTAGGTGGCTGCAGCCTATGACGGATGCACTGGATAATTGTTTTATCCGTTGCAGGTTCGAGGGGGCGGAGATTTTCGAATCGTCGCGCCTTTGTGCTTCCTATAAATACCCTACATTTGAAAGTTTGTTGTTTTACCTTTTCTTTTGCACGATTTCTCTGCTTCCTTGCTTCGTTAGGGTTTCTTTTTCTTGTTCTTGCACATTTCTTCTCCTCTTTCCTTCTTCCTTGTGAAAGCTTTCACTAAAATTTCACCATGGCCGGTGATGACGACAGCTTTTTCCCTTTTGATTTTACTGACCTGGGGGATCTTCCTTCTTTTTCTTCTTCTTCTTCTCCTCCTCCTCCTCTTAGTTGTACTCGTGACAGTAGTCAGAGTAGGGGGAAGAAGTTAGGGCAGGACCTTTCTTTTGGAGCAGTTGTTGATGCCTCTACCGGAATGCCTGGTGGAGGTGGAAGAGATATTCGGGCACTTGTCCCGCCGTCTTCTAATAAAGTGCGCCGGCAAGAAGATCCCAAGGGGAAACCAAGGAGGAAAGACGGGAGGGGAGACGGTGGAGGCTCCAAAGGGAGAGAAAGGAGGGAAGTTGAAGTGGCAGCGGACCCCAAGAATAAAGAAGAGGAGTTCAAGAAGCCTTCCGGTGCGGGTTCGAGATTGTCGTCTCATATTTCTCAGCGGAAATTGGATTCGGCGGATGCGAGGGTGGTGAATTCGGTGGAGGGTACTTTTCCTCCTCTTGTGTCTATTCGTCAATCACTTATGAAGGTGGTTTTGTCCTCTCGCGCCACGGCTATGAGTTCGGCTGGTGGTGCTGACGAACTTGCCAGCAAGAAAGCTCGGCGGGCGGTCGAGGAACTTGTGGGTGACTCTTCTGCGGGGGAAAAGGCCACTACATATGAGACCATGACTGAGGATCCATCTGGAGGGGCCAGAGCTGATGGAGCGGCTGGAGAGGTCGGGTCCCTCTCTAGCGGAGGGAATGTAGTGGTGAGTCAAATGACCGCCACGGAGGATGTTTCTTTGCGGTTGGATGTCAACCCTTCTGAGCCTGTCGAGCCATTGGAGGGAGAACCTTATTTTAACCTAGTGGCCTTGGGCAGGCGCTTTCTCGTGGATATGGGAGAGAGAGATGCTAGGGCATTGGACACCAGTCCCTTGAATATTGCTGTTCGTGCCTTTGGCAGTGTTTTCGAGGTGTTGGCTGACTTCCACCAAGCTGGCACTGCATGGGAGAAACAAGTAGTAAGTATCTTTGTTCTGCCCCGCCTTCTTTCACCGTTTTTGTTTGGAGTTTTCTTTATTCGCTGACGTTTTTTCTTTTGTGCAGCGCGAAGCTCGTCTCAATGGACACCGGCTTCTCGGAATAATGACCACTAGAAGATCAGCTCTGGAGGCTACTCGAAAAAACTTGGAGCACATGCGCGGGCGACTGTCCGCGAAGGAGTTGGAATGCGAGGACCAAGGCCATGAGGTAAGGTCCTTGACTCACGAGGTGGCTCGCGTTAGGGCCGAAGGTGCTCAACCTTTTGAGGTTAAGCTTCTGCAATCAGAGTTGGAAAAGATTCGCAAGGAGCTTGCCGTCCGTTGGGAGGATGCTGAGAAGCGCCGGAATGAGTTGCACTCTCTTCGCGAGGCTTTGAAGGGTGCTGAGGCTCGTGCCAGTGAGAATCTTGCTGGCTGGCTAGAGGCTGAGAGCAAGGTGGTCGATGTTGCTAATCTCCAGGAGAGTTGTTGGCGTAGAGGATGTATGGTATGCTGTTGGCGGTTGAGCAGCTTAAGTGCCTTCACGGAGAGAGGTCTCCAAATGAGTGTGTGGCTTGTGTACATCCTTCGCTGGAGCTTCTTGATGGTGAGCTCAGGGGCCGGTAGGAGACTGATTCTCCTTTGAACGGTTCTTATCTCCGCCAATTGGCTGACCACCCGCTAGACCATCAGGCGCTTTCCCTTATTGGAGGGCGTGCTGCAGAGATTGGAGCTACTTCTCAGCAGCTGGCCGAGGCAGTTCAGGGAAGGCCGTCATGGGATGCTGGCAATGTCGGGCCTGCAGGGGCCAAAGCCAATGTAGATCTTGGGAATGCCCAAGAGTAGGTTTATGTAGGGTTTTAGGCTTTGCTCCTTATAATAGGCGGACGCGTTCCCCATTTTCTATATTAATAAGAATTCATGTTGAATTTAACTATCTCTCTTTTTACCGCTGGGCAAAAAGGTTTTTTTATGAGTACAGTCTCTCTGATTTTTTACTTCTGGGTAAAATGATTTTTGCATGAGCACCGTGTCATCAGGATGGTCGCATACTTTTGGTACCGTGTTTTGTGTGAACGTTCATTTCGTGTTTTCGCGCCCAAGGGGTTTTTAACCGCACTTTTGGGGGAATCATAGCTTGGCCTTAGAGGCTCTTGAGCATTTCTTTGGGCGGTTGGCCCACTGCCCTTCCTTGGGACTTATGCGAGTAGTTTGCAGGTATAGGTCACGTCTTTTTTCCAAAAGGAAAACTTCGATTAATGATAAACAAAATGGTTGCATTCGAGTAGCCTTGGTCAGGCTAACCATAGTCAGGTTGAAAGTAAACAAAATGATTACATTCGAGTAACCTTAGTTAGGCGGAAAGTAATAATCCTAACTTTGAAATAAACTGAGACATGTGTAACTTGACAGAGAGGTGTTTCGAGCGTGTAAAGTGCGTTTAAAGCTTAGGTGGAGATTTGGTCCGGTCGGGCGGACTCCTAATTTTTTCCTCTTGACTCTCTACCGTTGTGGGGTTCCTCGCGTGATTCTTTGGGACCAAGGCAAGCGACCTTGATGGACTTGGTTTGGCTTGCTGCGTAGCATGCTCGCGCAAGTTTTTAATTCGCCATGATTTCTCCAACCCCGTGTGGCGTCGGGAACTTCATAGTGAGTTGTGCGATGGAAACTACAACTCTGAGTTTGTTCAGGGATGGTCGCCCCAAGATGGCGTTGTACGCTGAAGGTGCTGAGATGATGATGATGAAATCTACGTCAAGACTTGCCACCTTCGGTAAAGTGCCCATAGTCGTCCGGCCTGTTATGATTCCTTCTGCACGAACTTGAGCTCTGGAGAACCCTATTAGAGTGCCGGGGAAGGGCCTCATGTTGGCCTCGTCCAACCCGAGCTTTTTAAACGTGTCAAAATAGAGGACGTCCGCTGAGGATCCTTGGTCTATTAGGACTCGCTTGACCTCGTAGTTGACAATGAATGCGGTCACTACCATAGGGTCGTCATGGATTGGTCCTTCGAGATTTGTGAGGTCGAACGTGATAGGGTCTCCTTTGGATTCTTCGCTTCTCTTTTTATGCTTTGGGGCATAGTCAAGGGCGAGTATGGAGCGTTCCACCCTTTTCTTGGTTTGCGGTTGCGAGTTGGTTCCTTTTTGCAATCCGCCAACAATGATGCTAATAACCCCGCGAGTAGGTGCTTGATCGCTAACCTCCATCGGATGCTCCATGTTAGCTCTGCTCTCCTCTTTGATGTATCTACGCAATTGTCCTTTACGAATCAGATCCTCAATCTGATCTTTCAAGTGAATACAGTCGTTGGTCTCATGTCCGTAGTCCTTGTGGAACTGGCAGTACTTGGACCTATCTGCCGACTTTCCAGACTTCCACCTCTTAATTTGTGCGGGGAAACTGAGCATGTCCGAGTGGTAAATTTCTTCGAGGACCCCGACTTGTGATTTGTTGAAAGGAGTGTTGCTGGTGAGCCATCCTCTGGGAGGCATTCGAGGTTGTGGTGGTGAGCGCTTTCTGTTATTTTTCTCCTTGGAATTTTGGTTCTTTGTTGCCGTCTTCTCCTTCTTTTTCTCGGATCGCTCCATGTCGGATCTACTTATCAGGAATTTTCTCATTTTGTCCTTGGCGATCTGCACATTCTCTTTCTGGATGAACCATTCCGCACGGTCCATTAGTTCCTGTAAAGTAGAAATGGGACACCTGTTGAGTTCCCCGTAGAACTGCGAACATCGGAGGCCTTGCTTAATGACGAAGATTGCAACAGCATCTTGGAGGCCTCTAACTTGGAGCAAGAGTTTGGTGAAGCGATCTAAGAAGGCTTGTAAGGTCTCCCCTTCTTCTTGGTGAAAACCAATAAAGGAATCCTCGTTCTTCTGGTATTCCTTACTGCTGGCGAACTAGGTGAGGAACATTTGAGCCAGTTGTTCGAAGCTGTGGATCGAGTTTGTAGGTGGTAGTGAGAACCACCTCAGAGCTACTTCCATTAAGGTCGAGGAGAAGACTTGGCATTGCTGGCCGTCCATCATGCCAAGTATTGACATAGCCTAATTGAAAGTGTTGATGTGATCTCGTGGACCAGTCTCTCCGTCATAAGGTTCTATATGAAAAGGCATCTTAAAACCCATGGGCACATGTTGGTTCATGACTTGCTGAGTGAAGGGGTGCCTCCTTTTCCCTTGGAAGTCGAAGCTGGGCCAATTATATTGTCCTGAGTGAGCGGATATGCCATAAGGGGCGTACGGGTTGTAGGCTCCTGCCCAAGGCATATGCAGATAAGATCCCGGTGGATTGTTTGGGATAAGTGGTTGGGGGTAATCCACGGGCGGGCGCACTACTTGCCTGGTGACCGTTGGCCCAGGTGGGGTCGATGGCGGGGGAGCTGGTGCTGTCAGTGATAGCCATGCGAACTCCACGGGTAGAGTTCCGAAGTGTATTGCGGGCAAGCTGGTAGGGTCATTGGAACGTCCTCCAGGTGGGTTATTTGGTGCCACCGGTAATTGGATGCCTACGTTTGCTTGGGAGTCATTTTTGTCCTCTTCCCATTGTTGTTGACGTATGGCCGCTATCTCTACCTCGAGTCGAGCTAGCTCCATCTCTGGCGAGATCCTCATTGGCTTTGTTATTTCTTGGTTGCTGGTTGAAGGGCATGGGTTATGCGTCATGCCATAGGGATGCTGAGGGCGTGCTCCCTCTCTGGCTGCTGGTGTCTGGACCACAATTTCTGCAACAGCCGCTTGCGTCGTTGAGCTGCTCTGCAGCTGGGTTTTGTTCCAGCTGCCTGCTTCAACTATGACAACTTCAACCGTCCCCTGTCTATTCCGTGTGCTGCACCTTGGTGCACTTGCGTCGGTCGTGGCCGTAGTGACGTTTGAGTCGGCCATTTCCTGTATGGAAAATAAAAAATGCGGGTTTCTGAGTGTTAGGCGGATACTCCTACTCCCCTGATAATACCCATATTTACCCTTGTATCTTGTGGCATTTGACAAGCTTTTGTTGAGTTTAAAGAGTCATTATGCATGTTTTAATGTCATTCAAGGGCACTTAAGGACTTAAATCACAATCTTGCTAATTCCATGTTTTTATTGAATAAATTGTGATAATTCTCTAGTTTTATTAACTTGAGAACCTCACACTTGTTTCCGGTTGATTTGTAGGTCAACTAGCTTTAGGAATAGCAAGGATTCAAGTGCTAGAGGTCGAGAAAGAAGTTAAAAAGTGAAGCCGGTACAAGATTTGAAGCTTAAAGGCATTTTTGGACCCGTACTACTGTTCCACCCGCTGCCAGGGGGTAAACTTCGTTGAGAATGGAAAACGCACATTTCAAGTAATCCACCCACTGCCAGCGGGTAAATGACCCGCTTCTAGCGCGTACACCAAATCTGCACAATTTTCTCGTGATTTTAAGAGCTGAAACGGATTGTTGGCCCACTTTCTCAGCATTTTACCACAAGAGGAGCATCTTAGGTCTTATTGGAAGGAATATTCTGATGTTTTGGAGGCCCTTAACCTAATTTGGAGAAAAACCCACTCATCCGAACACATTCATCATTGAAGCTTCTCATCTTCTCAAGTCTCTCTATATTTTCAGCCACACTCACCATTTCTCTTCTTCTTCTCCACTCTCGACACCCATTCACACCAATATTCAGCAACTTCCATCATCATCCATGGCAAAGCAAGGGTTGGAGGAGCTTGATGAAGCATTTCTTCCATCCATGAGTGGCTAAATCTCTTGTGCTTTGGAGGAGGATGATTAAGGCCTGAGCTATGGCATCCAACAGGGATTTTTTCTTGTTTTCCTTCTACTTCTCTTTATAGATTCATTTTCATCTTGTTGATATTGATGGGTTTGTATTGATTGTTGTTCCATGGTTGTGGAACTTAACTTGGTTGTAGTTGGATATTAGGGATTGGTATAGATTTGTGATTTGTATTTTCGTTCTCTCATTGTGGGTTTTGATTACATTGGATTTGGTTAAATCTTATTATAGTTTTGATTTATTGTGGAAGTTACTCTAATGACAATGGTATTTGTTGAGTTGAATTCATATCTATATTATATTCGCCATTTGCTTCATTCATGGTATTTGATTAGGCTTGTTAATTGTCCGGTTGGTTAATTGCATCCTCTAATTAATTTATCTAGGTTTAGTGGTCACTAAACTACCTTAGGAAATGGCTTTTCATTAATTAACTCCATATATTTATTGATAGCAAGGATAGCCCAAAGCATTCTCCAACAAAGCATATTCATCTCATTTCATTCACCTCATTTTAACTTTGCATTTAAAATATTGAAAATCCCAAAAAGTGTAGTTCTAGTTTCATTTAGTTGCATTTAATTCCATTTAGTTTCATTCCACACCAAGTATTTGTTAAATTGCCTCAAAGACATCCCTTTTTGTGTTAATTGTGCATATTTGTCCATAGAGTCCATAGGCTCCGCGAGAAAGAATCGACCTAGGTTGTGCCACTAGCTGCACTTTCTAGTATTATTGTTTATTGGTGTCGGCCTTGCGACAAGGCCGCGTTCATCAATTTGGCGCCGTTGCCGTGGAGCCATTTTGGTTCTTTGTGCAATTGTGCTAGATTCTCACGAATCGGGTTGTTTTCGCATGATTTCTTTGGGAATCACATAGATAGATTATGTTTTGTTATTGTATTTTGTGTTTTAAGTTGTGTCTTTTCATTTTAGTATTTGTTTCTAAGCTTATTGTGATCTTTAGTAAGTGTTTTTGCTGGTTTTAGTTAAATTTTTCATAGCTATCTTATTTTCTTTTAGCAAGGAATTACCTAGTTTA
Source organism: Senna tora (assembly GCA_014851425.1). Classification (NCBI taxonomy): domain Eukaryota; kingdom Viridiplantae; phylum Streptophyta; class Magnoliopsida; order Fabales; family Fabaceae; genus Senna; species Senna tora. The sequence goes on along the minus strand of CM026265.1, from coordinate 24,249,963 downwards.
ATTGCATTTAATTGTGTTTTTCTTTGTGTTTATTGTTCCTAGGAAGTTTATAGTTGATTTAGCATTTAATTTTAGGCTTGAATAGTCATTTTGAAGCATTTTCAGTTGGATTTTTGCTGGTTTTTCGAATCTGCCCTGTTTTTCTGCTGTAACAGTGCAGAATCGTTTCTGCCTCTGACTTACACGCTGGCAGCGAGTGAACCCACCCGCTAGCAGCAGGTGAAGCAGTGAACTGCACAAAATTTTCATTCTGTGTTACTTTGTTTCTCGTTTTCTGGTATGTTTTGTTTGTTTTACTGTTTTTCTGTGTGTTTTCTTTCTTTTGTTTGTTTGTTTAGTGCCTGCTAAGAAGTTCTAGAGGAGACCTAATTCCATTGGATTTAGAAATTGAAAGAACTCTTAAGAAAATAAGAAAACTCAAACGAAAAGTAATTAAGGCTAACCAAGAAAGAGAAAGAGAACTTGAAATAGAAGAAATGGCCGAAGAAGATAACGGGGACAATAGGGTGGACAATAGGGAAAGGAATGAAGAAGATAATAATGGGGTAGATCAACCTAAGAAGTCTATTAAACAATTGACCCAATTTGATGATAATTTTGAACCTTTGGTTGGTGCTACTCCTACTTTTACTACTGATTTTGAAATTAAAGGTTCTCTTGTACACTCACTTCCAATATTTCATGGTCTTCCAGGTAAGAACCCGTATACACATTTGAGCTCTCTCCACATGCATTGCATGATGATGAAGCCCGTGGGGCTAAACTTGAAGAAGTCATGTGGAAGGTTTTTCATCTCACTCTGGAAGGGAAGGCAAAGATTTGGTATATGAGTTTGCCAAGGTACACCCTAGATGCTTACCAGACATGGGATAATTTGAAGAAGCACTTTATTGAAAAATATTATCCTTCAAACAAAGCTACCGCAGCAAGGAAAGAAATCTCATCATCAAAGCAAGAAGAGGGTGAAACATTCTATGGGTATTGGGCATGTGTTCAAGATATGGTAGCAAAATGTACAAACCATCAGATGCCACCGGAGCACTTGGTCGAATCATTTGTTTATGGATTAACTGATGAAGATGCAAAAATGCTCAATGCAACTGCTAATGGGTCCATAGAAGACATGCCCCTTGATGAAGCAATGGAGTTAATTAAGAAGCTCGCCTTGAGTAGGCAGAACATTACCACAAGGGATACCCGAGCAGTAAAAGAGATATCTCCAGCAGATCGAGATCCATTGTTGGTGAAAGTGGTACATGTACTGTCTGCACTAACCAAGAGGGTGGATGGACTGAGCATCCAATCTCCACAGTCACCAACTCAACAGCTAGCTATGGTATGAACTAGTTGTACATTCTGCAATTCCCCTATGCACATATCAGTAGATTGCCCTGGTCATTATGAAGATGTAATGCAATGTATCAAGCACGGCCTGGGCAATACCAACAAAGGGAACCTTACTCCAATACATACAATCCTGGTTGGAGAGATCACTCTAACTTCAGATATGGGAATAGCGACAATCAGAATACTCAAGGGTTTAACAGTGGGCAAGGCCAAGGGAACTATCTTTCTAGAGGAGGAAATTCTTATGGTGGTCAATACTCAAATTTTCAAGGGGCTTCATCTAGCCAAGCACCAAAACAGAATACCACCAATGCTATGGTTCCTGTTAATCAAAATACACCTTCTGGAAATGATGAGATCAAGCAGTTGGTAGTCAAAGGTTTTTCAGATATTGCTCCAAAGTTTGACCAAGAGAGGAGTATCACTGATGATAAAATCAAGGCCGTCGCCTCGCATGTTGACCAATGCTTCTCCAATATCATGACTAAGTTTGAACAAATGGAGGTAAAGCACGATAACCTGAACTCATTTGTCACTCAGCTGTCTAACAACAAGAGTGATTAGCAAGCTAGATCAAGTGGGGCAATGCCTTCCAATACAGTGATCAATCCTAAGTCACTGAATGCCATAAGCCTTAGAAGTGGCAGAATGGTCAAATTTGAAGGCAAGGAAGATGATGAGGAAATTGAAGAAATTGTCTGTGAAAGTCCTCCATTGTCACCACTCAAGCTTTCTGAGAGCTCTAAAGAAACTAGACTACGGGAGAAAGTTGAAGAAAAGAAGAAGGAGCAACAAGAGGAACCAAAAGAATAAGAGGAACAAAAGGAGAAGGAAGAAGCAACTAACAAAGCCATCTCCAACCAAAAAGGTAAGGAGGTAAGTATAAGTGATCTTCCCTTGTCTAATTCATATTTGTTAAGTAAGGAGGTCAAAGAAGTTAAAACTGATGAAGAGGCACTTAACTTATTTACCAACCTAGAAGTTAACATTCCTTTATAAGAGTTGGTAAGAAAAGTGCCTAAAATGCAAAAGTTTTGAAAGAGCTTTGTACAAATAAGAGAAGGTTTAGACCCAATGAGAGAGTTCAAGTGAGCTCCAATGTTTCTACTCTTTTCAAACCCCAAATCTCGGTCAAGTGTCAAGATCCGGGGTCTTTCACAATTTCACGTACTATTGGTATGGTTACTATAGGGGGTCCTTTGCTAGACCTAGGGGTGCCATTAGTGTCATGCCTAAGTCTGTGTATCAGTCCCTAGGTATTAAAACTCTTCAACCCACTACAGTAATTCTACAGTTGCCTGACAGGACCATTAGGCGTCCTGATGGAATTGTTAAGGACCTCTTGGTCCAAGTGAAAGATTTGTTGATTCCCGCTGATTTTTATGTTTTGGATATGGATGCCAGTGTGCCTCAAGACTCCACTCTCATCTTGGGTCGCCCCTTTTTAAGCACCGCTAACACCACAATTAGCTTGAAAGAAGGAGCGATCTCGATGGAAGTAGGAGACAATAAATTCAATTTTAACATGTATGAGGCTATGAAGCACCCATATGAGGAATACTCTCTTCTAGGGGTTTTTAACCGCACTTTTGGGGGAATCTTAGCTTGGCGTTAGAGGCTCTTGAACGTTTCTTTGGGCGGTTGGCCCACTGCCCTTCCTTGGGACTTATGCGAGTACTTTGCAGGTATATGTCACGTCTTTTTTCAAAAGGAAAACTTCGATTAATGATTAACAAAATGGTTACAATCGAGTAGCCTTCGTCAGGCTAACCTTAGTCAGGCTGAAAATAAACAAAATGATTACATTCGAGTAACCTTAGTTAGGCAAACCTTAGTCAGGCTGAAAGCAATAATCCTAACTTTAAAATAAACTGAGACGTGTGTAACTTGACCGAGAGGTGTTCCAAGCGTGCAAAGTGCGTTTAGAGCTTAGGTGGAGGTTTGGTTCGGTCGGGCGGACTCCTAATTTTTTCCTCCTGACTCTTTACCCTTGGGGGGTTCCTCGCGTGATTCTTTGGGACCAAGGCAAGCGACCTTGTTGTTCTTGGTTAGTCTAGCTGCGTAGCATGCTCGCGCAAGTTTTTGATCCGCCATGATTTCTCCAACCCCGTGTGGCGTCGAGAACTTCATAGTGAGTTGTGCGATGGACACTACAGCTCTGAGTTTGTTCAGGGACAGTCGCCCCAAGATGGCATTGTATGCCGAAGGTGCTGAGACGATGATGAAATCTACATCAAGACTTGCCACCTTTGGTAAAGTGCCCATAGTCGTCCGGGCTGTTATGATTCCTTCTGCTGGAACTTGAGCTCTGGAGAACCCTATTAGAGTGCCGGGGAAGGGCCTCATGTTGGCCTCGTCCAACCCGAGCTTCTTAAAAGTATCGAAATAGTGGACGCCCGCTGAGGATCCTTGGTCTATTAAGACTCGCTTGACCTCGTAGTTGGCAATGACTGCGGTCACTACCATAAGGTCGTCATGGATTGGTCCTTCGAGATTTGTGAGGTTGAACATGATAGGGTCTCCTTTGGATTCTTTGCTTCTCTTTTTATGCTTTGGGGCATAGTCAAGGGCGAGTATGGAGCGTTCCACCCTTTTCTTGGTTTGTGGTTGTGAGGTGGTTCCATTTTGCAATCCGCCTACAATGATGCTAATAACCCCGCGAGAAGGTGCTTGATCGCTAGCCTCCCTCGGATGCTCTGTGTTAGCTCTACTCTCCTCTTTGATGTATCTGCCCAATTTTCCTTTACGAATCAGATCCTCAATCTAATCTTTCAAGTGAATACAGTTGTTCGTCTCGTGTCCGTAGTCCTTGTGGAACTGGCAGTACTTGGACTTATCCACCAGCTTTCCAGTCTTCCACCTCTTAATTTGTGGGGGGAAACTGAGCATGTCCGAGTGGTATATTTCCTCGAGGACCCCGACGTGTGATTTGTTGAGAGGAGTGTAGCTGGTGAGCCATCCTCTAGGAGGCGTTCGAGGTTGCGATGGTGAGCGCTTTCTGATACTTTTCTCCTTGGAATTTTGGTTATTTGTTGTCGTCTTCTCCTTCTTTTTCTGAGATCGCTCCATGTCGGATCTACTTATCAGGAATTTTCTCATTTTGATCTTGGCGATCTGCACATTCCCCTCCTGGATGAACCATTCCTCACGGTCCGTTTCCTGTAAAGTAGAAACGGGACACCTGTTGAGTTCCCTGTAGAACTGCGAACATCGGAGGCCTTGCTTAATGACGAAGATAGCAACAACATCTTGGAGGCCTCTAACTTGGAGCGAGAGTTTGGTGAAGCGGGCTAAGAAGGCTTGCAAGGTCTCCCCTTCTTCCAGCTGAAAACCGATAAAGGAATCCTCGTTCTTTTGGTATTCCTTACTGCTGGCGAACTAGGTGAGGAACTTCTGAGCTAGTTGTTCGAAGCTGTAGATTGAGTTTGTAGGTAGTAGTGAGAACCACCTCAGAGCTGCCTCATTTAAGGTCGAGGAGAAGACTCGACATTGCTGACTGTCCATCATGCCAAGTATTGACATAGCCGAATTGAAAGTGTTGAAGTGATCTCATGGATCAGTCTCTCCGCCATAAGGTTCTATATGAAAAGGCATCTTAAAACACATGGGCACATGTTCGTTCATAACTTGCTGGGTGAAGGGGTGCCTCCCTTTCCCTTGGAAGTCGAAGCTGGGCCAATTATATTGTCCTGAATGAGCAGACATGCCATATGGGTAATCCGTGGGCGGGCGCACTGCTTGCCCGGTGACCATTGTTGGCCCAGGTGGGATCGATAGCGGGGGAGCTGGTGCTGTCAGTGATAGCTGTGCGAACTCCATGGGTAGAGTTCCGAATAGTATTGCGGGCAAGCTGGTAGGGTCATTGGAAGGTCCTGCAGGTGCGTTATATGGTGCCACCGGTAATTGGACGTCTACGTTTGCTTAGGAGTCGTTTCTGTCCTCTTCCCATTGTTGTTGGCGTATGGTCGCTATCTCTACCTCGAGTCGAGCTAGCTCCATCTCTCGTGAGATCCTCGTTGGCTTTGTTATTTCTGGGTTGCTGGTTGAAGGGCATGGGTTTTGCGACATGCCATAGTGATGCTAAGGGCTTGCTCCCTCTCTGTCTGCTAGTGTCTGGACCACGGTTTTTGCAACAGTCGCTGGCTTCGTTGAGGTGCTCTGCGGCTGGGTTGTGTTCGAGCCACCTGCTTGTACTGTGAAAACTTCAATCGTCCCCTGTCTGTTCCTTGTGCTGCGCCTTGGAGCTCTTGCGTCGGTTGTGGCCGTAGGGACGTTTGGCCGTAAAGAAAATAAAAAATGCGGGTTTCTGAGTGTTAGGCGGATACTCCTACTCCCCGAAAAAGAAATATCGTTTAACGGTAGAGTGCGCAAGGCATTGTGGTCTGAGGAAGACCGCAGTGGGCGCCAATGTAACTGTCATTTTTGGTTCAGACAATTCTAATTTGTAAATAAGGACCGCAAGGGGTCGTAACCTTAGGGCATTTGTCCTTAGGTGGGAACCTAGGTGCCTACGTAGTTCATCATGATAACGTCTATAGGAGTCATTAGGCGTGGTGATTACCTGTATGGGGCAATGTGCGGCTAAAACGTGTGTAAGGTATTCCGGGCGGGCGAGCCACTCGTAGGAGATTGCCTTAGATTATGAGAGAGAAAGAGTCTCTTAGATCTGTTGGGAGCTCTGTTAGTGGGAATCTCTGGCCTGGAGATATGCCTGTTGATGGTCGAAGCTTAGTGGTGCTGTGGACAAAGCTCTTGAGTTGACAGGGAGATGTATTGTATAAGGGAAGCTAAGTCTAGCTTCAGTGTAATCATAGTCTGTGTTACTTGCCTCTAGTTCTGATGTTCCTGAGTCCCCCGGGTGAGGGCCTTTTATACCAAGTGTAGGAGAGAATGTGGTTGACCACGTTCCCACTGGATGTGGGTCATCCTACGATGCTTGGAGGCTTTCCACATTCCTTGGACGGGAGCCCAGGAGGAGAGACGTGGGTACCGGCCACGTAGGGGATAGATGAGTGGTGTCACGTGTCACTAGTGCAAGCTACCGTGGAGCTTCTGGAAGCCCAATGCCACGTGTCCCTAGGGAAAATATTCCGTAGTTACATAAATTTATTATTCATAATTTTAAAATAATATGATCTTTTCCCATAATAAATATTTAACCTTATATTTCAAAAATAAATTAATTGAAATTATATGTAAATTAAAATAAATTATATAACAAAATAAAATAATACAAATTTTATTTCTCATCATTACTTATAAAAAAATTCCAAAAAAAGTTATTATATTTTATTGAACGTTTGTCCCAGCATCGGGCAAAGGACCTTGGCGAAGGCCCCCTAATATTAATTATACATTATTTTTATATTCTAGGATCTCAGAATCCGGATATATATATATTGGCCTGATATAATTTAATAATATATATATATAATTATATCTAAATAATATAAAAAGAAGAAGCACTCATCTTAATGCTGCCACATGATACTACTTCAAATTGCTATGTGGCACCTAGGTGGCGCCAACTAGGCTCCACCATAAAAAAAAACAAAGCAAATCATTGAGATCTTAAATCTTGGTACAATCAGTTTAATATTATATTAAATGCTTGCTACAACAACAAATTAATGACTAAATAATTGATTTAATTATATATGTAGCAACTCTAAATCAAATACCTTAAAATATGCATTTGAAATATTTCTAACTTCCAAAAATACTCTATAAATCTCTAAAATCATATTAATTAGTATATTTAATTATTAACTAATAAAAATATTAGCATTTAAAAAATTAACTGATAAAGTTTAAAATATTATCTAGTAAATCTTTTTTAGTTTTTAAATTTAAATACGGGCCATGGTCTTAAAACTAAAATTTTAATTAAGAAATTAATAGCGTATTAAGGTAAAATAAAGGTTGGTTTCCAAATATGATTTGCATATGTTGATTATATAGTGATTTAAAATAGTATGATGTGATATAAGTTTTTTTTTTTTTTTGATGGAATGATGTGATATAAGTTGGTCTATACATTTAAATTATTTTAAAATATGAAAGTAAAAAAATATAATATAAATGGATATTTAAATCTTCAAATTCTAAATGTGACAATTCTACGTTTTTTTTTCACTTTAAAGTATGAATAATATAAGTTATCAAAAAAAAGTATGAATTATATATTTGACTTTAAAAAATTAATATAAATTTAGTAGCATCTTGGCTCATAATATATTATCTATATATATATATATATAATATAATATAAAAAGAAGATGCGCTCATCCCAATGCTGCCACATCATACTATTTAAAATTCCTATGTGGCACCTAGGTGGCGCCAAGTAGGCTCCACCATAGAAAAATACAAAGTAAATCATTGAGATCTTCTTAATCAATTTAATATTATATTAAATGCTTGCGACAGCCAATTTGATTTTATTTAGAATTATCTTGAGAAACCTTCCTATGCTTACTTCCCCAAATCGAATATGTATATTCTAAAATTCACTACAACAAAACAGGCATCTAGCCACGGTTAGAACAGGCCTCTAACGGCGGTTGTGACCGTGGCTAGAACTCTAACGGCGGTTGCGCAACCATCGCCAAACAATGCGTTAGGATCACTTCTAGCGACGGTTACGACAACCGTTGGAATAACCGCCGTTAGGCATATTTTTACCTAACGGCGGTTACAACCGTCGCTAGATGCCCAATTTTGTTTCCCCTTTTTTACCTAACGGCGGTTGATCTAACGGCGGTTCCAACCTATTCAAGAGTTTACAAATCAATAAATAAACTCCAGCAACAATAACAAAAAATAAATTAAACCTAATAGAATTTAAAATAAATTCAACACTACTAATAAAGTTTCATCTGCATATAAATTCAAAATGAAGTCTTTGACAACATAATAGAATTTTAGATGACTTCAACTCTACTAATAAAGTTTCAACTGTATATAAACTCAAAATGAAGTCTTCACAACATAATTCTCAATCTCAAAATATAAAGGATACATTAATAGCAATTAAAAAGTTTAGTACTAGCAACAAAATAAAACTAATTAAATATAACTAACATCAAAATAGAACTACATAAATATATAAGATCATGGATCATGACTAGCTCCAGATGATCGTCGACGTGATGCTTCTGCGCTGCTTACATCAGGTGCATGTAATTAGAAAAGGAAAAACAGTTAGATTTTATAAAAACGCGTAGTGTCTATTTTAACGTTGTTGTAAAGAAAAGACGTTACCTGTGTTGCAGAACATGGTACCTCGCCAACAATCATAGATGGTATTGTTACTCCCATGTGATCAGCTAAATATTTGACCATGTGATATTGCTGAGCTTTCTCCATTTCACGCTCCTTTTCTAGAGCTTCAAACTTTTCTTTCATACGAGCTTGCTCCATTTCACGCTCCTTTTTTAGAGCTTCTAACTCTTCTTTCACTGAACTTAGCTCAGATTGCAAGGATCCTTCATTTGAATGTGCACTACTTGTAGAACTGAAATTTAAGTCGTTGAACCGATATTTGGGTAGTCCAAAAACTTAAGAAGGGCATGGACCTAGTCCTAACCCTCGAACTCGTCCAGAATGCTCCTTGCCAAACACTTGCCCCAATGCATCATCTGATGAAACCACACCAGTGTATGACTCTAAAGAATCTTGCTCACGAATCTTTTCTGATATTTTTTCCTGAAAATTCAAACATGTATTATAATTATAATATGAACAATGAGTCAGAGGGAGCAGTGTACCAAAACCACACCAAATATTGCTTTCACATATGTTCATATTTGCAAAGCAATAGCTGCATTTATTTTAGAATAAAAACACATGCACCAAGAACATCTCCTCCCTAACCTGAAAGTCCTATTTAAAATATTTGTACTACTTGTAATAGAACTATTAATTTTTCAAACCTAAAACATTATTGGTCTATGGAGTTGCCTATGATTTGAGGATTTTGTTTTGTTAAAATACAAATATATAAAGTGTATAATCTGAATCTTCGAATAGAAATGTTGTAGTTCATACACGAATTTCATTTTTCAACTACAAAAGTAAAACACCCAATAATTCCTGCTGCAACTTAAATATACTTGTTCTTTACCTTATTTACCTTTGGTTGCGTCATTTTTGTTTTATTCATTGGAAAACGGATAAGAGTATTCAAACATATATTCACCTTAATTTGACTCATACCAGTTTTTGTTTTCATCAATACACTAACTTTCTTATTCTATAATTGGCTCATTACATTTAATAAAAAAAGCTGCACTTAGTTCAGAATAAAAACACATGCACCAAGAATACAAAAGGCGTACATGTAACTACTAAATACTTAAAAAACAACACAACATATAAGATGCTCAAAACAATAGCTGCACTTATTTTAGAATAAAAACACATGCACCAAGAATACAAATTTTATAACAGTTCCAACAATGCAGACCAAACCAGAGCAGCCTTTCACAATATATTAGAGCAAATAGATTAAAACTGAAAATACATTACCACAGTTGTTTTGGCATCCTCATTAACATAGCTCCCATCCTTTTTTGTGTGGGTTGCAATGAATAACTCAGCTCGACTCACTGATCGGCCTTTTTTTACTTCCTAAAAAACAAGAAATAATCACATTGTTTAACATTTTAAAAATACTAGTAACTAATATATGAACGAACAAAATTTTAGATCACCATTCCATTCTTCCTTCTCGCGTTGCTTTTAGAACCACCCGTGTGAGGAAATTTTAATTTCTTCCTATTCTCTTGGTTCTGAATGCACATCTCCTACACATGAAAGACAAATAAAATTAATCATGTTATATAAAAACAAAATTAAATTATAAATTATATATGAAATCTTACAATTCATTTGTCACTTAGTCGGTAGTCGACAAAGCTATTCCACTGGTCTTGTGGTACTTTTGGAGGACGCGCTTTCATAATCTCGTCTCTTACTTGAAGTTTTTTTATTATCCCGGATAGCTTACTTCTATAGTCCCTTCTTTTCTCCCCTAATGATCTCCAAGCCCACTTTAATCCATTGCGTTCTGAAAATGCAATCTTACTCTGAATTTAAAACCATTGAAACGTTAATTACAAGCAAGTGATTAAAAACAAATAAAGACGAACAATGGAAAATCCACTTCTTACCTCAATGAGTGAAACTGCATCATTAAAATATTGATCAGGCACTTCTTTCCAATTACAGAAATTTAGAGGAATCAGCTCACAATCTGTAGCCATATTTCCCAACCAGAATCTAGCAGCACCAAGCCCTTGCCCAAATTCATTAACTTGACAAATCACCTTCTTTCCCCTTGGTAAATTCCACACATTCTTTGCCTTCATCCTCTCTTGTGTAATAAGTCCATTTTCATCTTCCATACATAACATAAAATAAGACAATAAGAAAAATATACATATTGTAATATATCAATAAAAATAAATTCAAACAGGATACTTACGAATAATGTCCACTGTCCAGTCTTTGTTCAAACCTTGCTCTTCACTTGGAACTCGTACAGATACAGGTTCAGCAGAATCCACATCTTCTTGTTGGGAGGAAGTACCAACAGGTTGTGTAGGAGGAGCAGATGCTGCAGGTGAGGCCTCAACTCGAGCAGAATTCATAATCGTTTCCTGTTGGGAAGATGTGCCAAGTGGTTGTGTAGGAGGAGCAGCTGGTGCAGGAGGGACCACATATATTTTTTGTATCAATGCATCAACTTTTAGTCTAGCTCTAGATGATCGTTTACGCTTATTATGTTGCATCCTGAAAGACAATAAAAAAGATATGGTTAAAACAATATAATAGCAAAACCATGTAAGATATAAACATAACTATGGTAGACTATATATGTAGAACAAAGTAATAAACAAACCATGTCATCTTCATCACTATTATCAAACACTGCATCAACATTGTTAGCTGGTTAATCAGAAATATGTTCTTCATCACCCTTAACAGTTGTAAGTTATCAATGTCAACAGGAAAAATTGAATTTATTTGTTGCTCTAGTTGTGCCTGTTGAATTTGACGACCATTATATTCTTCATCAATGTCTACTTCATCACCCATTTCATATAAGTCTCAAGGCTTCACATGGATTGCAACACTCCATGGCAAGTTTGTTTTGTCATCCACATAAAAAGCCATTTGAGCATCTGAAGCCAATACGTAAGGGTCATCGTCTACATGATCCCCAGTATGAATCAATATTAACCAAATTAAACTGAAACTCATCATTCTTTATCCCTCTAGTGTTAGCCCACAAACATTTGAAAAGCATAACTTTCATATGACCATAGTAGTTCAATTCGATGATATTTACTAACTTGCCATAGTATAAGAGGTTTGCAAGTGCTACATTCGCATCTTTTGCACTTGCATAACATCTAGTTTGTGATGATACCCATACACCACTATTTTGGGTTTTCAATCCTTCTTCTCTTGCTAGTATTCGAAACCTAAAGCCATTAATATTTACTGCACTGAATCTCCTAGATATTGATTGAGGACCACATGCAAGGAATTTGATATCATCCGACACATTTGCATTGTCATTCTTGCCAATCTAAAACAATTAACAAAATATTTTAACAACATACACTTGGTGTTTTAATAAAATATATATCTTACAACAAATTGAATCTTACAAAATCTTTAAACCAATTAACAAAATTTTTTGTGACATGCTTGTCAATCGCCACCGCAGATCTGGTATGACGGCGAAGCATAACTTTCACATCATTTCTATATTGTCTACAATATGTTTTATTAGGTTAGTTACGTAGCCACATTATTTTATAAACTAAAAAGAGATTGATTAGTGTGTAACACTTACTGAACAAACTCATCAATTGCTTTACAACTGAACAAGACAAAACGATGTGCTTGTAATCTTTCAGTAGGAGTTAGTTCAAAGTCTATGATGCTACCAACTGGACGGCCTAATTGCGGGAACATCTGTGACCCTGAGTTCTCGGTACAAACATTATCGTCAATACGACTCGGCCTATTAAATCTTGTCTCTATGTCATCTAGATACCTTGAACAGAAGTTCAATATTTCTTCAGGTAGATAACTCTCAGCAATAGAGCCTTCTGCTTGAGCCTTATTTCTTACATATGTCTTACAATGTCCAAGGTACCTATGCATATAATTGTAAAAACAAAAGAAAATAAAAAAAGTAAACAATACTTTAATTTTGATAAAACTAAATTAAATTAAAAAATACCGTTCTATAGGATACATCCATCGATTCTGAACTGGACCTCCAAGTTTTGCTTCATCAACCAAGTGAACCACCAAATGCACCATGATTGTAAAGAAAGAAAGCGGGAATAACATCTCTAGTTGACAAAGTGTGACCACAATTTTTTCTTGAAGTTGGTCAAGCTCTTTGATATCTAACACAGGAGAACATAATTTCCTAAAAAACACACAAGTCCACCACAACTGCAGTAACCTTAGGGTCAATATGTGCATTTCGCAATGCTACTGGAAGTAGTTGCTCTATGAGTACATGAGAGTCATGACTTTTCAAGCCTGAGATTTTACAATTCTTCATGTCAACACATCTGGAAATGTTGGATGCATAACCATCCGGCACTGTTACATCCTTTAATGTTTGTAAGAAAACATCCTTTTGCTGATTATTCATAGTAAAACAAGCAGATTTATATTTCCCATTTGCATCTGGCCATAACTCTGGTCTCACTCCTAAACATTGCAAATCTTTCCGAGCATTCAAGTTATCTTTTGTCTTTCCAGCTTCATTCAACAAAGTATACAACACATTGTCACTAACATTTTTTTCAATGTGCATCATATCTAAATTGTGTCGCAACTTAAGATTAACCCAATATGGCAATTGAAAAAAAAATACTTCTTTTTCTCCATTGTTGGGTCTCTCTTGCACGTGGTCTTTTTCTTACTGAATCTGACTCTGGAGGCTTACCAAATGTCACATTAATGCCTTCTATTTGATTCAGTATCATGGCACCATCTAGTTGAATTGGAGGATCCCGTCTTTCTGTTGTCCCATCAAAACGATTTCTATTAAATCTATAACTATGTTGTGTTGGCAAGAATCTACGATGACCCATGAAGCAGGACTTTTTCCAATTGGTGAGTTTCATAGGCTTTTGATCAAAATTGCATGATGGACAAGCATAGCCGGTGTAGGTATTCCATCCAGATAGATTACCTAACCCTGGGAAATCACTTATAGTCCATAACAATGCAGCCCGCATTTTGAACTTCTGGTTAGTTGAAGAATCAAATGTTTCAATGCCCTCGACCCACAAATCATTTAATTCTTTTATTAGTGGTTGTAGATACACATCAATGTCATTTCCAGGCATTTTTTCCCAGGTATGATCATAGACAACATTAAAGATGTTGGCTTCATACACATCCATGGTGGAAAGTTGTATGGAATCAAAATAACCGGTCAAATGCTATAATTAGTGCTCATTGTTCCAAAAGGATTAAAACCATCACTAGTCAACCCAAGTCTAAGATTTCTAGGTTCTTCAGCAAATCCTGGGTATTGAGCATCAAATGACTTCCATGCTTCACCATCTCTTGGATGTCTAAGAAGACCATCTAAGTTTCGATCTGTAGCGTGCCACCTTAAATGCTCAGCTGTTTTAGTGGACATATACAATCTTTGCAATCTTGGAGTAAGTGGAAAATAGCGTAACACCTTTGCAGGTCTCTTTTTTCGTTTTTTATTTCCACCACGTTCATTGTTACTATCTACCCTTGTATTTGTCTTCCACCTAGAAGTATTACATGTTTTACATTTGTCATGTTCAGCATCATCCCCCCAATATAGCATACAATCGTTTGGACAAGCATGGATAGTTTGATAATTAAGACTCAACTTGTTTATGGTCCTTTTGGCATCATAAAACGATTTCGGAAGCCTTGCATTTTCAAATTCATCCCTCAACAATACCAAAATCATGTCCATAGCTTTATCACTCACTCGACATAAGCATTTAATGTGATAAAGTTTAACCAAAAAGGAAAGCTTTGAATACTTCGTACAACCTTCATACAATTCTTGATTTTTATCATTCATCAAGTCATTGAATTTGCAATTTTCCTCATTTGTTCCACTAGTGGAACCAATGTGCACCTCACTATTTGGATGGTGGGATGACCCTGGTTCATCAATATTTCTTTCTCTAAGGACCCCAAAGGCATCGTGTAATAAATCTTGCATTTCCCCACCTACTTGCTCCACTTGTACCAAAGGAGTAGTAGGAGCATCTTCCTTTACCAGAACACCATGCCTAATCCAAGTAGTGTACCCCAATGGAAACCCATTGCATATCAAGTGATCAAACATAACGTCCCTCGTAAACCACTTTTTAAAACCACATGAGAGACATGGGAATTTCACAATCCCTTCCACATAAGGCCTAGAGAATGCAAAATCGAGAAAATCTTCTACACCAGCAACATATTCTGGTGAATAGCGCGGCCTACTAATCCAACTTCTATCCATAACCACACCTAATTCAGAATAAGAAATCAATTCAATGCTTAACCTAAGATTAATCTACTTATTCCATAACTTAACCTTGTATAACACTTAAATTTGAAGGAAAAATAGATAAAGAACAAATTTTTTGAACATGTCAACAAATTTAGCCAGGTTAGGTCAACTTAGAACTAAATGTAGCAAAATAGCAATGCAGGAAAATATGATCATATTTCAATCAAATAGTTTAATAATAAAATATTTACTTTTATCATACTTACTTTCAAGTTTCGACTATATTGATGTAGTTGGAAATGAAAGCACTACTTTAGAAACCTTGCAATTTAGTCAAGCCGCAATTGAACCTGCGAATGACATCAGCTAATGTCAAATTTACGTGGGACTTATATATATTCTAAGTAGATCATTAAAAAACTAATTTAAAAACAAACTAGAAACAACATTAAAAGAGGTGAAGTTTCATCTTTATTAATGCCAACTACGTATAAAAGACATTATTTATCAATGCAAAGTCTAAAATGCACTAACTTTACTTCAGCGCAAAGGATAAAGAGTTAATGAATGTTATATAATGTCATTTTACTTAATTTAATTTAAGCACTGAAGTAAATCTGATAACTTTTAAAAACATAACTAGTGTCAAACGGATCCTTTTATTAAATGGTCTACATTTTTTATGCCTAAATCCTCCTATGGTGGACCACGCATCAATTGGCCCGCAACTTTATTTTTTCTTCAATTTTTTATATATTTCTTAAATGTTTTCAAAATTAACAAATTAATTGAAATTTTACAAATTAAACAGCGTTTTTTTTAATTTAAAATATAATAAATTAAATGAATTAAATTCTACCTTCTATATTTTTCAAAGTAGATTTTAAAAAAAATATTTAATATTAAATGAACAAAGACAAGAAAAAGCATCATTTTATTACTAGCTGAAAAATTATTTAGTAAAACACGGTTTTGTTTTCTAAAGTCTTTGGAAAATTTTTTAGTAAAATTCAAGCTCCCTCTGATGACAAGAAATAGAATCCTTATTTTATATATTAAAAAAAAGGGGAAATAGAATCCTTATAAGTAAAGTCCCAAAGACCAAATTCTTGAACCTATCACCGAGCCCAATACAAATAAGTAAAAGCTAGTCCGTAGTTCCTTGAAAGTTTCAAGAATGAAGATGAATTTTTGAACAAAAAAAGTAACAAGGCTATTTTGTTTTGGTTTGAGTTGGAAAAGAGGGCCCAATTGCTGGATTAACAATTTTTATGTCAAGCAAGTGCTGTTGTACAGCTACATGGGCTTGAACTTGGTTTAATACAATTTTTTTTTAAAAAAATGAAATCAAAATGTGAGTACCATAATATTAATTCAAAAAGAATTGGGTAGTTAATATCAGCCACAGTCCCATTCCTTACAGCTAGCTACTATTATTGTTGCTAATTATTAATAACTAAATGGGAAAAAGACCAAAATCCTGACACACATGCATGAAGTATCTTTCTATAACTCAAACTAAAAATTTTAGGATGTTTGTGAAGCAAACTTTACAATATGACCTTATTAACATTAAAAGTATATTTTCAAAATTTTGGAAAAAAAGTGTTAATTAATTTCCAAATAATATATTTTAAAATACTTTTTGTGGTGTGCCTAGATTCTAGTAGTTATCTTTCAGGCAAGTAATATTTTACCTAAGAATCAACTCTATATATATATATACACACAAACAACTCTTCATCTTATTAAAAGTGATTAAATAAAAGCTCACACCATTGCAGGAGATTATATACTAACAAATACCACAAACAACACCAATTTAGCATCAAGCTATCAAATTGAGTTTTGAGTCTGCCACAAGAACAGCTTTCCTCAATCCTCAATTTACTTCATGTGAAACTGCAGCACTAAAATTTGGCTTTAAATAGAAATATATTATAATCTATTTCCTATTTTAAATACGCAAGTTGCCGCATTCAACTAAAATAATGAATCACCAAGGGTTCGGCGTGGGGTGATTAAGCTACACTCCTAAGGAGAGGAACCAAAAAATTGTTGAGAGGGTCTTCTAATTAGTAACAAATCACATCAGTGTTTGAGGATTAGATTCACAACAAAACAGCCAACAACACTCAGCCATTATCATTTATTTCCATTACAAAACATTTAGAGATATGCTAAGAAACATTTAATAATCATCACACAAGTGGTGGCAGTATAACTTCTTTGAGGTTCTAACATCTGAGACTTAAGCTTAGTTATGTTGTAACTTTACATTTGGATAGTTTGTCTTTGAGGTTCTAACATATGAGACTTAAGCTTAGTGGCAGCGTGCTTTTTCCAACCCCAAAATCCCCTATCAGCAGCAGCTTGAACAAGTAATCAAATTCATACAATAAGAAATACAAAGACAAACTGAACAACCCACATAGCAAAATTCACAAAAATCAAATAACCAGCAAAAATGACTCACCAGCGATAAGGTGAGAACAAGGACTCGCTAGCAAGAAGTAGACTGAGGGCTGAGGTTTTGGATCTCTTCCTCGCGAGGTGGTCGAAGACAAAGATGCCCCTGATTCAGAGTTCAAACACTTCCAACCTAATGAAAAAACACTAAAAAGAAAATAGAAATTGGAAGGAAAACAGAAGCGTGAGTCCAGCAGCGATACTGATGGAGGAAGAGGGATAAAAAGCATGGGTTCAGTGGTTACAGAGCAACGCAGCCATGGGTTCAGTGGTTACAAAGCAACGCACGTGATGGAGAGCAACGCACGCGACGGAGAACTTGATTTCTCTTAACGGAGCTAATACAATGAAACGTTATGATAGGAATCTCAGCTGCAAAAACTGAAAAATAAATAATTCAAAAGAAAAACGAGAAACAAGACATAGAGAGTCAGTACCACAGCGAGAATGGACAATAACAATGCGGGAAGGAAATAAATCTCCAACGACCTAGGATACAGAGCTGCTTGAATAATTCGAAAACTAAATTGAATTTTGCTAAATCTCCAACGTCCTAAATTAGGAATTTTGCTGTTCCTCTTTCCCTCACATCCCTCGGCAACCAAAAAAATTCTCAGAGAAAGAAAGAAAGCAAAAAACATGAGCAATGACCTGAACAAGAAATCGGTGAATGCCTTGTCTACAAAATTCGATTTCTCTTTCTTCGCTCCTGAGAAGAGGACGATGAATGGGAAAACGGAGCAGCCGCGCGTATTGAAACAAGCGTCGTGGGTTTGGTTAGCTTAGGTATGAATAGTTTGATGAAAAAGGAAAGGTGGGAATAAAAGGCGCCTAATGAAAAAAAAGGAGCGCGATTTTTTTTTTTTTTACCTACGATTTTGACCGTAGTTAAGATGACTGTGGCTAGAATTTACATCAGGTTGCCTCTAACCACGATTCACACTAACCGTGGTTAGTTGACCGCCGTTAAAAACCTTAATTTTGGGCGAGTCATGACCTTTTTTATGGTCATATCATAACCTATTAAATACTCTTAAATTTAAGTCATATACGCATGCTATACATACAGATTTTTTCGTTATCAATTTGATCCCTCTTAGATTCGCCTTCTCAATTTGGTCCCTCAATTCAATTAACTTTTAGAATAATAATTTAGTTAGCAACTTTATATATTAATATTTATTTTCAATCGAAAGACCTTATGATACAAAATATTAATATATTAATACTATAGATGAAAAGTCAATTAATTTGAAGAACCAAATTGATAATGAAGCAATTTAAGGGATAAAAGTTCAGTACTACCGTACCACTGAACTTTAATGCATCACTCCAATCATATAGTGCCATTTGTTAATATTAATAAAAACTTACATTAATTAAGACTCACCTTGAATCGATTAGGGACTAACTGATTAGAGGGATGTATTGAAGTTCAGTACTACCGCACCATTAAACATCTACTTCAATTTAAGAGGTTAAGATGACAAGCTAAATCTAAGAGATGCCAAAATTATATTGGAAAGGAAATAATATAGTTATGTTTGTTATACCATAAAAACGAATGGTGTATTGGGGTTAAGAATAGGAATGTGATCGATAGGGATACAATGACCATTTTACTCCTATAATTAAATTTTGTAGTGGCAGTAGCGATGGTAATATTGAAGAATGGTACGGGCAAAATGATCTTTTTGACTCAATTTCCATGAAAATGGTGGTCCAAATCCTCCTTATAGTTAGAGATATCAAAACGGGCTAGCCAGGTCCAATGGTACATTATGACTTATAAGTATAGAGAAATATTTCGGATCTATAATTGTATTATGAGAAGATTCAAACACTTAACAATCAAGAATTATGTAAGTCTATGTGTACGTCAAAGGAGCACATATATTTGACGTGTCATTTGAAAATATTCCTTTATTAATTGAAGTTATTTTTATGTTTAAAAAATATTTATTTTTATTTATTTTGTACTTACATTTATTTTGTATTCACATTTAATTAGTATTACAAGTTATTATTTTTTATTCATTTGGACTAACATAATTTTTTTATAGTAATCTCAATTGTATTCTCATTATTGTTGTTTGAATATTTTGACGTCTCTTCATTTTAAACTTGTTTATACACACATTTGTATATGTAACTAAATGTGCAATAAATGTTCAATTAATGGTTACAGTCATCTATTAATATATGTCACGACCCCCTATCGGACGTCCGTGACCAGCACGGGAGGTAGGATTTCTCCTATCCCGTAAGCCTCTAATCCCTGTTTGACATTTTATATATGCATAACTACACATTTCTAATACAACCAATATATAGTATATATGGTCATCCCTATCCGATGACCTAAGTAGCACGCAATCCACGGCTTGCTCAACGCCGCTTCAGTCTATACATATACACATAATCAATCACACGTACATATAATATACATATTGATCACGCGCTTAAGGGCGGGTGACCTATTCTATTCACATGCAGAATCCCTGTGTACAGTCAAGTATATATATTCAATCACACACCTGCAAATAATTTACATATTGATCACACGCCTCAATGTGTGTGATCTATCCTATTCGCATGCGGAAGCCGTATTTTCACACAACCAAGTATTCAGTCACACATATATATAAATTTACATATTGACCACACGCTCAGTGCGTGTGATCTATCCTATTCACATGCAGGAGTCACATTCATATATATATACACATGATATTTATCATATCACAACCTATATCCCCAACAACAAGACCAATCTTTAACCTGTATGAAGCCGACAATTTTAGAGTGTGACATATACATATATGTATATGAAGCCGACAATTCTAGAGTGTGACATATACAAAACAATGCTATGCCAAAAGAATCATATACATATACATCCTGACAAAATACATATATCAATACTACCCACGCGAACAATGCGTGCGGCCTCTAAGTCTGTCCGCCTCCCTGAGATGAAGTGGAAGCGCTCCCGATGCCTATACCACCTGTGTCTGTAACAATTAATATTGGGGTGAGTCAAACGGACTCAGTGAGAGGCTTTCCCATCCCTGGTGTAGTAGCGGGTACCACTACAACTGGGGAAAGGAGCCAATCACAAACACATACGCATATAACAGATTTGAATTTCCATATATTAAGTGGTCAGGCAATTAGCATATATCGTATTCACAATAAAGAATTTAAAGCATGGTTTTACATATGTTCAAATTCACACATACATAATATCATAGTTTAACATACAACTTCATGTGGATATCCTTGTTCAATTAATCGTAATCATAAACTGGCCCGAAGGCATATCTCCGTTAGGAGAGAATCTGGCCCGAAGGCATTATCTCACGTGAGCGGTATGTAGGAACCTAGTTGATCATTATAGGAACCCCTGGTCCCAAGACTTTACTTGGAACATTAATCTGACCCCAAGACTTCACTTGGAGCATAGCCGGCGACTCATCTGACCTCGGTTTACCCAAGGCAATAGCCACAATGTGGTGTACTCATATACTTTGTATTTCTGAGAGTTTGACTCAAGATGACAGACTCAATCTACCCGGACCACCCGTGGAAGACTCGGTTCCCGCGTTGTACCATAAATGACCCCTATGGACCACTACTTATTCATTTTACTTCTTCTTGGAAATTTTGGTTTTTCTAATCCGAAATCCCTCGGTTTAAAACAAGGTCACCTATGTTCATTTTCTTTAAGAGTTTACATATACCACCACACTTTTCAAGTAATAATCAATAAGGTTGGTTTCTAGTACCACAAGACCCTCACAAACAAAATTGACTCGATCCTACCCCCAATATCATATAGGTCCCGAGGACCTTCTTTCCATATAAGGCTCCTTGAGCCACCATTGCTTTTACAGTTCACATATACACATAAAGCACGTTATCACATATATTACAATTTAGGAACAACAATAGCATGTTATCTATTATAAAATTCCTACAAGTAGGCAAGAAGGCAAACCATATATCCATATCCGCAGTCAACCCTATAGGACAAGGATAGGAAAGCCCCTCACCTGATTGGCCCCTCGGATTGGCTCTCGGTGTGCCCGAAGGTCTGCTCACTGTATGGTGCCCTATACACATATACTTGAGAGATTCAGAAGCTTGAAAATTCAACCACTACCATGTACATGCAACGCTAGTGCTCATGTTCTCTCTAATTAATTCCATAGACTAGTTGTTGGCTTGGAAATGCCCTCAACTAGTTTTAGGACACCTAGCATGCTTCTATTCGTGTCCAACCCTTTCTTAATCACACTATTCGGAAACTTTGACTTGAGAATGCAAGGTTACCCAATTCCACCTCTATGTGTCCATATGAACTTCCATTACCCAAGTCTTGAATTTATGGCTCAAGAGAATCATAAATTCTACTTGTCCAAGATTTCCACTTACCAAAATAGCCTTGAACACTTTACCTACACATGAATACACATACCCGAATACGCGAAACATTAGAAATTTGTCTCTTTTTCCCCCGAGTTGGGTTTCGGTGAGACGGTGATTACTCGGGTTTTACTCCCTCGTACGTTCTAATAATTTTAACAATTATAAAATCACAATTTCCACATATTCATGCACCCCAATCAGTCCACAACACCTTTAAACCTTAACAAGCACATTTTCCTACAATTTTTCCAACCCGGATAAATTCCATCAATTTGGTTCCGGTTCCTAAGCTTCCAACTCACTTCCTAGCATGCATATACTTCAATTTAGGACCCAGAATACTCCGATTGAATCAATTGGGGTCTTTCCAAAAATCCCTAAAATTGATAAAATTGGGGTTTGAGAGTTTCGGGACTTCTCACCTCGATTCAACCGGTTAGAAGGACGATATGGAGTAGAGGAGACTCCCAGCCACCTTCCCCGGTGAAGAAACGGCGTTTTTCGGCGAGAAAGCTCTCTCCCTCTTGTTTCTCTCTCTAGCCCGCGACTCCCTCTCCTCCAGCACCACGATGACGGCAACAAGCTCCGGCGGACGTGACTCCGGCTTCCTCGCACGTCCGGCCAACTCCTCCGTGCATCTTCCTTCCCTGTGCATCCCGTTCGTTTCTCGTCCAGCCCTCCGTCTCGTGCCTCTACCTCTTGCTCTCGCGTTTTCCGTCCCTTTTCACGCTCTGTTTTCTTTTCCTCTTTTCTCTTTTATTCCTTTTCTTTATTATTCTCTTTTACACACACACACACACACACACACACACACACACACACACATATATATATATATATATATATATATATATATATATATATATATATATCATTAATATATACATATCACAAAACAAAAAAAAAAGCAAAAGAAATCTGATGTAACAATAATTAAAAAGAAATATAGGAATATATTAGGATTTAACTAATTTATAAATATATATATACTAATTATATATATATTTCTTCTTTTTCCCATTTTCAACTTTTATTTTAATTAATTTAATTTAATAAATGATGCCAGTTAAAATATCCTCGGGTATTACAATATATAAAGGAGTCTACATATAGCCTTTGCTTGTCAAATCAAATCTAAACATGGTTTGTTCATTTGACACATCACTCTGGAGTTTCTCACGGCCCCCGTTTAGACGACCGTGACCGGCACAGACACAAGGAATACCCTTATGCCAGTAAGCCTTATCACCTAATTGACAGAATATCTATTAAAAATACATTCACATGCATTATAATATCATGGCTACACCGAAATGGTGGCCTATCCTAGGCCAGCAAATTCACGGCCAGTGCCACTTTAGGATATAGATATAGGAAAACACACATAATATATATAACATGTGTACTGGCTACACATCCGAAGATGCTGCCTATCCTATTCATATGCAACAAATATATGTATATATATATATATATATATATATTTTAAAACAAATTTTCCCTGTATCGCAGGAAAATAAATCCTGATCTTTAAGGTGTGTGAAGCTGACAGTTCTAGATTTAGTAATACAATCTAATTGGGTACGTCTACCCTTTACTTTATGATACAACAATAAAGTAAATTAAATTACAATTACACTTTATTCACCCACATGAACAAGTTGTGGGTCTTGGAAGGTGTTTCTCAACCCTCGTTCCACCGAGACTTCTTCCACCTATACTTAACCTGTCTCTGTGTAGTAAAAATGAGGTGTGAGTCTTAACCACGCGACTCAGTGAGGACTCTCCCATCCCCGGCGCACGGTGGGTACCATAGCGCTGGGTTTGGGAGTCATACACAACCACAAGCAAGAACAACTAGTTTCTATTAATTAGCATACATTCTTGGCGACCACACAACAACAAATATTTCACCCAACCACTCACATGCATTTAACAAATACAAGCATGCAGCAATTTAATTCACATCATCACTCAACAAGTAAACATATAACATATAATGCCGGCTTTTACTTACCGGTCTTCTCACATTCAGCATATTTGAATTAACCAAGACGTTGTGGTGACGTAACCATGTACGTCACTACTATGCTGCACAATCAGCAATCATATGCAAACACAGACAAGTTGTACCTACACAGAGATACTATAGCATACATCTACTTAATCTCTCCCACTCTAGGGTATCTACTAGCCACTACGTGGCTTTTCTACTTCAAACCCGCGCACTCGGGTTACTGGCCACCACATGGCAAAGCATACTTAACTCATTCACTTGGGTACTGGTCACCTCGTGAAAATTCTGTTAATCAATAAATGCTTAACCCATTCACTTGGGTACTAGTCACCTCGTGACAATTCTCTTAATCAAGCACAATCAACATCTATATATCAAATAACTGATCCGTAGCAACCAAGTGGCACATCCTGACCCCTCACTACGGGGCAATAGCTTGAGCCCACTCGTCCATTACCCAACCAGGCCACATGGCGGGCACGGCACGACGTCTCGAAGCATGGCCACTGTCACACCCTGGACCAACTCCACAGGATGATTTCTCTTTTCTAGGTTAGGCTCACGGTTCACCCATAGGTTCCTCCCGTGTCTCCTTACCTTAGTCTCACATATTAATAGGATTCTTTGTATCTTTCCCGAAGGATCAACAATTCCTCTCCTTGTTAATATGGACAAGTATCCTCAACAGAATATAACTCATATACCCGTCCAGATGCACTCTCTGAACCTCAAGCTATCGTCATAGCAATATAAATCCTTTCTGACCCTATTGCCAGGATAGGGCAATGACCATCGTCATGGTGATTATAAAACTGAGGTCTCAAGTGCCATATGACGTTGTTCTAGTCGATGTATCACATCGCTAGCATAATCAAATCCGAAACTCACCAATAACTCCCTTTGCATGAATATAATTTAAGTCACCGTCGTGACGAGTTTTCAAAATAAAAGCTTAGTTCTTCCGTACAAGGACTCTTGCCACCGTCGTGGAAAAGATTTAATAAATTACTCATCATGCCTCCAGAGTGTATGAGTTGGATTTGTAACACACCAATCATAGCAAACAATTACACTATACTCCTATGTCTTCCTATCCAATCTACTTTCCACCACCTATTTTCTAGTTCTTTTATTCTCTTAGCATCCTATACCTCTAGCTAACACATATCAGACAAGCAGAGAATACACTTACTCATGTAATCCACATAAGTATACAACCCTAGGAGCAGAGATGATAGAGCCCTCACCTTGGCCGCTTCACTTAGCATTCCCTTTGAGCACTCTAGTCTCCAAGGAAGTACTTGAACCCTATCACATACAATCAATTCAATCGATATCAAATTTCATACAATTTCCTAGTTTCTTTTCTTATGAATTCTTACATTTATCTAACCCCCAAGTTCATTTACTTGGCCTATGGTCATCATTTGGTGTTCTCTTTTAGTTCAACTCAATTAATGCATAAATAAACAAGTTTACAAACTTGTTCACTCTCCAACCTCCATCAAATGGAGAATTCGCCAAATATGAAAAGTTCTCATTTTCACCAAATGTTCACATATCATTATTCCAATTATTGGGCATTCTTACAAATCATTTAGAATACCTAAATAGTTCATTTGAAGTCCATACATGCCATCAAGTTTAAGAAAATTTATAAATTCCATAAATTTTGTCAAAATTCGTAGGTTAGAAACCCTAGGGTAGAAATCTCCATATAACTCAATATTTGGGTTATCTCTATGTTCAAAAATGATCCTAAGGTGATATATTATTGATAAGTAACTACTCATTCCCATCAAGAAACTTATGATTTAAGAGGTGAAAACAAGATTTTGATGCTTACCTTTGGGGAAGTCCGAATTTGGAAATCCATGGAGGTTGCCCAAACTTGTTAATGCTTAACAATGGTGGAGGGAGCTTGATGAGGCATGGAATTGGTGGGAGGAAGCAAGAAACATGGTGGAAAGTGAAGGATTTCTTCACTTGTTGCTTGCCCTAAGAGAGCTTTAGAGGAAGAGAAGAGAAGAAGAAGATGAACAAAATGAGGAGAAGAGTGGTGTGCGTTATGTCTGGTGCTTATTAATTGGGTTTGAACATTTAAGGGTAGTTTGAGCAATTGACAACTTTTGAGGTATGGTGAAATAGAGTTTTGATTGGATTTTCTTAACTATATTTATTTGTAGGTAAGAATAGGAAAAGTTTGAAATTTTTGGCTAATCATAAGCCTATTAAAAATATCTGTTATTGAGTGTCTTGCAGATGAAAATTTCTTATCCAGTATAATTTTTATTTTCGAAAAACCCTCAAATTTAAACTACAAGCTTGAAATAATTAATATGATTCATATTTAACCCAATTTATATTTTTATATTTGAATTTCTTATTTATTTTAATTTCTTAAATTCTCAAATGTAAAGCAATTAAAATCTTAATAATAACCCAAAAAATCTTATTTCATTCCAAGAAATTATTTTTATTTTATTTAGTCAAAATGTCCAACCTTAATATCAAAATTCTATCAATTTCATATTATCCCATCATTTCTTAATTAAGATTATATATATATATATAGATATTTCTATTTATTTACTTGTTTATATATTATTTATTTTTTTTTTTAAATTCCAACTCCAAATGATGACCATTCTAAGTCTTACTATATATTTGACTTGATTCCAAAAATACCCCTCGAGTATTACAATCTTCGAAAAAAAAATTCCTTTTCGGTTTCTTTTAACTTTCATACTTTTTCTATATTCTTTTTTTTTAAGTTTTAATTCCCAGCCCCGAAATAAATCATTCTTTAATCCTCGAAAATTTTCGGGGTATTACAGAGTTAATGAGCATAAATATATATATATATATATATATATATATATACACACACACACGAGGTGTTCTCATGCCATGTGTCCTCTTAAAAATTTATGCTCATCCTCCACCTTTCCATCCTCTCTCAACCTCTAAAAATTTTCTTTGCTAATTAATGTGTGATCCTAATAAATGACATACAATCATTCTTCATTGCATTTTTTTCCTTAATTTTTTGAATAAATCAAGTATTCATTATCTTTAATTACATTTTTAAATTATAATTTCTTGATCTCAAGTCAACTAATGTAAACAATTTAATTATTAATATAAATCAATTAATCTATTAATCTATTAATATATATATATAAAAGAATCTAGGCTAATGTTTACCACATCATTCTAGAGAATGATTTACTCAAGCAACATCTCACCATCTAATATATGCTGATATGGAACTCTTTGTCCATTTGGCAATTAATTGTGTTCAAATTTCATTGCAATAAAGCCATGCAGGTTCCACGTTACAGTCTGTGATTAATCTCAAACATTTTTCAATTGTAAAACTGAAACGTGTTAAATTTTGACATCATGCCTAGAATGAAGATGTTCATATATATCCCATTGATTTGAGAAAACCGCTGATTAATTGTCATAGACTTAATTCGATTAATGAGTAATTAATTTGCAATATGCTCAAATATTAAAAACGGTCGCCAAATGTTATGTTTAGACGTTGCCATAGCGTGAAGTAAATGCTAGGCGACAGTTATGGTAATAGACGTTTCTTAGTTTCACGGCTTCGACGGCGGTGGTTCACGGTGGCCTTCAACGGTGCTTAACGGGCATCCCACAGTAGCTCATGTTTCTCGGCACTTTTGGGAATCGGTTCTCAGGTTTTGGGTGTTCCATTTTCCATGCTATTTGGATATAAAAAATGGTTGAGTTATTTGGTTTATTTAGGAAATTACAAAAATGCCCTTATAAAAATATGATGATATGGCACTTAACCCCAAAATTTGACGGAACCTTAACGGAAGGGTACTCTCTGTCCGAAAATGAAAACTCAGGGGGTCTATGTGCCCCTGGCCCAAAACTCAGGGGTCTCAGTGCATTTTAGCCAAATTTTAAAAAAGTTTACTACAGTTATAAATATGTTAATAGTTTTAATGTTGTAGTTAAAATTTGAGATTCTAATAAATAATTATAAGCTATTTTCATTTGAAAATTCTAAATAGTTATGATTCATAATTATTAATTCTTAATAGTTTAGGTTAGAACAATCCTACAATTTTAGGTTTATTTTTAATTCTTTCATAATTAGTTGATTGTAATATTTTTTTTGCACTCTAATCTATCATGCAGGAAGAAATATAAGTATTGTTCTTTCATCAAGTATAGTTTAGTAGATTAATATAAGAAATTTTTTTTGCATGTTATTATTTTCATTGAAGCAATTCAGAGGTATGTTTCAATCGTTCAATTAAAAGAAATATTAACAATTATAAATAGTAATAAATAAATTTATTGCACTTTTTAAAATTTCTTAGAAGATGTAATATTGTGTAAGATAGAAACACTCTTCCAAACTACATGAAGTTAATAAAAACTCTCAAAAAATTTTTTTAATAAAAATGGTCTTCATACCTTATAGAACAATATTTTCTTGGGAGACAATTAAAGCCTATAATATGTGATTACAATTCCAATGACAAATTAAAATAGAAGAAAAGTAGTCAAATTTATTTATTTTTCAAATTAAACAAACTAATTAAATTTGTTAAAATCATTTTATATTAGTTATTTATGAAGAAAAAGTAATAATAAATTTGAATCATACATTCTATTAATTAAGCAAATCAATGCATGTATATCTAATAATAACTTTTATATATAATTAATATAATATGGTGAGAAAGAATTTAGAGATAATTTGTAGTTGATATAAAGTACATTAAAGTTGTAATTGAAACATAACTAAAATAACTCATGTAGAGACATAGCTTTGACCTACCTAAAAGTTGATTCGACGAAATGGTAACTTCTGCAACCTTCAATAGCAGTGACAGTGTTAGTTACAAACAAATATTTGCAACGGATAACCGGTTATGAAGTTGCGTCTATTATGACAGTTAAACTGTAGGTAACAAACATATAAGCTTATGTGATCGACGAGATGGTACGTAGCTTCTTCAACATTTTAAGGTGGCGTCTACAAGTGGTCCTGAAGTGAAAAAACATCGATTGAGTTTGAAAATAGAGAAATAGTGAAGAATGATACTGTGAATATGAAAAAGATTTCTAGGTTTCATATTAAAATTATAATTTTTTTATATGAATTGTAATATATGAAATTAGTAAAATGGATATGAGAAATAATTGAAAATTGATTTTAATTCGAAGCTATGGGTAGAAAATGATCGCAAAAAAATGGATAAAATTGAAAATCGATGTAAGATTTAATTTGGTCACATAAAAGGTATTTTTACCTAAAAATTATGATGTGAAGATATAAAATAGAGAGAAAATTTAAATAATGGATATGGTAGTTTTCAAATATATCTTTATATTTGATTGTATCTTTGATTATTACAATTATTTTATATGTTTGTTGCTATATATATCACGATATATTTATTTAATAATTAATAAAATATGAAATAAAACATATGATTGTATAAGAGTTGAGAAAAAAAAGTAGAGATAATATATAGTTAAAAGAAAAGTGGTTATAAGGAAATTAAAGATAATTTGTAGTTAATATAAAGTTAAGCTTATGATGGAAATGTAACTAAAACAACCTATGTGGAGACTTAGATCTGACATGTCTAAAAGCTGGTTCAACGGGACAGTAGCTTCAACAACCTTCAATGTTGTAGATCATCAATGTGGTGGTGTGCTCTTTGTGAATGGCTTTGGAGGTTCCAGAAAGACATTTGTTTGGAATACTCTCACATTTGGACTACGAGGTTGTGGTGACATTGTATTGGCAGGTATAAGAGAATAATCTCATTTTATTGGACAACTTGCTTTTATGATAACTATTTTATTACTTGATTATACATATATGCTAAAATAATAAATTCACGTTTTATGTATTATTGTAGTAGCCACAAGCGGGATTGCATCACAACTTATATCATGAGATAGAACAGCGCATTCAAGATTTGCTTGTAATACCCCGAAAAATTTTGAGAATTTAAGAATGATTTATTTAAAATTTTTTTTTTGAGGATTAAAGAAGGATTTATTCCGGGGCTAGGAATTTAAAACTAATATATATATATATATATATAGAAAAAAAATGTAAGTTAAAAGGAACCGGGGAGTAAAACGAAGGAAAACGTAGATTTGGAGGATGGAGGGACTAAAGTGAAAGAAAACTTGTTTCTCCCCACTTACACCCCCTTCCACGCCACTCACACACACAATCAGAAAAGAAAAAGAAAGGAAAGGAGAGAGAGGGGGAGCTAGGGCTTGGATGAGGGATCAAATCCGGCGAGATTCTCGCCGGAATCCGACGAGCCGGAGCAAGGATTAGGAAGCTGCCCCCAACCTTCTCTTCATCTTGTTTTACTCTCTTGAGGTAGGTTTAGTAATCTCCTCCATCTATAATTTTTTTATCCTCACCATTTCTTGATTTTATGAACAATGGAGACTCAAACTTTGCATTCTTGATGTTATGAACATTTCTATTGGATGTTTTAATTGTTGGTTGTGCTGAGATTTTGATGGGTTAGAGATTTGAGTTTAGGGTTTGAGTTTGTTCATCATGTTCTTCTAAAAACAACAATCTTTGATGGTATAAGACACAAGAAATTCGTGGAACATGTTTTTGTCAAAAACTGAGTTTTTGAATCTGACCTTGCTCTGTTTAAACGTGTTTTCTGAATTCGTTTCTTGATGGATTTGCATGATTCCAAATCCATATGAAAGATAACATCCTAAGATTTCTAAATTGTATTTGTCCAAAATATTCCAACGGTTAGATCTTCTGGAAATTTCCTTGAAAGTCAGCAGTTCTATTTTCTAAACTGATGCGGAATTTTTGTATGATTGGCTACTGTTTTTAAATTAATTCTCTTAAATGGCTGAAATCCTTTCTGTAATGAATTGATAATTAGAATATTTTATCTCTAAGCTTGATTTAGAAAGAAGAATCAAATAATTTCGTTAAGTATGGAAGGAGATATGACCATTTCAATGAAGCTTGCCAAATGTTGCATGCTGTTTTGAATCTGATCTTGCTCTGTTTAAATGTGTTTTCTGAATTTGTTACTTAATGGATTTGAGTGATTCCAAAGCCGTATGAAAGCTAACATCCTAAGCTTTCTAAGTTGTATTTTTACTAAAAAGTCCAACGGTTAGATTTTCAGGGAAGTTTCTCGAAAGTTAGCGGTTCTGTTTTACACACTACCAAGTTTCTAATTTTTGAAAAGTTGTTATTTCTTCCTTAATTTGAATGGTTCCTTTTCCTTCAACTAAAATGAGTTTAACCAACTTTTAAGTGTCATTTCTAAGATCAAACAAAATGATAGATAAAAAAATTTTTGGTTTGTTTGGGTTCCAAATGAATTGCTTACACTTTTTAAATGAAATGAGAGATTACCCAACCGTTGGATTTTTTTTTTATGTGTGGACCCATGGTGAAAATGAGGAGTTTCCATATTTGGCAAAAGAACTCTAAATGATGACCTTAGCTTAATAAGGGGTTTTGGGTTAGCCTTGAATGTAGTTTTAAGTTGCTATGTAATTATGAATTTAAAATATGGTGGAAAGTATTATATGTGATAGGACATATGTGGTGAAATAGAAGTTGATGCATGAAAATTTATATGGATTGAATTGGTTGTATGTGATAAGATTCAAGTACTTCCTTGGAGACAAGAGTGCTCAAAGGGAATGTTAAGTAAAGTGACCAAGGTGAGGGCTCTTTCATCTCTGCTCCTAGGGTTGTATGCTTATGTGGATTACATGAGTATGCATATTCTCTGCTTGTCTGGCATGTGTTAGCTAGAGGTACAAAATGCTAAAAGAATGAAAGAACGAGAAAATAGGTTGTGGAAAGTAGCTTGGATAGGAAGACATAGGAGTAGAGTATAATTGTTTGTTATGATTGGTGTGTTACAAATCTAACTCATACACTCCGGAGGCATGATGAGTATTTTCTTAAATCTTTTCCACGACGGTGGCAAGAGTCCTTGTACGGAAGGGCTAAACTTTATTTTGAAAACTCGTCACGACGGTGACTTAAATTAAAATCATGCAAAGGGAGTTATTGGTGGGTTTCGGATTTGGTTATGCTAGCGATGTGAGACATTGACTAGAACAACGTCAGATGTCACTTGAGACCTCAGTTTTATAATCACCATGACGATGGTCATTGCCCTATCCTGGCAATAGGGTCAGAAAGGATTTATATTGCTATGACGATAGCTTGAGGCTCAGAGAGTGCATCTGGACGGGTATATGAGTTATATCCTATTGAGAATACTTGTACATATTAATAAGGAGAAGAATTGTTGATCCTTCGGGAAAGATACAAAGAATCCTATTAATATGTGAGACTAAGGTAAGGAGACACGGGAGGAACCTACGGGTGAACCGTGAGCCTAGCCTAGTAAAAGAGAAATCATCCTGTGGAGTTGGTCCAGGGTGTGTCAGTGGCCATGCTTCGAGACGTCGTGTCGTGCCCGCCATGTGGCCTGGTTGGGTAATGGACGAGTGGGCTCAAGCTATTGCCCCGCAACTAGGGGTCAGGACGTGCCACGTGGTGGCTACGTATCAGTTGTTTGATAGATAGAAGTTGATTAACAAAATTGTCACGAGGTGACCAGTACTCAAGTGAATGGGTTAAGTATGCTTTGCCGCGTGGTGACTAGCAACCCGAGTGCACGGGTTCGAGGTAGAAAAGCCATGTAGTGGCTAGTAAATACCCCAGAGTGGGGGAAGTTAAGTAGATGTATGTTATAGTATCTGCGTGTACTTAAAGAATTGTTTGTGTTTGCATATTATTGCTGATTGTGCAGCGGAGTGGTGACGTACAAGATTACGTCATCACAACATCTTGTTTGATTCAGATATGCTGAACGTGAGAAGACCGGTAAGTAAAAGCCGGCACTACATGTTACGTGTTTAATTGTTGATTGATGACGTGGAATAAACTGCTGCATGTTTACAGTTATTAAATGCATGTGAGTGTTTGGGTGAAATTTCGGTTGTTGTGTGATCACCAAGACTGTATGCTAACAACAGTAACTAGTTGTTTTTGCACGTGGTTGTGTATGACTCCCAAACCCAGCGCTATGGTACCCACCTTGCGTCGGGGATGGGAGAGTCATCAATGAGTCGCGTGGTCAAGACTCACACCTCATTTTTACTACACAGAGACATGTTAAGTACAGGTGGAAGAAGTCTCGGTGGAATGAGGGTTGAGCAACACTTTTCCAAGACCCACAACTTGTTCATGTGGGTGAATAAAGTGTAATTGTAATTTAATTTACTTTATTATTGTATCATAAAGTAAAGGGTAGACGTACCCAACTGTTAGATTACGATGCAGGGAATTTTTTTTTCCAAAAATATATATATACATATATCTGTTGCATGTGAATAGGATAGACAGCATCTTCGGATGTGTAGCTAGTACACAGGTTATATATTATGTGTGTTTTCCTATATTTATATTCTGAAGCGGCACTGGCCATGGATTTGCTTGCCTAGGATAGGCCACCATTTCAGTGTAGCCATGGTATTATACTGCATGTGGATGTATTTTCAATAATAGATATTCTATCAATTAGGTGATAAGGCTTACAGGCATAGGGATATTCCCTGTGTCTGTGCCGGTCACGGTCCTCTAAACGGGGGTCGTGACATTGCTATTCCATTAGATTGCAACGAGAATTCTGCTTGCAACATCATGCAATGCAGCGATCTTGCAAATTGTTGATACATACAAAGTTAATCATATGAGATGAAGCACCCATGGCACATAGATACTGCTTCAAATCTCTAGATAGAATGCTCAAAGATATTTGTGGAGAAAACAATCCTGAATGTCATAAGAAACCTTTTGGTGAGAAAGTTGTTGTGTTCGGTAGTGACTTTAGACAAATCTTACCTATCATTGCTAGAGGTTTACGTCAAGACATTGTCTTATCATCTCTTAATTCATCATATATATGAGATTCATGCAAGGTTTTAACATTTACATGCAAAGAACATGATGTTTGGTAAAGGTGGATCTGAAATTGAAAACTAGGCTATATATTTGAGTTTGTTGATTGGATACTTAAAATTGGTGATGGAGAGACCGGAGATGTACTAAATTATAAGGAAAAGGAGATAATCATACCTAATAATATTTTGATAAATAATGTAGTTGATCCTATTCAGGCTGTTGTTGAAAGCACATACCCCTCATTTATAGATAACTATGGTAACCAGGACTACATTCGTGATAGGGTAGTTTTAGCACCTACACTAGACGATGTGACATCTACTAATGAACATATGCTTCCATTGTTGCTAGGTGAAGAAAGCACATACCTCAATTCGTGCAGCGTTTCAAATCA
This sequence comes from Senna tora, assembly GCA_014851425.1. NCBI lineage: Eukaryota > Viridiplantae > Streptophyta > Magnoliopsida > Fabales > Fabaceae > Senna > Senna tora. The sequence continues at coordinate 24,215,774 of CM026265.1, read as the reverse complement.
AGATCCAACTTCTAAAATACCAGATATTTACACAACGGCATTTCTGAACACCATATTTGGTTCTGAACTACCGTATATAATCAGTTGAGACTAAAGGTTGGTACACTTATTATGTTACTTCGTGATATTGATAAATCAATGGGTCCCTGTAATGGAACTCAGTTGATTGTTGCAAGATTGTGTAAACATGTCATTGAAGCTACAATTATATTTGGTAAATTTGTTGGTGAAAGGGTCTAGTATTGCATGTATTGTTTTCTCTCTATCAGATTCTATAGGCTGCCATTTAGATTTCAGCGTCACCAATTTACAATTGTCTTATCATTTGCGATGATTATAAATAAGAGTCAACGGCATACATTATCTCATGTGGGGTTTATACCTACCACGTTATGTGTTTACTCATGGGCAACTCTATGTAGTCATTTCACGTGTTCGTAAAAGATCTGGACTGAAGGTATTGGTGTATAATAAAGATGGTCGTCTACCAAACAAGACATCGAACATTGTATACATGGAGGTTTTCCAAAATTTTATGTATCATACATGATAATTTGAAATATAAATATAGTTAATTTCTGTCGTATGTAGACATGCGCAATGGAAATTAATTTTTCATATTGATCTCTGTGATTCATGTATATTAAGTTAACATTGCTTAGTTTAATTGTATAGTATAGTATAAAAATGCATTTCCAAATGGTCAGAAGTATTATTATAAATTCTATATATTATATTTTATTGGTCACACATTTTGAACTGGATAACATGCACTATTGCATACAAACAATTCAAAAGTAAATTGTAATTGGTTCCTTTATTTGTTTATATATGTTGTACACCATTATTCGACATTATTAATAGAAAAACTTAAGACATTTCCCGTGCAACGCACGGGTTGCAGGCTAATTTGTATAATTTTGACATTACTTTTTGTAGAAGGTAATAGCTAATATCCCAATATCAATTATGTTGAAGAATTTAGTCATGACACAAATAATTTTTTATTTTACATAAATATTGTTTATATCATCATGATATATTTACAGAACTCAAAATGATTATAATGTAAAAAAATCTATAGTATTTTTATATAAACATCTGTAAAGGTAACCCGTTTATCACACAGGTTCTTTTTACGGAACATCTTTTTACATAGTTGGATTTCTCGTTTAAAATAAGATATGAACTATAGCTTTTCATTTTCATGTCAATCTGTCATAGTATTATAATGTAGCATCACTCTTTTTTCTTTGGTTTTGTTTTGGTGCAGGATTCACTAGCAAAATTGTAATTATAGCTAGGTTGTAGCAAAATTGTAATTTAAATATTTAACAATTTAAGTTTTAAATAAATGCATGTAACTATATAGATATGTTTAATGATATTGTAAATAGTGTTATAAGATTTGGACTAGATCCATCGGTTAAACCAGTAACTGGTTGGTTCGATTCTATACAAAAATTTGAATGTTTTATCGGACCAGCTGACTAGAACCGGTCAAAAATTGATGATTCAGTAAAAAAATTGGGAATGGACAGATTTTGAGTGTTGACCTTGACAATTTTTTGGTGTAGGATTCACTAGCAAAAATCGGAAAAACACTAGAAGAACTTAAGCTATAACCATTTTGGAAAACATTCTGAGTACCCTCAAACACCCTCTTGCCCAACTCACATCACACGTCCGGAGCTCTGCCTTTAGCACCGTTAGGTCCCACTACAGGCAGACATATCTCCGTCCCGGAGTATTCAACTAGCTAAGCGCCCGACCGTTCTAAGAGACTCAAGCTCTCTCCTACTCTAAGGCAACCTCCGACAAGCGACTCGCCCGCCCAGAGTACCATACGCACATCTTAGTTACAAACGGCCCGATACAGGCAACCATCTAGCCTAACGGCTCCTATAGACGTCACCATGTCGAACTACGTGGACTTTGATCCCTTCCTAAGGGTATGTAGGCACCTAGGTTCAAGTCCCCCAAGGTTAAGACCCCTTGTGGTCCTTAATTGCAAATAACAATTTTCTGAGCCAAAAACGATAGTTACAGTGGCGCGCACCGCGGGCTTCCTCGGACGACAATGCCTTGCACACTCTGTCGCTAAACGGCATTTCTTTTTCAGGGAGTAGAAGTACCCACCTACCACTCAGAAACCTGCATCTTTTTACTTTTTTGATACAGGACAGTACTCGCATGGCCAGCACCAGCAGATCCTCAAAGTCTTTGCACGATCGGCAGAACGACATCGATGGTGACCAGCATAAGCGGCACAAAACGCACCGCGTGACCTTCCAAGGCACAGGCAACGGGACCGACATGAACGAGGCATTGATTATCACCACCAACATCTTAGGATTTGATGTCAAACGCATATTAATAGACCCCGGGTTGGCTATTGGCGTACTCTTCACAAAGACCTTGGAGGAAATGCAGAACTGCAAGGACCAGCTGACGCCAGATGAAGGAACTCTTGTAGATTTCTCAGGAAAGGCTGTCGAGACATGAGAGGAACCTTCACAACGTGGCTCATCCTGGGCGTGCCACCAAAGGTCGCCTGCGCCAAAGTTAAGTTCGTTATGTCAGCAGTGTCGACGATATACAACGCCATTCTAGGTCCACCGACCCTCAGCCGACTCAGAATAGTTATATCCACAACTCATATGATGATAAAATTCCGCACATCAACCGGGGTCGGAGAGATGCGAGCAAACCAAGGAGCCCATACGTGCTATACGACCGACTGTCCCGTAAGAGACAAGGTCGAAAATGACACGAAGAGCTCTCCCAAGATAGTGGACCTACGCGATGAAATCCCCGAAGCTAGACCGCAGCCTACAGAAGACCTTGTGAATATTTGCATAGATTGACCAAATAACAGGGAAATCCGCGTAGGAGCCCCTTCTTGACCACGCAGCCCAAAAGTGGTTCCAACAACTACTCACCCAATACAGGGATGTATTCGCTTGGAGCGCCGCGGACATGCCAGGAATAGACCCCCCACTCATATGTCATTACCTCAACATCAGAGACGGCCCCAGCGTTATCCAGAAGAAGCGGCTCTTCGGCGAGGAAAGACAATGGGCGATCGATGAAGAAGTATAAAAGCTTCTCGATGCCAGTTTCATATGCGAATCACAGTACCCCGACTGGCTATCGAATGTGGTGATGGTCAAAAAGGCGAACGGGAAATGGTAGATGTGTGTAGATTTCACAAATCTGAACAAAGCCTGCCCGAAAGATGCCTACCTGCTCCCTAACATAGACAAGCTAGTGGATGGAATAGTCGGGCACCGGATGCTGAGTTTCCTAGACGCCTTCTCAGGATACAACCAGATCCAGATGAACCCGAAGGATCAGGAAAAAACTTCCTTCATCACAGACAAGGGCATCTACTGTTACAAAGTCATGCCCTTCGGTCTGAAAAATGCTGGTGCCACCTACCAAAGCATGATGGACATCGTCTTCAAAAATCAGATAGGCCGAAACCTTGAGGTTTACGTCGACGACATGGTGGTCAAATCCATGGAGCTCGAACAGCACTTGGCGCACTTGGAGGAGACCTTCTTAGTCTTGCGAACGCACCAAATGAAGCTAAACCCAACCAAATGTGCCTCCGGTGTGGCAGCAAGAAAATTCCTGGGATTCATGATCACACAAAGGGGAATTGAGGCTAACCCTGAGAAATGCACAACCGTCCTCAACTTGGAGCCGCCTCAAACAGTGAAAGAGGTTCAAAGGCTATATGGGAGGCTAGCGGCCCTCAACCGATTCTTGTCAAGGATGGCCGACCGATGCCTTCCTTTTTATAAAATCCTAAAGACGGCAACAACGTTCCAATGGACCAAGCAGTGCGAAAAGTCCTTCCAAAATCTTAAGGTTTACCTAGCTAAACTGAGGGTGCTAGCAAATGCAGTTAAAGGAGAAATCCTCGTACTATATCTAGCCACCACCGATCATGCTGTAAGCTCACAACTGGTAAGAGAAGAAGTGGTCGAGCAATTCCCGATTTACTACACGAGCCACGCTCTGCAGGGAGCTCAACTCAAGTACCAGCGGGTGGAAAAACTCATACTCGCCCTCGTCCACTCGGCCAGAAGACTGCGACCCTACTTCCAACATTACACGATCATGGTCAGAACTGATCAACCCCTACGGCAGATACTGCAAAAGCCAGACTTAGCAGGGCGAATGACAAATTGGGCTGTCGAGCTATCCAAATTCGTCATCCAATATGAGCCACGACGGGCAATCAAAGCCCAAGCATTGGCAGACTTCGTCGCTGAAATGACTCCGTCAAAACGCGTTCCAGGGGATGCCCCGACTTCAAACTACAACGAGATCATTGAGCCACAGCCAAAAAAATCCCCATGGCTAGTCTACGTAGACAGCTCCTCGACCGGGAAATTCGCAGGCATCGACATCATAGCGGAAAGCCCCGACGGAATTAAGGTGGAACAAGCCCTCCGCTTTGCATTCCCCGCCTCCAACAACCAAGCTGTATATGAAGCCCTCATAGCTGGACTAGCGCTAGCTCACGACCTAGGCGCCTCAAAGGTCAAGCTATTCAGCGACTGACAACTTGTGATCGGGCAACTCAACGGAGACTTCGAGGTGAAAGACGCTACTACCATCAAATACGTAGAGCGTGCCAAACAAAAAAAATCGGCAAGTTCAAATCCGTCTTGATCAGACGGATCCCCCGAAACAAAAATACCCGACCTGGCATCCTCTCCAAATTAGCCACCACAACCAGCCAATCGGGACTTAAAACGGTCTTGCGAACAACGCTTCGCACCCCTAGCATAAATCCAAACATACTGCCGATAGCAGTTGACAATTCCTAGACGGCTCCTATAAGAGCATACCTAACGGCGGGCACCCTGCCTACAGATAAAGAGCTAGCCCGAAAGATAAGAAGGCAAGCAGCTCGATACTTCGTCTGGGGAAACGACCTATACAAAAAGGAATTTTCATCGCCGCACCTTCGATGCATCTCGTCCGAAGAAGCAAAATATGTGCTACAAGAAATCCACGAAGGCATATGTGGCACCCATCAATCTGCATGAGCCCTCCGCAATCGAGGTCTACGCTCTGGATTTTACTGGCCCACAATGAGGGCAGACTCATAAACTTTGGTCACCAATTGCGACCAATGTCAGCGACACGCCAGATTCATACACCAGCCACCCGCTGAACTGAAGCCCGTCGAATCTCCATGGCGCTTCGACACTTGGGGCATGGACATATTAGGCCCTCTTCCTCAGGGTACACTCTAACGGAAGTTCCTCGTAGTGGTCGTTGACTATTTCACGAAATGGATAGAGGCCGAGCCCCTGGCCACCATCGGCTCCCAAAACGTCCAAAACTTCCTCTAGCAGAACATCATTACCCGGTTCGGTCCACCACACACATTGATCACCGATAACGGGCGACAATTCGTCAGCGAAAAATTCGATGATTTCTACAAGGATTGGAGCATCACCCACCGAACCACGTCAGTTGAATACTCGGCGACCAACGGACAAACGGAAAGGGCGAACCGCATCATCCTTGAGGGATTGGGAAAGCGCCTGACAGACACAAAAGAAGGATGGGTGGATGAACTCCCATCGGTCCAGTGGTGACGATACACTCAGTAATAGGAGAAACTCCTTTTGCTCTGACATACAGGCAGGAAGCGATAGTTCCCGTCGATATTGGGGTCCCCACGAATTGAGTGCTAAATTACTCCGATTCAAACCCAGAAAATCTGTTGGTTAGCCTAGACATGGCCGAAGAATGCAGGGAAGCTGCGGTGGTCAAAAACGCCGCTTACAAGCAGCTACTCGCACGAAAATACAATCGGGGCGTCCGTCCTCGAAAGTTTGAAAAGGTGACTTGGTCATGCGGACAGCGATAAACAATAGGCGCGACCGTCTGCACGACAAGCTCGCCCCTAATTGGGAAGGCCCATACAGGGTCTTTGGAATCGCTTCGCACAACACGCACAAGTTAGCACACCTGACGGGAGAGCACGTCCCAAATACTTGGAACCCTAGCAGCCTTAAGAAATATTTCACTATGTCTTAGTCCGAAGACAAGTTTCACAAATATTTCACTATGTCTTAGTACAAATACAAATTTCACAAATCTTTCACTATGTCTTAGTCCAAAGACAAATTTCACGGATATTTCACTATGTCTTAGTCCAAAGACAAGTTCCGCAAATATTTCACTATGTCTTAGTCCGAAGACAAATGTAATACCATCAAGTTAAATGAATATAGAATGCAATGCGATTGACCAATTCTCGTACTTGAAATTCTTTTTGGTATTTCAAAATTATATTTACACAGGGGACTAGCGCCCAAAAATACAAAATGGCAACGCAGACACTGCGAAGTCCAAATCAGGAAGCATCCCCACTTGAAGGACGCGGCGCCTCGACCGACGGCGAGGGATCCCTTCGAGGATTAGTAGCTACCTCGTAGTCGTCTATCCTCAACGGAGAGTCTCCTCAAGCGCGTATGCGAAACTCCCCACCAATGTTCTCCCAGGAAGGGTGCATCTTCGCCCTGACCTCCAGAGGGATAGAGATGCCCATCAAATCCTCCAGGTGCGCTATGCCATTTTGCATCCCGTAGTTGGCAAAGCACAAAAAATCCTGATGACGAACCCTTAGAGAATCGGCCTTACACTCTGCCAGCTCGCCCTCTAACTCTTTCACCCAGGCGACCAGTTGGGCATTCTCATCCAACAAGCCCTCCACCACTTCTTGCATAAAACCATAAAGGTCAGCCACCTTACATAGAGGACATCGAAGCTAGAGAAAAGCAACCTAGCCCCTCGACCTCCCGCTGATAAGCAAAGCCCGCCAGGTGGCTTAGCAACAGCATGGTCTCCTTGGTCAAAAACTCTAATCATAGTCATCCCCATAGTCAAGCGAATAATGCTGATGAGCTAGTATGACCTGCTCCGCGTCAAAGGGAATCAACTTCCCACTAAAAGAGATACCCTCGCCCAGAAGACGGACGAGCATCTCTTCGGGGGGTACGGGAGTATAGGGAACCCTCCTACGACCACGACGGTTCAAGCTAGCTTCACCCACCTTATTTGTGGCTTCTGCATTTGTACCCTCAGGGACCCCATCCATCCCAGCATTCTCGTCCACTCCTGAGGGTGGAACAACAGCACTCGCAAGCTCCGAACGCCTGCGCTTCCGACTCCGAGAACTCGACGGGGGATTCAGCCTCCCTTGAATGCCACCTAGGTTCAACCCTGCAAAAGGGGGACATTCAATACTTCTGCATTTGTACCCTCAGGGACCCCATCCGTCCTAGCATTCTCGTCCACTCCTGAGGGTGGAACAACAGTACTCGCAAGCTCCAAACGCCCGCGCTTCTGACTCCGAGAACTCGGCAGGGGATTCAGCCTCCCTTGAATGCCACCTAGGTTCAACCCTACAAAAGGGGGACATTCAATACTTAGTGAGGTCCAAAAAATGCAAAGAGACAAAACTCACTATCAAAACACAAGCTTACCTAAAGCAGCGCCTGAGACCATGGCCCCCTTCAGAAACTCAAAAGCTGTCTCCTCGTAGTCCTTCTGGTTGTACCGAACCCGAAAAGTAGGATTAGACCACTTGAGAGGGATGCGCGGGCGCCAGTCTGAAGGCCGAACCCAAGGCGGGCAAAAACCCTTCTTGGGTACCACCTTGAAAAAGTACGACTGCCAAGCGTGGTTATTACCTGGCAGATCTGTAATGGTAAAACCTTTAGCACACGATTGAAAACACACCTATCCGTGTGCCTCGTGGACGGAGTAAAGAGAAAAAAGTACATTGGGCAGAGCCTCCAATTTGTTGGACCGACAGTACTTGTCAAAAACACTGAGTATCGACCACGCGTTTTGAGTCAACTGTGCAGGGCAGACATTCAATAGGTTAAGTATGGCTTCCACGAAGCTGGAGAAGGGAGGAATAAAAGCGGCGTTGTAGGGGACGCAGAGGGGAAGAACGAAACGAATGTCGTCGCTCTAAAGAATCATCTCCCCTTCCCCCATCGGCCTTATTTCATAACCCTCGCGGAGAGAAGGAGCGAAACGCTCCCACCATATCTTCTCGATGCCCAAGTCTGGAACCACCCACGACTTCACACCAGCATCCGCCGCTGAAATATTGGTCGTAGAGCCAGGCTCTAGTTCAACATAATACCATTCCGCGGAAGCCCCCGGAGGAGGCACCACCGGATTCTCACCTTCCTTAGAAAGAACCCCCTGGAGGTCCACAGAATCCCATAGCATCGTGAGACTCTCCACTCTCTCTCTGATCCCCTCTGTGGCAACCAACAGCAGGGATTGCTCAAAAATCCGGATCCACGAAAGAACACACGGAAGCGATAGCACTAGCCGAAGCCATTTCTGAAAGATTAGGGGCAGAGAATCGCTGAAATCAGAACTAGAAGAAAGTAAACTGCAAAGCGAAGGAATGTGGCTCTTCCGCTCTCAGTAATAAAAGAGGCCCAACAAACGCTTTGGAGTCCAACTAAAAGGCGTGAAAACAGGTCGCCACTCCAACGGAGCCCAACAGACGCTGAAATCAAGACGCGTGGCACCTTCAACGTCTCCACTCCCACGGAGTAAACCAAGAGACACACGAAAACACGTAAGTCTGACGACCACCCGAGATGGCCAATCCCACTTGCGGACGGGCTCTACTAGACAAAAGCGACAGGCGAAATTTCCTAAGTAGCTTACTAAAAGAGAACTTAAGTCCACAGGCGCCCGACACTCGTAGACTTGGGGGACTCATGTAGCTACGGATTATTTCGCCTAAGGACATGTGGCAATAAGCTTCCAGAAGCTCCACGACAGTCTTCGCCAACGACACATGGCACCACTCACCTACCCATTACGTGGCCGCTACCCACATCTCTCCTGGAGAGCTCCCGTCCAAGAGACGTGGGAAGCCCCCTGGGTATTGTGGGACGACCCACGTCCCGCAAGAACGTGGGTCGAGCATGTCCTCCCCACACTTAGTATAAAAAGACCCTCACCCGGGGGATTTAGGGATCGAAGAACACCGGAAGAACAAAGTAAGAACTTCACCTATAACCATTTTGGAAAACATTCTGAGTACCCTCAAACACCCTCTTGCCCAACTCACATCACACGTCCCGAGCTCTGCCTTCAGCACCGCCAGGTCCCACTGCCGACAGACATATCTCCGTCCTGGAGTATTCAACTAGCAGAGCGCCCGACCGCTCTAAGAGACTCAAGCTCTCTCCTACTCTAAGGCAACCTCCCACAAGCGGCTCGTCTGCCTGGAGTACCTTAAGCATGTCTTAGCCGCACACGGCCCGATACAGGTAACCACCTAGCCTAACGGCTCCTATAGACGTCACCATGATGAACTACGTGGACTTTGATCCGTTTCTAAGGGTACGTAGGCACCTAGGTTCCTCACCTAAGGGCAAGTCCCCCAAGGTTAAGACCCCTTGCAGTCCTTAATTGCAAATAACAATTGTCTGAGCCAAAAACGACAGTTACATCTATATTTTGTTTCGGTTCCCACATCAAGTTATTTATCAATTTTAGTAATTTAGATCCACAATATGATAATGTTTTCAAAAAATATTTATTAAGATATTCAAAATCTAATATTATATTTGAATAACTTAAATTATATCCTTACACATATATTTTAATCAATTTTATTTTATTTAGATCATATATAATATTGTGTATTTATTTAATAGACACATAATATCATATGGATTTTTTTACAAATTGTTTAAAATAATATATACATAGATGTAGACTCAACCGTACATATTCATTTTGAGGATTTTTTTACAATATCACCATAAATTTATAGAATAAAGAAAGTAACTTTTTCTTCTTCTTTTTTTAATTAAAGAAATCTTAGTAAAATACCTTAATTCTAAAAATGTAATAAAACATTGATTATAATTTTAAAATATGATAAAGCTTAAGAAAAATTAAAAATTTTGTTTATTGGAGTTTGAAATTAGAGAAAAGGTTGGGAGTCAAATTTTAAATAAAAAAAGATGTTCGGGTCAGGATTAAACGTATATATAATTTTGTATATGAAATGTAATTTATAAAATATTAAATTAGACATAGTCAAAATAAGTTAATATAAAAGGTTATTTAAGTGAAATAGATATATAATTAGTAAAATATAAAATTACATTAAAGGATAACAACCGGCCTACGGGGAGTATGTTTCCTATTACGGTCCCTAGACCTACCGAAGGGGAAATAGTGATTTGTTGATTAATTATAATAGTAATGTCTACTTTATAACATTATAAAAAACTTTTTTAAAATATATATTTGTGTTAGCATTACCATTATAATTAATCCAAAAATCTGTAAATACAATCCATGAATTATTATTAAAAAATATTGATAAAATAAACACAATTTAATTTGTAGAATGAATTAATTAACGTTGTTCATTAATTATTTTTTATCAAATTTATTTTAAAATAATAAAAATTATTGTCATGACCCCCGTCTGGGGAGCACGTGACCGGCACAAACCAAAGGTGGAACCCCCGACCTGTAAGCCTACTATCTTGGAACTTGACTAGTCATGCATGAGTCAGACATCAATATGCAATAAAATCAAAACAATAATTTTTACAAATCATAAATAAATCATTATACATGAGCATGACCCTGCCTCTAGACTAATGGAGCTGACTTCTAGAATCTTGACTTTAACATATACAATACAAATAAAAATACAATCTAGAATAACACCCGCATGAACAAAATGTGGACCTTGAGGATCGACTCCTTGCTAATCCGAGACCTATTACCTATTCTGAATCTGTCTCTAAAAAAAATTAGCAAACGAGGGGTGAGTCATATAACTCAGTGAGTGACTAACACATCCTAGGCGTAGTAGCGGGCACCACTACGATAGGGAAAGGGTGACTACCACATACATATGCAGAATGTCTCGTACACACCATGCAACATGTAATGTGATCAAATTCACCATTTGCAATCCAAGTTATAGATAGATGCCAAACACAAATGATCATTCAAATTTTTTCAACTATATACCAAAGACTTCCATAAAAACCCATTCACGAATCAAATTAACAGATAGTTCAAACTCAAATAGCATAGTCAAACACATCAACTCTGAAATCAATAAGTCAACAAAGATCAAATAAAACATAGTACAATCATTCGCATACCCTTGGGAGTGTTAATCACGGTGTCACACATAAACAATTCTTTACGAACACCAAATCAAATTCTGACAGAGTCCATATCATAATACCAATAGCACGTCATCCAAATCAACATTTCACAAAAATGAACAATCCAAGAAAACAAATATTTGGGTGTAATGTTGGCCGCATAGAGATTAGGTTGCTTGGGCACCATTTAGTGAAGGAAGCTTGTTGAGAATAATAAAATTTTAAAAGAATTAGTTTACAAAGTGAGTGTCCAAGGTTTTCCAAGTAATAAAGAGCTTGAACCCTCGACTTGGTTTTCAAAAGGATAACAAATGCAATATGTAAAGAAGGGGGTTAATACAGTTTAAAAAACTACGTGACCAACATTACCTATTCATACAAATTCCTACCCACAAGCAAACAAGGGGTGAGGTTCAACTAGGTTCCTTCCCTCCTCCTTTGTTTAACTATGAGTTCTTAGAAAATGGGTTGGTTAAGTGGTTCAACTAGGTTCCTTCCCACCATCTTCCCAATCTTACAATTCTAACGGCGCATGGTTCAACGCCGTTCCTTCCCATGCCCGCCTTAGTACCATAACAGAAGGTTAGTCCCATGGTTCAACCTTGTTCCTTCCCATGAACTACCTCATGCCACTTCACACATGGGGTATGGTTCAACCTTGTTCCATCCCATAGAACACTATAACACACTAAATCACTCAAATCAAGCAAAAAGACAATTCCTTCATAAAGGCACCAACATACCGGACAAACTCAATCAAAAGGGAAATATAACACCATCTCATTCATTCTCTCAAGATTCTTGTTCATATACAACACATATCAAATCCACCATGTTCTTCATCCCTTGAAAATCACAATCATAATTTCAACACAATAGGTCCACACCCAATTCAATCAAATCTAAAACGTAACAACATGCCTGATTGGACAATTCATAATGGTTCAAATCACATAAACAATCTCATTATTAGGTCAATTTGGATTCAGTCACAATTCATATTAAGTGCATTATTACAATCACACAATTAATCACAACACATAATTTAATCATCCCATTCTAAGGCTAAGATAAGAAAGTCCCTCACCTTGGTCGCTTTACTTAGTAATCCCCTTGAGCACTCTTGTCTCCAAGGAAGTACTTGAGTCCTATCGCATGTATAGAACCAATCAATCAACTCTAGTTTTATACACAATTTCGTAATTTCTCTACTTATGGCTTCCTACACCTATCCAACTTTTAAATTCATTAACCTAGCCTATGGTCATAATTTGGAAGTTCTCTTTAGATTGAAACAATTAATGAACTAGTAGGCAAGCGCTTACAAGCTCTCTCACCTCTCAAGCTCCATCCATGGAGGGGTTTTTTTTTACCGAAAATAGAAATTTCGCACCTTCCAAAAAGTTTCATCAATCATCATTCCAACCTTTGGGCATTCCTCCAAATCATCTATGTTTTCTAAACAATTCATTTGTAATCCATACATACCAACCAACTAATAAAATCTATAAATTTCTCCAAAAAAGGTAAAATTGATAACTTGTAAAGCCTATGGTAGAAACATCCATATAACTCATGATTTGTGTGTTTCTTATGTTACAAAATAGTCCTATGGTGATATACTATAAATGGGTAACTCATTTCTATAAGGAAATCCATGATTTAAGTGATGGAAAAGTTTTAAGAAGCTCACCTTGTGAAAGTCCGAATTTAGAAGTTTGAGGGGATTGCCCAAGCTCCTTGAAGCTCAACAAGTGTGGAGGAAGCTTGAGACAGCATTAGTGTGGTGGGAGAAAGCAAGAAAAGTGGTGGGGAGGTGAAATCTTGGTGGTTCTCCTCTTTCCCTAGGAGAGAAATGAAGAAGGTAAGAAGAAGAAGATAAAGGGAATAGGTGAAGAAGTGGTGGCGTGCATTTTGGAGGAAGGAGCAAATGGGTTTCATAAAATGGGTTGGTGATTTAAGGAAATTTGGGTATTTGGCTTTTTTTTTTGTTATGGAAAAATTGAGTTTTAGTTGGATTTTCATATTTAGATATATTTATGGGTAAAAATATGAGATTTCTGAATTTTTTGGGTAGCCATAAGTCTACTAAAAATATGTGATAAATGGGCCTCTTGCAGATAAGAAATTTCTACTAGATAGAATTTTAATCTCGAAAAGTTTTCAAATTTAAACTGTGAGCTCACAGTACTTCATATGATCACATTTTGACTAGATTATAATTTTTCTAGTTAATTTTCTTATTTATTTTAATTTCTTAAATTCTTAACTCTAGAGTTAATAAAATCTGAATATTAGCCCCAAAAATCTTATCTCGTTAAAAAAATATTATTTGTATTTTCTTTAGTCAAAATATCGAACCTCAATCTCACAAATCTATCAATTTCAAATTATCTCATCAATACTTGTTTATTTATTATTTGTTCATTTATTTATTTTCAATTCCTCCCTTGCGCACTTTTTCTCTAAGTTTCTATTTCCAAATGATGACCTTCCTTCCTCTAAAATCCAACCTATCGAAGCTAAGGGTTGAAATACCGGGTTTCACAATCTTCCTCCCGGTTCCCGTTCCTAACTTGTTTTGGAATGAGGATAGACAATTTTTTTTGAACCTCCCCCTTGACTCCCCATGAGGGTTTCACCTTTCACGAAACTCTTTCGTCACATGACAAGATTCATTTCCTTCAAGGACTTAAAGCTCTACATGCATTCAAAAGTCGAGTTTGACTGGGAATGTCTTTCCATTCCCTTTGTCGTAACTCAATGGTTACTTTCGCCATATATATCCCTTTCTTGAACACACATTATGAACTACTCTCTTACGTAAGCATAACGTGGTAAAACCTACTGATCGTGACATTACTTTTTTTATCAGTCCCCCAAGTTTAAAGTTGGGATCCTTGACTCAACCCCAAGGTATTCCTTTCCTTATTTAGGTAAGTGAATAGGCAGACACGAATCCCATGCTACCCTTCACTGTAGTTTCGCAATTCGAATTCCCTACTTATTATCTCTACGTCATGGGATAGGGTTACCCCTAACCCGTCATACTTTCTTCCTGGGCACCTACACATGGTGACACTATAAGTCTATTACATCTATTTCACTATTTGGTGTATCCAAGGATGCTTAGGACGATCCAAACCCATTTAGCCAGGATCGAATACAAAGACAATATGCGAACCACGTGTTCACAACTAACAACCCCATCCACATTAGAAACCCAACTAAGTTCTGGGATCGAGCTTTAACCCAAATTCTACCATCAGCAAGGGTTATTTCTTGACCACTCAGACTCTCTTGAGTTTTTCAATAATCTTTCCAACTTCCTTCAATAGTTGACGCAGATCATCCTTGAGCTAAGGAGTCAGTTCATTCCTTAAAATCATCAAAGGAGGTACTCCACCATGCTAGTGTACAAAGGTTTAAACATCCATTCCTAACGAAAGGTTTCACATGCTCAGCGGCGTCGTCGTTGTTCACATTGCTTATGACTCCTCAAAATGGAAGTCTAATGTGAGTCACCGAAGTCCTCTACGTTCACACCTAGGCAACTAACTTTGCTTCATATTCACCCTATGTGAGTGCTCAAACTCTCTTTTTGGAACTACTAGTCTTTGGAATGACTACACCACTCCTTAACTTACTCCTCCCCATTCTCGTTTCTAAAGCTATGGATTTGAGCTTAATTCCTAGCCCGCCTTTTCCAATTCTCTATGTTAACAATAAGGAATCCTACATTTAGGACACACGTCCCCTTCATAAACATTCTAATCTTTAGGGGTGCCAACCCCTTATGATACCTAGTACCATCCTATTAGTTTCCCTTCGGCTTTACCTTACCCTTAATGGTTTCCACAACCATTACAAAGTGAATCCACAATATTACTCTATAATTTTCCATGTACTTATACTCCCCACCAAACAAGGAAACACTACTCCAACTAGTCCTAAGCGGTAATCATAGAGAACCCAACTACACCCATTACATCATCCAATTACTACGTGCATCTATATCAGCTAAGTCAATAAAATTTATCAAATTTGAACTATCACAACCCCCGTTCGGGGAGCACGCAACCGACACAGACCGAAGGTGGGACCCCCGGTCTGTAAGCCTACTATCCTGGAACTTAACTAATCATGCATGAATCAGATATCAACATGAAAACTATAATTCTTAGAAATCATAAATAAACCTTTATATACGCGCATGATCCTGCCTCTAGACTAATGGAACTGACATCTAGTTTATTACAATAACATTTAGAAAATACAAATCATACTAACACCCACATGAACAAAAATGCAGGTCTTGGTAGTTGAATCATTGCTTAGGCGAGGTCTGTCACTTGTCCTTAACCTGTCTGAAAAATGTTAACAATGAGGGGTGAGTCATACGACTCAGTGAGAGACTAACTCATCCTAGGCGTAGTAGCATAGCGGGCACCACTACGACAGGGGAAGGGTGACAATCACAATTCACATGCAAACTATATTAAAACAATCACATATCAGCATATCATAGATATAACTTTCACCTCATTCACAAATACACATGGTACAATTCTTATACATCCATCTTGAAACATAATTGCCAACAATGCACAAGTCTCCAATCACACAATGGAGATTTCAACCTAGAACTATTGCTGTTACAACGCAATCAACCACATCATATCACAATTCAGTCCAAACAAATCCAATCTTAATCAACTCCTCACAATTCATGGGCGGGAGTGTTGGCCACATAGACTTAACTTCTTGAACACTTTAGTACGAAATAAGAAGAGAGTTTTAAAAGCATTGTTTTAAAGAAATGACTTCAGGCTTTACACTCGCCGTTTAATACAGTACCCAGAGGCTTATTCAGTCATGCAAAAATATTTAAGGAAAATAATGTAAAGTATAGTTAAATAAGTTTCAATAAAGGAAAAAGGGTTGGAAAAGTACCTCCGGGTTTTAAATAAAACAAGTTTTAAAATTTTGTTTGAAACTCAAAAAAATGAACATTTGGGAAATACTTATACTACCTGAAGGAAATTACGTTGAATAGAGGTAGTCCTTGAAAATCTTGTATCTTAACTTTAAACATGGCAATTATATAAATTTCCATCTTGTAAAGTTTCCTAATGAAAATGAATACTTATTTCAAAATCACTATATGACCAACATCCCCTTATCATATCTAAACTTATCATAGCAATAGGAGGAGAACATGGTTCAGACCCTCTACTTCCCATGCTCCCCCTTCATATCAAACAAATGACCCTCTTGCATAAGGATCCAAACCAAACGTACAAATTATTGTTTGAGCCCACTCGTTTGCTGCCCACCAGGCCACATGGTAGTCACAACACGACGTCTCAAACTTGGCCATTCAACAAGGCCAGGCACATGGTTCAACCCAGTTACTTCCCATGACCCGCGTACCTTGCCATATTTAAAGGTCGGGTACATGGTTCACCCTCGGCCCTTCCCATGTCTTTCATCCCCTTTCATATGCACACACATCCATAAGGTCGGGCACATGGTTCATCCATGATACTTCCCATGTCCTTCATCCCTTTACAATCATAATCTCAATCATAAAAGTAAAGTCAAAGGGATCCACACCCAAACTCATTCAAATTCCAATCATAATGACAAACAAGCCTAATTGGCCAATTCATAGAGGTTCACATCATAAAACCACAATTCAATTATAAGTCAATTCATATCCATACATAGCTCATATCAAGGGCCTATATACCACATTAGCTCAGTCACATTAATTCTCAGTTACCATAATCATCTAACTCTAGATCAAGTCTCATGACCAATCAAATTCATTCACAATCCATAATTTACATTCACATCCAATCATATGCAAATCGACCAAATTCTCATATCATATAATTCATATATTTCAAACATCCCATCAAGGACTAAGATAAGAAAGTCCCTCACCTTAGCCGCTTCACTTAGCATTCCTTTTGAGCATTTTCGTCTCCAAGGAATTACTTGAACCCTATCACATACAACCAATCCAATCCATATAAAATTTCATACAATTTCCTAGTATCTCTACTTATGACTTCTTACACTTATCCAACCCCAAGTTCATTTACATAGCCTATGGTCATCATTTGGTGTTTTTTTTAGATTCAACACAATTTAATACATAATTAATTAATTTTCCAACATTGTTCACTCTCCAAGCTCCATTAATGGAAATTTTGCAAAATATGAGAAGTTCTAACTTTCACCAAAGGTTCACATACCACCAAACTAACCATTGGGCATCATTTCAAATCATTTAAAATATCCATACATATAATTTAGAGTTCATACACACCAACAATTCTAATGAAATCCACAAATCTTTCCAAAAATGGCAAAAATCGCACCTTAGGGTTCCTAGAGCAAAAACAACCATATAGTTCATGATTTGTGTGTTTTCTACATCCTAAAAGAGTTTTAGGGTGATATAATAATATCAACTAGTAACTCATTCCCAACAAGAAAATCATGATTTAAGAAGTGGAGGCATGATTTTAGAGCTTACCCTTGAGAAATCCGAATTTGGGGATTTAAAAGAGTTGTCCAAGCTCTATGGTGCTCCAAGATGCTAGGTGAAGCTTGAGTGATCCTTGAATTGATGATGGGAAGCAAAGAAATTCATTGAAAGTAATAGGTCTTTTTTTCTTTTAACCTAAGAGAGAATTGAGATGAAGAGGAAGAAGAAGATGGAGGAAAAGAAGGGGTATGCGTGCTGTTGGAGAAAGAAAACAAGGGTTCTTATATTGGATTTGGGACTTAAGGGCCTTTTGGACATTTGACAACTTTTGGGGAATGATGAAATAGAGTTTTAATTGGACTTTCTTATCTAGATTTATTTGTGGGTAAGAATAGCAAAATTTAGAAATTTTTCGGTAATTATAGGCCTATTAAAAATATCTGTCACTAAGTCTCTAGCAGATGAGAATTTTCTACAAGTACAATTTTTATTTTTCAAAAATTCTCAAATTTAAACTATAAGCTCGAAATAATTCATATGATTCATATTTAACCCAATTTATATTTTTATATTTGAATTTATTATTTATTTTAATTTCTTAAATTCTCAAATCTAAAGCAATTAAAATCTTAATAATAACCCAAAAAAAATCTTATTTCATTCCAAAAAATTATTTTTATTTTATTTAGTCAAAATGTCCAACCTCAACATCAAAATTCTATCAATTTCATATTATCCCATCATTTCTTAATTAGGATTATTTATCTATATCTATATATATATATATATATATATATATATATACATATTTCTATTTATTTACTTGTTTATATATTTTTTGTTTGTTTTTTTTACATTCCAACTCCAAATGATGACCATTCTAAGTCTTACTATATATTTGACTTGATTCCAAAAATACCCCTCGGGTATTACATGAACCTACAAGTACAAACCAATATCCCTCTTAAGGCACGCCTATGGAAGGACTATTGTAGCTTGGCCAAAATTAACCTAAGGCCATGCCCAACATCCCACAAGGACTACTAATGTTGACACACTAAAACCCTTATAAAAAGGATACACAATAATTTCAAAGACCATTTTGCCCGCCTACTGTTCAATTTAGCTATTCCAAGATTTGAGAATCATTCCTCAAGGACATCTTGATTACATCCTCATAATAACACAAACCTTAAGGTGTTGGAGGGACCCTCAAGGATTGTCTCGACCTGCTTTGATATGTAATTCTCTTGGTACCACACTAGCCTTCACCCTAATATCCTTTGTCAATTCACGAGGACTTCTACCTCAAACTTGACTACTATGTCTTAACTCCTTTAAATAACAAGTTCTCCTTAAGACATAAAACCTTGAGAACTCTAATAGTACTAAACCCCCTAACAAATGCAACTTAACCACTCAAATCAAACGGGAACCACTCCCATGATTAGATCTCTCAAGTCATTATAACACGGTATACACCTCTCAATTGTATACCTCTCCTAATGATTACACACTCTAGTTAGTTACCAACCGTCCCTAGTGGTGGTATGAATTTGACACGCTCTTTGGCTCACACCTCCCATCCGAGGGGTTCTTGACTCAATGAAATCTAAATGTCTAAACTAACTAATAAGTTTATCTTAATTAACTAAACCTATTGCACCACCTGCATTATCCTCTTCCAAAACTACGTGTATCTCATTTCCTACTTGACTTATGCATAAAGGGATTCTATGGGTTCCGTTACCCACTTCTTACGTAACTCCTTTTTACCAAGTAAGACCTCCAAGAGCCCTTAGAGTTGACATCTTAATTGAACCTATTGAGAACTAATCATTATAATGACACTCATATCTTCGCAATCGTTGAGGTGATGTCAGGCGACTAGTATCCAGCATCATGTATAGGCCTAGTCCGTCTTATTACTACCAAATCAATAACAGTCTCATAACCTTTGACCTTCACAAAACAAAACCCTTTACACTTACCCTTAACCTTCACGAACTGTACAACATTACTCAATCACATGGCTTATCACATCAAAATAAGTCCTAGTGTTTTGGTTCCATAATCAGCACAGTCATCTTAAGACCCAATCGCTTAACCGGGAAATGCCAATTCAAAATTTCAAAGTGTACTATTTCATATCCATAAAGCCTTAGCAAATATAGACAACACATCACTTAGTAGGGATGTTGGTCACATAGGTTAAATCTCTTGAGCACTATAATGATTGTAAAAGAACTAAATAAAATTTACTTCTTGAAAATTTGTTTTCGCAACTCGTGCCCAAGGTTTTGTTTTGTTCTTAGGGTGTTGAACAAGTAAAATAATATATTCAAAAGTGGTAGTTGGAAAATTATTTCTTTGAAAGTTAACCCTGGGTTTTCAAGAAAAGAATGTGAAAACATTTCAAGAATTTAGGAGAAGCAGAAATAGTTTGCTAAAAAATTTCCATGTGAACAACACCTTGAATTCAAATCCTCCTTGGCAAACAAGGAAGTCCGGTTAGACTTGGTTCCTACCTTCCCCCTTGCTTGCCTAGGGGAACCATGGTATGTGGGCCGGATGCAGGTTGAACCAAGTTTCTCCCCAGCACCTTCCCAAATACTATGCTACTTGATGGGCACATGATTCTGTCAAGTTCCGCACCAAGTACCCACCCCTGAAACATTTCACACATGGTGTATGGTTCTGCCTTTCTTTTCCATACACTGTTCCACACCTGTTCATCAGGTCAATCATGCACAAATCCACAATATTTTACATAACAGTCATCATACTAACTTATGTCAAAAAGTACATATCCGAACAACCATCACATCATAATTCACGTTTCAATTCAGGGAGAACAAAACAATTTCTTCAGCCCAATCATATTAAACAGTTATGACCCACACATATGGTCAGTTATCTACCAACAACCATACATCATAACCAATCACTTCTCACACATTCAAGGGTATGCAACATATAAAAAATTCACGCAAGCAACTACAGCACACATATTCACATAACTTTGAACGGACTGACGTGGGGAGCCAACTCCTTCATGGGTGGATTCCCTTTCCAAATTTGGGACGCTAACAAAGTTTTTGGGGTCACTTCTACCCCCACCTTGTGCCCTTGTACCTATCGACATCCTAGTATCGCAATAGAGTTACACTTCGCATAGGATTTCACAAGCAATCCTATGACCGAAGGGATGACACAAAGAAAATCTTGACACAACATCCTAAGCACTCTCACAAGTACCCGCCTAGACCACCGTTATGTCCGGATTCATAAAGATGGCTAGGATGACACCCGAGAGTACTATTAGCTCCATTAACTTAGAGGGAAACTTGCCTCTGATACCATCTTTGTCACGACCCTCGTCCGGGGAGCACACGACCGGCACAGACCAAAGGTGGAACCCCCGGCCTGTAAGCCTACTATACTGGAACTTGACTAGTCATGCATGAGTCAAACATCAATATGCAATAAAATGAAAACTATAATTCTTATGAGCATGACCCTGCCTCTAGACTAATGGAGCTGACCTCTAGAATATTGACTTTAACATATACAACACAAATAAAAATACAATCTAGCATAACACCCACATGAACAAAATGTGGACCTTGAGGATCGAATCCTTGCTAATCCGAGACCTGTTACCTGTTTTGAATCTGTCTTGAAAAAAATTAGCAAACGAGGGGTGAGTCATATGACTCAGTGAGTGACTAACCCATCCTTGGCGTAGTAGCGAGCACCACTACGACAGGGAAATGGTGACAACCACATACATATGCAAAATGTCACGTACACACCATGCAACATATAATGTGATCAAAATTCACCAATCGCAATCCAAGCTATAGATAGATGCCAAACACAAATGATCATTCAAAAATTTTCAACTACATATCAAAGACTTCCATGAAACTCATTCACGAATCAAATTAACAGATAGTGCAATCGTTCGCACCCTTGGCAATGTTAATCACAGTATCACACATAAACAATTCTTTATGGACACCAAATCAAATCTTGATAGAGTTCATATCATAATACCAATAGCACGTCATCCAAATCAACATTTCACAAAAATGAACAATCCTAGAAAACAAATATTTGGGTGTAATGTTGGCCGCATAGGGTTTAGGTTGCTTAAGCACCATTTAGGGAAGGAAGGTTGTTGAGAATAATAACATTTTAAAATAATTAGTTTACAAAGCTAGTGTCCAAGGTTTTCCATGTAATAAAGAGCTTCAACCCTCGACTTGGTTTTCAAAAGGATAAGAAATGCAATATGTAAAGAAGGGGGTTCATACAGTAAAAAAAACTATGTGACCAACATTACCTATTCACACAAATTCCTTCCCACAAGCAAACAAGGGGTGAGGTTCAACTAGGTTCCTTCCCTCCTCCTTTGTTTACCTATGAGTTCTTAGAAAATGGGTTGGTTAAGTGTTCAACTAGGTTCCTTCCCACCACCTTCCCAATCTTACAATTCTAATGGCGCATGGTTCAACCCCGGTCCTTCCCATGCCCGCCTTAGTACCATAATAGAAGGTTAGTCCCATGGTTCAACCTTGTTCCTTCCCATGGACTACCTCATGCCACTTCACACATGGGGTATGGTTCAACCATGTTCCTTCCCATACACCACTTTATAACACACTAAATCACTCAAATCAAGCAAAAAGACAATTCCTTCATAAAGGCACCAACATACCGGGCAAAATCAATCAAAAGGGAAATACAACATCATCTCATTCATTCTATCAAGACTCTTGTTCATACACAACACATATCAAATCCACCATGTTCTTCATCCCTTGAAAATCACAATCACAATCATAATTTCAACATAATAGGTCCACACCCAATCCCAATCAAATATAAAATGTAACAACATGCCTCATTGGCCAATTCATAATGGTTCAAATCACTTAAACAATCTCATTATTAGGTCAATTTTGATTCAATCATAATTCATATTAAGTGCATGATTACAATTTCGCAATTAATTACAACACATAATTTAATCATCCCTTTTTAGGGCTAAGATAAGAAAGTCCCTCACCTTGGCCGCTTTACTTAGTAATCCCCTTGATCACTCTTGTCTCCACGGAAGTACTTGAGTCCTTTCGCATACATAGAACCAATCAATCAACTCTAATTTCATACACAATTTCGTAATTTCTCTACTTATGGCTTCCTACATCTATCTAACTTTTAAATTCATTAACCTAGCCTATGGTCATAATTTGGAAGTTTCCTTTAGATTGAAACAATTAATGAACTAGTAGGGAAGCGCTTACAAGCTCTCTCACCTCTCAAGCTCCATCCATGGAGGAGTTTTTTTTTACCGAAAATAGAAATTTCTCACCTTCCAAAAAGTTTCATCAATCATCATTCCAACCTTTGGGCATTCCGCCAAATCATCTAAGATGTCTAAACAATTCATTTGTAATCCATACATACCAACCAACTAATAAAATCTATAAATTTTTCCAAAAAAGGTAACATCCGTAACTTGTGAACCCTATGGTAGAAACATCCATATAACTCATGATTTGTGTGTTTCTTATGTTCTAAAATAGTCCTTTGGTGGTATACTATAAATGGTTAAGTGATGGAAAAGTTTTTATAAGCTTACCTTGTGAAAGTCTGAATTTAGAAGTTTGAGGGGATTGCCCAAGCTCCTTGTAGCTCAACAAGTGTGGAGGAAGCTTGAGAGAGCATTAGTGTGGTGGGAGAAAGAAAGAAAAGTGGTGGGGAGGTGAAATCTTGGTGGTTCTCCTCTTGCCCTAGGAGAGAAATGAAGAAGGAAAGAAGAAGAAGATAAAGGGAATAGGTGAAGAAGTGGTTGCGTGCATTCTGGAGGAAGGAGCAAATGGGTTTCATAAATTGGGTTGGTGATTTAAGGAAATTTGGGTATTTGACTTTTTTTTTTTGTTATGGAAAATTTGAGTTTTAATTGGATTTTCATATTTAGATATATTTATGGGTAAAAATATGAGATTTCTGAATTTTTTGGGTAGCCATAAGTGTACTAAAAATATGTGATAAATGGGCCTCTAGCAGATAAGAAATTTCTACCGGATAGAATTTTAATCTCGAAAAATTTTCAAATTTAAACTATGAGCTCACAATACTTCATATGATCACATTTGAACTAGATTATAATTTTTCTACTTAATTTTCTTATTTATTTTAATTTCTTAAATTCTTAACTCTAGAGTTTTTTAAATCTTAATATTAGCCCCAAAAATCTTATCTCATTAAAAAAAATTATTTGTATTTTCTTTAGTCAAAATATTGAACCTGAATGTCACAAATCTATCAATTTCAAATCATCCCATCAATACTTGTTTATTTATTATTTGTTGATTTATTTATTTTCAATTCCTCCATTGCGCACTTTTATTTCCTCTAAGTTTTATTTCCAAATGATGACCTTCCTTCCTCTAAAATCCAACCTATCGAATCTAAGGGTTGAAATAATGGGTTTCACAATTATAGACACACCCCGTGCATTGCACGAGTTCAAACACTAGTATATATATATATATATATATATATATATATATATATATATATTAGCGGGTCTTTGCCCCCACCCTTGGCAAATGCCCCAAGGTTCAATAAAAATAATAAATTTTTTTGGATTTTTTGGATATGTAGTATGATGAGAAATAAAATTTGTGTTATTTTATTGTTAGATAATTGATTTTAAAATTATATATTAATAAAAAATGCTTTATTTCTGTCACACCCCCAAAAACGAAAGGAGGAATGATCGGCACCGGACCCAAGAGAAAAGCCTATTGTCCGGTAAGCCATTCACACCAATCAAAATGCTTATGCTTTCTAAAATTGACAATTAAAACACAATGGAATTTTATAAAAAAATTCAACAGTCTTCCCTAAAATTTGAACATTTCCAAGTTGTGAAACAAGCTACAATCTAGACAAATAATTTATTAGAGAGCTTTCCTCTCAACCAATCTAAAATCGTTATACAATTATCTATGATATAACAAATGATGAATAAAGACCTTGCTTGTGATCAATGGAGCTATATCTAGAGGCAAAATATTTACAAAAAATGAATTAAAATACTTTATAGCCCACGCACAAACGTAGGCTCACCAAGAACACAGATGCCCGAACCACACTGAGGGAGACATGTCAAAGTTACACCTGTAGCTGATAAAGGAAGTTGAGGGGTGAGTTTTACAACTCAGCGAGCAAATAACACTTACTATGACAGGAAGAGAACAAACCTGTACGCACGAATTTTTGGCAAACCATTTCACGGTTGTATTTGCTAACAGAAATATTATAAATGATAATAACATATAAACTTTTGAAACTAAAATAATTATGATTTCTAAATGAGAGTGCCTTTCAAAATCTTATCAGAGTCATGTCAAAATCAGATAGAGAGACCACTTCCACAAAACTAATCAGAACAGACATGAGCAACTAGGCTCACGAATACAAATCCAATCCATGTGTGTTGGCCAGCATACGGGGCTACCAACACCCCTGCTAGCTGGGGTTCCAAGGTGCACCAAGGGCTAAGGATACTGCGTTAGCTGCAGCGTTCAATATCAAATGGATTTCCCAAAAATATTTCAAATAAATATTAATATAAATTTACAAAACACGGCATATGTATATTTTGAAATCACGGAGTCAGGATTACATAGTATTCACAATTTTCTAACTGAAGTAGTAGTCCATATGAATGATTTTCAAATCATAAATCTAAACATAATCATTGAACTAATATCTTCCCAATAGCAATTTTATGGAGAATCAACTAAATTGTTTAAAATCAATAGGAGGATAGGTTCACGACCAAATTTGTAGAAGGTATGTTATAGAATAATAATTCATAAAAAGCAGCAGACAAATATATCAAAATACCAATAAATAAAGAGAGTTTATCAAGTAGCGAGCGAAAGAGAGAGGGAGTCAAAGAAATTCGGTTTGTTCCCCATACTGTTCTTATAGGCTAAAAATGTAATACCCGAGGGGTATTTTTAGAATCAGGTCAATTGTGTATAGTAAAACTTAGCATGGTCATTATTTGGAGTTGGAATGTAAGGACAAAATAAATAAATAAATAAATAAATGAAAAATAAAAATAAATAATAATTTTGTGTATACATATAGATAAATGAAATTAAATAGGAATTTATGGGATAATATGAAATTGATAAAGTTGTGAAATTGAAGTTAAGAATTTTGGCTAAAGAAAATAAAAATAAATTTTTTTAGAGTAAAATAAAATTTTTGGGATATAATTAAAGTTTTAATAGTTTTAGAGTTAAGAATTTAAGAAATTAAAATAAATATGAAAATTAGGTAGAAAAATTATAATTTTGTTTAAAAGTGGTCATATTAATTATTCAAAGCTTATAGTTTAAATTTGAGTATTTTTCGAAAATAAAAATTATACTGGGTAGGAAATTTTCATCTGCAAGACACTCAATGACAGATATTTCTAATAGGCTTATGATTAGCCAAAAATTTCAAAATTTTCCTATTCTTACCTACAAATAAATATAGTTAAGAGAATCCAATCAAAACTCTATTTAACCCTACCCCGAAAGTTGTAAATTGCCCAAAATTACCCTTAAATCTCCTACCCAATTAATGAAACACTTTTGTTTTACTTCCAGCACTTCCTGGAGCACGCACCAAGCCATTTCCTCTCTTCTCTTCATCTTCTTCTCTTTACTTCTCATTTCTTATGTGCTAGGGCAAGGAAGAAAGTGATGAATCCTCCACATCTCCCTCATTTTCCTGCTTCCTCCTACCAAGTCAAGACTCCTACAAGCATCCACCACCATTGTGGAGCCTCAAGGAGCTTGTGCAACTTCTCCAAACTTCCATTTTCGAATTTCCTTAAGGTAAGCTCCAAAAATCATGCCTCCTCCTCTTAAATCATGATTTTCTTGTTGGAATGAGTTGCTAATGGGAAGTATATCAACCTAAGACTCTTTTGGAACATAGAAAACACCCCAATAAGGATTTCTTTGGAGGATTTTAACCTAGGGTTCATGTTGGACGAATTTTTGTGAAAATTTTTAGAATTTTTTATTTCTTTGAAATTGTTGATATGTATGAACTCTAAATGATATGTTTATGCATTTTAGATGATTTGGAAGAATGCCCAATGATTGGGATGGTGATTTATGAATTTTGTAGAAATGAGTAAAATTTTTATATTTGGCAAAAACTCTCCGTTGATGGAGCTAGATGGT
Organism: Senna tora; assembly: GCA_014851425.1. NCBI lineage: Eukaryota > Viridiplantae > Streptophyta > Magnoliopsida > Fabales > Fabaceae > Senna > Senna tora. The sequence goes on along the minus strand of CM026265.1, from coordinate 24,188,784 downwards.
GTGCAAGCTTTTGAATATGATTTCTTAAAGTAAAATTTATTTTGAACTAAAACCAACTCCCAAATGATGACCATAGCTTAGGTAGTGGAATTTAGGCATTGATATGTGTAGAAGTGGAAAATTGGTTAATATGGAGTTTATGGAAAGTTAGCTACACACATGTGTAGATAAGTAGTTTAATTGGTGTGGTTCTATTTCTTAGGACTCAAGTACTTCCTTGCAGACAAGAGTGCTCAAGGGTTAGTAAGTAAAGCGACCAAGGTGAGGGACCCTTCCATCCTAGCCCCAAGGGTTGTATGATAACCTTGATTTGTGGGCTTGTTTATACGTGAATGTTTGTAAATATTTAATTTTATGCTTGCTAGTAATACTCTGTCATTATATTGGCGATTGCTGGAATTTTGTACAATGAATTGTTTGTGATTGTTAAAGTGGAAATATGGTGGATCAAGTACATATGGGTGACATTGAAGAATTCCGCACACATATGTGCTTGACCCGAGAATTATGGCAATAACATGTATGGTACCAAGGGTAAGGGCTTTCCATCGGGTCAGGTTCGGAAAGTGCCTTCATGTTGGCATTTCGTTGGGTAATGTTCGAAATTGCCTTCATGTATATATATACACTTGTGGATACTCTGTTGAGTCGGTCTGGAGTATGCCACCATTACTAGTTGGTTAATCCGTTGAGTTGGTCCGGATTGAACTAAGCGGGCTTCCCGAGATGATGGTCCGGAAAGTGCCGATGTAGATGGAAACCTCGGCGGGTTGGTGCTGGGGTGCGCCACCGAACACAACATTCCATGGAGACAGTCCTAGAATGGGTCGTGTGCCTATGCGTATCGATGTAAGATACCGAGCGTATAGGTACTCAACATTAGTGTAAACCCTCAATGTCATTGGTATGCACTATGACTAGATTTCCTTTTCTTCGAACATGCCATGACGATGGCCAGTATCCTCACGTGACGTCAAGACAAAGCTATTTTCTTAAAAAGGTCATGACATCGATTGTTTTCTTGACGCGGCATCGAGGAAACCTTGTTTTTAAATTACTATATTTCAAATTCAACCAACCATGACGATGGGTTAAGTCTTATAGTACATCGGGATAGATAGGGAGGACCGACACGTCACGGCGGCAACAAGGTAAGCAAAGGTACGTAAGTTTGGCGGGTGAACCGCAGTTGGATTTTAATCTATGTTCGGTGTTTCTCGATACACGCATGTCAAAATGAATGATTAATGTATGTTGTGTTACGGTTAAAGTGGAGTTTGTACATGTTCTATTGCTTGAGAACAATTATATAATTATCAAAGATGAATAGAAGTGTATGCGTATGTGAATGTGGTTTATCCCCTTCCCGGTCGTAGTGGTACCCGCTATTACGCCTAGGATGGGAGAGTCACTCACTTAGTCGTTGACTCACCCTCTAGTGGTTTACTTTTTCAGATACAGGTACCGGTCAGACTTCCACGTCGGCTTAGTGAAGGCGACGTTTTGCTAGCACTCACATTCTATCTCTGTGGGTGGCTTTGATTTTATTTTGGATATTATAATGAATTGATTACACTTTGTGGTTATTATACTCTAGACTTGTCAGCTGCACATACTTAAAGACAGGATTCTTTTGGGGGACGTATTATTATTATGTATACGAATTTGCATGTGAATAGGATATGTTACACACCGGAGTGTGTGGCAACGTGTATGACATATATATATTATATGTGTTTGAGTATACATATAAACTGAAGCAACACATGGCTGTAGACTGTAGGTGTAAGATAGGCCACACAGGAGATGTGAGCCATATATATTGATAATGTGTGTACGCGAATGGGAATGATAGTTAAATGAAATAGGTGTTAAGGCTAACAGACTCAGGGTTAGGCCCTCTGTCTGTGCCAGTCACGTTCCTCCGGGTGGGGGTTGTGACAAAAAATCACCAAAATGCATAAGCTAGGTAAGCATCAGTGTACGGTAAGCATCATCCACTCACCGATAACCCAAGCAGAGAGGGTGCACTTTCAGAGTTCTCCAATCAAGCTTCTATGCTTTGAGCATCCTTGGAGGATTCTAAAATTTATGAAAGTCATAGAATGTTACTCTCACTTTCAATTAATTTATCAACATTCCTTATTCAAATCTTTCTCAAGCCCCCTCCTAATATCTTTAACAGTCTCTAAGTTTTTACCTTGTGGTCCCGAGTTTAATAATCTCTTCACTTTAGTCCTTTACACTTATTATTATTATTTTAAAAATAGTCTTTACACTTCTAAAATTATCCAAGTTCATGTAGAATCTCTCTTGGCATTGAAATATGTTAAGAAGACCAAAATCTATGGAAATTTTCATTTATTTCTCATACTTTCCAAAATTTTGATTTGGGTCTGTGGACACTGCATTTTGTCCAACCCAAAATTGAGCAAAAGTAATAATAAAGGTAAAATAAAATATTAATAAATAAATATAAAAATGGAAAAATATATATGGATAACAAAAAAAGGAGATGAAGGAAGGATAGAAAGAAGAAAATTCGAGATTAAGGGCCGCGACGCATAAACTCGTACGTCGCGACCCTAAATCACAACCCGTCGCGACGTAGGACCATATACATCGCGACGGTTGTAGCATGTACGATGGATCAGATCTAATATCAGGTGCCCGTCGCGACGTATAAACTCGTACGTCGCAAACCCCACGTCATAAATGACCAGATCTGACGAATCCAATCAGAATTGAAATTGGGTACCCGTCGCGACGTATAAATTCGTACATTGTGACCCCCACGTCATAAATGACTATATCTAACAAATTCAATCAGATCTGGGATTGGGTACCCATCACGACATATAAAGTCGTACGTCGTAACCCCCAAGAAATAAATGGCCGAATTTTTTTCCCGGAATGATCTTTTCCGACCCCTATAAATTGGAGGCCCTAGTGCAGGCGTCGCGACTCGGCCCCTTTGTGTGTTTGAGAACCACCCCTGTTGTTTTTCCGAAAACTTGTTGTACGGGTCATGATGTATCCTTTTATACGTCGCGACCCCCTTGTTTCAAAAGCAGAGGGTCGCGACGTATATTTTTGTAGGTCGCGACCCCCTGACTTTTCATGGCCTCGGGATTGGAAGCCGAGGCCAAGGGTCGCGACCCATCCTTTTGTAGGTCGCGACCCTCTGACCTTTAGGGGCAGAGGTGTTTCTCTTCTTTATTCTTGTATTTTATTAAAAAAAATCATTTTGCATAAACATGTGTAACCTAGTGCCACCAAGGAGCCTTTGCTTCTATAGGAGCACTAGTATTCACGCCATTTGGGCGCACTGCCTGATGAGCTTTCACACACACACACTTTTCTCAATCTTGTTGCTTGTTTGTAATGCATGGTAGATAGGTGCCGAGGGGCCTTTGTCTCTTTAGGCACGTTGCACTGGGAGGTCATTTGAGTCTTTGCTTGATGAGCCTCCCCTCACTCACACACTTACATAGCCACACGAACTACGTGGACTTTGATTCCTCTTTGAGGGTACATAGGCCCTAGGCTCTTATCCTAGGTCAAGTTCACCTTTATTTTATTCTTTGTTTGTGTTTATATTCTTTTCCAATTTTTAAAGGCCGAACGATTTAAATGTTAATTTTTGGGGTAACCGTCTTCGGACGGGGGAAGAGGGGTGCCTAACACCTTCCCCTCAACTGAAGCGGACTCCCGAACCCAAATATTTAAAATCCCAATTTTTACTTGAGTTTTCAAATCACAGTTTTCTCTTTTTCTAGTTTCAATGAAAAACTTTGTGGCGAGTCCATTGAGAGCGCGGTCTTCACAGGGCCTTAATCCACCAAATTATGATTTTCATCAGTTTCTTTCATTTTTCACTCCTATCTCATTATTTTCATCATTTAATTTTATTCTAAAATTTCTATTCATCCCAAGATAAATTATTCCATACTTCAAGTTCTTATATTTTACTCCAAAAATTTCCAAATCATCATCTAATTTACAAATTCATTGTTTGAGTTAGAAATCACCTTTAGGAGCTAGATTTTGACAAACAATAGAAGTAGAAAAGCTTCTCAACCCAACAATTAGGGGTTTAGAGATCACAATCTAAAATCTCCCACTTTGAACCTTGGCTTGTTCACAACTAACAAAAATGGAACAAATATGGAGTTCAAATGAGAATAAGAGGAAGAATGAAGCTTCAAAGGCACAAAATGGAACTCAACTCACCTCCTCTACCATTTTTGAGAACCAACAAGATGGAAGAGTGAAGAAGAATGGGGGAACTAGACAAAGTGGAGTCTTTCTTGCTTAATCGGAGGCAAACGTTGGCCCGCGGTGACTTGCCGGTGATGTTTCTGGCGATGATTTTCGGCAAGGATGTAAGTGGAGAATGCTTGATTGATTAATAAAGGGAGAGGGAGAAGAGGAAGGAAAACACGAAGGGGGTGGGGGTGGGCTTACGGGAGGAAGAAAGAAGGAATAGGAAAGGAAGAAAGAGAAAAGAAGGAAAAAGGAAAGGAAAAGAAAAGGAAAAAAAGAAGAAGATATTTTTGAAATATGCAAACTTAGTATTTAATTGGGTACATAGAATTGATCTTTTATCCCTCAATAATTTTTGTAAAATAAAGAATAGTTCCCAAAAATAATTTAGTCATCAAAATTATTTTATTTAGGTCACTTATTTTATACTAAGTTAATTCTCTGAATGCCACGTAATACTGGGTGATTACAATTTTAGTATTTGGACAAAAATCATTTCTCAAGGTTATCTTGGCATACGAGATCTAATTGTTCTTTAAATGATAAGATGCTAGATGCTAGTTAATTGCATTATAAAATTAGAAAGGCTCTTTATATTAGTAGTGTTATATTTTGGAATTTTGTCCATATGCAAATAAATTGCATAATTATTGTAACTGTCATTTTTGGTTTAGACAATTCTAAGTTGAAAATAAGGACAACAAGGGTTCATAACCTTGGGGGACTTGTCCTTAGGTAGAAACCTAGGTGCCTACGTACCCTTGTGAAGGGATCAAAGTCCATGTAGTTCGCCGTGTTAACGTCCGGAGGAGCCATTAGGCAAGGTAATTACCTGTATGGGGCCGTCTGTGGCTAGGACGTGTGTAAGGTACTCCGGCCGGGCGAGTCACCCGTTAGAGGTTGCCTTAGATACTGAGAGAGCAGGGGTCTGTTAGAACTGCTAGGAGCCTTGTTGATGGGGAACACTGGGATGGAGATATGTTCGTCGATGACGGAGCTCGGTGATGCCGTGGGCCAAGCTCTGAGGCTAACTAGGAGGTGTATGTGCTCAGAAAGCTAAGTCTAGCTTCAGTGTATTCAGAGCCTATTTTCTTGAATCTTTCTGACTTTCTTCCTCTTCTTGAGTCCCTTGGGTGTGGGCCTTTTATACCAAGTGTGGGGGAGGACGTGGTCGACCCACGTTCCTGCCCGTCTTAGGCCGTCCCACGATACTTGGAGGTTTCCCACATCTCTTGGACGGGAGCTCAAGGGGAGGAACGTGGGTACCGGCCACGTAGGAGGTGAATGCATGGTGCCACGTATCACTGGTGTGAGCTCTTGCAGCCCTTCTAGAAGCTCAGTGCCACGTGTCCCTAAGGGGAATATTCCATAATTAAATGAGTCCCCCAAGTCTACAGGTGTCGGGCGCCCGTGGACTTAAGTTTCTTTTAGCAAGCTACTTAGGAAAATTTCCCACTTGTTGCCTTTTGTCAAACGAGCCCATTTGCAAGTTGGTCTGGCCACCTTGGTCGGTCGTTCGATTGAAGAGGTTTTGCGTATCTCTTCCTAATTTCCTTAGAGAGAGCAGGGATGTCGAAGATGCCACGCGTCTTGATCTAGGCAGTTGACTGCTTGACTTCCTTAGCAAGTTTTTTGAGCCGTCTCTGCAGAAAGTGCGCATCTTTTCGAGGAGAAGTCATCATTGTGTAGAGGGGAATTTTCTGAAGTGCCCTCTAGGGGTGTGCGGAGGAAACTCAAATGCCAAGGGTATTTTGGTCATTTGGGATGTCTTTGATTGAGCAGACTCATCCGCAGGCTGTGGCCAGAAGGAAACTTTGTGTGGTTCTGCCTTTTGAAGAAGCGAGTTGTTGTTACCGCCACGTGTCATGGTCTGATTAATTTCCATACCTTTGGGTGACTTGTAGCCATTTTTCTTCATTTAATGCGGGTGTGTTTCCGAGGATTTCCATCGCCTTCATTACGGATTTTCCGTAAAGGCCCTTTGATATCTTCGTGTGACCACACCAATTACAATGGAATAACACAACTCTAGTTTTCTTATCAGCTCGAGTTGGGAATTGTACCTCTATCAATTCTTCCAACAAACCATAGTATTCACACTCTAATTCACCATAGTTTGTACCCTTAATAAACACTCCATTATTCATGGTGGATTTTGTTGAGTTGTAGGAAGATGTGTGAAGCCTATACCCATTGATAAAATATTGAGGCCAAGTCTTTACAAATCGAGATGGTCCATATACTAAATATCTAATACGAGTATCATCTACCATATTCTCCAGTGCAAGAACCTGAGATTAAGAAAGTATAGTCAATGGAATAACCTTGGATATACAATTTTCAAAACAAATGTCTTAACATATATGTAGTTTTTTGAACCTACATATTCTTTGAACCATTTGGTGAATTCACAGGTGGTTGTAGTTTCTATCTCCTCATTTGTTATTTGAGGAAATTTCAAATGAATTTGTTCTTCAAAAATCCTACATTTTGATCATTTGAGTTAGTGTATAATGAATAATTATCACTAAACTTAAAAAAATCTAAAAATTGACAAACATACTGGCGAAATGGTTGGATTTCATCACAATTGAGTATAATATATAAAAAGGCCGCATTATATTCATCATCTGACAAAGTCCGATTTTTCTCTTTTCCAGATGGACGACCAGGATGAGCAAATATAGAAAGACACCCATCAGGACAGTCAACTTCACCTCCATCATCATTTCGATCCACTTTATTAAGCTTAGTTTGGACGTCAGACTCAAAATAATGAGAGCAAAACGTGGAAATTTCCTCGATGATGCATGATTCACAAATTGAGCCCTCCACAAGGGATTTATTCATGACCTTCTTCTTCAAATGATGCAGAAACCTAAAAATTCATTCACATCTTAATATGGTATTAAATAATTGAACTTTAAAATTATTTACTCAAACACATTTTATATTGACCTTTCAAATGGATACATCCATCGAAATTGAACTGGTCCACTGACTCTTGCTTCATATGGTAGGTGAATTGGAAGGTGTTCCATGGAGTCAAAGAAACCAGGAGGAAAAATCTTTTCTAACTTGCAAAGAGTTACAACAATGTTTTGTTCAAGCTATTCCTTTTTATCCTTTTGTATTGTTGTTGAACAAAGAATTCTAAAAAATAGACTCAGCTCCATCAAAGCATTCCAAATAGGTTCAGGCAACAAATCTCTGAAAGCAATTGCAAGCAATCTTTCTAAGAATACATGACATTCATGGATCTTCATCCTAGATAACTTGCAATCTTGCATGTCAACGCATTTAGATAAATCTGAAGCATATCCATCCGGAAGCCTCAAACCTTTTACCCACTCGCACACCAACTTCCATTGATCCTTTGATAACGTGTATTATGCTTTCAGCTTCAACATCTTTCCATCACCTTGGTCAATCAATTCCAACTAAGGCCGATTACAATGTTTGCTTATGTCTTTTCTAGCATTTACATTGTCTTTTCTCTTACCCTTCACATCCATTATAGTATTGAATATATTGCCAAACACATTCTTCTCAATATGCACAACGTCCAAATTATGTTGGACCATGTTTGTATTCCAATAAGGCAAATCCCAAAATATAGATCGTTTAGTCCAATTATGTTGGCGAGAAAATCCATCCAACTTGTTACCGTCAACTTTTCCATCAACTTTGGTACATTACAAACTCTCTCCAATAAATCATCACTAGAGAACCTTCTAGGCATAGGAGATTTCTCAATATGATCTTTACGAAATAACTTTTTATCACGCCGAAAAGAATGGGTTACTGGAAAATATTGATGAGGAAAATCAAAGAATGTTGGCTTATGCCCTTCGTTCAAGTAGAAAGCTTTACTCTTTTCCATGCAAATTGGGCACGACATAACACCATGTGTGCTCCAACCAGACAACATGCCATAGGCAGCGAAATCACTAATAGTCCACAACAATGATGCTCGCATTTGAAAGTTTTGCTTAGTGGAAGGATCATATGTTAGTGCACCAACCTCCCACAATTGTTTCAACTCGTCAATTAAAGGTTGCAAGTACACATCTATCTTTTGCCCAAGGTTCCTTTGACCCGGAATGACAAGAGTTAAAAACATGTAAGGGGTTTTCATGCACATCCCAGGGGGAAGTTTGAATGGTGTAACAATTACTAGCGAACATGAATATGGGTGTGCAGATTGTCCAAAAGGAGTAAACCCATCAGATGATAAACCTAACCTAAAATTTCGAGGCTCTGATGCAAAAGAGGGATGACATTGATCAAAATCTTTCCATGCCTCACCATCACTTGGGTGGTACATAACCCCTTCATCTCATCTATTTTTATGATGCCATGTCATGTGTTCCGTGGTCTTTCTTGACATATAAAGCTTTTGTAACGTTGGCGTTAATGGAAAATAACGCAAGGTCTTATAAGCTATATCTTTTGTATTTCTATCATCTCTTCTTCTAGGTTTGTAGCGAGCATGACCACACACTAAGCATTCCCTTCTTTCTTTGTTCTCTTTGTAGTATAACATGCAGCCACTCTCACATGCATCTATCTTATCATACTTTAGACCGAGTTTTCCAACCATTTTCTTTGTCTTATAGAAATTGGTTGGCAAATTTGCATCATTAGGCAACAACTCGTTTACAAGCTGCAAAATGCTATTAAAGCATCTTTCACACAAGTTATTCTCAGATTTAATGTTCAACAACCGTGAAACTGCTGATAATGGAGTATGATTTGTACATCCTTCATATAATGGTTCATCAGCAGCTTTTAGTAGGTCATAAAATTGTTGAGCATCTTGATTTGGTGGTACATCAACATCTAAATTCATGTTAGAGTCAAAATCAGGTCCAGCTACATCTAGAATCATAGTACGATATGGGTTCGGTTCATCAACTTCTACATCGACAACCCTTTCAACATCATCAAACATTATCCCTTGCGTCATTCTCGATGCCAACCTTTTCGATTTCATCGTGATGCAAAAAAGGCTCCCCATGCCATATCCATTGGTAGTAGTCAGGGACAAAACCATGTCTATAAAGGTGATCCTTTACTATTTCTACATCAATAAATTTTCTATTGTCACACCTTAAACAAGGACATCGTATTTGGCCATTAGACCCTAAGTTTTTCTCTAACAATACATATCTTATAAATTGGTCGACTCCATCAACAAACTCGTCATTCAATCATTTCCTACTATGATGACACATATTATACATCCACATACGATCGGCCCTCATGTCGTATAGACAAAAAAAATTGTCTGCAATAATCAAGCCTAAAACACCTGACAATATAAAATAAAATATTTTTAGTGTTATAACATGAAGCTTAATTCATGGTATGTGAGTGTGATTGTTGTGAAAGGTGGATGGTTAACCTACACTTATAAGCACCTAATGATAACTACACAGCATATAAACACCTAACAATGCCTAACTAAACATTTCTTCTTTTAAATATATAATTTCAAGCAATGAAAAGATTAAAAAAACCAAATAAATCTAAAACTTGTCACTAATGTTTAAATAGTTAGGGATATGCATTAAACATAGAGAAGCACCAAAATAGAGCCAAGTGAACCAACAATTTATTCACCCATGTTCAAGTACTTAGAGACATTCTTTTAAAGACCGAAAGATAGCAAAATATCACCAAGCAAACTAACCAGTAATTTTTGCCAACTATATTTAATCACTTAATAAAGCAACAAAGTGGAACAAAATAGCACCTAATAGAATTAACATTTTTTACCACAATATTTAATCACTTAATAATGTGCTTACAAAAAAGAAACAAATCATAATTTAACAACACCAACACTTTAATCCAACCTTACAACACACGTCAGCACATAAATTAATGTTTAAGAAGACAAAAATGTGTCCAGATACAATCCATCAAAACAGCATCCCAAACCAACATGTTAAGGGATGAAAAGGAGACAAAACATACCAGTAGGCAGAATCCAACACAATAAAAATATTATGTTCTTTTGTTAAAAATTGAGACCCACGGTGACAAGAAATTCTAAGAGTGCAAGATCTGAAATTGAAAAGAACTTACTTAATTACATGCACCAGTGTAATTTACTATGTTATCTTATTACTTTAGAAGAATAGAAGTCAAACATAATCTTTAAGTTCTGCAAATTTTGGTTAACAATATTGATTTAAACAAAAATATGAACATATCCAACACAACAAAAATATTATGTTCTTTTGTTAAAAATTGAGACCCACAGTGACAAGAAATTCCAAGAGTGCAAGATCTGAAATTGAAAAGAACTTACTTAATTACATGCACCAGTGTAATTTACTATGTTATCTTATTACTTTAGAAGAATAGAAGTCAAACATAATCTTTAAGTTCTACAAATTTTGCTTAGCAGTATTGATTTAAACAAAAATATGAACATCATTAAAACATCAAAATAAAACTTTTCACTTAATTTCATGACTTCAATCAAATGTAAGGGGTGCATTTCAACTTATATCCTTCAATCAATGCGTTCCTATATTATATATGCACGATATTCTCGTTACATTTTTTTTTTGTGACTTGCCATTCCAAAATGTTTCATTCACATTGTAATTTGTATCACTTTTTAATTCAAGTAATTGGCGTTGAAATTTCTGAGTTTGACATCATAGCATAATTACAAGTTTTCATTAAGGTATGGGATGAATGCCTTGTACAAGTACATTTGATGATTCTGCACATGCTGTGTTATTCTAAATTATATCTTCAAATATATATTATGCTTTGATATCATCAACAGTTTCTCTTTTTTCTTTGTAAATAAAAAAAAGTAATAACTAAAAAAAAGAATGACAAGAGACATATCATAAATGTAAGTAGGTAGGAGAAATAATGATTTTTGAGGAAGCGAGACCAAGTAACATGCTTGGTGTTGAGTACTCATTATTATGCATTTAAAGAAAAAAGTCCATTGTTCTTCCCCTTCTCCATCATCTATGCCCATAAGAAATTTATTGGAAGAAACCTATTCTTATTTATATATACTTTAATTATTCAATCTCTAAAATTTAGAAATTTATAACTTAATATTTAAGTTTTTTTTAATTCATTGTTAGGATTAAAATACACATGTAAGTAAAAATAAACTATATATATACACTTTATTTACTCATAATAAATATATGTTCCTACTATTTGATTTTAAACCTTCTCATCATCAATAAAAAAATTTAGGGCATTTTTATTTCTTGTGGTATGCGTACAAGTATTCCAACTAATTCCTTTCCTCACATATATATTAGTTTCACATGAGAAGTTGTTTCTCCTTTGATTCTCATGAGGAAGGCGACAAGAGGCTCGAAGCCATTAAGGTTCCAAGAAGCCACAGAGCAATACATGAGACAAAATTAATCAAAAGAAAAAGCTTTTTCTTTCTTTCTTTCTTTCAGGTTCTGTGTATATCAGATTTGGGGTCCAAGCTATTTCTATCTATTTGGGAATGATTAATTTATACACACAGAGACACACACACATGACTTCCCAAATAAATCGACCTAGAACCCTTTGTTTCCCCTATTATTTGTCTTTATATTCTTATTCTACAGCCCTAATCGAAACAAGAACTGAAGCAAACAAAAGAAATCAAAACAAGAACCGAATCAAGCAAAAGAAATCGAACCAAGAAAAGGAGAAGAAATCGAACCAGGAAAGAGGAAGAAATTGAACCAAGAAAGAGAGAGGAAATCTCGTTCACGGCAGCTTCGGTCCCTCACGGCGGCGGCTCTCCCTCACGGTGGCGTCGTCTCTCAGCGTTAGCTCTCACTCTCGAGTCTTGCTTCTCAACGTCTCTTTGCTTCCTCAACTGTGCGCTATTAGATTAAGGTAAATGTGAAAATTGTTTTAATTATTTTAATTGTATTATGATGGATAAATAAAACGGAGGGAAAAAAAGAGGGAATAAATTTGGTCTTAAAATTAAGAGGGAATGATGATGACAATATTTTTCGCTCCTTCTGACGGAATTTTTTTACGGACCCATGCCCGTCAAAAAAATTATTTGAATAAGTACATTTTTTGACGATTTTTTTCAGTCAGAAATCCCTCATTAATTTAATGTTTTGATGATCTATTTTTGTCCGTAAAAAAAATTCCGTCAAAAAATTGACTTTTTCTAGTAGTGAACTTTTGGAGAGTACTCATAATGAAAACTAAATATTTAATGGAAGTATGAAATTTTACATAATATAAAGTATGATGATAAATAGGAGAAATTATTATTGTTGTTATTATTACATATGAGATGTTTTTGTTGCAATGTTGAGCTTCCACACTCATTGTAATTATTTTCAACATCCTGGATGTTAACTCAAGTCTTATTTGTGATTATGTTAGTGATTTATAATATAAGGAGTTATCTAAACATGAGATTAGTTTTAGTGAAATCTGATTTTTTCCCCTTATTAAGGAAGATTTTAAATGTATGATATATGTTAGTCATGTTATAGGACTATTGATGATACTCTCATAGTCATGGTCAAACTTGTGGAATCATTAGACACCTAGATACGTCACGGTACTGGTGAGTGGATACTGCCTACTGTACATTCTTTTTACCTACCATAAGCATTTTAATGATTTTAGCCTAATAGTCTAGAATGGGGAACAAACCAAGTTTCTACAACTTTTCTCTCATTTCATATTTAGTTGATGAACTCCATTTACCTTGTAGATATTTTGAACTAAATCAAGTTTGAAATAATTTTGAAAAGTTTATCATTCTATACGATCTTTCTTCAATTTGGTTTTGTTCTGCATCAATTAATCTTATCTTCACCATGATTTGATCCAAAACAAAATGGTTTGAAGCTCTTATGAGACTTGATTGTTGAGAAATATTTGTTCAATACTGAAAGTATGATTTGTTATACAAAAATTAACCGTATCCATTTCTGTTTCAATTCAAGGATTTGTATTTTCTTATTATTTGACTGTGTGATTTGATGACTTGATATTAATATTTATCTAAATGATTTTTTGGGGAAGCCATCTGATATGGAACCCTGCAGCTAACGCAGTATCGTTAGCCCTTGGTGCACTTGGAACCCAGCTAGTAGGGATGTTGCTAGCCCCATGTGCCGGCCAACACACGTGGATTGGATTTGTATTCGCGAGCCTTGTTGCTTGTCACGACCCTCGTTTACATGACCGTGACTGACACAGACACAGGGAATACCCCTATGCCTGTAAGCCTTATCACCAAATTGACAGAATATCTATTATTGAAAATACATTCACATGCACAATAATACCATGGCTACACTGAAATGGTGGCCTATCCTAGTCAAACAAATCCACGTCCAGTGCCGCTTCAGGATATAGATATAGGAAAACACATAATATATATAACATGTGTACTGGCTACACATCCGAAGATGCTGCCTATCCTTTTCACATGCAACAGATATATATATAGATATATATATATATATATATATATATTTTTTGAAAACAAGTTTTCCTTGTATCGCAATATAACTAATCCTGATCTTTAAGGTGTGTGAAGCTGACAGTTCTAGATTTAGTAATACAAACTAATTTGGGTACGTCTACCCTTTACTTTATGCTACAATGATAAAGTAAATTAAATTACAATTACAATTTATTCATCCACATGAACAAGTTGTGGGTCTTGGAAAGTTTTGCTTGTCCCTCATTCCACCGAGACTTCTTCCACCTGTACTTAACCTGTCCCTGGTAGTAAAAATGAGGTGTGAGTCTTAACCACGCGACTCATTGAGGACTCTCCCATCCTCGACACAAGGCGAGTACCATAGCACTGGGAATGGGAGTCATACACAACCACATGCAAAAAAAATTGGTTATTGTTAATTAGCATACATTCCTGGTGCTCACACAACAACAGATATTTCACCGAACCACTCACATGCATTTAACAGATATAAGCATGCAGCAATTTATTCCACATCATCAATCAACAAGTAAACATGTAGCATAAAGTGTCGGCTTTTACTTACCGGTCTTCTCACGTTCAGCATGTTTGAATCAAGCTAGACATTATGGTGATGTAATCCTATACGTCGCCACTACGCTGCACAATCAGCAATTATATGCAAACACAGACAATTTGTAGATACACACAGATACTGTCGCATAGCTCTACTTAATTTCCCCCACTTTGGGGTATCTACCAGCCACCACGTGGCTTTTCTAATTCGAACCCGTGCACTAGGGTTGCTGGCCACCATGTGGCAAAATATACTTAACCCATTCACTTGGGTACTGGTCAGCCCATGACAATTCTGTTAATCAACCACAATCAACTTCTATCTATCAAACAACTGTCCCATAGCCACCAAGTTGCATGTCCTGACCCCTCGCTGCGGGGCAATAACCGCGGTATTATCATAGCTTGAGCCCACTTGTCCATTACCCAACCAGGCCACAATGGTGGGCACGACACGACGTCTCAAAACATGGCCACTGACACACCTGGACCAACTCAACAGGGTGATTTCTCTTTTACAAGATCAGGCTCACGGTTCACCGGTAGGTTTCTCCCATGTCTCCTTATCTTAGTCTCACATATTAATATGATTCTTTGTATCTTTCCCGAAGGATCAACAATTCCTCTCCTTCTTAAAATGGACAAGTATCCTCTACAGGATATAACTCATATACCCGTCCAGATGCACTCTCTGAGCCTCAAGCTATCATCATAGCAATATAAATCCTTTCTTATCCTATTGCCAGGATAGAGCAATGACCATCGTCATGGTGATTAAAAAAACTGAGGTCTCAAGTGCCATCGAATGTTGTTCTAGTCGATGTCTCACATGGCTAGCATAACCAAATCGAAAACCCACCAATAACTCCTTTTGCAAGATTATAATCTAAGTCACCATCGTGACGAGTTTTCAAAATAAAAGCTTAGTCCTTCCGTACAAGGGCTCTTGCCACCATCCTGGAAAAGATTTAATAAAATATTCATCATGCCTCTGGAGTGTATGAGTTGGATTTGTAACACACCAATCATAACAAACAATTATACTCTACTCCTATATCTTCCGATCCAAGCTACTTTCCACAACCTATTTTCTAGTTCTTTTATTCTTTTAGCATTCTATACCTCTAGCTAACACATACCAGAAAAACAGAGAATATACATACTCATGTAATCCACATAAGCATACAACCCTAGGAGCAGAGATGAAAGAGCCCTCACCTTGGCCAACCTTCCATGCAATCCTCTCCTGTAACTTAAGTCTCCTCGGAGTTCCAGTTGCACTCTATTACGTGCCGTTGTTCTTATAAGAACAACATTTACTTCATTAAGGTTATTACTTAGCTTAACTTGTTATTTATCTCTCCATTACTCTCACATGTAGTCCATGGTTGCCACAGAGTCAAGCTCTTGGTCTTATTGGACTTCTCTATCCCAACTTATACGTACCCTTCCTCGGACACTTGACTTACTCGAATTTGAGTATTAGACCTCTATCTAACATGGATTTGAGTATTTGACCTCTATCTAACTTGTATTCGCATCTAAGGAAGCTTATCTAGCTTGGTTGGAAGGAATCCAAATTTTAAGAAGGTCTAAGCATTTTGATTCAACTTGTGTTCCTACTTGGTTTCTAAGAAATCTAGTTTCTAAACCTCAATATACCTCTAATTTATCCTACTTAAGGTTTCTTCATAATTATGAAGGAAGGAGGTTGCAAATTTTTACAAATTTGACTCCATTGTTCCGCAAGTTCCCACTCTTGAGGAACAAGAAGGTACTTAAAATAATCCTTGATTTTTGGTAGCATACTTAGATTATTCCCGGGTGTTTAAGATCGAAGAGAGGAGGTTTAAAACTCTCAACGTCACCCTTAAGTGTATTTGGGCAAACTGAGCAGGGACTTGGCACGTTAGCATCAAGGTTCAACCTTAGAAACTTCGGGCCAGCTCTTCACGGGTCTTGTTCAGCTAATATTTCAACCATAAAATTTCAATAATACCAATCCTAGCCTATTTACTCAAATCCAAGCTCAATCCAAATTATCAACAATTTCCCCAAACTAGAAATAATTAGAATTTCAACCCCAAATCCTTCCGAATTCGAATTTGGGCAAATCTGAGAATATAATCTCGATTCTTGTAATATCCGAGATAATTATTTTAGTTATTATCATTATTATTAATTTATTTTTCTTTGGGAAAGAAAAAAATTTTGATTAAAAGTTTGAAATAAAATAAAGAAGAAAAAAATAGGAAATTTTATCTTTTTAGAAGAGGACTTAAAAGAAAAGGGGAACTTAAAGGATGGCAAAAATTTGGATTTAACAACCTATTTTATTTTCAGATTTTTATTTTTATTATTATTTAATTGGGGGCTAAAAACCGGTCCTTACCCCTTTCATTTAAACAAAGAAAAAAGAGAGAGAAGAAAGCAGGCAGAAGCGGACCACGAGCGAACGGACCCGAGAAGAAGGAGAAGAACGAGTATGGCGGGTTTTGGCTGGAAACGCACTGGTGAGACCACTCCGACGCCGGAGAAGGTGACCGGAACTCTTCTCTTACCTCCACCAAGCCTTCTATCCGAATGGAATAAGGTAAATAACCCCAATCTCTCAAAACCCCAATTTCTCCTATTTTAGGGATTTTAGGAATTTTTCAGTTTCTTCCAATCGGGACATCTCGGGGATAAATTCGAGCTTGGTAGGTTTTATTGAATGCTTAGGGAGGTTTAGAATCAAAGCTAAATCGTAGGAATTGACCGGGTATGGAAATCATGGAAATTGGGTTAGAAAATTAAGCTAAATTCGAATTTTGCTGGTTTGATTCATGAATAGGCTTGGAATGGAGTTGTATAAGTGTTGTAATTGCTGGAAATATATAATGGAATAAAGCCCAGGTAATTACCTTAACAACCGGAACCCAATTTGGTGAAAAATAGGTGATATACCAAGCCACCGTACAGTAAGGAGCTGTGCTGTGGGCTGGACATCTTGGCCTAGTCCGTGGTGGAAACCTAAGACTAGCTAAATTGGTTCCAAGGCTCTACTTATACCCGATTATATTTTTATATATAATTAAAGGGGTAGTGGTTGAACTCTTACTCGACAAATAAGGGGAAACGGTGGAATGAGTAAGCTAAGGCCTCTTTTGAGCCGTGAACTTATTCCTTTATTAGTTAAATGCTCTTATGAACATATAAAGTGAAGTTTAGATAAATGAGAATCTCTAACCTAAGCTTCTATAGGTTCTAAATGGCTCGAAAGTGTGAAAGTCGACTATAAGACATTATGGACTTTCAGAAAGAGCAAATAAGACGACGTAATGAATTAAATATCTAGTTATTGGAAAATATCTAGAGGGTGCATGAGCATTAGCATGACACGTGCATGGTAGATGCTTAGTTACACGTTTCTAAATTGCTTAAGTACATGTGTATAGGGCACCACAGAGTAATTGGAGCTTTAGGTACTCCGAGGACTGATCAGGAGGGCCAACAAGGTGAGGGGCTCTCCCATCCTTGCCCCACAGGGTTGGATGACTACATGAAAATATGGTTTGCTCTATATTTATGCAATTATTATATGAAATATAATTATCTGAATGAGTTTGCGTTACGTGTGTTTGGTTAGTAAGTAAACAGTGAACATGTGAACTATATATGTGCTTATTTGTTTAGGCTCAAGCGAATAGGTGATAATGTGGTTCACTGAGCTTTATATGTTACCGTGGGTAGGATTGAGTCGTAATTTCATATGTGAGAGTTCAGTAACATTAGAAACCAATCACATTGAGCGTGACTGTTAAGATCTTGTTCGTATGGTATGCTGAGGAACCTGAACATAGGTTGTTAAGTGTGAGTCAGAGTGTTGCATAATTAAAAAGGGGGAAACCTAACTAATAAACATGTATAATATTCAATTAGTTATTCATAGAGCGTCCTTCAAGGTTAAACATGTTAGTTGAGCTTGTTTAGGTTAGTCAGGGTAGATCGTGTCGGTCATCCTGGTCGGACAGACCAGATTATGTCATCAGTAAGCATGCCACATAGTGGCCACTACCTTGGTTCAACCGAGGTCAGATAAGTTGCCGGCTATTGCTCTAAGCGTGCCTTGGAGTCAGGAAGTTCCTAGTGTGATCAACTAGGTTCCAACATAAGATTGTCTTCGGGCCAGTATTTCTCTTAGCGTAATGCGGGAGACAGAAAGTGAATACCTACGAGTATAAGTGTGTGTTGTCTATGAAAACACATGATATCGAATTGTGATTGATTAACGTGCGGAGCAATTATTATGTTAAAAGCATGAATTCGGGTAATTATTGTGAATATGATATATTGACTTCCTGATCATATTAAAGGTCTCAATATAATCAGTTTCATGCGCATGTGGTTGTGGTTGCTCCCTTCCCCCAGCTGTAGTGGTACCCGCTGCTACGCCAAGGATGGGGGAGCTCCTAACTGAGTCTGTTCGACTCACCCCCCCTATTTACATGTTTCAAATACAGGTCTTACTGACGCCTCTCAGCGTCATCTCGACGGACGGCCAGCTCCTTGCGAGTCCTCTCCAACTCCGAGCGAAGAAACGCAACCTCGGAAGGGTGACCAACTTCGGCCCTGAGACGGGCGACCTCCTCAGTCAAGGACTTAACTTCACGTCCTTAACCCTCACACTCCAGCTTCTTGGCAGACAGCTGCTCCCGCACGTCCGCCAACCGCTTCTTGTAGACCTCTAGAGCCCGACTCTTAGAGGCCGCAACATTGAAAAACTGATCCCGGTCGCGACTAATCTCCTCCTATAAGAAGCACGCACATATACAGCGGAGTCAGGAATACAAGCCTATCACAAAACGAGGGGAACTCATCCATCAGTTTTGTGGCCC
The DNA here is from genome assembly GCA_014851425.1 of Senna tora. Taxonomy (NCBI): domain Eukaryota; kingdom Viridiplantae; phylum Streptophyta; class Magnoliopsida; order Fabales; family Fabaceae; genus Senna; species Senna tora. Next base: position 24,169,608 of record CM026265.1, on the reverse strand, counting down.
TCACCCACGTTACCACACGGAGCTTCCCATCAACCAGACGTGGGATCTCCACAAGCCTCGTGGGACGACCCACGTCCCACGAGGTCATGGGTCGAGCACGATCTCCCCACACGCAAGTATAAATAGACCCTCATTCGGGGGGACTGAAGAAGGCAATCGACTCTCCACAGGATTACATACAACCCGAAGGATTATCGCACATCACCCCCTATATCCCGCACTCTCTCTGTACCTGAGCACCCTCAGATACACCTCACAAGTACTTTCACCTCCTTGAGACCCGCCATTGGCCTTCCGTCCAGGCCAACCTCCGACCGGCTCACCTCCTCCTTGGAGAACACCACTTACAGGGCTTCTAACAGCCCTCAGAGACCATAGCTCTCTCCCACTAAGGCAACCTCCCAAAGAGCGGCTCGCCCGCCCGGAGTACCTTAGGCACGTCTTAGTCGCACACGGCCCAATCCAGGTAACCACCTTGCCTAACGACTTCGATAGACGTCACCATGACGAACTACGTGGACTTTGATCTCTCCCGAAGGGTACGTAGGCACCTAGGTGCATCACCTAAGGATAAGTCCCCCAAGGTTAAGACCCCCTGGTGGTCCTAAATTCATATTAGAATTGTTTGAGCTAAAAATGACAGTTACACATAATAAAGCATAGCATGTATTCTTGTGAATGCAACCTTTGATACTTCCCTTCAAAAACACTCATTCAAATCATTCATTGGTATGGTATGGAATAGTATCATCCTCATCTTTGCAAAAAGTCATAAACTAGAGTAATATGAATAAACATAAAACATTTCATCATATCTTCATCATTCATAATCCCAAGGGTACTAAAATAAAAAAACATAATAAGCATGTGGGCATCTAGCCCTAATTTCCATAAAACATATGAGCATCGGAAGTGCCGCAACGCAAACACTCTAACACATCCATATATACATCAACATTGTGGGACCCTTTGCGTCTTTCCCAAAGGATCAACAATTTGCCCCTCATAACAACATCATTAGAGGACCATTTGCGTCTTTCCCGAAGGATCAACAATTTGCCTCCCATAAGCATTTACATATATACCTAGGATTCATCATGTTGTCCCGAAGGATCAACTGTTCAATTCCTTGAACACATACATTCATAGGATTCGTTGCGTCTTCCCCTAAGAATCAACCTATTGCATGCATTGTGTCTTTCCCTGTGGATCAACAATTATCTGCATGGTATCTTTCCTTAAGAGTCCACAATTCATCTCCGTGATATTCTATTCACATATACATATATTGGAAAGGATTGGTCCCAATCATGGTTCACCTAATTTCAAGTATGTCGCTCTTGAATGACCACTTAGGGCATACTAGCTTAAAATTCGGAAACCAACACAGTGTTTTTGTAAAATTACATTCTTCATCGAATGGATGTTTTACCATCCCAAATAATGACACAACTGTGGAAATCCCAACGGTCGTCCCATACCGACAATTGGTCAATCGATCATGGACCCATTCTTTACCAATACATGTACATCGAATATTTAGCTCTCTTTTCTTTATTTCCATGCTATTTCCTCTTGATTCATATTTCAAATTACTCTATAATCTTTCAGCATCATGTTTGAGAATGAAATTAGGTGTTTAAAACATCATTTAAAGTGATTATGTTCACTATGCAAAATAGGGGTCTATCAGCTGCTGATTGGCCCTTAATTTTAAGAAATAAAATTTTTCAGGGATGCATCAGCCGGCTGTTACGACCTATCAGCCGTCTGATAGCCCTTTGGAAAGCTATTTCAGCCACATTAAAAGCACGAAAGCTGGCTGCTCTAATTCTGGAAATTTCTGGTTAAAATATGAACATTTCTAGGCAAAATATGAACATTTCTGGAAAATTTAAATCCATCAGTCGGCTGTTCTTAGCTATCAGCTGGCTACTCTTATTCTAGAAAAATTTTTGGACAACTTATGAACACATCAGCCGGCTGATACGGGGCGGAAATGTTTTTAAAAACTTCATTTGGCCCAGATTAAAGCCCCAAACTTGAAAATCAAAAGAGTTTAATTCATGGGACTTAATCCCTATCATTTTCACAGTAAAACCTATGCAAATTTCAGCTCAAAACATGTATTCTCATGCTCAAATTCAATATAAAGATACCATCAAAACCCATAACCAAACCCATGACAAATTTCTCATTTTCTAGCATCCACCATATATGCAACATCATCTAAGCCTCCATTCAAGTTCTAAAACCTCATAAATGCAATTTTTAATCCTCTCTTTCAACTTGAAACCTCAAATTCGATAATTTCTCTCTTTGAGCTAAAAACATGAATTTTGAAAATGAGAGGTAGGAAGCTACGATTACCTTGTTTCTGTGCTTAGATTACGTTTCTTGTGATGTGTAGATGCTTTCCTACGAATTATCCTAGCTAGAATTGAGTTCTTCAATCCCAAATCTCCTTGAGACTTCTAGCTTTCTCTCCACTTCTCTCTAACTCTCTCTCTCTCTCTTGTTTTGTGAGAAATGAGGTTTGTGTGTGTGTGTGACCCTCTCTCAGCTCCCTATAGTCTAAGTTCATGGCCATTTAAGAAAAGTTGGAAATTAAGTCCTTAGGGTCACTTAGTAATCATCTTGATCTTAGATGAAACTCTGTGTTCATCCTTGACACCTTGGCGGGAAGTGTTCAAAATTCAGTTAGTTACTGTGACCCTTGGCTAAAATTATAATTTATTATCCCCATATTACTTTTCTTTACATATGAGTCTCGTTTACATTAAACTCGACTTTCCTTTCGTCTAAGTCCATCTAAGCTTAGTCACTCTAGCTTTAATGCAATTCTGCATGCTTCTAAATGCATCAAACACAAACACATGCAATAACTTGATTAAGGGTAAAAGTCTTATGGCAATTGAGAGGTCATGGACAAAATGGTGATCCTTTGGGAAAGATGCGTTGTATCCTGTGAATGTAAATGGTTAAGGGTAAAAGTGTGACCCTTCGGGGAAGAGGCATTGTACCCTATGAAAGAATTAATGTTAAAGGATAAAATTGTGACCCAAGAGGGGAAGATGAATTGTATCCTATGAATGAAATGGACAAAACTTTGACCCATAGGGGAAGATCAGTGTGTCAAATGAATGAAATGGACAAAATTGTGACCCAAAGGGGAAGACCAATGTGTCAAAGGAATGAATGGATATGTGCAAGTAGTTGTTGGACAACACTCCCGATGCTCAATGTTTTTATGAAAGATTAGGGTTAAATACCCATATGTTTTGAATGCTTGTTATTTCCATGTTTTATGAAATGATGATGAATGTTAATGAAATGTCCATATTGCTATGAAATGTTAAATGTGAAGTATAATCATTGTACCATTCCATGCCAACCGTAAGTATGTTTACCCGAAGCATTGATGATGACATATGCCATGATATGTTTTGAAGTTAATGAAAATGGTGCATCCAAGATTTTATGATATGAAATGTAATGAGAAATGCAGTGATTTTGTGTATGGTGATATAATGGTACACATTAGCAGTTTTGAAACAGGTTGTCATGATTACTGAGATTATAATCTCATGATTACGTTGATGTGTATCATATGCCTAGGTACTTAGTTACACTGGAGGCTAAGCTGGAATGGAGGAATGACTCTATACATGGCTGGATCGTAGTTATTAGCAATGTAGTAGTGCATGTAGTTACATATATTACCCCTACTCAGCCTGTCTAACTTTATGATGGATGATTATATTTGATTTTGGATTCTCCAATCCCTTGACCTTGTGCCTTATATGTTTTTCGAAAGGCCATAGAGGTTATTAGATGGTATGTATAGAAAGTGATGAAGTTATATTATGTTAATACATGGATAGTTTGTACGTATCTATGGACTAGAGTTCTTATCCACTAGTAGGTTAAGGACTAAGATCTTAAGATGATTGCTATCTCTAGATCTTCTTCCTTCTTAGGACACTAGTTAACTTTGACCTTTGATGGATGTATATATATATATATATATATATATATATATATATATATATATATGAAAATATGTGATTATGTAAGCAAAAGTTTATGAAAGTACATATCAGTAAATATGGTTAATTGATCGTGTGTGTAAAGATTATACTTTATGCTTCCGCTTGAGAGACGAGTGAGGTACCCGAGAGATAGAACCTAAACCAACTCAATCTAATTACTCAATTTGGTAAAAGTTTTAATAATTTCGGGGAAGAAATGTAGTAACACACTAATTCAAGATAATTTTATACTAAAAATGAACATATGGAATTGGGGTGTTACAGAAATAAATACTTAATTTTTTTAAAAAAAATGCAAAATTCTAAATTTAAATATGTGTTTTAATTATATAAAACAAAATTATGTTTGAACATTAGATAATTAAAAGATATAGTAACAAATTGAGATATTAATTTGTAACTTAAAACAAAATATCAAAAAGATACATATATATAGCATGACCAAAACACTCGAGATAATAAATTTAACTCAAACTTAATTTTACACTGAAAAACCTAAAAAAAATGATAAAGTAATTGTAGACACTGTCATAAATAAAATAATAAAGTAGTATATATATATACATTAATAATCTATTTTGTGAGAATGCTGGTAGACTTATAACACTCAAGTTGGACTAAGACCACTACAACATTTTAGGCCTTTAGCAGCAGCTGAAACGTTCTCTAAACTAAAAATAGGCAACAATCAAAAACCATGTACTTTGCCTAATATGTAACATTTCAACCGTTGTCTATTTGTTCTCTTTTATGCAATGATTTTATGTGTGTGGCATATGGAATTTGTGTCTTGTTTCAAATAAAAGTCGTTCCAATTACTTTTGTTTGCTACAGGTAAAAACCGTTCCTAATTCTTATATTTACATATTTTAATTTATTTTATCTTTATTTGATTTTTATTTATTATATTTTGTTACTTTTATTATATTTTATATTTTCTTTTGTGTGATTTGATGTTGTGTATTCTGTCTTCCGATAAATGAATCGGGCTGATGCATCCTTATTTTGGATTGTTGTGAAAAGACTATTATGGTGATGTGCTTAAGGTATTATGATATGAATTCTGTCAGAAATTGACTTTGTGTTTGTATGGAATTGTTTGTGTGACACTATGATTCACACCCCGTCCCCTTCGTGGTGGTACCCATCTACAACATTTAGGATGAGTTTGTCTCTCACTAAGTCGTATGACTCACCGTCGGCCATCAACATCGGCCCTGTGAAGGCAACAATAGAAGAACCTATAGTTTATTCATGTGGGTGCTAGCTTCATAATATTTTTGTATTATGTAATATCATTGAATTAGCATTGTGTAATTTACTTAAATTGTATTTTGTGAAGCATTAAATTGAAAGCTTAAATGATAATCGGAAGATAGGTTTTGAAATTTACGATGAGGCTCGGTGGTACTACCCTTAGTCTGTGTCGGTCTGGGTAATGACATATTCATTGTATTTTAATAAAAAAAAATTCAATGTATGACGGAGATAAAAAAATACTTTATATACAAGAAAGAAATTTCTTTGAAACCAACCCAAAATTTGATTGATCATATGTTGAATGTGTGGGCGAGATGTCACCTAGGATGAAGTAATTTTATTAGGTATGAATCTTGTGAAAATTTACATGATTAGTACAGTAAATTAACAAAGTTTGCAAAATAATGGTTGTAAATTATAATGAAGAGATAAATCTATTTTTCGCATTGAAGAGCTTTAATGTTCTCTTACTGTCATTTATGCTTTAACATGCTCCATTGTTGAATTTTGAGTGAACTTCTACTTTGAATAGTTGATTAATGAGAAAAATTGGATGTTTGTTATGACTTTCCTTTGTCAGATATAGTTCTTGAACTTAAGTTTACCACTTTTGCTCACAGATTTGGCCAACTACCCTTTGTTAATTTGTGTTTCGCTCACTCTCGATGTTTTAAATGACAAAATTTCTGATGTATGAATAAGATTGATGATTGAAGAAGAATTTGCATGAAAAGTTCGTGTGTGATAACATGTGCTTGGACTGTTTTGAAGTAATGTCTATGCTTAGCTTGTTGTGAAGATGTTGGATTTGTGTGTGCCTGCCAAGGGATTTTACACATGCTGATGTTGAAATAAATAATGACACACTGACTACTTTTTTTAAAGCATTGTGATAATTGGTGTTCTCTTTATTCTCCAATCACTGAGAATTTATCTAATTCTTCTTTGTGCATTTACAAATAGGCCCATTGCTATCTATAACTATCATTTTTGGTTCAGACAATTGTAATTTCCAATTAAGGACCGCAAGGGGTCTTAACCTTGGGGACTTGTCCTTAGGTGCGAAACCTAGGTGCCTACGTACACTTAGGAAGGGATCAAAGTCCACGTAGTTCGTCATGATGACGTCTATAGGGGCCGTTAGGCTAGGTGGTTTACCTGTTTCGGGCCGTGTGTGGCTAAGACGTGCGTAAGGTACTCCGCGCGTGCGAGCCGCTTGTGGGAGGTTGCCTTAGTGTGAGAGAGCTTAAGTCTCTGAGAGCTATTGGGAGCTTTGTAGGTGGGGTACTCCGAAACGGAGATGCGTCTGCCGGCAGTGAGACCTGGCGGTGCTGTAGGTAGAGCTTGGAGTGCATGATATGGAGTGGGCAAGATGTCTGAGGGTGCTCAAAATGTTTGCCTAAGTGATTATAGGTGGAGTTCTTTCAGTGCTCGGGATCTAGTCCCTAAGTCCCCCGGGTGAGGGTCCTTTTATACTAAATGTGGGGAGGACGTGCTCGACCCACGTTCTCGTGCATCGTGGGCCGTTCCACGATGCTAAGGGGGTCTCCACGTCTCCACGACGGGAGCCCTCGTGGAGAGATGCGGACAAGGGCCACGTAAGTGGTAGGTGAGTGGTGCCACGTGTCGCTAGTGTGTGCTGCCGCTAGGCTTTTGGAAGCTTAGTGCCACGTGTCCCTAGGCAGAATATTTCGTAGTTACACTATCAAATTCAATGTCTAATGTTACTGTAAGGTTTTATGATAAGGTTTAATTAATTATACTTTATTTGAAAACATTTTAATTACTTTTATATATTTCCTTTCAGTTAAAACTCGGTGGCAGTTTGAAGAAGTTGGCTGTGTGGATCCCATATCCCCGGGTCCTTGCTAAACTAGAAGGAACTGGGTTAGAGTTCTTTTCTAACATGCGTGCTCCAAAGTCCTGCATTCCCTTGTTAGCGTCTACAGTTAGCTTTTTTGAAGCCGATACTAGTTGTTTTCATTTCAATAACCATTGTCTATGTTTTGATTTAGAGGATGTCTATTATTTAACCAGTTTGCCTATCACTGGCAAAGCGGTTATAGGCTGTGATAATGGCCTTGATACTCTTTGCTACGAGCTTCAAGGAAAATGAGAATATTTTACAATTTCAAGCTGGAAAAAAATTGTTTTTCACTTAGTAAATTGAGAATCGACTTTCAAATTGTAGATGATGATGTAAATGACTTAGATTTAGATAAATATGTACGAGCGTATGTTTTATATGTAATAGGTTGTGTCATTGTTGTAGATGAAATAAATGACAATGTTCCAGCAATGTATTTATCATTGCTAAAAAATGTAAATGAAATTAGTTCTTATGCGTGGGGGAGTGCGCTTTTAGCCAATATAAATTATTGGCTTGTGAAATACAAGATATACTTACCATCTCGTTCTCTTCAAAAGCAATAGATTAATATAAATATGAGAGCAAAAGTGTATGGATATGTTATAATGAATACATCAACAAGTTTATTTATAGGGGTAAAACTTGGTATGAGTGACACAAATGGAAATAAATTGAAGTAAGTAAGGATATTTTACTCATCTCTAATTTCTCTAGCCAATAGAATATTTATATTTCCATCTGGAAATAATATTTCCAAATCTTGTGGTTGGAACACCTCATTCTCATATAGATTATCAACTTAACCCATTTTGTACAAGTCTCGAGGCTTTATGTGAATTGCAGTGCTCCAATTTTTATCCAGCTCATTTTCCACATAATATACCATTTGAGCTTCTGAAACTTGGATATAAGGCTCATCATCTTCATGATCACCGGTATGTATCAATCGTGAGAAGTTGATAGATGTAAACCATAGTTCATCAGTTATAATACCTCTATGATTTTTTGTTTTGCCCACTGGCATTTAAACAAAGTTACTTGAAATTGACCATGATAGTTGAGTTCGGTGATATCAACTAATTTCCCATAATAAGGTACACCTCCAACTTGCACTTGACTATCACTAGTACTTGCATAACTCCTAGTCCCGAATGTACCAAAGACTCCACTATTTTGAGTCATCAAACCTTGGTCACATTGTAAGGTACTAAATTTGAACCCATTAACATTATATGCACTATAACGTCTTGCTTTATCATATGGACCTTGGGTCAGATATTTCATGTCAATTGAATGAGATTCATTAACATCATTCAAAATCTTAAAAAAGAACATAATAAAGTTTATTAATTAAGAATCTACATTATTATAACACAAATTCTCTGTGTAAAAACTTACACGTCGAGAAAACCACTCAACAAATTCTGTATGAACCTTTTTGTCTATTTCAGATGAAGATCGCATACGACTCCTTAATTTTCGTCTCACAATGTCTCTAAATTCTCTACACAATATCAATTGATTAATAATTCTTGTTAATATTTGATTAATATATGCTATTAAAAAATTTATAAGTTACTTACTGGAGGAATGGATCTACTTCTCTACAATTGATTAGCACATGTCGATGCGCTTGTAATTTCTCTAATTGCGACAGAGTGAAGTACTCAAACCCCCGACTGGTTTTTCAATTGGTGGAAACATAGAATTCGTATTCGATAGATCATTGGTAGGTTCATCATCAACTTGTTTAGGTCGATTAAATAATGTCTCAATGCCTTCCAAATACCTTGAACAAAATGTTATAGACTCTTGAGCTATATACCCTTCAGCTATTGAATCCTCTGGATGAGCCCTATTACGAACATAGGACTTCAACTTTCCTAGATACCTATCACATTCACCAAAAGAATCTTAATAAATAACCATTAAAGAAAATTCCAAAGCAAACCAATAAAGAACAAATAATCACCTTTCAATAAAGAACATGCATTGGCTATCAACAGGACCTTCAAGCTTGGCTTGTTCAACCAAGTGAACAATTAAATGAACCATCACAGTAAGAAATGAGGGTGGAAATATCATCTCCATATGACATAGTGTCAATACAACTCCGTTTTGTAACTTATCTAATTCATCAACATTTAGTGCTTTATTACAAAGTTGGTTGAAGAATGAATATAAGTCAATCAAGATTGTAGACACCTGTTTGGAAAGTACATTTCTTATGGCTAACGGTAGAGGTTGCTCCATAAGGATGTGTGAGTCATGACTCTTTAATCCTCTAAGTTTTCGTTGTTTCAAGTCAACACACCTAGAAATATTACTTGAATATCCATCTGGAACAGTGACATTCTTTAAAGTCTTCAGAAAAACATCTTTTTGTGCATTTGTCATTGTGAACAAAGCTGGAGGATGTCTACTGTAATACCCTGGAAAATTTCGAGGACTAAAGAATGATTTATTTAAAATTTCGAGGATTTAAGAATGATTTATTCCGGGGCTAGGAATTTAAAACCTTAAAAAGAATATAGGAAAAGTATGAAGGTTAAAAGAAACCGGAAAGGAATTTTTTTTTCAAAGATTGTAATACCTTAGAAAATTTTTCGAAGTTTAAAATAAAATAAAAGGGAAAGAAAAGAAGTAGAAAATAATTTTTAGGATTTAATTCAGGACAACAAGAAATTGAAAACCTGAATTAAATAGGGAAAGGAAATTAAATTAAAAATATATTTTTATTATTTTTAAGTGATTATTATTTATCTTATTATTTATTTTAAAAAGAAAAAAAAGAGGGGATTTAATTAAAAATGTACATTAGTTATTATTTATTTAATTATTAATTAGATTATTTTTAATCATATTTAATTAATTATTTATTAGTTATTTATTTAATTATTTTATTTATTTTAATTAATTTTTAAAGATGGGAACCGTGGGTTAGTAAAAGAAACAAAAGAAAGGGAAAGAAAATAAAAGGAAAACAAAAAGAGAGGAAGAGAGTTACGGGGAAAGAAGAAAAAAATCGAGAAAGAGAAGAAAGGAAAGGAGAGAGAGGAAGCTAGGGCTTGGATGGAGGAGCAAATCCGGCGGGAATCTCGCCGAAATTCGGCGAGCTGGAGTTGGAGGAGAAGCCGGAGAGCATCCTCGTCTCAATCTCTTGGGTCAAGGTTGGTAACCCAAATTTCATTCTAAACCCTCAATTTCTCAATTTTAAGGGATTTCTTCTATTCACCTTCGATTGAGTTGTTTCGAGGGTAGATTGAGACCTAGAAAGTGTTCTTGAACACTTAGTTGGGGTAGGAATCGAGATTATATTTCTGGATTTGCCCAAATTCGAATTTGGAAGGGTTTAGGGTTAAAATTCTAATTATTTCCAAATTGGGAAAATTTGTTGATAATTAGGATTGAGCTTGGATTTGAGTAAATAGGCTTGGATTCGAGTAAGTTGGGGTAGGAATCAAGTTTATATTCGAGTAAGTCAAGTGTCCGAGGAAGGATACGCATAAGTCGGGATAGAGAAGTCCAATAAGACCAAGAGCTTGACTCTGTGGCAACCAGGGACTACGTGTGAGAGTAATGGAGAGATAAATAACAAGTTAAGCTAAGTAATAATTTTAATGATGTAAATCTTGTTCTTATAGGAACAACGGTTCGCAATAGAGTGCAACAGAAACTCCGAGGAGACTTAAGTTACAGGAGAGGATTGCATGGAAGGTTGGCCAAGGTGAGGGTTCTTCCATCTCTGCTCCTAGGGTTGTATGCTATGTGGATTACATGAGTATGTATATTCTCTCCTTGTCTGATATGTGTTAGCTAGAAGTATAGAATGCTAAAAGAATAAAAGAACTAGAAGATAGGTTGTGGAAAGTAGCTTGGATAGGAAGACATAGTTGTAGAGTGTATTTGTTTGCTATGATTGGTGTGTTACAAATCCAACTCATACACTCCGGAGGCATGATGAGTATTTTATTAACTTTTTCCACGACGGTGGCAAGAGTCCTTGTACAGAAGGACTAAGCTTTTATTTTGAAAACTCGTCACGACGGTGACTTAAATTATATTCATGCAAAGGGAGTTATTGGTTGATTTCGGATCTGGTTATGCTAGCGACGTGAGACATTGACTAGAACAACGTCAGATGGCACTTGAGACCTCAGTTTTATAATCACCATGACGATGGTCATTGCCCTATCCTGGCAATAGGGTCAGAAAGGTTTTATATTGCTATGACGATAGCTTGAGGCTCAGAGAGTGCATTTGGACGGGTATATGAGTTATTTCCTGATGAGGATACTTGTACATATTAATAAGGAGAGGAATTGTTGATCCTTCGGGAAAGATACACAGAATCCTATTAATATGTGAGACCAAGATAAGGAGACACGGGAGGAACCTACGGGTGAACTGTGAGCTTGATCTTGCAGAAGAGAAATCATCCTGTTGAGATGGTCTAGGGTTTATCAATGGCCAGGCTTTGAGACGTCGTGCCGTGCCCGCCATTGTGGCCTGGTTGGGTAATGGACGAGTGGGCTTAAGCTAAAGCCCCGCAACAAAGGGTCAGGACGTGCCACGTGGTGGCTATGCGTCAGTTGTTTGATAGATAGAAATTGATTGTGTTTGGTTAACAGAATTTTCACGAGGTGACCAGTACCCAAGTGAATGAGTTAAGTATGTTTTGCCACTTGGTGGCTAGCAACCCGAGTGCACGGGTTCGAAGTGGGAAAGCCACGTAGTGGCTAGTAGATACCCCAGAGTTGGGGAGATTAAGTAGATGTATGTTTAGCATCTGTGTGTATGTATAAATTGTCTGTGTTTACATATAATTGCTGACAGTGCAACGTAGTGGTAACGTACATGATTACATCACCACACGTCTTATTTGATTCAGACATGCTGAAACGAGAGAAGACCGGTAAGTAAAAGCCGGCACTATATTTTACATGTTTACTTGTTGATTGATGACGTGTAATAAACTGCTGCATGTTTACAGTTATTAAATGCATGTGAGTGTTTGGGTGAAATTTCTGTTGTTGTGTGGTCGCCAAGAATGTATGCTAATTAACAGTAACCAATTGTTTTTTGCATGTGGTTGTGTTTGACTCCCAATCCCAACGCCATGGTACCCGCCTTGCGTCGGGGATGGGTGAGTTCTCACTGAGTCACGTGGTTAAGACTCACACCTCATTTTTACTACACAGAGACATGTGAAGTATAGGTGGAAGAAGTCTGGTGGAACGAGAGTTGAGCAACACTTTCCAAGACCCACAACTTGTTCATGTGGGTGAATACATTGTAATTGTAATTTTATTTACTTTATCGTTGTATCATAAAGTAAAGGGTAAACGTACCCAATTAGATTGTATTACTAAATCTAGAACTGTCAGCTTCACACACCTTAAAGATCAGGATTAATTATACTGAGATACATGGAAAATTTGTTTTTAAAATATATCTATATATACATGTATCTGTTGCATGTGAATAGGATAGGCAGCATCTTCGGATGTGTACCCAGTACATAGGTTATATATATTATGTGTGTTTTCCTATATTTATATCCTGAAGCGGCACTGGCCGAGGATTTGCTTGCCTAGGATAGACCACCATTTCGGTGTAGCCATGGTATTATACTGCATGTGGATATATTTTCAATAATAGATATTCTGTCAATTAGGTGATAAGGCTTACAGGCATAGGGATATTCCCGGTGTCTGTGCCGGTCACGGTCCTTAAACGGGGTCGTGACATCTACCATTTTCATCTGGCTAAAGTTCATATCTTATTCCCATTTATTGGAATTCCTTTCGTGCATTTAGATGGTCTTTTGACTTCTTGGTCTCATTTAACAATTTATATATCACATTGCCGCATACATTGTTTTCAATGTGCATAAGATGAAGATTATGACGTAATACATTGTTCTCCCAATGTGGAAGTTGAAAAAATATACTCTTTTTTTCCATTGTTGAGACTCCACTTTTCTTCTTCCCTGCTATTCTTCTGCCTCTTTTCCAAATACAACAACAACATTCTCAAGTTGTTGCAAATTTTAGAACCAGTCAAAGCCCCACTTTCGACTATGTGGAAGACGATGGGGAATTGAATCAAAATTACAAACTGGGCAAGCTAAACCAGTGTATGTATTCCTCGCAGACAATGCACCAAGTCCAGGGAAATCACTAATAGTCCACAAGATAAGTGCATGCAAATTAAACACTTGATTGGTGTAAGAATCAAAAGTTTCAACATTGACACTCCACGACTCTTTCAACTCCTCTATCAATGGTTGCAAATATACATCGATATCGTTTCCCGGTGCCCGCTCCCCTGGGATGATCATTAAAAGCATAAGGGAGCTCTGTTTCTTACACATCCAAGGAGGAAGGTTCTAAGGTATAAGAATCACGGGCTAAATGCTATAACTGTTACTTAGGTTACCAAAAGGATTAAAGCCATTAGTTGCCAACCCAAAACGTACATTCCGAGGATCTAAAGCAAAATTAGGATTTGCCAAGTCAAATCTCTTCCAAGCTTCAGAATCTCTCGGATGTCTCAACATACCGTCATTATTGTTTTTTACAACATGCCACCTCATATTTTTTGCAGTTTTAGATGACATGAAAAGTCTTTGCAATCGTGGCTTCAGTGGAAAGTATCGGAAAATTTTTGCGGGTTGCTTATTGTTCTTCTTTTTACCCACACTTGTAACATTTTGACTCTTTGGTTTCCACCTAGATGCATTGAATCTCTTACATGTCTCCCTATTTTCGTCCTCCCCTCAATACAACATACAATCATTTGGACATGCATTAATTTTAGTATATCCCAACCCAAGTTTATTGATAGTCTTCTCAGCTTCATAAAATGAAGGTGGAATCTTTGCGCTTTCAAAAGCATTTGCTAACAACTCCAGTATCATCGACATTGCCTTGTCACTTATTCTACACAAACACTTTATGTGATATAGTTTCACCAAAAAAGATAGTTTGGAGTATTTTTCACACCCATCATACAAATTTTGTTGTCCATCTTTAATTAAATCGTAAAACTCTTTACTCTCATCATTCATCATTGATTGATTTGATGATGGAAAAGTACCTCCAACTTCATCCATCGTTTCATCATTGGGGTGATACTCAATTGCATCATGAACCAAGTCTTGAATAGGGTCATTTCCACAACTCCTAGCATCCATCACAGAATGTCTTGGTTGAGATTCCACAATTGGTTCCACCACACGTTTCTCCCCATGACTAAACCAAAATGTGTACCCTCTAGGAAATGGTTTGAGTATTAAATGCTCAAACACAACGTCTCTAACTTGCCACTTTTTAAATTTACATAAAGGACATGGACATATTATTTTACCCTCGACACTTGAATTAACAAAAGAAAAATCTAACAATGCATTCAATCCTTCTATATATTCAGAGGTATTGCGAGGCTTCACAGTCCAAGACTTATCCATTTCTGAAAAAAAAAATAAAGTTCCTAGAATGTTAAGAAGCAAACAACATATCATAATAGAATTCCATAGTAGTGTAAGAAAATGGACTTCAGAAAATTGTAACGTAACATGTTTTTTTTCAGGTCATCAAGATGTTATTAAATAAGAATTAATAAATTTAAAATAAATGTGGAAAAAGTGGACAATGATAAATTTTAAATAGAATATTTTATTATATATTTAAAAATTAAATAAACAAATTGATATCCACTTCACTATTTATCTAGTATTTCAACGAAGAGGTTGGATTGGGCTTCCCAAGATTTAAATATAAATGGGTCCATCTAAAACTTTAGACCTAAATATAAGCCCAATTTAAAGATCAGAAAGAAAAGGGCCCAATGAATTAGCACTTACACACATATGAGTCTCCCTTATTTGCTGACTTCATCATTACTTGTTTAATCCTAATTTTTCATTTATAATTAAAAATGAGAGAGAATGAGTGAGACAAAAGTATTGAATTGCGGCAGCAACAACTGCTTGTCCCAAGCGCCCATCAATAATTATTCATTTTTCATTTATAATTAAAAATGAGAGTGAATGAGTGAGTAAGTCATATATAGCTAGGCAAATGAAAGCAAGCATAATAAGTAATTAATACATTGGATGAGTGAACAGAATAGGGAAAAAATCCCGCGTCTTCCTCTTTCTTTCTTTCTTAAATCTTTATTAATTAATCCTCATCCAATGCATCAATCATCTCACATTCCTTTCTTTCGTATATATTTTGGCTTCATTTTCACTATTTTCCCCTTCAACTATTCCCTCTCCTCTACACCCCCAATATCAATAAACTATTCAACACACATATTTTGACATTCTTCCCATCATTCTTCTACTTTCCCACTTTTATATTTTCTTTCTCTCCCCTCATTATTTATTTCTTATTCTTCACAATCATTATTCACAATTTCAACTCTGCCACGTGTCAATAATTTTTATGGTTGGGTTGTTAGAATGTTCTATACAGTTTATGTACCCAACACACCTATATTTTATAAGCAAACACCATTTAATTACTTCCCGTATATTACGCCAGCTAAGAGTTGCTTCACAACATTCTTTATAGATCACACATATCTATTGTATTATCCGCAAAAATAATACCAAAAAAAATCATGATATTCCTTCCACCTATTAAAATGAACCCTAATCACCAAATGTTGCAGGAATAGATCAACACATAAAAGAATAAAAGGACATGGATAGCCACAACAAGAAAAAAGAAAAAGAGGGAGTTGGTAATCACAAACAATTCACTAAATCGGAAAAACCAAATTTTGATAATCAAAGGCTTTGTAGTTTCATTTACAAGCATATATAAATTCATGTAATTCTCAAAAATCAACAATCTGTTATCAATATGCATAGAGTATATTAGATTACAGGTATAAGATAACATCCTATTTGCCGTCATTGGAAGACTTTGAGGTATGAATTTTCCCATGACCACTAGGAAGAGAAAATAGACTCTCAGTATATACACTTGCATCATGTAATACCCCGGAAAATTTTGAGGATTAAAGAATGAGTTATTTAAAAATCTTGAGGATCTAAGAATGATTTATTCCAAGTCTAGGAATTAAAACCTCATAAAGAATATAGGAAAAAGGTATGAAAGTTAAAAGAAACCGGAAAGGAAATTTTGTTTGTTTTCAAAGATTATAATACCGAGAAAATTTTTTCGAGGGTTAAAATAAAATCAAAGATGAAAGAAAGAAGTAAAATATTTTTGGAATTAATTTAGGACCTACAAAATTAGAAGCCTAAAATAAATAACAGTGGGAACTAAATTAAAATATTATTAGTTATTATTTGTTTAATTATTAATTAATTTATTTTATTATAATTATTTTAAATATTTAAATAGGGAAAGAAAAAGAAGTAGAAGATAATTTTTGGGATCAATTTAGGACTTAAGAAATTGGAAACATTAATTAAATAGGAAAAGGGAAAATAATTAAAAATACATGTTACTTATTTATTTAATTATTTTATATTACTTTCAGATTTATTTATTTATTTATTTATCATTATTATTATTTAAATATATTAGTTGAGTAAATAAAAGAAGGAAAAGAAAATAAAAGGGAAAAAGAGAGAGGGATAGAGTCACAGGGGAGAAAGAAGAAGCAGGGAAGAAAGAAAGAGAAGGAAAGGAGAGAGAGGGAAAAGAGAGAGAGGGGGAGCTAGGGCTTGGAGGTGGGAGGAAATCCGGAGGGAATCTAGTCGGAACCCGGCGAGTCAGAGTTGGAGGAGGAGCTGGAGATCATCCTCGTCATCTTCCTCGTCTCAATCTCTCGAGTAAAGGTTGGTTTAACACTCGATTCTCTCCAAATTCCCATTTTCTTCAATTCTTTCATTTTTGGAATTGAGTTGAGAATCCAAGTTTGGGCGGATTCGAGGGTAGAATAATGTTTCTAAAGTGTTCTTGAACCCTCATCGGGGTTAGGATTCGAGGCTAGATCGTTGGATTTGGCCGGATTCGAAGTTGGAAGAGTTTGGGGTTTATAAAACCCATTTTTTCCAATTTCGAACGATCAATGATTCGGCGATGAATCGGAGTTGGATTTGAGTTGTAGGACTTCCTAAATGTAGTATATATGTCTTGGCGCAACTGCACCAGAACGGGCGCAATTGCGCCAAGGTTCTGCCCTGGGACACCCGGGGCCTCGAAAATGCACTTTCGAGCCCCCGAATAATTGCTAAACGATCCCTAACATCTCCCTAAAGATTAATATGCTTTAAAATTGAATTAAAAGCCTTAGAAAATAGATTTCTTGGAACCCAAGTAGGAACACAATTTGAACCAAAATACTTAGACCTTCCTAAAGTTAGGATTCCCTTCCAACCAAGGTAGATAAGCTTCCTTAGATGTGAATACAAGTTAGATAGAGGTCTAATACTCAAATCCAAGTATGTGAAACACTCAAGTAGAGTGTTATATGCGAGTAACTCAAGTGTCCGAAGAAGGATACACATAAGTCGGGATAGAGAAGTCCGATAAGACCAAGAGCTTGACTCTGTGGCAACAATGGACTACATTTGAGAGTAATGAAGAGATAAATGAAAAGTTAAGCTAAGTAACAATCTTAATGAAGTAAATGTTGTTCTTATAGGAACAACGACATGCAAAGAGTGCAACAGGAACTCCGAGGAGACTAAAGTTGCAGGAGAGGAATGCATGGAAGGTTGGCCAAGGTGAGGGCTCTTCCATCTCTGCTCCTAGGGTTGTATGCTTATGTGGATTACATGAGTATGTATATTCTCTGCTTGTCTGATAGGTGTTAGCTAGAGGTATAAAATGCTAAAAGAATAAAAGAATTAGAAAATAGATTTGGGAAAGTAACTTGGATAGGAAGACATAGGAGTATAGTGTAATTGTTTGCTATGATTGGTGTGTTACAAATCCAACTCATACACTCCGGAGGCATGATGAGTATTTTATTAAATTTTTCCCACGACGGTGGCAAGAGTCCTTGTAAAGAAGGACTAAGCTTTTATTTTGAAAACTCGTCACGACGGTGACTTAGAATATAATCATGCAAAAGGAGTTATTGGCGGGTTTCAGATTTGGTTATGCTAGCGATGTGATACATTGACTAGAACAACGTCAGATGACACTTGAGACCTCAGTTTTATAATCACCATGACGATGGTCATTGTCCTATCTTGGCAATAGGGTCAGAAAGGATTTATATTGTTATGACGATAACTTGAGGTTCAGAGAGTGCATCTGGATGGGTATATGAGTTATATCCTGTTGAGGATACTTGTCCATATTAACAAGGAGAGGAATTGTTGATCCTTCGGGAAAGATACAAAGAATCCTATTAATATGTGAGACTAAGGTAAGGAGACACGGGAGGAACCTACGGGTGAACCGTGAGCCTAACCTAGAAAAGAGAAATCATCCTGTGGAGTTGGTCCAGGGTGTGTCAACGGCCATGCTTTGAGACGTCGTGTCGTGCCTGCCATTGTGGCCTGGTTGGGTAATGGACGAGTGGGCTCAAACTATTGCCCTGCAGTGAGGGTCAGAACGTGCCACTTGGTGGCTATGGATCAGTTGCTTGATAGATAGAGGTTGATTGTGTTTGATTAACAGAATTATCACGAGGTGACTAGTAACCAAGTGAATGGGTTAAGTAGTGTTTGATTAACAGAATTGTCACGAGGTGACTAGTACCCAAGTGAATGGGTTAAGTATTGATTGATTAACAGAATTGTCACAAGGTGACCAGTACCCAAGTGAATGGGTTAAGTATGCTTTGCCACGTGGTGGCCAGTAACCCGAGTGCACGGGTTTGAAGTAGAAAAGCCACGTAGTGGCTAGTAGATACCCCAGTGTGGGGGAATTTAAGTAAATGTATGTTATAGTATCTGTGTGCATGTACAAATTGTCTGTATTTGCATATAATTGCTGATTGTGCAGCGTAGTGGTAACGTACAGGATTACGTCACCACACGTTTTGTTTGATTCAAACATGTTGAACGTTAGAAGACCGGTAAGTAAAAGCTGGCACTATATGTTAAATGTTTACTTGTTGAATGATGATCTGAATTAAACTGCTGCATGCTTGTATCTGTTAAATGCATGTGAGTGGTTGGGTGAGATATCTGTTGTTGTGTGGTCGCCAAGAATGTATGCTAATTAACAGTAACCAGTTGGTTTTGCATGTGGTTGTGTATGACTCCCAATCCCAGCGCCATGGTACCCGCCTTGCGCCCGGGATGGGAGAGTTCTCACTGAGTCGCGTGGTTAAGACTCACACCTCATTTTTACTACACAGAGACAGATTAAGTACAGGTGGAAGAAGTCTCGGTGGAACGAGGGTCGAGCAACACTTTCCAAGACCCACAACTTGTTCATGTAGGTGAATAAATTGTAATTGTAATTTAATTTAGTTTATCACTGTATCATAAATTAAAGGGTAGACGTACCCAATTAGATTGTATTATTAAATTTAGAACTGTCAGCTTCACACACCTTAAAGATCAGTATTAGTTATATTGCGATACAGGGAAAACTTGTGTTCAAAATATATAAATATACACATATCTGTTGCATGTGAATAGTATATGCAGCATTTCGGATGTGTAGCCAGTACACAGGTTATATATATTATGTGTGTTTTCCTATATCTATATCCTGAAGCAGCTCTGGCCGTGGATTTGCTTGCCTAGGATAGGCCACCATTTCGGTGTAGCCATGGTATTATAATACATGTGAATGTATTTTCAATAATAGATATTCCGGCGATGGAGATGAGCTTGCCGGTGGTCAGACTTGGCGGGGCCTACGGTGGAGCTCGGGATGCGTGAAGGTTGTGCATGAGGCGTCCGAGGGTGCTCAGGCTACCTGCTAGAATGGCAATGAGTGATGCTCTCTTAGAGTATTTGGGATGTCCTGGATCTAGCGTAATAGTCCTTGAAATTGCATATCTTTAGTCCCCCAGGTGAGGGTGTATTTATACTGAGTGTGGGGAGGTCCTGCTCGACCCACGATCTCGTGGGACATGGGTCGTCCCACGATGCTTAGGGAGCTCCCACGTCTAGTTCAGTGGGTATCCCCACGAGGTGACGTGGGAAAGGGCCACGTAAGTAATAGATGAGTGGTGCCACGTGTTGCTAGCGTGTGCTACCGCTAGGCTTCTAGAAGCTTAGTGCCACGTGTCCCAAGGCGGAATATTTCATAGTTACAATTATACATTGTAACTGTCATTTTTGGCTTAGACAATTGTAATTTGCAATTAGGACCGCAAGGGGTCTTAACATTGGGGGAGTTGTCCTTAGGTGATGCACCTAGGTACCTACGTACCCTTCGGGAGAGATCAAAGTCCACGTAGTTTGTCATACTGACGTCTATAGGAGCCGTTAGGCAAGACGGTTACCTGTATTGGGTCGTGTGCGTCTAAGACGTGCCTAAGGTAGTCCGGGCGGGTGAGCCGCTCTTAGGAGGTTGCCTTAGTGGGAGAGAGCTCAGGTCTCTGGGGGCTGCAGGAAGTCCAGTAAATGGTGTACTCCGGGATGGAGGTAAGCTGGCCGGAGGTTGGCCTGGGCGGAACGTACAGCGGAGATCGTGATGCGTAGAGGGATTGCATGAGGTATCTGAGGGTGCTCGGGTTATCGAGAGTATGTGAGAGATTGTAGATTTGGTGCTGTAATCCTTCAGGTTGCATATTTAGGCTGCCTCCCTTAGTCCCCCGAGCGAGGGTCTATTTATATTCGAGTGTGGGAAGGTCGTACTCGACCCACGATCTTGTGGGACGTGGGTCGTGCCACGAGGCTTGTGGAGTTCCCACGTCCGGTTAAGGGGATGCTCTGCGAGGTGACGTGGGTAAGGGCCATGTAACTAGCAGATGAGTGGTGCCACGTGTCTCTAGCGGGTGCTGAGGCCGAGCTTCTAGAAAGTCAGTGCCACGTGTCCCAAGGTGGAATATTTCGTAGTTACATAAGTCCCTCAAGTCTACGGGTGTCGAGCGCCCGTGAACTTAATATCCGTTGTCTGTAAGATACTTAGGAATTTTTTGCTGCCTTTGCTCGTCAGAGAGCTCGTCCGCGCAGAGTCGCGGTTATTGGAGCTGGTCGTCCGACTCGCGAAGTAGGTTTACTCGTATCATTCCGTGGAAAAGGAGACACTTTGGAAAGGACACGTGTCCTGTCTCAGATGGCTGGCTGCTTGACTTCCTCAGCAAGTTTTCGAGCCGTCTCTACAGAAAGTACACGACTTACCGAGGGGGCGTCTTCATTGCTCAGAGGGGCATTTCCCAGAATACCCTTAGTGGATTGGTGGGAGAAGTCCAAAGGGTCAGGGGTCGTTTGGTCATTTTGAAAGGCTCTCCTCTGGCAATGTTCGTCCGTGGCCAGTGGCTGGTGGTGGATTTCTGGCCGAGAGTTGTCTATTGAGGGAGCGGGCTTGTTGCAGGTGCCACGCGTCAGAGCTTGAACGGGTGCCACTGGCTTTGGGTGTTTTTTGCTGCCGTTTCTCCTTCATTAAATGCGGATTCGTTCATCTTTCTTCGTTGCCTCTGTTTTCCTTTGCTTTGTTCTCTCTGATTCTTGCTTTTGTCTAGCTTTCACAATGGTTGGCGGTGATGATTATAGCTTCTACCCTTTCGACTTCACAGATTTGGAGGATATTCCTTCTTCTTCTTCTCCTCCTCCTCCCCCTCTAAGTCGTACTCGCGACATCGGTCGGAGTAAGGAGAAAAAGAACGGTCAATAGGGTCTTTCTCCGCTGATGTCCCTGCTGTGGTACCTGCTGGTGGTGAGAGGGAAGGACGGTTTCCTGTACCCACGTCTTCCGAGAGAGAGCGCCGTCAGGAGGTTCTTCCGAGGGAGAAGAGGAAGAAAGACTGGAGAGCCAGTGCGAGTGAACCCCGGGAGGGGGGAAAGAGAGCCACCTCTGTGGCAGAGTTGTCCAAGGGCAGAGAAGGAGGGCTTAAGAAGCGGCCTTCCGGTGTGGAGTTGCGGTTGCCCTCACAAGTCGCACGACGAAGTTCTGACTGGGGGATGTACAGGTGGAGGCTCCGGTGGGAGATGTTGTTCCTGCCTCTGTTCCTACCTCTGTTCCCACTTCCGCTCCTATTCGTCAATCACCTATGAGGTTGATTCTATCAACTCAACCTCTCGTCCTTAGCCCCGTTAAGGCGGTTGATCAGCCTGCCGCTAAGAGAGTCAGGGTGGTCATTGAGGAGTCTGTTGGAGACTCTCCCGCGCCTCAGACAACGGCGAGCGAACCTGTAGCTGAAGAAGTTGTGGAGTCTGGTCGTGCGGCCGTGGAGGGTAGAGCCCTCTCAGATAGAGGGAATGTAGTGGCGAGTCAAGCGGCTGCGACAAGAGATCTTTTCCGGGGTCGAGCGTCGGCCCTTCTGAACCCCTAGGGCCACCGGAGGGGTGATTGTCATGTGAATTGCTGGCGTTGGGCACTTCTCCCCTGAATCTTGCTGTTTGAGGCTTCAACCGGGTTGCTGAGGCATTGGCTGACTTCCACCAGGCCGGTTTTGAGTGGGAGAAGCGTGTGGTATCCTGGTGTTACATTTTTAAATGACCCAAGTTGGGCCAGGGGAAAATATTATCTTAAAGAGTTTATTAATTTACCGAGTATTAATTTAAAGAGGTTCTACTATACCGTATTTAATGATTACTGTTTGTTACATGATTTACGTTTATGTTTATGTTTATGTTTATGTTTATGTTTATGATGCCTAACATATTTTGAAGGATAAATTAAACTTTAATGGTCTATGCTTTGGCCTGATTTCAATGGGGTGCCCTATGGTTTTTTTGTTAATCAAGTGTGTTAAGGTTTGCACCATTAACAATTTATTGGCTTGGTTTATTTCATTAATTTTCTAATAACCATGCCACATGTGCTGCCATAAGATGAAGTACTCATGTGATATTTTAAAAATTAAGCCATTTATTTATAGCAAGAATTAGGATGGCCATAATTTGGAATTCGAATGGAAAGATAAAATTTAATTTATGTTAAAGAAACTATGGTTTTAATTTAAGAAACATTAGCTATTTTATTTTAAATATTGAAATTTTATTGTAAAAAAATTATTTTTGGATAAATGTGGTTAACTTTTATGGAAAACCATTATGGGACCACTAGATATATTTTTTATTAACATTTAGGAAAGTTTTTTTTTTGCAAATACACATTTAGGAAAGTTTTTTTTGCAAATACTCATTTAATGGCAAAACCAAACGGATGTTACGCTATCTCTCTCACTTCCTCCTAATTTTCATGATACCTTCTCATTCATCTTCTTCTCTACTTTTCTCCCATTTATGCGCTAGGGCAAGGGAGAAATCCCAAAATATCTCACTTCCCAACACTTCCATTGCTTCCAATCATCAATCCTTATGAATGTAGCCCCATTGACTTCGTGCCCAGGTCTTCGCGTGGCGCCTGGAATCGGACTTTGACTCCAACCAGGTATGCTCGAAAACCTTCAGTGGCATCAGAGCATTGGTTTCATAATTTCCGTTGCGTAGATGAATGCATGAATAAATTGTTGAAAATATATGATTATATATGTGTTTATTTCTTGTAAAATCTTCATAAAGCATGAAATTGATATGTTTAGATACACCATATTTTTTGCTTTCTAGAATCAAATGCATGTTAAATGTGTTTAAAAACATGTATATTTGTTATGATTTAGATCCCGGTAGTTGAAAACATGATAGGGTGTAAAACAATGACTAAACTTTAAAAATTTTGAAAATAGCTAATAGTCAAATCATATAAATATACTTCAAAATTTATGATATCATATAGAGAATAAAACACCGAAAAGAATGGCATGAATTTTAAATAAAACGGACTCCAAACGAAAAAGTTATAGATGATCGAATTTTCAGGTTTGAAAATTAGGTTCAGTAAAATGAAATTTTTAGCCTTCAAAACTTCTTCTAATGTGTAGAGCACGAAATAACGTGTGAAAACAACGTAAAATTTGCGAAACACAAAGTCCGAATGGCTGAGATATTAAGATCGAAGTTTTACGGCAAATTAAGATCTTCGTTTTGATATATAATTCGTCTATTTTTGATGTTGTTCGGGCTCAATTTATGAGTATTTTAATACTCTTTTCAGGTATTCTTTACATAAAACAAATTAAAGAAAAATTCCAAAATAATTCAAAATAATTTTATTATTTTGTTTTAAGGTAAAATGAGGCAAAATGCTTCTACTAGCGCAAAAAAAAAAAATACCGACCATAGGTCATTAAAATACTCATATACAGATGAGAAAATTCTAGAATTTTTACCCGACTTTGAAAAAGGATCCTAAGGAGCACCTTGAAAAGGATTAAGATCATGAAGAGGACCATGATGAGATGACCATGATGATGATCCTCAAGAAAACTCAGAGTGGTTAATGGATTCCAGACTTGCGTCGAAATTATTTTGAACCTCTCGAAGTAGAATCTCACTTTATCATTGAAGATTCACTAAATCTTCCAAATGAAAATGTGATACAGGTAGATGAAGAAGTGAAACAACCTCTAACATTTGCATTATCTATGAATATAGTTGAGAAAGATGCATCAAAACTAAAATATATAATAGACATCAATGTTGTGCTCGCTAAATACATCCAAAATATGACTCATAAGAACAACACAAAATTCTACCTTAGAATCATATTGGAATGTATGAGCAACAAAAATTAGAGACAAATTCGAAGGCAGGCCTCTAAAGAAATACGACTGGAATCAATATCCCCTATGTGACCAAATCACACAAACATAGAAAAATGACAAAAGCAATGTTAATTCTTGTTTGATATGATATTTGCATTTGCTTAATCCTTGTTTGATGTGTTAATTCTTTATTTTATGAACCAAATACACATCATAATTCAAATATGTTTATTTGAATTACCAATACATGATTTGTGAATAATTTATGTGTAATTTTAATAAGTGTGAGCTTTCAGAAGATGAAACTTCTAAGAATCGTAGTTAAATAAAAGCACTCATATAGAATTCTTGATAGAGTATAATGATTATTGCTTGTATCTTTGTGATGGGAGATACAAATGTATGGTCCTGATCATGGGTCTTGCAATGTCCTTATTTTCTTATCAAGAATAATATAAGCGCATGACATTGTATACTTATCGATGCTATATATAATAGAAATGTTCTATGGTACATTTCTCTGTAGAGAGAACGTTGAAAAATGTGGGATCACTTTGTCACGGAACTGAAAAGTGAAACCAAGAACATCATTAGTAAACTAAATAATGGGGAATAACTTAATAAGGGACAACTGTGATATCTAGCATCATAAAATACAATATATCTTGAAGAAACAAGATGTTATTCGTCTTCTCACAAATGTTCGGTCGAACAAGAAACTGGGAACATGGGCCAACATAGGAGAGACCACAAGGCTTACCAAACTCGGAACAAGAAAAATAGCGTAGCAAGGACAATGATTATGAGTGCCACGACTGATAGAAATGTGCACGTTTATTCCGCCAAGTGTGAGTGGGAGATGTAGGAAAATGGGCCAGTCCACCCTTGGTGGATTAGACCCAAGCCCATTTGAGTTTGGTACATTTTTGCAAATAACATAAACATGGGGTTTATGGAGTGTATTATTTGCCCATTTATTTGAATAATTGAGAGGAAGACTATTTAAACATGAGAGAAGTGGAAGTTGCAACATATTGACGTGAGATTGGAAAAACAGATTGTGAATCATATTTTCCAACTAGAGAAAACCACCCAAATAAACCCACCTTCTTCCTCTCTTCCATCCTCTTCTATTTGATCCCTACAAAACTGTATTTGCTGTGAACAATGTAGATTCGAGTTCGAAATCGTGACTGGGTCTTCGCGTGGCGCTTGGAATTGGACTTTGATTCCAACTAGATATGCTCGAAAATCATCATACCCGACCCTCACTTTTGCCATAATGATTTTAAAATAATTTTTAAAAAAAGTTTTCAACTTCATTCTTATTATATTTTGTTGGGCTTAAATGCATTAATTGTGATATATTTAGTTAAAGAGTAATTGCATGATAAGAAAGTGTACAAGACTCAAGTGGTAACTTGGGTTTCTTTCTTAAGATTTAATGAAGAATTAACTCTCATATAGCTATATAATTCTATTTTCCAAGAGCATTTTTAATATCTAATTCCAATTTATTTAAATTATCCCATTCAAGAAAAATACGGGAAAATTAATAGTTTAGTTTCTTTTATATTTACTTTGATTGCATTCTCTTATAGGGGTTAGCTAAAAATCCAACACATCACTTTAATCTGTTAATTGCATGTTTTTTATACTCAATCTAGCCTAGTACTCAAGGTACATGAACTTACTCTTTCTTTTATCTTTAATGTTCTCTTACTGTCATTTATGCTTTCACATGCTCCATTGTTGAATATTGAGTGAACTTCTTTGAATAGTTGATTTATGAGAAAAACTGGATGTCTATTATGACTTTGCTTTGTGAGATATGGTTCCTCTTACAATGTTGTTCTCTCACATGATCTACTATATTTGCATTTTTGCTTGGGGTGCCTCCATATTGGGTTTCAATTGCTAAATGCATTGTGGTCATTTGGAAGAGAGAGAGATAGAGCGCTATAAGGTTAGAAATTTTACTCACTTTTTTTCTTAAATCTGGTAATTTAAATTGAAAAGTAACCAAGTTTACAGTCCTACATAATAGTGCCATGAAGGCTTACAAGAGAAAAACATAAATCAACTCTATCTAATTTTTCTGGGAAAACAGAGTCCAGATTTATCTGCCGAAAAAACACATGAAACAAAAGCTAGCATAGACAGGTACAACAAAAGAGGTGAGTAATCCAAAAGAGCTTGTTTAGCTAAGATGTCAGCACAAGAATTCCCCTCCGGATGTATATGTTTCAACTGAAAATCAGGGAAACCGTGCAATGATGAGCTGCACAAACAGATAATAGAACTAAGATGGTGATGCTCAGTTAAATTTATATAAGATATTAGTGAAATTGCAATAAAAGAATCAACCTCAATAATTATCTTTGTGCATTGAAGTGCTCGAGCTAGTCTAAGACCCAGCAAAATTGCCCATAGTTCAACTCTAAGGCTACTGCCTTCTCCTATATCTTTGATTCATAGACTTCCATTAGTTTGTTCCTTCTTTCAGAGTTGTCTTTAGTATCTTTGAGTGATCTTAAATTATTACCATCCTCATAAAATCCAATGCTTTTCCTGTGGTTCAAGCCTTATTAAGTTATTAAAAACTACAATATACACTTAGTCAGTGCTTAACTTATTAGCTTGATGAAAATGGTGTTTTAATTGTTGACATGGATCATATTCATTGAATAGATCTCCTTTGGTTTATTTGAGAATGTATGAACTATGCCTAGTTATATTTGGATTTGTTTCTTGGCTGGTTATGTTGGGATAAGTTTCATTAAAAACTAGATTCGGTGGTAACTTCTGCTGTTAGTTATTTTTGCTCTTCTTCGATTTCAATGTTGTACTTGATTGATTATCCTATGTTTGTAACCAGACCTTCTATTGTTCGTGTGTGATAACTTGTGCTTGGACAATTTTGAAGTAACGTTTGTGCTTAGTTTGTTCTGAAGATGTTGGTTTTGTGTGTGGTTGCCAAGGGATTTTACACTTGCTGATGTTGTGATAAATAATGACACACTGGCTACTTTTTTTTAAAGCATTGTGATAATTGATGTTTTCTTTATTCTCCAATCACTGAGTATTCATATAATTCTTCTTTGTGGATTTATAAACATGCTTATTGCTATCAAATTCAATGGCTAATGTTAGTGTAAGGTTTTATGATAAGGTTTAATTAATTACACTTTATTTGAAAATATTTTAATTAATTTTATATATTTCCTTTCAGTTAAAAGTCGGTGGCAGTTTGGAGAAGTTGGCTATGTGGATCCCACATCCCCGGATCCTCACTAAATTAGAAGGAACTGGGTTTGAGTTCTTTTCTAACATGCGGGCTGCAAAGTCCTGCCTTCCCATGTTAGCCTCTATGATTAGTTTTTTCGACGCTGATACTAGTTGTTTTCATTTCAATATCCATCGTCTATGTTTTGGTTTAGAGGATGTCTATTATTTGACCGGTTTGCCTATCATTGGCAAAGCAGTTATAGGTTGTGATTTTGGCCTTGATACTCTTTGCTATGAGCTTCTAGGAAAATAGAATATTTTACAATTTCAAGCGGGAGTTTTTCACTTACTAATTTGAGAATCGACTTGCAAAATGTAGATGATGATGTAAATGACTTAGATTTAGATAAATATATACGAGCGTATACTTCATATGTAATAGGTTGTGTCATTGTTGTAGAAGAATTAAAAGACAATGTTTTAGTATTGTATTTATCATTGCTAAAATATGTAAATTAAATTAGGTCTTATGCGTGGGGGAGTGTGCTTTTTCTTTTAGCCAATATAAATTATTGCTTGTGAAATACAAGAGAAATCCAACAATTTATGGTGTACAGACAATGTTATTTTTTGTTCAAGTAAATATTGATATGAATTTTGTTATTTATGAATTTTCATACAATCGATGTAGTTATACAAATTATCCAAATATATTTATAATAATTCTAAATGATGTAGGAAGCTTTGAACTTGAGGGTATCGATAGGGCTCAACGTATATATTAATTCTATTACATTCATGTTCACCTAGGGTTCAGTAGAATATTTTTGTTCTAAATATATTTATAATAATTATAAATGATGTAGAAAGCTATGTTGGAAGTTTATGATGAGTATTGCCTAAGTTGTAATGTGTGTCGGGATGAATGTTGCTAAAAACAACATTGGAGTACAAATTTGGGTCTAAGTCAAATGTTTTCATGCGTAGTGGCTTGATAGGGTGATGGGACGCGGCCTTGTCGCGAGGCCGGCACCAATAAAATTAATACTAGAAAGTGCAGCTAGTGGCACAACCTAGGTCGATTCTCTCTCGCGGAGCCTATGGACTCGATGGACAAATATGCTCAATTAACACAAAATGGGGTGTCTTTGAGGCAATTTAACAAACACTTGGTGTGCAATGAAACTAAATGGAATTAAATGCAACTAAATGAAACTAGAACTAACAATTTTTTGGGGTTTTCAATATTTTTAAAGCTAAAGTAAATTGAGGTGAATGAAATAAAATGAATATGCTTTGTTGGAGAATGCTTTGGGCTATCCTTGCTATCAAAAAGTATGGAGTTAATCAATGAAGGGCCATTTCCTAAAGTAGTTTAGTGACCACTAAACCTAGGTAATTTAATTAGAGGATGCAATTAACCAACCGGACAATTAACAAGCCTAATCAAATACCATCAATGAAGCAAATGAGGAATTAAACATAAACTAGAATTCAACTCAACAATTACCATTGTCATTAGAGTGACTTCCACAATGAATTAAAAATTACAATAAGATTCAACCAAATCCAATGTAATCAAAACCCACAATGGGAGAATCAAAATACAAATCACTAGTCTATTTAAATTCCTAATGTCCAACTACAACCTACTTGAGTTCCACAACCATGGAGCCACAATCAATACAAACTCATCAATATCAACAAGATAAACATGAATCCATAAAGAGAAGCAGTAGGAAAACAAGAAAAACTTCCTATTGGATGCCAAAGCTCAAGCCCCAATCATCCTCCTCCTAAGCACAAGAAGTTTAGCCACTCATGGATGGGAGAAATGCTTCACCAAGCTCCTCCAACCCTTGCTTAGCCATGGATGATGATGGAGGTTGCTGGAATTTGGTCTGAATAGGTGTGGAGAGTGGAGAAGATGAAGAGAAAATGGTGAGTGTGGCTGGAAATGTGTAGAGACTTGAGAGGATGAGAGCTTGTGTGTATGAAACCTCAGAATATTCCCTCTAATTCGACCTAGTATGCTCCCCTTGTGGTAAAACACTGAGAAAGTGGGCCCACCATCCGTTTCAGCTCTTAAAATCGCGAGAAAATTGTGCAGAACTGGTGTACCCGCTGGCAGCGGGTGAATTACTCGAAACGCACGTTTTCCCTTTAAACTGAGATCCACCCGCTGCCAGCTTGCACGGCTACCCGCTAGCAGCGGGTGGAACAGCAGAATAGGCCCAAAAATGCCTCTAAGCTTCAAATCTTGTACCGGCTTCACTTTCCAACTTCTTTCTCGACCTCTAGCACTTGAATCCTTGCTATTCCTCAAGCTAGTTGACCTACAAATCAACCAAAACAATTGTGAGGCCCTCAAGTTAATAAAACTAGAGAATTATCACAAGTTATTCAATAAAAACATGGAATTAGCAAGATTGTGATTTAAGTCCTTAAGTGCCCTTGAATAACATTAAATCATGCATAATGACTCTTTAAACTCAACAAAAGCTTGTCAAATGCGAAAAGATACAAGGGTAAATATTGGTATTATCAACTCCCCCACACTTAGACCTTTGCACTCCTGAGCAAAGCAATCAGTCAAAAATGCAGTCAAGGGGTATGTAGGAAGCAACAAAATAACCAATCAAATCAAGATGCAAAACAACTAAGCAAGAAACCATGTTCTTGGTTCATGCAACAAAAGCAAAACAATTATGCATAGCAATCAATTAAAACATGCAAATGACCGATGACTCAAGTGTTTCGCTCTACTCACTAATGTTGGATATTTTCTCTCTAATCTTATTTACTTATCACTTTGCCATAGGCTTGAGAGAGATCTAGATCTCCACTAAGATGCATTAGCTCAACAAATCATGAGGTCTTAATGGCTTGTAATGATGGATGCATGGTCATGGTGAAAAGTGTTTACAAAGAAAAAAAATTATGCAAAACTAAACATTTTGAATTGACTCCCAATTAAATGATTACTTGGGTTCCAAAAGAGTCTAACCAAACAATCATCTTCCAACCACCAAGAAATTTGCCTAAGATCCTTATTGCTTTCGGTTGCAACTCTTTTATTCATCATCTTTTTTTTTATTGCTTTTCTTTCTTTTGTATTTCCTTTTTTTTCTTCTTCTTTTTTTTTCTAAATAAATAAATGTATAATTTATTTATTTATTATTTCTTTTCAAGCTTTTTGCTTGATTGGATCAATTAGACAATTTCAACCCAGGAAGATGAGTGGTCAGAAACTAAGAAACCTAAAGTCAAGCATTTAATTAAAAGTCATAGTGCAAAATGTCTAGAAAAGCAAGAATTAAGCTCAAAGGGGGGTGACTATGGGTAGCAAAAGAAGTGGTTTGTGTATGGAATATGGGTGAGTGAAACAAACGCCTCAATCATTTTTATTTAACTAACGCATGTCAAGCTTCAACAAGATTTCAATCAAGTTCTAGAAAGTAAACAAGTAAGCAGACAACACACAAGTATATGCAAGAAAAACAGAAGTGTTTGGCTCAAAATCTTCCAACAAGGCTAGGTTACTCTCACATCGATCAATGCATGCCTAATTAATTACTCACATTAATGACTTGCTTAAGTTGAGAATTAGAGAGCACCAATCTCTTGAAAAATTGTTTCTTATTCTTGAAATGATTGTGCATTCTGCAGGCTCCTGACACACTACTTGAAAGCATTTTCTATAATGCTTAAACAGGCACAAAAGTTAAGTGTGGTTCCCAAAAAAAAAATTTCAAAACATTTGAGTAGATATCAAAAAGTGATTATGGAATTCCTAATTAACATCATTAATCCCAAAAGTCTTCAACAAAAACGAA
This sequence comes from Senna tora, assembly GCA_014851425.1. Lineage (NCBI taxonomy): Eukaryota > Viridiplantae > Streptophyta > Magnoliopsida > Fabales > Fabaceae > Senna > Senna tora. Next base: position 24,137,689 of record CM026265.1, on the reverse strand, counting down.
AATTGAATCTACTCAGTTGATAATATCCATGAACAAAAGGACTTAAAACATGTGCATTTACATTTATATTCGCATCCACAAGAAAAGAAGCTGAAAAACTAAATCCACAATCACTAAATAGGAATATAAATCTGATGTCAATATTTGCAATAATCACAAGGTAACATGCCCATTCAGCAATTCAAGAAGCAATCATTCTTCACAAACTTCTCCCCCACACTTGCAACAAGCATTGTCCTCAATGCAGAAAGATAGGACAAGGATGCGCAAGCACGAGGGTCCACAAGCATAAAAACAATCAGTTAATTGCAAAAAGAGGAGAAGAGGGGCGAGCAAAGTAAACTAAACAGCTACACAGCTAAGAATGCATGAAATTATAATGCTCCAGAAGTTAAATGAGCCATCAATAGCTCAACAGCAAAAGTAATAACCAACACAAATAGAATCCATGAGTAAGAAGGAAAAGTAGCAGAAAAGTCAAATGAAACACAAATGAAATAAAAGCAAATAAGACTAGCAAGCAGTTGGCTCAGAACCGAGCTCCATCACGGCCCTCTACCTTCTGCGAGCGCTTTCAGGTTACCCGCCGAGCGTTAGACTACTTTGAGGTGGCTACTACCTACTACATGAAGGTAGATCAAAACATGGCAGATTTCCCTGCCCACGAAGATTTGGACTGGGCAAATATCCTCATGGATAACCCGAAGCCACAGCCAGCACCACAGCAGAGGCAGCAGTAATCGCAACAGAGTCAACCCCAAGGGCAAGGCATCCCTGTAGGACACGAGGCAGGGCGTATTGAAGCCCTAACTCGGGATATCTAAGAGCAAAGAGGGGAGATCCAACGGCAGGAGCAAGAGATAAAGGGATTGCAGGAAGACGTCCGCGGATTGCAAGGAGGAATGCGATCCCTTTTGAGACACTTCCACCTGTTCGAGAATGTTGTCCCGGAGCCCTTGCCCATGGTACACTCTGAGAGCGATGAAGAGGGTAGCGGTGATGAGTAGGGTAGAACCATCTAGAGACCATAGGAATTTGTTTGACTTTATTTCTTTGCATTTTGTAGCCCAAAAAAAATGATTATAAATGACAAAGCTCGGTTTCATTTTGTTTCTTTACTTATTGCTTTAAAGATTTAAAAGAAAAGTAAAGAGGGGACTCTGTGAAAACCTCATTTTGTCCGACCAAGCAAGCAAAATAAATAAACAAAAATAATAAAATAACAAATAGAGAAAGAATAAAAGAAAAATAGGAAATAAAAAAAAAATATATATATATATATAATAAAATAATAATAATAAAAGAATAAAATAAAAGGGGCGTCGCGACACCCCCGCGCATTTATGGGGGAATCAATCAGGTGTCAATCAAGGGTCCGTCACAACTTATAGGCTCAAACGTCGAGACGGCCCTAGCATTTATGGCAAAATCAGAACTGTATCTACGGGATACCCGTCGCGACGGGTACCATTCGCGATGGGTTGGCATTTATGGCAAAATCAGAATCGTATCTAGGAAAGGAGAAAGTAAGCTGGTACAACAAACACTATGAGTTGCATTTTATTCTATCTTTGATTCCATTCATACTCACTTGATCATTGGGTGTTTTCCTTTCTCTTGTGTAAACTTCTTTTTCTTGGGTTGTGATCCCTCATGATTGGCATTCGATCCAATACTTGATTCACACACCCGAAAAGGACCTGCATCTCTTTTTTTTAAACTTTTATTTTTCTGAAAATAAAAGGGCTCGCGACGGGTAAGTACCACCGTCGCGACCCCCCTGGTTTACGACCCATCGCGATGCATCTTCCTAAACGTCGCGACGGGCGCTGTCTGTTGGACAAGCAGTCGCGACGGTAAAGTACACCCGTCGCGACCCCTTGTCTTCTGGGGGACAAATGAAATCTTTAATATTATTGTTGTGTGGAAACAACCCCTTTTATTATAACCTAGTGCCACAAAGAGATCTTGTCTTTATGGGAGCACTAGTCTACACGTCATCTGGGCATTGGCCTCTTTAGGTACATCGCACTGGGAGGCCATCTGAGTATTCACTTGATGAGCCTCCCTTCACTCACACACTTGCATATGACAGGAATTACGTGGGCTTTGATCCCTCATTGTGGGTACGTAGGCCCTAGGCTTTTATCCTAGGTCAAGCCCCCCCTTTCCTTTCTCAATTTTCACCCATAATAGTATATATCTTCGAGGCCAAATAATTTTAATATTAATTTTTAGGGTAACCATCTTCGGACGAGGGAAGAAGGGTGACTAACACCATCCCTTGATCCCAATCAGACTCCCGAACCCAACATTTTGTGAAAATTCATTTTACCTCACATTTGAACTTATTTTTCTTTTTTCCAAATTTTGATTGAAAATTTGGTGGCGACTTCCGTCGAAGGCTACGGTCTTCACAAGGAGTATCCGCCTAACACTCAGAAACCCGTATTCTTTCCCAGGTAGTAGGGGTGTTGCTAGCCCCGTGTGTCAGCCAAGACGCGTGGATTGGATATATCTGATATATTGAGCTTAACGCTCATCTGATTATTTAAAGCCATAGGCTTTTCTGATTTCGTGAGCCTTGTGCTCATGTCTGTTCTGACTGGTTTTTGTATTGATGTTTCTCTTATATAATTTTCGGGTTATGAATTTGATGAACTTGAAAATTAACCTTATGTTGAACGAATTAGTTAATTTATATGTAAACTTGTATTTTACTTTCGATTTACAAAGTTTCTTTAAACGTCACAATCGAAGATGGATTGCGAAAAACTCATGCCTTCAAGTTGTTCCCTTCCTGTATTGTATGTGTAGTCTGCTCACTGAGTCGTTAGACTCATTCCCTCTTTCCATTCATATTTTTCAGATTTAGGTATAGCTCCGGACCCGTCTCCCTCAGTGTAGTTTGAGACGCTCGTTTATTTCTTGGTGAGACCACTTTGTGCATGGGTTATGAATTACTTGTTTCTTTCAGTATATGTGTAGTTTGACTCTATATTGCTCCTTTAGTCACAGGTAGGATTCTAGTATTCTTTTGATGTGTTCTGGATTACTGTATATCATCTGCATGTTATTTTTTGATTGGTGAGAGCGGAGCTCTCTAGCAGGTTATCTGTATATGTCATTGGGCTGCTTTGAAAATTTGGAAATGTTCAATTTTCAGGGAAGACTCTGCCGAATTTTCTGTAAAAAACCTCCTATGTGATTAAAGGTTTATATTAGCAAACCATGCATTTTGACTTTTGTGGGTCGGCTTACCGGACTATATGTCTTCCTTTGGGTCCGGTGTCAGTCGCTCCTCGTTTATTTTTCAGGGGTTTGATAGTTTGGTATCAAAGGTTAGGTTTCTTGTGACTTAAGGAGCGAGTGTTTTCTATTGAAGTCTCAATTATTGTTATGAACCCGGGCATAACCATATTTGGGAAGTCATGAGAGACACTTTAGGATTGTCCTGTCATTATTCTTTCCTATATTTGTTTTCAACGTCTCGAACTTTCAGTATATGTTATTTAATATATCCTTGTTTTATATAGTACTAAGATGTCTCAAAGAGAGGTTATAGTTGAGGATGTGAATGATGAGCCATCCACCCATCATGAGGCTCCCCCTCCTACTGAGGGTCGCGGAAGGGGTCGATCTGATGGTTCTAATCGGGGGCGGGTAGACCTCGAGGTAGAGGTCGAACTTCAGTGGGTGGCAGAGCAATTTAGCACCCTATAAATGATGAACTTGTGGGAAATCCAATGCCTCAACAAATCCCAATGCCTTAACAAATACCAATGCCTCAACCAAATTCAATGCCTCAACAAAATCCACCAAGTACTCAAGATGTGGTGTTGACAGGGTTACAAGGAGTTACTCGTGCAGTAGAGGCTTTGACATCTATAATTGTTGATCATGTGGCAAGAACTAATACACCAGCTAGGGAGGCAAATCGACAAGTCCAAGTGGGGCCACCAGGGCCACAAATTCCTTTTGTTCCCCAAATTCCTCAAGAAAGAAGAACAAATATAGTGACCTTGCCACAATTTTTGAAGCTTAAGTCACCCACCTTTTCAGGATGATATGCTAATCAAGATCCCGAGGAATTTATTGATGAAGTGGAGAGGGTCTGTGATGGTCTTGGATGTTCGGGTCAGAGATATGTGGAATAGGTTTCTTATCAGTTACGGGATGTGGCTCGTTCTTGGGGTACTTCATATATTAAGGGAAGACAGGTTGGGGCACTCCCTCTTGATTGGGGGGAATTCAAGAAGGACTTATTGGAGCGGTTCTTACCTAAGAGTGTTCGAGAAGCTAGAGCTAGAGAGTTTTTGTTATTCAAACAAACTTCGAAGATAATAGTTGCTGAACATAGTACTCAACTAATCCGGTTGTCCAAATATGTACCTCAGTCGGCCTCTACTGAGAGAGAAATAATTAAAAGATTTGTACAGGGCTTACTTCCACATTTATTCCGAGCAATGGTATCACAAATTATCGATTTGCATCTTATGTTGCTGCTTTAGATTGTGCCACAAGGATTGAAATGCGTGAACAAGAAGTGGATGATGCCACAAAGAAGCGGAAGCGTGGGGGTGAAGATAGACATGGTAGTTCAAGTACAGGTGGATTTTCAAAGGGTACAAAGGCTTATATTCATCAGAGGTTCTCACAGTCACCCTCTGGACTCTCGACTCCGTCTTATGTTCGCCTGACTCGACAGAGGACAGATTCATAGAGCACCAGATCGAGCACTCAACAAGGGTCTTCACAACAAAAACATAATAAGTTGTCTTGCCCTACTTGTGGGAAATTTCATAGTGGTTTATGCTACCGGGGATCAGGCTTGTTATCGATGCGGGAAGGTTGGTCACCTATTCAGAGATGCCACTTCTTCAATGGGACAATCTACAGGGCCTAGCTCCAATCGGAGCGGTGGAAATGATGCAAGCAGAGATTCGAGAGGAAGGGGTCGTACGTCATCAAGATGTGGTCAAGCCCGTGTTTTTGCCTTGAACCTACAAGATGCTCAAGCTTCTAATGTTATGGCTACAGGTACACTTACTGTTTGCTCGCATAAGGCACAGGTATTATTTGATCCTGGTTCTACTCATTCCTATGTGTCCTTGTATTTTGCCCCTTACATCGGCAAGAATCTTGATAAGTTAAACAATCCGCTTACAGTGGCAACTCCTTTAGGCGATTTTGTGCTTGTTGACTCTGTGTATAAGAATTGTGAAATTGTTGTAGAGGGTAAAGAGACTTTGGCAGACCTAATGGCATTAGAGATGATGGATTTCAATGTTTTGTTGGGCATGGATTGGTTAGCTTCATGCTATGCCACTCTAGATTGCCACCTCAAAGTAGTGAAGTTTGATATTCCAAATGAACCATCATTCCTGATTCAGGGTGATCGTAGCGAAGCACCTAATAATTTGATATCTGCCATAAAGGCTCAAAGAATGATGAGAAAGGGTTGTCAAGGGTATTTGGCTTTGGTACAAGACACAACAGTTCAACTACCAAAACTAGAAGAAGTGCCGATGGTGAATGAATTTCCTGATGTGTTTCCTGAAGAATTACCAGGATTACCTCCGGAGAGAGAGATTGAGTTTGACATTGATGTGATCCCTGGTACCCAACCTATATTGATTCCTCCTTATCGGATGGCGCCTAGGGAACTTAGAGAATTGAAGAATTATTAGATAAGTGTTTTATCCGCCTGAGCACATCGCCTTGGAGTACTCTAGTACTTTTTATGAAGAAAAAGGATGGTTCCCTCCGCTCATGTGTGGATTATCAGCAGTTGAATAAAATAACTGTGAAGAACAAATATCCTTTACCACGAATTGATGACCTTTTTTATCAACTGCAAGGTGCATAATGTTTTTCAAAATTTGACCTTCGAACGAATACCATCAGCTGAGGATAAGAAGTGAAGATATCCCAGAAACGGCATTTAGAACTCGGTATGGTCACTATGAATTCCTAGTGATGTCTTTCGGGTTGACTAATGCCCTAGCTGCATTCATGACTTAATGAATAGGGTGTTTGAGCCATTCTTGGATAGTTTTGTCATTGTTTTCATCGATGATATTCTAATCTATTCTAAAAGTCACGAAGAGCATGAACAACATTTGAGAATGGTATTACAAAAATTGAGGGAGGTTACTACCGTTTGAGAATGGTATTACAAAAATAGCAAGGTGGAAGCGGTAAAAAAGTGGCCACGACCCACTACAGTCACTGAAATCCGCAGCTTTCTGGGCTTAGCAGGTTACTACCGTTGGTTTGTGAAAGACTTCTCCAAGATAGCAGCTCCATTGACCAGTTTATCCAGAAAGAATGTGAAGTTTCAGTGGTCTGAGGAGTGTGAGAAAAGCTTTCAAAAGTTGAAGGAGTGTCTAACATCAGCTCCAATATTGTCTTTACCTTTGGGAGTTAGAGGTTATGCTGTTTACTGTGATGCTTCCAAGGTAAGTTTAGGATGCGTGCTCATGCAGAATGGTCGAGTTATAGCTTAAGCATCTAGACAATTGAAGAAGCATGAGCTGAACTTCCCAACTCATGACTTAGAGATGGAGGCAGTTGCATTTGCTCTTAAGATTTGGAGGCATTATCTCTACGGAGCGACTTGTGAGGTTTATACAGATCACAAAAGCCTTAATTATATTTTCAGCAGCGGGATCTTAACTTACGACAAAGAAGATGGATGGAATTGCTAAAAGATTATGATTGCACTATCATGTATCACCCAGGCAAGGCTAATGTGGTGGCAGATGCTCTGAGTAGAAAGTCGTTGGGCAGTTTAAACCATATAGCATTGAAACAAAGACTCCTAATTAAAGAAATGCACGATTTAGAGGGACTCGGAGTACAATTTGAAATTAGAGAGCCCGGGGTACTCTTATCCCACATTCAGCTTAGCTCCCCATTAGTGGAGAAAATAAAGGAAGCACAAAGGAAACATCCTCAATTATGTAAGAAAGTCGGTGAAGTTAAAGAAAAAAAAGGGGTAAATGATTTCACGATGGATGTTGAAGGTGTACTAAAGTACCAACAAAGATTTTGTGTTCCGAATGATGATGACTTGAAGAAGGAGATCTTAGAGGCAGCCCACCGATCAAACTATAGTATTCATCCAGGTGATACAAAGATGTATCAAGATTTGAAATTGGTATATTGGTTGTAAGGTATGAAGAAGGATGTAGCTGAATATGTCTCTCGTTGCTTGGTGTGTCAGCAAGTGAAGGTTGACCATCAAAAGCATGCAGGTTTGCTCCAACAAATTGAGATACCCGAATGGAAGTGGGAGAGAATCACTATGGATTTCGTTACTGGGTTACCTCGTACTCAAAAGGGGTATGACTCCATATGGGTTATTGTTGATAGGTTGACAAAGTCGGCTCATTTTTTTCCAGTAAAGATAACTTATAATGTGGCTAAGTATGCACAACTGTATATTGATGAGATAGTAAGACTTCAAAGAGTTCCTCTATCTATCATTTCCGATCGTGGGTCACATTTCACCTCGCACTTCTGGCAAGCATTGCAAGGAGCATTAGGTACTAAATTGGACCTCAGTACTGCTTTCCACCCGCAAACTGATGGTCAATCCGAACGTACAATATAGATCATTTAGGATATGTTGAGAGCATGTGTGCTTGATTTTGGTGGTAGTTGGGATCATTATCTACCCCTGGCAGAATTTGCTTATAATAACAGCTATCAGGCTAGTATCCAGATGGCACCATTTGATGCCTTATATGGGAGGCGTTGCAGGTCTCCCTTAGGGTGGTTTGAAGCGGGGGAAGCTAAACTTTTGGGAACAGACATGGTGCAAGATGCCTTGGAAAAAGTTAAAATGATTCGAGAAAGATTGTTGGCAGTACAAAGTAGACCAAAGGCATATGTTGATCATAGACGCCGTGATTTAGAATTTCCGGTGGGAGATCAAGTATTCTTAAAGGTTTCGCCTATGAAAGGTGTAGTGAGGTTCGGTAAAAGAGGAAAGTTGAATCCGAGATGCATAGGGCCCTTTGAGATCCTTGATAAAGTTGGTTCTGTAGCATATTGGTTAGCTTTACCACCGGGATTAGCCAATGTTCATCCAATATTCCACGTGTCTATGCTACGAAAGTATTTGCCAGATCCATCTCATGAGATAAAGGCTCATGAGGTTCAGTTAGATGAAGTGTTGTCATATGAAGAAGAGCCGATAGCCATATTGGATAGACAAGTAAAGAGACTTCGTTCGAAAGAAGTGGTGACTGTGAAAGTATTATGGCGTAATCATTCACAAGAGGAAGCTACTTGGGAATTAGAGAGCAAGATGTGTGCTAGATATCCTTATTTGTTTGACAAACAAGGTTAATTATCAAATTCGAATTTGGGGACCAAATTCATATAAGGGGGAGAGATTGCAATGACCCATTATTACGGGACCTTCAAAGAATGAAATAAGTATAAAATAAGTAACCTAAGTAAATAAATTCGAGGTATAAAGTATTTTTGGGAGCTATTCTCAATTTTATAAAGATCAATTTTGTGTACCAAAAAATATAAAATAAGTGTACCTCCTAAATATCTCCTTCTTATATTATTATTATTATTATTATTATCACAATTTTCGCTTTTCTACATCTGTCATTTCCCTTTCCCCATCTCTTCCTTTTTCCAATATCCCATTTCCCGTAGCCCCAGCACCAACCCATCTTCATCATTCTTCCTTTCCTTTTTCAACACACACACATATTGGAGCCACGCCGGAGTTCATTGCCGGAGTTACCGCCGGCCATCGTCATCGTCGCCGTAAAACGCCACCGGCCACCACCAACTAAAATCTAAGAATATCCTTTGCCTCCTTCATCTCTCTTCCACTCTCTCATCTTGGTGGTTCTTCAAAAACTTGGTGGGAGGTGAGTTTGAACTCTACTTTGTACCTCGAAGCTTCCTTCTTCCCTTTACTTCCATTTTTGTAAAGCACAATCTCTTACATTCATCTTGGTTACCCCATTTTGTGTTGACAATGAATATGTTAGGGTTACAAGAATTTGGGGATTTTAGATTGTGATCTCTACGTCCCAATTGTTGGGTTGAGAAGATTTATACACATCTTTTTTTTTTCAAATTCTAGCTCCCAAAAGTAATTTTTAACTCAATCTATAAATTTGCTAATTATATATGATTTAGGAAATTTTAAGTAGAGTTTAGAAAGCTTAAATTTTGAGTAATTGAATTGTTGGGATGAATGGAAATTTTAGAATTAAATATATGAGGGAATGATGAGATATGAATGAAAAATGGAAGGAAGGAAATGCTAAACAATGACTTTCGAGAATAGGTACCAAATGGAAAACTCTATAGATTTTGTATAATTAATGTGAAAATTCATAAATTTGGATTCTTAGAATGTAATGGTCCCAATAACATTTCAGAATAAATTGGGGGAAGATTTAGAAGTGTTAAATGTCATATTTGAAAGTAAGTATGGTTGAGTTACTGAGAGATTGGAGTCAAGGAAAGATGTCAATAATTTATCTGAAGGTGAGAATGACACTTATGATATTTATAATTTTAGGGACCTCCAAGGATACTCGCAATATAGAAGCTTGATTGGAGAACTATCGGCGAATATTCTTCTAGCTCGGATTACTGTGAGTGGATGATGCATATTGTACTCCTTTCTATATCATCCATGCTTTTGATGCAAATTTGGCACATTAGTTTAGTATGGGAACAACTCAAATTTTATACTTTCGTCTCTCTTTTGTTCTCCATTTGACAAACTCTACATTTCGAACTAATGATTTGATTCCTGTTGTTATTACTATTATTATAGTAACTATAATGTTTTGTGAAACTTTCAGTAAGAAAGCTCTGGTTAGCTTTGAAAATAGGTTCTTCGTGATGCTTCAGTTACTATTCAGAGAAATATTTCACATATATGTTTATTTTGTTGCATTCAAGGAGACCTTACTCTCTTTGATCTGAGAAATTAAAATGTGAATGCCTATTTTTGTATCTCTGTTGTTTTCAAGGAAAAATATATTTGATTAGATAAATTATAATTGTACTAATTTTTCTCTTTGTAAAAGAATTTATTTGAGGAATTATCTAGTACAGATCCCTGATGGTAACACAGTATCGTTAGCCCTTGGTGCACCTTGGAACCCCAACTAGGAGGGGTGTTGCTAGCCCCGTGTGTCAGCCAACACGCGTGGATTGGATATATCTGGTATATTGAGCTTAATGCTCATCTGATTATTTAACGCCATAGGCTTTTCTGATTTCGTGAGCCTTGTATAGATGTTTCTCTTATACGATTTTCAGGTTATGAATTTGATGAACTTGAGAATTAACCGTTTGTTTAACAAATTTGTTAATTTATACGTAAACTTGTATTTTACTTTCGATTTACAAAGCTTCTTTAAACATCACTATCGAAGATGGATTGCGAAAAACTCGTGCCTTCGGGTCGTTCCCTTCCTGTATGGTTTGTGTAGTCTGCTCACTGAGTCGTTAGACTCACTCCCTGTTTCCTTTCATATTTTCAAATTCAGGTATAGCTCCGGACCCGTCTCCCTCTGTGTAGTTCGAGACGCTCGTTTGTTTCTTGGTGAGGCCACTTTGTGCGTGGGTTATGAATTACTTGTTTCTTTCAGTATATGTGTAGTTTGGCTCTAGATTGCTCCTTTACTCTTAGGCAGGATCCTAGTATTCTTTTGATGTGTTCTGGATTACTGTATATCATCTGCAAGCTATTTTTTGATTGGTGAGAGAGGAGCTCTCTAGCAGGTTATCTGTATATGTCATTGGGCTGCTCTGAAAATTTGGGAATGTTCAATTTTCAGTGGAGACTCTGCCGAATTTTCGGTAAAAATCCTCCTATGTGATTAAAGGTTTATATTAGCAAACCATGCATTTTGACTTCTGTGGCTCGGCTTACCGAACAATATGTCTTCCTTTGGGTCCGGTGCCAGTCGCTCCTCCTTTATTTTTCGGGGGTGTGACACTGCAAGTGAGGAGGTTGGCGGCGATGAAGGTAGAAGTTTTATTTTAAATATTTGTTTTGTTTTAACTAGATATATTGCTGATGTGGAAAAAATATATAATATAATTTTGGTTGGAAGTTGTTTTCATAGTTTCTGTCATTTTGAGGTGTAAAATGTGGAGGCCACTGCAAGTGGGGAGGTTCCACAAAATGTGGAGGAGGTCACTGCCAGCAACAATGAAGGTAGAAGTTTTATAAATATAATTTTGGTTGGCAGTTATTTTCACAAGTTCTGTCATTCTAGATTTTGGGGAGGCACAGTTTTGTCATTCTAAGTTGTTTCTTGAAATATTTAAGATGCTGCATAATAGCTTCTGTCATTCTGAGGTGCAAGTGGGGAGGCTAGAGAGAATGTGGAGGGCACTGGAAGTGGGGAGGTTCTACAGAATGTGGAGGAGGTCACTGCCAACAACGATAGACATAGAAGTTTTATTTTAAATATTTGTTTTGTTTTAACTAGATATATTGTTGATGTAGAAAAAATATATAATATAGTTTTGGTTGGAAGTTATTTTCACAAGTTCTGTCATTCTATATTTTGGGGAGGCACAGGTTTGTCAGTAAGTTGTGATATCCGAGATTCTTTTTATTTATTATTATTATTTTATTTTTCTTTTTGAAAGAAAAGTTAGATTAAAGATTGGAATAAAATGAAGAAGAAGGAAATAAGAAATTATTTTTTTTAGGAAGAAGGGGACCTAAATGAAAAGGAGCTTAAAAAGTGGGGGGAAAAGGATTAAAGTAGAAGATTAATTTTTCAGCCATGTATATTTTTGTTTTGTTTTGTTTTTTGGGACTAACCGTGGCTTCCACTCATTTTAAAACAACAAAAAAAAATTAGAAAGGGAGAGAGAGACGGGACCCGAGAGCAAAACCGAGAGGGAGAGAAGGAAGGAGGCGGAGGAAGACTAATCGGATTCTCGCCGAAGGAGCTGTTCCGATGCTGGAGAAAGTTGCCGGGACACTTCTACGGCATCTCTCGACCCTTCTATCCGATTGAATCGAGGCAAATCGACTCAAACCTTCAAAACCCCAATTTCCTCCAACTTTAGGGATGTTTAGAAAATCTTCATTCATCTCCATTTGGGATATTCCAGAGATAAATTTGAACATAGGAAGTGTTGTTGAATACTCAGGGAGGTTGAGAATCAAGGCCAAATCGTAGAATTTGGCCGGCTTTGGAAATTATCGGAATTGAGTTAGAAATTCTTCTCAATTTCAAAATTTATTGGTTTGGTGCATGAATGAGCTTGGATTGGTGTAGGATAGATGTTAAAATTGTTGGAAATATACAAGGGAATAAAGCCCAACTAACCCGTGGTGGACACCTAAGACCAACTAAATTGGTTCTAAAGCTCTTCTTATACACCCTTTTCAGTTCTACATGCACCCGATTATGTTTTTCATAATTAAGCAGGTTGTGGTTGAATTCTTAATCGGCAAATAAGGGAAATCATTGAACGAGTAAAGCCAATGACTCTTTTGAGCCATAAATTTCTTCCACTGTTAGTTAAAATTACTTATGAACACATGAAGTGGAATTAAGTTAAGTTAGTATCTCCAATCCAAAGCTTTTATAAGTTCTAAATGATACGAATATGTGAAGGTCGGGTACGAAAACATTATAGACTTTCTAAAAGAGCAAGTAGATGACATAACAAGCCAAGCATCTAGTTCTTGGCAATGCCTAGAGGGTACATGAGCATTAGCATGACATGTGCATGATAATTGCTTAGTTACAAGTTGCTAACTGCTTAAACACATGTGTATAGGGCACCACAGGGTAGTTGGAGCTTCAGGTACTCCAAGGACTGAACAGGAGGGCCAACGAGGTGAGGGGCTCTCCCATCCCTGCCCTATAGGGTTGGATGACTACGTGGATAAGTGTTTTGCTCTATTATATGCAGTTATTATATGAAATATGGTTGTTCGATTGAATTTGCATTACGCGTGTATGGTTAACAAATAGGTAGTGAATATGTAAACTGTATATGTGTTTATCTGTTTAGGTTCAAGTGCACAAGTATTAACATGGTCCACCGAGCCTTATGTGTTACCGTGGGTAAGACTGAGTCAGAATTTTATATGTGAGGATTCATGAATAATAAAAACCAACTAAATTGATCATAACTATAAAATCTTGACTGTATGATATGTTAAGGAAACTGGACTTAGGTTTTCATGTGTGAATGAGTGTGTTGCATAATCTGAAAAAGAGAAACGAGGTCTAACTAAGAAACAAGTTTGAAAATCAAGTAGTTGTTCATAGGGTATCATTCAGGATTAAACATTTAGGTTGTGATCGTCTAGGATAGTCCGGGTAGATCGAGTCGGTCATCCTGATTAGATAGACAGGATTATAGTGCCAGTGAGCATGCCACATAGTGGCCATTACCTTGGTTTAACCGAGGTCAGATAAGTCGCCGGCTATTGCTCTAATTGTGACTTGGAGTCAGAAGGCCCTAGTGTGATCAACTAGGTTTAGTTACGAGATTGCCTTCGGGTCAGTATTTCTCTTAGCGGAAAGCTGGAGACAGAAATTAAATGTATATAAACACATGTATATGAACTCTTATGATATGTTGCTCATGGAAATAGAAGATATATTTGTGGATGATATACGTACGGAGTGAAAAGTATTTAGGAGCATGAATTAGGATTATTGTTGTGAACATGATGTATTGGTTGAATGATCACATTAAATGTTGCAATGTAATCCGTTTCATGCGCATGTGATTATGATTTGCTCCCTTTCCCCAGCTGTAGTGGTACCCGCTGCTACGCCAGGTATGGGGGAGCTCCTCACTGAGTCCGTTTGACTCACCGCCTACTTAAATGTTTCAGATACAGGTGGCTCAAGTTTCGGGAACGCGTCCACTTCTTCTCAAGGAGGCGGACAAATCCGAAGACCACACGCTTTGTCCGCGTGGGTAGTTTATTTTGATTATGTGTTTAAGTCTGCTAAATATATATGTCATACTCTAGCATTGTCAGCTTCGTACAGGTTAAAGATACGTCATGGTTTTTGGGAATTAGGCTATTATAATGTATATATTATATATATGACTTTCGCATGTGATTAGGATACATCGCTCGCATTGAGGCGTGTGATCAATATGTAAACTATATGTATGTGTGGTTGAATATATGTATGTATGGACTGAAGCGGTGTTGAGCGAACCGTGGATTGCAGGTTACTTAGGTCACCAGAAATGGATGGCCACATATGTATTATCTATTGATTGTATTAGAAAATGGTAGATATGAACATGTGTAAATGTTAAGCAGGCTTACGGGACAAGGGAAATCCTACCTCCCTTGCCAATCACGGTCTCCCGAATTGGAGTCGTGACAAACTTGGTATCAAAGCCTGGTTTTCTTTAACTGTATGAAGCCATAGGTATGATCGGGTGTCGATTTACGCCTCGTTGTGAAACCCGGGCACAACGTGGGAGTAAAAAGGCACTTGTGAAAGTACCTAGGAAATTGTGTCAGTCCTTTCTTTCTACTCTCTTTGATATGAGATATCATAGGTATACGTGTACTCATTAGTTATGGTCCTTGTTTAGTACAGGGATGCCACCAATCACGAGACAAGCTAGGGGAGGAGGAAGAACTCCTGCTGAAATTGATCAAGAGTCGGTTCGGGAGGAGGGAATGCCTACCCGACGCTGAGGTAGAGGCTGTACCCGAGGTCGAGGTAGAGGTCGTTCCCGAGGCCGAGGTAGAGCACAAGTGAGAGGAGAAGAGAGGAGACAATCACCGCAACCTCGTGTTGAAACGGGTACACCGTCTGTGGCGGAGATGCTCACGGCAGGATTTTAGGAATTAAAGGAAGAGATGACAAGGAAAATACAGAGAGAAGTACGCCGGTTGGTAGTCAATGAGGAAGAAGAAGAAGGAGTTCCTAGCAATCAAGAGATGGAGGTTGTTGAGGAAGAGGATAGGGAATGGCAACCGCGGGATGTGCCTCATGAGCCGAGGGTAGCACCAAGAGAGCTGCCAATTTTGAAATTTCTAAAACTTCATCCACCTACTTTCTGCGGAATAAGTGAGAAAGAGGATCCGCAATACTTTGTGAGGGATGTGGTCAGAATTGGGCGAATGTTGAGGTGCTCAGGGCATGAGTTGGTGGAGCTAGCCTCATTTCAACTGAGGGGAGTTGCTAGAGTATGGATAGAGTCCGTATAGACAAGATATTCAAGAAGGGTAGCACCGATGGCCTGGGAAGATTTTCAGAGGGAATTCCTAGGTCATTTTTTATCTGAAGGAACTAAAGATGCGAAGTGTCAGCAATTCGAGGAGTTATGGATGACGCCCAATATGATCGTGACGGAATATGAACTACTTTTTACGGAACTAGCTCAATTCTCACCCGAGTTAGTTCCTGATGAAGAGGCGAGGATAAAGAGATTCATACACCATCTGACGGAGCCGTTGTTTACTACCTTGTTACCACAGAGAAGGCAATTCGAGACCTTGGCACAGATTGTGCCAGGATAATAGAAATTAGGAAGAGGTTCGGGACGTCTATTGATCCAAAAGTCAAGTTGATTACAGGTAATGATAACCAAGGAGGTGGAAGTAAGAAGAGGAAGACAACAAGTGGTGGAGCAAGATATTCAGTGTCTGCCGGAGGACAATCCTCAACCATCACCAATGAAACAGGTATAAAGAGTAATGTTCAAGGGGGACAGAGAGCGCAAGGCAGTGGAAATGCCGGTAGGTCATGGCCCTAGTGTGCAACTTGTAGCAGATATAACTATGGAATATGTCGGAGGTTAACAGGAGGATGTTACAGCTGCGTCCAGGTGGGCCATATGGCTAGGGAGCGTCTGAACAGAAGGGAAGGTACAGGTGTGAGAAGTAATCTGACGCCAGGGGGTACACCTATTTCAGCCCCACCAGTAAGGACTGTACCGCCACAAACAGCAAGTATAGGTGCAGTTAGAGGTCGTGGTGCAGGGTCTAGTGGCAGAGGGCCAGGGGCAGTAGGTGAAGGACAAGCACGGGTATTTGCACTTTCTCAGCAAGACGCTCATGCATCAAATGCTGTTGTAATAGGTACCCTCATTGTTTGTTCTCTTGAAGCACGAGTCTTGTTTGATTCCAGCTCAACCCACTCCTATGTGTCGCATGCATTTGCCTCTAAATTCAAGAAAAGTCCGTCTAGAATAAAAGAAACAGTACTAGTCTCTACTCCAATGGAAGAATCGGTACAGGTAGAGTATGTGCACAAGTCTTGCATTGTGGAGGTCGATGGTCATGAGACTGTGGTAGACCTCCAGTTATTGTTTATGGTTGATCTTGATGTAATCCTCGGAATGGATTGGTTGTCGTCTTGCCATGCGGTTGTGGACTGCAGGGCTAAATGTTTGAAATTCAATATGCCAAACGAGGAACCTTTTGTGATACGGGGTGACAAAGCTGCACCGTATCCAAGCTTAATCTCGGCGTTGAAGGCATCCAAATTGCTTGCTAAGGGATGTAAGGGGTATTTGGCTTTTGTCAAGGATACCACAAAAGTAGTAGTTTCACCGAATCAGGTACCGGTAGTACGAGAGTTCTTGGATGTATTTCCAGATGATCTGCTGGGGTTGCCGCCCGATCTGGAGATTGAATTTGAAATTGAGCTGCAACCTGGCACCCAGCCTATCTCCACACCACCTTACCGGATGGCTCGAAAAGAGTTGAGGGAGTTACATACATAGTTGTAGGAATTGCTCGACAAGGGTTTTATCAGAGCCAGCTTCTCTCCTTGGGGTGCACCGGTCCTTTTTCTAAAGAAGAAGGACGAATCTTTGCGATTGTGTATCGATTACCGAAAGCTAAACAAGGTGACGATCCGCAATCAATACCCACTGCCGAGGATAGATGACCTATTTGATCAGTTGCAGGGCGCAAAGCGGTTTTCCAAGATTGATTTGCGATCTGGATATCATCAGCTGAAGATACGAGAATCTGACATACCTAAGACCGCATTTCGGACCCGATATGGACATTACGAAATCTTGGTGATGTCTTTCGGATTAGCTAATGCTCCTGCAGCGTTCATGGACATGATGAATAGAGTTTTCAAAACATTT
Source organism: Senna tora (assembly GCA_014851425.1). NCBI lineage: Eukaryota > Viridiplantae > Streptophyta > Magnoliopsida > Fabales > Fabaceae > Senna > Senna tora. The sequence continues at coordinate 24,120,565 of CM026265.1, read as the reverse complement.
TTGGACCGATTTGTCATTGTCTTCATTGATGACATCTTGGTTTACTCGAAGAATTCTGAAGAACATGCAGAACATTTAAGATTAGCGTTGCAGAAGTTGAGAGAGGAGAAATTGTATGCCAAGTTCTCCAAGTGTGAATTTTGGCTCGACAAAGTTGCCTTTTTGGGTCACGTGGTATCGTCAGAGGGAATCCACGTTCATCCAAGCAAGGTAGAAGCGGTGAAGAATTGGTCCCAGCCTACCTCAGTTACTGAAATTTGCAGTTTCTTGGGTTGGCTGGATATTATAGAAGATTTGTGTAGGACTTCTCTAAGGTTGCTGCACCCATGACTAAGTTAACTCAAAAGGGAGTGAAATTCATATGGGATGATAAATGTGAGCAGAGTTTTCAAAAGCTGAAAGATAGTCTCACTATCGCTCCGGTGTTGGCATTACCTGAAGGCACAGGAGGGTATGTGGTATACTGTGATGCATTGAGGATCGGGTTAGGGTGTGTATTGATGCAGTGCGGCAAGGTGATTGCGTATGCATCTAGACAACTGAGGAAACACGAGAAGAATTACCCGACTCACGTTCTCGAGATGGCCGCTGTAGTATTTGCTTTGAAAATATGGAGACATTACCTATATGGTGAGACATGTGAAATCTATACGGACCACAAGAGCCTCAAATACATTTTCGAGCAGAAAGATTTGAACTTGAGACAACGTCGATGGTTAGAGTTGTTGAAGGACTACGACTGCATGATCTTCTATCATCCAGGAAAGGCTAATGTGGTAACAGACGCTCTGAGCCGGAAATCCATGGGCAGTCTTGCTCATATAAGTGAAGAAAGAAGATCGTTGATTAGAGAGCTGCACGAGCTAGAACAAACGGGAAATCAGTTTGAGATTGGAAGTTACAACTCACTTTTAGCTCATTTACAAGCTAAGTCCTCCTTGGTAGAAGAGGTGAACTCTAGACAGGATGAAGACACCGACCTCAATCAAATCAGGGATACTGTAACTAAAGAGAAGGGGGACAACGTCCGATTCTCTATTGATGATTTCGGAGTACGTCGTTTGGAGAGACGGTTGTGTGTTCTTGTGGTTGAAAACTTGAAAGAAAGGATTCTTGAAGAAGCACACCGGACTGCTTATACAATCCATCCCGGAGCTAATAAAATGTATCATGATCTGAAGCAGCAGTATTGGTGGAATGGCATAAAGAAGGATGTTGCAAACTATGTAGCTAGGTGTTTAGTGTGTCAGCAAGTCAAGGCTAAACACCAGAAGCCCGCTAGAACATTACAACAGATAGAAATACCTGAGTGGAAATGGGAAAGGATAACGATAGATTTTGTAACAGGGTTTCCAAGATCACAACGTGGATTCGATTCGGTTTGGATGATAGTGGATCACATGACTAAGTCCGCACACTTCCTACCAGTTAAGACCACTTACGGAGTGAGTCAGTATGCGCAGCTTTATCTATCAGAAATCGTTAGATTGCACGGTGTGCCAATGTCCATAAAATCTGATAGAGGGCCACAGTTCACTTCCAGGTTTTGGAAGTCATTGCAGGAAGTGTTGGGAACGAGAGTTGATTTGAGTACTGCGTTCCACCCACAGACTGATGGGCAATCGGAAAGAACCATTCAAATTCTTGAAGAGATGCTTCGGGCGTGTATTATGGATTTCGGCGGATGATAGGAAAGGTATATACCAATGGCTGAGTTTGCATACAACAATAGTTATCAAGCGAGTATCCAAATGAAACCTTTCGAGGCTCTGTACGATCGTAGGTGCAGATCCCCGATTGGGTGGTTCGAGGTCGGAGAAGCTAGCCTAATCGGCCCAGAACTGTTACAAGATGCCTTGCAAAAGGTGAAGTGCATAAGAGAAAGATTGTTAACGGCTCAGAGTAGGCATAAGTCCTATGCAGACAATCGAAGGAGAGAACTCGAGTTTGCCGTTGGTGAACAGGTGTTCTTGAGGATATCACCGATGAGAGGCGTAATACGGTTCGGTAAAAAGGGGAAGTTAAGTCCTCGGTATATTGGACCGTTTGAAGTCCTGGAACGAAATGGGAATGTGGCGTATCGGTTGGAATTGCGTACGGAAATGGATGGAGTACATCCTATTTTTCATGTTTCGATGCTTCGAAAATATCTTCCAGATCCCTCGCACGTGATTCAATCACAAGATGTGCAACTAACCGAAAATCTGACATAGGAAGAGGAGCCAATGGAAATCTTTGATCGGCAGTTGAAGAAATTCAAAACAAAGGAGATTCCATTGGTTAAAGTTCTATGGAGGAATCACTCGACCGAAGAAGCTACATGGGAGGTCAATGGTGAAATGCGCAGGACGTATCCTCACCTGTTTCAAAACTAAGTTTAGTATATTGTTTGAAATTTGGGGACCGAATTTCTTAAGGGGGGAAGATTATGATATCCGAAATTCTTTTTATTTATTATTATATTTTTCTTTTTGAAAGAAAAGTTAGATTAAAGATTGGAATAAAATGAAGAAGAAGGAAATAAGAAATTATTTGTTTTAGGAAGAAGGGGACCTAAATGAAAAGGAGCTTAAAAAGTGGGGGAAAAAGGATTAAAGTACAAGATTAATTTTTCAGCCATGTACATTTTTGTTTTTTTTTCTTGGGGACTAACCGTGGCTTCCCCTCATTTTAAAACAAGAAAAAAAGAAATTAGAAAGGGAGAGAGAGACGGGACCCGAGAGCAAAACCGAGAGGGAGAGAAGGAAGGAGGCGGAGGAAGACTGGCCAGATTCTCGCCGGAGGAGCTGTTTGGACGCCAGAGAAAGTTGCAAGGACACTTCTACGGCATCTCTCGACCCTTCTATCCGATTGAATCGAGGTAAATCGACTCAATTTCCTCCAACTTTAGGGATTTGTAGAAAATCTTCATTCATCTCCAGTTGGGATATTCCGGGGATAAATTCGAACTTAAGAAGTGTTGTTGAATGCTTAGGGAGGTTGAGAATCAAGGCCAAATCGTTGAATTTAGCCGGCTTTGGAAATTATCGGAATTGGGTTAGGAATTCTTCTCAATTTCAAAATTTATTGGTTTGGTGCATGAATGAGCTTGGATTGGTGTAGGATAGATGTTAAAATTTTTGGAAATATACAAGGGAATAAAGCCCGAGTAGTTACCGTTGCAACCGGAGCCGAATCCAGCGAAAATGGGAAATACACCATGCCACAACACAACAAAAAACGTGTGCTGTGGGCTGGACACCTCGGCCTAACCCATGGTGGACACCTAAGACCAACTAAGTTGGTTCTAAAGCTCTTCTTATACACCCTTTTCAGTTCTAGACGCGCCCGATTATGTTTATCATAATTGAGGAGGTTGTGGTTGAATTTTGACTCGGCAAATAAGGGAAATCGTTGAACGAGTAAAGCCAATGACTTTTTTGAGCCATAAATTTCTTCCTTTGTTAGTTAAAATTACTTATGAACACATGAAGTGCAAATAAGTTAAGTTAGTATCTCCAATCCAAAGCTTTCAGAAGTTCTAAATGATACGAATAGGTGAAGGTCAAGTACGAAAACATTATAGACTTTCTAAAAGAGCAAGTAGATGACATAACAAGCCAAGCATCTAGTTCTTGGCAAAGTCTAGAGGGTACATGAGCATTAGAATGACATGTGCATGATAATTGCTTAGTTACAAGTTGCTAACTGCTTAAACACATGTGTATAGGGCACCACAGGGTAGTTGGAGCTTCAGGTACTCTGAGGACGGAATAGGAGGGCCAACGAGGTGAGGCGCTCTGCCATCCCTGCCCTACATGGCTGGATGACTACGTGGATAAGTGGTTTGCTCTATTATATGCAGTTATTTTATGAAATATGGTTGTCCGATTGAATTTGCGTTACGCGTGTATGATTAACAAATCGGCAGTGAATATGTAAACTGTATATGTGTTTATCTGTTTAGGTTCAAGTGCACGTGTATTAACATGGTCCACCGAGCCTTATGCGTTACCGTGGGTAAGACTAAGTAGGAATTTTATAGGTGAGGATTCATGAATAATAGTAACCAACTAAATTGATCATAACTGTAAAACATTGACTGTATGATATGTTAAGGAAACTAGACTTAGGTTTTCATGTGTGAATGAGTGTGTTGCATAAACTGAAAGGGAGAAACCAGGTCTAACTAAGAAACAAGTATGAAAATCAAGTAGTTGTTCATATGTTATCATTCAGGATTAAACATTTAGGTTGTGCTCATCTAGGATAGTCCGAGTAGATCGGGTCGGTCATCCTGATCGGATAGACAAGATTATAGTGCCAGTGAGCATGCCACATAGTGGCCATTAACTTGGTTTAACCGAGGTCAGATAAGTCGCCGGCTATTTCACTATGTGTGACTTGGAGTCAGAAGGCCCCGGCGTGATCAACTAGGTTCAGTTACGAGATTGCCTTCGGGCCAGTATTTCTTAGCGGAAAGCTGGAGAAATAAATTAAATTTATATAAACACATGTATATGAACTCGTATAATATGTTGCTCAAGGAAATAGAAGAAATATTTGTGGATGATATACGTACGGAGTGAAAAGTATGTTAGGAACATGAATTATGATTATTGTTGTGAACATGATGTATTGGTTGAATGATCACATTAAATGTTGCAATGTAATCTGTTGCATGCGCATGTGATTGTGATTTCCTCCCTTTCCCCAACTGTAGTGGTACCCGCTACTACGCCAGGGATGTGGGAGCTCCTCATTGAGTCCGTTTGACTCACCCCCTACTTAAATGTTTCAGATACAGGTGGCTCAGGTATCGGGAACGCATCCACTTCTTCTCAAGGAGGCGGACAAATCTGAAGACCACACTCCAGCATTGTCAGCTTCGTACAGGTTAAAGATAGGTCATGGTTTTTGGGAATTAGGGTATTATATTGTATATATTATATATATGACTTCGGCATGTGACTAGGATAGATCACACGCATTGAGGCATGTGATCAATATGTAAACTATATGTATGTGTGGTTGAATATATGTATGTATGGACTGAAGTGGTGCTGAGCGAACCATGGATTACAGGTTACTTAGGTCACCAGAAACGGATGGCCACATATGTATTAGGTATTGATTGTATTAGAAAAGGGTAGATATGAACATGTATAAATGTTAAACATGGATTAGAGGCTTACGGGACAAGGGAAATCCTACCTCCCGTGCCGGTCACGGACTCCCGAATTGGGGTCATGACATAAGTTGTTTTGTCAAAATTTTAAGATGATTTTGTAAAGTTTTAAAAAATCTTATTCGAGGTGCAGGAAGCAAAAGGATGATGACATGGATTAGTAAGATACCTGCATATTTCGCTAGCTATGATTTTGGAGACACAGCTAATAGAATATTGAAGGGAAATGTAGAGAAAAAGAAGAAAGTGGGCGAGATAGAATAGGAGATGTAATTTTTGAAGGACAGGGATAGTTTAAGGACCTGAACCAGTTTAAGGACTTGAACTGTTTAGATTTATGTTTTAATTTTTTTAATTATATTAAGTTTAGGAACGAGTATATATTTTTTAATTATATTAGCATGACTCCGATGCAATGCACAGTAATATAAATTTAATTTTTTAAAAAAATATAAATTTAAATAAATGTATATTATTAAATCAAATTTATTACATAAAAGGTATATAATTTACAATTTAAATAGCTAAAAAATAAATTTATATTTAAAAAGATTAAATTAATAACTTTGAAAATTTTATTATTATAATTAGTCTCTCAAATTATAATATATATATATATGTAAATTTCTTAATGCCCTGTTGAATATATATATATATATATATATATGTAAATATATTACCTCATTCATCCCCACCTCACACAACTTTTTCGTGTAAAGCACCAACCTCTTTGACATTAAACTTGTTAAGCAAACTGATACTAGAAATGAAAGACATAGGTTGAACTACTAAATCGTCCATCACCATGTATGTCACTACTCCTCCTTTCTCACGTCCACCACTTTTATGTGCCACTACTTCATGAGTAGTCTTTTTGGCAACAAATGATACTCCATAGTTCATTCTATTAAAGCGAATTCTATAACGCTAGATTGAAGAGATGACATAAGACTATACTTTTCACATAAAACTCTATAAATTATATATTGATAGTGAATTTTGTTTTTTGGGTGAATAAAAATTTAATTGAGGTTAATACCGATATATCGAGTCAAAAAAATACTTCACAACCTCTTTGAAAAAGTATAAAAAAATTTGCATATCCCTCACCCAGTTTATTCTTCTCTATATAATGTACTACTTTCAACTAACCTAAAAGATTCGTCAATTATTCAACAGGGGGTTAAAAAATGAAAATCCCAAAAGAGACCCGCGACAAAGTATGAGATTTGTCTATAAAAGGACTCACCTCTCTTGAGTTAGACTCAGGAACTGGGCTTTCTCAGGCCCATCGTTAACCCCTTATTGAATAAACTAAGTGGTGGTAGTGGTGGGTGATGGTGGTGGTGGAGGTGGTGGTGGCAGCAGTGGGGATGGTGGGTGGGTGGTGGAGGCAGCAGTGCAGGTGGGCGGTGGCAGTGGTGGGTGGCAGCGGTGGTTTTGGTGGATGGTGGTGGCGGAAGGGTGGCGGTAGCGCAGGCGGCAAATAGAAATAGGATAGATTTGAAATTTTATTAAAGTAGGAAGGGTAAATATGTATTTTGATATTAATAAAAAAAATAAAAAAAATAAGAGGCCACTCCATTCCATCCTTGACACCCCCAATTTGGAGTTTCAAGAAAATGAGGCTTTTGGATGGACAAAGAGGGTTTGATAAGACCCTTTCATTCCATTCCATCCTAAAAAAAATTCAAACATACTTTCAAGCTATTTTGACCCTCCCCTAGTCTGCTTCTATTCCTTTCCATCATAAAGCGTCTTCTTTCTCTTTCTCCTAGGTATTGCGTTTGTGGGAACACTCAGAGACTTGGGATAGCCTTTAATCTTCATTTTGCCCGTGGTCTTCGTGCTTCTTGACTTTCTTGCTTTTATGGATCGTGCTCGTGAGTTTCTTTTATCCTTTCTTTGCTTTGAGATTTTATCTTTCTCTTCTTTCGATTTCATGCGATTCTGACTTTGTATTGTTTGTTTTTCTTTTTTCTAGTGCCTGCCTTTCTTCCTTTTCGTTCATCTTCTAGTCAGAGCAGGTCTCGTCATTCTGAATCCTAGGAAGGGTTAGAAAAATCTCATCGTTCGTATTCAGAGAGGGAGAAGGGAAAAGTTCACCGGCTCGTGCTTCTGATTCTGAGAAACGTTCGAAAAAGAATAAAGGAAAAACTTCTTCCTCTCATTCGAGGAAAGAGAAGAGGTCCTTCAGTAAGGAGGGTTCTTCAGGTGGTATTGCTTTGAGGCCTTTGTCTGAGATGGAGATACCTCCTACTGGCATTCCTCCCCCTTGCCACCGGGGTGCCCTCGAATGTGGAGGTAGTTGTGGTTCGCTCCTCGCTGGAGACAGCTGATCTAGTGGCTGAGGTTTCTGGTGAGCGGGTTCGGCATCGGTTGGAGGGCGATGCTCCTAATAGTGCAGAACCGCCGCATAAGCGGGCTCGCCAAGGTGTTGTGGTGGAAAGTGATCTTGGCGGTGTTGCTGTTGGAGAGGCGCCAGACAATGCGGTTATCCCTGGCTCCTCGGATGGTTCCATTCTGACGAGAGCACTGAATGTTGCTGCTGCTTAAGAATAGCCGGGTCTGGCGGCGCCCTACACTAAGGGGCATATGGCCTCTACGTCGGAGATGGCCAGGCAAACTCAAGAGGCTGAGGGGGTGTCGGCGGCTGATGATCGCGAGCCATCTACGACGGAGTTGGTACCTTTCAGGGTACAATCTGCTTCAGCTGCTCATCCTACTTTAGAGTCGAGCAGTTCAGTTCCCAGCGGAGATGACAAGTCAGCGCATGCCGGGGCGCTACTGATTGCTGATAAGCCTGATGGGGAGGGATCGTCCACCCTCGAGGAGCCAGGAACGCTCAACGTCGAGGACTACCAGCGGAAGGGTACGCCTTTCTCAATGATCGATGCCGAGGCGCTCTGTGACCGAGCTAAGCAGAGGGCGTAACTTTCTTTGGCTCTTCCTGTTGTTTTTTGTCCTGCCTTTCTTTTTCGGTTTGTTGTCCTTTGTTTATTCTTTTTGCAAGAGGAGTTGAAGGCAGATATTTGGGGCCTCCTTGAACTTCTTCAAGCTGATAAGATCAGGGAGGAGAGGATATCTATTTCCAAGAGGGCCATCAGGGATCTTCGGGATCGGTTGGAGAAGTCCCTGGCCGAGAGGGGGTCCTTGGTTGACAAAGTGGAGACCCTTCGTCGAACCCATCGTGGGGAGGAGGCGAAGGTTTGGGATCTTGAGGTGTAGCTTGAAGTTTCAAAGGCGAGCACTGCTAAGGCCTCTGAGATGGAAAAAAGGATTGTTTCCTTATCTTCTGAGAGGGATACACTGGCCGAGAGCCTTGCAAGTAGGGAGGGCGAATTAACCACTTTTTGTCGCCGTGAAGTGGAGAATGAGGTTAGGTTGGTGGAAGCTCAAATGGCTCTTCATCGACAGGCTTTAGGCGATCTTGAAGCTTCCACCAGCCCAGTTCCAGCTTCTCTTGCTGAGGCTAATCTCCTAGGGCTTACTTTCTCTACGGCTAGAAGGGCACGTCTCGAGGCGCACGAGGTGGCGGTAAATCCAGCCACTTACATTGTGTGGAGAAAGAGCTCGGATGCCTTGGGGGAGCCCGGGCCTAGTTTTGTATAGTTATTTTTTTGGGGGCTATTTTGCCTCTTTTTGCTAGTAATATCTCAGTCGTTTTTCCGGCTAACTATCAATGGAAAATTTCCTCTATTTGTCTATGATTCCTTGCCTTTGAAGCTTCCAACTTATTTGATTGTTCGCGATTTTTGACTTATTGTCTCGCATTTACTCTTAGGTTTTACAGAACCTTTTTTGCCCCTAGTTTTGGGGCTATTTGTATTGTGCCACCTTTTGGGGCTTGTAAGATGACTATGTTAGCCTTTAATTATACGGCGTCCCAGAGTTTTTAAGTTTATGAGTTTGAGTTTGAATATGTCTCCAACCGATCCCGAAGATCCCTGACGGCCATCTCGGAAATAGATCTCCTCTCCTCCCTGATCTTATTAGCTTGAAGAAGTTCACGGAGACCCCTAATATCTGCCTTCAGCTCCTCCTAAAAAAAAAGGTCAACAAACCGGAAAAGAAAATCACGACGAAAAACAATAGGAAGAGCCAAAGAAAGTTACCTCTCTTCCTAAGATATTATTTAATTTTAAAGTTCATAATTATTTTCTATTATATTGGAAATCGTCTCACCCTACCATTTATTCTTCACATAATTTGTGCATTTGAAATTTAACTAATTCATTATGGTTTTTCTCCCTATTTTCTTTCCACTTTTCGATTAAAAAAAAGCCTGTGTCAAATTATTAGTAATGTATTATTTATCTTTAATTTCATTGATGTATTTTTTTAAATTCTAATAATCAATGCGTTTGACAAATACTTCTGATTGGTTTATAATACTTAAAGGGATGGCTGTAGCTATATATATATACACGGCTACAACTATTTTATTATAGAATTAAAGTTGAACTTTTTAAAATTCTATCCAAATATTCAAAAAGTGCTCTATTAAAGAGTTGTTTAGCATTTTTTGTTAAAATTGACTGCAATATAAAACTCTCTCCTAATTGGTTAATGTCTTTGAATAAATTCAAATTTTAATCCTTATTGTTGTAAAAAAATTGCATTCCCAATTCGCAGTGACAATAAAGGCTCATGGACATGTGAACATTTCTTTCAACAAAAATTCGAACTTGAATTCATCACGTTGTGAGTTCCATAGGATGAGTCTATCTAATTTACATTTTCCAAAAGCAGTAAGTATACCACAGAGACAACCATTTATGTCTTCTTAGCAATGAAACACTTTATTAGATACAAAACTTAGGCTCTAATATCAATGGAAAAAACTATCATATTTATCCCTTTGGATTGTACAATTTGCAACGGTTAAAACCGTTGTTGTTCTAATGTCAGTCAAAACCGTCGTTCAATTTACAAAATAATGATCGTTAAGCACTGTTTTTAGCGACGGGTCAATATGATTCCTTCTGCAGGAACTTGTGCTACGGAGAACCCTATGAGAGTGCCGGGGAAGGGTTTCATGTTGGCGTCGTCTAACCTAAGCTTCTTAAAATTGTCGGAATAGAAGACGTCCGCTGAGGATCCATGGTCTATTAGGACTCGTTTGACCTCGTAATTGGCAATGATTGTGGTCACCACCATTGGGTCATCGTGAATTGGTCCTTCGAGGTTCGTGAGGTCGAACGTGATAGGGTCTCCTTTAGATTCTTCGCTTCTCTTCCTATGCTTCAGAGCATAGTCGAGGTCGAGTATGGAGCATTCTACTCTTTTCTTATTTTGTGGTTGTGAGGTAGTTCCCTTCGGCAATCCACCTGCGATGACGCTGATAACTCCGCGAGTAGGTGCTTGGTTGCCGGCATCCCTCGGGTGTTCCGTATTGGCTCTGCTTTCCTCCTTGATGCATCTGCCCAACTGTCCTTTTCGGATCAGGTCCTCGATCTGATCCTTTAAGTGAATGTAGTCGTTAGTCTCGTGCCTGTAGTCTTTGTGGAATTGGCAATATTTAGATTTATCCACTGATTTTCCAGTTTTCTACCCTGACATGTGACTTGTTGAGACGAGTGTAGCTAGTGAACTGTCCTCTGGGAGGTGTTCGAGGTCGTGGCGAAGAGCGCTTCCTGTTGTTTTTGTCCTTGGGATTTTGGTTGTCCGTTGTTATCTTTTCCTTCTTTTTCTCGGGTCGCTCCAGGTCGGACCTACATATTAGGAATTTTCTCATCTTACCTTTGCAAATATGGGCGTTCTCCTCCTACATGAACCATTCTGCTCGGTCCATTAGCTCCTGTAGGGTAGAAACGGGGCATCTGTTAAGCTCCCCGTAGAACTGTGAGCATCGAAGGCCTTGTTTGATGACAAAAACTGCAACGGCATCTTGGAGGCCTCTGACTTGGAGCGAGAGCTTAGTGAAGCGGGATAAGAAGGCTTGTAAAGTTTCTCCTTCTTCTTGGTGGAAGTCGATGAAGGAATCTTCGTTCTTCTGGTATTCTTTACTACTGGCGAACTGGGTAAGGATCTTTTGTGCCAGCTGCTCGAAGCTGTGGATCAAGTTTGTGGGCAGTAGCGAAAACCATCTTAGAGCCGCATCCTTCAAGGTCGAGGAGAAAACTCGGCATTGCTGGTCGTCTGTCATGCCGAGTATCGACATAGCTGAGTTGAAAGTGTTGATGTGGTTCCATAGATCAGTCTCTCTACCATAAGGTTCTATGTGGAAGGGCATCTTGAAACCCATGGGCACATGTTCGTTCATGACTTGCTGGGTGAAGGGGTCCTCCCTTTCCCTTGGAATTCGATGTTGGGCCAATGATATTGCCCTGAGTGAATAGACTTGTGGTAGGGGGCGTATGGGTTGTAGGCTCCTGCCTAAGGCATATGCAGATAAGATCTTGGCCGATAATTTGGGATAGGCAGTCGCGGGTAGTCTGCGGGCGGGTGCACTACTTGTCCGGCGACCATTATTGGCCCAGGTGGGATGATGGCGGGGGAGATGGTGATGTTATTGATAGTCGCGTGAACTCCATAGGCAGAGTTTCGAATTGTATTGCGGGTAAGCCGGTAGGGTCATCGGAAGGGCTCGCAGGTGCGTTGTACGGTGCTACCGGTATTTGGATGCCCATGTTCGCTTGGGGGCGGTTTTTGTCCTCTTTCCACTGTTCTTGACATATGGTTGGTATCTCTGCCTCGAGTCGAGCTAGCTCCATCTCACGTGAGGTCCTCGCCGGTTTTGTTATCTCTTGGGTGCTACCTAGAGGGCATGGGTTATATGGCATGCCATAGGGATCCTGGGGGCATTCTTCCTCCCTGGTTTCTAGCGTTTGGACAACGATCTCCTTGATAGTTTCTTGTGCCATCGAGGTGTTCTGCGGTTGGGTTGTATTCGAGCCGTCTACTTCTGCTGTGGAAACTTCAATCGTCCCCTGTATATTCCTTGTACTGCGCCTTGGAGCGCTTGCATCGATCGAGGCCTTAGGGGCATTTGAGTCGAGCATTTCTAGAATTTTCCTGTGGATATAAAATTTACATGGGTTTTTGATTGTTTAGGCAGATACTCCTACTCCCCGAAAAAGAAACGCCGTTTAGCGGCAGAGTGCGCAAGGCATTGTTGTCGGAGAAAGACCACGGTGGGCGCCAATGTCATTTTTGGCTTAGACAATTCTAAGTTAAGATAAGGACTGCAAGGGGTCATAACCTTGGGGGACTTGTCCTTAGTTGAGAACCTAGGTGCCTACGTACCCTTAGGAAGGGATCAAAGTCCAAATAGTTCGCCATGTTAATGTCCGTAGGAGCCGTTAGGCAAGGTAATTACCTGTCGATGGCCGTGTGCGGCTAGGACGTGTGTAAGGTACTCTGGGCAGGTGAGCCACTCGTTGGAGGTTACCTTAGACTGGGAGAAAGCAAGGGTCTCTTAGAGTTGGTGGGAGCTTTGTTGATGGAGATCTCTAGGGAGGAGTTGTACTGGTTGACGGTGGAGCTTGGGATGCAGTTAACCAATCTCCAAGATTAACGAGAAGGTGTGTTGTCTTTGGAAGGCTAAGTCAAGCTTTTGTGTACTCAGAGTCTATCTGACTTCATGTCCCTTGAGTCCCCGGGTGAGGGCCTTTTATACCAAGTGTGGGGAGGACGTGGTCGACCCATGTTTCTGCTCGTCGTGGGTCGTAGCACAATGCTTGGAGGTTTCCCACATCTCTTGGACGGGAGCCTAAGAGGAGAAACGTGGATACCGACCACATAAGGGGTTAATGAGTGGTGCCACGTGTCATTAACTTGAGCTCCTGCAACCCTTCTAGAAGCCCAGTGCCACGTGTTCCTAGGGGGAATATTCCGTAGTTACAACAATTAGTAGTTTTTTTTATCAAAATAAATTGATACATAATTACTCAACAAAGAAAGTACAACAAGGGGAAGAAACGGCACAAACACAATTCAACACAAACAAATAGACCAACAAAAATAAAGCAGAAACACTACAACTACAAACAGCCACGAAGCCATTAACCAACAACAGAGAGAGATAGACACTACAATAAATGTGACATTCAAAAGTGTTGTAAAAAAAGTATGCAAAACCCACCATTCTCCCAATCGACGACGATGGCGCCCGTAGAATGCGATAGCGAGCTCCAACGATGGCAACGAATCGTCTCAGTAACGCGTAGAGCCTTCTCTCTTCATCGTTGCCTCTTTCTCATTTCTATTCTCCACAAAAACGAAGGAACAAGGAATAACAGTACAAGAGAAGGAAGAAGAAAGAGAAAATGAAAGTTTAAAAGAGAAGAAAGATAAAAAAACAAAGAATATAAATAAGAGGAAACATTTTAAATAAAGGTAAATAAATTTAAATATAAGCATGTAGTCATAATATATTAGTTAACCTACCTATATATCAGTCCAGACTCTACTGTTGAGTAATAATGTTTGTGAAGTCTTTTTATTTTCTTTTAAAATTCAAACAAAAATATAAATTAAAATTAAATATAATAATAATATAATATAATAAATTATATATATATACACATATATTATTTATTACATGATAAGATCTTCTTATAAAAAAAAATATAAAATTTATCTATCTATATTATATTTTTTTAAACTTTAATTTTTGATATATATTCACTCTATCAATTATTGCATTAAGTGTACTTGTTTTAGAGTTTCAATCAGATGCCCCTCCCAGTGTAAATCATGCCAAAGCCACCCTGCAAGCCGAAATTAATTGTGCAAAATGTCAAGATGAACTCAAAGACATGACATGTATGGGCTAGCATTGGGCTAGGTGTCCTACACCTACAAATATGTCAAGTTCATAGCCTGCAGTCAAGATTTACACTCAACACAACTTTAAGAAGGTAAATAAATATCTATTTCATAAAACCAATAAAATATTAAAATAAAATAAGAAATAAATATGATTTTATTGTAAATATATATATATATTTGTTTATTTATGTGTGGATGACCACATTTCAACATTGGATTCTTCCTAAACCCTCCACATGATCACTTGTCTCTTTGTATCCTTAATAACCTCTCCATGAAAGCCCCTTTAAGACAATTGTGTAAACTTCCAATTAGTGTGCTTAAAGGTACATTATTGTGTTCTTAATGTTATCTTATGGCTAGAGTCCTATAAGTAGAGACAATTGTAAACAAGTGAATAGATGAATGAATTTGGTGCATCTCTCTCTTATGTTCTTATTTTTTCTCTAAGCTCTTTGCCTTATGTTCTTGTTGCTCCTAAATTCTTTGTTTTACAACACGTTATCAACAGGAAACTCTAGAATTTTGTGTCGAAAGGAGCTTAAACTTGTTTCCATCATATCATGGTAAGCAAGAATTCATTTCTTCTCATTATGTAAGTTTTATTAAATCTGATAATATTTATATTTGTTGCACTTGGTATGTCAAGAGAAATTATATGTCATGAGAATTTATTTTTTTGTTTCATTATTTATTTGAGTGCAATATTGAATTTTTGAGATACTATAGAAGAACGAAATCATGCATCCATAAAGGATTCATGCATCCCTGAAGGATGCGCAAAGTGCAATGATTTTTATTCGTCATCATTTACATGAAGAACTAGATATGAAAATAAGAACCGGTAGTTCTTTAGAACAATTTGAAGGAAAAATATGAATTCCAAAATGATCAATGATTTATCAATAACAAAATATCCACCCACGTGAACAAGTTCGTTAGGGTTGGTCTGATGTCCGTATCACTGTTCGAACATCGATGCCTGCCCGATACCTTATCTGAAACATTGAAGTAGAGGGAGTGAGTAAAACAGACTCAGTGAGAAGATTCCCATCCTCAGCGTAGTGGCGGGTACCACTACAGCTAGGGAAAGGGAAACATCCACAATCACATGCGCATGAAAATCTAGTTTATCAAATGTTATATTACGATAAGGCAATACTAATATAACATAAAGTCAAAGATAAACCTATGGATAATGCTCATCTATCATGCTTCTCATAAACAAGCAATCACTTTTAACATGTCATCTAAAAGCTATAAATCACTCAACTGGTCAATGTATCTCACAATGGACAATGGCCTCAACGGGCAAATCTTTTAATCTTTAATCGGCCCTAGTGTCAGGCTAGGGCAATAGCCTCAACGGGCAAATCTTTTAATCTTTAACTAACCCTAGTGCCAGGCTAGGGCAATGGCCTCAACGGGCAAATCTTTTAATCTTTAACTGACCCTAGTGCCAAGCTAGGGCAATGGCCTCAACGGGCATTTTCTTTTAATCTTTAACTGACCTTAGTGCCAGGTTAGGGCAATGGCCTCAACGGGCAATTTCTTTTAATCTTTAACTGACCCTAGTGTCAGGCTAGGGCAATGGCCTCCATGGGCAATTAAATCAACTGGCCCTAGAACAAGCTAGAGCAATGGCCTCCACGGGCGACTTTATCTGACTTGTTTCTCCTCCCGAGCTTTCAGCTGGGATTCTGACTCTACCTACCCATTACTATCCTGAATTGACTTTACCTCCCTAAGACTCACTAATCAATTATGAGATCTTCTTAATCCTTATTTAATACCCAAACCCTTGATTAGATCATAACCTAGCTCTAAGGTCTTTCCTAAGTTCGATTACCATAAAACGTCGATGTTTACAAACAAATTCTTTACGACTTCTTTAATGAGTTTCTAATTAATAGGGTAGACCAAACATTGGACTCAATCAATAACTTACCCCTTGCTTGTACTGTTTGGTGTATCTCATGTCATCACATGGATACCCTTCAGTGCCTCTTTGCTTGTAATCAAACACATATATACAAGTACTTTCATATATTACAATTTAGGAACAACAATAGCATGTTAACCACTAAATAATTCTTACAAATAGGCAACTAGGCAAACCACATATCCACATCCTCAATCAACCCTGTAGGGCAAGGATGGGAACCCCCTCACCTGGACGGCCTCCTTGCGTTTGTCCTGGAGTAACTCCTGCTCCGGACGAATCGTGGTTTCCTAACAATTGCATTCATGTGGTTAACATCTTACACTATATGAAGCTCATATTCATGTGACATGCTCGTGCCTGAAAATGCACCTAGATGTCGCCAAGAACCGAGTTCATGGTCTTATCTGTACTCCCTCCCTTCCATGAGAGTCTTAAGTGCTTCACACTTGGTTTCGTACAATTATCGCTCACCTTGAATTGATTTTCTTTTTGCCTTGCCTTCGAGTTACTAAACCTCAATATACTTTTAAATTATCGTAATTAAGGTTTCCGACTAATTATGAAGGAAATAAGTTGCCACTTTAAAATTTGAACTTTATTGTTGCGCAAGTTTCCATCCTTGAGAAACAAGAAAGTACCTAAAATAATTGTTGATGCTTGATATCATATTTAGAATTATTCTTGGGTGTTTAAGATCGAAGAGAGGAGGTTTAAAACTCTCAACGTCACCCTTAAAGTGTATTTGGGCAAACCGAGCAGGGGCCCGGCACGTTAACGTCAAGGTTCAACCTTAGTAACCTCGAGCCAGCTCTTCACGGGTATTGTTCAGCTAATATTACAACAATATAATTTCAATAATTCCAATCCAAGCCTATTTACTCAAATCCAAGCTCAATCCCTAAGCTACCAACAATTTCCCCAATTTGGAAATAATTATAATTTCAACCCCAAATCCTTCCAAATTCGAATTCGGCTATACCCGAGGGTATAGTCTGCATTCCTACGCCAACTAAGTGTTCAAGAACACTTTATAGATCTCAATCTACCCTCAAAACAACTCAATCGAAGGTGAATCGAAGAAATCCCTAAAAATGGAGAAATTGAGGTTTTAGAATGAGATTGGGGTTACCAACCTTTATTCGATCGGTGGAAGGTGAGGAAGATGTTGTAGTCGAGCTCTGGTGAGCTTTTCCGGTGTCGGACTGCTCTTCTCCGGTCGGTTTCCGGCGAACCGCCCTCTCTTCCCCTCCTTCTTCCTCCACGGCTCCACTCTCTCTCTCTCTTCCTTCGTTTTCTTCCTTCTCTCTCTCGTTTCTCTCTCTTTCTCTGTTCTTTCTATTTTCTAAACCCACGGCTTTCTCCCCCTTTAAATATAATTAAAATAAATAAATAAATAATTATAATAAATAAATAATAAATAAATAAATAAAATTAAAAATAAATTAATTAATAATTAAATAAATAATAACTAATATGTATTTTTAATTTAATCCCTTTCCTTATTTAATTCAGGTTTCTAATTTCTTAGGTCTTGAATTAAATCCTAAAAATTATTTTCTACTTCTTTTCTTTCCCTTTTTTATATTTTAAACTTCGAAAAAATTTCTCGGGTATTATACTCTTCCCCCCTTAAGAAATTCTGTGAGGATATGTTATGTGCATCTCAGCCTCAACTTCCCACGTTGCTTCCTCGACTGAATGGTTTCGCCACAAAACCTTCACCAATGGTTTTTCCTTCGATCTTAGATTCTTCAACCGGCGATCTAAAATTTCCATTGGCATATCCTCAAAAGTCAGACCTTCAGCTAGTTGTACTTCTTGGGGTTGGATTACATGAGAGGGATCTGGCAGGTACTTGCGAAGCATAGACACGTGAAACACCGGATGAACTCCTTCCAACTCTGCTGGCAATTCTAGATGGTAGACAACATTTTCCACGCGTTCTAGAATCTCAAAGGGTCCGATGTACCTTGGACTTAGCTTCCCTTTCTTGCCAAATCTCATAACGCCCCTCATTGGTGAAATTTTAAAGAAAAACCTACTTACCCACAGCAAATTCTAAGTCTCTTCTTCGGTTGTCGGCATACGACTTCTGCCAACTCTGAGCCGTCACAAGCTTTTCTCGAATGGACTTTATCTTGACCAAAGCATCCTGAACAAGTTCTGAACCAACTAACTTGGCCTCTCCGACCTCAAACCACCCAATCGGGGACCTGCACTTCCGACCATACAAAGCCTCGAAGGTTGCCATCTAAATACTGGATTGGTAACTGTTATTGTAAGCAAACTCTGCTAATGGCAGGTATTTCTCCCACCCTCTGCCGAAATCCATAATGCATGCCCTAAGCATGTCCTCTAAAATCTGAATGGTCCTCTCGGACTGAGGATGAAACGTTGTACTCAGATCAACCCTTGTCCCCAATGCCTCCTGCAATACTCTCCAGAATCAAAAGGTAAACTATGGCACCCTGTCAGACATAATCGACATCGGTACTCCATGCAACCTCACTATCTTTGATAGGTACAACTTACCCACTCCGTAAGTGGTCTGAACTAGCAGGAAATGTGCGGACTTGGTGATCTGTTCAACGATAACCCAAACTAAATCGAATCCTCTCTGTGATCGCGGCAATCCTGACACAAAATCCATAGTAATTCTCTCCCATTTCCATTCAGGAATTCCTATTTGTTGAAGTGTTCCGGCGGGCTCTTGGTGTTCAGCCTTAACCTGCGGATACACTAAACATCTAGATACATAGTCTACCACATCTTTCTTCATATCATTCCACCAGTATAATTCTCTCAGATCCTGATACATCTTATTGCTACCCGGATGGATTGGGTATGCTGTTTAGTGTGCCTCATCAAGAATTCTTTCTTTCAAACCATCCACCATAGGTACACACAGTCGTCCCTCCAACCGGAGTCTGCAACTGTCATCTATGGAGAATCGGACGTCGTCCTTCTCCCCCTTAACCATTGTATCTCTGATCTATTTGAGGTTGGCGTCTTGGTCTTGTTCGGATTTAACTTCTTCATATAGAGCTGACTTAGCTTGGATGTGGGCTAGAAACAAGTTGGAATCTCCAATTTCAAATTGAGTTCCAGACTGTTTCGGACTGTTCTTGACCACAACGGTGGATATGATGAAATTAGTTCTCCGAGGACTTAACTATTGCCTTCTCTAGTGAGGCTTACCTTGACTCAATCTGCTTGTCCGACTAGCTACCTTTGTAGTGACTTCTTATATCTGTCTTGGAACACGCCAAGACACTAGCTATTTGCATAGCACATTAGGTTCTATTTCTATAAACTCTAACTGACGAAGTACTCCCCTACATCGGAGTCCCCGTACCTAAGTATCCTCTACAACAAAGCAACTACCCTTCTGCTAGTATTCCTCCGATATATTCTTTGTAAACGACTCCTCCAAAAAAGTCCATTTACATATTACTACACCCTCTACTCTACATCTAGACTTACTGCTTACACGGCATACACCCTACGTGTTTATACTTTGTGCCATTAGTGTACCCAACCCCTCCGAGGTTATTACACTCACTACCGACTCGGTTTACCCTACTTGTGTCCTGACGAAGCTAAATGCCATGGCACTAGCACAACTATGTATTACACTTACCGTTTCTCCACCAAACGGTAAAGGATCTTACATTTATGACTCGTGTTCCCCTTTCTTTTCCGGACTTCTACATTTACCCTTAGTGGTTTCCATAACCACTTCAGGTTACTCCCTGTCGACATCCCATGTCTGACTGACTTAGACCCTTCTCTGACTACTACTTGTAGTCATTTCTGTTTATAATGGAAACTCATCAGTCTCCTCCTTTCCATCATACACATTACTCTACCTCAGGCTCAGTTCGGCCTTCACATCCGAAGACCTCGCTTAACACGACTATGACTGTGGATCTATACCATCCTCAGGTTAGTCCACTTAGAGTTGCACATCCTATGCTAACTCTACTCATTGGGTTTCCGTTGGCTTTTACCCTAACTTGGCCCACTCGGACTCCTCAACTCACATACATCCTGTATTCTTACATGGAATATTTGATTCGTGAACTCTAGCATGATACTTTCCGGATATGCTCTACTCCCCTTGACCAAACGGGATCTGATCCCACCGTTTCACTCTTTCCTTTCTTATGGTGTGGCATATGTTCACCACATATACCGCCTCTTGCAAGTGTGTTACCCATTGGATTCCAATCGCCCCCAACTGTAGCATACCTGTTTTATCATTTTGGCTTGCATCCCCAGATGCTTACCCAACTCCGTTCTCGTATTCACTCTCTTCTTTTCCATTTCGTACCTATGTTGTACTCTTTCTTCGAGTATTTCTTGATACTCGTTACTCACTAAATTGTCCTTCTTGATTAACCGTCCTTACGGATAATTTTCCCTTTATGGCACCCACATGGCCACTTATACGTTTCATTTGTCCACTCAGTCTCCACCCATAGATGGGCTTCAGACTAACGAATTTACGGTTCACCAACCTGTGGAACTAGCTTACCTAGCTATGTCCACTACAATCTGTGAACTATACATGCACTTACGGTAGTAGTTGGTTCTCCACCTCCTACTTGACTCTTATCCTATGGGGTCCTATAGGCTTCCGCTCTTCCCCCTTATGGGACTACTTATCCCTGTCTACTTTCTCTTCCCCTGGCCCTCCACGAGTCCGTTTGGGGTTTATCTCTCACGTTATCTCTTTCGAGAGCTATCTACCACAATAGCACTCATTTTCCTATCTCTGGACAGTACCCAAAGGTGTACACCCATTTCCACTTCTAGGCCCACTCCGGTCTAATACTTTCGGGTCCATTATCACCCTATGGCCCCTTAATTTGTAACCCTTAGGTTTACCTGTATACTCCCTTGGCACTTTAGCACTCTCTAGTGCTTTTCGATGTCTTCTTAACTTTAATCACTCCAAGCGAGTGGTTTCTCAACTACATCTACCATCCTTATATAGCTTACGTGTAAAAGGACTGTTGTTTGGTAGGGTATTGGTCACATGAGTTAGTTTTCTTAGGCACACTGCGGGTTTTAAAAATTAATTCAAGTTTATTTCTTAGAAAATGACGCCTAAGGTTTTCGTAAGTGGTTAGGGTTTAACCAATTGGAATGACACAAATTAAGAAAGAGTTTTCATGAAAATTTGCCTTCCAATGGTTATCCCTAGTATTTTCAAGAAAAGCTTGAGGGTCTTTCAGAATCTCTCATCCGGCAAGACCAAAAAGATTTTTTTTTTCAAAAAGTTCTCATGTGATCAATATCCTATTCTTAATGCTCTTCCTTAAGCAACCCAAGAGAGTTTGGTTTGGCTTAATCCCTTCTTTCCCACCTTGTTTGCTTAAGGAACCAGCAGTTCATGGATCAAGCACATGGTTAGACTAGGCTCCTTCCCTGTGCCTTACCATTTACTCTGTTTCCTGCTCGGCATATGGTCATGCTCTACACGTTTACATATGTCTCCACTTCTTAACATCTATCTCTACGGCATATGTTCGGCCACTTTGCCCTTCCATATATCGTATCCTGATTTCCTAGTCTGTAGAGTTCTACTTCTATATTGTGGCATAGACCACCTTTTTTTCTGTTTAATTTCTTGGAAGGACAACTCTCTTCCTTCAGCCATAGCATATCGCACAGTCATGACCCGTTCACTTGGTCATCTCCCTGTCAATCTCATGCCACATGGCCCTGTTTATTCTTGTCTGTAAACTTTCCATTTCAATCGCCCCATGGGTTTACTTTCTTTTCTACACGCCGAGCGTGTCTTTTCATTCACTTTACAAACCATTCGTAGCCTAAACTACCATTCACTCCAGATTTCTATTCTACTTGCATTCCATACTATAATTAAACAACTTGCGCCTATCCCATAGCACACAATGCGCCGCTAACAGAGCAGACGCATCGTCTCATTTAACACCTCCAAAACAATCACAGATTGTAGCGAATTCCTGCCTTCAATTCAATCAAATGCGTTTGTGTCTAGGTAGCATCCTCCATGTATGTCTCCTTTACCTATTATGGCGTCCTAAGGTTCCCGGGGTCACTGGCACCCCACCTTACGTCTTAGTGCTCATCGGTAGTTGTGTATTATACAGGTTATATGCTTTGCATAGAATTTCACATTCAAATTCTATGCTTAAAGCGATGACTCGAAAGAATTCATGACTCAACATCTTGAGCAACCTCACAAGTGCCCTACTACGACCGCGAGCACGGCCTCTAGCTCGGCCCCTGGGAGGCATTCTCTCCTCCCGGACCGACTCCTCATTTGTACGTGCAGGGATTCTACCGCCCCTCCTAGCCTGCCTAGTAGTCGGCGGCATCCCTGTACTGCACAAGAATGTCACCTGATAAGCATTTATATAATCTATCATAGATTAAGAAAGAATTAAAGAAAGGCTGACTCAAATTATCCTGGGTACTCCCACAAGTGCCTGTTTAATTCAACTTTGTGCCCAGGTTTCACAATGAAGATTAAACCGACACCCGGTTATATCAATGGCTTCACATGACTTAAAGATAACCTGCCTCTGATACCAAGTTTGTCACGATCTCAAATCGGGAGTACGTGACCGGCACGGGAATAGATTTTTACCTATAAACCTGTAAGCCTTACCCTATAAACATATCTATAACTACCCTGCTGTACAATCAATATATATCATAATAGTGGCCACACCTCACTGGTGACCTAATTAACCTGCAATCCACGGTTCGCTCAATACCGCTTCGGCTCAACACTCATAATATACATATTCATATCATATTGACCGCACGTCTCTATACGTACGATCTATCCTATTCACATGCAGCAATCACACGTAATATATATATCCATATCATATTGATCGTACGTCTCAATACGTATATCCTAGTTTATCCCCAAAGTGGACCCTGTCTTTAAGTACAAGTGAAGCCGACAGTGAGAAGCTTCCCATCCTCGACGTAGCGGCGGGTACCACTACAGCTAGGGAAAGGGAAACACCCACAATCACATGCGCATGAAAATCCAGTTTATCAATTGTTATATTACAATAAGGCAATATTAATATAACATAAAGTCAAAGGTAAACCTATAGATCATGCTCATCTATCACGCTTCTCATAAACAAGCAATCACTTTTAACATGTCATATGAAAGCTATGAATCACTCAACTCGTCTATGTATCTCACAATGGACAATGGCCTCAACGGGCAAATCTTTTAATCTTTAACTGACCCTAGTGCTATGCTAGGGCAATGGCCTCAACGGGCAATTTCTTTTATTCTTTAACTAACTCTAGTGCCAGGCTAGGGCAATGGCCTCAACGGGCAATTTCTTTTAATCTTTAACTGACCCTAGTGCTAGGCTATGGCAAATGGTCTCCATGGGCAATTAAATCAACTGGCCCTAGAACAAGCTAGGGCAATGGCCTCCACGGGCGACTTTAT
This sequence comes from Senna tora, assembly GCA_014851425.1. Taxonomy (NCBI): domain Eukaryota; kingdom Viridiplantae; phylum Streptophyta; class Magnoliopsida; order Fabales; family Fabaceae; genus Senna; species Senna tora. The sequence goes on along the minus strand of CM026265.1, from coordinate 24,097,201 downwards.
CTGACTTGTTTCTCCTCCCGAGCTTTCAGCTGGGATTCTGAATATATCTACCCATTACTATCCTGAATTGACTTTACCTAGGTAGTGTGAACCTCCCTATGACTCACTAATCAATTACGAGATCTTCTTAATCCTTATTTAATACCCAAACCCTTGATTAGATCATAACCTACCTCTAAGGTCTTTCCTAAGTTCGATTACCATAAAACGTCGAGGTTTACAAACCAATTCTTTATGATTTCTTTAATGAGTTTGTAATTAATAGGTTAGACCAAACATTGAACTCAATCAATAACTTACCCCCTTGCTTGTACAGTTCGGTGTATCTTATGTCATCACATAGATACCCTCCAGTACCTCTTTGCTTGTAATCAAACACACATATACAAATACTTTCATATATTACATTTTAGGAACAACAATAGCATTTTAACCATTAAATAATTCTTACAAATAGGCAAGTAGGCAAACCACATATCCACATCCTCAATCAACCGTGTAAGGCAAGGATGGGAAACCCCTCACCTGGACGGCCTCCTTGCGTTTGTCCTATAGTAACTCCCGCTCTGAACGAATCGTGGTTTCCTAACAATTGCATTCACGTGGTTAACATCTTACACTCTGTGCAGCTCATATGCATGTGACATGTTCGTGCCTAAAAATGCACCTAGACGTCGTCAAGAACCGAGTTCTTGGTCTTATCTGTCTTCCCTCTATTCCATGAGAGTCTCACGTGCTTCACACTTGGTTTCGTACAATTATCGCTCACCTTGAATTGATTTTTTTTTTGGAGCTTTCGATTCGAGTTACTAAACCTCAATATACTTTTAAATTATCCTACTTAAGGTTCCTAATAATTACGAAGGAAATAAGTTGCCACTTTAAAATTTGGACTTTATTGTTCCGCAAGTTTCCATCCTTGAGAAACAAGAATGTACCTAAAATAATTATTCATGCTTGATAGCATATTTAGAATTATTCTTGGGTGTTTAAGATCAAAGAGAGGAGGTTTAAAACTCTCAACGTCATCCTTAAAGTGTATTTGGGCAAACCGAGCAGGGACCCAGCACGTTAACGTCAAGGTTCAACCTTAGTAACCTCGGCCAGCTCTTCACAGGTCTTGTTCAGCTAATATTACAACAATATAATTTCAATAATTCCAATCCAAGCCTATTTACTCAAATCCAAGCTCAATCCCTAAGCTATCAACAATTTCCCCAATTTGGAAATAATTATAATTTCAACCCCAAATCCTTCCAAATTCGAATTCGGCTAAACCCGAGGGTATAGTCTCGATTCCTACCCCAACTAAGTGTTGAAGAACACTTTCTAGGTGTCAATCTATCCTTGAAACAACTCAATCGAAGGCGAATCAAAGAAATCCCTAAAAATGGAGAAATTGAGGTTTTAAAATGAAATTGGGGTTACCAACCTTTACTCGATCGGTGGAAGGTGAGGAAGATGTTCTAGTTGAGCTCCGGTGAGGTTTTCCGGCGTCGGACCGCTCTTCTCCGGCCGGTTTCCGGCGAACCGCCCTCTCTTCCCCTCCTTCTTCCTCCACGGCTCCACTCTCTCTCTCTCTTCCTTCGTTTTCTTCCTTCTCTCTCGTTTCTCTCTCTTTCTCTATTCTTTCTTTTTTCTAAACCCACGGCTTCCTCCCCCTTTAAATATAATCAAATATATTTAAAATAAATAAATAATGATAATAATTAAATAATTAAATATAATTAAAAATAAATTAATTAATAATTAAATAAATAATAACTAATATGTATTTTTAATTTAATCCCTTTCCCTATTTAATTCAGGTTTCGAATTTCTTAGGTCCTGAATTAAATCCTAAAAATTATTTTCTACTTCTTTTCTTTCCTTTTTTTTTCTTTTAAACTTCGAAAGCTTTCTCGGTATTACACTTAAAGCTCTTTCTAATTGGATGCACTTACGTCTGCAGTATATTTTGTAAGTAAATATATGTCATCCTTGATTAAAATTAGCTCTATAATTAAGTTATGATGAAAGGAAATTACTAATGAAGATATGTTTAGAAAAACATATTATACTTTCCATGCTTCGAGTGTGCTCCTGTAGTAGCAATATCGAGAGCGTACATTAAATTATTAAATATTATGGGCTAGTTTCTTGTTTGCTTGTGGAAGAGCAAAATAATGAGATTTGAGCTTTTGATAAAGAATAATTAAAAACCTTGTCCAGTCGGACCGATTTCATTCCTTGAAGTGAATGTGGCTTTTCCTCGTAGTCATGGATGAGGTCGTAGTGGAAAATGAGACCATGGAAGAAAAAATATTTTGGACTATTGAAAATGATTTTCCTTCAAATTATGAAATTAAAAGTGCTACACTGAAGCACAAGAGCGAGACCAAAAATGAGGATGAACTATTTCAAAGAAAAAAAAAACCTCAAAGAAATGATGATATTGGCTTTACATTTTGTTATACTTCAATGAGGATGACAAAAAATGTAGCATATGTTATTTGTCTTACATTTTGTTATATTTTTCTATGTTTCACTAAACATAAAGGAAATTGAAATAAAAGAAAAATTTTTATCATTTAATTAGTGACAAAAAATGACTACACTTTAAAAAAAAAAAATTTAGTTTATGTTTCATTTGAATTTTAAGTATAACTTGCTCCTAGTGTACTAAAATTATTTTAATTTTACTTTGAGATAAAGAATTACATATAATGTTATGAAGGACGACATGTGTCTTGTGGAAAGTAGTACAACTCATAGAATTTTCATGACAAAATTAACATTAGCTGAAATTAATGTTAATACAATATCTTGATCTACAAATGTCATGTGCTCAATGTGAAATTCAAGGACCAGAAGATATTATTGGCAATTAATTTATTTTGTGAATGATGTGCTCAATGTGAATTAATTATTAAAGCATCTTTTCTGAATTACCCCATTGAGTCTTCTTATTTTCTACAATATATTCAAAGAGACTTTATGGTTTTATTTACCTATCATTTGGTTCATTTCAATATTTTATGATTTTAATTGATTCTTCTAATCAATGGTCATACATTTACTGACTTTCAACTTGTGATATAGCTTTTTCTAAATAACTTGTTCAACACAATTAAGGGAATGTTTTCTTGTTAGATAAAAGTATTTTATGACTATTGTATGCCAATAGGAATTATAGTTAAACTATTAGTAGTCCATAAAAAGAAATTGTTTAGTTGACTCTTTCATTAAATGGTTATACCTTCTTGCTAAACCTATGATTATTGTAACTACGGAATATTTCACATAGGGACACATGGCACTGACTTTCTAGAAGCCTAGCCTCAGCACCCGCTAGAGACACGTGGCACCACTCATCTGCTAGTTACATAGCCCTTGCCCACGTCACCACACGGAGCATCCCCTTAACCGGACGTGAGAACTCCACAAGCCTCGTGGCACGACCCACGTCCCACAAGATTGTGGGTCGAGCACGACCTCCCCACACTCGAGTATAAATAGACCCTCGCTCGGTGGACTAAGGGACGCAGCCTAAAATACCCAACCTGAAGGATTACAGCACCTAATCTACAATCTCTCACATACTCTCGGTAACCTGAGCACCCTCAGATCCCTCACGCAATCCCCCTACACATCACGAGCTCAGACGTAAGCTCCGTCTAGGCCAACCTCCAGCCAGCTCACCTCCATCCCGGAGTACACCATTTAAGGGGCTTCCAGCAGCCCCTAGAAACTTGAGCTCTCTCCCACTAAGGCAACCTCCTATGAGCGGCTCGCCCGCCCGGAGTACCTTAGGCACATCTTAGCCGAACACGACCCAATACAGGTAACCACCTTGCCTAACGGCTCCTATAGACGTCACCATGACGAACTACGTGGACTTTGATCCCTCCCGAAGGCTACGTAGGCACCTAGGTGCATCACCTAAGGACAAGTCCCCCAAGGTTAACACCCCTTGCGGTCCTAATTGCAAATTACAATTGTCTGAGCCAAAAACGACAGTCACATTGGTGCCCACCGTTGTCTTATTCAGACCCCAATGCCTTGCGCACTCTGCCGCTAAACGACATGCCTTTTTCCGGGAGTAGGAGTATATACCTAACACTCAGAAACCCGTATTTGTTTTCGTCTTGCATATAGGATACACAGGACATAATACAGCATGACCGACTCGAACACCCCCGCGGCCACGACGGACGCAAGCGCTCTAAGGCGTAGCACGAGGAACCGGTAGGGAACAGGCGAAGCGGTCACAACGGAGGCAGGCAGATCAAACGCAACCCATCCTCAACGCTCCTCAATGACACAGGTAGCCGTCATAGAAGCTGTGGTACAGAACCCGGCACCTAGAGAGGAAACTTGCCCTCAACACCCGTATGGCATGCCGCATGTTCCTTGCCCACCAACCGGCAGTCAAGAACTGATAGAGCCAGCAAGGAACCCTTGGGACGCAAAGATTGCCCCCCTCGAGGAAGAAGTAGCAGCCCTACGCCAACAGCAGTGGGAGGAGAGCAGGAGCCTTACCTCAGCGAACGCAGGCACCCAATTACCGCTAATGCCACACGGCGCGGCAGCAGGGACCTCCAGCGACCATACCAACTTGCTTGCAATTCAGTTCGGGACCTTACCAATGGAGTTCGCACGATTATCACTGACAGCACCAGCACCTCCAGCAGTCATCCCACCTGGACCAACTATGGTCGTCGGGCAAGTAGCATGACTCGTCACGAGCTATCCGCGACCACCAATGCCAAACTATCCTCCGGGATCCTACCTCCACATGCCATGGGCAGCAGCCTACAACCCATACGCCGCCTGCGGTGCGAATGCTTACCAGTGGCCCACGTTCGACTTCCATGGAAAGGGGAGACATCCCTTTACCCAACAAATCATGAATGAGCACGTGCCCATGGGCTTCAAAACGCCCTTCCACATAGAACCTTATGGTGGAGAAACTGATCCACGGGATCACTTAAACACCTTCAACTCGGCCATGTCGATATTGGGCATGAAGGACGGCCAACAGTGCCGAGCCTTCTCGTTGACCCTAAAAGAAGCCGCTCTAAGATGGTTCTCGATGCTGCCTACCAATTCGATCCACAGCTTCGAACAACAGGCGCAAAACTTCCTCACACAGTTCGCCAACAGCAAAGAGTACCAGAAAAATGAATACTCCTTCATTGGTTTCCACTAAGAGGAAGGAGAAACCCTACAAGCCTTTCTGGCCCATTTCACCAAACTCTTGCTACATGTTCGAGGCCTCCAGGACGCCGTCGCCATCTTTGTCATAAAGCAAGGTCTTCGATGTTCACAGTTCTATGGGGAACTTAACAGATCCCCCGTCTCCACCTTACAGGAGCTGATGGACCGCATAGAATAGTTCATCCAGCAGGAGAACGCTCAGATCGCCATAGACAAGATGAGAAAGTTCTTGATAAGTAGGGCCGACATGGAACGAGCAGAAAGGAAGAAGGAAAAGACGACAAAAGAAAACGAAGCCCCTAAGGAGAAAAACAAAAGGAAGAGGTCACCTCCTCGACCATGCACGCCTCCTAGGGGATGGTTCACAAGTTACACTCCCCTCAACAAATCCCATGTTGGGGTACTAGAAGAAATTTATCACTCGGACATGGTCAGCTTCCCCCTCAAGTCAAAAGACGAAAGACGGGAAAAGCGGTAGACAAGTCCAAATACTGCCACTTCCACAAGGATTATAGGCACGAAACCAACGATTGCATCCACTTAAAGGATCAGATCGAGGACCTAATTCGGAAAGGACAACTCGACAGATTTATCAAGGAAGAAAGCAGGACTAACGTTGAACACCCACAAGAGGCCAACGATCAAGCGCCTACCCGCGGGGTTATCAACATCATAGCAGGCGGACTGCAGAGAGGAACCTCCTCACTGTCGCAAAACAAGAAGAGGGTGGAGCGCTCCATACTCGCCCTTGATTACGTTTCAAAGCACAAAAGGAGGAGCGAACCCAAAGGAGACCCCATCACCTTCGACCTCACCAACCTAGAGGGACCGATACATGACGACCCCATGGTGGTGACCGCCATAATCGCCAACTACGAAGTCAAGAGAGTCTTGATCGAGGAAGGATCTTCAGCAGACGTTCTCTACTTTGACACCTTTAGAAAACTCGGGTTGAATGAAGCCAGCCTAAGGCCATTCCCCGGCACACACATAGGGTTCTCCGGAGCCCAGGTTCCAGCAGAAGGAATCATCACCGCCCGAACAACCATGGGCACCTTACCAAAGGTCGCGAGCCTTGATGTAGACTGCATCATTGTCTCAGCATCATCAGCATACAATGTGATCCTAGGGCAACCGTCCCTAAAAAAACTCAGAGCTGTAGTGTCTACCGCACAGCTCACAATGAAATTCCCAACACCCCACGGGGTTGGAGAAATCATAGCGGACCAGAAAGTGGCGCGAGCATGCTACGCAGCGAGCCTAACCAAGACGGTCAAGGTCACCCGCCTTCGTCCCAAAGAAACACGCAAGGAACCATCCGAGAGTAAAGAGTCAGGAGAAAAGAAGCCATAGTCCGCCCGCCCGGACCTAACATCCGCTTAGACTCAGAACGCACTTTGCACTATCACACCATCTTTAGGACAAGTCGCATATGTCTCTACTTCGAATTTAGGATTTTCAGCCTGACTAAGGCCCGCCTGACCTAGGCAATCCGATGTAATCATTTTGCTTACTTTCAGCCTAACTAATGCTAGCCCGTCTTAGGCTACACTAATGTAACCATTTTGTCTATTATTATCAAAGTACTCCTTTCCAACTAGAGACAAGACTTCAAATTTGCGAAGTACTCGCGTATATCCTACCACAGGACAGTGGCTCGACCGCCCCATAAAACGCTAAGCGCCCTAGAGGGCCAAGCTAACATTTCCCCCAGTAGCGCGGTAAAAACCTCTTGGGTGCATAAAACACAAAACGAACATTCGACAAACCATGCTAGCAAATCGCATACAAGCCGTCCTGATCACACAGTACTCATGCAAAAAATCTTTTTACCCAGACGTAAAGAGATGACCACAATGAGAGAAACTGCAACCATGCACGACTTTTTGCCCAGAAGAAAAAAGGGAAGTAGGAAAAACTCTTCAAAAAACCATTCTCATTAGATGTCAAAAAATGAGAGGGCGTCCGCCCATTACAAAGGGTAAACACCCTGGAAACTTTGTAAACCTATTCTTGGGCATCCCCAAGATCTACAAAGGCCTTAGCCCCAGCAGGCTGAGCGTGGCCAACCTCTTCCAACGACCCCTGCCTGGTCACCTCAGCTAACTGGTGTGAAGTGAGTCAAATCTCAAGAGCTCGTCCGCCGATTCGAGACAGCACCTGGCGCTCCACCAAGCGGTTGGTCTACTGACGAAGGTAAGCGAGATTCAGCGAAGGATCTACCTCCGTTTGACCACGAAGCTCACCTTCGAAGAACTCTAGAGATGGATGCAAGGAAGCCACCCACTCCGCTGGAAATCTCCCCCCACGGAGACGCTCGAGCTGCTCGATCGCCAAAAGCAGGTCCTACATCCTCTGCGCAGGCATCTCCTCTTGGAGATCAGCGACATCGGCAACCTTATCCTCGACCGCCAACCAACCAGAAAGGTTCTCAGAAGCGCGAGCCTCCGCACCTCGCAAAGCCTCGTGGAGAGAATGAAACTCCTGTCGGTGCCTCTCGGCATCCTCCCAACGGACGGCCAGCTCCTGGCGATTCTTCTCCAACTCCGAGCAAAGGAGCGTAACCTCGAAAGGATGTCCAGCTTCAGCTCTAAGACGGGCAACCTCGTAAATCAAGGACTCGATCTCGTGTCCCTGGTCCTCACACTCTAACTTCTTTGCGAACAACTCACCATGCACGTCCGCCAACCTCTTCTGGGAGACCTCCAGGGCCTGGCTCTTGGAGGACGCAACACCGGCAAATTGATCCCGGTCACGATGGATCTCCCCCTGCAAAAAGACAAAAGTCAGAAACGCAAAGAATATACCAAAAAAAGCAACACCAGGATGAAGAAGCTCACTACACTCTTCTCTCACTCAAAAGCAGCCTAGTGGAAGTCAGCCAACACCCCAGCAACCCGGCTGAAGCCTCGAACAGCAAGATTCAGGGGAGAAGTGTCCAGCCCCCTAGCTTCCCTCTCCCGCATCTCCACGGCGAAGCGCCTACCCAATACCACCAGTTCAAAAGGCAATCCCCCCTCCGGTGGCCCAAGGGGTTGAAAAGGGCTGACGCTCGACCCCGGGACAAGATCTCTTCTGGCAGTCGCTTGACTCGCAACTACATTCCCTCTATCTGAGAGGGCTCTGGCCTCTACGACCGCACCACCAGACTCCGCAAATTCTTCAGCTGCAAGTTCGCCTGCTGCGGTCTAAGGCGCTAGAGAGTCTCTAACAGACTCCTCAACGACCACCCTGGCCCTTTTAGCGGCAGGCTGATCAACCCCCTCAACGGGGCTAAGGACGGGAGGACAAGTTGATAGAATCACCCTCATAGGTGATTGACAAACAGGACCAGAAGTGGGAACAGAGGTTGGAACAGAGGCAGGAACAACATCTCCCACCGGAGCCTCCACCTAACATCCCCCCGGTCTGAACTCCGCCATGCGACTTGCGAGGGTAACCGCAACTCCACACCGAAAGGCCGCTTCTTGAGCCCCCCTTCTCTGCCCTTGGATAACTTCGTCGCAGAGGCTCCTCTCGTTTCCCCCTCCAGAGGTCCACTAGCACCAGCTCTCCCTTCTTTCTTCCACTTCTCCCTCGGAAGAACCTCCTGATGGCGCTCTCTCTCGGAAGACGTAGGTACGGGAAATCGTCCTTCCCTCTCACCACCAGCAGGTACCACAGCAGGGAAATTGGCTGCTACCTCCGGAGAAAGGCTCTGTTGATCGTTCTTTTTCCCCTACTCCGACCGACGTCGCAAGTATGGCTCAGAGGGGGAGGAGGAGGAGAAGAAGAAGGAAGATCCTCCAAATCAGTGAAGTCGAAGGGATAGAAGCTATAATCGTCACCACCAGCCATTGTGAAAGGTAGACAAAAGCAAGAATCAGAGAGAACAAAGAAAAGGAAAACAGAGGCAACAGAGCAAGGTGAATACGAATGTAAAGTCACAAACTTTCAAATGCTGGACATTTTTAGGGTACCCAGAGGCGTGACGATTCAAAAACATCAACCCCCTCGTATCCCGCAACGGATAAAATTTATCTTCTACAATCAAGCCCAGCTACAATCATTTTCTTCAACCGAACACGTGGAAAGAAAGGACGGACGAGATTCATAGCCAGGACAATGGAGACCCAAAGACTGAAAAACCCTCGGAAATCCAAGAGTAACTTGGAGACACCCGGGGGCCTTTTCAGAAAACTCTCTGCCCAGGCTAATGATGGCTACCCTCGGAAACGAATCCGCATTTAATGGAAGAGAAACGGCGGCAAAAAACACTCAAAGACAGTGGCACCCGTTCAAGCTCTGACGCGTGGCACCTGCAACAAGCCCACTCCTTCAACAGGCAGCTCTCAGTGAGAAATCCACCATCAGACACTGGCCATGGACGAACATAGCCAGAGGAGAGCCTTTCAAAATGGCCAAACAGCCCCTGAACTTTGGATTTTTCCCGCCAGCCCACAATGGGCATTTTGGGGAATGCCTTTCTGAGCAATGATGACGCACCCTCGGTAAGTCGCGTACTCTCTACAGAGACGGCTCGAAAACTTTCTGAGGAAGTCAAGCAACCAGCTATCCGAAGCGTCTCCTTTTCCACAAAACGATATGAGGGAACCTACTTCGCGAGTCAGACAACCAGCAGCCCCTGGAGACCTGAGCTCTCTCCCACTAAGGCAACCTTCTAAGAGCGGCTCGCCCACTCGGAGTACCTTAGGCACGTCTTAGCCGCACACGGCCCAATACAGGTAACCGCCTTGCCTAACGGCTCCTATAGACGTTACCATGACGAACTACGTGGACTTTGATCCCTCCCGAAGGGTACATAGGCACCTAGGTGCATCACCTAAGGACAAGTCCCCCAAGGTTAAGACCCCTTGTGGTCCTAATTGCAAATTACAATTGTCTGAGCCAAAAACGACAGTTACAATTATGAAGTCAAAGTTTCTTACAGTTGGGAACATGCTATAATACATGCTGCGTCTTTGGTCCATATTAGAATTTGTTGGTTGTGTTTTATATGTTCTTACTATACCTCCCCATCATCTTTAGGGGAAGAAAAAATATGAATTAGTTGGAATATACCAACGTTATCATACCATGATACACGCACAAATAGAACGCATATATCAGCTACAAATATTCTAGCATGATTAAATGTCCTTGTAGGAATCTGCTAGTAAAGCAGCTGATAAATCTAAAATACGCCAGAAGCGTGGTAGACCAATTGGTGTAAAAGATATCATTCCCAGAAGGGGAAAAAAGTAAAGAAGATGCTCTTAAGGATATTCAGGATATTTCTAATATGAATCAACAACCCTACATTTCTGAAAAAGTAACTCCTAAAGTAGTTTCATCCCCAGAAGTGGATTCAGTACTGGAAAATTATGAGATCTCATTGAATTATAGAGAAATGTGAGAAATAAATGAAATTGTTGTTGATTATATTTTCAATTGCAATTGCATCAGAGATTATTAATGATGAGGGACCTAAACCCAAAACTACAAAATGATATCGATATCGAAATGATTGGCCAAAATAGAAAAAGGCAATATAAGCCAAATTAAACTCGTTATCAAAACGAGAAGTTTTTGGATCAATTATCCAAACACCTGAAAATGTTAAACTTGTATGGTATGAATGGGTATTTGTTTGTAAATGAAATGAGAAAAATAGAAATTGTGCACGAGTTGTGGCATAAAGTTTATCACAAAGGCTTGGCATAAATCATTATGAGATTTATTATCTAATTATGGATACAATTTTTTCATTTTTAATTGATATGGTAGCTTTTAAAAAATTTGATATATGTTTGATGGATGTAGTAACTATATAGGTCATTAGATAATGACATAAAAATCCTTGAGGGATTTAAGATGCTTGAAGTATATAAATCAAATCTTCGAGATATATATTCCCTCAAATTACAAATATCCTTATATGAATTGAAACAATGTAGACGAATGTGGTATAACCGTCTCAGTGATTATTTATTAAACGGTTATAATTAAGAATGATCATATTTATCCTTGTATTTTTATAAAGAAGGCAAACTCTGAATTCTCTATTGTTGCAGTTTATTTTGAGGACATAAATATTGTAGGAACTCCAGAAAAGATTTCAAAACCTGCACAATACTTGAGAAATGGATATGGAATGAAAAATCTTGGGAGTCAAGATTTTGTTTGGGATTTTAAGTTCCCCTATGATCATTCGTCCACTTATAAAAACATACCATTTTCATCCATGAAAAGATGATAAACACAATTTATTGGTCTTAAAGTACCATACCTTAGTACAATATGAACATTTTGTACTAAATCAGGCATAGCCATCGCAATAAATTTGTTAGAAAAGGTTAGATATCATAAAAGAATATCTTATCACAGTTTACACTTTTCAAAGGAAACAAAGTCATAATTAATTGGATATGTTAATGCTAAATATTGTTGTGATCCCCGCAAAGCTACATATTTACATATGGAGAAACTTTCATGACAGTAAATGAAGCAAATCGTTACAGCTACATCATCAAATCATTCAGAGATACTTGTAATGCCCCAAAATTTTATTTTCTTAGACAATTAATTAGTTACAAAATAAGTACCATGAATAATTATTTTTGAAACTTAAATTAATTCTGGAGGCTATTGGTATTCTAGAAATAATATAATAATAATAATAATAAAGTTGGAGGATAAAAATATTAGTTTTAGATACCTAAGATATTGTGTATGCATTTTGTTTCTCATATTTTATTTTCTTTCTTTCCCTATTTTCTCTCTTCCTTTTGCCTCTCTCTTTCCCATACCTCTTCTCGTCTTCCCACCCCACTGTTTCTATACTCTTCTTTTTCTTCTTTCATTCACAAATGGTGATTTCCCTTCTTCCATTCTCTCTTGTCAAATTATCAACCGGCCACCGTCGTCAGCCATCATCACCACCGGAATGTAACGTCGCCCTCTCTCTAGTTTCTCACTTCTCAACACTTCTCTTTTTCTCTCTCTCCATGGGTTGGCTTCAAATGGTGGTGGGTGAAGTCGGATCTCCTGGTTTTGATGAGTTGGAATGCTTAGAACTTTTTAAGATGATTTCATGCTTAGATCTAGGTTTAGAAGATCCTTCTTATGCTTTTCATGAATTGGGCAATTTCTATAACTTCAAATAATCGACGGGGAGTTTATAGAGTTCTTAAATTTCTAGTATGTGCTATAATGATGGGAATTATAGTATGGAAGTGAAAATAGGAAAAAAAAAAGAAGGAAAAGAAAAGAAAAGAAAATTTTATGACTTATAATTTTGCGAAGAGTGTATCAGAAGGGTGATTAGAGATGGAATATTAAGTAAGAAGGAGGTTGTAAAGTGTAGAAATTATGTACCAAATAGCTACAGGGGTAATCTAGAAGTAATTGGAGTTAGAGCTAATAAGCTAAAGTGTTAAGTAAAATCTTAATGAGCCTCAAGATAGATTAATTTAGGATTAAGGGAATTTGAGATTAGTTCTTATTATTTAATAATTGGAATATAGGATAACTATAGTAATTACTCAAGAATGATATTTAGGAAGTTGAGAGGCGGTAGTGGAAAACGGAGTTTAGGTATTAGAACATAGAATCTGATTGGAAATAGAAATTACAAGATTATAATTTAGAACTTTTGTTTGTGGATATTTACGCAATTAGATTAGTTAATTAATGACAATAAGTTGAAAATAGGCTTTAGAATTGAGGATTTTAAGTTAAATTATTGTTGGGGTCATTTAGTTGAATAGAGAAATTATAGAAATTTCTAGATAATAAGTTTAAGTGTGCTTTGATGAAATTTCTTTATTGATAGACAATATAATGTTGTGCAAATAGGTGCTTTGGAAATGTACTCTATGTTGGGTATCTAGCCCAACGTAGTTGCGGTTCTATCCTTGTTCAATAATACTGTGAGTGGATGATGCTTACTATACTCTTTCATACCTACCTTGTGCATTTTGACCAGTTTTAGCCTTTAGTTTAGAATGGGGAACAAACCAAATTTAAATAGTTTTATCTCTCCTTTGATCTCTAAGTTAACAAGCTATGTATCTTTAATTGATGATATGATCTCCACTAAGTCTGGTTTCGTGAGTCTTACTCAAAAGGTGAGGGACATGTTAGAAATTTAATCATATTTTGATTGTTCATTGAAGTACTACTCTACAAAGTCTTTTTGTGCAAATTTGTATATGATTCTGTATTCGTTGATCATGTCCTCACCCTGATTTGAAACGATTCGGTGGATGTAAGACTTCTCTGAAAGATTGACTATTTAGCAATAATTGTTCTGCAATGAAAGTACGATTGATTATATGGAAGTGCATTATATGCACTATGTTTCAGTTAGTTATTTGTGATCACTGAGTATTTTTGACTCTCTGATTTTGAAAGTGAGAAATATTTCAGGAAATTTATGTTTTTACTTATTTAAATGATTTTTCTTGGGAAGCCATCTGATATGGAACCCTGCAGCTATCGCAGTATCGTTAGCCCTTGCTGCACCTTGGAACCCCAGCTAGCAGGGGTATTGCTAGCCCCGTGTGTCCGCCAACACACGTGGATTGGATATATCTGACATATTGAGCTTAATGCTTATCTGATTATTTAAAGCCATAGGCTTTTCTGATTTCGTGAGCCTTGTGCTCATGTCTGTTCTGATTGGTTCTGTGGATTTGGTTTCTCTATCTGACTTTGACATGACTCTGATAAGATTTGGAAAAAAAAAGCACTTTGATTTGGAAATATTATTTCTTTCAGTTTTGAAAGTCATATGTTATTATTATCATTATTATTATTATTATTATTAAAAAAATACAACCGTGAAATGGTTTGCGAAAAACTCATGCGTGCAGGTTTGTTCCCTTCCTGATATGGTAGGTATTGTCTGCTCACTGAGTTGTAAAACTCATCCCTCTCCTTTCATTTTTCAGTTACAGGTTTAATTTTGATACATCTCCCTCAATGTGGTTCGGTCTTCTGTGTTCTTGGTGAGCCGGCTTTTGTCTGTGGGCTATAACGTACTTTGATTCATTTTTTGTTAATATTTTGCCTCTAGATATAGCTCTATTGATCACAGGCAGGGTCCTTATAATACTTTTATGTATTTTGCATGAATATATATTATTCTGATTGGTTGAGAGTGAAGCTCTTTAATAAGAATTTTGTATGTGATGTGAGTTTTTGTATAAATTGGGAATGTTCATATTTTAGGAGATGCTCTACCGAATTTTTGGAAGAATTCTTTCATAGTTATAAAATAGTAATATTAGAGAATATATGTTTTTAGATTTCTGTGGCGTGGCATACCAGATACTAGTCTTTCCCTTGAGTCCGGTGCCAGTCACTCCTCTTTAGTTTTCGAGGGGTGTGGCAGAGTGGTATCAGAGGTCTAGGTTTTCCTTTGATCATTGGAGCAAAGTGTTCTTTGGTGAGACCTCATTTATCGTTATGAAACCCGGGCATAACTATAGGTGAGGTAACATTAAAGACCTTATAGGACGTTTTGTCATTTCTTCTTGTCGATTCTTCCTATCTTTTGGAGTTCTTACCTTCTCTAAATCTTCGATTATATTGATGGCGTTATTAAACTAAGGTGGTGTGGCGATCCTAACCATAAATTATTTTACCTTAAAGGATTTAACTATTATTGGGATAAATTCCCTCACTGAGGATTCCTTCCTATTTGAATTAGGATTTCTTGAAATCTAAGTTAAATTACACGTCATATAATAAGAAGTGTTGTTTGGATAAGCTATACTTGGCTTATTATTTGTTTGAGAGTTTTAATCTTTGTATCAGAATTATTATATCAATGTGATTTTGAATCTTATTCATTCCCCTCTTGACTTTCCTTCATGTTTTACATCATTTCGAGTGCGACCAAAATGAACATAATTTTTTGGGGAAATTTTAAAATTGAAGTTGTCCCATTATGTTTGTGATTAGGATAACCCAAAATATGTATGTGAGTGAAATGCATAAGGGAATTTTGGTTTTAAAAATATGTGTTCTCTTACCATAGCATGGTTTTGTGTGAGCAAGTAACCTTGGTATGGTTTGAGAATGGTAACTATTCTAATAGAAATGAAGCTACCATATTCATTGCATTTTCTTATATTTATTGGGCAATCTTTCATGAATAGGTTGTTACATGTATGTTGGGTAGTGGTTTCTCCTAATGATACTATTCTTTTTCTTCCACTTTGTATTAATCATTATAAGTTTGAGTTGGCAAGATAAATGTTTCGGATATTGTTGCGAGGAGTTTGGTGAAGGCTATTATTTTGTGTTATTTTATAGTGGCCCCTTTAACCATTCTAGTTATGAATGTGTTATAAGCCTTAAAAAGAGTGAGAGTTTGGGTCTTGGTAAATTGGTGCCCAAAAAGATCTTTTTAGTTGTAAAAAGGGACGGTGGTTTCCTTTGGAACCTAGATTTTTGATAATAGGTTGGTTAAGAGAAACTATAGATTACAACAAAATGATTTGGATTCTAACTCTAAGATCAGTGCTTACTCATTCAAACCCTAGAAGTTGATATCTCAGTTAGTTCCTACTAGCCTTCTTTTCCTTTGTTAATTTCTTAGGTAACAATTTGTTCTTGCTTTAGACTTTAAGAAGTGAATGGTATGTTAAACTGGGGTTAGAGTAGATGATGTTAGTTGGAGGAGAAATGGTTTGAATTCGGTGATGGGTTGGGTGTATTGACCCCTCGAAAACTAGAGAGAGGAATTAGTAAAAACTACAACCGTATAAATTGCAAGGGAGGGTGCTTTTATATAGGTATTTATATATGTAGGGTAGTGTTAAAATTTTGGAGAATAAAAGGTAAGGGATTTAGGCTATACTCTATAGAGAAGTAAATTGGACCTAAATTGAAAGGGTGTTATGCCACCTTTGAGAAACCACAGTTATAGACTTGTACTTTTCAAATTTTTAGATATTTCAATTATAAGTCGGATAAAAGGAAAGGAATGTGATGGGGTCAAGACAATAAATGGGCTTATAAATAAAAGAAATTGGATAAGAAGTCATTTTACCATTTCAGAATATTTATGTAAACCTCAAGCCTTAATTATTGTTGCTAGTATAACAATGGGGAACCATAGATTAATGCCCATAAACTAACTAGAGAACTAGTATCTAGGAATAGAAAATTAGTTTATTATTAATGCAATCATTTTTAAGATAACTTGTGGAGTAACGGTAATATATTGTATTGAGGGCACTCCAATAAAATGCAAATAAATTGGCTAACAGAAGAAAATCATAAGATGCAATGTATGGAGGTCTAGTAGGAAAATTTGAAGTAATAGGCCAATGGTATTAACGCCAAGGTAATGTTGTATATTTCATGAGTAATGAAATATTTGGGAGACATATGATCACATTCTAGTTAACCTAAGGTTAAATTATGTAAGTATTTTCCTTATAGATTGGAGGCAAGGGTTGTGTTGATTATGGGCAGTGACTATTAGAGCTCTTGAGATTTGGTTTTTCTAAGAGGGCGTATTAGACAATGAATTATGTTATGAAATTAAGATAGTAATCATTGTAGATTGGTAGGAGAGACTATTATGTCATCTAACTATTTTACATCGCTGTGATTTTGAGAGACAATCCTTGTGGATATTTATTTTTATTTTATTAATGATTTGCATGACTTCATGAAAGGAAGCAAGATGTTTTTATGGGATAGATTTCTAATTAGGACATGATCAGTTTAGGCTTAGAGAAGGAAATGATCTTTGAATTTATCGTAACACCTTAGTGGAAGAGTCCTAGGGTAGTTAAGTTATTGGTAAACTTTACAAGCTTGTTGAAGAAGGCTCAGTTATGGTTACATTATTTTCCTATGATAAACTATTATGCCTTGGAAATAGTAAGGAAAAGAGTAGTACCCTTATTATCTTATTAGGTTCTAAACAGAAATAAATTCTAATAATATGTCATCAGGGGTAGCATTGCTTCTAATGATAACGATGTTAATTAAGCATTGAGACATATTATCTTGGCGATTCATTGATAAAATATATATGTATATATATATATATATAATGGTAAATGTCTCTTGCTTCTTGGAACTTAATAGATTATGTTGATGTGGTTGGAGATCATCTTGGTATAGGAGCGTAGATTTAAAAGGCTTGATTGGATTAACTAAAATTATCAATTGAAATTAGGTGGCTGTCGATGTTCAAGTAGAAGTACAATCTAGTCGACAATACAAATTTTGAAGATGTATTGAGGATTATGTTTAGAATTTGATGGGGGTCGAGAGAGATATTTGCCTCTAGCAGAGGGTGTCTAGATTAATAGTTAGTAAACCATTATTTGGATGGTATTGTTTGAAGCTTTATATAGGATATGTTATGGGTCTTCATAGTGTAGTTCGAAGTAAGTGAAACGAAGCTTTTGGGACTAGACCTTGAGCAATATGCCTTGAAAAGTGTTATTAAGGAAAAGTTTGTTGGTAGCACAAGAAACCAAAAGAGGTTCAAAATAATCATAAACATCATAACTTAGAGTTTACTATGAGGGGTCATGTTCTTGAAGGACTTGCCTATGACGGAGTAGTGAGGTTTAGAGGAAGGTGGAAATTAAAATTGAGATATTTAGAACCCTTTAAGATACTTAATAGGATCTCTTCAATAATTTATCGTCTAGCCTTACCACCTAAATTACGTAGTGTTAATCTTGTGTTTCATATGCCAATGCCACAGAAGTATTTGTCTAATAGTGCTTAATAGATAAAGACCCATGATGTTCAGCTAGATTAAGGTTTGTTATATGAGGAGCGATTGATAGCTATAGTTGATAATCTACAAAATAAACTTTTCTTTTAAGAATTGGAGTCAGTGTACATGGTGTGACGTCATCATTCTCAAATGGAAGTTACTGAAAATATATATATATATATATATATATATATATATTTGGGAGTGAGATGTGTTCTAGTTATCCTCACTTTTGATTACCAAGGATAGTAATTTAATTTGAATTCGGGGACTGAATTCATTTATGGGGGAGGGAATGTAATGCCCCAATATTTTATTTTCTTAGACAATTAATTAGGTACAAAATAAGTGCCATGAATAATTATTTTTGAAACTTAAATTAATTCTGGAGGCTATTGGTATTCTAGAAATAATATAATAATAATAATAATAATAATAATAAAGTTGGAGGATAAAAATATTAGTTTTAGATACCTAATATATTGTGTATGCATTTTGTTTCTCATATTTTATTTTCTTTCTTTCCCTATTTTCTCTCTTCCTTTTTCCTCTCTCTTTCCCATAACTCTTCACGTCTTCCCACCCCACCGTTTCTAGACTCTTCTTTTTATTCTTTCATTCACAAATGGTGATTTCCCTTCTTCCATTCTCTCTTGTCAAATTATCAACTGGCCACCGTCGTCGGCCATCATCACCACCGGAATGCAACGTCGCCCTCTCTCTAGTTTCTCACTTCTCAACGCTTCTCTTTTTCTCTCTCTCCATGGGTTTGCTTCAAATTGTGGTGGGTGAAGTCGGATCTCATGTTTTTGGTGAGTTGGAATGCTTAAAACTTTTTAAGATGATTTCATGCTTAGATCTAGGTTTAGAAGATCCTTCATATGCTTTTCATGAATTGGGCAATTTCTATACTTTCAAATAATCGATGGGGAGTTTATGGAGTTATTAAATTTCTAGTATGTGCTATAATGATGGGAATTATAGGATGGAAGTGAAAATAGGAAAAAAAAGAAGGAAAAGAAAAGAAAAGAAAATTGTATTACTTATAATTTTGGGAAGAGTGTATCAGAAGGGTGATTAGAGATAGAATATTAAGTAAGGAAGAGGTTGTAAAGTGTATAAATTATGTACCAAATAGCTACAGGGGTAATCTAGAAGTAATTGGAGTTAGAGCTAGAAAGCTAAAGTGTGAAGTAAAATCTTAATGAGCCTCAAGATAGATTAATTTAGGATTAAGGGAATTTGAGATTAGTTCTTATTATTTAATAATTGGAATATAGGATAACTATAGTAATTACTCAAGAATGATATTTAGGAAGTTGAGAGGTGGTAGTGGAAAACGGAATTTAGGTATTAGAACACAGAATCTGATTGGAAATAGAAATGACAAGATTATAATTTAGAACTTTTCTTTGTGGATATTTACGCAATTAGATGAGTTAATTAATGAAAATAAGTTGAAAATAAGCTTTAGAATTGAGGATTGGGAAGTTCAAGTTAAACCATTGTTGGGGTCATTTAGTTGAATAGAGAAATTATACAAATTTCTAGATAATATGCTCAAGTGTGCTTTGATGAAATTTCTTTATTGATAGACAATATAATATTGTGCAAATAGGTGCTTTGGAAATGTACGCTATGCTGGGGATCCAGCCCGACGTAGTTGCGGTTCTATCCTTGTTCAATAATACTGTGAGTGGATGATGCTTACTATACTCTTTCTTACCTACCTTGTACATTTTAACCACTTTTAGCCTTTAGTTTAGAATGGGGAACAAACCAAATTTAAATAGTTTTATCTCTCCTTTGATCTTTAAGTTAACAAGCTATGTATCTTTAATTGATGATATGATCTCCACTAAGTCCATTTTCGTGAGTCTTACTCAAAAGGTGAGGGACATGTTAGAAATTTAATCATATTTTGATTGTTCATTGAAGTACTACTCTACAAAGTCTTTTTGTGCAAATTTGTATATGATTCTGTATTCGTTGATCATGCCCTCACCTTGATTTGAAATGATTCGGTGGATGTAATACTTCTCTGAAAGATTGACTATTTAGCAATAATTGTTCTGCAATGAAAGTACGATTGATTATATGGAAGTGCATTATATGCACTATGTTTCAGTTAGTTATTTGTGATCACTGAGTATTTTCGACTCTATGATTTTGAAAGTGAGAAATATTTTAGGAAATTTATGTTTTTACTTATTTAAATGATTTTTCTTGTGAAGCCATCTGATATGGAACCCTGCAGCTAACGCAGTATCGTTAGCCCTTGGTGCACCTTGGAACCCCAGCTAGCAGGGGTGTTGCTAGCCCCATGTGTCGGCCAACACACGTGGATTGGATATATCTGACATTTTGAGCTTAATGCACATCTGATTATTTAAAGCCATAGGCATTTCTGATTTCGTGAGCCTTGTCCTTATGTCTGTTCTGATTTGTTCTGTGAATTTGGTTTCCCTATCTGATTTTTACATGACTCTGATAAGATTTGAAAAAAAAGAACTTTGATTTGGAAATTCTATTTCTTTCAGTTTTGAAATTCATATGTTATTATCATGGGCGTTCCCCCACGTCTCTATTCCTCGCATGTCCACGGCGCTCCATGCAAATATGTCCCTGTATCGGATGAGTAGCTCCTGGAACCTCTTTTGGGCTGCTCGGTCAAGAAGGGCTCCTACGCGGATTTCCCTATTTTCTACTTGGTCTATGCAAATATTCACAAGGTCTTCCATAGGCTGCGGTCGAGCTCTGGGGATTTCTTCGCGCAGGTCCACTATCTCGAGAGAGGCCCTAGTGTTACTTTCAACTTCTTTTCCCTCGGGACGGTTGGCATTTTCGACCTTGTCTCCTTTGGGAAGGTCGATCGTGTAACACGCATGTGTTCCTCGGTTTGCTCGTATCTGCCCAACTCCGGTGGGTGTGGGAATTTTATCATCATATGAGCTGTGGATATGACAATTCTGAGCCAGCTAAGGGTCGGTTGACCTAGAATGGCGTTGTATATCGTTGGAGCTGCCGATACGACGAACCTTGCTTTGGTGCGAGCGACCTTTGGTGGTGTACCTAGGACGAGCCATGTTGTGAAGGTTCATCGTGTCTCGATAGCCTGTCCCAAGAAGTCGACAAGATCTCCCTCATCTGGCGTCAGTTGGCCTTCGCAGTTGTGCATTTCTTCCAAGGTCCTTGTGAATAGTATGTCAGCAGCTGACCCAGGGTCTATTAACACGCGTCTGACATCAAATCCTGAGATGTTGGCCGTGATAATCAATGTCTCGTTCATCCCGGTTACGATGCCCGTGCCTTCGAAGGTTATGAGGTACATTTTGTGTTGCTTATGCTGGTCATCACCGATGTCATTTTGTCGGTCGTGCAAGGACTTCGAGGATCTGCTGATGCTGGCCATGTGTGTATTGTTCTATAGTAAAAAAGTTAAAAATGCGAGTTTCTGAGTGTTAGGTGGATACTCCTACTCCCCGAAAAAAGAAATGTCGTTTAGCGGCAGAGTGCACAAGGAATTGTGGTCTGAGTAAGACTGCGGTGGGTGCCACTGTAACTGTAGTTTTAGGTTCAGAAAATTGTAGTTTCCAATTAAGGACCGCAAGGGGTCTTAACCTCGGGGGACTTGTCCTTAGGTGCGGGACCTAGGTGCCTACGTACCCTTGGGAAGGGATCAAAGTCCACGTAGTTCGTCATGGTAAGGTCTATAGGAGCCATTTGGCTAGGCGATTTACCTGTAGCGGACTGTGTGTGGCAAAGACATGCGTAAGGTATCCCGGGCGGACGAGCCACTCGTGGGGGATTGCCTTAGTGTAAGAGAGCTTGAGTCTCTGAGAGCTGTCAGGAGCTCTGTAAGTGGGATACTCTGGGACGAAGTTGCGTCTACCGGTGGCGGAACCTGATGGTGCTGTGGGCAGAGCTTGGGATGTATGAATGTGGAATGGGCAAGAGGATGTTTGAGGGAACTCAGAGTGTTTTTCTTGAATGGTTGTGAGTCAGTTACTTTTGGTGTCTTGGATCTCGTGTCCTTTAGTCCCCTGGGTGAGGGTCTATTTATACTAAGTGTGGGGAGGACGTGTTCGACCCACGTTCTTGCGGAACATGGGTCGTCCCACGATGTTCAAGGGGTCTCCACGTCTCATGGACGGAGCCCTCGAGGAAAGACGTGGGCAAGGGCCACGTAGGTGGTAAGTGAGTGGTGCCACGTGTTGCTATCGTGGGCTGCCGCTAGGCTTCTGGAAGCTTACTGCAACGTGCCCTAGGCAAAATATTTCGTAGTTACAATATCTATAAATTTTTAATTGAGAAAATTATAAAAACATAAACTACTTTACATAAACCATATTCATTAATACCATAAAGTGATTGCAAAGTGTGGTTATACAAAATAGTACTAAGCTATCAAAAGGTGGTTCCCAAGTATCAAGTATCTTACAATGGAAAATAGTTGTACTTTTGTCAAACAGAATCAGATAAGCCAGTAAACTACAGATCTTTATTTGGGAGTGTGAAGACCCAACCGATCTATCCAAAGGCAGTGATGGTGGCGAAGGAATAGGCATCCCATAATTAGCTAGAAGTTGCTCCATTATTTGCCTCTTCATGTCTTGCATTTCTTTTTTGCATCTCTTGTCGAACTTCTTCCGGTATCCTTTTTCCCACATCTTGCAAGTTCTCTTAATTAGTAGAATTAGACAAATGTGGAGTAAATGGAGTGGTTTCAATACAAACAACTGCAGCCAATGACACATATTTTTGTAATATTAGAGGAACGTATTTGCATTAGGGTTAACTAATGTCTAGCTAGGTTATAGAGAGGTAGATGCATCTGTCCTTTTAATTAAAGTGAAAAGATAGAAGTGAGGTAGGTAGCTAGGGACACAATATAATAAAGCAAGTCCGTGATATATAAGCATAAGATTAAAATAAGGTAAAAGGTCTAACATTGATGAATTGGAATTATAAACCGCCAGTAAATCCAACAAATTAAAAACAAATGAATATATGATTATGACCATTTGTTCAAACCAAAAACAAGAAGCACAACTTAGGTGTCTCAGGTGTAAGCTTGATTCTATAATATTTATTTACATGAGCACCTCCTTCAAAAAAAAAATGAGGAGAAATTGAATATAAGAGTTAGAGATGATTTGAAATTTATTCATCAACAGTCTGAACATAAATTCTTAATATTAGGGAGTACTTGAATTCCTCTAAGTTAACAGCATAACACCCTGTTATGCTAAATAAATTCCCTACTATCAACACCTTTATTATTATTTTTACCTTTATGCTTCTTCTTACTTCTCCACCAACATTGAAGACACTACCTAAAATCTCAAAAAATGTGTAAGAAAACCTGCAGATATAATTTAAATTCAAATCAGAAACAAATAGCCAATGAAATATTAGAAACGGTTTAGGAAAAATGCATATACATGTCCATGAATTTTCAGAAGGGCAAAAGAGATTACTTCTAGTCTGACTCTAATTCCTCTACAGAGAGCTTGGGCCTTTTCCTCTGGTAGAAGGATGTATACATGCTAATTCACAATTCTCTATCTCTAGTAGTAAGAAATTTACAAATTTACAGATTGAAAACATAATTATTCCTCTTCAGAAAAAAAGACCAAAAAATGGCAAGATCAAACTCTGAAGTTATCTATATCCACATCATATTATATCTTCTCCCACAATATATCCTAATGTAGCATCTATCTACATATCAAAATCAGCTCAGTATTGGTTTTAGAGAAGCTGACTCCAGAATCCTTATATTTCCATCATAGAAATAATTTTCTTTTTTTTTTTTGGCCAGAATAGAAATAATTTTCTAAGTCATAGCATATTGTGTGAATATATACCACTACTTTCCCATAATCTAGTAGTGCACCATTTCTTGTATGCCATGTAATCATAGAAGTCCAGCAAACAATATTCCTCTCAGAAAATTGATGGAAATCACAAAAAGCTTCTTGTGTATTTCCCATTTCATATGTGTATCAATGATAGAAGTCCAAGACCATTTATTGAAAGTGTCACAAGTAAAGAAGGCAAATACTATAAGGACATCACCTTGACAATCTAATCTAGTGTAAATGCTTAGAATTGAGTGCATTAGTTCCACAGCATAGAACCAACAAGATTTTATTAAAAATACAACAAATGGGCCATTGTGCATAACGGAATGTTGCAGCTTTATGGTTGTAAATATAATGTTTTTGCAATTATAATGTTGCAGCATTATAATAATGTATTAAGAATGGCATAACCAAGCTGTCAAACACATTCAAACCTTTTAATGTAACAAAAGCGTAAAAGGCCTTAGCCCAACTCTGTAGAGTAAGGTATTCATAGTCCTACTTCTTAATTGCTTATAAGTCTACTACTTCTCTCCTATCTTTCACTCACAAATACGATCACACTTTCTCTGTGAATGTGTATGTACGTCTGTGACTTGTGAACCAGAGAAATTTGAGGAAGGCAACAAAGCCAAAAGAGATAAGTCGTCCAGTGCTTCCCAACCGCCTTTGAGCCCTCTAAAAATATCTCCACACCCTCCCTCTTCTCTTTTCTTCTCTCCTCTCACAATTCACTCACATCACATGCGCGCACAAACTCTCTCTTTGTTTGTGAACCAGGGAGAATGAGTACGTCACGACCCCAAATCGGGAGTATGTGACCGGCACGGGAATATATTTTTAGCTCTAAACCCGTAAGCCTTACCCTGTAAATATAACTATAACTACCCTGCTATACAATCAATATATACAACATAATATTGGCCACACCTCACTGGTGGCCAAATTAACCTGCAATCCACGGTTCGCTCGATTCTGCTTCTGCCCAGTATATAGATATATCTCAACAAAAATAGTATATATCTATATCATATTGACCGCACGCCTCAATACGTACGATCTATCCTATTCACATGCAGCAAATTATATACTCATACATATATCCTAGTTTATCCCCAAACTGGACCCTATCTTTCAGTACATGTGAAGCCGACAATTCTAGAGTGGACGTACATCAAAAGTTGTAAATATATACACAATATCTACAACTTAGAATATGTACAACATAACCAAAATATAACAAAATATCCACCCACGCGAAGAAGTGCGTTAGGGTTGGTCTGACGTCCGTATCACTGTCCGGACGTCGATGCCTGCCCGATACCTGTATCTGAAACATTGAAGCAGTGGGAGTGAGTCAAACAAACTCAATGAGAAGCTTCCCATCCTCGATGTAGCGGCAGGTACCACTATAGCTGGGGAAAGGGAAACACCCACAATCACATGCGTATGAAAATCCAGTTTGTCAAACGTTATATTATGATCAGACAATATTAATATAACATAAAGTCAAAGATAAACCTACGAATCATGCTCTTCTATCATGCTTCTCATAAAAAAGCAATCACTTTTAACATGTCATCTGAAAGCTATAAATCACTCAACTGTTCCATGTATCTCACAATGGAGAATGGCCTCACAAGCAAATCTTTTAATCTTTAACTGACCCTAGTGCCAGGCTAGGGCAATGGCCTCAATGGGCAATTTCTTTTAATCTTTAATTGATCCTAGTGCCAGGCTAGGGCAATGGCCTCCATGGGCAATTAAATCAACTGGCCCTAGAACAAATTTGAGCAATGGCCTCCACGGGCGACTTTATTTGACTTGTTTCTCCTCCCGAGCTTTCAGCTGAGATTCTGACTCTATCTACCCATTACTATCCTAAATTGACTTTACCTAGGTAGTGTGGACCTCCCTATGACTCACTAATCAATTATGAGATCTTCTTAATCCTTATTTAATACCCAAACCCTTGATTAGATCATAACCTAGCTCTAAGGTCTTTCTTAAGTTCGATTACCATAAAACATCGATGTTTACAAACAAATTCTTTATGATTTCTTTAATGAGTTTCTAATTAATAGGGTAAACCAAACATTGGACTCAATCAATAACTTACCCCCTTGCTTGTACTATTCGGTGTATCTCATGTCATCACATGGATACCCTCCAGTACCTCTTTGCCTGTAATCAAACACACATATACAAATACTTTCATATATTACAATTTAAGAACAACAATAGCATGTTAACCACTAAATAATTCTTACAAATAGGCAAGTAGGCAAACCACATATCCACATCCTCAATCAACCCTATAGAGCAAGGATGGGAAACCCCTCACCTGGACGGCTTCCTTGTGTTTGTCCTGGAGCAACTCCCGCTCCGGACGAATCGTGGCTTCCTATCAAACGCATTCACGTGGTTAATACGACATGCTCGTGCCTAAAGATGCACCTAGACGTCGCCAACAACCGAGTTCTTGGTCTTATCCGTCTTCCCTCTCTTCTATTAGAGTCTCAAATGCTTTGCACTTGGTTTCATAACAACTATCACTTATCTGAAGTGACTATAGAGCCTGGGATTTGAGTTACTAAACCTGAATATACTTTTAAATTATCCTACTTAAGGTTTCCTAATAATTACGAAGAAATAAAGTTGCCACTTTAGAATTTCGACTTTATTGTTCCGCAAGTTTCCATCCTTGAGAAACAAGAAAGTACCTAAAATAACTCTTGATGCTTGATAGCATATTTAGAATTATTCTTCGGTGTTTAAGATCGAAATGAGGAGGTTTAAAACTCTCAACGTCACCCTTACTGTGTATTTGGGCAATCCGAGCAGGGACCCGGCACGTTAACGTCAAGGTTCAACCTTAGTAACCTCGGGCCAGCTCTTCACGGGTCTTGTTCAGCTAATATTTCAACAATATAATTTCAATAATACCAATCCAAGCCTATTTACTCAAATCCAAGCTCAATTCCTAATTATCAACAATTTCCCCAAATTAGGAATAATTAGAATTTCAACCCCAAATCCTTCCAAACTCGAATTCGGCTAAATCTGAGGATATAGTCTCGATTCTTACCCCCGACTAAGTGTTCAAGAACACTTTCTAGGTCTCAATCGACTCTCGAAACAACTCAATCGAAGGTGAATCGAAGAAATCCCTAAAAATGGAGAAATTGAGGGTTTAGATTGAAGCTGGGGTTACCAACCTTGATTCGATCGGTGGGAGGTGTGGAAGATGTTAGAGTCGAGCTGCGGTGGTCTTGTCCGGCGTCGGACCGATCTCTCCGGCGAGTTTCCAGCGAGATCCTCTCTCTTCTCCTTCACGCCTCCTGTCCCTCTCTCTCTCTTCTCGTTTTCTTTCTTTCTCTTGTCTCACGCGTCCCTCTCTCTCATTTTTTCTTTCCTTTTATATCTCTTCTTTCTTTTATTTACTAACCCACGGCAACCCCTCAAACTAAAATAAATAAATATAATTAAAATAATAAATAAACAAATATAATTAAAATAATAAATAAATAAATATAATTAAAAATAAATTAATTAATAATTAAATTAAGACACAACTAATATGTATTTTCTTTTCTTTTCTTTTTTTTCTTTCTAAAATAGATAATAAGATAAATAATAATCACTTAAAAATAATAAAGATATATTTTTAATCTAATTTCCTTTCCCAATTTAATTCAGGCTTCCAATTTCTTAAGTCCTTAATTAAATTCCAAAAATTATTTTCTGCTTCTTTTCTTTCCCTTTTATTTTATTTTAACTTCGAAAAAATTTCCCGGGTATTACAGAGTAAGCAAGACTTGTATATTTTATCTATTCATGTTAATATAAGCAAGAAGCAGGAAAAACCAAAATAACCAACCAAACAAAACAAGAACCAAATGAAACAAGAACGGAAAAACCAAAATAAGAACATAAAAAAGAATCAAAGAAAAATCAAATAACAATAGAAACAAGAACGGAAAAACCAAATAAGAACCAGAACAAAAAAATCGAAGAAAAATGAAATAAGAACTGAAACAAGAACTAAATGAGAATCGAAGAATTGAAGACAAAAAAATGGCAGCAAACGGAAACAAGATCGAAGAAATCGTACCAGTCTCATGGCGCTATCGTTCTCTCCTTCAACGTCGAGAAAGAAGAAACTACAATGTGCTCTCGCCGGTGTTACTGCTCTTTCTCACGACATCGTTGCTCCTCCTCTCATGTTGTTAAGTTCAAACGGGAAAAAAGAAAGCTACGTTCTCTCTCGATCAGAAGCGTACACTCGACTGAATAAGGAGGACAGAGGAGGGTTCATTTTCTTTATTTGCTCAGGGTTCATTTTGACGGATGATAGGAAGACGAGGGGAAAATAAAAACAAAACAAGGAGAGAACTTTTGTTTTTTTTTTATTTGTTTAATAGTTTAAAAAAATAGGTTGGCTTTTGACGGGACAATGGAGTTTAAAAGAATAAAAATTTAAGAGGGAATAAATTTTGACAAAAAAATGAGAATAAAAATTTAAGAGGGAATAAATTTTGACAAAAAAAATGAGGGAATAAAATTTGGCCAAAAACAATTAGGAGATAATAGATTTTTCTTAGTGTTTGATGATGAACCATCTTTATAAATTAATGACGGCCAATTTTTTACGGACTCATATTCGTCAGTATATTTGATGAATTTATACAACCAATGTCAGATTTTTTTATCCGTCATAAATTCGGTGTTTTTCTGACCACATTTAGTTCATAAAAAATAATCCGTCAGAATTTTACATTTTTCTAGTAGTGTATCCAATATGCAACATAGTTAAATACATTACATAGTTTAAACAAAATTTAAAGTTTTGTTCGATTATCCAGCATGCAACATTACTCAATAAAGAAGACATGTATGCTTAAGAAGAGGGCCAAAGCACAAAGAATCCTAAATTTTAACTTATGCTAAGATAACAAATACCAAAGGTTCTCATTATCTACCATGTATCATGCAAGCATTGCCATTAAATGTTATTAGAATAAAGACATGGATGAGATCATGAGATCACCTCTTAGTATATTACAAATCAGTTAAGGTCTAAAAAAAGAAAGAAAAATTGGACAATCCAGTAAAACCTAGATCTAGAGATAGAAAACTATAATATCAATTCCCAAAAAAAACTTTATAATGTGCTAGCAATTTTGAATCAACTTTTTTAAAATGATTAGGAAAAGAAAGTGGGGCATATGCAGTTCCAACAGTTAGGTAATAGATAGAAAAAGTAGATATCAAGAAAAAAAATAAAGGAGAATATTAAAAAGAACAGAAATAAGGGATGATTTCCATATAATACTTCATCAAATTTCATGAAGTTTTGGGTGTCCAGCTATCCATTAACTTGTGGTTTGAACGCTCCCTCCGTTTCCTCCAGTTTATCCTTTCCACACCCTTAAACCTAAACCAAGGATGAGCTTGATAGATACAAAGTGTATAAGCAGAAGACAAAATAAAGAGCTGCGACTTGGAAATATTTTTAATAAATTATATAACTTACCTTGATTTCTTTTGCCCCATGAATCAGCCTCATAAAATAATTTTTATGCCATTTTCTTCACATTTAATTCTTCTCACTCGCAAAATAAAAATAAATTAATTGGAATCACCTAACAAAAAAATGTGATGGGTAACATGAGCCTAAAGAATTTGGATGTTGTCCAACAATTTTCCAAAGGAAACTATAGTTTTTCATTCAGCATCAAAAGTGAAATTTTTTAGAGAAATAATATATTCAAATAACAGGAAATTGAAGTAATTTGACAGCTATCATATAAATTGGTCTTTACTTTCAGTCATCAAAATCATAACCATGGCCCTCCTTCCACGATTTTAACATCACCAGTATCAAAAATGAATCATAACTTTCCTCCCCACAAATATTCTTCTTCTCCATTCAACATAGCAAAATATTCAAACTTTCAGATTCCAAATGCAGAAAACCTATAAATTCTAAATTCTAAATCTAGACAAAGTAATAGATTAGCCTCAAAATTCTAAAACCATACCATCATAAACATTGGAAAACCGAAATTTTATGGTTATTGAGATAGAAAACTTCATGAAAGCTGGAAATCCCATTTCTATAAGAAGAAAAAAATCGACAGATCGAGATTAGAGAGAAAGAAGATGAATTAAACATATTTTTGTGTGGTCCTTGATTGCATTCTCCTGGGATCTAAGATTTATTATAAACAGCTCCAGTCAGTTGATGCTAACTACATTTCAATACAGGTTAGAGAATATTAAAAATAGCAAGCATGAGTTAAAAAAAACAGTGTTTTCCCGGCACTTTATTTGTGGTGCTTGAACTAAAGTGCCACAAAATGTTTCATTTTGTGCCGCCTTAGTAAGCGCCAAAAATTTCATTCACTTACCGGTGCCCGTATCATTTAGTGACAATTCAAGTGCCACTATTTTTATAAATTATTAATTTATAATTTTTTTGTTTTTTTTGGGCGGGTTTAAGGCGCCACAATTTGACACTAAAATGCCCAAATGTCTTAAACGAGTGAACCTCGTCCTTCTAGCGTTAAAACCCTCATCCTTAATTTCATTTCCCTCCAGCACCCAAAGCTTTGTTTTCACTGAACCCACAATTTTCCCTCTTTCACAATTTCACCCTAAGAGATGGCACTCCTAGTGTAGCCGGTGAGGTCCAAGGGTATAACAGTTCTAGTTCTCTCTGCTTTAGTGGCCACCGTTTTTCTGTTCTTCCTCTTGTCAACCCTCTCTTCTTGTTCTTGCCCTTCAGCTTCTAACACGTCTATCTCTGGTGCTAATAATTTTGTCGGTAGTGGCCTCGTCGTCACTGGAAGTGGCAATTTTCCTCTATCAACAACGAAGGAGGACGTGTTAAATATTATTATAAATTAATGATTTTAAATATGAAAACGAAACTGATAAAGGCTAGCATAAAGACATTTTTCCAAATCATTTGTTGAATAATGAGTCGTAAATTTCAAAATGTATATGTCTTCATATTAAACAAATATAAGTTATACAAAATGTGCTACTTTGTAATGAGCATAAACACAGCAGACATAACGGATTGAACTGTAAATAACATTAAAAATTTAACGTTGGAGCCATTTCAACATTCAGATTTTTTCCTATATATATATATATATATATATATGGGTGTACTTAGTTCAATTGCAATACACAGACGGAAGAAAGAAGAAAGCTAGAGAGAAAAAACACTAATTTCATTTGGGTTAAGAAAAGGTGTGGGTGTTCTAGAGTCCTGTCTACTTCTTTGTGTAGAAGTTGTAGACTTAAAAAGGTGAGTATTTGGCCGTTGTATCCTAGAGGTGACGCGCTTGGGTACCACTACACCGGGGTTAAAGAATATAATTCTACCCGTGGAGAGCGTGAATTACCTTAAAGATAACGAGATACCCATGCCTCTGTCACACCTCCGAAAAATAAAGGAAGAGTGATTGGCACCGAACCCAAAGGAAGACATATTGTCCGGTAAGCCAACCCACAAAACTCAAAATGCATGGTTTGCTAATATAAACCTTTAATCACATAGGAGGATTTTACCAAAAATTCGGCAAAGTCTCTGAAGAAATCTGAGTTTAATTCTCAAAAAAATAAATTCGTGTATTGCAAAATGCCAGATGTGGCTTAAATAGGGACCATGGTTACAAGTTAAACACTAGAATCCCTTTAGGAATATGACTTAATCTAATTTAAATTTTTAAATCAGATTTAGGTAACAAAAGATATCTAAGATTTAAATTTAAAATATTAAACTAGATAACTAATAAGTAGAAACTTAAATAAAATAAATTTACTAAAGATAATAATTAATTAAATAATAACGACACTCCCCCTCAAGCTGCGGACATGTTGTTGATCATTCCCAACTTGGCACTTAGCTTTTCAAACTTGGTGCCACACAAGCTCTTTGTTAGGATGTCTGCTACCTGAAGGTGAGAAGGTGTGTGACTCAAGGTTATATTTCCATAATCTAGATTCTCCTTGATGAAGTGGCGGTCAATTTCAACATGTTTGGTTCGATCCTGATGCACGGGATGTTTGGCAATGCTAATGGCTGCTAAATTATCGCATTTTACCTCCATAGGGTTGTCAACTTGAATTCTGAGTTCACTAAGCAGTCTTTTTAGCCAAATACCTTCACATATACCTTGAGATAGTGCTCTAAATTCAGCTTCCGCACTGCTTCTTGCAACCACAGACTGTTTCTTGCTTATCCATGTCACTAAGTTCCCCCAATCAGCATCGGTGTAAATTTCAACTCCTCTATTGTCATTCTTCTTAAAGAAAATACCCTTTCCAGGTGCTGACTTTAGATATCTCAGAATTTGATATGCTGCCTCGAGGTGTTCATCATTAGGACTATTCATAAATTGACTTATCACACTCACAGGGAAGCTAGTATCCGGTCTTGTATGAGACAGGTAAATTAGTTTACCTACTAATCGTTGGTACCTTCCAGTGTCCACCAAGGGGCTCTCCTGAGAGAATTTTGTCTTGTAATTTGTCTCCATAGGGGTCTCAGCTGGTTTGCATCCAAGCATACCAGTTTCTTGGAGCAAATCTAGAGTATATTTATGTTGTGACATAGCTATTCCTCCTTTTGATCTTGCTACTTCCATTCCCAAGAAGTATCTGAGTTCACCAAGGTCCTTTGTCTGAAATTCCTTGGTTAAGGCAGCCTTAAGCAGAGATATTTCCTCAATGAAGTCCCCTGTGACAATTATGTCATCTACATACACGATCAATATAGCCCTTTTTCCAGTGGGTGAGATTTTGTAAAATAGTGTATGGTCTGCTTGGCCTTGAATATACCCATTTCTCTTAACAGCATTGGTGAACTTCTCAAACCATGCTCTAGGAGATTGTTTAAGGCGATAAAGAGACTTCAGTAATTTACATACCTTCCCATTACTACTTTCAAGTCCAGGTAGAACATTCTTGTAAACTTCCTCCCTGAGATCTCCATTCAGAAAGGCATTTTTTATGTCGAGCTGGTGGAGTGCCCAATCCAAATTAGCAGTTAAGGAGAGGAGAACCTTGATGGAATTGAACTTGGCTACAAGAGAAAAAGTTTCCTGATAGTCAACTCCATGGGTTTGAGTGTACCCCTTACCTACTAATCTAGCTTTATACCTATTGATGCTTCCATCAGAATTATACTTGATTGTGAATATTCATCGACAGCCTACTGGTTTTTTTCCTTTCGGTAATGTAGTTAGCTCCCATGTATTGTTCTTGACTAGTGCATCAATCTCTTCTTTTACGGCAATTTTCCACTTCTCATGTTTAAGAGCTTCTTCAATGGTAGTAGGTACTTTTTCACTGGAGACTTTGGTGATAAATGCCCTGTAATTTTTTGATAGCTTATCATAGCAATTGGATGCTTAGTACAAGCTCTTACCCCCTTCCTTAGCGCAATAGGAAAATTCATATCTTCATTAGAGTTCTCAGTATTTGCAGGACTTGACCTAGGAATCTCGACCTCAGTTTGCATCATTGGAGTGGTGTGGGTCTCATGCATTTTATCATGGGAGGTTAACGTTTGTCTAGGTGACTCAATGGGTTGGGTTTGTTTTTTAATTTGGTCTATAAAACTCCATTCCTCCTCTGTAATCTCCCCCTGAATGGATGTTTTGGGGTAATATGGGTCATGTTCATGGAAGGTAACGTCCATGGTGACAAAGAATTTTTGAAGAGTTGGCGAATAACACTTATACCCTTTTTGGGTGGAGGAGTAACCCAGAAACAAGCACTGCATAGCTTTGGGATCCAATTTGTTTTGGTTATAGGAATGGACAAAGGCTTTGCAGCCGAAGACTTTGGGTGGTAGAGAGTGTAGAACTTGTGTAGTAGGATAATATGAAAGAAGATGATCATACGGGGTCTTTAGGTCTAGAATTTTTGAAGGCATTCGGTTTATAAGGTAAATAGCAGAAATAAAAGCTTCACCCCAATACTCTTTAGGTGTTTTATATGTAAAAAGTAGGGATCGAGCTACTTCAAGAATGTGACGATTTTTTCTTTCGGCTACACCGTTTTGTTGGGGTGTATATATACAAGATGTTTGGTGTAGGATTCCCTCTTGGGCAAGGTAGGAATTAAGTGCAGAATTAAGATACTCTTTGCCATTATCAGACCGTAAGACACGAATTTTGGTTTGGAATTGGGTTTGAATATATTTATGGAAAATTTTAAAGATATGAGGAACTTCAGATTTTTCCTTCATGAGAAAGACCCAAGTTAACCGGGTATGGTGATCAACAAAGGTGACAAACCACTTGGAATCGGTAATGTTTGGTGTGTTAGCAAGGCCCCATACATCACTATGGATAAGAGAAAAGGGTTGAGAGGGCTTATATATGTTAGGAGAATATGTGGATCTAGTGTGTTTAGAAAATTGACAAAGATCACACTGAAGCAAAATAGAACTTTTATTACGAAATAAACTGGGATATAACTTTTGGATATAATGAAAATTAGGATGGCCTAGTCTATAGTGCCACACGGGAAGACAAGTGACACTAAGAACAGTTTTATGGAAAGCTGAAAAAATAGTAGGTCCTAGAAGGTAGAGACCATTACACTTCTCAGCACTACCAATCATCTTCCCTGATGCCAAATCCTGAAAGGAGCAACCATGAGATTTAAAGGTAGCAGCACAGTGGTTATCTCGTGTGAGCTTACTAGCAGATAATAAGTTGCTAGTTAATGTGGGCACATGAAGAACATTCAGCAGAGTGACATTGGCAGAGATTTTAACAGATCCAATTCCCGAAACTTTTACCATAGTTCTATCAGCAATTTTGACTAGTAGAGATGATTTACAAGGAGTCAAATCAGAGAAAAAAGAAGCATTACCTGTCATATGATCCGACGCACCTGAGTCAACAATCCATGAGTTAGTTGGGGTTTTAGAGATAATCATGGCAAAAGAAGGAGTACCTGATTGGGCTATATGCCCCGTGCTTGGCATACCAGAGGAAGTGGATGACTGACCAAAGAGTTTTTGGAGAAACTCAATTTGGTTTTGGCTGAATTGTTGAGAATCAGTAGTTTCCACATGATGAGCAGCGGATGAACGAGATTGTGGCTTCCAATTAGGAGGTTTACCATGAATCTCCCAGCAGGTGTCCTTGGTGTGACCCTTCTTGTGACAGTGATCACAATATTTTGTAGTAGGGACGCCTTGTCACTGAAGTTGTTGTACTGGTCCTCTAGTAGTTAGTGCTGAATGTTCTAGTGGAGTGTGAGAGGTATTGGTATTGTTAATCTTCTTCCTGCTTTCTTCGCGTCGAACTTCAGGAAAAGCCTCTTTGAGAGAAGGTAAAGAGCTTCTCCCTAGGATACGACCACGGACATCTTCAAAGGTTTCATTCAGTCCCAAAAGAAATTTATACAATCTCTTTTCTTCAACCAGCTTCTTGAAGTATTGAGCATCTTTTGAGCAAGACCAATTATAACTTTCAAGAAGGTCTAATTTTTGCCAGCATCGGATTAAGGAGTTGTGATATTGATGAACAGGCATATCATCTTGGTTGAGATTGTGAAGAATAGATTCAACTTCAAATATTTCAGCAGACTTCTCATGCGTTGAGTATGACTCCCGTGCTGCCTCCCAGATATCGTGAGCAGTGGTGTAGAGAAGAAAATTATCTCCAATCTCGTTAGTCATGGAATTAATGAGCCATGACATGACCATATTATTCTCGGCCCACCACTTTCTGTAGGAGGCATCTTGTTGACTTGGAGCTTTAGCTACACCCGAGAGATAATCATCCTTGTCCTTGCTGCACACAAACAAGAAAACTGATTGACGCCATTGTAGGTAATTTTGATCGTTCAATTTGTGCCCTGTAATTAAGACAGGAGTGGCGTCAGAATACTGGAAGGAAGAAGTCGCCACTGTTGGAGCGTGTTCTGGGGTAGAAGACGAGCTGTCCACGGTGGAAGTCATGGTGCCAAACACGATGGTATTACGGCTGGACATGGAACAGCTTCAGAATGGGAAACCGATTGGTTTAGGCTCTGATACCATGAACAAATCTGAGTTTAATTCTCAGAAAAATAAACTCGTGTATTGCAAAATGCCAGATGTGGCTTAAATAGGGACCATGGTTACAAGTTAACCACTAGAATCCCTTTAGGAATAGGACATAATCTCATTTAAATTATTAAATCAGATTTAGGTAACAAAAGATATCTAAGATTTAAATTTAAAATATTAAACTAGATAACTAATAAGTAGAAACTTAAATAAAATAAATTTACTAAAGATAATAATTAATTAAATAATAACGACGGTCTCCCCTGAAAATTGAACAATCCGAAATTTTCAAAGCAGCCCAATGACATATACAGATAACCTGTTAAAGAGCTACACTCTCACCAATCAAAAGAATATTGTGCAGATAATATATAGTAATTCATAACACATCAAAAGAACACTAGGATCCTGCCTGTGACTGAAGGAGCTATCTAGAGTTAAAATATACATATACTGAAAGAAAACAAGTAAATCATGACCCACGCACAAAGTGGGCTCACTATGAAACAAACGAGCGTCTCGAACTACACTGAGGGAGACGGGTCCGGAGCTATACCTTAATCTGATAAATATGAAAGGAAAGAGGGAGTGAGTCTAACGACTCAGTGAGCAGACTACACATACCATACAAGAAGGGAACAACTCGAAGGCACGAGTTTTTCGCAATTCATCTTCGATAGTGACGTTTAAAGAAGCTTTGTAAATCGAAAGTAAAATACAAGTTTATGTATAAATTACTAATCTAATCAAAATAAGGTTAATCCTCAATCTCTTTAAATTCATATCGAAAATCATATTAAGAGAAACATCTACACAAAACTAGTCAGAACAGACATCAGCACAAGGGAGGTCAAAATTTATAATGATTAGCAATATCTTGGTTCTTTCCTTTGCCTATAGTACTCGCCTATTTAGGCTCAAAAAGGGTGACCATGGATAAATTTGTTTGGGCTACTGTTTAGGCATAGGGTTACATAAAGAACTGCCTCTATCGTCCCAGGTCCTTGTATGCTAGTATAGCCTTGATTAAGACCAAGTGCAAGTTTTGGACGAAAACATGTTAAACAGTTAATACACTCAACAGATATGAACATGAAAAACAGTGTTTGGGCTCAATCCTTCCAAAA
This sequence comes from Senna tora, assembly GCA_014851425.1. NCBI lineage: Eukaryota > Viridiplantae > Streptophyta > Magnoliopsida > Fabales > Fabaceae > Senna > Senna tora. The sequence goes on along the minus strand of CM026265.1, from coordinate 24,060,181 downwards.
GGGAAAAGTCACACAGATTGGTCTTTCAATAATTGTCACGACCCCAAATCGGGAGTACGAGATCGGCACGAGAATAGACTTTTACCTCTAAACCCGTAGGCCTTACCCTGGAAAACATATATATAACTACCCTGCTATACAATCAACAATCAATATATATAACATAATAGTGGCCACACCTCACAGGTGGCCTAATTAACCTGCAATCCGCGGTTCGCTCAATACCGCTTCAGCCCAGTATGTAGATATATCTCAACACACATAGTATATATCTATATCATATTGACCGCACGTCTCAATACGTACGATCTATCCTATTCACATGCAGAAATCACACGTAATATATATATATATATATATATATATATCAATATCATATTGATCGTACGTCTCAATACGTACGATCTATGCTATTGACATGCAGCAGTTTATATACTCATACATATATCCTAGTTTTTCCCCAAACTGGACCCTGTCTTTAAGTACATGGGAAGCCGACAAGTCTAGAGTAGGTACATTAAAAGCAGTAAATATTTACACAATACTTACAACCTAATAATATGTACAACAACAAAATCAAAATAACTCAAACTATGTCCACCAACGCAAACGAATGCGTTAGGGTTGGTCTGATGCCCGCTTCACTGTCTGGACGTCGATGCTTGCCCAATACCTGTATCTGAAACATTTCAGTAGGAGGAGTGAGTCAAACAGACTCAGTGAGAAGCTTCTCAGGCTCGGCGTAGCGGCGGGTACCACTACAGCTGGGGAAAGGGAAACACCCACAATCACATGCGCATGAAAATTCAGTTTATCAAATGTTATATTACGATCATGCAATATTAATATAACATAAAGTGAAAGATAAACCTACGGATCATGCTCTTCTATCTTGCTTCTCGTAAGACAAACAAACACTTTACACATGTTATCTGAAAGCTATAAATCACTCTACTGGTCCATGTATCTCACAATGCACAATGGCCTCGACGGGTAAATCTTTTAAACTTTAACTGTCCCTAATGCCAGGCTAGGGCAATGGCCTCCATGGGCAATTAAATCAACTGGCCCTAGAACAAGCTAGAGCAATAGCCTCCACGGGCGACTTTATCTAACTTGCTTCTCCTCCCGAGCATTCAATTGCGATTTTGACTCTATCTACCCATTGCTATCCTAAATTGACTTTACCTAGGTAGTGTGAACATCCCTATGACTCACTAATCAATTATGAGATCTTCTTAATCCTTATTTAGTACCCAAACCCTTGATTAGATCATAACCTAGCTCTAAGGTCTTTCCTAAGTTTGATTACCATAAAACATCAACGTCTATAACCAAATTCTTTAAGATTTCTTTAATGAGTTTCTAATTAATAGGGTGAACCAAACCTTGGACTCAATCAATAACTTAACCCCTTGCTTGTAATGTTCGGTGTATCTCATGTCATCACATGGATACCCTCCAGTACCTATTTGCCTGTAATCAAACACACATATACAAGTACTTTCATACAAAGCAATTTAGGAACAACAATAGCATGTTAACCACTAAATAATTCTTACAATTAGGCAAGTGGGCAAACCACATATCCACATCCTCAATCAACCATGTAGGGCAAGGATGGGAAACCCCTCACCTGAACGACTTCCTTGTGCTTGTCCTGGAGTAACTCCCGCTCCGGACGAATCGTGGTTTCCTAACAATTGCATTCACGTGGTTAACAATCTTAACTATATGCAACTCATATGCGTATGGTATGCTCGTGCCTAAAAATGCACCTAAGATGTCGCCAAGAACTGAGTTCTTGGTCTTATCCGTCTTTCCTCTCTTCCATGAGAGTCTCAAGTGCTTCACACTTGGTTTCGTACAATTATCGCTCACCTTGAATTGATTTTTGGAGCCGTAGATTCGAGTTACTAAACCTCAATATACTTTTAAATTATCCTACTTAAGGTTTCCTAATAATTACGAAGGAATAAAGTTGCTACTTTAGAATTTGGACTTTATTGTTCCGCAAGTTTCCATCCTTGATAAACAAGAAAGTACACAAAACAATTCTTGATGCTTGATAGCATATTTAGAATTATTCTTGGGTGTTTAAGATCGAAGAGAGGAGGTTTAAAACTCTCAACGTCACCCTTAAAGTGTATTTGGGCAAACCGAGCAGGGACCCGGCATGTTAACGTCAAGGTTCAACCTTAGTAACCTCAGGCCAGCTCTTCACAGGTCTTGTTCAGCTAATATTTCAACAATATAATTTCAATAATTCCAATCCAAGCCTATTTACTCAAATCCAAGCTCAATCCTAATTATCAACGATTTCCCCGAATTAGGAATAATTATAATTTCAACGCCAAATCCTTCCAAATTCTAATTTGGCTAAATCCGAAGATATAACCTCGATTCCTACCCTGACTAAGTGTTCAAGAACACTTCCTAGGTTTCAATCAACCCTCGAAACAACTCAATCGAAGAAATTCCTAAAAATGGAGAAATTGAGGGTTTCGAATGAAATTGGGGTAACCAACCTTGATTCGATCGGTGGGAGGTGTGGAAGATGTTGTAGTCGAGCTCCGTTGAGCTTTTCCGGCGTCGACTAGCTCTCCTCCGGCAAATTTAACGGTGAACCTCCTCCCTCTCTTCTTCCTTCCTCCGCCTTGCGTCACCCTCTCTCTCTCTCTTTCTTTCATTTTCTCTCTCTTCTCTTTCTTTCCCGTGGCTCCCTCTCTCTCTTTTTCCTTTCTTCTTTCTTTTTATTTCTTTCTTTCTAAAACAAAACCCACACCCCCTTTAAATAATTAAAATAATTATAATAAATAAATAAATAGATATAATAAAAAATTAATTAATTAATAATTAAATAAATAATAAATAATATGTATTTTTAATTTAATCCCTTTCCCTATTTAATTCAGGTTTCCAATTTCTTAGGTGCTGAATTAAATCCTAAAAATTATTTTCCACTTCTTTTCTTTCCCTTTTATTTTATTTTAAACTTCGAAAAAAATTTCTCGGGTATTACAATAATCTTTTCGACTCTCTCAGGCATGTGTTAACCGGCTCATGCAAACAAGAATATCTTGCATAGTGTATAAAAATTTCTTAATTAGGTTAACGCCCTAAAAATCATGTTGGACCAAGAATTCTCTAATTCTAGATTCCCTAAGTCCAGTTGCTTAAAAATCTAAGTTGGATTCATTGATTTTTGAAAAATATCTTGGAATTTTTTTTATTTTGAATTCTCCCAATTTTTCGGAACAGAATAATTAGCAGGACCTTGAAGTCTTAGAATCTCTAGACGTAGTGATTTCACCCCACACAATTAAAATAAGCATTGTCCTCAATGCTTCAAGGACAAGAAATTTTAAGACCGAAGGGCACTTAGCAATCAAAAGTAGAAGAAATATAAAATATTGATTAAATAAAGAAAGATATTGCGTCATAGGGTTTAATAATTCATAAATTCAAAATTTGAAAAAGAGAAATAGAATCACTAAATGGAAAATTCAGACAAAAAGAAAATAAAATTATCGAGGTGCAGAGCTTTCAAACAAAATTATTTAAGTTTTAAAGAATAGAATACTTACCTAGAATTCGAAGGTAGCATCGTTCTTTAAGTACTGTTGGGTTGCCTCCCAACAAGCGCTAAATTTATAGTCTTCAGCCGGACTTCCAGTTTTTCTAAGCTTAGCCAGGATCAATTAGAACACAGGGGGTTGATGTAACTTTGCAAGAATCCCCATTTCTAGCATCCCTGCCAGTTAAGTTCTTCTGCACCCCTGGTGTAAAGGATGAATCCTGGATTATAGGATGTGGAGGTATAGATTTATGGCACCAGGGCGGTGCTTTTAACGTTGTAGTCCCTCCAAAATTGTCAGTTGTATCTTTCTCAGTAGAGAATTTCTGTGGAGTTTCTCCTGGGTCATTGTAATGGTCCTTTAGATCACTATCTACAATTGCTTTATTAATATCTTCTTTCACAACTTCAGTCTCAAGGAATTTTTCATTTCCCTTAGGTCACTTTATTGGGTTGAGCATATTAAATGTCACCTGTGCATCTTGTATCCTCATAGTCAACTCACTTTTCCCTACATCTATTAAGGTGTTACTGGTGGCTAAAAATGGTCTACCCAAAATGATAGGTGCGTCTCGCTGAACCTTATAATCCAACACAATGAAGTCTGCAGAGAATATAAATTTGTCCACTTTTACCAATACATCTTTAATTTTTCCTTCAGGGTAAACAATGGAACCATCAGCTAACTGGAAAGCCGTGGTGGTTGGACGGGCTTCACCTACTCCCAGTTTATTGAAAATCGATTTGGGCATTAAATTGGCACTTGCCCCTAAGTCACATAATGCGTTATTGCATTGGTAGTTCCCAATTAAACAAGATATAGTGAAACTACCAGGATGCTTTAGCTTTTGTGGCAGCTTCTTTTGCACTATGGCGCTACACTCTTCAGTAAGTGTAACATTTTCAAATTCTTGAATTCTACGCTTTTCTTTGAGTAGATCTTTCATTGCTTTGGCGTAATTGGGCATCTCCTCCAAAGCCTCCACCAACGGAATGTTGATGTGAAGTTTCCTTAATATTTTCAAAACCTTATCCTACTGATCTAGCTGTTGGAATCTATGAGGGAAGGGAAGTGGTTGTTTGGGTTGCTCAGTCACCTTTTCAGGAGTCTTAGCAGGAGCTTTCTTTATTAGTTCCTCAACCACCTCTTGTTTTATAGCCTTAACTTTTTCAGCAATTTTCAGGGCCCCTTTAGTTTCAATTTTAGTATCTACATATATAGCATTAACACTCTCTCTACCTTTACTTTGTGGATTTGGCACGGTATCACTTGGAAGGGTGCCTTGAGGTCTATTACTAAGTTCATTGGCTAGTTGGCCTACCTGCGTCTCCAAATTTCCCAAGGCAACAACTTGGCTTTGAATGAGTGAGTTAGTCATAGACATATATTGCATGAACATGTCTTCCAAACTGGGCTTCTTTTCAGAATGAAATTCGGGTGGGAAATTAGGTGGTGGTGCAAACTGTCCTGCACCCTGGTTATCCCTCCATCCATGGTTAGGCTGGCTCCACCACCCTGAGTTATAAGTGTTTAAGTAGGGGTCATATCCTCTTTGTTGAAATTCACCTACAACATTAAATTGATATGGAGTGTCCTTTCAAAAAGAATGACACATATCTGTCGTGTGCCCAGCACTTGCACATATTCTATATGCTCTTGCAAGCGAGGTTTGAGTTTGATAAATTGGACCCAGATGCAATTTAGAGACAACATCAGTGAATTGATTGAGTTTAGACTGAAGAGATATGGTGGCCATATTATCAAGAGATGGCCCACCAGCAGTAAAAATTGTAGATAAATTAGCAGAAATATCTAAATCTCCAGCAAGAGTTAAGGCTTCTAATGCTTGCCTTTTCAGCTTTATTTTTTTTTTCAATTCTCTTGCTGTCTTTTCAATTTCGGGAAAAAAAAAACTATTTTCCACAAGAAGTCCTAGTCATATAAAGGAATAAAAATCAATTTAAAAACCAATCCCCGGCAAGGTGCCAAAATTTGATTCGTGCCGAGCGCAATAAAATTAATATAAGAATTTATTTCCTACTTTCAACCAAACACAAAATTTGTATATAGAGCAAGTAGGGTCGAACCCACAGGGATTGGGTGATTTTTAGTACTTTTCAATCAATCAAGATTTTAATAGAAAAGAATGTAAAGTAATAAGAAGGGGGGTTTTGAATGATTTATGCAAGTAAATAAAGGAAATAAAAACAAGTGACTACGAGTGTATTCAACATTAGAGGGCTCCTAAGGTTATGATCTATCCTAGTACTTCATTTATGTTGTGGGGTTCCTTTTAACAATTAATTCAATATGTCGATATTAGTCTTAGTCCTATATTCGTTGTATGGTCTGTCGATCCTATACAAGCCCTAACTCAATATCCGTCTTCCCATATGTCTATGCAGAAAATCAAAATAAGGAGCATCATTCATTCAAGCAAGCTAATATAACTCCGTTAGGCTCTCAAATCTATGTCTATCCTCCGAGCAAGTCTAGTAACTATACTAGTAATTAACCTAGATCTAACGGTATTTAGTTCTTGGACTAAATCTAAGCGCCTCTTTCAAGGTCACCTAAATCCTCTAAATTACTAAGTGTTGGCCAGACAATCAGAGTTTAAACACAAAACTAAATAAACATCGATTACGTTAATTAAACTGTAAAAGTTATCCAACAAACATAAAATTCGTACTAAGGAACCATAACCCTAGGATAGAAAGAGTCTAGCATAGGGTAATCGTTGATACAAACACAAATTCATGAAAAGACATAAGAAAAATCAGAGAAAAGAGAAGAAGAAGAAGAAGAATCCAAATATGGAGCTTGAATCCACTCTTCCTTTGCTCCGATCCACCAAATAGCCACACAAATTGTGTTTTCTCTCAAACCCTAGCCTTCTCTTGACCCTAGAATGTGAAAAACAACTCTGAATGAATTATCTCTGTATTACGAATTACTCTACTCTCTATCTGATGCCTTCTCCAAGCTTATGAGATGTCTATTTATATTGCTCTAAGGCCTCTAATTTAATTAGGAATAGGATGGAGATAACTATTAATTAGTTTAGGATTTAAAATTTAAATCCAAACTAATTTAAAAGTATCTCCAACTCCTTATTATATAATAATATATATCTAGATAGAATAATATATTTTCCTACTTAAATTCAAATAGGAAATATTATTTATCTAAAGATAATATTATTTTTTATAAAATAATATTATTTCCTAATTAATTCGAAATTCAAAGCTTGAATAGTCCGATCTGAACCCCAATTAAATTCCCAGCGTCATCTCCAATTTAACATTTGAATTTTGAGTTTCCGTCACTGTGCCTTCTCGCGGAATACTTCCATTTTACGCCTAGGTAAAATTACATTTTGGCCCCAGGTGAAAATTATATTTTGGCCCCAAACCTTCTTTATTCACTTTTCAATTTAGTCCCTGCTTCCTTTCTTCTTCAATTTGGTCCCTATTGCTTTTTTTTTCCGGTCCTTGCACTTAGAATATATCTTCCCATTAATCCCTGTTAAGCCTGCAGCACTCAACAAACATCAAACGCACCTATCCAATATAGTAAATAGAGCTTTTTATGGGCATTTTATTAAATTTCTAATTGTATTCCTTATGTCAAGATATTCAACCCTTTTAGGGTACAATTATATATATTTCATTATTATTTATACTATTTAATACCCTAAAATTATATTGATTTTGGGTGCTATCACCTTCCAAATATTTTTGGCTATTTCATACGATTTCTCATAATAATCATAAAATTCGTCAACCAAACATTTAAGTAAATAGTAGCGACAATTATATTCATCTCGTTCCCATTTTTCTACTTTTTCAGCATGATCTTTCTTTTCAGTACCATTCATGGAATCAATAGGAGTCTTTTTTGGATTCTTTTCCATGAGTACATAAGATACTTTTAAAAGATTTAAATAAAATAAACATTCTCTTTCCACCTGGCAATAATAAAGGAAATTCCACCCAAAATAATTCCAACCAAAAGTTTCAATTCTCTTGCTATGTTGGTGGTTAAAAAGGACATGTGGCAAAGAATGGTAGACATCGTAATAAGGGTAATGCACCACAAGCCAACAATGTTGAGGAGCCTTTAGTGGCTATGATAACTAAAATAAACATTGTTGGTGAATCAAATGGTTGGTGGGTAGATTCTGGAGCCACTAAGCATGTTTGTAATGATAAAGATTGTTTCAAGGTTTATACACCTTATGAAAAACCTAGAGACATCATGCTTGGTGACTCCCACACTACTCAAATTTTGGGTGAAGGAGATGTAGAATTGAATTTTACTTCTGGGTATGCTCTTACTCTCAATGATGTTCTTTACACTCCTAAGATGAGAAAGAATCTCATGTCTGCCTTTCTACTTAATAAAGCTGGGTTTAAACAGACTATTGAGTCTGACCAATATGTTTTTACCTGTAATACCCCGGAAAATTTCGAGGATTAAAGAATGATTTATTTAAAATTTCGAGAATTAAATAATGATTTATTTCGGGGCTAGGAATTAAAACTTTAAAAAAGAATATAGAAAAAAAAGTATGAAAGTTAAAAGAAACCGAAAAGGAATTTTCTTTCAAAAATTGTAATACCCGAGGAAATTTTTTCGAAGTTTAAAATAAAATAAAAAGGGAAAGAAAAGAAGTATAAAATAATTTTTAGGATTTAACGACTACAAAAAACAGGTGTCTAACGGCAGTTACCTACCCACGGTTATTGCCAACCGTGGTTAGATGCAATATTGCATTTCATTTAACCACGATTGTTTACCTACATTCAGAACCGTGGGCAAAAGTGAATAAATTAGAAAAAAAAGAAAAAAAATCAATTTGCCGCTTATCCCCTTTTTCATTAGGCGCCTTTTTTTCCCAAACCCGCAACGCTCTTAGACCTAAAGCCATTCTCTCCACGATTCTGACCTAAACTCACCGAACCACGATTTTCTCTTCAAGCAACGACGCGCGAGCAGCAAGACGGGGAACGGCAACGGTGAGTCTTCTATTTAACCCACTGAACCTCTCTCTCTGAACGACACATTCTCTCTTTCGCTCTCTCGCGCCTTTCTCTGAAATTCATTTTTTTGTTTTTCTCGTGCCTTTCACTTGGAAGCAGAAGACCAGGAAGGGTTGTGGGATGGGGTCCGAAAAGGGTAAGACTGCTGGGAGGCGTTACAAGGGTCAGAAAGCCAGAGGAATACAGACTCCAGGCCCTCCAAAAAGCCCTTCATTTGCTCCATCCTAAGCAAGTGTATGCATTTTCTTTCTTTCAACTACTCTTCCCATATTAGGAATTAGGAATTAGGACTTGATCATTGCTCCAGCCTTCATGTTTTATCTCTTCCATGTCATTCCTGATACATACACCCATATTCGAACACGCGCACTTGGTGCAATCTTTTGTTAGTTTTCAAAACACATTTTTTTTAATTATTCCGCCTCATAATTTTGGTTTATTTAATTATAATTATAATTCTTCATTTACATCTTTGATTCGGGGCAGCAAATCAATAATCACTACATTTCGCCTTGCCAAAGGATATAGAGCGTTAAAAAATGCACTCCTTTCTTCAGATAATGACTTTCAAAGGTTAGTAATTATATATAATTTGAACTAAAAAATTTGTTGAGAATTGTGAAGTGTTTCAGGAAAGCTCTGGATTTGGCTTATCTCATATTGAAAGAAGATAGTGGAGAGGGCAGCATAATGGTTAAGCAAAAGTATCCTGGTATAATGACAAAGCTTGCTATTGGTGAAGAAGCGCAAGTCCGAGAAAGTGCACTTTGGGGTGTGTTGGAGCAAGTTTGCCTCAAGAAAAATGAGATTATTAAAGGCTACGGTAACGAAGTTCCTTCTTGAATACAGAATACAACGTATATGTTCAATGAGCATGTTCGCCTCAAGACCTACTGCATATTTCTCAAAATCTTATGAGTTATGATAGTATGTCAATACGAGTATATATGTTGGCAAAGTCAATATGTGCCTTGCCCTCCATTTTTTGCTTCAAAGCTTGCCTCATATTCATATAATGCCAAATCTGCTCAAGTCATCATCCACTGCCACTACAAATGATGTGTATGAACACCTCCTTTTTATTTGCTGTTGCTCTGTGTTCTACAAATGATCCGTTGTATTATATATATGGTTGGAGTAAAAAGACCTTGCTATCTAATGTTGCTTTTGCTTTAACTAATCAAAAGTAAATAAAATCTTCCCTCACTTACAACACTTTATGGATGGAAGTGGTTCCTTTATCTTTGTCTTTTTGTTCTAATTCTGAGATGTTATGAACCTATTGGATTGTTATTGGAGGATGACTGCCTTTCATATTGAATATGTGATGGGCATATGATTGAAAAATAGAGTACTGATTTTTGTTTATGTCTTTTTTGTATTTTTTGGGTTGGATTTATGCTGCTATAATTTCTTTGCTAGTTGGAGAGTTGAATGCCATAAGTGTGCTTACAACTTGCTGCTATAATTTCCCCTGAGAGAGATTGTACAATACCTACGACTAGGAAGACACTTGCTTGGGCAGTGGCATGTGAAAGGGATCAATATAATGGGGTCGTGCCATAGCTAGTAGCTTATCGTTGAGAAGCTTCAGAATTGATTTTGTATTTATCCTTGCAGGACATGTAAACTTTGTTCCTCGCCATTTGACAGCTGAGGTAGAGACTTTGCTAGCTACTCTTATATATGAGGTTGATATTGCTTTGGAATATAAATAAAATTGGAAACATAGGAGACACTGTGTAGCCTGTTAATTTATTCTATCTTTTCCAAGTTATGCATGTTCTTGATTTTGATCCACATGCCTTTGCTCATTTTAGAGATGAAAGGAAAAGACGTTGTGATCAGGTATATCTTGCCTTGTGTGCTTTAAGATTTATGTTTTTAGGATATGACGTTATATTAGACATTTTTGAACCAACATGTTAATCATTTCTTATTATCCTATATATATTTGTTGCAATTTACAATGAAAAAGAAAATGAGTTTTGATCAATGTTATACCCAACAAAAAATATTATTATTGCTTCTACTTTAATTTGAATTAAACTTAAGCTCCATATTTTCATATTTATTATCCATGGCTACTTTGAACTCATTTAATTTTAGATTCTTATAGACATTGGAATTAATTATGACACTGATAACTCATGCTAAGGTGATGAAATGTGTAATGACAGAATATTGCATTGACCTTTTGAAGCAGGTAAACTATGCTGTGCAAATAACAATTCAAGATGAACTAAATACCGGCCAATAAGTAAGTTCTTGTGTCCTTAATTAACAATTCTATTCACCTTTGTTCGTATATTTTATAATGGAATTTTACTTAATCAATATGCTTGATGCTTTTTTGGTATATCTTGTTAGTTTGTTGTAAGAAGTTGAGATGCTATTCTGAGCGTTATACACTTGTGGAGAAGGATGGGGCTATGCTATTAGGGTGGAAGAGCAGAAATTTAATATCAGCCTCAGCATGGCATTGAAAATGTTGAATTGCAGTAGTCATTTTTCTGATGGTCTCTTGTTTGCTATATGCTCATTAATAGTTTTCTTTCTGTACTTGTAGTGCAGTATGCTGATTCTTTTATACAACATTTAGGTATCTTGAATAAGTGTTTTGAATCATTCAACAATAATGTGATATCAGACAATTTTTAACTCATCTGCTAACATTTAGGTATCTTGAATAAGTGTACAAACTCATATAAACTCATCTGCTAACATTTAGGTACCTTTGAGAAGTTGAATCTGGCTCATTCATCACATGATCTGAATAGGCTGAAGTTAGAGCCACTTGCTCTGATTTTATGAACTTTTCTTTCTACGGTAGGGTTTGCTCTGTTTTTATAGATAAGTTTCCTAGTTTGCTCATGAAAGGCTTACTACTATTGGAATGGAATATATATCACTTCACCTACTAAATAAAATTTTATGTTGGATAGCTAGTTTTCAACCAATTGGATACCTTAATTGTGCCCTTTTTTTTATTTTATGGAGTTTTCTTTCTCTTTATGTTTTGATGTGTGTCACTTAACTCCTCTAGTTGCTTTACGTTCTTTATCATGCACTCCAAGAGGGATTTTAATTTTGTTGCTCACTATTTAGGTAGAAAGTATAGGTGTCCCTCTCTTATTGCAAAATGATTCCAGAAGCAGTTCAGTCTAGTTTCACATGGAAGTATTTGGTTCTACTTGGTTAGTTGCTTTGTGGTATCTTTAGGAAAATAGGAACTTGACTAATCCAATGTTTTTCTAGTTTTGCTAGACTCTCTCTGCTTTTTCTCTGCAAGATTCTAATGTCTTTTGTAGACTTGACTAATCCAAGTTGATCTTTGGTTCCTTTACGTTGTGCTTAAACCAACAGGTGTCTTACTTTATTAAATCAAAACAAACCTTTTTTTGTTTGTTTGTTTGTTTAATTTGTTATCTTAAGCCAAGAACAACGCAACTCTATTTACTTCTTGGCCCTCTTTTATTGCTTTTTTACTTTGCTTCAATGAAATTTGGACTCACACTAAAATGAAATGCTCAATCTTGGCCCTCTTTTGCTGCCTTTTTTTACATGAATTGTATAGGATATTTGTGACTTATTTTTCTATGATTTGTTGCCTAGTGTTTATTAGACTTATATCTCTTGATTTTTCTCATTTATTTAAGGTACTGAACTACTGATTTGGCCTATATGCATCTCTTATTTTGTCTATTTGGCCTATGCATCTCTAACATCTTATTCCTAGTAAAGTCCAAATTCTCCAGTATTGCTCTAACATCTTATTCACAGTAAAGTAATTATTGATTGTTTTTCTCAAAACTTAACATCATTAACAAGATTCACATATATGGCAAGTGAGCTACTAATCATATTAATTATTAAATTTACAAACAATAAAAAAAATTAGGTGACAAAACTAATTTTAATTAACATTCTTTGCTTCAGTAGACTGATAATGCTGTCATGTTTTTTTAATAAAATCTAATTGTCTTTCTTTTTCTAATTATAGGCACCTGATGTAGGCAGCACAGAAGCATCATGTTGACGATCATCTGAAGCTAGTCATCATGATCCATGATCTTATATATTGATGTAGTCATCTACAGTCAACTGATGTAGTTCTATTTTGATGTTAGTCATATTTAATTAGTTTTATTTTGATGCTAGTACTAATCTTTTTAATTGCTATTAATGCATCCTTTATATTTTGAGATTGAGAATTATGTTGCCAAGAATTTATTTTGAGTTTATATACAGTTGAAACTTTATTAGTAGTGTTGAAGCTAAGTCATCTAAAATTCTATTATGTTGTCAAGACTTCATTTTGAATTTATATATAGATGAAACTTTATTAGTAGTGTTGAATTTATCTTAAATTCTATTATATTTGATTTATTTATTGTTATTGTTGCTGGCGTTTATTTATTGGTGTGTAAATTTTTTAGTAGGTTGAGTATGAATGTTACAAAGAAACAAAAACCTAAGAAATTTTTTTTAAAAAAAACAGGATTCTAACGGCGGTTGAAACCGTTGCCAAATAAACATTATAAGTGTAAAATGGGAGATGGAATTGGTCCTCTAGCGACGGTTGTAACCGCCGTTAGGTAAAAAATATGCCTAACGACAGTTATTCGAACGATTGCCTCAACCGTCGCCAGATGTGGTCCCGACGCATCATTTGGCGATGGTTGCGCAACCGCCGCTAGAGTTCTAGCCACGGTCACAACCGCCGTAAGATGCCTGTTCTAACCGTGGCAAGATGTCTGTTTTCTTGTAGTGAACTCAGGACCTAAGAAATTCGAAACTTGAATTAAATACGGAAATGGATTAAATTAAAAATACATATTAGTTATTATTTATGTAATAATTAATTAATCGATTTTTAATAATATTTATTTATTTATTATTTAATTATTTAATTATTAATTATCTTATTTTAATTATATTTATTTATTTATTATAATTAATTTATTATTATTATCTAAATGGGGTTGGGGGCGTGGGATTAAAAGAATAAGAGAAAGGAAACTAAGAAGAAGAGAGAGAGGTGGAGCACGAGAGAGAAAATAGAGAGAGAAGGAGAGGCGGACGCAAGAAGAGAAAGGAGAGGGGGAAGGAGTAGGTTCGCCGGAAAACTCGTCGGAGAGAGCAGTCCGATGCCAGCCACGACCACTGGAGCTCAGCTCCGACATCTTTCACACCGCCCACCAATCGAATCAAGGTTGGTAACCCCAATTTCATTCGAAACCCTCAATTTCTCCATTTTTAGGGATTTCTTCGATTCACCTTCGATTGAGTTGTTTCGAGGGTAGATTGAGACCTAGAAAGTGTTCTTGAACACTTAGTTGGGGTAGGGATCGAGATTATATTCTTGGATTTGCCCAAATTCGAATTTGGAAGGGTTTGGGGTTCAAATTCTAATTATTCCTAAATTGGGGAAAATTGTTGATAATTAGAATTGAGCTTGGATTTGAGTAAATAGGCTTGGATTTGGTGTTATTGGAATTATATGGTTCAAATATTAGCTGAACAAGACCCATGAAGGGCTGGCCCGAGGTTACTAAGGCTGGACCTTGGCATTAACATGCCGGGTCCCTGCTCGGTTTGCCCAAATAAGCTTTAAGGGTGATGTTGAAGGCTCCAAACCTTTTCCTTTCAATCTTAAACACCTGAGAATAATTCTAAATATGCTATCAAGCATCAAGAATTATTTTAGGTACCTTCTTGCTACTCAAGGATGGAAACTTGCGGAACAATGATGTCCAAATTCTAAAATGGTAATTTTATCCCTTCATAATTGTTAGGAAGCCTTAAGTAGGATGAATTAGAGGTGTATTGAGGTTTACAAACTAGATTTCTTAGAACCCGAGTAAGAACACAAGTTGAATCAAAATGCTTAGGCCTTACAAAAATTAGGATTCCTTCCAATCAAGTTAGATAAGCTTCCTTAGATGTGAATACAAGTTAGATAGAGGTCTAATACTCAAATCCAAGTATGTGAAACACTCAAGTAGAGGTGTTATATTTGAGTAAGTCAGGTGTCCGAGGAAGGATACGCATAAGTTGGGATAGAGAAGTCCGATAAGACCATGAGCTTGACTCTATGGCGACCATGAGCTTGACTCTATGGCAACCATGGACTACATGTGAGAGTAATGGAGAGTTAAATAACAACTTAAGCTAAGTAATAACCTTAATGAAGTAAATGTTGTTCTTATAGGAACAACGGCACGCAATAGAGTGCAACAGGAACTCCAAGGAGACTAAAGTTACAGGAGAGGATTGAATGGAAGGTTGGCCAAGGTGAGGGCTCTTTCATCTCTGCTCCTAGGGTTGTAAGCTTATGTGGATTACATGAGTATGTAAATTCTCTGCTTGTCTGGTATGTGTTAGCTAGAGGTATAGAATGCTAAGAGAATAAAAGAACTAGAAGATAGGTTGTGGAAAGTAGCTTGGTTAGGAAGACATACGAGTAGAGTGTAATTGTTTGCTATGATTGGTGTGTTACAAATCCAACTCATACACTCTCGAGGCATGTTGAGTATTTTATTAAATCTTTCCCTCGATGGTGGCAAGAGTCCTTGTACGGAAGGACTAATCTTTTATTTTGAAAACTCGTCACAACGGTGACTTAGATTATAATCATGCAAAAAGGAGTTATTGGTGGGTTTCGGATTTGGTTATGCTAGCAATGTGAGACATCGACTAGAACAACGTCAGATGGCACTTGAGACCTCAGTTTTATAATCACCATGACGATGGTCATTGCCCTATCCAGGCAACAGGGTCAGAAAGGATTTATTTTGCTATGACGATAGCTTGAGGCTCAGAGAGTGCATCTGGACAGGTATATGAGTTATATCCTGTTGAGGATACTCGACCATATTAACAAGGAGAGGAATTGTTGATCCTTCGACAAAGATACAAAGAATCCTATTAATATGTGAGACCAAGATAAGGAGACACGGGAGGAACCTATGGGTGAACCGTGAGCCTGATCTTGTAGAAGAGAAATCACCCTGTTGAGTTGGTCCAGGATGCAACTAAAGAAATTGATCACCCTGTTGAGTTGGTCTAGGGTATGTCAGTGGCCATGCTTTGAGACGTCGTGACGTGCCCGCCATTGTGGCCTGGTTGGGTATTGGACGAGTGGGATCAAGCTATTGCCCCACAGCGAAAGGTCAGGACGTGCCACTTTGTGGCTATGGGTCAGTTGTTTGATAGATAGAAGTTGATTGTGTTTGATTAATAGAATTTTCACGGGGTGACCAGTACCCAAGTGAATGGATTAAGTATATTTTGCCACCAGATGGCCAGTAACCCGAGTGCACGGGTTCGAAGTAGGAAAAGCCACGTAGTGGCTAGTAAATACCCCAGTGTGCGGGAAATTAAGTCGATGTATGTTATAGTATCTGTGTGTATGTACAAATTGTCTTTATTTGCATATAATTTCCGATTGTGCAGCGTAGTGGTAACGTATAGGATTACGTCACCACACGTCTTGTTTGATTCAAACATGCTGAACGTGAGAAGACCGCTAAGTAAAAGCCGGCACTATATGTTACATGTTTACTTGTTGATTGATGACGTGGGATAAACTGCTGCATGCTTATTTATGTTAAATGCATGTGAGTGGTTGGGTGAAATATCTATTGTTGTGTGATCACCAAGAATTTATGTTAATTAACAGTAACCAATTGTTTTTGCATGTGGTTGTGTATGACTCCCATTCCCAGCGCTATGGCACCCACCTTGCACCGAGGATGGGAGAGTCCTCACTGAGTCGCGTGTTTAAGACTCACACCTCATTTTTACTACACAGAGACAGGTGGAAGAAGTCTCGGTGGAACGAGGGACAAGCAAAACTTTCCAAGACCCATAACTTGTTTCATGTGGGTGAATAAATTGTAATTGTAATTTAATTTACTTTATCATTGTATCATAAAGTAAAGGGTAGATGTACCCAATTAGATTGTATCACTAAATCTAGAACTGTCAGCTTCACACACCTTAAAGATCAAGATTAGTTATATCGCGATACAGGGAAAACTTGTTTTCAAAATATATATATATACATATATCTGTTGCATGTGAATAGGATAGGCAGCATCTTCGGATGTGTAGCCAGTATACAGATTATGTATTATGTGTGTTTTCCTATATCTATATCCTGAAGCGGCACTGGCCGTGAATTTGCTTGTCTAGGATATGCCACCATATTTGGTGTAGCCATGGTATTATAATGCATGTGAACGTATCATCAAAAGTAGATATTCCGTCAATCAAGTGATAAGGCTTACAGGCATAGGGGTATTCCCTGTGTCTGTGCTAGTCACGGTCCTCTAAACGGGGGTCGTGACATTACCAAGGGTGGGAACTTTGTAGGCAAAGGGTATGCTTGTGATGGAATATTTAAATTAAATCTTGATATGAATAAAATGTCTTCAAGTTCTCTTTATTTGACTTCTACTATTAATTTTTGGCATGAACGTTTATGTCACTTAAATGGTAAATATATGAAAAGAATGAGTAACATAGGATTAATACATAATATTGATGATAAATTTGAAAAATGTAAATTTTGTAGCATGTCAAAAATTACAAAAAGACCTCACCTAGGTGTTGTGAGAAATTCTGAAATATTAGATTTAATTCATACTGATATTTGTGAATTTGATGGTCATTTAACTCATGGTGGAAATAAATATTTTATAACTTTTGTTGATGATTTTTCTAAATATACTTATGTATATTTGATGAAACAAAAAAGTGAGACTTTTGAAAAATTAAAAATATTTTTAAATGAAGTTGAAAATCAATTTGGCAAGAAAATTAAACGTTTTCTTAGTGATAGAGGATGTGAATATGATTCAAATGAGTT
Source organism: Senna tora (assembly GCA_014851425.1). Taxonomy (NCBI): domain Eukaryota; kingdom Viridiplantae; phylum Streptophyta; class Magnoliopsida; order Fabales; family Fabaceae; genus Senna; species Senna tora. The sequence goes on along the minus strand of CM026265.1, from coordinate 24,042,683 downwards.
GAATAATTTTATTAAAAATTTGAGAATTGTTCATGAAGTAACACCTCCTTACTCACCTGCTTCTAATGGAGTAGCTGAACGTAAAAATAGAACGTTAATTAACTTGACAAATTCTATGTTGATGCATTCTGGCATTTCTTTCAATTTTTGGGGTGAAGCTGTATGAACTGCTTGTTTTGTGCCAAATTGAGTTCCTCATAAAAAAGTAGATAAAACTCCTTTTGAATTATGGAAAACTTATAAACCAAGTTTAAATTTTTTAAGAGTATGGGGATGTTTGGCATATGTAACATGTAGACCCAAAAAGATCTAAATTAGGTCCTCAAGCTTCCACATGTTTTTTTATTGACTATTCTTTAAATAGCATAACTTATAGATTTTTTGTCTTAGATAATAAAATAATTATTGAATCAAGTGATGCTATATTTTATGTGTCACGACCCCCTATCGGATGTCCGTGACCGGCACGGGAAGTAGGATTTCTCCTATCCCGTAAGCCTCTAATCCCTGATTGACATTTTCACATGTTTAGAACTACCCATTTCTAATACAAACAATATATAGTATTTAGGGTCATCCATATCCGGTGACCTAAGTAGCGTGCAATCCACGGCTCGCTCAACGCCGCTTCAGTCTATACATATACACATAATCACTCACACGCACATATATTATACATATTGATAACGCGCTTCAGGGCGAGTGATCTATCCTATTCACATGCAGAATTCCTGTATATAGTCAAGCATATATTCAATCACACCTGCATATAGTTTACATATTGATCACATGCCTCAATGCGTGTGATCTATCCTATTCACATGCGGAAACCATATTTTCATACAATGAGGTGCTCAGTCACACATATATATAATTTACATATTGATCACATGCCTCAATGCATGTGATCTATCCTAGTCGCATGCATAAGTTAGATATAAGTGACATATGCTATGTCATAGCCTAAATCCCCATCACCAAGACCTAACTTTAATCTGTATGAAGCCGACAATGCTAGAATAGGACGTATATATATACTGCAGCTGTATATGTACAAACGCTACCCCCAAAAAGGATTCATATACATATACATCACAACATATGTACGTAATCAAAATAACTACCGACGCGGACTAAGTGTACGGTCCTCAGATCTGTCTGCCTCCCTGAGAAGAAGTGGACGCGTTTCCGACTCCTGAACCATGTAACACCCGTTTAATTCTAGGATTTAATTAAATTCGATTAATTAAAGATATGATTGTTAATGATGTGATTTAATTTAAAAATGTTTGTGTGTGACATTGTTTGATGCATTAGTTGCATATAGAAATTAAATTAAGTGTTAGGGATTTTAGTGAAAAGTAAATAAAGAATTATGGGGTGAAATGAAATAAAAAGTTGATAAGGAAAGGGAATAAAGACCTAATTGAAAAGGGAATTCTTAGTGGGGGGCAAAAGATTCATTTCCCTTAGTCAACAATTTAAAAAAAAAAACATCATATACCCCATTTTTTCCCACACCCTAATCGACACCACCACTTCATAAGACCAAAAGAGAGCTCTCAAGCCCTAGAAGCCATTGAATGGAAACTAGGTGGTGGTGGTGGTGGATATCGGTCAGAATCCGGTGACCGGAGGCCGAGGAAGGAGTCAAGGAACTCTCCCAAGCACCCCATTCACTTCATCTTCTTCCTTTGAGGTAGGTAGCTCTCTACCTCCATTTTATTTTTGAACCCATCTCTTGATTCTTGAGAGTTTTGTGAAAACAACTTGATTTTGATAACAATGGAGGATTAAACTTTGTATTCTTGACATTTTCAACACTTCTATTGGATGTTCTACATGGTTGTGGTGCTGGAAATGATTGGTTAAATGATTTGAGATTAGAATTCATCATGTTCTTCTAAAAACACTATCTTTGATGGTATAAGACACAAGAAATTCGTGGAACATGTTTATTGTCAAAAACTGAGTTTTTGAATTTGACCTTCCTCTGTTTAAACGTGTTTTCTGAATTCGTTACTTGATGGATTTGAGTGATTCCGAGACTATATAAAAGCTAACATCCTAAGCTTTCTAAATTGTATTTTTTCAAAATATTTCAACGGTTAGATCTTCTGAAAATTTCCTCTAAAGTCTGCGGTTCTGCTTTCTAAACTGATGCAGAATTTTTGTGCGATTGGCTACTGTTTTTAAATTACTGCTCTTAAATGGCTCAAATCCTTGATGAAATGAATTGATAATCAGAATACGTTATGTCTAAGGTTGATTTAGGAAGAAGAATCAAATCATTTTGTTAATTATGGAAGGAGATATGACCATTTTAAGGAAGCTTGCCAAATGTTGCATTCTGTTTTGAATCTGACCTTGCTCTGTTTAAATGTGTTTTTCTGAATTGGTTACTTCATGGATTCGAATGATTCCAAAGCCATATGAAATCCAACATCCTAATCTTTCTAAGTTGTATTTTTACTGAAAATTCCAACGGTTAGATTTTCTGGGCATTGCCTCGAAAGTTGGCGGTTCTGTTTATACACCACCAGGATTCTAGTTTTTGAAAAGTTGTCATTTCTTCCTTAATTTGAATGGTTTCTTCTCCTTCAACTAAAATGATTTTAATACTCATTATTATCTTCTTTTAAGACTCAATTCTTCCCCTATTTCAATTGAACTTTGTCCCCTCATAGCTAATGAGTTTATAACTTCTTTTGGAATTATTCCTAAGACTCAACCTTTTACTTATTCCAAATGAATTTCCTTCTTCCACTTCAAGTGGCTTTCACTCTTTCCTTCAACTTCTTTAAATGAGTTTAACCAACTTTTAAGTGTCATTTCAAAGCTCAAACACCATCATAGATAAAGATTTACATGATGAAAATTATGGTTACATTGATCATTGGATTTTAAAAAGGGAATTAGAGCAAGAATGATAGAGAAATGAGGGGAGTAGTTCTACTGCAATTCTAGGGAGAGTGAAGCTTATGTTTGGATGACTGGTGGTTGGTATGGGACGGTCATCGATTTTCCCATGCAGAAGACTTAATTAAATTATTTTTGAAAACCCGTGTTGATTGCGAATTCTAAGTTAGTGAACTCTCATGGCCGTTTAGAGGGTCACGTGCTTAGAATTAGGCATAATCATGGCTTAGGCTTCATTACCCTAGTGATTGTATTAGTGACTAGCGTACCGAGGAAATGATCCACCACAGAGGGTGGTGATTCCATAGCCTCATGGCCCGAACAAGAATGGGAAACGGTCATCGGGATACGATGGTCCGGGTTATTGGGATACATTAACCAAACCCTATAATTCGAGGCGGGTGTGATCTATCTTTTGATGAAGGTATTGATCCCATGAGATGAACCAATATAGAAGGGAGTTATTCGGGATACGATGGCTCGGATCATTGGGATACAGTGGTAACCTTCTATTTGGGTAATGGCCATTCAGGATACGATGGTCAGGGCCTTTGGGATACATTGGTCCAGTTAGTACTCGGATCCGGCTGAGGGACGCCTCAGATTGTACTAGAGTTGTGGCAAGCTACCACAAAGAGAATTGTTTTCATTCATGTCTGTTGTAGGGGTACGTGGAGTTGGTCGCTGGGCGGCACTCCCGATGACTCTTGTTTTCTCTTTGATTTGACATTGATGTGTCATTATATGTTTCTCTTAATTCCCTATATGTGTAAGATGGATCATGTTACAAGATGATGTACGATTTATTTGAAATTCTCTATATCTCTTATCTGTACAACCGTAGTAAGCTCAGCACATATGTTTTAGTCATGGCTAGATAAGCATGACTTCAGGTAAAGGAAAGTTATGTTACATCCAATAGTTAAAGTTTTCATATTTTATAAAGAATGAGAATGCAATGATTTTCCGTAAAGAATACGGTGGTACATGCCAGTAGTTTTCAAACTTAGATTGCTATACCTACTGAGATTTATTCTCACTCAGTGCTGTCATGTATCAGATGAATAAGTGACTGATGGGGATTGGAGCTTGAGGTAGATGGGTACGGACCCCCAGTAGTTTTAGCTATTTTGACATGCATCATAGGAACTTCAGACAAATAGACTTCATGAGACTTGTGGTTGTTTCTGACATGGTCTTTTTGGAGGGAACCTGAGTGGCAGGATTGTTGCCTCCGGTTCCCAAGATTGACTAACTTATATATATATATATGTAAAAGATGGTCCTGCATGTGTATGAATGTTTTAAATTGTTTCCTGATTTTACATTTTTTCTTCCGCTATAAGAATAAGGATAGAACCCGAGAGAGATGACTCGAACCGAAATGACTATTTTGTAATAACTTGGTAAAAGTTTTAAAAATTACTTGGGTATAGGAATTAGTAACACACTTATCCTATGTAATTTACTTATATATATTATTAATCCACTAAAAATGGACCTTAGGATAAGAGGGTGTTACAAACCACCTGTATTTGAAACATGTAAACAGGGGGTGAGTCGAACAGACTCAATGAGAAGCTCCCCCATCCCTGGCGTAGCAACGGGTACCACTACAGCTGGGGGAAGGGAGCAACCACAATCACATGCGCATGAAACGGATTTATATTATGATCTTTAATATGATCAGGCAATCAGTAAATCATATTCACAATTTAAAATCCTATTACATGTTTCTAACATATTTATTAACCCACATGTAAATCAATCATAAACATATAACATATGGTTCCATAGTTAACATATACTTGTGCACGCAGGCACTCACTTTCTGTCTCCCGCATTACGCTAAGAGAAATACTGGCCCGAAGGCACTATCATGTACGAACCTGGTTGATCACACCAGGATCTTTCTGACTCCAAGGCACACTTAGAGTAATAGCTGGCAACTTGTCTGACCTCGGTTAAACCAAGGCAATAGCCACTATGTGGCATGCTTACTGTTAACTGAATCCTGTCTGTCCGACCAGGATAACCGACTCGATCTACCCGAGCTGACCTGAACAAGTTCAAACAACCTATTCGACCTTGAAAGACGCCCTATTAATAACTAACTGAATATTACACGTGTGAATTAGCTAGGCCTAGTTTCCCCCTTTTCAATTATGCATCACTCTCACTCACACTTAACAACCTAGGTTCATTTTCCTCAATGTACCTTACGGTCAAAACCTTTGCACGATGATCAAATTAAGTGGGTTCCTAATATTAATAAACTCTCACATATGAAATTCCGACTCAATCCTACCCACGGTATCATATAAGGCTCGGTGAGCCACAATAGCACATATACACCTTGTGATTAATCATATAAGCACATATACTATTGCATGTTGACTACTTACTTGCAAATCATACACGCGTAACACAAATCTATTCATATAAATATATTCCATATATGAATTTGCACAAAATAGAGCAAACCACATTTTCCACGTAGTCATCCAACCCTGTGAGGCAGGGATGGGAGATCCCCTCACCTCGTTGGCCCTCCTGTTCAGTACTCGGAGTGCCTGAAGCTCCAATCGCTCTGTGGTGCCCTATACACATATATATTTAGGAAATTTAGAACGTGTAACTAAGCATCTAAAAATGTGCATGTCATGCTAATGCTCATGTACCCTCTAGATATTTCTAAGAACTAATTATTTAGTTCGTTACGTCGTCTTATTTACTCTTTCTGAAAGTCCAGAATGTCTCATATTGGACTTTCACACTTTCGAGCCATTTAGAACCTCTAACTGCTTAGGTTAGAGATTCCCACTTGTCTAAATTTCCCTTCATGTGTTCATATGGGTATTTAACTAATAAAAGAATTAAATTCACGGTTCAAAAGAGGCTCTAGCTTACTCATTCCACCATCTCCCTTATTCGCCGAGTAAAAGCTTAATTACTACCTCTTTAATTTTATATAAAAATATAATTGGGTATAATTAAAGCCTTGGAACCAATTTAACGGGTCTTAGGTGTCCACCACGGACTAGACCAAGGTGTTCAACCCACCGCGCAGCTCCTTACTATACAGTGGCTTAGTATTTCGCCTCTTTTTCACCGGATTGGGTTCTGGTTGAGACGGTAAATACTCGAGCTTTATTCCCTTGACTATTTCTAGCATTTATAACACCAATACTACTCCAATCAAAGCCTAAACATGCATCAAACTATCAATTTCGAATTTATAGCAATTTTCTAGCTAAATTTTCCTAATTTCCATACCCGGTCAAATCCTACGGTTTCACTTCGATTATGAACCTCACTAAGCTTTCAATAACACCCACTAAGCTCAACTTTAACCCCAGAATGCCCCGATTGGAAGAAATTGAAGCATTCCTAAAATACCCAAAATTGGAGAAATTGGGGTTTTGGGAGTTTGGGGCTTTCTCACCTTGATTTAATCGGGTAAAAAGCTTGGTGCGGATGAAAGAAGACTCTAGCCACTTTTTTCGGTCACCTGCGCCGCCTCTTCGGCGTGAATCCGGCCAAAACGTGCTTCCCGTGGCTTGTTCTTTTTCTTGCTTGTGCGTGCGTCTCTGCTTGCGTTTTGCTCCTCCTTAGCTTTCTTGGATGGAAACTTGCGGAACAATGATGTCCAAATTCTAAAATGGTAATTTTATTCCTTCATAATTATTAGGAAGCCTTAAGTGGGGGTGAATTAGAGGTGTATTGAGGTTTAGAAACTAGATTTCATAGAACCCGAGTAAGAACACAAGTTGAATCAAAATGCTTAGACCTTCCTAAAATTAGGATTCCATCCAATCAAGCTAGATAAGCTTCCTTAGTGTCATGACCCACTATCGGACGTCTGTGACCGGTACGAGAAGTAGGATTTCTCCTATCCCGTAAGCCTCTAATCCCTTATTGACATTTTCATATGTTTATAACTACCAATTTCTAATACAAACAATATATAGTATTTATGGCCATCCATATCCGGTGACCTAAGTAGCATGCAATCCACGGCTCGCTCAACGCCGCTTCAGTCTATATATATACACATAATCACTCACACGTACATATAGTATACATATTGATCACGCGCTTCAGGGCGGGTGATCTATCCTATTCACATGCAGAATTCTTGTGTACAGTCATACATATACTCAATCACACGCTTACATATAGTTTACATATTGATCACACGCCTCAGTGCGTGTGATCTATCCTATTCACATGCAGAAGCCATATTTTCACACAATCAGGTATTCAATCACACATACATATAATTTACGTATTGGTCACACGCCTCAATGCGTGTAACCTATCCTAGTCGCCTACAGAAGTCATATACGTATATACATAATATATATTATATCATAGCCTATATTCCCATCACCAAGACCTAACTTTAATCTGTATGAAGCCGACAATGCTAGAATAGGACGTATATATATACTGCAGCTGTATATGTACAAACGCTACCCCCAAAAAGGATTCATATACATATACATCACAACATACGTACGTAATCAAAATAACTATCGACGCGGACTAAGCGTACGGTCCTCAGAGAAGAAGTGGACGCGTTTCCAACTCCTGAACCACCTATATCTGAAACATGTAAACAGGGGTTGAGTCGAATAGACTCAGTGAGAAGTTCCCCCATCCCTGGCATAGCAGCGGGTACCACTATAGCTAGGGGAAGGGAGCAACCACAACCACATGCGCATGAAACAAATTTATATTGTGACCTTTAATATGATCAGGCAATCAATATATCATATTCACAATTAAAAATCCTAATTCATGCTCCTAACATGTTTATTAATCCGCATGTAAACCAATCATAAACATATATCATATCTTTTCATAAGTCATACATAGTTATGCTCGTAGGCATTCACTTTCTGTCTCCTGCATTACGCTAAGAGAAATACTGGCCCGAAGGCATTCACTTTCTATCTCCCGCGTTACGCTAAGAGAAATACTGGCCCGAAGGCAATGTCTTATTCGAACCTAGTTGATCAAACTAGGAACATTCTGACTCCAAGGCACAATTAGAGTAATAGCCAGCAACTTGTCTGACCCCAATTAAACCAAGGTAATAGCCACTATGTGGCATACTTACTGTTAAGTGAATTCTATTTGTCCGACCAGGATAACCGACTCGATCTACCCGAACTAACCTAATCAAGTTCAAATAACCTATTCGACCTTGAAAGACGCCCTATTAATAACTAACTGAATATTACACGTGTGAATTAGCTAGGCCTAGTTTCCCCCGTATCAATTATGCAACCCTCTCGCTCACAATTAACAACCTAGGTTCATAATCCTCAATGTACCATACGGTCAAAACTTTTGCACGATGATCAATTTAAATGGGTTTCTAATATTAATAAAGCCTCACATGTGAAATTCTGACTCAATCCTACCCACGATATCACATAAGGCTCGGTGAGCCACAATAGCACATATACACCTTGAGGTTAATCATATAAGCACATATACTATTGCACGTTGCCTACTTACTTGCAAATCATACACGTGTAACACAAATTTATTCATATAAATATATTCCATATATCAATTTGCACAAAATAGAGAAAACCACATTTTCCACGTAGTCATCCAACCCTGTGGGGTAGGGATGGGAGAGCCCCTCACCTCGTTGGCCCTCCTGATCAGTACTCGGAGTGCCTGAAGCTCCAATCACTCTGTGGTGCCCTATACACATTATATTTAAGAAATTTAGAACGCGTAACTAAGCATCTACCATGCACGTGTCATGCTAATGCTTATGCACCCTTCAGCTATTTTCCAAGAATTAATTATTTAGTTCGTTACGTCGTCTTATTTGCTCTTTCTGAAAGTCCAGAATGCCCCATATTCGACTTTCACACTTTCGAGCCATTTAGAACCTCTAATTGCTTAGGTTAGAAATTTTCACTTGTCTAAATTTCCCTTCATGTGTTCATATGGGTATTTAACTAATAAAAGAATTAAATTCACGGTCCAAAAGAGGCTCTAGCTTACTCATCCCACCGTCTCCCTTATTCGCCGAGTAAAAGCTTAATTACTACCTCTTTAATTAAGTAAAAATATAATTGGGTATAATTAGCGCCTTGGAACCAATTTAGCAGGTCTTTGGTGTCCACTACGGACTAGACCAAAGTGTCCAACCCATAGCACAGCTCCTTACTGTACGGTAGCTTATATTTCGCCTCTTTTTCACCGGATTGGGTTCCGGTTGAGACGGTAAATACTCGGGCTTTATTCCCTTGTATATTTCCAGCATTTATAATACTTATACTACTCCAATCCAAGCCTAAACATGCATCAAACCAGCAAAATTCAATTTATAGGAATTTTCTAACTAAATTTTCCTTATTTCCATACCCGGTAAATTCCTCCAGTTTAGCTTCGATTATGAACCTCCCCAAGCATTCAATAACAGCCACTAAGCTCAAAATAAACCCTGGAATGTCCTGATCGGAAGTATTTAAAGAATTCCTAAAATACCCAAAATTGGAGAAATTGGGGTTTTTGAAGCATTGGGGCTTTCATACCTTGATTCAATGGGATGGGGAGCTTAGTGGTGTTGAAAGAAGCTTTCATACCTTGATTCAATGGGCTTTCATATATATATGTATTTTTTATATGTGTGTAATTGTGGGATGGGGGGTCACGGTTTTGACCCCCCATTTTAACATATTATATATTTTTTTTTTTTATGAGTGTTAGTGTGGCTGGTAGTGTCACGTATGAGTCCCCCCCCCCCCTCAATTACTAAAATAAATAAAAATTAAAATAGGTGGTTAAATCCTCTTTTTCTCCCCCCCCCCTTTTAGTTCCCCTTTTCATTTAATCCAAAAATAAATTTTTAAAATCCCATTTCTTTCCCTTCTTCATTCTTATTTATTTATTACTTTAACCCTTTAATTTAATTTATTTTTCTCCCAAAAAGAAAAGTAAACTAAATAATGATGATAATAATTAATTTAAATATTTCGGGTATTACACTTAGATGCGAATACAAGTAGATAGAGGTCTAATACTCAAATCAAAATATGTGAAACACTCAAGTAGAGTGTTATATTCGAGTAAGTCAAGTGTTCGAGGAAGGATACGCATAATTCGGGATAGAGAAGTCCGATAAGACCAAGAGCTTGACTCTTTGGCAACCATGCACTACATATGAGAGTAATGGAAAGATAAATAACGAGTTAAGTTAAGTAATAACTTTAATGAAGTAAATGTTGTTCTTATAGGAACAACGGTACGCAATAGAGTGCAACAGGAACTCCAAGGAGACTTAAGTTACAGGAGAGGATTGCATGGAATGTTGGCCAAGGTGAGGGATCTTTCATCTCTGCTCCTGGGGTTGTATGCTTATGTGTATTACGTGAGTATGTATATTCTCTGCTTGTCCGGTATGTGTTAGCTAGAGATATAGAATGCTAAAAGAATGAAAGAACTAGAAAATAGGTTGTGGAAAGTAGCTTGGATACGAAGACATAGGAGTAGAGTATAATTGTTTGCTATGATTGGTGTGTTACAAATCCAACTCATACACTCCGGAGGCATGATGAGTATTTTATTAAATCTTTTCCACGACGGTGGCAAGAGTCCTTGTACAGAAGGGCTAAACTTTATTTTGAAAACTCGTCACGACGATGACTTAAATTAAAATCATGCAAAGGGAGTTATTGGTGCGTTTCGGATTTGGTTATGCTAACAATGTGAGACATCGATTAGAACAACGTCAGATGGCACTTGAGACGTCAGTTTTATAATCACCATGACGATGGTCATTGCCCTATCTTGGCAATAGGGTCAGAAAGGTTTTATATTGCTATGACGATAGCTTGAGGCTTAGAGAGTGCATCTGGACGGGTATATGAGTTATATCCTGATGAGGATACTTGTACATTTTAATAAGGAGAGGAAATGTTGATCCTTCGGGAAAGATACAAAGAATCCTATTAATATGTGAGACCAAGATAAAGAGACACGGGAGGAACCTACGGGTGAACCGTGAGTTTGATCTTGCAGAAGAGAAATCATCCTGTTGAGATGGTCCATGGTGTATTAGTGGCCAGGCTTTGAGACGTCGTGCCATGCTCGCTATTATGGCCTGGTTGGGTAATGGACGATTGGGCTCAAGCTATTGCCCCGCAGCAAGGGGTCAGGACGTGCCACGTGGTGGCTACATATCAGTTGTTTGATAGATAGAATTGTCACGAGGTGACTAGTACCCAAGTGAATGGGTTAGTATTGTTTGATTAACAGAATTGTCACGAGGTGACCAATACCCGAGTGAATGGGTTAAGCATATTTGCCACGTGGTAGCCAGTAGCCCGAGTGCACGGGTTCGAAGTAGAAAAGCCACGTAGTGGCTAGTAGATACCCTAGAGTTGGGGAGATTAAGTATATGTCTGTTTAGCATCTGTGTGTATGTTCAAATTGCCTGTGTTTGTATATAATTGCTGATTGTGCAGCATAGTGATAACGTACAGGATTACGTCACCGCACGTCTTGTTTGATTCAGACATGCTGAAACGTGAGAAGATCGGTAAGTAAAAGCCGACACAATATGTTACATGTTTACTTGCTGATTGATGACGTTGAATAAACTGCTGCATGTTTACAGTTATTAAATGCATGTGAGTGTTTGGGTGAAATTTCTGTTGTTGTGTGGTCGCCAAGAATGTACGCCAATTAACAGTAACCAGTTGTTTTTGCATGTGGTTGTGTATGACTCCCAATCCCAGCGCCATGGTACCCGCCTTGCACCGGGGATGGGAGAGTTCTCACTGAGTCACGTGGTTAAGACTCACACCTAATTTTTACTACACAGAGACAAGTTAAGTACAGGTACAAGAAGTCTCGGTGGAACGAGGGTTGAGCAACACTTTCCAAGACCCACAACTTGTTCATGTGGGGGAATACATTGTAATTGTAATTTAATTTACTTTATCGTTGTATCATAAAGTAAAGGGTAGACGTACCCAATTAGATTGTATTACTAAATCTAGAACTGTCAACTTCACACACCTTAAAGATCAGGATTTATTTTACTACGTTACAGGGAAAATTTGTTTTCAAAATGTATATATATACATATATCTGTTGCATGTGAATAGGATAGGCAGCATCTTCGGATGTGTAGCCAGTACACATGTTATATATATTATGTGTGTTTTCCTATATCTATATCCTGAAGCGGCACTAGCCGTGGATTTGCTTGCCTAGGATAGGCCACCATTTCGGTGTAGCCATGGTATTATACTGCATGTGAATGTATTTTCAATAATAGATATTCTGTCAATTATGTGATAAGGCTTACAGGCATATGGATATTCCCTGTGTCTGTGACGATAGCTTGAGGTTCAGAGAGTGCATCTGGACGGGTATATGAGTTATATCCTGTTGAGGATACTTGTCCATATTAACAAGGAGAGGAATTGTTGATGCTTCGGGAAAGATACAAAGAATCCTATTAATATGTGAGACTAAGGTAAGAAGTCACGGGAGGAACCTACGAGTGAACCTTGTGCCTAACCTAGAAAAGAGAAATCACCCTGTAGAGTTGGTCCAGGGTGTGTCAGCGGCCATGCTTCGAGACGTCATGCCGTGCCCGCCATGTGGCCTGATTGGGTAATGGACGAGTGTGCTCAAGCTATTGCCCCGCAGCAAGGGGTCAGGACGTGCCACGTGGTGGCTAAGTATCAGTTGTTTGATAGATAGAAGTTGATTGCGTTTGATTAATAGAATTGTCACGAGGTGACTAGTACCCAAGTGAATGGGTTAAGTATTGTTTGATTAACAGAATTGTCACGAGGTGACTAGTACCCGAGTGAATGAGTTAAGTATATTTGCCACGTAGTGGCCAGCAACCCGAGTGCACGGGTTCGAAGTAGAAAAGCCACGTAGTGGCTAGTAGATACACCAGAGTTGGGGAGATTAAATAGATGTATGTTTAGCATCTGTGTGTATTTACAAATTGCATGTGTTTGCATATAATTGCTGATTGTGCAGCGTAGTGATAACATACAGGATTACGTCACCGCAAGTCTTGTTTGATTCAGACATGCTGAAACGTGTGAAGACCGGTAAGCAAAAGCCGGCACTATATGTTACATGTTTACTTGCTGATTAATGACGTGGAATAAACTTCTGCATGTTTACAGTTATTAAATGCATGTGAGTGTTTGGGTGAAATTTCTCTTGTTGTGTGATCACCAAGAATGTATGTCAATTAACAGTAACCAATTGTTTTTGCATGTGGTTGTGTATGACTCCCAATCCCAGCGCTATGGCACCCGCCTTGCACCGGGGACGGGAGAGTCCTCACTGAGTCACGTGGTTAAGACTCACACCTCATTTCTACTAAACAGAGACAAGTTAAGTATAGGTGGAAGAAGTCTCGGTGGAACGAGGGACAAGCAAAACTTTCCAAGACCCACAACTTGTTCATGTGGGTGGATAAATTGTAATTGTAATTTAATTTAATTTATCGTTGTAGCATAAAGTAAAGGGTAGACGTACCCAATTAGATTGTATTACTAAATCTAGAACAGTCAGCTTCACACACCTTAAAGATCAGGATTAGTTATCTTGCGATACAGGGAAAATTTGTTTTCAAAATATATGTATATATATATATATACATATATCTGTTGCATGTGAATAGGATAGGCAGCATCTTCAGATGTGTAGCCAGTACACAGGTTATATATATTATTTGTGTTTTCCTATATCTATATCCTGAAGCGGCACTGGCCGTGGATTTGCTTGCCTAGGATAGGCCACCACTTCAGTGTAGCCATGGTATTATACTGCATGTGAATGTATTTTCAATAATAGATATTTTGTCAATCAGGTGATAAGGCTTACAGGCATAGGGGCATTCCCTGTGTCTGTGCCGGTCACGGTCCTCTAAACGGGGGTTGTGACAACCACGTTTTTCATTTCTATTTATATTAATCTCTTATCTCTATTATTTCTATTATTCTTCTTATTTTTGCTTGTAGCCCCAACAGGACGTAAAGTGGGTAAAAGGTCATATTCGATTGAGAGAACTTCATATGAACAACAATGTGCTCCGCAAGGGCATTAACCGCCGCACACGGGCTCAACAGTTTGAGGATCTTAAGAAGTAAGAGCCGATCATCACATTCGTGTGCATTTATTGGGTAGTACAGTTTTTGTATTACTTTTATAATATCTCTCGTTAGGTATTTGAAAGCCGAGATTGACAACAAGAGATACATTAAGCAATTGGAGAACGAAAATGAGGGATGCACTGTGTGATTTGAGAACGAGACCAAGAAACACACTCGCACGATTCACCATTGTCACTGAGAAACGCACTCTACTGCCACTATTGCAAGGTAAGCCTCCAAACTCCTCTTTTGCCTTGCACTGTTATTATTTTTTTAGTGGATTTGATGAACCTAGAGAATGATGGCTTTTTAATTATTTAGAGGAACCTACAAGCTTTGCTAGTCGACACTAATCCCTGTTTCTCATACCCTTGTTCTTCATGTTATGAAGAAATTAAAAGATATGTTTGTGTTTTTAGTCCAAAGTGAGATATCAAAATCGTGTTTCAAGAGTGTTGGTTTGATAGCTGACTGTAAGCATGTTTTCCCCTCATGAATCCTCATATTTGATATTTAATGGTCACATTGAAGTACTGTTTAAGTGGATGGTATTTCCTGTTTAGCTTGCGTTCCATGTTTTTAAAGGTTTGTAGTGAACTTGTAATTGGTCTTCAATGTTTTTCAAAGTGTTTGTGTTAGATATCAAAACTGTGTTTCAAGAGTCTTGGTTTAATAGCAGTTGAGGTTTATGGTGAACTAGATCAGAATCACTACAAAATAAAGCTTAGTTTCTTCCATTCTGAGTTTGAATTTTCATATTCTAAAAGCTATTTTTTTTTCCAATTCCATATTTATTTGGATGTTCATGTTGCTTAGGTCCAGTATGAGTTTCTTTTTTAACTCTTCAACTAATTAATTGATTTCTAGCCAACTTTTTTAATTATATATGTGCATGGATATATATATATATATATATATATATATATATGATATGCATGTATGCGAAGAGATCAATTATCGGGTGATGATGGATGATGAAAGTACTAATGGTGGTGGATTGGAGAAAAGACCATGGGCCTAAGAGGAAGATTGTACATGGAAGCTTGAGGGCACTTTTAAAGCTAGCTGGTTTAAATAGATGTGGAAAAAGTTGCATACTAAGGAACATCACTTAACAAGAACAAGACACCATCATCAAATTACATGCACTCCTTGGCAGCAAGTAATTCATTTGGCTTGGCTTTTCCATCATGAATAATTAATTAATGATGAACGTATTTACAAATTATAGCTTAGGATTGAGAAATTGTGCATATCATTATGTCTTTTTGTCATTCCTTTGTATTTTGTCTTTCTACGCGTGCATTTGGGAATTTAACATATGCCTCCAAATGTTCTTGAGGATATTTTCCTATCATTTTTGTTCTTGGAGATTTTTTCTTTGTTGTAATTTTTTATTCAAATTTCAATATCATTACAGCACCAACCAAATGTCCACCTATCACGATTATGCCAATGTGCTTGGGAGTTCTTTTCTTAGTTATTTTTTGAAAAAATAAACTTTATGCTTCTAACTTACTATTTTAGATAGCCATGTATTTGAAATTTTGGTGTCAGGAAACTGTATGTAGGCTATTATATCTTTCGATGTTAGTGCTATGTATGAAATGTGAAAAACTCTTGATGTAATTTTACTGCATTCTGTTGATAAAGTAAATATTAGAAGCCCCATTTTAGCCTGTATTTTTTTGTCTGCCAATCCAATTTTTAGCTTGCCTAAGTTGTGTACAATTTTATCAAAATTCCCAGTTATTTTTTTTAAAAAAACCGGTGAATCTTTGTGGCGCTTACAAAGTGCCAATAAATTAAAATGCTAGCGCTTGGAAAGCGCCGGCAATAAAAATGAAAATTATGGCAAACTAACTTGGATTGGGAAAATAAAAACCAATTTGTGGTGCCCCTAAAGCATTAGGATTTTTAATTTGTGGCGCTTATTCCAGTGCTTGCTCCAAAGCGCCGCAAATGAAAGTCTCGACGAGTCAGGTTTCGGCACTTTGCTAGGCACCACAAATTGTCTTTAGTGACACTTAAGGCGCCACAAAACAACAAAATTAAGAGCCGCCAAATGTCAGTTTTCTTGTAGTGAAAACCTTGATCACTTCTACAGGGCCTTATGATCACTTGGGATAGGCTGGATTCCTCACTTGGAATATGGTGTATTAAAAATTTATGAACACGCATATCAGTTGTGTGATATCTGGAAAAAAAATTAAATAAAAAGATTGTTGGGAAAATAAGGGTAGAAAATTTTTTTAAAAGAAAAGAGGGAGGATTTAAGTGAAAGGAAAAGGTGGAAGTGGGGTTAAAAATTTGGAACCCTCCAATTTATTTGTTCAGCTTATATGTCGAGCCCCTCACTCCCACCCAAACCATTTTTCAGCTTCAACAAAAGAGAGGGAAGAGAAGAGACACGCTAGGGCAAAGGGAAGAAGGTGGAAGAGAGCCTAAGTGACTGGAATCTGGCGAACCACAACCGGAGAAGCTCACAGGAGAACGAAGCAGACATCCTCTACATCCCCTCAACATCATTCAAGGTTAGTTAGAATCAAAACTTCAACTATTTCTCCAAATTCATCTCATCTCATATTTAGGGTTCATGGGTGAGGATGGGTTTGATTGGGGGCTTGATTGAGGATGAACATCCATTGGTAGTAGGAAACACGGCTAGGTAGCCGGAGGTGGCCTGAAATGGAGGTTTTGGTGTTAGGATTCATGGAACCCATTTTTCTCCAAATCGTAAATGTTGATAGTTGATTGGTGATTTGAGCTTGAATAGGTGTTGTTTTGATGTTATAAATGATGCATATGTTTAGGAAACCAACACTTAATGTTTATATCAAGTTTTTATGGCTTGGGACACCCAAAAATCGAAGCAAGGGACCTTAGAATAGCAAAAATATGAAATTCCTAGGTTTTGTGCGCTACAACGAGCAAAAACAGCGCTTCTGTTCGCTGCAGCAAACAGATTTGTTCACTGCAACGAGCCTTGCTTCTAATGGGCATAACTTCTTAGTCTGGTGTCCGTTTTTCGCAAACCATATATCGATTTCCAACGTTTTTATGTCCTCTGTGTAATGGAATATGTTTTGATGCCTAATAAATTGAAATAAAGTTTCAATAGATGCATTTTCACACACTGCCAGATTTTTCGTTTTGAAAAGTTTAGTTTTCTTCCCTATTTTCCATGGTTATTTTTCCTATGATTAAAAAGGGTTAAATTCTTGTGTGTACCTCCCATTGGAAACTAAAATCACTCTCCTTGATTTCAAATGTGTTAAAAAAATGATGATTTCTTACCTCTCAAGATGTCAAAACTTCTTGACCAACATGAACCACTTAACTTAGTCTTCAAACTTCTATCTTGAGTTGTCTAAAGGTTCCTAAATTAGGTGTTTAGGATAAGTAGAAGTTAATTACTCAAATCCAAGGCTCCACAGACACTCAATGTGAGTGAGGAGATGAGTGAAGGGTACTAAACCTTAAGGCACTCTCAAAGACAGAGAGAGGGATCTTGAGAGACCAAGAGTGCGGCTCTTGGCAATCTTATAGGCTCCCCCATCATGCATGTGCATCAATCTTGAGTAATGACATGGAGTTGAAATGAATGTTGTTATGTATGAATGTATATTAGGGCACCGCGTGGCACCCGAGATCGGAGGTGCTCAAGAAGGTACACTTGGGAGTTATCCAGGTCAGTGACTCTTCCATCCTAGCCCCAAGGGTTGTGTGATAACCATTTGTGGGCTTGTTTATACGTGAATGTTGTGAATATTTAATTATATGCATGCTAGTAATACTCTGTCATTATATTGCCGATTGTTGGAAATTTGTACAATTAATTGTTTGTGATTGTTAAAGTGAAAATATGGTGGATCAAGTACATATGGGTGACGATGAAGAATTATGCACAAATATGTACTTGACCTGAGAATTATTATAATAACATGTATGGTACCAAGGATAAGGGCTTTTCGTCAGGTCAGGTTAGGAAAGTGCCTTCGTGTTGGCATTTCGTCGGCTAAGGTTCGAAATTGCCTTCATGTATATATACACTCATGGATACTCTATTGATCCGGTCCGGAGTATGCCACCATTACTAGTTGGTCAATCTGTTGAGTTGGTCCGGATTGAACTAAGCGGGCTTCCCAAAATGATGGTTCGAAAAGTGCCGATGTAGATGGACACCTCGGTGGGTTGATGCCGGGGTGCACCATCGAACACAACATTCCGTGGAGACGGTCCCGGGATGGGTCGTGTGCCTATGCGTATCGATGTAAGATATCGAGCGTATAGGTACTCAACATTAGTCTAAACCCTCAATGTCCTTGGTATGCACTATGACAAGATTTTCTTTTCTTCGAACATGCCATGACGATGGCCAGTATCCTCACGTGGCGTCAAGACAAAGTTATTTTCTTAAACAGGTCATGACATCGATTGTTGTCTTGACGTGGCGTTGAGGAAACCTTGCTTTTAAATTACTATATTTTAAATCCAACCGACCATGACAATGGGTTAAGTCTTATACTGCATCAGGATAGATATGGAGGATTGATACATCACGACAGCAACAAGGTAAGCAAAGGTACGTATGTTTGGCGGGTGAACTGCACTTGGATGTTAATCTATGTGTTCGGTGCCTCTCGATACACGTGTGTCAGTATGCATGATTAATGTATTTTGTCGTACAGTTAAAGTAGAGTTTGTACATGTTCTATTGCTTGAGAACAATTATATAATTATCAAAGATGAATTGAAGTGTATGCGTATGTGAATGTGGTTTCTCCCCTTCCCGGTCGTAGTGGTACCCGCTACTACGCCTAGGATGGGAGAGTCACTCACAGAGTCGTTGACTCACCCTCTAGTGGTTTACTTTTTCAGATACAGGTACCAGTTAGGCTTCCACTTCGGCTCAATGAAGGCAACGTTTTGCTAGCACTCACATTTTGTCTCCGTGGGTGGCTTTGATTTTATTTTGGATATTATAATGAATTAACTACACTTTGTGGTTATTATACTCTATACTTGTCAGCTCCACATACTTAAAGACAGGATTATTTTGGGGGACTTATCATTATTATGTATACGAATCTGCATGAGAATAGGATATGTTACACTCCAGTGTGTGTGGCAATGTATATGACAGATATATATTATGTGTGTTTGAGTATACATATAAACTGAAGAAGCACTTGGCTATGGATTGCAGGTGTAAGATAGACCACACAAGAGATGTGAGCCATATATATTGATAATGTGTGTACACGAATTGGAATGATAGTTAAATGAAATAGGTGTTAAGCCTAACAGACTCAGGGTTAGGCCCTCTGTCTGTGCCGGTCACGTGCCTCCAGGTGGGGGTCGTGACAAGTTGCAAGACAATAAGGAGAAACATAGAAAATTTGTGAACACGATATATATCAACTGCAAGACAATAAGGAGAAACATAGAAAATTTATGAACACGCATATATATCAACTGCAAGACAATAAGGAGAAACAGAAAATTTATGAACACGCATATATATCAACTGCAAGACAATAAGGTGAAACATAGAAAATTTATGAACACACATATTAGTGATCTCTTCGAAAGCTTCAAGGGATTTGTTAACTCTATTTTGACCAAAAAAGCATAGAAATACATCCGCAAATCGATTCTAAGTTAAGCTAAAATGTTTCCAAGAATTTATTTGTCAATGTTGTTACCTAATCCTATGACTATTAAGTATTAATTCATTGATCTTTGGAAGGTTTTCCCTCTGGTACACTGCATAGTGCAGGGGATTTTTATTTCATCAGAATGTATTTTTAAGCATAGGAATAGAACAGTGATATCAAAAGCTGTGATTTTTCAACCTACTAATTACATCTTGAAAAACATAACATTTTGTTTCCAAGATACAAATAGGCAAAACACGACATTTTGTTTCCAAAATATAAAAAGGGGATAAATAAATTGAATGGAAACAAAATAAATCAACTGCATAATACCTACATCTTGAAAAAAAGGAGGTGAAGGTAGAGTATCTCAATACCTTTTTGGAGAAGAGCATTGTTAATGCTATTATCAAAAGCAATCCCTTCATCATTGAATTTGGTTCTAGATCGTCTCTATCAAACATTGAAGAGCATTGATAATGCTATTATAAAAAGCATTTGGCAAAACATTGAAGCTTACCCCCTCCGCCATCGGCACTATTGTTGAGAGCTTTGCAAACGACGTTTCCGTCTTCGAACAACAGTAGTAGCCGGCGTTGATTAAAACATTTTTGAGTGAGCTACAGACGTGGATTGTGATATATATATATATATATATATATATATATATATATATCTTTGTATATTTGTATATAGATATAGATTTTGAATTTAACAAAGTATGCCCATGATTGTGGCCCAATGTTAAAATCACACAATGGCAATTAAATGGATTTAAATTCATTAAAATATGGGGTTGAATAGTTAGCATTTGTGGCATCATGTTAAGGGATTTTGATCCAGATTTATTGTCACCTATATTAATAGTTCCACCTCAGCATGAGTAGAATAATGATTTGGCATATGAGCAAACCATGTCTCAAGTACATGTGGCAAGCAATGGCTTCATGTACATTCCTTTATACATATTGATAGAAGATATAGATAGATAACCCATAAAATATAAATGTGCAATTAAAAAAATATTCTATTTATTTGTTTTACTAATTTTACTAATATAGAGTTCTCAAAAGGTGGCCCCCTTGTCCCCCTATTTATTTGTTATATGCATGAATTTACTCACTCACATTGTTAATGCATTTATTGAGAACAAAAGTTGGAAATGTGTGAAAATGGGAAAGGATAGAATGTATCTTTCCCATATGATGTTTGCCGATGACCTTCTCCTATTTGGGGAAGCAACCATGAATCAAGCAAAATGCATTATTCAGTGTCTTAATACCTTTTGTTCTGTGACAGGGCATAAACTTAACCCCTCAAAGTCTAATGTTTATTTTTCTAAGATCTGTACCAATGATAAAATTAATGATATCTTGGCTTTTACTAGTTTCAGGAATTCCCAAGAAGTTGGTAAGTATTTAGGTGCACGCTCACCTTATCAATAGAAGGCATACCAAGAAAATATTCAAGCACATTATTGAAAAAGTTCAATCCAAATTAGCTGGTCTGAAAGCTAGTTGCCTCTCTCTCGCGAGTCGTTCTACACTTACACAATCTGTAATTTCCACAAACCCTTACTATTTCATGCAACACTCTACGATCCCTAAAGGGGTTATAAAGGAGGTTGAGAAGATTGCAAGAAGCTTTCTTTAGGGAAGCACCCAAGAGAAAAAGAAGAAGCACAAATTTATTTGGAAATGAGTTTGTCTGCCAAAGCACCTCGAAGGTCTTAGTATTAGATCTCTCAACTCAATGAACATGGCTTTTCACTTTAAACTTCTGTGGCAACTCCTCTGCTGTGAAACCCGGTACTTAGGTCCTAAGGTCAGTACTTGAAGTTTAAGATTAGGGCGGTCATCATTTGGGAATGTGAGTTAAAAAAGGAAAACATAAATGAGAAAAATAATAATGATAATAATAATTGAACAAGTAAATAAAGAATAATTATGTGTATATATAGAAAAATAAACTTCATTAAGAATTGATGGGATAATATGAAGAAATTGATTGATTTGTGACATTAAAGTTGAGTATTTTGACTAAAGAAAGTAAAAATAATTTTTTTATGAAATAAGATTTTTGGGGCTAATTTTTAAATTTTAATAGCTTTAGATGTGAGAATTTAATGAATTAAAATAAGTAATATTTTTGCCCTTAAAAATCCCTTACCCATATGAACCATCGATTTCCTCTGCTTCTGCGTTTTTTTTTTTTTTGTGCTCCTTTCATTTTCTTTTCCTTCTCTTCACCACATTGTTTATCTTTTCCAACTTCAAGCCTCCACCTTCACTTAATCCTTGTTCCCACATCAATCTAAGATTCCCTCAAGTTTCTCTATTCTTTTGGAACATCAAAGAGCTTAGGTTACTCTTCCAAACCTCCATTTTTGGTCTTTTACAAGGTGAGTTCCCAAAAACTTGTTTCCACCATTTGAATCATGATTTTCTTGTTAAGAATGAGTTACCCAATGATAGTATACCATCTTAGGTTCATTCTTGAGTATAGGAATCACCCAAATAATGAATTCCGTGAAGATTTGTACTCTAGGGTTCATGACCTACGAATTTTCGAATAATTTATGAAAAATGTGAATTTTCTTGATGCTTGTTGGTATGAATCAATTTTAAATGATATGTGAGTTATTTTAAATGGTTTGGAGGATGCCCAATGGTTGAGTTAGTGATATGTGAACCCTTGGTGAAAGTTAGATTTTTTCATATTTAGTAAAATTTACATTGATGGAGCTTGGAAAGTGAACAAGGTTGTGAAATTTATTAATTATGCATTAAATTGTGTTGAATCTAAAGAGAACACCAAATGATCACCATAGGCTATTTCTAGGATATTGATTTGCTTAGGGATTGGAAATATTCTAGTTAGGAAAGTAATGAATTATGAATTAAACTGTGAACTTTCATATGTTAGGAACTAAAGGACTTCTTGGAGGAAAAAACACCCAAGAACAAGGTCAAGGGAATTGCTCGATGAAATGGTACGACCTAAATTTGTGGATTGTCTTTATGTATGTGATACTCATGAATAATGATTGACTTAAACATGAAACTTGTGGACATTTCCTTATTGAATGTTTTACTCACGAATAGTTTTTAGCAATTGACCTAGATATGAAACATGTGAAATTCTTATTGTATGCTTACACACATTGATGATTGTGATAGACATGGAAATTTTTGGGTTAAATATGTATTGTGTATGAACAAGGATCTTGATGTTATGAATGGAATATCATTGCATTATTTCTTTGATTGATTTAGCCCGGTGTATTTTTGACTTTGTGAAAGAATTATGTTTGCTTGATTCGATTACTTTAGCATGTTCTAAGGAGGTGTATGGGAAGGAAAAATGTTGAACCATACACTATGTGTGAATGTAGCATGAGGTAGTCCATGGGAAGGAACAAGGTTGAACCATGGGACTGACCTCATGTTGATGTACAAGGGTGGTGTATGGAAGGAACAAGGTTGAACCATACACCATGTGTGAATGTGACATTGGGTAGTCCATGAGAAGGAACAAGGTTGAACCATGAGATTCACCTCGTGTTGATGTACAAGGGCGGGCATGGGAAGGAACAAGGTTGAACCATGTGCCATTAAAATTGTAACCCGGAAGGTGGTGGGAAGGAACCTAGTTAAACCATAACCAACCCAATTGCTAATAACTCATAGGTAAGCAAGGGAAGAGGGAAGGAACCTAGTTGAACCTCACCCCTTGTTTGCTTGTGGGAAATAATTTGGGTGAAAAGGTAATGTTGGTCTCATAGTTCTTTTTTAAAACCATATGAACCCTTTTCTTTAAAAAATACATTTCTTATCCATTTTGAAAACCGAATCAAGGGTTCGTTCTCTTGTATTATTTGGAAAACCTTGGACACTGATTAGTAAAGTAATTTCTTTTAAAAACTTCATCATTCATAAAATTTTTCTTTCACTAAATGGCGCCCAAGAAATCTTAACCCTATGTGGCCAACATTATTTCCAACTATTTATTGATTCTTGGATTGTTCATATTTGAACTTAGAACTAATATTTGTTTTTGAAATTGATGTATGGACACCACTTGAGTGGTTTATGTCTTGAATGTGTATATGGCTCTTTCGAAAGGTGTGTACGTGTCAGTATGATTGGTAAATGGACCTTGGCTAGTTGTTGAAAAATGTTGTGATGCTATTTAATAAATGATAATGTAATTGCTTATGTGTGACACTCCCGTTCCCCTCGTGGTGGTACCCTTCTACCATATCTAGGATGAGTTTGTCTCTCATTGAGTCTTTTGACTCACCCCTCGTGGTTTACATTTTTCAGACACATGTATTGGACAGGCTTCCACGCCGGCTTAGTAAGGAGGCCATCTAGACCCCACACTTTGTTCGTGTGATTTTGTTTATATTTGTATTTTGTAAACTTTATTGAACTTCTAGAAGTCAGCTCCATTAACCTAAGGCAGGTTCTGTATGTTGGATTATGGATTGTAAACCTATATACTTTTAGGTATTTTGTTATGTATTTACGTATTTATGCCGAGTAGATTGTTGCCATGGTATTCTGGAATATATAAACTGCACAGGTTACATGTTATGTTTTATGATGAGGTTTACCTACTGGGGATCCCTCCCCTAGTTTGTGTCGGTCACATGCCCTCTGGTGGGGGTCGTGACATAGTTTCTTGTCAATGGAAGACCATAATTGAGGACCAAGTGTTTGTTGCTCGACATTGTTCTCGTCGGAGGAATTTCAAGTCAGAATACATGACAAAGACAAGATTTCTTTCCCAAAACTGTTGGAATGATGGTGTTATCAAGATATCTTTGTCCGAACCTTGAGAGGAAGGTTACATGTCATTTATCGATGATAGGATATTTCCTCGTTCCACTTATTTTGACGTTCTCGAAGTTCATGACGATATTGCTTATCTTGTAGATTATGGTCAGTTTAGGAATGGTCTATTTTACTGGTGCAATCCTGCTATAAGATGCTGTTCATCTCAATCTCAGCCCCCGATATTGAAATCCGCAAAGAAGGTATTGTAGGAATTCATTAAGATATATTTTTTCTCAGTCTGTTTGCAATATATTTTTCGATATACAATATATAAATTGTTTTTCAATCTTATAATATTCGCAAGTAAAATCAACTATTCTTTCGGATACATCGATTCTCCATCGTCGACCCATTTCATTATATTGATTTATCGTCGTTCTAACCTCCATGTTCCAATTCATTGTCAAATCTACAACTATTTGACTCGTACATGGACTCCAACGGAAGCCCCCTGATAATGACATGGATATGTTTAGTTCCACATCTGTCTGTATTGATGGTTATGTTTACTGGATATCATCTCCCCCTCAAAATTCTCAAGGCAGATCAAAATATCTTGTATGTCTGAACCTTCACACTTATACTTTCTCTCAATTCATTCTCCCACCTTTGTTTCAAAGTGTTGAGTGCAGTGTTGTTCACCATAATGTTTTTCTTGTCATAGCTATTGTGGTCCCAATAATTTTACACCGGTTAGTTTCATATGAAGTGTATACTAATACTTTTGGACTTGATGGTCATTACCAGCGGAGACATCATGTATGACCCAGCCCACACTTCTCCTTATGCGATGATTGGATATGTTGATTCCTCAATTTCCATCTTTGATCTATGATTTTATTAACTATTTATGATTTTGATTTCATAAAATTTAATCTAATGTATAAGTAAAATTTTGATAAAGTGAATAATAGTTTTAAATCGGATAAAAAATATAATAGAATAAATTATAAATATATAAGGGGAAGGAAAACAAGAAATTATTATGATGCATTTTATAAGAAAAAGCATAATTTTAATAATATTGAATTATATATCTATCTACTTATCTTCTGAACACAATTTTGGAAGAAAAAGATCAAGATTACAGAGCAATTTTTTTAGAGAGAAGTGATGTTTATAGAGGGAAAACTTAACAGGTAAAACATTTTTATATTCCTATATTCATATCCTTTCATAGTCAATCTTAATGATTTGTTATAACTTTTCATAATTGAACATCCATGTCCCTTTACTTTTAATAATAAATGGTTATAACCTTTCATACATGATAGTCACGTGTCTTCAAATTTACAATCTGACTATAACCAGTAATTCATGAATGTTTATTATTGTTCACTTATGAGTTATGAGCACTCTTCTCAACCCTTCAACTTATCCAATTGTGGGACTTTAATTACTAACTATTCTAACAATATATTATTATAATTTAAATTGTTTTGATCTTTCATGTTGCTAACTTAGTAGTGATTTTCTTACATTGACTATTCCCGAAAATGGAAGATTGCATTTGTATACAAATTATAAATTAATATTTATTATGACCATATTGGTGGAATGAACAAATACACCTAACTGTTACATAAAATGTTAGTCTCATTAACAAAAGAATTTTAAATATTACTTTTTACTATACTACATAAAACTAGTGTTGTTTGGACCGGATTGGACAGTCTGACCGGTCCAACCGCTAACCGAATACAAAGACGAGTCGGTTGGACCAAAAAACCATTTTTCTAGTTGGACCAAATTTAACCGAGGTCTAACCGGTCAATTGGGTTGGACCGTCCAACCAGCGGTCCAACTGGTCCAATTTTTTTTTATCAAAAAATAAAAAATTGAAAAATAAAAAAAAATAACATTAGAAAAGAAATTATAAAAAACTTGAAAATTAAAATTAGAAATGTCAACACCCCCACCCGGAGGCACGTGACCTGTAATATCCGGACCTTCCAAGTGATGTGTTAAATGTTTGCTAGAAGAACTAAGTGTTTGTGATTGTGTGGCATTGATTGTTGCAATTAGAAAGCATATAGTTGTGGACTAGTTTAAGAAAAGAATTGAGAACGGATTAAAAAGAAAAGGGCTAAAGTGCAAGAGAAAGTTGGTGGGTGAGGGAGAGAAATGAATTTCTCCCAAATCCCTTGCCACCAGCCCTTACACGCCTAAGGCAAGGTGGCAACACCACCATTCCACACACACTTAATCACATTTAGAGAGAGGAGGAGAACTCTAGAGAGGATTCAAGCTTGGGATTCCGAACTTACCAAGAATTGAAACGTAGAATTGCAGCTAAAGACCAGCTAAACAAGAATCTAGCTTCAGATTCAGGTAATCAAGCTACCTGTAATATCCGAGATATTAATTTTTATTTTTATTATCATTATTATTAATTTATTTTTCTTTGGGAAAGAAAAATAAATTAAATTAAAATGTTGAAATAAAATGAAGAAGAGAGAAGAAATAGAAAATTAAAATTTTACCTATTTTATAAAGAATGGAAATGTATTTAGGACTTAAAAGAAAGGGAAAATTAAAAGAATAGGAAAGAAATGGGATTTAACAGCAATTAATAATTTTAAAAAAATAATAAATTAAAATAAATATATATTAAATAATGGGGAGGGGGGCCAAACCGTGACCCCCTTCCATTTTAATTAACACATTAGAAAAAAAACTAAAACAAACAAAAAAAATAATATAAATATATAAGATGTTAAAATGGGGGTCAAAACCGTGATCCCCATTCCACTTAACCAAAACACACGCACACGAGAACGCAGAAGCAAACGGGCAGAAGCGACGCACGAACAAACGGACCGAGAAGGAAGGGAAGAAGGCACACGGAGGTTCTGGCCGAAAATACACCAGGGCGACGACTCCGCCGCCGGAAACAGCCACCGGAATTCATCCTCTCTACCTATTGCGCTCATCTATCCGATTGAAATCAAGTAAGAGAGCCCCAAACTCCCAAAACCCCAATTTCTCCAATTTTGGGTATTTTAGGAATTCTTCAATCTCTTTCAATCGGGGCATTCCGGGGTTAAATTTGAGCTTAGTGGGTGTTATTGAAAGCTTAGTAAGGTTCATAATCGAAGTTAAATCGTAGGATTTGACCGGGTATTGAAATTAGGAAAATTTAGTTAGAAAATTGCTAAAAATTCGAAATTGATAGTTTGATGCATGTATAGGCTTGGATTGGAGTAGTATAGGTGTTATAGATACTGGAAATATACAAGGGAATAAAACCTGAGTATTTACCATCTCAACCGGAACCCAATCCGGTGAAAAAGAGGCGAAATATTAAGCTACCGTACAGTAAGGAGCTGTGCTGTGAATTGGACACCTCGGTCTAGTCTGTGGTGGACACCTAAGACCCGCTAAATTGGTTCCAAGGCTCTAATTATACCCAATTATATTTTTATATATAATTAAATAGGTAGTAATTAAGCTTTTACTCGGCGAATAAGGGAGACGGTGGAATGAGTAAGCTAAAGCTTCTTTTGAACCGTGAATTTAATTCTTTTATTAGTTAAATACCCATATGAACACATGAAGGAAAATTTAGACAAATGGGAATCTCTAACCAAAGCAATTAGAGGTTCTAAATGGCTCGAAATTGTGAAAGTCGAATATGAGACATTCTGGACTTTCAGAAAGAGCAAATAAGACGACGTAACGAACTAAATAGTTAGTTCTTGGCAATATCTAGAGGGTGCATAAGCATTAGTATGACACGTACATGGTGGAAGCTTCTTTACGCGTTCTAAATTTCTTAAATATATATGTGTATAGGGCACCACAAGGTAAATGGAGCTCCAGGCACTCCGATGACTGATCAAGAGGGCCAACGAGGTGAGGGGCTCTCCCATCCCTGCCCCACAGGGTTGGATGACTACGTGGAAATGTGGTTGGCTCTATTTTGTGCAAATTGATATATGAAATATGTCTATCTGAATGTATTTACGTTACGCGTATATGATTAGTGAGTAAACAGTGGACGTGCAAACTGTTTATATGTTTATATGTTCATTCTCAAGTGAATATGCGATATAGTGGCTCACCGAGCCTTATATGATACCGTGGGTATGATTGAGTCAGAATTTCATATGTGAGGGTTCATTAATATTAGAAACCCATTTAAATTGATCATCGTGCAAAGGTTTTGACCGTATGGTATATTGAGGAAAATGAACCTAGGTTGTTAAATGTGAGTGAGAGTGTTGCATAATTGAAACGGGGGAAATCTAGGCCTAATTAAAGAACACATATGATATTTAGTTAATTACAAATAGGGTGTCTTTCAAGGTTAAATATGTTAGTTGAGTTTGTTTAGGTTGTCTGGGTAGATCGAGTCGGTCATCCTGGTCGGACAGACAGGATTATGACGTTAGTAAGTATGCCACATGGTGGCCATTACCTTGGTCTAAACTGAGGTCAAACAAGTTGCCGGCTATTACTCTAAGCGTGCCTTGGAGTCAAAAAGTTCTTGGTGTGATCAACCAGGTTCGAACATGAAATTGCCTTCGGGCTAGTATTTCTCTTAGCGTAATGCGGGAGACTGAAATTGAATGCCTACGTGCATAAGTATATGTTAACTATGGAACCATATGTTATATGTTTATGATTGGTTTACATGCGGATTAATAAATATGTTATTAACATGAATTAGTATTTTTAATTGTGAATATGATATATTGATTGCCTGATCATGTTAAAGGTCACAATATAAATCCGTTTCATGTGTATGTGGTTGTGGTTGCTCCCTTCCCCCAGCTGTAGTGATACCCGCTGCTACGCCAGGGATGGGGGAGCTCCTCACTGAGTCTTTTCGACTCACCCCCTGTTTACATGTTTCAGATACAGGTGGTTCAGGCATCGGGAACACGTCCACTTCTTCTCAGGGAGGCGAACAACTCTGAAGACCGCACGCAGAGTTCGCGTGGGTAGCGTATTTTGGTTTATGTAAATAAATCAGGATGTATATGTGTATATGAATCATTTTGGATGTAGCTTTTGTACATATACAACTGTTGTATATATATGTCGAACTCTTCTATTGTCGGCTTCATACAGATTAAAGTTAGGTCTTGGTATTGGGACTTTAGGCTATGATATACAATATATCATGTATATATATATATATATATATATATATGACTTCAGCATGCGACTAGTATAGATCAGACGCCTTGAGATGTGTGATCGATATCTAAATTATATATCTGTGTGACTGAATACCTGATTGTATGAAAATATGGCTTCCGCATGTGAATAGGATAGATCACACGCATTGAGGCGTGTGATCAATATGTAAACTATATGCAAGCGTGTGATTGAATATATGTATGACTGTACACAGGATTTCTGCATGTGAATAGGATAGATCACCCTCCCTGAAGCACGTGATCAATATGTATACTATATGTACGTGTGAGTCATTATGTGTCTATGTATAGACTGAAGCGGCGTTGAGCGAGCCGTGGATTGCACGCTAATTAGGTCATCGGATATGGATGACCATAAATACTATATATTGTTTGTATTAGAAATGGGTAGTTATAAATATGTGAAAATGTCAATCAGGGATTAGAGGCTTACGGGATAGGAGAAATCCTACTTCCTGTGCCGGTCACGGACGTCCGATAGGGGGTCGTGACACTACCAACCTCTCTAATTTTTCAAGTTAGGTTTCCAAGAAATGGCCCAAAACTGAATTTTGGATTTTTGAGCCATTTGAGAGGTTTAGAACTGCTTCCTTATGTTTTTCGAACTTAGAATGGATGTAGATGATGAATGCATGCTTGGATTTTAGCTGGAAATTAGATAATTTAGAAGGGTAAGGAAATGGGTATGGGTTTTAGCTTGAAATTCAGATTTAAGCTTGTTTAACCATGTTTCGGGGCTAGTTTTTCATGGGTTTTGACGTGTTAATGATAGAAAACAAGTTTATAAATCTTCCATGACTTGAATGGTTGGATTCTTGGTTGAATTCTTGAGAAAAGATACTTTAAAAACCCAGAAATTAACGTAGCAGTCGACTTCTAGGCCAAACTAGTCGACTTCTATGCCAAACCTGTCGAATCCATGTTCTTTTCTACCCAGAATTCATCCCAAGAACATACCAGTCGACTGCCAGCCCAAACCAGTCGACTTTTGTGTCTAGAAACGAAATAGAAACGAATCAGTTGACTGGTATGTTACAACAGTCGACTTTCATTTAATTGTTGAGGTACCAAATGAAGGATTTAAAGACTAAAATTTTATATGTACACTTCCAATATCCTAAATATGGGATCATGATATTCTCATGTCATTTGGAACTCATTTGGCATTGTTTTTGCAAGCATTTACAAAAGTCCAGTCTGCTGCCCTGTCACATCAGACCGCTACTGTTAAACTAGATTTTAAGGGGGCAAACATGCGATTATTGAGTTAAAACTTCGCAGCCAATTATATTTTTTATTCATATATATGTCATAATTATTTCATAATTTTTGGAGTTTTATAGAACAATTTATGAGTTTACAAAGTTGGTAAATTTACGAAATGAACTTGAAACACTTTGTTTTGCAAAAGTTCATTCTTTAACACTTCAAAAAGGATTTGAAATGCCCCATGACATGCTTAAACATTATGTTCTAAGTTTAGAAAGTAATATGAGCTAAGGGTAGAGAGAAATAACATAGAAAAGAGAAGAGTAAGTATCTTACATATATGTGTTGCAAATAGATAGGTCCATAATTGATTGACCAATTGTCGGTATGGGACGGCCGTTGGGATTTTCACGATTGAGCCATAATTTGGGATGGAAACGATTGACCAATTGTCAGTATGGGATGGCCGTTGGGATTTCCACGGTTGAGCCATAATTTAGGATGGTAAAACATCCAATTGATTGATGATGAAAGTTTACGAAAACTCCGTGTTGGTTGTTTAATTTTAAGCTAGTAGACTCTGTATGGCCAAATCAAGAGCGACCTACTTAAAATTAGATTAACCATGATTGGGACCTAGAAATTTCATCCCATATTTGTATATATAGCATATAAAAAGGGAAGATCTATATAAACAAATATGAGAAGAACCGTTAAAAAGAGACGGGGACCTCTAAGTTTAAAAGGAGAAAAACCGTGAAAAAGAGACGGGGACCTCTAAGTTTAAAAGGAGAAGAACCGTTAGTAAGAGATGGGGACCTCCAAATTTTAAGTAGAAGTGACTCCCTTGGCTAAGTAGAACCAAACAGAAGTTGAGATACGACCTACCGAGAAAAGGGGGTGATCTCATAGTACTTGAATCCACTGGGGGATGCTCCAGATAGTACACAGAACATAATTAGCTTAATTACTATAGGTTCTTACTTATTAATAGCCACCAGAAGTGTATGTGCGAGTATCCACAGGGTGGTACTCCCTATGCTCATTTTTTTCATGAAATGGGGCAAAGGCCCATATGTTTTATAATGTTTGTTATTTCTTTACCATTCAAACATGTGAGATCATGTTTTAGAAGTATGTGCTCATATTAAATGTTTTATGACATTTAAGTATGCCATTCCATTTCATATGCCCTGACATGTATGAATTTCCATGCTAAATGTTTCATGAAAAGTATGACATGCATATGTTTTAAAATAAACACTACATCCATGTTTTATATGTATGATGAGAAAGGAACGCAGAGATTTTTGTGCAAGGCACAGTGGTACACAACAACGAATTTGAAAATAGGTAGTTTTGATTACTGGGGTTTATCCTCATTACGTTGGTGTGTATCAGCTGATTAGGTACCTCATTCTTCGAGACGAGACTGGAGTGTTGGGGTAGCAAGACTTTTTGAAGAGAAGAAAGAAACAGATAGTATAGAAGCATATAGTTTACTTTTGAATCTATGTATTCTCATTCCTTCTGGCCAATAACTTAGTTATATCTTTTGAAGAAGTTGATTGGCATTTTGTACTAGATATAGATAAGGGATTAGAATAGATAATTTGTTATGCACTTGTATATAATAGATTGAGCCTATTTCCAGTAAGTGGATTAAGATTATGATCTATAAATGTCAGTAGTTTGTAGATTATTCTCTTTCACGAGGCTCCCTTATACTTTGATGATGTATGTAATATAATACTTATGTGTGTGATTATATTCTATAAGTAAATACAAAGTAAAACTTTTAGTATGTATGTTTGTATGATGCATGCTTCCGCAATAGTTTCGGTATGCGCGAGAGATACTCGAGAGGTAGAACCCAAACATATGTTGTATAATTAATCAACGGGTAAAAAGTTAAAATGAATTCGGGTAGAAGGAGAGAGGTAACATACCGGTTCCAGATCAAAGATATATTCTATATTATAAAACTCTGATTTCTAAAGGTTCTGGAACTTGGGTGTTATAGTTATGGTATCAGAGCATACCGTATCTTGGTTAGAACTGACTAGAAAGGTTCAAACTAAGCAATTAGGATGTAGATTCCTCATAGAAAGGCTGAAATCAAGTTAGTTAGCTGAATGTACACAGTGGAACTCTTTTGTATTCTTGTTTGACTTGAGGAATGGAGTTTAGGTATGGGTAGCTAGCATTTTATTTGAGTCATATTAACTCTATAATGCAACTGATATTCAGACGTCAATATTGTCTGTTTTGTAGAGTGAAGTATGCCTCCAAGAAGAAATGTTGGAAATCACCGAAGAGCTGAGGCTGATCCAGATGATGATGCGGAGACTATGAGGGAAATAACACAGGCTATGAGAGAACAGGCCAATGCCACCACCCAAATTCTGCCGCATATGCAAGAGGAAAGGGATCATAGGCCACCAGCTCGACCAAATGAAGCTGATGCTTGTCGTGGATGGGCTGAGTTTCAAAATGCAAGACCACCTACCTTTAGGGGATAATTTAACCCAGTTCTAGCTGAGGGATGGTTGAAAGAGTTAGAAAGATATTTAAGGTGTTGAAGTGTACTGAAGAGCAGAAAGTTGAGTTTTCCATTTACATGTTCGCCGGAAAGGCTGAACATTGGTGGAAGGGAGCTCAACAATTGATGGAGGAACGAGATGTTCAATTGACATGGGACACCTTCAAGACTGCATTCTTGGAGAAATACTACCCCATGAGTTTGAGTAACCAGAAGGAGATAGAGTTCATGCAGCTTAAGTAGGGAAATATGCCATTTGAGGAGTTCATTGCCAAGTATGAGGAATTGTCCAAATTCTCTTCATACTTGAAGCTTCATGCTGATGAGGCATTGAAAGCTATGCATATGTCAGCGGCCTTAAATTCTGCTATGAAAAATGTAGTGGCTCCTCTTGCTATCAAGAATTATGCGGAGCTGGTAGTCAGGTGCCGCATAGTTGCTTTAAACATTCAAGGAGCTGAGAAGTATAAGCAGAAAGTTAGTTTTAGCAACAAGAGGCCGATGAACTTCTCGAAGGGTGGAAACAACAAATGGAAGAAGCCTATGTTGGGTAATAATGCACCAAATCCTTGCTCCAAATATGGAAGAAACCATGGAGGTAGACCTTGTCTTTCTGGACAAAGTGTTTGTTATAGCTGTGGGAAACCCGGACACTTTGCTAAGGATTGTTCCCAACCAAAGAAGGCAGGTGATGAAGTAAAACCTCCAACTAAAGGGAGAGTCTTCACTCTCAAGGGCAATGAAGCAGACGAATCTAATGATCTTATCGCAGGTATATGTTTGGTAAATGGTAAATCTTTGAATGTACTATTTGATTCGGGTGCTATGCACTCTATTATTAATTCTAATTGTGTGAAGGAATTGAATTTGCTAGTAACTACTCTTCCTTTTGATTTAGCAATTTCTACTCCTATGGGAGAGTGTGTTGTGACTTCTTTGGTTTGTTTGGATTGTCCAATCATTGTGGAGAATAAATCTTTCAATGTTGATCTTATATGCATGCATTTGACAGGTATTGATGTAATCTTAGGAATGAACTGGTTGTCTGAAAATCATGTGGTTCTTAATTGTTTTGATAAGTCTGTGACTTTTATAGATGCCAATACCTTTAGTAAAAGAAATTAGGAGAAAATCCAAAGAATAAACTTTTTATATTCCTCTGAGGTTGAAATTCAGCATAAATTCAATTGTATTCTAGTAGTTATAGATTTTCTAGATGTTTTTCCAGAGGAGATACCTAGTATCTCTCCTGAGAGAGAAGTTGAGTCCTCTATAGAGTTAGTCCCAGGGACGGGACCAATCTCTATAGCTCCATATAGGATGGCCCCTCCAGAGTTAAGTGAGTTGAAAACTCAAATAGAGGATCTGCTAAGTAAGCAATTCATCCGACCCAATGCATCACCATGGGGTGCACCGGTATTATTTGTGAAAAAGAAAGACGAGAGTTTTAGGATTGTATAGATTTTAGACAACTCAATCGGGTAACTGTGAAGAACAAGTACCCACTTCCTAGGATTGATGATCTTCTCGATCAACTAAGAGGTGCCACAATTTTCTCAAAGATTGGTTTGAGGTTGGGGTACCATCAAATCTGAGTCAAGGCAGAGGACATCCCTAAGACCACCTCTAGGACAAGGTTTGGGCATTATGAATTCCTTGTAATGCCATTTGGTTTAACCAATGCCCCAGCCATCTTTATGGATTACATGAACCGCATCTTTAGACCCTACCTCGATCGGTTCGTTGTAGTGTTTATTGATGACATTCTAGTGTACTCTAGAAATAAGGAAGAACATGAAGTTCATCTTAGAATGGTACTACAAGTGCTTAGAGAGAAGCAATTGTATGCCAAGTTGTCTAAGTGTGAATTTTGGTTAGAAGAAGTCAAATTCGTAGGTCATGTGATTTCTAAGGACGGAGTAGCTGTAGATCCTAGTAAGACGGATGCAGTAACTAAATGGGAAAGACCAAAGACAGTGACTGAAATCCGTAGTTTTCTCAGATTAGCCGATTAGTATAGAAGGTTCATCTAAGGGTTTTCGCAAATAGCGTTACCCATGACAAGGTTGACACGGAAGGGTGTACCTTTTGTGTGGACCTTAGATTGTGAAGGAAGTTTCCAAACCTTGAAGGAAAGGTTAACTACCACACCGGTATTAGCCATTCCTGATCCTTTTGGTCAGTTTGAGTTGTATACCGATGCGTCTAGAAAGGGATTAGGTTGTGTCCTACTGCAAGACAAGAGAGTAGTAGCCTATGCGTCTAGATAGTTGGGTCCTCACAAGGAGAACTATCCGACTCATGACTTTGAGTTAGTTGCCATTGTGTTTGCCCTAAAGATATGGAGGCATTATCATTATAATGGTATTAAGTTTGAGGTATTTAGTGACCATAGAAGTCTCAAATATCTCTTTGACCAAAAATAACTGAATATAAGGCAAAGAAGATGGATGGAGTTTTTAAAGGACTATGACTTTGAGTTAAAGTACCATCCAGAAAAAGTAAATGTGGTTGTAGATGCCTTAAGTAGAAAATCTCTACACATGTCTCACTTGATGATTAATGAATTGAGGTTAATAGAGAAGTTTAGAGATTTGAATTTATCCACTCTAGTTTTACCCGATAGGATAAATTTGAGTCAATTGAGGATAGAGTGTGATCTTAGGGCTCAAATACTAGAGGCACAAAAAGGGGATGAATTCTTGAAGTCTTTAAAGGATCCGAAAGAATTCATTGAGTCATCTGACGGAGTCTTAACCTATTAGGGTAGAGTGTATGTCCCAAGTCAAGGAAGAGTAAGGGATAAAGTCTTAGAAGAAGCCCATAAGAGTTGATATATCGTACATTCAGGTGCCACTAAGATGTATCAAGATCTCAAGAAGAGATTTTGGTGGCCAGGTTTAAAAAGAGACATAGCAGAGTATGTCTCTAAATGAGTTACGTGTCAGCCGGTGAAGATTGAACATCAGAAACCTGCAAGTATGTTACAACCCTTAGATATTCCTGAATGAAAATGGGAACAGATTTCCATGGATTTTTTTGGATGTTTACCTAGGACACAATCAGGAAATGATGCTATCTGGGTGATAGTGGACAGATTAACTAAATCAGCACATTTTCTACCAATTAAGATAAGCTTCTGACTAGAAAAGTTAGCTCATTTGTATATCCAGGAGATAGTGAGGTTGCATGGAATCCCATCTAGCATTGTCTCAAATAGAGACCCTAGATTTACTTCTAGATTTTGGAAAGCCTTGCAGGAAGCATTCGGCACAAAGCTAAATTTCAGTACTTCATATCATCCTCAGACTGATGGACAGACTAAGAGAACCATCCAGACTCTAGAGGATATGCTTAGGGCATGTGTTCTAGAGCAAAAGGGAAGTTGGGATAGAAATATTCCTTTAGTGGAGTTTGCATACAATAACAGCTATCACTCCAGTATAGGAATGGCTTCATACGAGGCATTGTATGGAAGGAAGTGTAGGTCTCCAATCTGTTGGTTTGAGACCGACGAGAGGCAATTGTTAGGTCCCAAATTAGTCCAAGAAACAATTGAGCAAATAAAAATGATAAGAGAGAAAATGAGGAAGGCTCAGGATAGGCAAAAGAATTATGGTGATCAGAGGAGAAAACCACTAGAATTTGAGGAAGGGGATCACGTCTTCCTCAAAGTTTCTCCAATTACAGGTATTGGTAGGGCTATAAAGTCAGGAAAGTTAAATCCATGATTTATAGGACTGTTCAAAATTTTGAAAACATTTGGTTCACGTGCTTATCAAATTGCATTTCCCACTTTTTTGTCAAATCTCCACAATGAGTTCCATGTGTTGCAACTTAGAAAGTATATTTCAGATCCTTCACATGGTTTGGATGTTAGAATAGTACAATTGAAAGAGAATTTGACTTACCATCCTAGACCGATAAGGATCATTGGTTCGGATGTCAAGCAATTGAGAAACCGGACTATTTCTTTAGTGAAGGTTTTATGGGATGAGTCTTCTCCTCAAGAGGCAACTTGGGAGACGGAAGAGCTTATGAGACAATCGCATCCCAAACTATTCGCATGAATATTTAAGTTCTCAAATTTCGAGGACGAAATTTTAAATAAGGAGGGGGGACTGTAATATCCGGACCTTCCAAGTGATGTGTTAAATGTTTGCTGGAAGAACTAAGTGTTTGTGATTGTGTGACATCGATTGTTGCATTTAGAAAGCATATAGTTGTGCACTAGTTTTGTCACGACCCCTGTTTAGAGGACCGTGACCGGCACAACCACAGGGAATATCCCTATACTTGTAAGCCTTATCACCTAATTGACAGAATATCTATTATTGAAAATACATCCACATGCAGTATAATACCATGGCTACACCGAAATGGTGTCCTATCCTAGGCAAGCAAATCCACGGCCAGTGCCGCTTCAGGATATAGATATAGGAGAACACACATAATATATATAACATGTGTACTAGCTACACATCCGAAGATGTTGCCTATCCTATTCACATGTAACAGATATATGTATATATATACATTTTGAAAACAAATTTTCCCTGTATTGCAGTAAAATAAATCATGACCTTTAAGGTGTGTGAAGCTGACAGTTCTAGATTTAGTAATACAATCTAATTGGGTACGTCTACCCTTTACTTTATGATACAATAATAAAGTAAATAAAATTACAATTACACTTTATTCACCCACATGAACAAGTTGTGGGTCTTGGAAAGTGTTGCTCAACCCTCGTTCCACCGAGACTTCTTCCACCTGCACTTAACCTGTCTCTGTGTAGTAAAAATGAGGTGTGAGTCTTAACCACGCGACTCAGTGAGAACTCTCCCATTCCCGACGCAAGGCGGGTACCATGGTGTTGGGATTGGGAGTCATACACAACCACATGCAAAAAGAACTGGTTACTGTTAATTAGCATACATTCTTGGCGACCACACAACAACGAAAATTTCACCCAAACACTCACATGCATTTAATAACTGTAAACATGCAGCAGTTTATTCCATGTCATCAATCAGCAAGTAAATATGTAACATATAGTGCTGGCTTTTACTTACCGGTCTTCTCACGTTTCAGCATGTCTGAATCAAACAAGACGTGTGGTGACGTAACCCTGTACGTTACCACTACACTGCACAATCAGGAATTATATGCAAACACAGACAATTTGTACATACACACAGATGCTAAACATACATATACTTAATCTCCCCAACTCTTGGGTATCTACTAGCCACTACGTGGATTTCCCACTTCGAACCAGTGCACTCGGGATGCTGGCCACCAAGTGGCAAAACATACTTAACCCATTCACTTGGGTACTGGTCAACTCGTGACAATTCTGTTAACCAAACACAATCAACTTCTATCTATTAAACAACTGACGCATAGCCACCACAATACCCGTCCTGACCCCTTGCTGCGGGGCAATAGCTTGAGCCCACTCGTCCATTACCCAACCAGGCCACAATGGCGGGCACGGCACGATGTCTCAAAGCCTGGCCATTGATACACGCTGGAGCATCTCAACAGGATGATTTCTCTTCTGCAAGATCAGGTTGATGGTTCACCCGTAGGTTCCTCTCGTGTTTCCTTATCTTGGTCTCATATATTAATAGGATTCTTTGTATCTTTCCCAAAGGATCAACAATTCCTCTCCTTATTAATATGAACAAGAAGGTACTTAGAGTGATTTAATCCTCAAAAACTTGTTTAGGAGTGTTCTAGGGTGTTTAGGATTGAAAAGAGGGGGTTCAGAGGTCTCAATTCGCCCTAAAAATGGGCTTGGGGCAAGCCAGGCAGGGACCGGGCACTGCAGGGCCCATTCTGGCGCTGCTGCGCCAGGGTGCTGCCTTGGTAGCCCTTGGCCAACCAGCAAGTGGGCGCTGCAGCGCCAGCTCACAGCACAGCAACGTTTTTGTTGTGTTGTGGCTGGTTTCGGCCCCCTTTTTGGCTATTTTCCGATCCATCTTCAATTCCACTTTTCACGGGTTTTGTTCTCCTACATATATATTATATTTAGGAAGTCCTACAACTCAAATCCAACTCCGATTCGTCGCTTTGAATCGTTGATTGTTCGAAATTGGGAAAAATGGGATTTATAAACCCTAAACTCTTCCAACTTCGAATCCGGCCAAATCCAACGATCTAGCCTCGAATCCTAACCACGATGAGTGTTCAAGAACACTTTAGAAACATTATTCTACCCTCGAATCCGCCCAAACTCGGATTCTCAACTCGATTCCAAAAAAGAAGAAAAATAAAGAAAATGGCAACTTGGAGAGAATCGGGCGTTGTACCAACTTTAACTCGTGAAATTGAGACGAGGAAGATGACGAGGATGATCTCCGGCTCCTCCTCTAACTCCGGCTCGCCGGATTCCAGCGAGATTCCCGTTGGATCTCTTCCCACCTCCAAGCCCTATCTCTCTCTCTCTTCTCCCTCTCTCCTTTCCTTTTCTTTCTTTCTTCTTGCTTCTTGTGTCCCCGTAGCTCTCTCCCTCTCCCTCTGCCCTTTTCCATTTTATTTTCTTTTCCTCTTTTTTTACTTACTAATTAATATATTTAAGCATAGTCATTGGACCCGGACCGGTCATTGACCCGGTGAAAGGCTCGGGTCACTGGGTTACTGGTCCAACCACCAGGTCATTGGTCCAACTGGTTGGCCCGGTAAAATGTGTATATATATGTATATTGAAATATATTAATGCATAAGTTCATACTTGAAATTTTTTAAAAAACAACCATCGTATTTTATGATTAGTCGAATCCATTCAAGCAACCAAATAGATTCATACTTGAGATCGTAACAA
Source organism: Senna tora (assembly GCA_014851425.1). NCBI lineage: Eukaryota > Viridiplantae > Streptophyta > Magnoliopsida > Fabales > Fabaceae > Senna > Senna tora. Next base: position 24,002,353 of record CM026265.1, on the reverse strand, counting down.
AACTAAATAGCCACACTTCACACAAATACATAGAAATTAAACCAGACAATTATCATAATTTATAAATAATTTTTTGTCTTTAGTTGATTAAAAGGGATACGAAAAGTATTAACTAATGATCGATGCTCTTCAACTAGTGGTCTATCGGCTTCAATGTCATTCTACTCTACTTCCTCCTCCTCATCATCAACTAGCTTATCCAAATTTAGTTATGTAATAAATAAATAATATTAAGATTACGCTAAATACATATTCTTCTATCTTTTGAATTAAGAATTCTAACTTGGAAAATTTATTATTAATTAAAAGGATCATAAAATAGGTATTACATTCACATTGCAATAATGCAGTTGATACAAATATCTCAGTATCCCAATATACTTGGGTCTCCAACAAATTCTGCAATTTGCTTAAGCGGCACATTGATCTGTTTATGAGTATCAGTATCCCTAATAACACTACTTTCTCTGTCCAAGTCCCTGTTAATAAGGCTCCCATAAATCCCTTTCTGTTTACTATATAATACATGAACTGGCCCTAAACTTAAACGACTGTATTTGAGGCACAAAAAATGCTTTTTAAAAAAAAATTGCACCGGGTCACCAGGTCTCAATGACCCGCCCGGGTCAACCTGGGTCACTACCGGGTCAATGTAATTCCGGTCCTTTGAAGTGACCCGGACCGATTTTGGCTCCGGGTCAGCGGTCCACCGGTCCGACCGTTCGGGTCGGTTCGGGTTTCAATAGTATGTATTTAATTAATAATAAATAAGAAAAAAAATCTGAAAGTAATATTAATTAACTAAATAAATTATTAATCATAATAATAATACCAAAGAGAAGGTTGAAAAAATATCTCCAACTTAATTCCTACTCCTTCCAATTAGATTTTATTTTCTTTTAAGTCCCAAATTGATTACCAAAAATAGTTCCTACTTACTTTTCTTTCACTTTCTACTTTCCTAAAAACCCCCTTTTAAGTATTTAAAATAATCATAATAAAAATAAAATAATTAATAATTAAATAAATAATAACTAATAATATTTTGATTTAGTTCCCACTCCTATTTATTTTGGGTTTCTAATTTCGTAGGTCCTGAATAATTTCCAAAAAAAATATTTACTCCTTTCTTTCATCTTTTATTTTACTTGAAATTTCGAAGAATTTCTCGATTCCTCCTCGGTTTCCCTTAACTTTCATACTTTTCCTATATTCTTTTTAAGGTTTTAATTCCTAGCCCCGGAATAAATCATTCTTAAATGCTCGAAATTTTAAATAAATCATTATTTAATCCTCGAAATTTTCCGGGGTATTACATTCCTCCCCCCTTAAGAAATTCGGTCCCCGAATTTCATCTCCTTCATGGGGTTGTTGGCTTGTTGTCATCCCTTGGCTCAATTTCACCTATGGTTCCTCTCAACATGGAAGTTCTACCATTTTACCATACGGTTCATCTTTCTCGCCTAGAGACTCAAGGTCCCCATCTGGTTTCTACATATGCTTTCTGTAGTTAACCACCCCTCCGCGAGGTGTTAACCGACAGACTCTATCTGTCGTCGTATCCTTCCCCGAGGATACCTAACTTTCCTAGTTTCTATTTACTTTGTGCTTACTAATTTTGCAATGGAGTTTCTAGCACGTACCACATGCCATGCTCCAATTTAGTTCTCCAAGGAGTTAACTATTACCTTCTCTAGTGAGGCTTACCTTGACTCAATCTGCTTGTCCGACTAGCTACCTTTGTAGTGATTTCTTATATCCGTCTTGGAACACACCAAGACACTAGCTATTTGCATAGCACGCTAGGTTCTATTTCTAAAAACTCAACTGACGAAGTACTCCCCTACATCGGAGTCCTCGTACTTAAGTATCCTCTACTACCAAGTAGCTACCCTTCTGCCGGTATTCTCCCAATATATTCTTTGTAAATGACTTCTCCAGAAAAAGTCCTTTTACATCTTACTACACCCTCTACTCTACATCTAGACTTACCGCTTACACGGCATATACCCTACATAGGTGTTTATACTTTATGCCATCAGTGTACCCAACCCTTCCGAGGTTGTTACACTCACTATCGACTCCGTTTACCCTACTCGTCTCCTAACGTACTAAATACCATGTCACTAGCACCACTAGCATTACACCTATCGTTTCTCCACCAAACGGCAAAGGATCTTTCCGTTATGACTCGTGTTTCCCTTTCTTTTCCGGACTTCTACACTTACCCTTAGTGGTTTCCATAACCACTTCAGGTTATTCCCTGTCGACATCCTATGTCTGACAGACTTAGACTCTTCTCTAACTACTACTTGTAGTCATTTCTGTTTATAATGGAGACTCACCAGTCTCCTCCTTACCATCATACTCAATATTCTGCCTCAGGCTCTGTTCGGTCCTCACATTCGAAGACCTCGCTTAACTCGACTATGACTGTGGATCTATACCCTCCTCAGGTTAGTCCACTTAGAGTTGAACATCCTATGCTAACTCTACTCGTTGGGTTTCTGTTGGCTTTTACTCCAACTTGGCCCACTCGGACTCCTCAACTCACTTAGATCCTATATTCCTACTTGGAATACTTGATTCGTTAACTCCGGCATGAACCTTTCTGGACAAGCTCTACTCCCCATGACCAAACAGGATCCGCTTCCACGGTTTGACTCTTTCCTTTCTTACGGTGTGGCATATGTTCACGAACACATACCGCCTCTTGCCAGTGTGTTACCCGTTGGGTTCCGATCGTTCCCAACAGTAGCATACATGTTTTATCACTTTGGCTCGCATCCCCAGATGCTTACCCGACTCCGTTTCCGTATTCACTCTTTTCTTTTCCATTTCATACCTACGTGGTACTCTTTCTTCGAGTATTTCTCAATACTCGTTACTCACTAAATTCTCCTTCTCGATTAACCGTCCTTACGGTTAATTTTTCCCTTTATGGCACCCACATGGCCATTGATACGTTTGGTTTGTCCACTCAGTTTCCACCAATACACGGGCTTCAGACTAACGGATTTACGGTTCACTAACCTGTGGAACTAGCTTACCTAGCTATGTCCGCTACATTCTGTGTACTATACATACACTTACGGTAGTAGTTGGTTCTCCACTTCCTACTTGACTCTAATCCTATGGGGTCGTCTAGGCTTCCGCTCTTCCCCCCTTATGGGACTACTTATCCCTGTCTACTTTCTCTCCCCTCGGGCCTCCACGAGTCCCTTTGGGGTTTATCTCTTAGGTTATCTCGTTTGAGAGCTATCTACCGTAATATCACTCATTTTCTTATCTCTGGAAGGTACCCGAAGGTCTACGCCCAGTTCCACTTCAAGACCTGCTCCGGTATAATACTTTCAGGTCCATAATCACCTTATGGGCCCCTTAATCGGTAACCCTTTGGTTTACCCATATACTTCCTTGGCACTTTAGCACTCTCTAGTGCTTTTCGATGTCTACTTAATTTTAATCACTCCAAGCGAGTGATTTCTCAACTACACCTAACATCCTTATACAGCTTACCTGTAAAAGGACTATTGTTTGGTAGGGTATTGGTCACATGAGTTAGTTTTCTTAGGCACCCTAGGGTTTTTTAAAAAAATTAATTAAAGTTTATTTCTTAGAAAATGACGCCTAAGGTTTTCGTAAATGATTAGGGTTTAACCAATTGGAATGACACAATTGAGAAAAGTTTTCATGAAAAATTTGCCTTCCAATGGTTATCCCAAGTATTTTCAAGAAAAGTTTGAGGGACTTTCAGAATCTCTCATCCGGAAAGACCAAAAAGATTTTTATAAAAATTTCTCATGTGATCAATATCCTATTCTTTAGGCTCTTCCTTAGGCAACCCAAGAGAGTTTGGTTGGGCTTAATCCCCTCTTTTCCCCCTTGTTTGCTTAAGGAACTAGCAGTTCATGGATCAAGCGCAGGGTTGGACTAGGTTCCTTCCATGTGCCTTACCATTTACACTATTTCCTGCTCGGTATATGGTCACGCTCTACACGTTTACATATGCCTCTACTTCTTAACATCTATCTTTACGGCATATGGTTCGGCCACTTTGCCCTTCCATATACCATACAATGATTTTCTAGTCCGTAGACTTCTACTTCTATACTGTGGCATACACCACCTCTTTTCTATTTACTTTCTAGGAAGGACAACTCACTTCCTTCAGCCATAGCATACCGCACAGTCGTGACCCATTCACGTGGTCATCTTCCTGTCGGTCTCATGCCCCCTAGCCCTGTTTATTCTTGTCTGTAAACTTTCTATTTCAATCGCCCCATGGGCTTACGTTCTCTTCTACACGTCAAGCGTGGCTTTTTTTCACTTTACAAACCATTCCTAGCTTGAACTACCATTCACTGCATATTTCTATTCTACTTACATTCCATACTATAATCAAACAACTTGTGCCTAAACCATAGCACAGCATGCGCCGCTAACAGAGCAGATGCATCATCTCATTTAACACCTGCAAAAAAATCACACATTGTAGCGCATTCTTGCCTACAATTCAACCAAATGTGTCTGTGTCTAAGTAGCATCCTCCATGGATGTCTCTTTTCCCTATTAAGGCTTTCTAAGGTTCCTGGGGTCACTGCCACCCCACCTTACGCCTTAGTGCTCATCGGCACTTGTGTACTGTACAGGTTATATGCTTTGCATAGAATTTCACAGACAAATTCTATGCCTGAAGCGATGACTCGAAAGAATTTATGACTCAACATCCTGAGCAACCTCACAAGTGTCCGTCGGAACCACCGTTACGTCCGGATTCCTAATAGCTAACCCAACTGACACCCGAAACTACTAGTTAGCTTCACACCCTTAAAGAACAACCAAGCTCTGATACCAAGTTTGTTACGACCCCCGTTTAGAGGACTGTGACCGGCACAGACACAAGGAATATCCATGTATTTGTAAGCCTTATCACTTAATTGACAGAATATCTATTATTGAAAATACATTCACATGTAGTATAATGCCATGGCTACACCGAAATGGTGTCCTATCCTAGGCAAGCAAATCCACGGCCAGTGCCGCTTCAAGATATAGATAAAGGAGAACACACAAAATATATATAACCTGTGTACTGGCTACACATCCGAAGGTGCTGCCTATCCTATTCACATGCAACAGATATACGTATATATATACATTTTGAAAACAAATTTTCTCTGTATCGCAGTAAAATAATCCATGATCTTTAAGGCGTGTGAAGCTCACAGTTCTAGATTTAGTAATACAATCTAATTGGGTACGTCTACCCTTTACTTTATGATACAATAATAAAGTAAATAAAAATATAATTACACTTTATTCACCCACATGAACAAGTTGTGGGTCTTGGAAAGTGTTGCTCAACCCTCGTTCCACCGAGACTTCTTCCACCTGTACTTAACCTGTCTCTGTGTAGTAAAAATGAGGTGTGAGTCTTGACCACGCGACTCAGTGAGAACTCTCCCATCCCCGACGCAAGGCGGGTACCATGGCGTTGAGATTGGGAGTCATACACAACCACATGCAAAACCAACTTGTTACTTTTAATTAGCATACATTCTTGGCGACCACGCAACAACAGAAATTTCACCCAAACACTCACATGCATTTAATAACTGTAAACATGCAGTAGTTTATTCCACGTCATCAATCAGCAGGTAAATATGTAACATATAGTGCTGGCTTTTACTTACCGGTCTTCTCACGTTTCAGCATGTCTTAATCAAAGAATACGTGTGGTGACGTAACCCTGTACGTTACCACTACGCTGCACAATCAGCATTTATATGCAAACACAGACAATTTGTACATACACACAGATGCTAAACATACATCTACTTAATCTCCCCAACTCTGGGGTATCTACTAGACACTACGTGGATTTCCCACTTCGAACCCGTGCACTCGAGATGCTGTCCACCAAGTGGCAAAACATACTTAACCCATTCACTTGGGTACTGGTCACCTCGTGACAATTTTGTTAACCAAACACAATCAACTTCCATCTATCAAACTACTGACACATAGCCACCACGTTGTACGTCCGGACCCCTTGCTGCGGGGCAATAGCTTGAGCCCACTCGCCCATTTCCCAACTAGGCCACAATGGCGGGCACGGCACGACGTCTCAAAGCCTGGCCACTGATACACCCTGGACCATCTCAACAAGATGATTTCTCTTCTGCAAGATCAAGCTCACGGTTCAGCCGTAGGTTCCTCTCGTGTTTCCTTATCTTGGTTTCACATATTAATAGGATTCTTTGTATCTTTCCCAAAGGATCAACAATTCCTCTCCTTATTAATATTTACAAGTATCCTCAACAGGATATAACTCATACCCGTCCAGATGCACTCTCTGAGCCTTAAGCTATCGTCATAGCAATATAAAACCTTTCTAACCCTATTGCCAGGATAGGGCAATGACCATCGTCATGGTGATTATAAAAACTGAGGTCTCAAGTGCCATCTGACGTTGTCCTAGTCGATGTCTCACATCGCTAGCATAACCAAACCCGAAACCCACCAATAACTCCCTTTGCATGATTATAATTTAAGTCACCGTCGTGACGAGTTTTCAAAATAAAAGTTTAGTCCTTTCGTACAAGGACTCTTGCCACCACCGTCGTGGAAAAGATTTAATAAAGTACTCATCATGCCTCCGGAGTGTATGAGTTGGATTTGTATCACACCAATCATAGCAAACAATTACAATCTACCTATGTCTTCCTATTCAAGCTACTTTCCACAACCTATTTTCTAGTTCTTTTATTCTTTTAGCATTCTATACCTCTAGCTAACACATATCAGACAAGCAGAGAATATACATACTCATGTAATCCACATAAGCATACAAACCTAGTTGCACTCTATTGCATGTCGTTGTTCCTATAAGAACAACATTTACATCATTAAGGTTATCACTTAGCTTAACTTGTTATTTCTCTCTCCATTACTCTCACATGTAGTCCATGGTTGCCACAGAGTCAAGCTCTTGGTCTTTTTGGACTTCTCTATCCCGACTTATGCGTATCCTTCCTCGGACACTTGACTTACTAGAATATAACACTCTACTTGAGTGTTTCACATACTTGGATTTGAGTATTAGACCTCTATGTAACTTGTATTCGCACCTAAGGAAGCTTATCTAAGTTAATTGGAAGGAATCTTAATTTTAGGAAGGTCTAAACACTTTATTTCAACTTGTGTTCCTACTTGGGTTCTAAGAAATCTAGTTTCTAAACTTCAATATACCTCCAATTCATCCTACTTGGGTTCTAAGGAATCTAGTTTCTAAACCTCAATATACCTCCAATTTATCCTACTTAAGGTTCCCTAAAGTTTGTGAAGGAATAAGGTTGAAATTCCCGAAGTTAGGCCTAATTGGTTCCGCAAGAAGGTACTTAGAGTGATTTAATCCTCAAAAACATGTTTAGGAGTGTTCTAGGGTGTTTAGGATTGAAGAGAGGGGGTTCGGAGGTCACCATTCGTCCTAAAAATGGGCTTGTGGAAAGCCAAGAAGGGACCGGGCGCTGCAGCGCCCATTCTGGCACTGCCGCACCAAGGTGCTGCCTTGGTAGCCCTTGGCCAACCAGCAAGTGGGCGCTGCAGCGCCAGCTCGCAGCACAACAACGTTTTTGCTGTGCTGTGGCTAGTTTTGGCCCCCTTTTCGGCCATTTTCCGATCCATCTTCGATTCCACTTTTCACGGGTCTTGTTCTCCTACATATATACTATATTTAGCAAGTCCTACAACTCAAATCCAACTCCGATTCGTCGCCGAATCGTTGATTGTTCGAAATTGGGAAAAATGGGTTTTATAAACCCCAAACTCTTCGAACTTCGAATCCGGCCAAATCCAACGATCTAGCCTCGAATCCTAACCCCGATGAGTGTTCAAGAACACTTTAGAAACATTATTCTACTCTCGAAGCTGCCCAAACTCGGATTCTCAGCTCGATTCCAAAAATGAAGAAAAATGAAGAAAATGGGAACTTGGAGAGAATCGGGCATTGTACCAACCTTAACTCGACAGATTGAGACGAGGATGATCTCCGGCTCCTCCTCCAACTCCGGCTCGCCGGATTCCGGCGAGATTCCCGCCGGATCTCCTCCCACCTCCAAGCCCTAGCTCTCTCTCTCTTGTCCCTCTCTCTCCTTTCCTTCTCTTTCTTTCTTCTTGCTTCTTGTGTCCCCGTAGCTCTCTCCCTCTCCCCTTTTCCTTTTTATTTTCTTTTCCTCTTTTTTTACTTACTAATTAATATATTTAAGTAATAATAAATAAAAAAAATCTGAAAGTAATATTAATTAACTAAATAAATTATTAATCATAATAATAATACCAAAGAGAAGGTTGAAAAAATATCTCAACCTTAATTCCTCCTCCTTCCAATGAGATTTTATTTTCTTTTAAGTCCCAAATTGATTACCAAAAGTAGTTCCTACTTACTTTTCTTTGACTTTCTACTTTCCTAAAAACCCCCTTTTAAGTATTTAAAATAATCATAATAAAAATAAACTAATTAATAATTAAACAAATAATAACTAATAATATTTTGATTTAGTTCTCACTCCTATTTATTTTGGGTTTCTAATTTCGTAGGTCCTGAATAATTTCCAAAAAAAATATTTTACTCCTTTCTTTCATCTTTTATTTTACTTGAAATTTCGAAGAATTTCTCGGTTCCTCCCCGGTTTCCCTTAACTTTCATACGTTTCCTATATTCTTTTTAAGGTTTTAATTCCTAGCCCCGGAATAAATCATTCTTAAATCCTCGAAATTTTAAATAAATCATTCTTTAATCATCGAAATTTTCCGGGGTATTACAATCTTCCCCCTTAAGAAATTCGGTCCCCGAATTTCATCTCCTTCATGGGGTTGTTGGCTTGTTATCATCCCTTGGCTTAATTTCACCTATGGTTCCTCTCATCATGGAAGTTCTACCGTTTTACCATATGGTTCATCTTTCTCGTCTAGAGACTCAAGGTCTCCATCTGGTTTCTGAAGTTAACCACCCCTTCCGCGAGGTGTTAACCGACAAACTCCATCTGTCGTGGTATCCTTCCCCGAGGATACCTAACTTTCCTAGTTTCTATTTACTCTGTGCTTACTAATTTTGCAATGGAGTGTCTGGCACGTACCAAATGCCAGACACTTACACGCCTAATACAAGTTTAAGAAAAGAATTGAGAAGGGACTAAAAAGAAAAGGGCTAAAGTGCACGAGAAAGTTGGTGGGTGAGGGAGAGAAATGAATTTCTCACAAATCCCTTGCCACCAGCCCTTACACGCCTAAGGCAAGGTGGCAACACCACCATTCCACACACACTTCATCACATTTAGAGAGAGAAGGAGTTAGAGAGAAGGAGGAGAATGTCACGACCCCAAATCGGGAGTACGTGATCGGCACGGGGATAGATTTTTACCTCTAAACTCGTAAGCCTTATCCTGTAAACATGACTATAACTACCCTTCTATACAATCAATATATTTATATCATACTAGTGGCCAGACCTCACTGGTGGCCTAATTAACCTGCAATTCGCGGTTCGCTCAATACCACTTCAGCTCAGCCAGTTTATAGATATATATATTAGCACTCATAAGGTAAATATTAATATCATATTGACCGTACGTCTTAATACGTACGATCTATCCTATTCACATGCAGCAAGCACACATAATATATATATCCATATCATATTGACCGTACGCCTCAATGCGTACGATCTATCCTATTCACATGCACAAGTTCATATACTCAAACATATATCCTAGTTTATCCCCAACTGGACCCTGTCTTTAAGTACATGTGAAGCCGACAATTCTAGAGCAAGTACATATCAAAAGTTGTAAATGTATATATACAACTCTTACAACTTTAAAATATGTACAACAAGTGAAATCAAAATAACCAAAAGGTGTCCACCCACGCGAACAAGTGCGTAGGGATGGTCTGATGTCTGTATCACTGCCCAGACGTCGATGCCTGCCCGATCCCTGTATCTAAAACATTGAAGCAGAGGGAGTGAGTTAAACAAACTCAGTGAGAAGCTTCCCATCCTCGGCGTAGCGGCGGGTACCACTACAGCTGGGGAAGGGGAAACACCCACAATCACATGCGCATGAAAGTCCAGTTTATCAAATGTTATATTACAATCAGGCAATATTAATATAACATTAAAATCAAAGATAAACCTACAGATCATGCTTTTCTATCATGCTTCTCATAATCAAACAATCATAGTTAACATATCATATGAAAACTATAAATCAATCAACTGACCCTAGTGCCAGACTAGGGCAATGGCCTCAACGGGCAATTTCTCTTAATCTTTAACTGACCCTAGTGCCAGGCTAGGGCAATGGCCTCAACGGGCAAATCTTTTAGTCTTTTACTAACCCTAGTACCAGGATAGGGCAATGGCCTCAATGGGCAAATGCTTTACTCTTTAACTGACCCTAGTGCCAGGCTAGGGCAATGGCCTTAACGGGCAAATCTTTTAGTCTTTTACTGACCCTAATACCAGGCTAGGGCAATGGTCTCAACGGGCAGTCTTTTCTGAGTTGTTTCTCTTCCCGAGCCTTCAGCTGGGATTCTGACTCTATCTACCCATTACTATCATAGACTGACTTTACCTAGGTAGTGTGAACATCTCTACGACTCACTAATCAATTAAGAGATCGTATTAATCCTCATATTGTTCCCAAACCCTTGGTTTAGATCATAACCTAGCTCTAAGGTCTACCCTAAGTTCAATTACCGTGAAACGTCGACGTTTACTAACAACTTCTATACGATTTCTTTAATGAGTTTCTAATTAATAGGGTAAAACAAACCTTAGACTCAATCAACAACTTACCCCCTTGCTTGTACTGTTTGGCGTATCTCATGTCATCACATGGATACCCTCCAGTACCTCTTTACCTATAGTCAAACACACATATACATATACTTTCATATATAATAGTTTAGGAACAACAATAGCATGTTAACCATAAATAATTCTTACAAATAGGCAAGTAGGCAAACCACATATCCACATCCTCAATCAACCCTGTAGGGCAAGGATGGGAAACCCCTCACCTGGACGGCTTCCTTGCGCTTGTCCTGGAGTAACTCCCCCTCCGGACGAGTCATGGTTTCCTAACGAATGTATTCAAGTGGTTAACATCTCATTTACATGCAATTCATATGCATACTACATGCTCATGCCTAGAATGCATCTAGACGTTGCCAAGAACCGAGTCCTTGGTCTTATCCGTCTTCCCTCTCTTCTATGAGAGTCTCAAGTGCCTTGCACTTGGTTTAATACAACCATCGTTCTCCTTGAGTTGCTTTTGGGGCCTTGGATTTGAGTTACTAAACCACAGCGTGCTTCTAAGCCACCCTACTTAAGGTTACCTAATGACGGTGTACAGGGAATTTAGAATTTCAAGAAGTTGGGCGTAGCTTATTCCGTAAGTTTCTATTCTTGAGGGATAAGAAGACATTTAAAATAGTTTTGATCCTTAAAAACATGATTGGGGTGTCCTAAGAAGTTTAGGATTGAAATTAGGAGGTTCAGACACCCCGGTTTGACAAAAAAACGACTTTTGAGCATGCTGGACAGAGGCCCGGCGCTATAGCGCCGTTTCTGGCGCTATAGCGCCAAGCTGCTACCCAGCAGCTTTTGGTGAACCAGAGAAATGGCGCTATAGCGCTGGTTCGCAGCACAACAATTCGTTTGTTGTGCCGTGGGCCGGTTTGAGCCCGTTCCGACCCCCTTTCGACCCCGGCTTTAACTCCGCACCTCACGGGTTTTGTTCCCCTACAATCCAACGACATAAATCCAACCCTAACTACTCAAATCCAAGCCCGATTCCAAATTTATAAACGAATCCCCAAATTGGGAATATTTAGAATTTTAAACCCAAAACCCTTTCAGATTCGAATTCGGCTAAGCCCGAGGGTATAGCCTTGATTATTACCCCAACTAAATGTTCAAGAACACTTCCTAGGTCTCAATCTACCCTTGAAACAACCCAATCGAAGGTGGATTGGAAAAATCCCTAAAATGATGAAATTTGGTGTTTTCGAATGAAATTGGGGTTACCAACCTTTGATCCGATTGGTGGAAGGTGTAGGAGACGTCGTACCCGAGCCCCGGTGACTTTTCTGGCGTCGTCTAGCTCTTGCCAGTCACTTTTCCGGCGCACCCCACCTCTTCTTGTCCTTTTCTTTTGCGCCACCTTTCTCTCTCTCTCTCTTTCTTCTTTCCCTTTCTTCATTCTCTCTATTCTTTCTCATCCTCCTTCATTCCTTTATTACCAAACCCACGGCACCCCGCTTCCCATTTCTAAATAATTAATTAAAATAATATATATATATATATAATAAAAATAAATGAATAAATGATTAAATAGTACATTAACTAAATAATAATGATAATTATATTATAATAGAGAAGAGGTGGAAAATATCCCCAAATTAAATCCTCATCTTTCCAATTAAATTTTTATTTTCTCTTATATCCCAAATTTAAATACCCAAAAATGTTTTCTACTCCCCTTTTTCCTATTTAATTCAGGTTTCCAATTTCTTAGGTCTTAAATTAAATCCAAAAATTATTTTCTACTTCTTTTCCTTCCATTTCATTTCATTTTAAACTTTAAAAAATTTCCCGGGTATTACAGAGAACTCTAGAGAGGATTCAAGCTTGGGAATCCGAACATAGTATGAATTGAACCGTAGAATTGCAGCTGAAGACCAACTAAACAAGAATCTAGCTTCAGATTAAGGTAATCAAGCTACCAACCTCTCTAATTTGTCAAGTTAGGTTTTCATGAAATGGCCCAAAACTGAGTTTTGGATTTTTGAGCCGTTTGAGAGGTTTTGAACTGCTTCCTTATGTTTTTCGAACTTAGAAGGATGTAGATGATGAATGCATGCTTGAATTTTAGCTGGAAATTAGATAATTTAGAGGGGTAAGGAAATGGGTATGGGATTTAGCTTGAAATTCAGATATAAGCTTGTTTAAACATGTTTCGGGGCTAGTTTTTCATGGGGTTTAACATGTTAATGATGGAAAACAAGTTTATAAAACTTCCATGACTTGAATGGTTTGATTCTTGGTTGAATTTTTGGGAAACGATACTTTAAAAACCTAGAAATTAAAGTACCAGTCGACTTCCATGTTCTTTTCTGCCCAGAATTCATCCCAAGATCATACCAGTCGACTGCCAGCCCAAACCAGTCGACTTTCGTGTCTAGAAACGAATCAGTCGACTGATATGTTACAACTGTCGACTTGCATGAAGAAAAATGTGAAATACATACTTAATGAGCTCTAAAAATCATGAAATTTGGCAGGCTAAAACAAGACACAATAAAGGTTATGATTGCTAAATTTCATTAATTTTGGATCCTGTTTGGTACCCCGTTTTCAGACCTGAATTTTAAGAACTTATGTAGAAAATATTTACTGGTTTTCATACTTTCATTTAATTGTTGAGGTACCAAATGAAGTATTTTAAGACTAAAATTTTATATGTAGACTCCCAATATCCTAAATATGGGATTTGAAAATTCTCATATCATTTGGAACTCATTTGGTATTGTTTTGGCAAGCATTTACAAAAGTCCGGTCTGCTGCCCAGTCACATCAGACCGCTACTGTTAAACTAGATTTTGAGGGCGCAAACATGCGAGTTTTGAGCTAAACTTTGGCAGCAAATTATATTTTTATATTCATATATATGTCATAATTGTTTCATAATTTTTGGAGTTTTATAGAACAATTTATGAGTTTACAAAGTTGGCAAATTTACGAAATGAACTTGAAATACTTTGTTTTGCAAAAGTTCCATCTTTAACACTTCAAAAAGGATTTCAAATGCCCCATGACATGCTTAAACATTATGTTCTAAGTTTAGAAAGGAATATGAGCTAAGGGTATAGAGAAATAACATAGAAAAGAGAAGAGTAAGTATCTTACATATACGTGTTGCAAATAGATAGGTCCATAATCGATTGACCAATTGTCGGTATGGGACGGCCGTTGGGATTTTCACGGTTGATCCATAATTTGGGATGGTAAAACATCCAATCGATTGATGATGAAAGTTTACAAAAACACCGTGTTGGTTGTTTAATTTTAAGCTAGTAGACACTGTATGGCCAAATCAAGAGTGACATGCTTAAAATTAGATTAACCATGATTGGGACCTAGACATTTCATCCCATATTTGTATAGATAGCATATAAAAAGGGAAGATCTACATAAACAAATATGAGAAGAACCATTAAAAAGAGACGGGGACGTCTAAGTTTAAAAGGAGAAGAACCGTTAGTAAGAGACGGGGACATCCAAATTTTAAGTAGAAGTGACTACCTTGGCTAAGTAGAACCAAAAAGAAGTTGAGATACAACCTACCGAGAAAAGGGGGTGATCTCATAGTACTCGAATCCTCTGGGGGACGCTCCAAATAGTACACAGAACAGAAATAGTTTTAATTGCTATAGGTTCTTACTTATTAATGGCCACTAGAAGTGTATGTGCGAGTATCCATTGGGTGGTGCTCCTTATGCTCATGTTTTTCATGAAGTAGGGCAAAGGCCCATATGTTTTATAATGTTTGTTATTTCTCTACCATTCAAACATGTGAGATCATGTTTTAGAACTTTGTGCTCATATTAAATGTTTTATGACATTTAAGTATGCCATTCCATTTCATATGCCCTAACATGTATGAATTTCTATGCTAAATGTTTCATGAAAAGTATGACATGCATATGTTTTAAAATAAACACTACATTCATGTTTTATATGTATGATGAGAAAGGAATGCAGAGATTTATGTGCAAGGCACAGTGGTACACAACAACGAATTTGAAAATAGGTAGTTTTGATTATTGAGGTTTATCCTCATTACGTTGGTGTGTATCAGCTGATTAGGTACCTCATGTCTTCAGGACAAGACTGGAGTGTTGGGGTAGCAGGACTTTTTGAAGAGAAGAAAGAATCAGATAGTATAGAAGCATATAGTTTACTTTTGAATCTATGTATTCTGATTCCTTCTGGCCAATAACTTAGTTATATCTTTTGAAGAAGTTGATTGACATTTTGTACTAGATATAGATAAGGGATGAGAATAGATAATTTGTTATGCACTTGTATATAATAGATTGAGCCTATTTCCAGTAAGTGGATTAAGATTATGATCTATAAATGTTAGTAGTTTGTAGATCATTCTCTTTCACGAGGCTCTCATATACTTAGATGATGTATGTAATATAATACTTATGTAAGTGATTATATTTTATAAGGAAATACAAAGTAAAACTTTTAGTATGTATGTTTGTATGATGCATGCTTCCGCAATAGTTTCGGTATGCGCGAGACATACCCGAGAGGTAGAACCCAAACATGTGTTGTATAATTAATCAACGGGTAAAAAGTTAAAATGAATTCGGGTGGAAGGAGAGAGGTAACATACCGGTTCCAATCAAAGATATATTCTATATTACAAAACTCTGATTTCTAGATGGTCTGGAACTGGGGTGTTATATGACCGGCACAGACAGAGGTCTTAACCCTGAGTCTGTTAGCCTTAACACCTATTTCATTTAACTATCATTCTCATTCGCGTACACACATTATCAATATATATGGCTCACATCTCCTGTGTAGCCTATCTTACACCTGCAATCCACAGCCAAGTGCTGCTTCAGTTTATATGTATACTCAAACACACATTATATATATCCGTCATATATGTTGTCACATACTCCGGTGTGTGACATATCCTATTCGCATGTAAATTCGTATACATAATAATAGTAAGTCCCCCAAAATAATCCTGTCTTTAAGTATGTGGAGCTGACAAGTCTAGAGTATAATAACCACAAAGTGTAATCAATTCATTACAATATCCAGAATAAAATCTAAGCCACCCACGGAGACAGAATGTGAGTGCTAGCAAAACGTTGCCTTCACTGAGCCAACGTGGAAGCCTGACCGGTACATATATCTGAAAAAGTAAACCACTAGAGGGTGAGTCAACGACTCAGTGAGTGACTCTCTCATCCTAGGCGTAGTAATGGGTACCACTACGACCGGGAAGAGGAGAAAGCACATTCACATACGCAAACACTTGAATTCATCTTTGATAATTATATAATTGTTCTCAAACAATAGAACATGTACAAACTCTACTTTAACCATACCACAACATACATTAATCATGCATACTGACATGCATGTATCAAGAAACAACGGACATAGATTAACATCCAAGTGCGCTTCACCCGCCAAACTTTCTTACCTTTGCTTACCTTGTTGCCGTCGTGACGTGTCGTTCCTCCCTATCTATCCCGATCAAGTATAAGACTTAACCCATCATCATGGTCGGTTGGATTTGAAATATAGTAATTTAAAAACAAGGTTTCCTCAATGCCACGTCAAGACAACACTCGACGTCATGACCTTTTTATGAAAATAAATTTGTCTTGACGTCACGTGAGGATACTAGCCATCGTCATGGCATGTTCGAAGAAAAGGAAATCTAGTCATAGTGCATACCAAGGACATTGAGGGTTTACACTAATGTTGAGTACCTATACACTCGGTATCTTACATCAATATGCATAGGCACACGACCCATTCGAGGTCCGTCTCCACGGAATGTTTTGTTTGGTGGCACACCCCAGTACCAACCCGCCGAGGTGTCCATCTACATCGGCACTTTTCGAACCATCGTCTTGGGAAGCCCGCTTGGTTCAATTCGGAACAACTCAACGGATTAACCAACTAGTAATTGAGGCATACTCCGGACCGGCTCAACAGAGTATCCACAAGTGTATATATACATGAAGGCAATTTTGAGCCTTACCCGAAGAAATGCCTACATGAAGGCACTCTCCGAACCTGACCCAACGGAAAGCCCTTAGCCTTGGGACTATACATGTTATTGCCATAATTCTCGGGTCAAGCACATATGTGTGCGGAATTCTTCATCGTCACCCATATGTACTTGATCCACCATGTTTCCACTTTAATAATCACAAACAATTCATTGTACAAAATGTAACATCCTGAAAATTTGAACCCAACTTTGTCCAAAAATCTTTCTGTTGACTTTTCTTTGACGTGTTTGACTTTTTAGATTTGTGAGTGCCTGAATGTGTTTGTATTTTTTTTTTTTTTTGCTTGTAAATAGGTTTAGAAACCCTAGCTAGAGGTCAAGAGCCCCAAAAATCAAAAGAAAAAGTACCAGAGGCACCCTAACCCTAACCTTATGGACTAAACTGAAAGAAAAATTTAGTTTTTGCCTCTTTTCTTTATTGAGTTTAAAAGAGCAGGAGAGACCTATTTGACCCTAGAAAAGTACCCTAGGACACTCTAGGAATACCCTAAGACATGATTAAGGGACCTCAACCTCAAGAAAAGTCCTGAATGGACACATTTTCTCCAGTAGAAATTCAGGACTAAAAAGATAGAAATGAAAAATTGCAATTAAGGCACCCTAGCTTACTTAAAGCCCAAGAAAGTCAAATTTAACCACCTAGAGACACCCTAAACTATCCTACCAAGTTCCAGCCTTGAAACTTGATGAATAATTAAGACAATTAGGCAAGTCACATATTTTTAAAAGTGTGATAAATAGGAAATTAATGTCAATTTAATCCCTTTAATGCTACCCATGGACTTGTAACCGAAATTAACACTTTTAGAGAAAATTAAATACCCAATTATGGCATTAATAACAGCAAGCAACTTAACAAAACTGTATACAAAGAGAAAATAGTCAGAATTTAGAGTTAGACATCAAAATTTATCACTTTAGGACTCAATTAAGTGACCACTAAAGCCTTAAGCACTAATACACCTAAGCAAGCTCTACCCGAGGCCTAAAACATTCATTAACCCACCCAAACAGTCCCTTAAGCCTACCAGCACACACCAATTAGGTGTCCTAATATAAACTAACAAGCACCAGCAGCTGAACACCTCACCCAACTCATCAATTCAACTTCACATGCTTGGAGTCCTTAAATTAGAGTGAACCCGAGAGGGAGAGGCACACCAGCTGAAAACCGAGAGAGAAAACTGTGAGCAAGTGAGAGGGAGCATCAGGAAGTTATTGTTTTCATCAAGCTTACCCACTCAATTCAGAAGCTTAAACCTGTGTTCTTCTTCTAAAAACTCAAGATAATGTAGGGTTACCCTTTCTTCTTCATCTATGAGTCAAGAGCATCCAGTGTTATGAGAATCTATGACACTTATTCTCGTTGCTGCCACAGAAAGCTCTATTTTGGGCAGTGATGCTTTCAGAGAGCATAACTCTCTCATTTCTTAACCAATTTAAGTGTGTGAGCAGTCAAAAGAAAGCTAAGAAGATGAACTATAAAAGCCCTTAAATGCATGTACCATTAGAGGTTTCCGTACAGGTGTTCAAAGCCTCGAAAACTTACTGAAACCTCTGAAATTCTGTTTCTTGTGTGAAGTGTGTATTTGCTTGTGTTCTGTAAATTCTGATGCACTGAGTCTCGAAATGAATTAGGTTGATTTACTGAATGATATTAGGTTTATATGAAGCTAGAAACTTGTCAAATCACTCACAAAAGCCTCTGGTTCAGTAGTGGGAATTGCTAGTTGAAAAGCTGAAAATTTACTAGAGTTGTTTTTTTTATTTGTTCTTCTAGCTGTCAATTGCTGCCAAACTGTTATCTCACTATTGTCCATCTTGCAAATGGTAGCTGGTAGCCTTGAATGGCCTTATAGATGCAAACTTATAGTTTGAAATTGATGAAATAAGCCCTATTTTAAAATAAGAAAAGCCATGGGCTTGTGATGTGGCTTTTAACTTGAATTTTCATGGATCTTGTGAAGCCTGCTACTACTGTCACTTGTGCATTCCACATACTTTTATTGAGTCTCACAGTAGCCAAAACTTTGAAAATTACCAGCAAAGATTCCAATTTAATTAAGGAACTTACATATTCAAAAACATGGATCTTTTCATGATTTTCTGCTGAGTATGCTTGCTGAGATGTGGCTTGGGTTCTGTGTTGATGCTGGTATTATGTGTGTGAATTTATTAAACCTTTATCCACTTAAAATCTACTAGAATTTTCTTTTTGGGTTTGTCTAAATACCCTATGTAGTGAAAATTGGTAAAAGAATGAACCTGTGATGTTCTGTGGGACCCTTTTTCTTGCTGTCAAACATAGTGAAATTTATTTTCTATCTCATTACTGTCTTTAGAGGTTTTAACCCATATGGACACAAGAGGGAACTAGAAGAGTGCCACCAAATTTCAATTAAGAAGGCTAAAGAGTGAAATAAGGGTAGTTACTTTGTGTTCTGTGAAGGGGCTGCCATATGAACTCAAACATGATTTCTGAGTTGGGAAGGTCCAAGACACTAGGCAGTGAGGATACCAAGATTGAAATAAGGGATGGTAGGGTTAAAATACCCTTAGGGTAAAAGATGGGTAAGATAAGCTTGCAAAAGGCAAAATGATGAGCTATCCAACTCTAAAACTTGGATACTCAGGTTCTGAGAGGGTAGGCCAATCCTCCCACCCTCCAGACCTCTTAAGGACACCCACAAAAAAGAAAAAGAGTCAAGGACATCTAGTTTTGGCCTTTAGAACATCAAAGCACTAGAAATGAGAAAAATTGCTAAAAGGGAGTGAATTTGCTGCATAAGTGCCATTCCTGTACTGATGTGGCTGCACCCACTTGCTGTGCAAGTCACAAATGAACTTAACTTGGTTAGGAGATGCTAGTTAGAGCTTGATAACAGCCAGAACAGAAAAGAGCTAATGGAAGGGACTGAAATGAAATAAAACATTGTTTCTGCCATTTTGTTAAAAACTGTGTAACCTGAGTAAGTTGACGATAGGTGTCACGACCCCCGTTTAGAGGACCGTGACCGGCACAGACATAGGAATACCCCTATGCCTGTAAGCCTTATCACCTAATTGACAGAATAGCTATTATAGAAAAATACATTCACATGCATTATAATATCATGGCTACACCGAAATGGTGGCCTATCCTAGGCAAGCAAATCCACGGCCAGTGCCGATTTAGGATATAGATATAGGAAAACACACATAATATATATAACCTGTATACTGGCTACACATCCGAAGATGTTGCCTATCCTATTCACAGGCAACAGATATGTGTATATATATATTGAAAACAAGTTTTTCCTGCATCGTAATCTAATGGATCCTGATCTTTAAGGTGTGTTAAGCCGACAGTTCTAGATTTATTGATACAATCTAATTGGGTACGTCTACCCTTTACTTTATGATACAACAATAAAGTAAATTAAATTACAATTACAATTCATTCACCTACATGAACAAGTTGTGGGTCTTGGAAAGTTTTGTTCGTTCCTCACTCCATCGAGACTTCTTGGACCTGTACTTAACCTGTCTCTCTGTAGTAAAAATGAGGTGTGAGTCTTAACCACACGACTCAGTGAGGACTCTCCCATCCCCGTCGCAAGGTGGGTACCTTACCGCTGGGACTGGGAGTCATACACAACCACATGCACAAACAACTAGTTACTGTGAGTTAGCATGCATTCTTGGTGATCACACAATAACAGGAATTTCACCCAATCACTCACATGCATTTAACAGATATAAGCATGCAGCAGTTTATTCCACGTCATCAATCAGCAAGTAAACATGTAACATATAATGCAGGCTTTTACTTACCGGTCTTCTCACGTTCAGCATGTTTGAATCAAACAAGACGTTGTGGTGATGTAATCCTGTACATTACCACTACACTGCACAATCAGGAATTATATGCAAACACAGACAATTTGTAGATACACACATATGTTAAACATACATCCACTTAATCTCCCCAACTCTGGGGTATCTACTAGCCACTACGTGGCTTTTCTACTTCGAACTCGTGCACTCAGGTTACTGGCCACCACGTGGCAAATATACTTAACCCATTCACTCGGGTACTGGTCACCTCGTGACAATTTTTGTTATTCAAACAATACTTAACCCATTCACTTGGGTACTAGTCACCTCGTGACAATTCTAATAATCAAACACAATCAACTTCTATCTATCAAACAACTGATACGTAGCCACCACGTGGCACGTCCTGACCCCTTGCTGCGGAGCAATAGCTTGAGCCCACTCGTCCATTACCCAACCAGGCCACATGGCGGGCACGGCACGATGTCTCGAAGCATGGCCACTGACACACCCTGGACCAACTACACAGGATGGTTTCTCTTTTACTAGGTTAGGCTCACGGTTCACCCGTAGGTTCCTCTCGTGTCTCCTTACCTTAGTCTCACATATTAATAGGATTCTTTGTATCTTTCCCGAATGATCAACAATTCTTCTCCTTCTTAATATGTACAAGTATCCTCAACAGGATATAACTCATATACCCGTCCAGATGCACTCTCTGAGCCTCAAGCTATCGTCATAGCAATTTAAAACCTTTCTGATCCTATTGCCAGGATAGGGCAATGACCATCATCATGGTGATTATAAACCGCGCCTCAATCGGATCTAAAACGAATCCATTATGACCTCGAGAAGCTTTAAAATAAAAAAAAATAGACCCAAAAAAAACGGCCCATTTTATTTATTTATTTTTTTTTAAGCCCAAAAAAAAAACTTTTTTTTTGGTCAGGCCCAAAATTTTCTGGGTCAGGTCTGAATTTTTTTTTTTTTTTGAATTTTGAATTTTCAAAATTTGATTTTAGGCGGCGGTTTTTTGAACTGCTGCGCCAAAAAAAACGGTTTTAGTGACGGTTTTTTAGCAGCAGTTTCCAAAACTGTCGCTAACCGTCATCTTCAACCTTCAGCCTCCGTTTTCCAGAATCCGGCGACCGGAAACGGTGGAGCTCGCCGGAAAACTTCGGACGTCAATATCTCAACCGTCCGAACTCCGTTTTCTACAAATTTTATGTCGATTTCGCACGATTTTTCGTGCTCTACGCAATGGGAGCAATTTCGAAGCCTAAAATTGTAGTTTTCGGGAACCCAAATTTCAAAACCGAAATTTCGATTCACAATTACTCTGTCATTCGAATTCCATTTTACGTAAATTTTATATGTATGTTCTCGTTGTTTCACCCTCTATACAATGAAACAAATTGCGAAGCATAATTTGTCATTTTCAGAAAAACGCAATTTACTGTGTATTCATACATACATATATATGTTCATGGGGTATGGCATACAAGCAATGTGAGAATCATGTTATTGCAAACATAGCATTTTCGCAGCGGAATGAACCATGCTCTGATGCCACTGAAAGATATCGGGCGTACCTGTGAAGAATCCGATTCGTCTGCAGGTACCCACGCGAAGACCCGGTCACGATGACGGACTCGGATCTACGTTCTTCACAGCAAATGCACAAACACCAAGAGGAAGAGCAAAGAGCAGAGAGAAAAGGGTTGATGGTCTCATGAATGAAAAATCAACCTTTCATACATTTTTTTCAACCACCAAAATAAACCACCTTTTATATTATTCCCTCCTTAACTTTCAATTTGAATAAAAGGGAAATATTACATTTCATAAACCCATATGTTTATGTTATTTGCATTAGATCCCTAAACATAAATGGGCTTGGGTCCAATCCACTAAGGGTGGACTGGCCCATATTCTTACATCTCCCACTCACACTTGGTGGATTAGATGTCATGGGTTGAATCTCTCTGCCTCCTCTCAATTTCATACTTAGTGCTTTGCCGTGACCGCGTGGGCATGACGTCTTGATTTAGGTACTTGTACTAGAAATCCCTTTTATAGGAGCAGCACAAGTTACCTTCTCCTTCGTGTAGCTAAAATATTAAAAAATATGCCTCCGATGTCCTAGATTTAACTATATACACTTTCACATGGCAAAACTAATCCCTCTCGAATCAATGTTTGATTCAGATTGCCTTCCTCACATATGTCTAGTATCCACACTTATGACAACAAGATGTCATAAGGGACATGTCACAGATGCTAGCATAGATGTGTATATTTCAGTTAATCTTCCTTTCGCCCATATAACACATTAATATGAATCAGTCGCTTTCCTAGCATAATACTTTAGATCGCATCAATCATGATCATAGAAAAAATGCTAAAGTAGCAGTCACTGAAGCATATCTCCGTGATACTGTCAAAGTTCAAAGGACATCACTGGGAAGATTGTTCTTCCCTGGGACTCACACAGCAATGAAGTAGGGATCTTTCACTTGCTTCCCTCTTGCGGTTCTCTCAGTACATGTGGTATGAAACACATGCTACGGTGTTACTCTTTTATTATAAGAGCATATGTCGTTTTATTCTTATCATAACACCGTACAGACTTAAGTCTAGATACACCCAGTATCTAGGCCCAAATTCTTCAACTCTACTTTCATTTACGACGTCGACGTTGAAGAGTTTGTTATCTGACTACAGGTATTTTGGAAGTGGGATTCCAAACTTCGATCCAACTTTATTTTATGCGGATCTCATCTTGACTTGCTACACGTTAGTCAAGGCGACATATAGTTTGTGTTTCTTCTCTACCATATCAGCACTCTTGGCTGCTTTACTGGTGAACACAAATGTCTCATCTTTGCACACTCCACTTGAGTGTCAAAGGCGGTTGCCCGCGTGAGAGAGCCAACCTTTCAACCTGTACGACATACTAGACATTGTATACTACTAAACAAACACATAAAGTGATGACAGATAATTATAAAACACATTTTATAATGTCTGCATATTACACTTCATGCATGCCAATGGCTTCCATATGTTCTTCAAAAAAAAAAAAAAACTTTTAGCCTATTCGCTTTATTAGGGGGTCTGTTATCATACATTTGTTGAAGTGTATTATACAACAACAACCTTTCTTTTTATTTTGTTATATAATCTCTTAACAAAATTATATTTGATGCCAACATGCTTGGTCTTGTTGTGATACTTAGGATCTTTGGTATGGGCTATGGCTACAATATTGTCACAGGATAAAAACACCATATTGTTACTTTCATTTCCAATTTCATGATGTTCTATAAGTCTCTCTAGCCATAAAGCCTCTTGTACCTCTTCAGTGCATGCCACAAACTCAATTATATTGCATGTAAGGCAATGCACATTTTCTTCATGCTGCTTCAGCATATGATACCATTGTTGAGTAAGAAGGTATGACCTTCTTTCTTCTTCATCTCCACTACGCCAGTATCGGAGTACTCAACAAGGCATGAGTCACTTCCTCCGTAGCACAGTGCATAATTGGAAGTGCCCTTTAAGTATCTCAAGATCCTCTTCACAACTTTCTAATGTTTTCTCTAGGGTTAGACTGGAATATACCTACCAGTCTCATTATATTATAGATATCTGGTCTTTTACACATCATTGTGTACATCAGACTGCCAACTGCACTGGCATATGGAACTCTTTCCATTTTCCTCTTGTCTGATTCGATTTTGGGACACATGTCAAGACTCAAGGCTAATCCAGTAGCTACAGGAGTGCTCATAGGTTTGCAATTCTTCATGTTAAATCGCTCAAGAATCTTGTTGATGTAATTCTCTTGTGAAAGAGACAAGATTCTTTTCGAACGATTTCTTTGGATTTTAACTCCAAGTATGTACTCTGCTTCACCCATGTCTTTCATCTCAAAGTTCGATGAAAGCCATTCTTTTATGGTTGTTACAGAACCAAGACTATTACCGGCCAATAGTATATCGTCTACATATAAGGATAAAATAACAAAATTACCCTCAAACCGCTTGATGTAGACGCAATGGTCTTCCTCTATCATTTGGAAGTCATATGAGGTTACTGCTTTGTGAAACCTCAAATACCACTGTCTGGATGATTGTTTTAATCCATAAATGGATCTTTTAAGTTTACAAACTTTTGACTCTTTTCCTTTTTCAATGAAACCTAATGGTTGTTCCATATAGATTTCTTCATCCAGATCACCATTCAAAAATGCGGTTTTTTTTTTTAATCCATCTGATGTAATTCTAGGTCTAAACTATTTACTATTGCCAGAATAAGTCTAATGGAGTTAAAACGCACAACAGGCGAGAACGTGTCATCGTAATCTATGCCTTCATGTTGTGTGTAACCTTTTGCTACTAACCTAGCCTTATATTTGTCAATTGATCCATAAACTTTTCTTTTAATTTTGAGAACCCATTTGTTCCCAATGGCTTTACGCCCTTTTGGTAGATCAACTAACACCCAAACTTTGCTCTTTTTCCATCGAGTCCATTTCTTCTTCCATCGCTTTCTTCCATTCTTCCTTGGTAGGACTTAACAAGGATTCTCGTACAGAATTAGGCTCATATTCTCATCTGGAACAACTAAGAAAGATTTTCTTTCTATTTGAAAGCGTCTTCTGGGAACACTTTCCCTATCACTCCTTCTGACTAGAGTAATTTGCTTATCTTTCTTTCATTGTTCAAGGTCTCAATGTTGACCTTTCTTCGCTCCCACTCAGATTGACAGACCTAGACGATTCTGGTTTGTCAATTTGTTCTGCACTGTCTTGTTCTGGTGTTTCATAAAGGGAAACAGTGCGGTCAACATCTCCTCGATTAGGAAATTCAGTTTCAATGAATCTTGCATCTCTTGATTCTATCTCAGTCACCGTGCCATCTTCGTTTTCACCTATGAAAACGTATCCCTTTGATTGTTCTGAGTATCTAATAAAGATACATTTCTTTCCTCTGGGACCCAGTTTTCCATACTTATGGGAATTGTCATGGATGTACGCAGCTGACCACCAGGGCCTTAAGATGCTTAAATCTGGTTTGCGTTTCGTCCATAACTCATAGGGTGTGGAAGCGATTGATGTTGAGGGCACACGATTAAGTATGAAGGTTGCCGTTAATGAAGCATCACCCCAATATAAAATTGGTAGGTTTGCTTGGGTTATCATAGACTTAACCATGTCTAGAAGAGTTCTATTTCTTCTTTCGGCAACTCTATTAATTGTGGAGTGCCAGGGATTGTTAGTTGTCTAATTATCCCTTTTCTTCGCAGAGCAGTTTAAAATGCTTAGACAAATATGCACGACCTCGATCAACGCATAATTTCAATCTTATTGTCTATTTGATTTTGTACCTCTTTTAGGTATCATCTGAAGCCCAAAAAAACTTCAAAAAAATACGAGTTCAAATAGACATGACCTTAACGTGAATAATCATTTATAAAGGTAATAAAATACCACGCTCTGTGTTTTTCCCTCATATAACGTGAATAATCATTTATAAAGGTAATAAAATACCACGCTCTGTGTTTTTCCCTCATATTCATTAGACCGCGTATATCGGAATAGAATAATTGCAATGGATCTCCAATTATAGGCTTTCGCATGGCCTTAATCAGCTAGACAATTTTCTCATAGTGACATTTCCATTTTTGGAATGACACCAAACAACCGTTCGTTGGTTTATTGGATCATTTCATTAATGTGTCCTAGTCTAGCATGCTAGGAGTTTGTTTCAACATTTCTCGAAGAAATAGCAAAGCATTCACCAATAATTATAAAAAAAAAAAAAAGAACCTTTGTAAACAGGAAAGCGGAACCATAAAGGACAAAGTTGCTAAAATTGTCTATAACTTTATGAAGGTTCACATGAAACCCAAATTTTAAAAGACATAGGACAGAAAACAAGTCTCGTCGGATGTCAAGAGCATAAAGCATGTAATGGAGTATGAAGTTCTTTTCACCACGTAGAGTAATTTACAGGTGCTTAAAACCTTTTACCTCGATTGTCGTGTTGTTTCCAACGTAAAACCATATGCTTTGATATGACAATCGATGGTACTCAATAAAGGATCCTCGACCCTAAGTTACGTGGTCTATGGATTCTGAGTTAATAATCCAAGAAGAAGAAACAAAGTCGTAAAAAAATAGTACGAGAAACATGTGAATTCACATAATTCACTAATACCGTTTCGCCCTCAGTCTGTTTTGAACAGTCATATGCGAAATGGTCTAAATTCTGGCAGGCGAAGCATTTGACCCCCTTCAGGTCTAGCTTCTTCTTCTAGCCTTTGTTTCTTTTCCTTTTGAATTGTTTATTTCCCTATTTGGGTTTAGGAACGCCCTTCTTCCCTTTAGCATGAAACTTTTTGCCCTTTTATATAACAAGCATCGAACGGGAAGTGCTAGCATTCACAGTGTAATAAACTTGTCCAAAAGTCTTGTAAGCCTCCAAGCGTTCACCTCCAACTTTAAGTGCTCAGCTACATTGTTAAAAGTAACAATGTTTTTTTTTATTATGGGTTAGATTCACCTTCATATGCTCCCAACTTCTAGGGAGCTATCTGATGACAACCTACACTTGTTGTTCATCAAACAAAAGAAATTGTCCAGTTTCCTTTAGTTCCCTGATCTTATTGGCCATCTCTCTTGGATAATGCTTTATAAGAGTGCTTAGCTTAAGCTTTTCGGAGTCAAACTTAATCGTCAACCTCATAAGTTTGGTGGTAGAAATACCTCAAACTTATTCCTTAAAGCTATTCACACAGCTTGTGGAGTTGTGTGCATCTCAAATTTGCACAATAAGTTATTAGCTAGGACACTCAGAAGCATTATCCTTGCTATGCTATTTTTATTGTTCCAAGTTTGGTAGGTCTTGTGGTCTCTCTGATGTTGGCTCATGTTTTCAATTTCATGTTCGACCAAACATTTGTGAGAGGCCCAATAACATCTTGTTCCTTCAAGATGTATTGTATTTTACAATGTCAGATATCACAATTATCCCCATTAAGTTATTCCCCCTTGTTATGGTTTCTTAATAATGTTCTTGGTTTCACTTTTCAGTTTTGTGACAAACTGATCCCACATTATTTTACGTTCTCTTTACCAGAGATACGTACCATAGAACATTTATAATGTATATAGCACTGATAAGTATACAATGTCATGCACTTATATTATTCTTGATCAGAAAATAATGACATTGCAAGATCCATGATCAAGAGCATACGTTTGTATCTCCCATCACATAGATACATGCAATGATCATGATACTCTATCAAGAATTCTATATAAGTGCCTTAAATTTAATTATGACTCTTAGAAGTCTCATCTTCTAAAAGCTCCCACTTATAACAAGTATATATATATATATATATATATATATATTCATACATTTACTCATAGAACAATTAATTCTAAATAACGTCATTTACTCATAGAATTAAAATGTTCAACAAAATTTATAATGCATGAATCATGTTCAATAATGATATAAAAATGAAACATTGTATCTTTACAAATGAGAACACAAATACTTAAATGCCTCAAGCATTAAGTTTTCATAATAGATTTTCTCTTTCTCTGGCAAAAATCGTCTTTGCATTGCTTCTCTGATTGCTGTTAACTAGTGAAATCTGCTTGGGATGCGGCAACCTAGTTTCTTTCTAAGTGTTGTCGCTCTAATGTATTCTAATATGACTCTAAGGTAAAATATAGTGTTTTTCCTCATCGGTCATGTTTTGGACGTAGCTGACGAATACACTATAAAAGTCTTTTACGTCCGTTAGCCTTGTTGCATCCCTTTCAGCTATATTCATAGCTAATTCAGGGGTTAGAGGTTGATTGACTTCTTCGCCTTCTTCTACTATGGTTTCTGCTACCCGGATTTGATTAAGTGGGTCGTTAAAAATTAATTGAGAATCTACATGAGGGGTTCGATAGGAAATAGTGTTTCCGACTTTGGTCCGGAAATCATCAACTCCTCCGGTTCTGGTTGAGGATCCTCCATAGGTTCCTCATCTGGATCTTCCTCCGGATCCGCTTCAGGATCCTCCTCGGGATCTTCTCCAGGGTCCTCCTCGGGATCTTCCTCCGGATCCTCTTCAGGATCCTCCTCGGGATCTTCATCCATAGGTACGTATTCAGGAACTACCTCATCTAGGTATGAGTATTCCAACGCACTATAATCGGTGTTTTCAGTGCTATAGAAGCCATTTGCCTCAATTTACCTAAAACAAAATAATTAAAAAATTATTTTGAATTTTCTGGAATTTTTTTACATAAAAAATATACCAGAAAAAGCACTTAAAAACATAAAATAAGATCCCAAATAACTTCAAATGTAGTCACATTATATATCAAATTAAAGATCTCAATTTTACGGATTTTTAGAAATAAACCGCGCCTCAATCGGATCTAAAACGAATCCATTATGACCTCGAGAAGCTTTAAAATAAAAAAAAAATAGACCAAAAAAAAACGGCCCATTTTATTTATTTATTTATTTTTTAAGCCCAAAAAAAAACTTTTTTTTTTGGTCAGGCCCAAAATTTTCTGGGTCAGGTCTGAATTTTTTTATTTTTTTTTGAATTTTGAATTTTGAATTTTCAAAATTTGATTTTAGGTGGCGGTTTTTTGAACTGCTGCGCCAAAAAAAACGGTTTTAGTGACGGTTTTTTAGCAGCAGTTTCCAAAACTGTCGCTAACCGTCATCTTCAACCTTCAGCCTCCGTTTTCCAGAATCCGACGACCGGAAACGGTGGAGCTCGCCGGAAAACTTCGGACGTCAATATCTCAGCCGTCCGAACTCCGTTTTCTACAAATTTTATGTCGATTTCGCACGATTTTTCGTGCTCTACGCAATGGGAGCAATTTCGAAGCCTAAAATTGTAGTTTTCGGGAACCCAAATTTCAAAACCGAAATTTCGATTCACAATTACTCTGTTCGAATTCCGTTTTACGTAAATTTTATATGTATGTTCTCGTTGTTTCACCCTCTATACAATGAAACAAATTGCGAAGCATAATTTGTCATTTTCAGAAAAACGCAATTTACTGTGTATTCATACATACATATATATGTTCATGGGGTATGGCATACAAGCAATGTGAGAATCATGTTATTGCAAACATAGCATTTTCGCAGCGGAATGAACCATGCTCTGATGCCACTGAAAGATATCGGGCGTACCTGTGAAGAATCCGATTCGTCTGCAGGTACCCACGCGAAGACCCGGTCACGATGACGGACTCGGATCTACGTTCTTCACAGCAAATGCACAAACACCAAGAGGAAGAGCAAAGAGCAGAGAGAAAAGGGTTGATGGTCTCATGAATGAAAAATCAACCTTTCATACATTTTTTTCAACCACCAAAATAAACCACCTTTTATATTATTCCCTCCTTAACTTTCAATTTGAATAAAAGGGAAATATTACATTTCATAAACCCATATGTTTATGTTATTTGCATTAGATCCCTAAACATAAATGGGCTTGGGTCCAATCCACTAAGGGTGGACTGGCCCATATTCTTACAGTTGATAATTAGGATTGAACTTGGATTTAAGTAAATAGGCTTGGATTGGTATTATTGAAGTTATATTGTTGAAATATTAGCTGAAAAAGGCCCGTGAAGAGCTAGCCCGAGGTTACTAAGGTTGAACCTTGACGTTAACGTGCCGAGTCCCTGCTCGGTTTGCCCAAATACACTTTAAGGGTGACGTTGAGAGTTTTAAACCTCCTCATTTCGATCTTAAACACCCAAGAATAATTCTAAATTTGCTATCAAGCATCAATAATTATTTTAGGTACTTTCTTGTTTCTCAAGGATGGAAACTTGCGGAACAATAAAGTCCACATTCTAAAGTGGCAACTTTATTCCTTCGTAATTATTAGGAAACCTTAAGTAGGACGATTTAGAAGTATATTGAGGTTTACTAACTCGAATCCAAGGCTCCAAAAAATCAATTCAAGGTGAGCGATAATTGTACGAAACCAAGTGTGAAGCACTTGAAACACTCATGGAAGAGAGGGAAGACAGATAAGACCAAGAACTCGGTTTTTGGCGACGTGTAGGTGCATTTTTAGGCACGAACATACCATACGCATATGAGTTACATATAGTTAAGATTGTTAACTACGTGAATGCAATTGTTAGGAAACCACGATTCGTCCGGAGTGGGAGTTACTCTAGGACAAGCACAAGGAAGCCGTTCAGGTGAGGGGTTTCCCATCCTTGCCCTACAGGGTTGATTGAGGATGTGGATATGTGGTTTGCCTACTTGACTATTTGTAAGAATTATTTAGTGGTCAACATGCTATTATTGTTCCTAAATTGTAATATATGAAAGTACTTGTATATGTGTGTTTGATTACAGGCAAAGACGTACTGGAGGGTATCCATGTGATGACATGAGATACACCGAACAGTACAAGCAAGGGGGTAAGTTATTGATTCAGTGAAAGGTTTGGTTTACCCTATTAATTAGAAACTCATTAAAGAAATCGTAAAGAATTTGTTTGTAAACGTCGACGTTTTATGGTAATCGAACTTAGGAAAGACCTTAGAGCTAGGTTATGATCTAATCAAGGGTTTGGGTACTAAATAAGGATTAAGAAGATCTCAAAATTGATTAGTGAGTCATAGTGATATTCACACTACCTAGGTAAAATCAATTTAGGATAGTAATGGGTAGATAGAGTCAAAATCCCAGGTGAAAGCTCGGGAGGAGAAACAAGTCAGATAAAGTCGCCCGTGGAGGCTATTGCTCTAGCTTGTTCTAGGGCGAATTGATTTATTTGCCGTGGAGGCCATTGCTCTAGCTTGTTCTAGGGCCAGTTGATTTAATTGCACATGGAGGCCATTGCTCTAGTCTGGCACTAGGGTCAGTTAAAGTTTAAAAGATTTGCCCGTTGAGGCCATTGTCCTTCGTTAGATACATGGACTAGTAGACTGATTTACAGCTTTCAAATAACATGTGTAAAATGTTTATTTGTCTTACGAGAAGCATGACAGAAGAGCATGATCCATAGGTTTATCTTTGACTTTATGTTATATTAATATTGCCTGATCGTAATAAAACATTTGATAAACTGGATTTTCATGCGCATGTGATTGTGGGTTTTTCCCTTTCCCCAACTGTAGTGGTACTCGCCGCTACGCCGAGGATGGGAAGCTTCTCACTGAGTCTGTTTGACTCATTCCTCCTACTGAAATGTTTCAGATACAGGTATCGGGCAAGCATCGACGTCCGGACAGTGAAGCGGACATCAGACCAACCTTAACGCATTCGTTCGCGTGGGTGGACACAGTTTGAGTTATTTTGATTTTGTTGTTGTACATATTCTTAGGTTGTAAGTATTGTGTAAATATTACAGCTTTTTATGTACCTACTCTAGACTTGTCGGCTTCACATGTACATAAAGACAGGGTCTAGTTGGGGGAAAAACTAGGATATATGTATGAGTATATTAACTGCTGCATGTGAATAGGATAGATCGTACGTATTGAGATGTACGATTAATATGATATGGATATATATATATATATATATATATATATATATATATATATATATATATATATCACGTGTGATTGCTACATGTGAATAGGATAAATTGTACGTATTGCGACGTACGGTCAATATGATATAGATATATACTATGTGTGTTGAGATATATCTATATACTAGGCTGAAGCGGTATTGAGCAAACCGTGGATTACAGGTTAATTAGGCCACCAGTGAGGTGTGACCTCTATTATGTTGTATATATTGAATGTATAGCAGGGTAGTTATAGTTATGTTTACAGGGTAAGGCTTACGGGTTTAGTGGTAAAAATCTATTCCCGTGCCGGTCACGTACTCCCGATTTGGGGTCGTGACATATATATTATATCTATTTAATTATATTAACTACGTATTTCAATATATTAAAATTGTATTCATTTTTAAAATATATCAGCAATAACTTTTAAAGAATTATATTATACTTGTTATTAATCGAATTTTATGGTATGTACTATAAATTTGAAATTCAAAATTAAATTTAGAATTGTATATGTTTATATTATTAATTCAGTCATCTTATATAGTTATCTCATTCATAACCAATTACTTCTTTATTCAAATCTATGAAAATTAAGAAATATTATATGTATCTTCTATCTTTTTCTCATACTGCACATTGGTATAGATTGCTAAAAAGTCTTACCAATTTCATTAGCGGATTGTTGCCCATTCTTTCATCTTCATCGTAGGAGTTAAATCGTTTATGAGCTTCGCTTAATTGTTAAATTAAGGTATGACTCATGTTAATTACTTAAATTTTTTTGGCAATATGTTTTATTTTATAACAAGTTGTAATGTCACGTACTTATCATCAATTTTGTGATTATAATCAGATGGATTCGAAGGATAATCGATTAAAATTTAAAGTGCAAAGAGATTATGATGGTATGTGTCACGACCCCCTATCGGACCTCTGTGACCGGCACGGGAGGTAGGATTGCTCCTATCCCGTAAGCCTCTAATCCCTAATTAACATTTTCACATGTTCATAACTACCCGTTTCTAAAACAAACAACATATAATTTATATATGGCCATCCATTTTCGGTGACCTAAGTAGTTCGTAATCCACAGTTCGCTCAACGCTGCTTCAGTCTATATATATATACACATCTTCACTCACACATACATATAGTTTACATATTGATCACGCACTTCAGTGCGGATGATCTATCCTATTCACATGCATAAGCCCTGTATCCAGTCATACATATAGTCAATCACACACTTGTATATAGTATACATATTGACCACACGCCTCAATGCGTGCGATCTATCCTAGTCACATGCGGAAGTCATATTTTCATACAAACAGGTATTCAGCCACACATATATATAATTTACATATTGATCACACGCCTCAATGCGTGTGATCTATCCTATTCACATGCGGAAGTCATATATATATATATATATATATATATATATATATATATATGTATACATGATATATATCATAGCTTATATTCCCAACACCAAGACCTAACCTTAACCTGCATGAAGCCGACAATAGTAGAGTTCGACATATATATACAACAGTTGAATATGTACCAAAGCTACATCCAAAAAGGATTCATATATACATATACATCATGATTTATTTACATAAACCAAAATACGCTACCCACGCGGACTAAGCGTGCGGTCTTCAGTGTTGTCCGCCTCCTTGAGAAGAAGTGGACGCGTTCCCGACGCTTGAACCACCTGTATCTGAAACATGTAAACAAGGGGAGTGAGTCAAACAGACTCAGTGAGAAGCTCCCCCATCCCTGGCGTAGCAACGGGTACCACTACAGTTGGGGGAAGGGAACAACCACAACCACATGTGCATGAATCGGATTATATTGCGACCTTTAAAATGATCAGACAGCCAATATATATCATATTTGCAATAATTACCCTAATACATGCTTCTAACGTAATTATTACTCCGCCCGTCAATCAATCACAAACATATATCATATGGTTCCATGGTTAACACCTACTTACACACATAGGCATTCACTTGCTGTCTCCCGCATTATGCGAAGAGAAATACTGGCCCGAAGGCAATCTCTTGTTCGAACCTAGTTGATCACTCTAGGAACTTTCTGACTCCAAGGCACGCTTAGAGTAATAACCGGCAACTTGTCTGACCTCGGTTAAACCCAGGTAATGGCCACTATGTGGCATACTTACTGACGACATAATCTCGTCTGTCCGACTAGGATGACGATTCGATCTACCCGGACTATCCTAAACTAACTCAACTAACTTGATTAACCTTGAAGAACACTTTATCAATAACTAATTGAATATTATATGTGTTTATTAGTTAGGCCTAGTTTCCGCCTTTTTGATTATGCACGCTCTCACTCACACTTAACAACCTAAGTTCAGTTTTCCTCAACAAACCATATGAACAAGGTCTTAACAGTGACGATCGATGTGATTGGTTTCTAATGTTACTGAATGCTCACATATGAAGTTATTACTCAATCCTACCCACGGTAACTTATAAGGCTCAGTGAGCCACAATAGCACATATACACTTGAGACTAATCATATAAGCACATATACTGTTGCATGTTGACTGCTTACATACTAATCATACATGTGTAACACAATTTCATTCAGATAAATATATTTCATATAACAATTGCACAAAATAGAGCAAACCACATTTTCACGTACTCATCCAACCCTGTGGGGCAGGGATGGGAGAGCCCCTCACCTCGCTGGCCCTCCTGATCAGTCCTCGGAGTACCTGAAGCTCCAATCACTCTGTGGTGCCCTATACACATGTACTTAAGCAATTTAGAAACGGATAACTAAGCATCTACCATGCACATGTCATGTTAATGCTCTTGCACCCTCTAGATATATCCAAGAAGATGCTTAATTCGTTACGTTGTCTTATTTGCCCTTTCTGAAAGTCCGTAATATTTTAGTACCCGACTTTCACATACTTGAGCCATTTAGAACCTCTAAAAACTTAGGTTAGAGATTCTAATTTAGCTAGATTCCATTTCATGAATTCGTACAAACTTTTAACAAATAAAAGAATTCCTTTATGGCTCAAAAGATGCCTGAGCTCACTCGTTCAACCGTTTCCCTTTATTTGCCGAGTAAGAGCTCAACCACTACCTCTATAATTATATATAAAAATATAATCGGGTACAAGTAGTGCCTTGGAACCAATTTAGTTGGTCTTAAGTGTCCACCACGGACTAGGCCGAGGTGTTCAGCCCACAGCACAGCTCCTTACTGTACGGTGGCTTGGTATATCGCCTCTTTTTCACCGGATTGGGCTCCGGTTGAGACGGTAAATACTCGGGCTTTATTCCCTTGTATATTTCCATCAACTATAACACCTATACTACTCCAATCCAAGCCTATTTATGAATCAAACCAGAAAAATTCGAATTTAGAGCAATTTCCTAACCCAATTTCCATGACTTCCATACACGGTCAATTCCTACGGTTTAGCTTCGATTTTGAACCTCCCTAAGCAGTCAATAACTCCTACTAAGCTCTAATTTATCCCCAGAATGTCCCAATTGGAAGTATTTGAAGAATTCCTAAAATCCCTGAAATTGGAGAAATTGGGGTTTTGAGAGATTAGGGCTTTCTTACCTTATTCCAATCGGATAGAAGGCTTGGGGGATGCTGAAAGAGGGCTCCGGTCACCTACTCTGGCTTCAGAGCACCATCTTCGGCGTATTTTCGGCCAGAACCCGTCGTGTGCCTTCCTCTTCTCTTCTCGAGTGTGCGTCTCGCTGCTTCTGTTCGCGTATGCTTTAGCTTCTTTTTTTTTGTGTTTGTAATGTAATGGAAGGGGGGTCACGGTTTGGACCCCATTTATTTTATTATTTAGCTAAAAAAACAAAAATAAATAATAAGTATTTAAATCTTAATTTTTCCCCCATCCTTTTAATTCCCCCTTTCATGTAGGTCCTAAAAAAAATATTCCCTATTTCTCCCTTATTTATTTTATTTCAACATTTTAATCAAATTCATTTTTCTTTCCTAAAGAAAAATAAATTAATAATAATGAAAATAACTAAAATAAATATCTCGGATATTACAGTCTGTCGTTTGAGAGGAGGTCTAAATGCAGGATTTCAACGGGACAAGGTAATACATATATCATGATGTTAATTATGTAGTTGTTATTGTTTAATTAGCGTTCATATGTTTTTGAGACTATATTTTCCTAAATGCATATGAATTGTTAATTATTTCATGTTGTCTTGCAGAAAATGCCGTTCCAACCAATCATCCTCAATACTCTCAACCAGTTATCATGTCAGATGTTAGTAATAACAAGAATAAATCATATACAAGTAATTATTTTACAGTTCATATGTGTTTTAATCTTTATGATATTTCATTATGTTTTTTCGTAGATTTTATTGAACCATTTATTACTGACTGTTATTATTTTGTTCGTTATTGCAGAAAGATCTGTACCTCTAAATTTACAAGTGTCCCAAACCAGAGTTCTTACGGACGTCACCAATAGTTAGTTTTTAAATACCATTATATTTTTATAAAAATTTTGTTTGAATATATTTATTTCTTCTAAAAGGCTTTGAGTAAATATTAGCAACTTATTTTCAATTCTGTTATATTGACAACCATTATTAATTTTTGTTACTATATATAATTTCTTTATATTTTTTTTACTACATGCTACTCAGCTCTATAATTCATCACATGCAATGCTACATTATGCATGACAACCTATAATGAATGACGCAATTTATAACAATTTTTTCAATTCGGTAGCATATCCTTCAAATATATTCAATGGTTAGTATATTTTTTTATCCTCCAAATACAAACATTATATTATATAAACCATTATGTTTGATTTGCTATATTAGGCTTAAAACTTTCTTAAACATATTATTAATCTTAACCAAATTTGTTCATACCTCTATAAATTTAATGTAGATGCACCAAACACTCAACAATCAATAACAAAATGCAATTATTCCATTCAGCGTACGTCATCAATGTTATTTCAGTCTATTGAGTTTAAGTACAATATATTATTAGTGCAATGAAATTTTATTTTATTTTAATTATATAATTTATTAATGGTTTATAAACGTTTTTTTTTAAATCTGGGTTTCTAGAGATCTCTAAACCAACAATTAATCATCATTCTGCTTCAACAGGTATTATTTTAAATATATATTACTATCGCTCTTTTATATCTTTTTTGGACATCTACTTTGACACTTAACGTTGTCTCCTTATATTATTCCACATTAATGCTATG
The DNA here is from genome assembly GCA_014851425.1 of Senna tora. Classification (NCBI taxonomy): domain Eukaryota; kingdom Viridiplantae; phylum Streptophyta; class Magnoliopsida; order Fabales; family Fabaceae; genus Senna; species Senna tora. The sequence goes on along the minus strand of CM026265.1, from coordinate 23,964,756 downwards.
TATATTCTTCTTGGAACCACTACAAAAAATAGCATTTTTAGCGATGGGTTTTTCTTCATTTAGCGACGGTTTTAACCGTCGCTATAGATATCACGACAGTTATGTCAACTGTTGTTAAAGTTAGCGTCGGGAACAAAACCCAACGACGCTTGATAGAACCAACAATATTGACCGTTGCTAATTTTTGTGACGGTCAGAACCGTCGCTATGGTCTTTTATGTAGACCGTTGTTTTTTATGTTTTAACGACGGTTTTGACCGTTGTAAAAGCAACGACGGTTTTGACCACCGTAAAAACAACGAAGGTTTCAACCGCCGTTAAATAACAATGGTTTGGGATCAGAATTTTGGCAACGGTTTAAACTGTCGCTAAATCACCCCCCTTTTTTTAGTCTTTTTTTTTCAATTTTTTGATACTTTATTTTACCTAAAAAAATATAAATACTTATTCAACCAAAATAATTTCATTTGTATTCAAGATATAGTTAAAGTTTAACATCCAAAAGATATCCATAATCACCAAGTCAACATTTAACATCCAAAACATATCCATAATACTCAAAAACTTTTTACAATGTAGCAACAATAGTTCATATATATATATATATATATATATATATATATATATATATATATATATATATATATAAGTTCAATAACGAAAATAAAAGAAATATCCAGCTTCATGGATCATGACTAGCTCATGATGATCTTCGACACGTTGGAGGTGATGACTCTGTGCTTTCCATATCAGGTGGCTGTAAGAAAGTGAAAAAAATATAAATATTAAATAACTACTACACATAATAATTAGTTTAAAATTCTTTTAATTTACAATATGCATTACCTGTGAAAGTGGTGGTTCAAAAACATGAACAAGCTTAGTAGGTATTTGTATTCCCTTTTTTTTTTACTAAATATTTGACTGTTTAATGCATTTGAGCTTGCTCTACCTTCTCACGAGCTCGCTCCTCCTGCTCACGAGCTCGCTCCGCCTGCTCACGAGCTCGCTCCGCCTGCTCACGAGCTCGCTCCGCCTGCTCACGAGCTCTCTCTGCCTGCTCTAACTCACGTTCTTTCTGCATACTTTCTATTTTTTCTTTCATTGTAGCAAGCTCAAGTCGCAGAGAATATCTAATAAAAAAATAATATATATATATATATATATATATATATATATATATTAAAATAATGGGGGGGCCCAAACCGTGACCCCCCCATCCCATTCACACACACACCCATTCTCCCATAAACACACACACACCATTTAAAAAATAAAAGAGAAAGCAAGATAAACAAAATGCAGAAACATAAAAAAAAAGAAGGCAGACTTCGACGCACACGCACACACAAGACGCATGAAGGAGAGGGAGGAAGAGCTCGACAGGAACTGGCCGGATTTTCGCTGGAGAAGGTGACCGGAGTCTTCTCTCAACACTCACTAGCCTTCTAGCCGATTGGTTCAAGGTGAGAAAAGCCCCAATCTTTCAAAACCCCAATTTCTCCAATTTTTGGTATTTTAGGAATGCTTCAATTTCTTCCAATCGGGGCATTTCGGGGTTAAAGTTGAGCTTAGTGGGTGTTATTCAAAGCTTAGTGAGGTTCAGAATCGAAGTTAAACCGTAGGATTTGACCGGGTATGGAAATTAGGAAAAACTGGGTTAGGAAATTGCTCTAAAATTCGAAATTTATAGTTTTAAGCATGAATAGGCTTGGATTGGAGTAGTATAGGTCTTATAGTAGGTGACTTTGATATAGCAAATGTAGAAAGAGATATCATTGTTGAAAATAAATATGGCTTGCTTCAGCTAATTGACGAGCTAAATCCTTTATATTTTCCAATGCAATATCCCATGTTACTTATATATGGTCAAGATGGTTATCGGCATGACACAGAGTATAGAGATGGCTCAATCCCTGCGTGAAGGAAGCAAAGGAACTTGACATTGAAGCAATACTTTTGCTATATTCTGCAGGATAGACGTATGGAATTTAATATATTCCTTAGAAGTGGAAAACTAACCCAACAGTTTATAGTTGATGGCTATACAATGATTGAATCCCAACGTCTTACCTTCATTAGACTTCACTAGACGAGTTTGCGTGCTTATAATTATAGTTCATTAACAGAAGCATTAGCTAGAGGTGAGTTTCCGTCATCAGCTATTGGTAAACGAATTGTTCTTCCATTGTCATTTGTTGGTGGTGAAAGATATAGTCGTGATAATTTCCAAGATGCAATAACGATTTGCACTGCTATTGGTTTTCCTAATCTATTTATAACCTTTACATTTAATCCTAAATGGCCTGAGTTATGTAAACTATTTGAGGAATTAAAATGCACTGGTGAAGATAGGCCTGATACATTGACACATGCATTTAAAATAAAGTTGCATGGTCTTTATATATATATATGATTACTTATATATAAGTAACAATTTTTCTTATGTCACGACCCCAAATCGGGACTACGTGACCGGCACGGGAGATTTTTACCTCTAAACCCGTAAGCCTTACCCTGTAAACATAACTATAACTACCCTGCTATACAATGAATATATATACTCATAATAGTGGCCACACCTCACTAGTGGCCTAATTAACCTGCAATCCACGGTTCGCTCAATACCGCTTCAGCTCAGCCCAGTGTATAGATATATATATCAACACTCATAATATAAATATTCATATCATATTGATCGTACGTCTGAATACGTACGATCTATCCTATTCACAGGCAGCAAGCACACATAATATGTATATCCATACCATATTGATTGTACGCCTCAATGCGTACGATCTATCCTATTCACATGCAGCAGTTTATATACTCATACATATATCCTAGTTTATCCCCAAACTGGACCCTGTCTTTAAGTACATGTGAAGCTGACAAGTCTAGAGTAGGTAAATATCGAAAGCTGTAAATATATATACACAACCTTTACAACTTATAATATGTACAACCAAAAGAGTCAAAATAACAAAAAGGTGTCCACCCACGGAAACTAGTGCGTAAAGGATGGTCTGATGTCAATATCACTGTTCGGACGTCAATGCTTGCCCGATACTTGTATCTGAAAGATTGAAGCAGAGGGAGTGAGTCAAACAGACTCGGTGAGAAGCTTCCCATCCTCGGCGTAACGGCGGGTACCACTACAGCTGGGGAAAGGGAAACATCCACAATCACATGCGCATGCAAATCCAATTTATCAAATGTTATATTACGATCAGGCAATATTAATATAACATAAAATCAAAGATAAACCTACTAATCATGCTCCTTATCATGCTTCGCATAAACAAGCAATCACTTTTAACATATCATCTAGAAACTATAAATCACTCAACTAGTCCATGTATCTCACAATGGACAATGGCCTCAACGGCAAGTCTTTTAATCTTTAACTGACCCTAGTACCAAGCAAGGGCAATGGCCTCAACGAGCAATTTCTTTTAATCTTTAACTGATCCTAGTGTCAGGCTAGGGCAATGGCCTCAACGGGCAAATCTTTTAATTTTTAACTAACCCTAGTGCCAGGCTAGGGCAATGGCCTCAATGGGCAAATCTTTCAATCTTTAACTGGCCCTAGTGCCAGGCTAGGGCAATGGCCTCAACGGGCAAATCTTATCTGACTTGTTTCTCCTCCCGAGCTTTCAGCTGGGATTCTGACTCTATCTACCCATTACTATCCTGACTTCACTTTACCTAGGTAGTGTGAACATCCCTATGACTCACTAATCAAATTTGAGATCTTCTTAATCTTTATTTAATACACAAACCCTTGATTAGATCATAACCTAGCTCTAAGGTCTTTCCTAAGTTTGATTACCATAAAACGTCGACGTTTACTAACAAATTCTATACGATTTCTTTAATGAGTTTCTAATTAATAGGGTAAACCAAACCTTGGACTCAATCAATAACTTACCCCCTTACTTGTACTGTCTGGTGTATCTCATGTCATCACATGGATACCCTCCAGTACCTCTTTTCCTGTAATCAAACAGACACACATATACAAATACATTCATATATAACAGTTTCAAAACAACAATAGCATGTTAACCACTAAATAATTCTTACAAACAAGCAAGTAAGTAAACCACATATCCACATCCTCAATCAACCCTATAGGGCAAGGATGGGAAACCCCTCACCTGGACGACTTCCTTAATCGTGGTTTCCTAGCAATTGTATTCACATGGTTAACAATCTTGATTATATGCAACTCATATGCATACGACATGCTCGTGCCTAAAAATGCATCTAGACGTCGCCAAGAACCGAGTTCTTGGTCTTATCCGTCTTCCCTCTCTTCCATAAAGTCTCAAGTGCTACACACTTGGTTTCGTACAATTATCGCTCACCTTGAATTTATTTTGGAGCCTTGGATTTGAGTTACTAAACCTCGATATGCTTCTAAATTGTCCTACTTAAGGTTTCGTAATAATTACGAAGGAATTAAATTGCCATTTTAAATTTTGGACTTTATTGTTCCGTAAGTTTCCATCCTTGAGAAACAAGAAAATACCTAAAATAATTCTTGATGCTTGATAGCATATTTATAATTATTCAAGGGTGTTTAAGATTGAAAAGAAGAGGTTTTGAGCCCTCAACATCACCCTTAAAGTGTATTTGAGAAATCCGAACAGGGACCCGGCACGTTAACGTCAAGGTTCAACCTTATTAACCTCGGGCCAGCTCTTCACGGGTCTTGTTTAGCTAATATCTCAACAATATAATTTCAATAATTCCAATCCAAGCCTATTTACTCAAATCCAAGCTCAATTCCTAATTATCAATAATTTCCTCAATTTATGAGTAATTAGAATTTCAACCCCAAATCCTTCAAAATTCGAATTCGGCTAAACCCGAGGGTATAGTCTCGATTCTTACCCTAACTAAGAGTTCAAGAACACTTCCTAGGTCTCAATCTACCCTCGAAACAATCCAATCTAAGGTGGATCGAAGAAATCCCTAAAAAATGGAGAAATTGAGGGGTTTCAAATGAAATTGGGGTTACCAACCTTTGATTCGATTGGTGAAAGATGTAGGAGACGTCGTACCCGAGCTCCGGTGACTTTTCCGGCGTCGGCTAGCTCTCCCCGGTCACTTTTCCGGCGAAACCCACCTCTCCTTCTTCTTATCCTTCCACTCCTCTTCTCCCTCTCTCTCTTCTCCCTCTCTCTTCCTTTCTTCTTCTTTCTTTTCACGTGTGGCCTCTCTCACTCTTTCTTCCTTTATTATTCTTTCTTCTTTCTTCAACGCCTTCCCACAGCACCCCACTAAAAGAATAAAAAAAATTAAATAAATAAATAACTAATTACTAATAATAATAATACTAATAATTATATTAAAGAAGAGGTTGAAAAAAATATCCCGAATTTAATCCCTCCTCTTTCCAAATTTAAATTTTATTTTCTTTCATGTCCTAAATTAAATACCCAAAAATATTTCCTACTCCCTTTTCTTCCTCTTCTTATTTTTTTATTTCAAGCTTTGGAAATTTTTCTTAGGTATTACATCTTAATTTCCTCATTTTATGTGATGCAGGTATATATACCATTGAGTTTCAGAAGCGCGGACTTCCTCATGCTCATATACTAATATGGTTAAATGCAGATGAAAAATTTAGCACAGCTTCACAGATAGACTCTGTTATATCTGCTAAGATTCCTAATCCTAACATCGATCCTCAGTTGTATGAAGATGTTAAATCATTCATGATACATGGTCCATGTGGACCTGAAAAAAAAAAATTCTCCTTGCATGGTGAACAATAGATGCTCTAAGCATTTTCCAAAGAAATTTACTGATAGGACTTCATTTGATGAGGATGGATATGCCAAATACTGTCGTCATGATAGCGGTCATAAAGTGGTTTAGAATGGCATTGAGCTTGATAATTGCTTTGTTGTGTTATACATTCGTACATTACTATTGCGTTATCAAGCACATATTAATGTAGAATTCTATAATTAATCACGTTCTATTAAATACTTATTTATGTTAGTAAAGGGCATGATAAAGTAATTGCTGCTCTATGCTATAGTAATTCCTCCACTAGTAATCATGATAATTCCGATGAGATAAAGATGTATTATGACTGCAGATATATTTCTGCATGTGAGGCTGCTTGGAGAATATTTGGTTTTGATATAAATTTTAGGGAACTCGCTGTGGAGCGTTTATCATTCCACCTTCCAAATCAACAAGGTGTTATATTTAATGATGATGATCTTATTGAGGAAGTGGTTAATGAGGCAACTGTTAAAGAGACCACATTTTTGGCTTGGTTTGAAGCCAACAAACGTTATCCAAAAGCCAGGTCACTTACATACACTCAACTTCCAACACAATTCGAATTCAAACATGATTCACGTGAATGGTGTGAAAGGAAATCTAGCTATTCTATTGGACGTCTCTACTATGTTCGTCTTGGGCTCGGTGAACTACATTATCTTAGAGTCTTGCTAACATTTACCAAAGGTGCAACATGTTATGAAGATATTAGGATAATTAATGGTGTGGTGTACCCAACATTTAAAGATGCATGTTATGCTATGGGTTTATTGGATGATGACAAGGAGTATGTTGAGGGCATTGTTGAGGCTAGCAACTGGTCATCTGGTGTTTATTTACGTAAACTATTCTCAACATTGCTAATACATAATACTATTTCTAGATCACTATATGTTTGGGAGAACACATGGAAATATCTATCAGATGACATATTGTTAAAGGAGAGGCATCGTCTATCAAGTAAGGATCATATGATCCTGGTAATTTTAATATTTATGTATTTAGTTTGTATTAGTTTTGTTTCTATTAATTATGGTATACATCACGATTGTTGTTATAAATATTAATTGTTATATTTGTGGAACTTCAGCTAGATGATGATCGCTTAAAGGATATTGCCTTGGTTAATATTTAGAATATGCTAAGATTGAATGGTCGAAGACTTAAAGACTATCCTCCAATGCCACTACCAAATGATGCTATTATGAATAACATGGACAATGTTTTGATGAGAGAGGAATTAAACTATGATCAGAATTTGATGAGATCTCAACATGATTCTCTACTTTCGTCTCTAACATCTGAACAAAGAAATATTTATGATCTTGTGATGAATGCTGTCGATAATAGCACAGGTGGACTATTCTTTGTCAATGGTTTTGAAGGATCTGAAAAGACTTATATATGGAACACATTAACATCTGGGCTTTGTTCACATGGTTCCACTGTTCTTGCAAGTATGTCATGTTAATAATTAATAATTAAAATTACAACATTGTCATTTAATTTGTTTGGAGTCATTCTAATGTATACATGTTGTTATCATTTTCTTTTATGTTTTCATAGTTGCATCAAGTGGTATTGCATCCCAATTAATTTCTGGTGGCAGAACTGCACATTCAAGGTTTGCTATTCCTTTGGACTGTAAAGAGAATTCTATATGCATTATAATACAAGGCAGTGATTTAGCAAACCTATTGTTACATACAAAGTTGATAATATGGGATGAAGCACCTATGATTCTTAAACACTGTTTTGAAGCACTAGATAGGTCTTTACGAGATATAATACAAATCCAAGATCCAGAATCTTTTAGAAAACCGTTTGGTGGTAAGGTTATTGTCTTCGGAGGTGATTTTAGACAAATTCTTCCGGTTATTTCAAGAGGGTGCCGCCAAGACATCGTTTTTGTCACGACCCTCGTTTACAGGACCGTGACCGGCACAGACACAGGGGATACCCTTATGCCTGTAAACCTTATCACCTAATTGACAGAATGTCTATTATTGAAAATACATTCACATGCATTATAATATCATGGCAACACCGAAATGGTGGCCTATCTTAGGCAAGCAAATCTACGACCAGTGCCGCTTCAGGATATAGATATAGGAAAACACACATAATATATATAACCTGGGTACTGGCTACACATCCGAAGATGCTGCATATCCTATTCACATGCAACAGATATATATGTATATATACATTTTGAAAACAATTTTTTCCTGTATTGCAGTAAATTAAATCCTGATCTTTAAGGTATGTGAAGCTGGCAATTCTAGATTTAGTAATACAATCTAATTGGGTACGTCTATCCTTTACTTTATGATACAATAATAAAGTAAATTAAATTAAAATTACACTTTATTCACCCACAAGAACAAGTTGTGGGTCTTGGAAAGTGTTGCTCAACCCTCGTTCCACCGAGACTTCTTCCACCTGTACTTAACCTGTCTCTGTGTAGTAAAAATGAGGTGTGAGTCTTAACCACGCGACTCAGTGAGGTCTCTCCCATCCCCAGCGCAAGGTGGGTACCCTAGCGCTGGGTTTGGGAGTCATACACAACCACATGCAAAAAAACAACTAGTTACTGTTAGTTAGCATACATTCTTGGTGATCACACAACAATAGAAATTTCACCCAAACACTCACATGCATTTAACAGATATAAGCATGCAGCAGTTTGTTCCATATCATCAATCATCAAGTAATCACATAACATATAGTGCCGGCTTTTACTTATCGGTCTTCTCACGTTCAGCATATTCGAATCAAACAAGACGGTGTGGTGAGGTAATCCTATACATCACCACTACACTGCACAGTCAGCAATTATATGCAAACACAGACAAATTGTACCTACACACAAATACTATAGCATACATCTACTTAATTATCTCCCCCACTCTGGGGTATATATACTAGCCACTACGTGACTTTTCCACTTCGAACCCGTGCGCTCGGGTTGCTGGCCACCAAGTGGCAAAACATACTTAACCCATTCACTTGGGTACTGGTCATCTCGTGACAATTCTGTTAACCGAACACAATCAACTTCTATCTATCAAACAACTGATACGTATAGCCACCACGTGGCAAATCTTGACCCCTTGCTATGGGGCAATAGCTTGAGCCCACTCGTCCATTACCCAACCAGGCCACATGGCGGGCACGACACGACGTCTCGAAGCATGGCCACTGACACACCCTGGACCAACTCCACAGGATGATTTCTCTTCTGCAAGATCAGGCTCACGGTTCACCCGTAGGTTCCTCCCGTGTCTCCTTATCTTAGTCTCACATATTAATAGGATTCTTTGTATCTTTCCCGAAGGATCAACAATTCCTCTCCTTATTAATATGTACAAGTATCCTCAACATGATATAACTCATATACCCGTCCAGATGCACTCTCTGAGCCTCAAGCTATCGTCATAGCAATATAAATCCTTTCTGACCCTATTGCCAGGATAGGGCAATGACCATCGACATGGTGATTATAAAACTGAGGTCTCAAGTGTCATCTGGCGTTGTTCTAGTCGATGTATCACATAGCTAGCATCACCAATAACTCCTTTTGCATGATTATAATCTAAGTCTCCGTCGTGACGAGTTTTCAAAATAAAAGCTTAGTCCTTCCGTACAAGGAATCTTGCCACCGTCGTGGGAAAGATTTAGTAAAATACTCATCATGCTTTCGGAGTGTATGAGTTGGATTTGTAACACACCAATCATAGCAAACAATCACACTTTACTCTTATGTCTTCCTATCCAAGGTACTTTCCACAACCTATCTTCTAGTTCTTTTATTCTTTTAGCATTCTATACCTCTAGCTAACACATACCAGACAAGCAGAGAATATACATACTCATGTAATCCACACAAGTATACAACCCTAGGAGCAGAGATGGAAGAACCCTCACCTTGGCCGCTTCACTTAGCATTCCCTTTGAGCACTCTGGTCTCCAAGGAAGTACTTGAACCCTATCACATACAACCAATTCAATCAATATCAAATTTCATACAATTTCCTAGTTTCTTTTCTTATGACTTCTTACATTTATCCAACCCCCAAGTTCATTTACTTAGCCTATGGTCATCATTTGGTGTTCTTTTTAGATTCAACACAATTTAATACATAATTAATTAATTTTACAACCTTGTTCACTCTCCAAGCTCCATTAATGGAAATTTTGCCAAATATGAGAAGGTCTAACTTTCACCAAGGTTTTACATACCACCAAACTAACCATTGGGCATCATTTCAAATCATTTAAAATATCCATACATATAATTTAGAGTTCATACACACCAACCACTCTAATGAAATCCACAAATTTTTCTAAAAATGGCAAAAATCGCACCTTAGGGTTCCTAGAGCAAAAACAACCATATAGTTCATGATTTGTGTGTTCTCTACATCCTAAAAGAGTTTTAGGGTGATATAATATCAACTAGTAACTCATTCCCAACAAGAAAATCATGATTTAAGAAGTGGAGGCATGATTTTGGAGCTTACCCTTGAGAAATCCGAATTTGGGGATTTAGAAGAGTTGTCCAAGCTCTATGGTACTCCAAGATGCTAGGTGAAGCTTGAGTGATCCTTGAATTGATGAGGGGAAGCAAAAAAATTGATTGAAAGTAATAGGTCTTTTTTTTCTTTTAACCTAAGAGAGAATTGAGTTGAAGAGGAAGAAGAAGATGAAGGAAAAGAAGGGATTTCTTGCGTGCGGCTGCTGCTGGAGAAAGAAGAAAAAGGTTCTTAAATTAAATTTGGGACTTAAGGGCCTTTTGGACATTTGACAACTTTTGGGGTATGGTGAAATAGAGTTCTGATTGGATTTTCTTAACTATATTTATTTGTAGGTCAGAATAAAAAAATTTTGAAATTTTTGGCTAATCATAAGCCTATTAAAAATATCTGTTATTGAGTGTCTTGCAGATGAAAATTTCCTACCCAGTATACTTTTTATTTTCGAAAAATTCTAAAATTTAAACTATAAGCTCGAAATAATTCATATGATTCATATTTAAAAAAATTTATATTTTTTCCATTTGAATTATTATTTATTTTAATTTATCAAATTCCCAAATCTAAAGCAATTAAAATCTTAATAATAACCCAAAAATTCTATTTCATTCCAAAAAAATTATTTTTATTTTATTTAGTCAAAATGTCCAACCTCAACATAAAAATTCTATCAATTTCAAATTATCTCATCATTTCTTAATTAGGATTATATATATATATATATATATATATATACATATTTCTATTTATTTACTTGTTTATATATTATTATTATTATTATTATTATTATTATTTTACATTCCAACTCCAAATGATGATCATTCTAAGTCTTACTATATATTTGACTTGATTCCAAAAATACCCCTCGGGTATTACAATCTTCGAAAAAAATTTCTTTCCAGTTTCTTTTAACTTTCATACATTTTCTATATTCTTTTTTAAGGTTTTAATTCCTAGCCCCGGAATAAATCATTCTTAAATCCCCAAAATTTTAAATAAATCATTCTTTAATCCTTGAAATTTTTATTGGGTATTACAGTTCTAGCTTCATTGAATTCTTCATACTTATGGTCACATTGCAAGGTGCTTATTCTAACCAAGAATTTGAGACTTACATCTGGTAGAAATGAGTTTGAAAATAAAAGTATATCTGACTTTGCTCGTTGGATTCTCAAAGTTGGTGATGGTAAGATTGGTTCTAAAATAAATGATGAAGAACATGAGATAACTATGGATGATGATATAATTACCAGCGATGCATCTGATCCTATTAGATCTATTGTTGATAACACATACCCAAATTTTCTGGAAAATTGTGATAACCATACGTACTTTAGGGATCGAGCTATTCTTTCACCTACACTAGAGGATGTTGCACAAGTGAATGATTATATGTTGGGTTTGTTACCAGGTGATGAACGTTTTCATTTAGGGTATGTTTGGATTGGGGATTAAGGAGGAGAAGGGAAGGGAAGGGGAGACTTTCAAGATATCTTCCCCTTGTTTGGGAAGAAGAAAATTGGAGGAGAAAATAATGGAAGATCAAGCCTTAATCCTCCATTATCCTTCTCCTTCACAAATTCAAGATACCCCAAATTGGGGTATTTTGGAGGAGGTATCAACACCCAAACAAGGGGAGGACATATGGAAGGTTAACCCTCCCTTCCCCTCCCCTCCCTTCTCCTCTAATCTCTCCCCTTCCCTTCCCCTCTTAATTCCCAAACAAACCCTTAGGTTCTGATAGTATTTCAAAGCAAGATCCTAATCTTGATCTTGCTGATGTTTATACTACCGAATTTCTTAATATTATTTCTTGCTCTGGATTGCCTTACCATGAATTGAAGCTGAAGGTTGGTGCTCCCATAATTTTGTTTCGCAATATTGACATATCAATAGGGTTATATAATGGTACTAGACTTATTGTATCACTTATGTGTGATCATGTTATTGAAGCTATTATTGTCTCTGGCAAATTCTCCGGTGAGAAAGTATTAATTGCACGGATGTTGATAACACCTTCAAAATTCAAATTTCCATTCAAATTAGAACGTCGTCAATTCCCAATTGTGCTATCATTTGCAATGACTATTAAGAAAAGTCAAGGGTAGATTTTATCAATGGTAGGATTATATTTACCACGTCCTGTCTTTACTTACGGTCAATTGTATGTTGCTCTTTCACGTGTACGTTCACGTTCCGGCATTAAGATATTGGTGCAGAATCAACAAGGTAATTCTGTTAATACGACTACAAATGTTGTATACAGAGAAGTATTTCAGAATCTTAATTAGGTTACATAGATTAGATATTCGTATGTTTCACATTTATTTGATATAACTTTAAGTTTAAGTATTTGTTTTTCCATTTTTGTTCTCATGTGTTTGTCATTGGATTTTTCAATATAATAGATATAATCATAACAATTATTGTACGTTAATTACTTTAGTAGATGTAAGTTATTAAGTTTATATGAATTACATTGCAACCATGAAATATTCATATTATTAAGATCCACATGAAAATATTTCTACTTTGTACCACTACAATCAATTATTAATTATTATTTAAATATATAATATTCCATTTTTTGTAGAATCCTGTAGACATATCTCATTCCACTTACATATTATTTTAATACATGTTTAATATACAGTGATTCTTGAAGAATTTCAAGTTCACATTTTACTCTCTTTGTTTTTTATATTATTAATTTATTAGCATCCCAACTTATTTGTAAACTGGTGCATTTCTCTCCAATTTTTAATAGCATTTGGTCTTTCCATTACAATATACCATTTATTTAATTATTTATTTGTTTATATTACAAGCCAATAAATAAACATTAAAAATTATAACATTATGATATTAATCCTTTTCACGTGATGTAACAAATTTCATATAAACCAATGTTATTCAAATATTTTATTAATGGTATAAATAATATTTTAATATGTGTTATATATACATGAATTTTGGAAGAATTCAAATAGCATATTATATTAATTTGGTTTTTTCTATTATTAAATATTTATCATATGTTATGAGTTAAAACCAAATAACTAATTAGCAAGATTCAAGTAATTTCCAAGATATCAATTAATTGCCAATCTGAATTCTCATGCATTGAAGATTTTGTTTTCAAAAGATTTCTATAACTTAACTCTGTTGACGTTTTTATTATTAAAAATCTTCGAATATTAATGCATAATACTTAATATCCAGTTATTCGAAATGTCCTAAATTTTAGGAGGGGTATTCAAATTTCTCCTGAATTTTAGAGTTAAATAATATTCATGTACACGATTTTCTGATGAGAAACTGTTTCCCAATTATAATGGAGTTATTAATTAGGTAATTAATGCTTTATTAAAAACAAACATGATCGAAAAGAACAGATTTGAATAGTTGCTAATTAACCGTAAAATCTTCAAAAATACCTCTTTAAAACGTCATGTCTCTTACTCACAAACAAAAAATGTCATATCTCTTAATTCTTCTTCTAATTTTCCTATTAAACGTCATTTGTTGTACATTCTTCTAAAGCTTTTCTCTAGGAATTGACCTAAATCACTTTAACACATCCTTTGACACATTCCTCATCTCTAACCGACAACACTTAAACATGCAAGCATTGAAGAGAAACAAGAGATTTGATTTGCAAGGAGCATCAAAATTCAATTCAATTCCATACGAATTGAAGGTTCTAATTGTCATGAAGGTTGGTGCTATTTCTATACAGGATCTATTCAATATTAAAGCAACGTCACAGGAGTTTAAAAGAATTTGTAAGGAGTATGACATCTACACCAATGCTTCTATGGATAAGTTTCCTTTAGTAGATTGGTCCAAACCATCTACAGAAAAAAAAGCATTCTTTCAGAGGTGCTTGGAATGCATGAATCCGTGTGCGTTGTACAGAGAAGGAATGTTGAAGATCTTCAAGCATTTAGATTCCAAAGAATATGGTTCACTATGGCTGAGCATCGCTGCAGAATCTGGGCATCAATACAAACATGCATGTTTGTATTTACACTCATTCAGTTCTTTATACCAATTGATAAAATAATTGATATTAATTCTCTTGGCAATTACTCTAAGGCATTTGAAAATTACGAATATCTTCAAAAAAGTAATGCCATGGTGGGTTGTAGGAGTAGGTTGCAGGAGTCTTTAAAGTTAATGTGGTTGAACAAGCAACCATATCTAAGACGTTAGAAATCCATCTGCGAGAAGACTTATTGTCCATCCAAAAAATTTGTCAACTCAACTATATGGCCAAAAGTCTTAGACGACATCGATGAAGATGGAACTCTGGTGTGTGCATCTTGCAGGGTGGATTATGAATTAAAATGGTTGTGTAATATTATTAGTTGAAAATCTATGAGTAAATTTTATTGAATATGTATTTCCTTAATTTCAAGACATATTTGCAAATTTATATTTTCAAAGTAATGTGCATTTATCAATAGCTAAAACATTATGTACCAATCTTAAATTTGAATTACAACATATCTCTTATTTCTATATATATATTTTCGATTCTATAGTGTACAAGTGTTAATTTCAAATTGCGTATTGAACTACTGTTTCTCATTATCCAATTACTTTGCATAAATTTTTATTATATATGTAATTTAAAATTTGGTTGCATACTTATATTTTACCTTTGTGAATTAACATTGACAAAGTATATGAAACAATAACTTTTTAAAAAAATTCTGTCGAGTAACCCGTGCAATGCACGGGTCGATCACTAGTTTTCTAATAAACAGAAAGACATTGAAAATAGTGTGATTACAAAAAAATAGTAAAAATTAGTAGGTCAAATTAGATAATTAATGACTAATAATCTGCCACAAATGAGATAATACATATTTCCACGTAGACTTTCAGGTACTTGACTTGAAAGTCAAAGTCTTACAAAAAACAGAAAAGAAAATCCAAAATATACATGTACTAATGGGTAATCAGTCAAAATGGTAACACTAAATTAAGCCAATATATTTCAAGCATTTGCAGGGGGGCGGACGGCAGATAGTCATCTCAAATATACTCGTAGTAAGGGTAAAACGATGACAATCCATGCAATCCTTAGTAAGAACCCACAAACCAAGTACTCGCACGCGACTACCATCAGTACTGTGGCTTCGAGCAAACCAACTACGTCAGTATCCAAGATATTCACCAAATGGTCTAACGCCATCAAGCTCTGACACCCTTGTCTCAGTTAACACAACCATGGTGGGGTTTAGAGGAGAAATAAGGGAATGAGTAGTGGTATGAGAAGGATGGTCCATCCCAAGAAAATTCCAAACTTGTAATACCCCGGAAAATTTTGAGGATTAAAGAATGATTTATTTTGTGGCTAGGAATTTAAACTTTAAAAAGAATATAGAAAAAGTATGAAAGTTAAAAGAAACCAGAAAGGAACCGAGGACTAAAATGAAGGAAAACGTAGAGTTGGAGGATGGAGGGACTAAAGTGAGGAGAAAACTTGTTTCTCCCCACTTACACCCCTTCCACGCCACTCACACACACAATCAGAAAAGAAAAAGAAAGGAAAGGAGAGAGAGGGAGAAGAGAGAGAGAGAGAGGGAGCTAGGGCTTGGATGGAGGAGCAAATCCGGTGGAAATCTCGTCGGAATCTGGTGAGCCAGAGTTGGAGGAGAAGCCGGAGCCGATTCTCTCCAAGTTTCCATTTGCTTCATCTTTTTCATTTTCTTGGAATTGAGTTGAGAATCCGAGTTTGGGCGGAGTCGAGGGTAGAATAATGTTTCTAAAGTGTTCTTGAACACTCAACGGGGTTAGGATTCGAGGCGAGATCGTTGGATTTGGCCGGATTCGAAGTTGGAGGGGTTTGGGTTCATAAAAACCATTTTTCCGAATTTCGAACAATCAACGATTCGGCGACGAATCGGAGTTGGATTTGAGTTCTAGGACTTCCTAAATGTAGTATGTATGTAGGAGAACAAAACCCCATCTAGATGCGTCGAAGTCGAGGACGGAAAACGACCGAAACGGCAAAAAAACCGCAGCCAAAACCGAGCTGGTGCTGCACGAGCGCGGGCTGGCGGGTTCGCAACATGATGCTGGTGCGAACGCGCCAGCTTGCTACCTCAGGGAAACATGTCTTGGCGCAAATGCGCCAAAGCATTCACGCCAAGGCACTGCCCTGGGACTCCCAGGGCCCAAATATGTACTTCCGAGCCCCCGAATCATTCCTATATGATTCCTAATGTCATGACCCCGTTTCGGAAGTCTGTGACCGGCACGGGAGATAGGATTTCCCCTGTCCCGTAAGCCTCTAATCCCTGATTAACATTTATACATGTTCATATCTACCCCTTTTCTAATACAATCAATATAATATTTATGGCCATCCAATTCCGGTGACCTAAGTAGCTCGTAATCCACGGTTCGCTCAGCACCGCTTCAGTCTATATATATACATATATCCAATCACACATATGTATAATTTACATATTGATCACATGCTTCAGTGCGTGTGATCTATCCTAATCACATGCAGAAGTCCTGTATCCATTCAAATATATATTCAACCACACACATACATATAGTTTACATATTGATCACACGCCTCAATGCGTGCGATCTATCCTAGTCACATGCGGAAGTCATATTTCCATACAAACATATATTCAGCTACACATATATATAATTTACATATTGATCACACGCCTCAATGCGTGTGATCTATCCTAGTCATATGCGGAAGTCATATATATATATATATGTATATGATATATACAATATCATAGCCTAATTCCCAAACACCAAGACCTATCTTTAACCTGTATGAAGCCGACAATTCTAGAGTTCGAGTATAACATATATATACACAGAAGTTGTATATGTACAAAAGCTACGTCCAAAAAGGATATATATATATATATATATATATACATCACGACATAATTACATAACAAAAATAGCTACCCACGCGGACTAAGCGTGCAGTCTTCAGATCTGTCCCCCTCCTTGAGAAGAAGTGGACGCGTTCCCGACACTTGAACCACCTATATCTGAAACATTTAAACAGGGGGGTGAGTTGAACAGACTCAATGAGAAGCTCCCCCATCCCTGGCGTAGCAACGGGTACCACTACGGCTGGGGAAAGGAAGCAAATCACAAACACATGCGCATGAAACAAATTTCATTGTAATGTTTAAGGTGATCATACAATCAACGCATCATATATACAACGATAAATTCTAATTCATTCTTCTACCTTACATTTCATTTCGTACGTATATCACTTGCAAACATAACAATCATTTTCAAAAGAAACATATCATATAAATTCATATGTCTATGTCTATATATATTCGCTATTTTCTATCTCCTGCTTTTTGCTAAGAGAAATACTGGCCGGAAGTCAATTCATGTTTGAACCTAGTTGATCACACTAGGAACTTTTTGACTCCAAGGCACGCTTAGAGTAATTGCCGTCGACTTATCTGACCTCGGTTAAACCAAGGTAATGGCCACTATGTGGCATACCTACTGACAACATAATCCCGTCTATCCGATCAAGATGACTGACTCGATCTACCCGGACTAACCTAATTAAGCACAACTAACAAGTACCTTGAGGAATACACTATGAACAACTACTTAACTAATATACTTGCTTCTTAGTTAGGCCTAGTTTCCCCCTTTTAGATTATGCAACACTCTTATTCACACTTAACAACCTATGTTCAGTTTCCTCAACATACCATACGGACAAGATCTTTACAGCGATGATCAATTTAATTGGTTTCTAATATTAATGAACCCTCACATATGAGATTCCGACTCAGTCTTACCCACGATAACATATAAGGCTCAATGAACCACATTAACACATATACACTTGAGCCTAAACAGATAAGCACATACACAGTTTGCATGTTCACTACTTAGTTGCTAACCATACACACATAATGTGAATTCATTTGAATAACTATATTTCATATAATAACTGCGTAAAATAGAGAAAACCACATATTCACGTAGTCATCCAACCCTGTGGGGCAGGGATGGGAGAGCCCCTCACCTCGTTGGCCCTCCTGATCAGTCATCGGAGTACCTGAAGCTCCAATTACCCTGTGGTGCCCTATATACATATATTTAAGCAATTTATCAACGTGTAACTAAGCAACTATCATGCACGTGTCATGCTAATGCTCATGTACCCTCTAGATATTTCTAAGAACTAGATACTTAGTTCCTTACGTCGTCTTATTTGCCTGTTCTGAAAGTCTATAATGTTTTTGTAATTGACTTTCACACATTCAAGTCATTTAAAACCTCTGAAAGCATGGATTAGAGATTCTAATTTAGCTAGATTCCATCTCATGAGTTCGTAAGAACTTTTAACTAATAAAAGAATATCTTTATGGCTCAAATGAGTCATTAGCTCACTCATTCAACAATTTCCCTAATTTGCCGAGTAAAAGTTTATTCACTGCCTCTTTAATTATAAAAATACATAATCGGGCGTAAGAGGAGTTTTAGAACCAATTTATTTGATCTTAGGTGTTCACCATGGGCTAGGCCGAGGTGTTCAGCCCACAGCACAGCTTCTTACTGTGCTGTGGCTTGGTAAAGTTCCTCTTTTTCACCGAATTGGGTTCCGGTTGCTAAGGTAATTACTCGGGCTTTATTCCCTTGCATATTTTCAGCAATTATAATATCTTTACTACTCTAATCCAAGCCTAGTCATGCATCAAACCAGCAAATTCAAAATTTAGAGTAATTTCTAACACAATTTCCATAATTTCCACAACCGACCAAATTCTTCGATTTGACCTTGATTCTAAACCTCCCTAAGCATTCAATAACACCTACTAAGCTCGAATTTGTCCCTGAAATGTCCTAAATGGAGGTAATTGAAGATTTCCTAAAATCCCTAAAATTGGAAGAAATGGGGTTTTGAGAGATTGGGGCCTTTTTACCTTCTTTCAATCGGATGGAAGGCTCAATAGGTGGTGAAGAGGAGTTCTAGTCAGCATCTCTGGCATCGGCGCCACCTCTCTGGCGTGATTCCGGCCAGTCCCCTCCTTCTCGTTGCTTCATCTCCCTCTCGTGCTCCTTCTCTCGTCCCCCTCTGTTTCGCTTCTGCTTCTCTTTTTTTTTCGTTTTAGTGTTTGACTGTAAGGGGCACGGCTTTTAGCCCCAAAAAAATTAGAAAATTAGGCTGAAAATATTTTATTAGTTAAATCCTAATGTTCCCCCATCCCTTTTAATCCTCCTTTTCTTTTAGGTCCTAAAAAGAAAATTTAAATTTCCAATTTTTTTCCTTCTTCATTTTATTTTAACTCTTTAATTTAATTTATTTTTCTTTCAAAAAGAAAAAAATAAATTAAATAATAATGATAATAATTAAATTAAATATCTCGGATATTACACCTAACATTTCCCTAAAGATTAATAAGCTTTAAAATTGAATTAAAAGCCTTAGAAACTAGATTTCTTAGAACCCAAGTAGGAAAACAAGTTGAACCAAAATGCTTAGACCTTCCTAAAGTTAGGATTCCTTCCAACCAAGCTAGATAAACTTCTTTAGATGTGAATACAAGTTAGATAGAGGTCAAATACTCAAATCCAAGTATGTGAAACACTCAATTAGAGTGTTATATGCGAGTAAGTCAAGTGTCCAAGGAAGGATACGCATAAGTCGGGATAGAGAAGTCCAATAAGACCAAGAGCTTGACTCTGTGGCAACCATGGACTACATGTGAGAGTAATAGAGAGATAAATAACAAGTTAAGCTAAGTAATAACCTTAATGAAGTAAATGTTGTTCTTATAGGAACAACGACACGCAATAGAGTGCAACAGGAACTCCAAGGAGACTAAAGTTACAGGAGAGGATTGCATGGAAGGTTAGCCAAGGTGATGGCTCTTCCATCTCTGCTCCTAGGGTTGTATGCTTATGTTGATTACATGACTATGTATATTCTCTGCTTGTCTGGTATGAGTTAGCTAGAGGTATAGAATGCTAAAAGAATAAAAGAACTAGAAAATAGGTTGTGGGAAGTAGCTTGGGTAGGAAGACATATGAGTAGAGTGTAATTGTTTGCTATGATTGGTGTGTTACAAATCCAAGTCATACACTTTGGAGGCATGATGAGTATTTTATTAAATCCTTTCCACGATGGTGGCAAGAGTCCTTGTACGGAAGGACTAAGCTTTTATTTTGAAAACTCGTCACATCGGTGACTTAGATTATAATCATGCAAAAGGAGTTATTGGTGGGTTTCAGATTTGGTTATGCTAGCAATGTGAGACATCGACTAGAACAACGTCCGATGGCACTTGAGACCTCAGTTTTATAATCACCATGACGATGGTCATTGCCCTATCCTGGCAATAGGGCCAGAAAGGATTTATATTGCTATGACGATAGCTTGAGGCTCAGAGAGAGCATCTAGATTGGTATATGAGTTATATCTTGTTGAGGATACTCGTCCATATTAATAAGGAGATGTATTGTTGATCCTTCGGGAAAGATACAAAGAATCCTATTAATATGTGATACTAAGATAAGGAGACATGGGAGGAACCTACGGCTGAACTGTGAGCCTGACCTTGTAGAAGAGAAATCACCCTGTTGAGTTGGTCCAGGGTGCGACTAAAGAAATTTATCACCCTGTAGAGTTGGTCCAGGGTATGTCAGTGGCCATGCTTTGAGACGTCGTGCCGTGCCCGCCATTGTGGCCTAGTTGGGTAACAGACGAGTGAGCTCAAGCTATGATGATACCGCGGTTAGTGCCCCGCAGCGATGGCTTAGGACATGCCACTTGGTGGCTATGGGTCAGTTGTTTGATAGATAGAAGTTGATTGTGTTTGATTAATAGAATTGTCACGGGGTGACCAGTACCCAAGTGAATGGGTTAATATGTTTTGCCACCTGGTGGCCAGCAACTCGAGTGCACGGGTTCGAAGTAGAAAAGCCACGTAGTGGCTAGTAGATACCCCAGAGTGGGGAAAATTCAGTTGATGTATGCTATAGTATCTATGTGTATGTACAAATTGTCCGTGTTTGCATATAATTGCTGATTGTGCAGCGTAGTGGTAACGTACAAGATTACGTCATAACAACGTCTTGTTTGATTCAAACATTATGAACGTGAGAAGACCAGTAAGTAAGAGTCGGCACTATATGTTACATTTTTACTTGTTGATTGATGATGTGGAATAAATTGCTGCATGCTTATATCTGTTAAATGCATGTGAGTGGTTGGGTGAAATATTTGTTGTTGTGTGATCACCAAGAATGTAAGCTAATTAACAGTAACCAGTTATTTTGCATGTGGTTGTGTATGACTCCCATTCCTAGTGCTATGGTACCCGCCTTGCGCCGGGGATGGGAGAGTCCTCACTGAGTTGCGTGGTTAAGACTCACACCTCATTTTTACTACGCAGAGACAGGTTAAGTACAGGTGGAAGAAGTCTCAGTGGAACGAGGGACAAGCAAAACTTTCTATGACCCACAACTTGTTCATATGGGAGAATAAATTGTAATTGTAATTTAATTTACTTTATTATTGTATAATAAAGTAAAGGGTACACGTACCCAATTAGATTGTATTACTAAATCTAGAACTGTCAGCTTCACAAACCTTAAAGATCAGAATTAGTTACATTGCGATACAGGGAAAACTTGTTTCCTAAATACATATATACATATATCTGTTTCATGTGAATAGGATATGCAGCATCTTCGGATGTGTAACCAGTACACATGTTATATATTATGTGTGTTTTCTTATATGTATATCCTAAAGCAGCACTAGCCGTGGATTTGATTGCCTAGGATAGGCCACCATTTCGGTGTAGCCATGAATTATAATGCATGTGAATGTATTTTCAATAATAGATATTCTGTTAATCAGGTGATAAGGCTTACAGGCATAGGGGTATTCCCTGTGTCTGTGCCGGTCACGGTCCTCTAAACGGGGGTTGTGACAAAACTAACACTGAGAAAGCATTAGGATGCAAAGGATGGTCATGAAGAATATCAAGACCAAACCCAGGAGGGCAGATTCATGACTTGGCTGCTCACCAGCCGGATAATCTTACAACGTGAAATGATAGTCCATGGTGGGTACCACATCGATGCGTTTGACAACAAACTGCATATCGAAATCAAGCATCCGACCAGAAGGGAGTCCATGAATAAAAAATCCATAGTCCCTATTCCCATCATAATTATAAGCATGCGACGCCATGTCTACTTCAAGAATGTGAATCTTGCATTGCCAACACGACATCTTATACAAAATTGGACAGAAAAGAAAATGAAAGAAAAAAGAAAATTTCAAGACCTTGAGTTTGTATTCCTAGGGTAGTGCATATAAATATTCCACAAAAAGACGCCCTGAAAAGTTACGATGCATCAAGGACGAAGGCAACACGGTCAAACCGATTAGAAGACCCATTTCAAATTCTCTGTAGGTGAAATGTCCATAATGCCCCTCCTTAATACTTTCTGTCTTATATTAAACTACTAAGAAACACTTGTAACTGGAGCAATGTCAAGGCATTTTTGTCTTTTAAATTCGAACTAAAATTAAATGACTTTTAGAAAAACAAATTAAAAATGACTGACAAAAAAAAAGTTTCATTAGAGTTTGTAGTTGGGATTAAACACTGTGACCAAATATTATAAAAGTATTTTATTTCTTTTTAATAAAACAAATTTATATTTGATTATGTTTTTAATTATTTTTATTCTCCATTGTTAGGCATTATAAAACAAAAATAATATAAGAAATGATTCGAAAATCATTCATCCCATTCAAATAGTGCAACTCCTCTTACATCCAATACAAATAGATATACTAAATTAATGAACCACATTCACTTTCCTTCTCTCACTCACGTGTGATGCCCTAGAATACAAACAAAAGTATTGAAATAATCAAATATTTTTTCTTTCTCACAATCACATTATTCCTTCCCAATGCTATTAAAATAATTAAATATCCAAGGGTAACTTTTCCTTCTCCATACATTTAGCACCGACAGAGAGAAAGAGTGAAAAGGGAACCTTCTACACAAAAGCTAATTTTACAAAGAAAGAGAGAGGAAAGTGACAGAAATGATGATGAGAATGAGAGAAGCTTTAATGGGGGAGAGGATGAAGAAGAAAATGGAAGGAGTTGCTCGTAGGAAGCTCAAAATACAGGGAAAAGAAGAAAAATGTAAGCAAATAAAGGTAGGGTCATTTATTTATCTATTTACATTTTGAGATCTTTATATTGATGAGTGGGACAAAATATCTATAGGTATTCGGAAGGTTTCAATGATGCTAGGAGACCTTGCGTAGGATAAAAGAGAGTTTACGCTCAAACTCGACATCACAGTGAGTGGATAATTCATACTATATGTTTTTCTTGCCTACCTTGTGTTTTTTTTATTATGTTTTGGCTCATTAGATTAGTATGGGGAAGAAACCAAATTTCTAAAGTTTCATTTCTCTCATTTGATCTCTAATTGTTGAATTCGGTATACTTAATTGATCTTTCGATCATTGTGTTTAACTTTCTTTTGTGAAATCAAGAACAAGGTGATGGACTTACTATGAGTTAAATCATACTGGAAGTAGTTGTATAATTACTATGATATACGTTCTTTTCTGATTTATAGTTATCTCTGTGCATTAGTTAAACTTGTCCTCACCTTGGATTGAAGTTGAAATGGTTCAATTAAGGTAAAACTTTTTGAAAGATTGATTGTTCGAAATATTTATTCAGTTTTGGAAGACTGATTTATTATATGCAAGCTAGCTCTATGCATTTATGATTTAGTTAGTTATTTGTGATTACTAATTACTAAGTATTTTCGACTCTCTGATTTTGAAAGTTGAAAATATTTCAGTAAATTTATATTTCTACTTATCTAAATGAATTTTGGGGAAGCCTACTGATATGGAACCCTGTAGCTAACGCAATATCATTAGCCCTTGGTGCACCTTGGAACTCCATCTAGTAGGGGTGTTGCTCTCATGTGCCGGCCAACACACATGGATTGAATCTGTATTCGTGAGTCTTGTTGCTCATGTCTGTATTCGTGAGCCTTGTTGCTCATGTCTGTATTCGTGAGCCTTGCTCATGTCTATTCTGATTGGTTTTGTGGATCTGGTTTCCCTAACTGATTTTTCTATATGACTTGATATTTTGAGAATGTAATCTGATGTGTAAAAGGACTATTGTTTATTTTTAAAGATTATCTGTTATTATTATTTTATGATATTTATATATATACACATTTTACAAAGTAAAATTTGCTTTGAAAAGTATTATTCATTTAATTACGAAAGTCTAAATATTATAATTGTTCACGATAATTCTTTAGCAACCCAAATCGTGAAATAGTTTGTGAAAAACTCGTGCCCATAGGTTTGTTCCCTTCCTGTTATGGTAGGTATTATCTGCTCATTGAGTTGCAAAACTCACCCCTCATTTAATTTTTCTTTCAGATATAACTGTAGCATTGGATTAGTTCCCCCTCATGTGTAGTTCGCGGCTATTGTGTATTCTGGTGAGCCCACATTATTCGTGGGTATTACTCTAAATCTTATATGTCTGTTATTTGAATCTAGAGTGTTCCTTTTATCACAGGCAAGGTCTTACTGTTCTCTCATTATATTATATATAGTTGTACACTGATTTTGATTGGTTGAGAGCTGACCTCTCTAATAGAAATTTTGTATATGTGGTACGATTGTATAAATTGGGATTGTTAAATTTTATGGAAAGCTTATCGGATTTCTTATGTACTTGAATGATAATATTAGAAATTATATGCTTTTTGATTTTTGCAATTTGACTCACTGGACAATAGGCCTTTCTATGAGTCTGGCGCCAATGACTCCTCTTCAGTTTTCGAGGGGTGTGACAAACACGGTCAAACCGATTAGAAGACCCATTTCAAATTCTCTGTAGGTGAAATGTCCATAATGCCCCTCCATAATACTTTTTGTGTTATATTAAACTGCCAAGAAACACTTGTAACTGGAGCAATGTCAAGGCATTTTTGTCTTTTAAATTCAAACTAAAATTAAATGACTTTTAGAACAAAAAATTAAAAATAACTGACGAATTGACATTTAAAACAAATTAAATGACTTCCAGAAAAACAAATTAATTGACTTTTCATTGATTCATGTTTTTACTCTAGGGCATTTACAGTAAGTATCCATAAATTATCACTTTTACTGTCATTTTTCTCTTTAATTCAAAATATATTATTACACTTTTTTTATATGATATATTATTACACTTTTTAATAATAAATTATGTTTTTAATTAAATTTTCTATCTTTTAATAAATTTCTTCTTGCAAATTTTTAAAATTTACACCTTTGTTAAATTATTTTTCATAAATCGTGGTTTTAATCCAATTAATTTCACTTCTATTTGTAACATGGACTGCATAGTTTTCATTTTTTATAACATGTCATTTATAATAGAATAAATTATATTTTTTTCTTTAAGAAATATTGAAAACATATACTATAACTACGGAATATTTCCCTTTGGGACACGTGGCACTAGGCTTTTAGAAGGGCTGCAAGAGCTCACACCAATGACACGTGGCACCACACATTCACCTTCTACATGGTCGGTACCCATGTTTCTCCTCTTAAGTTCCTGCACCAGAGATGTGGGAAGCCTTCGAGCATCGTTGAACAACCCACGTCGAGTAGAAATGTGGGTCGACCACGTCGTCCCCCACACTTGGTATAAAAAGGGCCTCACCTGGGGGACTCGGGGGACATGAAGACAGATAGACTCTGAATACATAGAAGCTAGTCTTAGCCTTCCAAATACGATACACCTCCTCGTTAATCTTAGAGCTTGGTTCACTGCATCCCAAGCTCCACCATTAACCGGCATATCTCCGCCATGAAGATCTCCATCAACAAAGCTTCTAGCAGCTCAGAGAGACCCTTGCTCTCTCCCAGTCTAAGGCAACCACCAAAATGAGTGACTCACCCGCCGGAGTAACTTACACACGTCTTAGTCACACACGGCCATCTACAGGTAATCACATCGCCTCACGGCTCCCACAGACGTTATCACGGCGAAGTACGTGGACTTTGATCCCTTCACAAGGGTACGTAGGCACCTAACTTCTCACCTAAGGACAAGTCCCCCAAGGTTATGACCCCTTGCGATCCTTATTTTTAATTTAGAATTGTCTAAACCAAAAATGACAGTTACATTGGCGCCTACCGTGGTCTTTCTCGGACCACAATGCCTTGAGCACTCTACTGCTAAACGACACTACTTTTTCAAGGAGTAGGAGTATCCGCCTAACACTCAAAAACCCATGTTCTGAATTTTATCTACCGGAAAAATCTAGAAATCACCGACTCAAATGCTACTACGGCCGCGATCGATGCGAGCGCTCTAAGACGCAACACAAGTAATAGACAGGGAAGGATTGAAGTCACCACAACAGAAGCGGGTGGCTCAAACCTGACCCAACCATAGAATGCCTCAACGGCACAAGTGACTATCACAGAGACTGTTGTCCAAACGCCAGCAACCAGGGAGCAAGCATGCCCCTAGCATCCCTATGGCATGCCACATAACCCATCCCCTCCAGCTAACAACCAAGAGCTAACAGAACTAGCGAGGACCTCACGTGAGATAGAGCTAGCTCGACTCAAGACAGAGATAGCAGCCATACACCAACAACAATGGGAAGAGGATAGATTTCGGCCTCAAGCAAACTCGAGCATCCAAATACCGGTAGCACCATACAACACATCCGCATGCCCTTCCAGCGGTCCTACTGGCCTACACGCAATACAATTCGAAACCCTACCAATGGAGTTCGCCCGACTTTCACTGACAGCACCAGCTCCCCCATCATCAATCCCACCTGGGCCAATGATGGTCGACTGACAAGCAGTACGCCCGCACACGGATTACCTGTGACCACCTATCCCGAACTACCCGCCAGGATCTTATCTGCATATGCCTTGGGTAGGAGCCTACATCCCATACTCGCCCTATAACATGCCCAGTCACTCAGGACAATATCATTGGCTTGGTTTCGACTTCCAAGGAAAAGGGAGGCACCCCTTCACCCAGCACGTCATGAACGAACATGTGCCCATGGGTTTCAAAATGCCCTTCCATATAGAACCTTATGGTGGGGAGACCGATCCACGGGACCACATCAACACTTTCAACTCAGCTATGTCGATAGTCGGCATGACAGACGACCAGCAATGCCGGGTTTTCTCCTTGACCTTAAAAGAAGCGGCTCTAAGATGGTTCTCACATATACCCACAAACTCGATCCACAGCTTCGAGCAGTTGGCACAAAAGTTCCTTACCTAGTTTGCCAACAATAAAGAATACCAGAAGAATGAGGATTCCTTCATCGGCTTCCACCAGGAAGAAGGGGAAACTTTACAAGCCTTCTTAGCTCGCTTCACTAAGCTCTCCTTCCAAGTCAGGGGCCTCCAAGACGCCATTCCAATCTTTGTCATCAAACAAGGCCTCCGATGCTCACAATTCTACGGCGAGCTCAACAGATGCCATGTTTCTACCTTGCAGGAGCTAATGGGTCGAGTAGAATGGTTCATCTAGGAGGAGAACGACCAGATTGCCAAAGATAAGATGAGAAAATTCCTAATAAGTAGGGCCGAACTGGAGCAATTTGAGAAAAAGAAGGAAAAGACACCAAAATCCTAAGGAGAAAAACAACAAGAAGCGCTCGGCGCCACGACCTCGAACACCTCCCAGAGGATGGTTCACCAGCTACACTCCCCTCAGCAAGTCACATGTCGGGGTATTGAGGAAATTTACCACTCAGAAATGCTCAGTTTCCCCCCACAAATGAAGAGGCGGAAGACTGGGAAACCGGTGGGTAAATCCAAGTATTGCCAATTCCACAAGACTACGGGCACGAGACTAACGACTGTATTCACTTGAAGGATAAGATCGAGGACCTTATCCGCAAAGGATAGATGGGCATGTACATCAAGGAGGAAAGCAGAACCAATAAGGAACACACAAGGGATACCGGTGACCAAGCACCTACCCGCGGGGTTATCAGTGTCATCGCAGGCGGATTGCAGAAGGGAACTACCTCGCAACCACAAAACAAGAAAAGGATAGAACGCTCCATACTCGCCCTCGACTTTGCCCCGAAGCATTGAAAGAGGGGCGAGGAATCTAAGGGAGACCCTATCACGTTCGACCTCATGAACCTTGAACGGCCAATCCACGACGACCCAATGGTGGTGACCCCAGTCATTGCCAACTATGAAGTCAAGTGCGTCCTAATAGACCAAGGGTCCTCAGTGGACATCCTTTATTTCGACACTTTTAAGAAGCTCGGGTTAGACGAGGCCAACATGAAGCCCTTTCTCGGCACGCTCATAGGGTTCTCCGAAGCTCAAGTTCCTGCAGAAGAAATCATATCAGCCCGCACAATTATGGGAACTTTTTAAAGGTAGCAAGCCTTGACGTGGATTTCACCATCGTCTCAGCAGCTTCGGCGTATAACGCCATCCTCAGGCGACTGTCCCTGAACAAACTCAAAGCTATAGTGTCCACCGCACAGCTCACTATGAAATTCCTGACACCACACGGGGTCAGAGAGATCATGGCGGACCAAAAACTAGCGCGAGCCGGCTAAGCGGCAAACTTAACCAAGACCATCAAGGTCGCTCACCCTGGTCCCAAAGAATCACGCGAGGAACCCTTCAAGGGCAAAGAGTTAGGAGCCAGTCCCCAAGAGTCCGCCTGCTCGGACCAAGCCTCCATCTAAACTCTTAACGAACTTTGCACACTTCTCGGTCAAGTTACACATGTCTCCGTTTATTTCAAAGTTAGGAATTATTACTTTCAGCTTTCTAAGGCTATTCGAATATAATCATTTTGTTTATCATTAATCGAAATTTTCCTTTTGAAAAAAAGACACGGCCTGTATCCGCAAAGTCAACTCGCAAAAGTCCCAAGGATGGGCATAGGGCCGATCGCCCGAAGAGAACACTTAAGAGCCACCAAGGCCAAGCTAAGATTCCCCCGAAGTACGGCTAAAAAGCCTCTCAGGTGCGAAAACACGAAACGAACGTTCACACAAAACATGCTAGCAAAAATATGCGACCGTCTTGATCACACGGTACCCATGCAGGAATCTTTTTACCCAGAAGTATGAAGACACCCAAATCAAAAAGACTATACTCATGCAAAACCTTTTGCCTAGAAGTAAAAAGAGAGACAGTTCAAAAAATTTAACATTAATTCTCATTAATGTAACAAAAGGGGAAGGCGTCCGCCTATTACAAGGAATAAAACCTAAAGCCCTACATAAACCTATTCTTGGCCACTCCCAAGATCTACATTTGCTTCAGCCTCCACAGGCTCGACGCTGCCAACATCTCCCAACGGCCCTCTCTAGACAACTTTGGCCAACTGCTGAGAAGTAGCTCCAATCTCTAGAGCATGCCCGTAAACGATGGACAGTACTCGATGATCCACCAGGCGATCAACCAATTAACGGAGATAGACGAAGTTCAAAGGAGGGTCAGTCTCTAGACGGCCTCTAAGCTCACCATCAAGAAGCTCCAGGGAAGGATGCAGGGAAGCCACCGACTCAGCTTGGAACCGCTCTCCATGAAGACGCTTGAGTTGCTCGACCGCCAGCAACATTCCATACATCCTCTGCGCCAGTAGCTCTCCCTGATGGTCAGCAGCGTCAACCACCTTGCTCTCTGCCTCTAGCCAGCCCGCAAGATTCTCACTAGTGCGAGCCTCGGTACTCTTCAAAGCCACACGAAGAGAGTGGATTTCATGCGGGAACTTCTACGCGTCCTCCCGACGAATGGCAAGCTCCTTGCGAGTCTTCTCCAACACCGATTGTAGAAGCTTAACCTTAGAAGGCTGAGCACTCTCAACTTTGAGGCGAGCCACCTCATGAGTCAAGGACCTTATCTCGCGAGCCTGGTCCTCACACTCTATCTCCTTCGCAGACAGTTGTCCGCCCACATCCTCCAAACTCTTCTGAGCAACCTCTAGAGGTAAACCTTTAGAGGCCAAGAATCCGAGAAGTTGGTCTCGGTGAAGACGGAAGTCATGCTGCACGAAATGGAAAACGTCAGAAACTCAAAAAACCTCAAGTTAAAAACGAATAAGGGAGAGAACACTTACCACTTGTTTTTCCCACACAGTCCCAGCCTGATGGAAGTTGGCCAACGCCTTGGCAACATTGCCAAATGCACGAATAGCAATGTTCAGGGGATAGGTGTCCATCCCCCTGGCGGCTCTCTCGCCCATGTCCACAAGAAAGCGCTTGCCTAAAGCCACCAGGTCAAAAGGAGGTTCCCCCTCCGGAAGCTAGATAGGCTCAAATGGGTCAATATCTGACCCGAAAGAAACATCTTCCATGGCGATCATTTGACTCACCACTACATTCCCTTCACCAGCGAGGGTCCTAGCTTCTTCAGCTGCTTCACCAGCTTCGGCCCCTCCAATTGGAGCCTCAGCCATCGTCTCATCTGCAGTGGCCCTCTCCCCCGCAGAAGGGTCACTCACAGGTTTCTCGACCGCTCGCTCAAGCCGAGCTTTCTTGCTCACAGGCTCATCAGCACCTCCAGTAGAACCCGAGTCACAGAGCAAGATAAAAAAACCACCTTCATAGGTGATTGACGAACAAGAATCGGAGGAGGAAAAGCGCCCTCCATCGAAGCCACCACCCTAGCATCCGCCATATCCGATTTCCACTGAGGAACATGAGACGAAGGCCTCGAGCCCGCGCCAGACGGCTTCTTGAAACCCCTTCTTTATTCTTTCGGTCCGCTGCAATTGCAACCTCCCTCTTATCTCTCCCCTTGGAACCTCCGCCCTCTCTTCTCCCATCTTTCCTCTTAATTTTCCCTTCGAGATCCTCTTGCCGACACACCTTGTCAAGAGAAGGCAGAGTATACCTTCGGACATCTTTTTCACTACCACCGGACATTCTGGCAGAAGCTCCGGCAATTCTTCCTCGAGCAAGGTAAAGGTCCTACCCAGATTTCTTCCCCATACTCTGGCTGCTATCCCGAGTACAGCTAAGAAGAGGAGGAGGAGGGGTAGATCCTCCAAATCAGTAAAATCGAAAGGAAAAAGATTGTTGTCATCACCAGCCATGATGAAGCTTTAGAGAGGAAGAAATGACAATTTCACAGAGGAGAAAGGTGCAAGAACCAGAGAGAAAGCTCAAAAGGAACAGAGAATAGAGAAGGATGAAATAGAGAAATCATTGAAGACGAAGAAGGTAAAACAACCAACTTCCAAATACAGGGTATTTATAAGAAGCACAAAGGCACAACGATTCGAAAATCTCCGCCCCATCGAATCCCGCAACAGATAAATCATTATATAGTGCACTCATCATAGGCTGCAACCGCCTGTCCCAACCGAGCACATGGAAAAAAGGAACAGCCCAGATCCATCAGCCAATAATCGGAGGAATAAAGACTGAAAAGCCCTAGAGAATCCAAGAGTCACCCGAAGAGACCAAAGGGCCATTGCAGAAAATCCATAACCAAGGCTAATGATGGCAACCCTCGGAAATGCACCTGCATTAAATGAAGAAAAATTGCTGCAAAGACACTCGAAGCTATGAAAACTAGTCAAGTAATGACACGTGGTGGTAACAACAGTAGAAAGCAGCTCCTCACAAAGTCCCCTCCGGACATAGCCTGCGGACGAGCCTGTTCAGGGAAAGACGTTCAAAACGACCAAAATACCCCTAGCTTTTGGGTTTCCTCCGCACACCCCCAAAGGGCACCTTCAAAAGTTCCTCTCTATACATTGATGACTTTTCCCCGGAAAGACGCGTACCTTCCTGCAGAGACGGCTTAAGAAAATTGCTGATGAAGACAAGCAGTCAACCACCCATATCAAGAGGCGTGGCATCCTTGACACCCCTACTATTTCAAAGGAAATCAAGAAGAGGCACGCGAAACCTCTTCAACCGAACGACCGACCAAGATGGCCAGACCAACTTGCGGACGGGCTTGTTTAGCCAAAGACAGCTAGTGAGAAACTTAAGTAGCTTGCTGAAAGAAACTTAAGTCCACGAGTACCCGGCACCCATAGACTTGGGGGACTTATGTAACTACGAAATATTCCCCCTTGCGACACGTGGAACTAGGCTTCTAGAAGGGCTGCAAGAGCTCACACCAGTGACACATGGCACCACACATTCACCTCCTACGTTGCCAGTACCCACGTTTCTCCTCTTATGTTCCCGCACCAGAGATGTGGGAAACCTTCGAGCATTGTGGGAGAACCCACGTCGAACAGGAACGTGGGTCGAACACGTCGTCCCCCACACTTGGTATAAAAAGGGCCTCACCCAGGGGACATGAAGACAGATAGACTCTGAATACACAGAAGCTAGATTTAGCCTTCCAAATACTATACACCTCCTCATTAATCTTAGAGCTTGGTTCACTGCAAGCTCCACCATCAACCGGCATATCTCCACCCCGGAGATCTCATCAGCAAAGCTTCTAGCAGCTTAGAGAGACCTTTGCTCTCTCCCAGGCTAAGGCAACCTCCCACCAGTGGCTCGCTCGCCTAGAGTACCTTACACACGTCCTAGCCGCACACGGTCATTTACAGGTAATCACCTCACCTCATGGCTCCCACGGACATTATCACGGTGAACTACGTGGACTTTGATCCCTTCACAAGAGTACATAGGCACCTAGGTTCGCACCTAAGGATAAGTCCTCCAAGGTTATGACCCCTTGCTGTCCTTATTTTTAACTTAGAATTGTCTAAACCAAAAATGACAGTTAGACATACTTTTGTCCTGTGTTTTAAAATATTATATTTTCTTCCCTAAATAAATAAAAAAAAATTGTTACACTTTTGCCCAAAACTTTCTTTTGTGACCAAAATTACTCCCTCTTTAATGCAACAAAATAACCCAATAGTCACCACTAACAGATTACACCATCAAAGCACCAATTCGAATTAATCCATCATTGAAATAATTCTAAAGTATATCATCTATAATAATGATTGATCCACCAACTTGTTGATTTTTGTTTAGATTGGATAAATTAGGTGCTGATCAACAGATCCTTTATAGATAGTTCAATTTGTAGTTGACATGAATGGCTACTCATGTGTATGAAAATTATTGTGAAATGTTCTTTTCTTTGGAAGTCGATTCAATACATGGTTGAATTATTGAGTTTTTTTATAAGACATGATTGATCATAAAAAGAGAGCAAAGCATCAAAATTAATAACTAAACAAACAAAATATATCATTCATTTGTAAGACTTCTAAGCAATTTCTCATAAAATGTTAAATACTTCAAAGAAAAAAATTGAAATATTAATTATAGAAACATTAAAACAAAATACTTTTGTTTTTAAAAATAGAACGTCTTGTAAAAAAACAAGACTCAAGTGTTTTATCATTCCTCTTTCACAACAAGCCATCCTTTCAACCAATCCTTTTGTTGGGATGACAAAATACCCACAGAAATTCTCCCAGACATAATATGTACCACCTCATTTAATGTTCTGGATCTCCATTTCATACACTTTGTACTGCATCCAAATTCGCACATTATTGGTCATTTATCAGATGATGTGATAGGTCCCATGTGTTAACAATTAAAACCTAATTCCAGACGTGTGCCGTTCCGCATGCATTTTCCCTTGCCTTTTCAATGGGAAAAAGACGAAATTGCCCTTGCCTTCTCTGTCTTCCAATTTCCCACTTTCTCTACAAGCCATCCTTTCACTCTCTAAACCCTTGCACAGACATGATGAAGAAGATGAAGATTGACAATGGCGTTCGGCCAAAGGAGGAGACAACCATAGAATCCCTTCCACCATAACTGGTATCTGAAATAGCTACAAAGGTTTCTATGGAATCCTTAGAGGACCACAAAAACCCTTAAACGTTGCTCACGCAACTTCAGTAAAATAAGTACAAAAGACGCTATATATATATGCATCTGTGTCTGGACAAAGTTCCCCTGATTTGTTGGCCTCCTCTAAATATGAATGCAGATTTTCTTTTGACAAAGTGCCAACAATGTGGAAACCCCTAGTATCACGACCCCAATTCGGGAGTACGAGATCGGCACGGGAATAGTGTTAGTGGTGACTATTGGGTTATTTTGTTGCATTAAAGAGGGAGTAAGCCTTGCCCAGTAAAACATAGATATAACTACCCTGCTATACAATCAATATATATAACATAATAGTGGCCACACCTCACAGGTGACCTAATTAACCTGCAATCCATGGTTCGCTGAATACTGCTTCAGCCCAGTATATAGATACATTTCAACACATATAATATATCCATATCATATTGACCGCACGTCTCAATACGTACGATCTATCCTATTCACATGCAGCAAACACACACACACATATATATATATATATATATCCATATCATATTGACCGTACGCCTCAATGCGTACGATCTATCTTATTCACATGCAGTAGTTCATGGAATCATACATATATATATCCTAACTTTCCCCAAAACCGGACCCTGTCTTTAAATACATCTGAAGCCGACATGTCTAGAGTAGGCACACATCGAAAGCTGTAAATATTTACACAACACTTACAACTTCAGAATATGTACAACAAAAAGAAATCGAAATAACAAAAAAAGTGTCCACCCACGCGAACGAGTGCGTAAAGGTTGGTCTGATGTCCAGACGTCGAAGCCTTCCCGATACCTATATCTGAAACATTTAAGTAGGGGGTGAGTCAAACGGACTTAGTGAAGAGCTTCCCATCCTCGGCGTAGCAGCGGGTACCACTATGACTGGGGAAAGGGAAATACCCACAGTGACATACGCATGAATATCCAGTTTATCTAATGTTATATTACGATCAGGCAATATTAATATAACATATGAACAAAGATAAACCTAAGAATCATGCTCTTCTATCATGCTTCTCGTAAAACAAAACAATCACTTTAAGCATGTTATCTGAAAGCTATAAATCTAGTCCAAGTGTTTCACACTGGACCACGACATATCCGATTTCAATCATTCAACTGGTCCATGCATTTCACAATGGCCAATGGCCTCAACGGGAAACTCTTTCAAACTGACCCTAGTGATAGACTAGGGCAATGGACTCCATGGGCAAACTGAACAACTAGCCCTAGAACAAGCTAGGATAATGGCCCCACGGGCGACTTTATCTGACCTGTTTATCCTCCTGAGCTATCAACTGGGATTCTGACTCCATCTACCCCTTACTATCATAAATCGACTTTTCCTAAGTAATATGAAACATCCCTAAGACTCACTAATCAATTATGAGGTCTTCTTAGTCCTTAATTAATACCCAAACCATAGATTAAATCACAACCTAACTCTAACATTTTTTCTAAGTTCGGTTACCATATAACGTCGACGTTTACAAACAAGTTCTTTATGATTTCTTTAATGAATTTCTAATTAATAGTTTAAACCAAACCTTGGACTTAATCAATAACTTACCCCCTTACTTGTACTATTCGGTGTATCTCATGTCATCACATGGATACCCTCCAGTACCTCTTTGCCTGTAATCAAACACACATATACAAGTACTTTAATATATTATAATTTAGGAACAACAATAGCATGTTAACCACTAAGTAATTCTTACAAATAGGCAAGTAGGCAAACTACATATTCACATCCACAATCAACCCTGTAGGGCAAGGATGGGAAACCCCTCACCTGGACGGCTTCCTTGTGTTTGTCCTGGAGTAACTCCCGCTCCAGAAGAATCATGGTTTCCTAACAAACGCATTCATGTTGTTAATGTCATGACCCTCGTTTAGAGGACCGTGACCGGCACAGACACCGGGAATATCCCTGTGCCTATAAGCCTTATCACCTAATTGATAAAATATCTATTATTGAAAATACATCCACATGCAATATAATACCATGGCTAAACCGAAATGGTGGCCTATCCTAGGCAAGGAAATCCACGACCAGTGCCGCTTCAGGATATAGATATTCCCTCTACTACCAAGCAGCTACCCTTCTGCTGGTATTCCGTTTACCTCTTACTACACCCTCTACTCTACATGTAGACTTACCGCTTACATAGCATACACCCTACGTAGGTGTTTATACTTTGTGCCATCAGTGTACCCAACCCTTCCGAGATTGTTACACTCACTACTGACGCGGTTTACCCTACTCGTGTCTTAACGAAACTAAATGCCATGACACTAGCACAACTATGTATTACACTTACCGTTTCTCCACAAAATGGTAAAGGATCTTACATTTATGACTCATGCTTCCCTTTCTTTTCCGGACTTCTACACTTACCCTTAGTGGTTTCCATAACCACTTTAGGTTACTCCCTGTCGACATCCTATGTCTGACTGACTTAGACTCTTCTCTGACTACTACTTATAGTCATTTCTGTTTATAATGGAAACTCACCAGTCTCCTTCTTACCATCATACCCATTACTCTGCCTCAGGCTCTGTTCGGTCTTCACATCCAAAGACCTCGCTTAACACGACTATCACTGTGGATCTATACCATCCTCAGGTTAGTCCACTTAGAGTTGCACATCCTATGCTAGCTCTACTCATTGGGTTTCCGTTGGCTTTTACCCCAACTTGGCCCACTCGGACTCCTCAACTCACTTAGATATTCATACTTGGAATACTTGATCCATTAACTCCAGCATGAACCTTTCCGGACATTCTCTACTCCCCTTGACCAAACGGGATCCACTTCCACGGTTTGACTCTTTCATTTCTTACGGTGGGGCATATATTCACGAACATATACCGCCTTTTCCAAGTGTGTTACCCGTTGGGTTCCAATCGCCCCCAACGATAGCACACCTATTTTATCATTTTGGCTCACAACCCCAGATGCTTACCCGACTTCGTTCCCGTATTCACTCTCTTCTTTTCCATTTTGTACCTACGTGGTACTCTTTCTTCGAGTATTTCTCAATACTCGTTACTCGCTAAATTCTCCTTCTCGATTAACCGTCCTCACGGTTAATTTTCCCTTTATGGCACCCACGAGGCCATTTATACTTTTGGTTTGTCCACTCAGTCTCCACCCATACACGGGCTTCAGACTAACAGATTTATGGTTAACCTGTGGAACTAGCTTACATAGCTATGTCCACTACAATCTGTGTACTATACTCCCTTGGGACTTTAGCACTCTCTAGTGCTTTTCGATGTCTACTTAACTTTAATCACTCCAAGCGAGTGATTTTCTCAACTACATCTACCATCCTTATACAGCTTACCTGTAAAAGGACTATTGTTTGGTAGGGTATTGGTCACATGAGTTAGTTTTCTTAGGCACCCTGCGGGTTTTAAAATTTAATTCAAGTTTATTTCTTAGAAAATGACACCTAAGGTTTTCGTAAATGGTTAGGGTTTAACCAATTGGAATGACACAAATTGAGAAAGAGTGTTCATGAAAATTTGCCTTCCAATGGTTATCCCTAGTATTTTCAAGAAAAGTTTGAGGGTCTTTCAGAATCTCTCATCCGGAAAGACCAAAAAGATTTTTTTTAACAAAAATTTCTCATGTGTTCAATATCCTATTCTTTATGCTCTTCCTTAAGCAACCCAAGAGAGTTTGGTTGGGCTTAATCCCTTCTTTTTCCCATTGTTTGCTGAAGGAACTAGCAGTTCATGGATCGAGCGCAGGGTTGGACTAGGCTCCTTCCCTGTGCCTTACAATTTACTTTGTTTCCTGCTCGGCATATGGCCACGCTCTACACGTTTACATATGCCTCTACTTCTTAACATCTATCTTTACGGCATATGGTTCGGCCACTTTGCCCTTCCATATACCGTATCCTGATTTTTCTAATCCGTAGACTTCTACTTCTATATTGTGGCATACACCACCTCTTTTCTGTTTACTTTCTAGGAAGGACAACTCACTTTCTTCAGCCATAGCTTACCGCACAGTCGTAACCCATTCACGTGGTCATCTTCCTGTCAGTCTCATGCCTCATGGCCCTGTTTATTCTTGTCTGTAAACTTTCCATTTCAATCGCCCCATGGGCTTACTTTCTTTTCTACACGCCAAGCGTGTCTTTTCTTTCACTTTACAAACCATTCCTAGTTCGAACTACCATTCACAGCATATTTCTATTCTACTTGCATTCCATATTATAATTAAACAATTTGTGCCTATACCATAGCACACAATGCGCTGCTAACAGAGCAGACGCATCGTCTCATTTAACACCTGCAAAACAATCACCCATTGTAGCGCATTCCTGCCTACAATTCAACCAAATGTGTCTGTGTCTAGGTAGCATCCTCCATGGATGTCTCCTTTCCCTATTATGGCGTCTTAAGGTTCCCGGGGTCACTGCCACCCCACCTTACGCCTTAGTGCTCATGGGCACTTGTGTACTGTACAGGTTATATGCTTTGCATAGAATTTCACATACAAATTCTATGCCTTGAGCGATGACTCAAAAGAATTTATGACTCAACATCCTGAGCAACCTCAGAAGTGCCCGTCGGAACCACCGTTACGTCCGGATTCGTAATGGCTAGCCCAACTGACACTCGAGACTACTAGTTAGCTTCACACCATTAAAGAATAACCAGGCTCTGATACCAAGTTTGTCACGACCCCCGTTTAGCGGACCGTGACCGGCACAGACACAGGGAATACCCCTATGCCTGTAAGCCTTATCACCTAATTGACAGAATATCTATTACTGAAAATACATTCATATGCATTATAATACAATGGCTACACCGAAGTGGTGGCCTATCCTAGGCAAGCAAATCCACGGCCAGTGCCGATTCGGGATATAGATATAAGAAAACACACATAATATATAACCTGTGTACTGGCTACACATCCAAAGATGCTGCCTATCCTATTCACATGCAACATATATATGTATATATATATATATATATATATTTTGAAAACAAGTTTTTCCTGAATCGCAGTAAAATAAATCATGATCTTTAAGGTATGTGAAGCTGACATTTCTAGATTTAGTAATACACTCAAATTGGCTACGTCTACCCTTTACTTTATGATACAATAATAAAGTAAATTAAATTACAATTACACTTTATTCACCCACATGAACAAGTTGTGGGTCTTGGAAAGTGTTGCTCAACCCTCATTCCACCGAGACTTCTTCCACCTGTAGTTAACATGTCTCTGTGTAGTTAAAATGAGGTGTGAGTCTTAACCACGCGACTCAGTGAGAACTCTCCCATCCTCGGCGTAATGCAGGTACCATAGCGCTAAGAATGGTAGTCATACACATCCACATGCAAAAACAATTGGTTACTATTAATTAGCATACATTCTTGGTGATCACGCAACAATAGATATTTCACCCAACCACTCACATGCATTTAACAAATATAAGCATGCAGCAGATTATTCCACATCATCAATCAACAAGTAAACATGTAACATATAGTGCCGACTTTTACTTACCGGTCTTCTCACGTTTAGCATGTTTGAATCAACCAAAACGTTGTGGTGACGTAATCCTGTACGTCACTACTACGCTGGACAATCAACAATCATATGCAAACACAGACAATTTGTATATACACACATATACTATATCATACATCTACTTAATCTCCCCCACTCTGGGGTATCTACTAGCCACTATGTGGCTTTTCTACTTCGAACACGTGCACTTGGGTTAATGGCCACCACGTGGCAAAGTATACTTAACCCATTCACTTGGGTACAAGTCACCTCGTGACAATTCTGTTAATCAAACAATACTTAACCCATTCACTTAGGTACTAGTCACCTCGTGACAATTCTGTTAATCAAACACAATCAACCTCTATCTATCAAACAACTGACGCATAGCCACCACGTGGCACGTCCTGACCCCTTGCTGCAGGGCAAAAGCTTGAGCCCACTCGTCCATTACCCAATCAGGCCACTGATACACCCTGGACCATCTCAACAGGATGATTTCTCTTCTGCAAGATCCAGCTCACGGTTCACCCGTAGGTTCCTCCCGTGTCTCCTTATCTTGGTCTCACATATTAATAGGATTCTTTGTATCTTTCCCGAAGGATCAACAATTCCTCTCCTTGTTAATATGTACAAGTATCCTCAACAAGATATAACTCATATACCCGTCCAGATGCACTCTCTGAGCCTCAAGCTATCGTCATAGCAATATAAAACCTTTCCGACCCTATTGCCAGGATAGGGCAATGACCATCGTCATGGTGATTATAAAACTGAGGTCTCAACTCTCAAGTGCCATCTGACATTGTTCTAGTCGATTTCTCACATATTAATCGGATTCTTTGTATCTTTCCCGAAGGATCAACAATTCTTCTCCTTATTAATATGGATGAGTATCCTTAACAGGTTATAACTCATATACCCGTCCAGATGCACTCTCTGAGCCTCAAGCTATCGTCATAGCAATATAAAACATTTCTGACCCTATCGCCAGGATTGGGCAATGACCATCGTCATGGTGATTATAAAACTGAGGTCTCAAGTGCTATCTGACGTTGTTCGATGTCTCACATCGCTAGCATAACCAAATCCGAAACCCACCAATAACTCCCTTTGCATGATTATAATTTAAGTCACCGTCGTGACGAGTTTTCAAAATAAAAGTTTAGTCCTTCCGTACCAGGACTCTTGCCACCGTCGTGGAAAAGATTTAATAAAATTTTCATCATGCCTCCGGAGCATATGAGTTGGATTTGTAGCACACCAATCATAGCAAACAATTACTCTCTACTCCTATGTCTTCCTATCTAAGCTACCTTCCACAACTGATTTTCTAGTTCCTTTATTCTTTTAACATTCTATACCTCTAGCTAACACATACCAGACAAGCAGAGAATGTACATACTCATGAATCCACACAAGCATACAACCCTAGGAGCAAAGATGGAAGAACCCTCACCTTGGCCAACCTTCCATGCAATCCTCTCCTGTAACTTTAGTCTCCTCGGAGTTCCTGTTGCACTCTATTGCGTATCGTTGTTCCTATAAGAACAACATTTACTTCATTAAAGTTATTACTTAACTTAACTCGTTATTTATCTTTCCATTACTCTCACATGTAGTTCATGGTTACCACAGAGTCAAGCTCTTGGTCTTATCGGACTTCTCTATGCCGACTTATGCGTATCCTTCCTCAGACACCTGACTTACTCGCATATAACACTATACTTGAGTTTTTAACATACTTGGATTTTAGTACTAGACCTCTATCTAACTTGTATTCGCATCTAAGGAAGCTTATCTAGCTTGGTTGGAAGGAATCCTAACTTTGGGAAGGTCTAAGCATTTTAATTCAACTTGTGTTCCTACTTGGGTTCTAAGAAATTTAGTTTCAAAACCTCAATATACCTCAAATTTATCCCACTTAAGATTTCCTAAAGGTTGTGAAAGGATAAGGTTCAAATTCACGAAGTTAGACTTAATTTGTTTCCGCAAGTTTCCATCCCTGAGAAACAAGGTACTTGGAGTGATTTAATTCTCAAAAACATGTTTAGGTGTGTTCTAGGGTGTTCAAGATTGTAGAGAGGAGATTTAAAACCCTCAACGTCACCCTTAAAGTGTATTTGGGCAACCCGAGCAGGGACCCAGTACGTTAACGTCAAGGTTCAACTTTAGTAACCTCGGGCCAACTCTTCACGAGTCTTGTTCAGCTAATATTCCAACCATATAATTTTAATAATATCAATCCAAGCCTATTTACTCAAATCCAAGCTCAATCCTAATTATCAACAATTTTCCCTAAATTAGAAATAATTATAATTTCAACCCCAAATCCTTCCAAATTCGAATTTGGGCAAATCCGAGAACAAAATATCGAGTTCTACCCCAACTAAGTGTTTAAGAACACTTTCTAGGTCTCAATCTACCCTCAAAACAACTCAATCGAAGGTCAATTGAAGGAATCCTTAAAAATGAAGAAATTGAGGGTTTCGAATGAAATTAGGGTTACCAACCTTGATTCGATTGGTGGGAGGTGTGAAAGATGTTGGAGTCGAGCTCCGGTGGTCGTGGCCGGCGTCAGACCGCTCTCCTCCGGCGAGTTTCCGACGAATTTCCGACGAAACCTCCTTCCCCTTCTTCCTCTTGTGCTCCCTCTCTCTCTCTTCCATTTTTTTCTTTCTCTTTCTTCTCTCTTCTTCCCACACGTCCCTCTCTCAAGTTCCTTTCCTTTATTTCTTTTTCTTTCTTTATCTAAACCACGACTCCCCCTCTTAATTAAATTAAAATAATATAATAAAAATAATTAAATAATCAAATAATTATAATATTTAAATAAATAAATAAATCAATATAATTAAAATAAATAAATAATAACAAATTTGTATTTTTAATTTAATCCCTTACCCTTCTTAATTCAGATTTCCAATTTCTTAGGTCCTCAATTAAATCCCAAAATTTATTTTCTACTTCTTTTCTTTCCCTTTTCAATTTTATTTTAAATTTCGAAAAATTTTCTCGGGTATTACAATCTAAACAAAAAAATTCCTTTCCTTTTATTTTAACTTTCATACTTTTTTCTATATTCTTTTTGAGAATTCCTAACCCTGGAATAAATCATTCTTAAATCCTTGAAATTTTTTAAATAAATCATTCTTTAATCCTCGAAATTTTCTGGGGTATTACAAGGAAACACCTGCATACACCAAGGTTCCAAATTCAAAAATATTATACTCTTTCCTCTAAATAGCTTATAAATATCTTCTCCTAAGACTTGTAACCTACTTAATTATTAGGAGAAGATATTCATAAAATATAATTACATGATCATTCATGATTCATCTATTTAGTAATTAATAATTAGTAGTTACTACTTACTAGTTCTAGTTAGCACTTACTAGTTACTACTTACAGACAGTACAAAATATTCATAAAATGTACAATCTATTTTCATTGCCCACAACCACAAAAATCAAGGCTTGTGAAGGCATCATTCATCACTTCATATACAGCTCCAAAAGTCAACTATATATTCCATTAGTCTTCAAAAAACTACTGCCAAATGCTAATACTTCAAAAAGATTAGGCCCCAATACCTAAAAGTAGCATACATGTTGACAACAAAGTGTATATAATATAATTAATAACAACAACAGCAACAAACAAAGCCTTTTCCCACTAGGTGGGGTCGGCTATATGGATCAAGCGACGCCAACATGTTCTGTCTTTGCACATTTCTATGGTTAAGTTATTTATGGCTAGGTCCCTCTTAATCGTTTCTCCTATTGTTTTCTTCGGTCTTCCCCTACCTCTAGTTATTAGGTTATCTTCCATTTGGTCAACTCTACGTACCGGAGCCTCTTCCGGTCGCCTTTGTACATGACCAAACCACCTAAGGCGTGTTTCGACTAATTTCTCGACAATAGGTGCTACCCCCACTTTCTCTCTAATATACTCATTCCTAATC
Organism: Senna tora; assembly: GCA_014851425.1. Lineage (NCBI taxonomy): Eukaryota > Viridiplantae > Streptophyta > Magnoliopsida > Fabales > Fabaceae > Senna > Senna tora. Next base: position 23,920,951 of record CM026265.1, on the reverse strand, counting down.
CTATTCATTCTAGTGTGACCACACATCCAGCACAACATTCTCATTTCTGCCACATTGAATTTGTGCTCATGCTAGCTTTTTATCACCCAGCATTCAGTACCATACAGTAAAGCTGGTCTTATTGCAGTGCGATAAAATTTCCCCTTAAGCTTAAGCGGTACTTTCTTATCACAAATAACACCTGATGCCTTCCTCCATTTCATCCATCTTGCTTGGATCCTATGGTTTACATATTCCTCTATTTCTCCATTATTTTGTATTATCGTTCCCAAATACTTAAAACTTGTGACTTCCCGCATGGGATGATCTCCAAGCTTCACCTCACTCCTAGAATCAGCGTCCCTACCACTAAATTTACATTTCATATACTCTGTTTTGCTTCGACTTATGCGAAATCCATATGTCTCCAAAGCTTGTCTCCATCTCTCTAATTTTTCATTTACTTGTTCTTTGGAATCTCCAACCAAGACTATATCGTCAGCAAAAAGCATACACCTTGGTACTGCCTCTTGTATATGTTTAGTGAGCACATCCAATACCAAATTGAAGAGGTAAGGGCTCAAAGTTGAACCTTGATGTAGTCCTATGGTTATAGGAAAATCCTTCATGACACTACCTTGTCTTGTCACACAAGTCGTGACTCCATCGTACATGTCTTTGATTGTTCGAATATAGGCCACTCATACTCCTTTCTTTTCCAGCGCCTTCCATAATACTTCTCTCAGTACTCTATCATAGGCCTTTTCCAAATCAATAAAAACCATATATAGATCCTTATGAGACCTCTGGTATCTCTCCATCAATCTTCTTAATAGATATATTGCCTCTATGGTTGACCTCCCTGGCATGAGCCCAAATTGATGCTCTGTAATTCGCGTCTCCACCCTCAGCCTCCGCTCGATAACCTTCTCCCATAGCTTCATAGTATGGCTCATGAGTTTGATCCCCCTATAATTTGCACAATTTTGTATATCCCCCTTGTTCTAATACATTGGGATCAAAGTGCTTTTCCTCCATTCATTCGGCATTTTCTTGGATCTCAATATCACATTAAAAAGCTTTGTTAACCAACTTACGCTTTTGCTTCCTAGGTTCTTCCACACCTCAATTGGTATATTATCCGGTCCTACTGCTTTGCTATTATCCATTCTCTTCAATGCTTGTGCCACCTCGTGCTCTTGTATTCTCCGATAGAAACTATAATTGAGATCCTCTTCGTTAGTACTTAGCCCATCAGTGTGACTAGCAGCCGTTTGTCCTTCATTAAAAAGTTTGTCAAAATAATCCTTCCATCGTTCTTGAATATCTTGGTCCTTTACCAAGATATTACCTTCTTCATCCTTAATACATTTCACTTGATCTATGTCTCTTGTCTTTCTCTCTTTACTCTTAGCAAGTTTGAATATTTTTCTCTCCCCATCTTTGGTTCCTAAAGATTGGTAAAACCCTTCGTAGGCTCTATTTCTTGTCTCTGACACTATCCTCTTAACATCTTTCTTAGCTACATTACAGTTCTCCCAGCTTACATTATCTCTACACGACTGCCATGTTTTATAACATTCTCTTTTAACCTTAATCTTATTTTGTACACTTTCATCCAACCACCAAGATTATTTCCCCTTCGGTCCAAAACCTCTAGATATACCTAGTGTTTTAGTTGCCACGTTCCTAATTCCTTGTGCCATTGTATTCCACATGTGGTTTGCATCTCCTTGTGTTTCCCAAGCCCTTTCTTCCAACATCTTTCTTTTGAAACTCTCTTGTTTTTCACCCTTCAAATGCCACCTACATGCCCATTTAGATCTCCTCCTAAGAAGATCTTTTCCCTAAACGATATTCCCTGTAATAAAGCTTCTAGGTCCTCCTAGAATTTAAGCTTATGTTGTTCCCCTAATCCTACTTGTGGTGCGTAGGCACTAATAACAGTAAAGGTCTCTCTATCCACTACAAGCTTTAGGGCCATTATCCTATCTCCAATTCTTTTTATTTCCACCACCTTGTCCTTCCATTCTTTATCTATAATTATACCTACCCGTTTTTTACTTTGGACTTGCCCGCGTACCAAAGCTTAAAACCTGAAGTGTCTAGTTCTCTTGCCTTATCTCCTACCCATTTAGTCTCTTGTAGGCACATTACATTTATCTTTCGCCTAATCGTGGTGTCTACTATCTCAATCGATTTTCCTGTAAGTGTGCCAATATTCCAAGTCCCGAAGCGTATCCTACCCTTATGGACTAGCTTCTTTACCCACATCCGTCCGTGAAAATGTGGGAACCCTTGCTTATTTTTCACTACATCCGGGCTTTGATGTAGTGGCCCTTGCTCATTTGACACTGTACTCGAGCCATACAGCGCGTTGCTTCCGAGCAACGGCCTAGCAATAGCATGTTTACGTCGTTGATCCATATTCATGAAGATTCGACAGAGTTTTTACGTTGGTTGTCGACTACCTAACACAACCCTCCTCCTTTATCCGGGCTTGGGACCGGCTATGCAAGCATAGGCGGAGTTATATAATATAATTAATAATCAATATAAATAAACTCAGTGGCCAAGCCAAAATAAACAGAAGAGAATCAATGTACCTATACCCAATCAAAATTAAAATACTATCCACATAAGCATAGACGCAATTTACAACATTTCAACATCATCTTCATCATCTTCTATGGTAATGTTTGATGCTGCTATACTAGGAGAATCCACTTCATTTGGAGTTGATGAAAAACTTACATTAGCATCTGCATTATTGATAATACCGATATTTACCCTTGTATCTTTTGGCATTTGACAAGCTTTTGTTGAGTTTAAAGAGTCATTATGCGTGATTTAATGTTATTCAAGGGCACCTAAGGACTTAAATAACAATCTTGCTAATTCCATGTTTTTATTGAATAAATTGCGATAATTCTCTAGTTTTATTAACTTGAGAGCCTCACAATTGTTTCTTGTTGATTTGTAGGTTAACTAGCTTGAGGAATAACAAGGATTCAAGTGCTAGAGGTCGAGAAAGAAGCTGGAAAGCGAAGCCGGTACAAGATTTGAAGCTTAGAGGCATTTTTGGGCCTGTTCTACTGTTCCAAGCTGGCAGCGGGTGGACCTCAGTTTAAAGGGAAAATGCGTGTAGTAATCCACCCGCTGCCAGCGGGTACACCAGATCTGCACAATTTTCTCGCGACTTTAAGAGCTAAAACAGATTGTGGGCCCACTTTCTCAGCATTTTACCACAAGGGGAGCATCCTAGGTCGTATTAGAAGGAATATTCTAATGTTTTGGAGGCCTTTCACCTAATTGGGAGAAAAGACACACATTCTAACACCTTCATCATACAAGCTTCTCATCCTCTCAAGTCTCTCTCACATTCCAGCCATACTCACCATTTTCTCTTCATCTCCTCCACTCTCCACACCCATTCACACCAATATCCAGCAACTTCCATCATCATCCATGGCTAAGCAAGGGTTGGAGGAGCTTGGTGAAGCATTTCTCCTATCCATGAGTGGCTAAATCTCTTGTGCTTTGCAGGAGGATGATTAGGGCTTGAGCTATTCCATCCAATAGGGAGTTTTTCTTGTTTTCCTTCTACTTCTCTTTATAGATTCATTTTTATCTTGTTGATATTGATGGGTTTGTATTGATTGTGGTTCCATGGTTGTGGAATTTAACTTGGTTGTAGTAGGATATTAGGAATTTATATAGATTTGTGATTTGTATTTTGATTTTCCCATTGTGGGTTTTGATTACATTGGATTTGGTTGAATCTTATTGTAATTTTTGATTCACTGTGGAAGCCACTCTAATGGCAATGGTAATTGTTGAGTTGAATTCTAGTCAATGTTAAATTCCCCATTTGCTTCATTGATGGTACTTGATTAGGCATGTTAATTGTCCGGTTGGTTAATTGCATTCTCTAATTAATTTACCTAGGTTTAGTGGTCACTAAACTACTTTAGGAATGGCCTTTCATTGATTAACTCCACACTTTTTTATAACAAGGATAGCCCAAAGCATTCTCCAACAAAGCATATTCATCTCATTTCATTCACCTCAATTTACTTTAGCTTTTAAAATATTGAAAATCCCAAAAAGTGTTAGTTCTAGTTTCATTTAGTTGCATTTAATTCCATTTAGTTTCATTGCACACCAAGTGTCTGTTAAATTGCCTCAAAGACATCCCTTTTTGTGTTAATTGTGCATATTTTCCATAGAGTCCATAGGCTCCGAGAGAGAGAATCGACCTAGGTTGTGTGACTAGCTACAATTTCTAGTATTAATTTGATTGGTGCCGGCCTTGCGACAAGGCCGCATTCATCAATTTGGCGCCGTTGCCGGGGAGCCATTTTGGTGCTTTGTGCAATTGTGCTAGATTCTCACGAATCGGGTTGTTTTCGCGTGATTTCTTTGGGAATCAAATAGTTAGATTGTGTTTTGTGTTTTAAGTTGTGTCTTTTCATTTTAGTATTTGTTTCTAGGCTTATTGTGATTTTTAGTAAGTGTTTTTGCTGGTTTTTGTTAAATTTTCATAACTGTCCTATTTTCTTTTAGCAAGGAATTGCTTAGTTTAATTGCATTTAATTGTGTTTTTGTTTGTGTTAATTGTTTCTAGGTAGTTTATAGTTGTTTTAGCATTTTATTTTAGGCTTGAATAGTCGTTTTGAAGCATTTTAAGTTGGGATTTTTGCTGGTTTTTCGAATCTGCCCTGTTTTTATGCTGTAATAGTGCAGAATCGTTTCTGTCTCTGACTTACCCGCTGGCAGCGAGTGAACCTACCCTCTGGAAGCGGGTGAAGCAATGAACTGCACAAAATTTTCATTCTGTGTTGCTTTGTTACTGGTTTTCTGGTCTGTTTTATTTGTTTTACTATTTTTCTGTGTGTTTTCTTTCTTTTGTTGGTTTGTTTAGTGTATGCCAAGAAGTTCTAGAGGAGACCTAATTCCATTGGATTTAGAAATTGAAAGAACTCTTAGGAATATAAGAAAACTCAAAAAGAAAGCAATTAAGGCCAACCAAGAAAGAGAAAGGGAACTAGAAATAGAAGAAATGGCCGAAGAAGATAACGGGGACAATAGGATGGAAAATAGGGAAAGGAATGAAGAAGGTAATAATGGGGTGGATCAACCTAAAAAGTCTATTAAACAATTGAATCAATTTGATGATAATTTTGAATCTTTGGTTGGTGCTACTCCTACTTTTACTACTGATTTTGAAATTAAAGGTTCTCTTGTGCACTCACTTCCAAAATTTCATGGTCTTCCAGGTGAGAACCCGTATACACATCTAAGCTCTCTCTACATACATTGCATGACGATGAAGCCCGTGGGGGCTAAACTTGAAGAAGTCATGTGGAAGGTTTTCCATCTCACTCTAGAAGGGAAGGCAAAGGTTTGGTATATGAGTTTTCCAAGGTACACCCCAGATGCTTACAAAACATGGGATAATTTGAAGAAGCACTTTATTGAAAAATATTATCCTTCAAACAAAGTCGCCGCAGCAAGAAAAGAAATTGCATCTTCCAAGCAAGAAGAGGGTGAAACATTCTATGGATATTGGACACGTGTTCAGGATATGGTAGCAAAATGTCCAAACCATCAAATGCCACTGGAGCACCTGGTCCAAGCTTTTGTTTATGGGTTAACTAATGAAGATGCAAAAATGCTCAATGCAGTAAAAGAGGGACACTCGAGCAGTAAAAGAGATATTTCCAGCAGATCGAGATCCATTGTTGGTGAAAGTGGTACATGAACTGTCTGCACTAACCAAGAGGGTGGATGGACTGAGCATCCAATCTCCATAGTCACCCACTCAACAGCTAGCTATGGTATGCGCTAGTTGTACATTCTGCGATTCCCCTATGCACATATCAGCATATTGCCCTGGTCAATATGAAGATGTGAATGCAATGTATCAAGCACAACCTGGGCAATACCAACAAAGGGACCCTTACTCCAATATATACAATCCAGGTTGGAGAGATCACCCTAACTTCAGATTTGAGAATAGCGGTAATCAGAATACTCATGGGTTTAGCAGTGGGCAAAGTCAAGGGAACTATCCTTCTAGAGGAGGAAATTCTTATGGTGGTCAATACTCAAATTTTCAAGCGACTTTTCCTAGCCAACCACCAAAACAGAACACCACCAATGCCATGGTTCCCATTAGTCAAGGTGCACCCTCTTCAAGCAATGATGAGATTAAACAGCTTCTAGTGAAAGGGTTCTCAGATATTGGTGCAAAATTTGACCAAGAGCGTAGTATCACTGATTATAAAATCAAGGCCGTCACCTCACACGTTGACTCATGCTTCACCAATATCATGAACAAGTTTGAACAAATGGAAGTAAAGCATGACAACCTGAACTCATTTGTCACTCAGTTGTCTAACAAGAAGAGTGATGAACAAGCTAGATCAAGTGGAGCGACGCCTTCTAACACAGTGATCAATCCTAAGTCATTGAATGCCATAAGCCTTAGAAGCAGCAGAAAGGTCAGATTTGAAGACAAGGAAGATGATGAAGAAATTGTCTGTGAAAGTCTTCCTTTGTCACCACTCAAGCTCTCTAAGAGTTCCAAAGAAAATAGGCTGCGGGAAAAAGTTGAGGAAAAGAAGAAGGAGCAACAAGAGGAACCAAATGAAAAAGAGGAACAAAAGGAGAAGGAAGAAGAAATTAACAAAGCCATCTCCACCCAAAAAGGTAAGGAGGTAAGTATAAGTGATCTTCCCTTCCCTAATTCATATTTTCTAAGTAAGAAGGTCAAGGAAGTTAAAAATGATGAAGAGGCACTGAATTTATTTACCAAGTTAGAAGTTAGTATTCCTTTGTTAGAGTTGGTAAGAAAAGTACCTAAATATGCAAAAGTTTTGAAAGAGCTTTGTACAAACAAGAGAAGATTTAGACCAAATGAGAGAGTTCAAGTGAGCTCTAATGTTTCTGCTCTTTTCAAACCCCAAATCCTGGTCAAGTGTCAAGACCCGGGGTCTTTCACAATCCTTTGTACTATTGGTAAGGTTACTATAGGGGGTGCATTACTTGATCTAGGGGCTACTATTAATGTCATGCCTAAATCTGTTTATCAGGCCCTAGGTGTTAAAACACTTCAACCCACTACAGTAATCTTAAAATTAGCTGATAGGCCCATTAGGCGACCTGATGGGACTATAGAGGACCTTTTGGTCCGAGTGAAAGACTTGCTCATTCCAGCTGATTTTTATGTTCTTGATATGGTTGCGGGAATGCCTCAGGATTCCACTCTCATTTTAGGTCGCCCCTTCTTGAGGACTGCTAACATTGTGATTAGCATGAAAGAAGGAACGATCTCTATGGAAGTGGGAGATCATAAAGTTAACTTTAATATGTATGAGGCCATGAAGCATCCATATGAGGACTATTCTTTACTTGGGGTTAGTGCAATAGATGTAATCATGGAAGATGAACATGTAGGTTATAAGTTTGATGATGATAATTCTGAATCTACTGTTGATGCATTTTCTGATGGTTATTTTTCATTCACTGAACTTTTGCATGCTGATGATGACACTCTTGCTTCATTCTCTTCTTTATATTCTTTTCCATCTACTTGCTCTTGTGGATGTGATCCCTCATGTCTTAACTGCATGTCAGTTGATTGTACACGTGGTACCCCACAATCTGATACATTTTTTGTGACTAGTTATTCTTTAGATTCTCTTTCTTCTTTGAGCAGTTATGATGGCCCCTTGGGGAAGTTGTTCATTGAGTTTTCAGGTGAGTCAAGCAATGAAACAGGGAAGGTGATCCAAAACAAAGTTCAACACATTCTGCCATGTGAAGACCCCCTTGCTGCTTCTCCACCTTCTCACCTATTCCAAGGGCAACATAGTAAAACAAAGGAAATCGCGGTTGAAGTTGAGTCAACTGAAGAAGGGAACAAACTACCAAAGTTTGAATGCATGGAAGTTGAGGCAAGTGGTAAAAATGAAATTTTAAAGGGAAGTACTCTTGCCACTTTAGATGCTCAAAAATTAATTCCTTCTGTAATTCAACCTCCCACTCTAGAGCTCAAAGAGCTCCCTTCAAATCTAAAGTATGTTTTCTTAGAGTCAAATAACCAATTACCAGTGATCATTGCTAATGGGTTATCTGACGAGAATGAAGGGAAGCTCTTAAACCTTTTGAGAAAACATAAAAGAGCAATAGGGTGGCCTTTAGCAGATATACCAGGGATCAGTCCTACAATTTGTACACATAGAATTCTACTAGAGGAGGGATCGCAGCCCAAGCGGCAACCCCAAAGGAGGTTGAATCCTTTGATTTTAGATGTGGTCAAGAAAGAGGTCACTAAGCTTTTGAGTGCGGGTATTATATACCCAATTTCTGATAGTACATGGGTTAGCCCTGTGCATGTTGTACCAAAGAAGAGTGGGATCACAATAGTGAAAAATGAGAAGGATGAGTTGATTCCCACTAGAGTCCAGAATTCGTGGCGCATGTGTATTGACTATAAAAAATTAAATGACGCCACTAGAAAGGACCATTTCCCTTTACCCTTTATTGACCAGATGCTTGAGAGGCTTGTTGGCAAGTCTTATTACTGTTTCCTTGATTGTTTCTCTGATTATTTTCAGGTACCCATTGCTCCGGAGGACCAAGAAAAGACCACTTTTACTTGCCCCTTTGGTACAATTGCATATAGGAGGATGCCTTTCGGTTTGTGTAATGCTCCTGGTACATTTCAGAGTTGTATGATGTCTATTTTTTCTTATTTTCTTGAACAATGCATGGATGTATTTATGGATGATTTTACAGTTTATGGAGAATCATTTGATGCATGTTTAGATAGCTTAGATAAAATTCTTGTTAGATGTTCTGAAAAAGGTCTTGTGCTAAATTATGAAAATTGCCATTTTATGGTTGATCAAGGAATTATTTTAGGACATTTCATTTCTGGAAAAGGGATTGAGGTGGATAAAGCAAAAATAGAAGTAATCTCCTCCCTCCCATACCCCACATGTGTTAAAGAGATTAGATCATTTTTGGGTCATGCAGGGTTCTATAGGAGGTTCATTAAGGATTTTAGCAAAATTGCATATCCATTATCTCAATTACTTCAAAAAGATGCAGAGTTTGATTTTAATGAAGCATGTAGGTCTGCTTTTGATGAACTGAAATCTAGACTTGTCTCTCCCCCAATACTTTCTACTCCTAATTGGCAATTACATTTTGAGATTTCATGTGATGCTTTTAATTTTGCTGTTGGAGCCATGTTAGGGCAAAAGGAGAACAGAGTTTCTAGAGTGATTGCATATGCCTCCAAGACACTAGACCCGGCACAAATTAATTATACCACCACTGAAAAGGAATTGTTTGTTGTTGTCTTTGCTTTGGAGAAATTTAAACCTTACTTGCTTAATTCCAAGGTTGTAGTTTTTTCTGACCATGCTGCAGTGAAGTATCTTTTCTCCAAACCTCATTCCAAGCCCAGGCTACTCAGATGGGCCCTTCTCTTGCAAGAATTTGACATAGAGATTAAGGATAGACCAGGAGCTGAAAACCATGTAGCTGACCATTTGAGTCGCTTACCTGAGGACACAAAGGGAGTGGACTCTTCTAACTCAACCTTTGATGCTTTTCCAGATTCTTTGTTGTGTACCATAGCTTGTCATGAGCCTTGGTATGCTCATATAGTGAATTTTCTCATTAGTGGAGTGACACCCCATTCTATGTCTACTTTTCAGGTACAAAAGCTAAAAGGAGATGCCAAACATTATGCTTGGGATGCACCTCATCTTTGGAGACTATGTGTTGATCAAGTCATTCGAAGGTGCATACCAGAGGAAGAATAAGAGAGCATCTTAACTGCCTGTCATACCTTGGCTTGTGGGGGGCATTTTGGTGGAAAGAAAACCTCTAGGAAAGTCTTAGACTGTGGGTTTTATTGGCCAACTTTAGTTAAGGATTCTGTCAATTTTTGTAAAACTTGTGATAAGTGTCAACGTTTTGGGGGTTTGGGATGGAAACAAGAAATGCCACAACAACCTATGCTATTTTTTGAAATTTTTTATGTTTGGGGCATAGATTTTATGGGACCTTTTCCCCCATCAAATGGGTTTACTTATATTTTATTCGCAGTAGACTATGTTTCTAAGTGGATAGAGGCCGTACCCACTCGGAAGGATGATGCTCAAACCGTAGCTAAATTTGTTAAGTCTAATATCTTGTGTAGGTTTGGGATCCCTAGAGCCATCATTAGTGATCAGGGCACCCACTTTTGCAATAGGCTTTTCAATAGCCTATTAGCCAAGCATGGTGTCCGACATAAAGTTTCCACACCTTACCACCGACAAACCAATGGTCAGGCAAAGGTGTCTAACAGAGAAGTTAAGAAGATTCTTGAAAGGGTTGTGCAACCATCCCGAAAGGATTGGAGTTCCCGACTTGAAGAAGCTCTTTGGGCATATCGTACAGCCTACAAAACTCCAATAGACATGTCCCCTTATCGCCTAGTCTTCGGTAAAGCTTGTCATTTGCCGGTTGAATTAGAGCATAAGGCATATTGGGTGGTGCGGAAATGCAACTTAGATATGGAAGCTGCGGGAGAAGAAAGAAAACTCCAATTGCAAGAGCTTGATGAAATGAGGGCTGAAGCATATGAAAATGCCAGGTTGTACAAGGAGAAGACAAAGAAAATTCATGACAAAGGCATTCTTAGAAAATGCTTTAGTGTTGGGGATAAAGTTTTAAAATTCAAAGCAAGATTCAAGTTCAAGCAAGGAATGATGAAAACACGTTGGGATGGACCATTCACAGTGACCAAGGTCTTTCCTTATGGAGCGGTGGAGATAATGGAAGATTCAACCGGCGCTGTGCACTTGGTGAATGGTCACTTGCTGAAATTGTTCAAGGAAAACTTCAAGCCCCCATGAGGGGCCAGGTCATCTCTTTCCTTTTCTCATCTTGCATTTAATTTGTCGCTCTTATGGATTGCTTGAGATGAGTGTGGGGGAAGAGACCTCCCAGTAGACAGTAGATTGTGGATTTTTTTTCTTTGTGGTTTAACTGTGTATTTTGTCTTGTGTTTGTTTATGGTTTTGTCTTTATTTGCTTAGACATAGCTCTTCTTGCATAGATATGATCCTCCTTTGTATTGTTTGCTACTTGTGTCTCCGATACTTGAGCTTCTTAGTCCTCCTCTGAGCATTGAGGACAATGCTTGCTTCATGTGTGGGGGAGGAGAACTTATTTGAGTAGATTGGTAGTTCAATTAATGAATCATCCTCTGATTAGGTTGTGGTTGCTTTGTGAGCAAATTTTTAGGTGCTCTTCTGATTGGAATTTTTCAAGTTTCTATTCTTGTATTGTGAAAGTAAATGCACAGGTTTTTAGTCCCTTTTTATGGATATTATCAATCGAGTAGATGCCATTTTGCTTTTGTTTTAGACTTTGGGAATTTTCTAATCATTAATTTCATAAGTACTTTTTGATATCTACTCAAATGTTTTCAAAAAAAAATTCTTTGGGAACCACACTTAACTTTTGCACCTGTTTGAGCTTTTTTAGAAAATGTTTCAAGTTGTGTGTCAGGAGCCAGCAGAATGCACAATCATTTCAAGAATAATAAACAATTTTTCAAGAGATTTGTGCTCTCTAATTCTCAACTTAAGCAAGTCACTTATGTGAGTAATTAATTAGGCATGCATTGATCAATGTGAGAGTAACCTAGCCTTATTGGAAGATTTTGAGCCAAACCCTACTATTTTTCTTGCATATACTTGAGTGTTGTCCGCTTACTTATTCACTTTCTAGAACTTGATTGAAATCTTGGTGAAGCTTGACATGCGTTAGTTAAATAAAAATGATTGAGGCGTTCGTTTCAGTCTCCTATATCCCATACACAAACCACTTCTTTTGCTATCCATAGTCACCCCCTTTGAGCTTAATTCTTGCTTTTCTAGACATTTTGCACTATGACTTTTAATTAAATGTTTGACTTTAGGTTTCTTAGTTTCTAACCACTCATCTTTCTGGGTTGAAATTGTCTAATTGATCCAATCAAGCAAAAAGCTTGAAAAGAAAGAAAGAAATAAATAAATAAATAAGTAAATTATATATATTTAAAAAAAGAAAGAAGAAAAAAATGAGAATAGAAAAGAAAAAAAATGATGATGAATAAAAGAGTTGCAACCGAAAGCAATTCGGATCTTAGGCAAATTTCTTGGTGGTTAGAAGATAATTGTTTGGTTAGACTCTTTTGGAACCCAAGTAATCATTTAATTGGGAGTCAATTCAAAATGTTTAGTCTTGCATAATTTCCTTCTTTGTAAACACTTTTCACCATGACCATGCATCCATCATTACAAGCCATTAAGACCTCATGATTTGTTGAGCTAACACATTCTTAGTGCAGATCTAGATCTCTCTCAAGCTTATGGAAAAGTGCTAAGTAAGTAAGATTAGAGAGAAAATATCCAACATTAGTGAGTAGAGCGAAACACTTGAGTCATCGGTCATTTGCATGTTCTAGTTGATTGCTATGCATGGTTGTTTTGCTTTTGTTGCATGAACCAAGAACATGGTTTCTTGCTTAGTTGTTTTGCATCTTGATTTGGTTGGTCATTCTGTTGCTTCCTACATATCCCTTGATTGCATTTTTTGACTGATTGCTTTGCTTAGGAGTGCACAGGTCTAAGTGTGGGGGAGTTGATAATACCGATATTTACCCTTGTATCTTTTGGCATTTGACAAGCTTTTGTCGAGTTTAAAGAGTCATTATGCATGATTTAATGTTATTCAAGGGCACTTAAGGACTTAAATAACAATCTTGCTAATTCCATGTTTTTATTGAATAAATTGCAATAATTCTCTAGTTTTATTAACTTGAGAGCCTCACAATTGTTTCTAGTTGATTTGTAGGTCAACTAGCTTGAGGAATAGCAAGGATTCAAGTGCTAGAGGTCGAGAAAGAAGCTGGAAAGCGAAGCCGATACAAGATTTGAAGCTTAGAGGCATTTTTGGGCCTGTTCTACTGTTCCACCCGCTGGCAGCGGGTAGCCTTGCAAGCTGGCAACGGGTGGACCTCAGTTTAAAGGGAAACGTGCATTTCGAGTAATCCACCCGCTGCCAGCGGGTACACCAGATCTGCACAATTTTCTCGCGACTTTAAGAGCTGAAACGGATTGTGGGCCCACTTTCTCAGCATTTTACCACAAGGGGAGCATCCTAGGTCGTATTAGAAGGAATATTCTAATGTTTTGGAGGCCTTTAACCTAATTGGGAGAAAAGACACACATTTTAACACCTTCCTCATACAAGCTTCTCATCCTCTCAAGTCTCTCTCACATTCCAGCCACACTCACCATTTTCTCTTCATCTCCTCCACTCTCCACACCCATTCACACCAATATCCAGCAACTTCCATCATCATCCATGGCTAAGCAAGGGTTGGAGGAGCTTGGTGAAGCATTTCTCCTATCTATGAGTGGCTAAATCTCTTGTGCTTTGGAGGAGGATGATTAGGGCTTGAGCTATGGCATCCAATAGGGAGTTTTTCTTGTTTTCCTTCTACTTCTCTTTATAGATTCATTTTTATCTTGTTGATATTGATGAGTTTGTATTGATTGTGGTTCCATAGTTGTGGAACTTAACTAGGTTGTAGTTGGATATTAGGAATTTATATAGACTTGTGATTTGTATTTTGATTCTCCCATTGTAGGTTTTGATTACATTGGATTTGGTTGAATCTTATTGTAATGTTTGATTCACTGTGGAAGCCACTCTAATGACAATGGTAATTGTTGAGTTGAATTCTAGTCTATGTTAAATTCCCCATTTGCTTCATTGATGGTATTTGATTAGGCTTGTTAATTGTCCGGTTGGTTAATTGCATTCTCTAATTAATATACCTAGGTTTAGTGGTCACTAAACTACTTTAGGAATGGCCTTTCATTGATTAACTCCACACTTTTTTATAGCAAGGATAGCCCAAAGCATTCTCCAACAAAGCATATTCATCTCATTTCATTCACCTCAATTTACTTTAGCTTTTAAAATATTGAAAATCCCAAAAAATGTTAGTTCTAGTTTCATTTAGTTGCATTTAATTCCATTTAGTTTCATTGCACACCAAGTGTTTGTTAAATTACCTCAAAGACATCCCTTTTTGTGTTAATTGTGCATATTTGTCCATAGAGTCCATAGGCTCCGCGAGAGAGAATCGACCTAGGTTGTGCCACTAGCTGCACTTTCTAGTATTAATTTGATTGGTGCCGGCCTCGCGACAAGGCCGCGTTCATCAATTATATTCTCCTAGCAAAAAAAAATTGAATACTTTATTAAAGTAAATAAAACATGAAAAAAAACTATATATATATACACACACATATTACCTTCAACATTAAAACCGATTAACCAATTGCGGGTGCAAAGTAAAGCCTGCACCTTTTCAGGAAGAAGGCAACTATGGTACTTGTTTAGAACCCGTGAACCGATATTGAATGCTGATTCTGAAGCCACAGTCGTGATTGGAATGCTCAAGATATCAAATGCCATGAGAGATAAATCTGGAAATCTACCTCTATTATCCTTCCAATACCGCAAGACATCCAAATCTTTATGAAATTTAAACTCAAGCTTTGCTTCTTCCAAGTATAGCTCCAACTGAGATTTCCCCAACTGACTCACAATTTCGCTATCAAAGTCCATTAGGGCCTTTCCAATATTAAATCACAAATGAACAAAAAAAAACAAAGTTAGTTTTAAACTTGCATTGAAAAAATAGTCAAATAAATAAAATATCACAAACTTACCGTAAAAGTAGAAAACCCCATTCCTGTTTCACTATTTGTTGGAATATTTGGTGGTTGAATTTGACATTGACTTGAACTTGAACTTGAAGATGAAGAGGAATTGCTGGCATAAGCATTAAAAAGCTCAAATAATTTCTTCCTCACCACATCTAACTTTGATTGACAAGTAGTAGGATCAACTCTATTAAAACAACGTTCCAACAATGGAAACTTCAACCGTGGGTCAAGAATTGCTCCGAGTGCAAGAACAACACTGTATTCACTCCAATACTTATCAAATTTTTCCTACATTCTCACAGCCATATCCTTTATAGTTTGATCTTCATTATTTGCATTGTCAATCAAAAGGCATTCAATATTCCAAACTTCTGTAAAATATATGTTTGAATTTGGGTAAATTGAACCGGAGATCATATTGGTAATATCATAAAATGGTCTCAAAAACTGGCACATCTTTTCTCCTCTCTCCCATTCATAACTAGATGGACAATACCTATAATGTTGATCCTCCATTTGAAAGCTAGCAAATGCACGTCTATACTTTAATGCACTTTCAAGCATTATGAAGGTAGAATTTCATCTAGTTTGTACATCCAAGCGCAAGAAAACACCACGTTCAATACCAACATTTTTTACGCATGCTTCAAATTTTCTCATTCTTCCCTCCGAACCCTTGACATATTAACACTTTCCCTAATCTTATACAATGCATCATGAGCCACTTTTAATCCTTCTTGAACAATTAAGTTGAGAATGTGGGCAGAACAACGCACATGAAAAAATTCTCCATTGCATAACAAATGATTTTGAATGCAAAGTTGTTCTTTCAACATTTCAACCATATTATTGTTACTAGATGCATTGTCAAGTGTGATTGAAAATATTTTTCTCTCTATCCCCCATTCCTTTAAAATGTCAATTACTTTTTTGGACAATTCATATCCTGAGTGTGGTGGAGGCATATCACAAAAGGCAAGGATTTTGTTACATAAAGTAAAATTTGAATCAACATAATGGACAGTCAAACAAATATATCCTTTAGTGGTGCAAGCTGTCCATACATCTGATGTAAGACAAATTCTACTAGGAATCTTACCTAGCTCTTGCTTTAAACTTTCTTTTTTTGACTTATAAACTTTCCAAACTTCAGCAACAGTTGTGTTCCTAGTGATAAATTTAACATCTGGATTGCAATACTTGAATATCTCTCTAACGCCTTCATATTCAACAACAGAAAAAGGAAGATCATACCTAATAATAGCCATAGCAGTTAAGGAACGAAGGACCTTTTGGGAGATTTTTCTAGACCTAAGTTTTCCAGCATGATCAATAAGCATATTTCCAACATTATGATAACTATTCAACTTAGAACATTTGAGAATATGGCATGTTAAGCTTGAAGTACCATGACTACTTCCACCAGCTATATATACTTCATCACACCCTTTACATTTAGCCCTAGGTTTCCCGTCTTCACCCACACCCAAACTAACAAAATAATTCCACACATCAGAAGTAGCTGACCTCTTCTTAGGCAAATTAGAAACTATAGGAGCATTTTGAACAGTACTTGCACTTTCAGTACCTTGTCTTAGAGGAACTGAACTGCCCATATCCATGTAAACTACAAAATACACCATTGAAAACAATCAAAACATGTCACCAGTAGCACCATAAGCATATATAACAAAAATTAATAAAGATAGTAGCACAATAAGCATATATAACAAAAATAAATTAAGATAGTAGCACAATAAGCATATATAACAAAAATAAATTAAGATACTGGTACTGTATCAAAGATATATCATATTAATTTTTCTAACGAAAGACATAAAAATAGAGAATCCAAAAGAGTGGTTGAGTGATACACATAATGGGATTCAGACTATTTCTACTTCTATATTAATTTTTCTAACTTATTGGTTGGACCAAAATATATAAGATAATAAAGAAATCTATAAATTTCTAGAAATTACCTCCTGAACCAGAGAGCCTATTTGCCTTTATTCTTGTTTTTTTTTCTAGTAATAATGTACATTAAAGTGGGGAATCATCTTTATTCTTTTTTTTAATTTTGGGAAAAGTTTTCTTTACCCCCCTAAACTATGCCTAAATAACACTTTACCTACCCAAACTTTTATTTGTAACACTTTACCCCATTCAACTATTAAAAAAATGTGAAAAAGTTATATGAAAGTTAATTTTAACGGTTATTGCTATCCACATCCACCTCCCAAAAACTCCTAATTTCTCTTCACCTCATAAAATACCCGCTTCCAATTCCAAAAAGGCTTCAAATTTAGGATCTGACTAAATTCACATACATAATCCCATGATTACAGCATAACGTTATACTTGATGATTCATCCAAATCCACACCTTCAATTTTAAGCCCACCATTCAACTTTATGCAATCTTAACAATGCTTGAAAATTTCCCATACACCTTTTAAAAATGAAATATATTTCAATGAATAAAAACAGGTTTTGATTGTGAATGCAGGGACCATGTCTCAATAAATAAAAACAATATTCTTGTTTTACACTTAACACCTATGAAAAAATTGATATTCTTAATTCTCATTGTGTTTGCAAGGGTGGATTGCAACTTTTTAGCTCTCATTATTCTTGCTTTGCACAAGCTATATAATAAATTATACTAAAAAAAGAGTGATCTAACTATGAGAGGTTTCAATGACAAAAAAATGGTTGCAATTTAATATACTTTCTCCATATGTTTTCAACGTAAGTGGCTAAATGTGAGTGAGCTAAACAAGGAAATAAGCCAATAACATAATGCACAAGCACAAATGACAAAACCACGCGCCCCAGGAGAAAAGAAAATCAAAGCAACACACTTTATTTGAAACAAGCTACTTGCTTGAGTGCTTGATGAGGGATAAAGTCAGAAAACTTAAAAGGGATTTTTTTTTCTTTTAGAAAACAAAACTTTTGGAGACCCAGAAAACTTTTCAAGAGTGAAGCATCATACACACACTAGCACCACCATAAATATGTATGATTATGAGGGAGGGATTGGAAAAGCAGTAAAACACCACCAAATCGTACCTCAAGAATCACAAATCATGATGCCAGTGAAAGAACCGAAGATCCGTTTGCATAGTGTGAAGGAGATCGAAGAAATGGAAGGAGATCTGTGGGAGGAAGACGATCGACTTGAGAGTGAAGACAAGAACTAGAAGAAATTGATGAAGTTGGTGGGCGGTGGCGTGAGCGTAGGTGTTGGTGGCGTGAGTGAAGAAACTGTGACAGTGCAAAGTGATGAGTGAAATGAGTGTTAGGTTAGGTTTAGGGCAAGTGGAGTGGGCAACCCAATTTCAGATAAAAAAATGTAAGTAATTAATTTTTTAAAAAATTAAGCGGGCTGGCCCGTGACCGCCCGTGCACAACCCGTTTAGGCCCGTTTTTTAACGGTCCTATTTTGGCCGGCCCAAGCCTGCCCATTTAACGGGCGGACCGGGCCAGCCCGTGGGCCACAACCCGTTTTGACACTGCTGACAGTATCATATAAGGCTCGGTGAGCCACAATATCGCATATTCACTTGAGAATGAAAATATAAACATATAAACAGTTTGCACGTCCACTGTTTACTCACTAATCATATACGTGTAACATAAATACATTCAGATAGATATATTTCATATATCAACTTGCACAAAATAGAGCAAACCACATTTCCACGTAGTAATCCACCTTGTGGGGTAGGGATGGGAGAACCCCTCACCTCGTCGGCCCTCCTGATCAGTCCTCGGAGTGTCTGATGCTTCAATCACTCTGTGGTGCCCTATACACATTATATTTAAGAAATTTAGAACGTGTAACTAAGCATCTACCATGCACGTGTCATGCTAATGCTTATGCACCCTCTAGCTATTTTCCAAGAACTAATTATTTAGTTCGTTTCGTTGTCTTATTTGCTCTTTTTGAAAGTTCAGAATGCCCCATATTCGACTTTCACACTTTCGAGCCACTTAGAACCTCTAATTGCTTAGGTTAGAGATTTCCACTGTCTAAATTTCCCTTCATGTGTTCATATGGGTATTTAACTAATAAAAGAATTAAATTCACGGTTCAAAAGAGGCTCTAGCTTACTCATCCCACCGTCTCCCTTATTCGCCAAGTAAAAGCTTAATTACTACCTCTTTAATTATATATAAAAATATAATTGGGTATAATTAGAGCCTTGGAACCAATTTAGCGGGTCTTAAGTGTCCCCCACGGACTAGACCAAGGTGTCCAACCCACCGCACAGCTCCTTACTGTACGGTGGCTTAGTATTTCGCCTTTTTTCATCGGATTGGGTTCCGGTTGAAACGGTAAATACACGTGCTTTATCCCCTTGTATGTTTCCAGCAATTAGAACACCTATACTACTCCAATCCAAGCCTATACATGCATCCAACTAGCAATAATTCAATTTACAGGAATTTTCCAACTAAATTTTCCTAATTTTCATACCCGGTCAAATCCTACGGTTTAACTTCGATTTTGAACCTTACTAAGCTTTCAATAACACCCACTAAGCTCAAATTTAACCCGGGAATGTCCCGATTTGAAGTATTTGAAGAATTCCTAAAATACCCAAAATTGAAGAAATTGGAGTTTTGGGAGTTTGGGGCTTTCTTACATGATTTCAATCGGATAGAAGGTTGGATGGAGGTGAAGGAGAGGTCCGGTGGCTGTCTCCGATGACGGAGCCGTGTCTCCGGTGAAAATCCGGCCAAACCCTCCGTCAAACTCTTGCCTCCTCTCTCTTTTCGATTTGCTGCATTGTGTGAGTGCTTCTGCGTTCTGTTTGCATTCTTTTTTTTGTTTTTATGTTTTGTTATGTGTGTTAATGAATTGGATGGGGAGTCACGGTCCCCCCCCCCCCATTATTTTAATAATTATTATTCCTTTTTTGTGTGTGTGTGTGTAAATGGGAAGGTGTCACGGTTGGCCCACCCATATATTTTATTATTATTATATTTATTTTTTGTTTTGTGTTTGTAACTCACGGTTTCAACCCCTCCCCTCCAATAAAAATAATAAAAATATAAGTTGCACTATTAATTGTTGTTAAACCCCATTTCTTTCCCATCCTTTTTATTTTCCTTTCTTTAAGTCATAATAAATTTCCATTCTTTAGAAAATAGGTAAAATTTTTATTTTCTATTTCTTATCTCTTCTTCATTTTATTTCAACTTTCTAATTTAATTTATTTTTCTTTCCCAAAGAAAAATAAATTAATAATAATGATAATAATAATAAAATTAATATCTTGGATATTACATACTACTTCTAGAAGACATTTACTGGCAACTTCCATGGCAATAATTTTAGATGACGGAATGTGAATAATGAAATGGAGTGGGAGTGGACGAAGTCAATTTTGCCCTCCCTTTAAATATTATTTATTTTTAACTGAAGGATCTAATTGTCATTTGAGCTTACTAACATTTCAATTTCTTGTTCATTCTCTCTCTATTCCTCTTGAGTACCTCAGAAGCTATATATGTTGTATATTTTATTAATTGTTTTCTTAATCATTATAATTTTCAGGTCAAAAAAAATAATCATTATAATTTTTGCTTCTACTTGATACCACCGGATAAATACTACTTAAATGAGTATTCAAAATTCAATACATAGAGAAAATTAGGGAATTATTAATTTATATTACTTGATTATAAGAAATTATGCTGAGTCATCAGTGTGGTGAAATAATTAAGAATTAAACTACTGTTAATGGGGTTTTCCATAAAGGGTAATTATGGCCCAAAAAAATTATTTCATTGTTTCAATTATATTGTAACTTATTATTTTAATGGCATAATTAAGAAGTAAACTACCGAATAAAAAATTTATTTCAATTACCTTGTAACTTGTTATTTTAAACAAATAGTTATATCAATGTCACATGCTTTTAAAAAAATCAGTTTAAATATTTCATTTATGAATGATCAGATTTTAAAAAATCAGTTTCCCAATTATTGAATATTGTGTAAGAGGAAACATATTTTTTTTCATTATCATGCTCCATGTTATAAAAAAATAAGGAGGGAACATATTAAAAGGGAGTAATTTCTAGATCTTATAAGGAGAAGCATATTGGTTTTTTAAGGCTTTAAATTAGGGACAATTATTAAAAAAATATTGGTTCTTCAGTTTACTTTTTTTCTATATAGTTTAGATAAGAATGAAGTCCTAAATGTTTATTGTAATGAAAATAAAAATAAGGAGCATACAGAGAAAGATTAATTTGACTAATTTACAAAAATGTTCTCATCACAATTGACATTATACAAACCAAAATAAGATACTAATGGAGTAATGGTCAACTATCTAACACATGCAGCAGACATTCAAAATTCCAAACCCATATAATCCAAAATATTACATATAATTGGAATCAAAATACACTGGTTGATCTCATGGTGCCATAATAATAAAACATCTTCTTAACCTCCAATTTACACCGAATACAATTTTGGTATGTTGGACATAGGCACTTTGGTAATGAACCAACTTTGTAGTGTAGATGTCATCACAAATCTCATAGGGGCGATTCCTTTTTTGGAAAAAGATTAAAAAATATTCTCGTAGTGGACATACCTAAGACCAGCAGGTGCAGAATCATATCGTATATATTATGACCATTGAGACGGATTCGTACCAAACCGTCCTTTGCACCACAACACAATTGTCTGCTTATCTTCATCATCCCAACGTAGAACCAATACACCAACCTTGCCATCCAAGTCCACAATGACCAACTCATCTTATGGTTAATGTAGAGGTAATTCGAATTATCCAATGAACCCGTCGAAAATCAAATGAATCAATAAAACTATCATCCTTGCTTCTAGAAATCCACCAATTTTTGGAACATATAAACTTGTTGTGGTTGCTCTAGTTTCTGAAATCGATATCAATTTCTTTAGTAGGATCCCATAAGGCAGTCCAACCACGGAAAATAGACATGATGTTTTCTTTGTGGCCCATTGTACTACAACTCGTCAACATAATGATAAAGTATTCACGATTCCTTTTGTGAACGCCAAAACTGCACTTGTGAACAACTATTACAACAATATTAGAAGGTTGAGATGTGACCCACAAATTGAAGAAAAAAAATCATAAATAAGCACAAGAAAATATAGCGTGTGGAAAAAATAAACAAGTCCTGAAAAATTATAAAATATATGAGGTTACAGATATATAAGCATACCAACTTGAGATTGCATTCTTGGGGGACGAATCGCCATCCTATGGTAAATGGGGGGTTAGAGCTGTCAAAACGGGTTCAACCCACCGGGTTGGCCCGTTTAACCCACAAATTTGGTGGGTTGGGTTGCAAAATCTCAACTCGTTTAATAAACGAATTGGAGAAACCCGTCCTACCTAACCCGCGAGTTAGGTAGGTTAGCTCATATATTAAATATATTAAAAAAATTTATTTAATATATTTCATACTTTCATTGTTTTGAATTTAACTATTTGTGTGTTTCATGATCAATGATGAATTTTTTCTTTCATTTTATTATATTAAATTTCACAGTTCATGAAAAAAATGTACAAAAAAAGTATAGATTTTTTTTATTTTATTTTTGAAAAAGTGGGTTAGGTGGGTTAGCCCGACCCATCACCTTAGTGGGTCGGGATGGGATTTTCAGCTCGTTTAACTCTTCCAACCCGAGTGGACCAACCCATGACAAGCCCAACCCATGCACGGGTTGGCCCGCTTTGACACCACAAGGTGGGATTGAACATTTGGTAATAGTGAAGTTCTCTTCCACACACTTGATGCCTACAGAAAATACCCTCCTCAATGCCAATAACATCACTGTTGTCACGACCCCATTTCGGGAGTCCGTGACCGGCACGGGAGACAGGATTTCCCATGTCCCGTAAGCCTCTAACCCCTGATTAACATTTATACATGTTCATATCTACCCTTTTCTAATACAATCAATACATAATATTTATGTGGCCATCCATATCTGGTGACCTAAGTAACATGTAATCCACGGTTCGCTCAGCACCGCTTCAGTCTATATATATACAAATATTCAACCACACATACATATAGTTTACATATTGATCACACGCTTCAATGCGTGCAATCTATCATAGTCACATGCAGAAGTCATATATCCATACATAAATATATTCGACCACACATACATATAGTTTACATATTGATCACACGCCTCAATGCGTGCGATCTATCCTAGTCACATGCGGAAGTCGTATATCCATACATACATATATTCAGCCAAATTCCCAAAAACCATGACCTATCTTTAACCTGTATGAAGCCGACAATGCTAGAGTACGAGTATGACATATATATACACAGCAGTTGAATATGTACAAAAGCTACGCCCAAAAAAGGAATTATATATATACATCAAGACATAACACATAACCAAAATATACTACCCACGCGGACAAAGCGTGCGGTCTTCAGATTTGTCCGCCTCCTTGAGAAGAAGTGGACGCGTTCCCGATACCTGAACCACTTGTATCTGAAACATTTAAACAGTGGGTGAGTCAAACGGACTCAGTGAGGAGCTTCCCCATCCCTGGCGTATCAGCGGGTACCACTACAGCTGGGGGAAGGGAGCAAATCACAACCACATGTGCATGAAACGGATTACATTGTAATATTTAAGGTGATTGTCACGACCCCCACCCGAGGATACGTCACCGGCACAGACTAAGGGTAAGACCCCCGAGCCTGTAAGCCTCTTTGTTCATCGAAATAATTTAAAATTTTCTTTTATTTAAAGTTCTCTCTAACTAGTACATTAGTTTTGGTCAACTAAAATAAACATCACCGTTAAATTTAATCATATAGAAACATAGCCTTTAGTATTCTATATTTAAAAATTTTTATTTACAATAATCTACAATTACAGTTGAGCCTTATTTAGGCTTACTACAATCAAAGACTACACCCACCTGAACAAGGTGTAGAATCTCCAATCGTCACCTTCACGGGGCCATCATGGATGCTTGATCTATACTTGTCTCTAAAAATGTAAACCATGAGGGGTGAGTCAAACGACTCAGTGAGGGACAAACCTATCCTAGACGTGGTAGAAGGGTACCACCACGAAGGGGAGGGGAATGTCAATCACAAGCAATCATATTATCATTATCATATAAACAACATGTCATACTTTCTCAATTCACCAAGACTGTTCACCACACACATTTTTCACATTCATACCATTCACATGGGACACATTCAATCATTCAAGGCAACAACCAATACAAGTAATGTCCATATACCAATTTCAAAGAAATCACAGGCCTAAGTTCATTCAAGAAGCAAATCCAAAGGAAATCAAGTCTTTAGGGTGATGTTGGTCACATAGGGTTAAGTTCCCTTGGGCACTATGCGGTGGAAGAAGGTTTTTGGAAAAGATTTAGTTTTAAGGAAATTTGTTTCGCAAAACCGGTGCCCAAAGTGTTACCAAGCAATACTAGAGCATGACCCCCCAATTTGGTTTTCAAAACGGATAAGAAATACATTGTGTAAAGAAGAGGGTTCGCATGGTTTAAAAGAAAATGACTATGTGACGAACATTACCTTTTTACGCAAATTCTTTCCCACTAGCAAACAAGGGGTGAGGTTCAACTAGGTTCCTTCCCTCCTCCCTTGCTTACCTATGGGTTCTTAGCAAATGGGTTGGTTAAGTGGTTCAACCAAGTTCCTTCCCACCACCTTCCCAATCTTATAATTCTAATGGCGCTGAATGGTTCAACCTTGTTCCTTCCCATGGACCACCTCATGCCACATTCACACATGGTGTATGGTTCAACCTTGTTCCTTCCCATACACCACCTTAAATCATAGCTCATGATTGGTCACATGGTTCCGCCTTTGCTCCTTCCCATGTTCTCAACCATGCAACATTCACACAAGGTGTATGGTTCACCCATGGTCCTTCCCATACACCCAAGAAAACAACATTCACACTTAATCAAAATCCTTAGATTCGTGAAAAAATCATGCTAATGAGTCTAACGAACATTATAACTCAATACAATCCCCAATTCACAGAGAAGCAAATAACTTATTCTTCTCATTCACAACAATAATCATGACCTATACACGCAGATAACCAATTCAATCGTAACTCGTAAAATAAAACCCATACACAAGGTCAAGTTTCATCAACAATCATCAATGAGTACAAGCATACAATTAGAAGTCCAAAATTTTCATGTCTATATCAATCATTACAACTATCCATGAATTCCGCATACACAAAAAGAAATACACACATTGGATCACACAATCACATCAAGCAATCAACCCTTTAGGGGCTAAGATGAGAAGGTCCCTCACCTTTACAACTTCCTTGGTTATGCCTTTAAGAACTCTTTTCTCCAAGGTGTTCTTTGGTCCCTAAAATGTGGAATCACACCAATCAATTTACAATCCATAAACTTCCTAGATTCTTTAATTCCATTTCCTAAGCTAACCAAATTCTCATAGGTGAAAATTTAACAAACATAATCATGAGCGTAAATTCAAGTGTTCCTTTTCATTCTACTAAAAATAAGTTATAGTCATGGCGTCTTAGTACCTATGAAAACTTCAGATTTCCCACATCAACTTGAAGTGAATAAAAATATGAAACATCCCCCATTTGTATCATTCTCGATAGACTATAAGAGTGTGCATACTAAATGTTTTTACTCCAAAACAGTATCCAAATAGCATGTAATGGATTGTATTATTTTAATAAATGGAAATTTCAAATTTGTATTTGAAAGTGAGATACACTCACACTAAAACATACGAGAATATTCAACCAAGAAAACAAACAAAACCCACATAATCCCAAATAAGTTCTCAAGATCGAAACATAGCTTGAACTCAATCAACAATAAATTCTGAAAGTGCAAATTTAATGTCCTTCTGCTAAAGCTTAAGTATAAATATCTAAGCATCTCAGGATTGCAAGAGGAACACTATTTCAAATTCTAAATCATTATCCTTACATAGTCAACAGAGAGTAGCTTGAGAAATCATTATGCGAATTCAATTGTTACTAATTTCCTTATTCTACTCCAAAATTCCCAAATCCTAACCAATAACCCAAAATAGTTAACAATTCAAAAACTAAGTCTAAGTTCAATTAATCATCGGAGTCACATATGCATATGGTACCATATCAGAGGCTCACGAAATAGAGTAACGAAGCCGAAAACCCCACTAGCTACCATGAATCAGTGAAATTGTAACAGAGAATAAGAAAGGATGACTAGGTTTAAGGGCTCACCTTTCTCGGCTTAAATCAAAAAGAAAATAGTGGATAGGAATGAGAAACAGAGGGTAGCGTGGAAATCCCCTTCTTTCGCTTATAGACTTTTGACCGGCGGCAATGGTGCGCGGTCACCGGCAATGAAAGATGGCGGTCTCAGCAAAATATTCATCTCTCACTTGAACTCATTCTCCCTCTCGTCTCTTTCTCTCTCTAGGCTTCCTTTGCACTCTTTTCCTTTCCTCCCTCTCTTTCTTTCCTTTTCCCTCTCTTATCGCACGCTAGGGTAGAAGAATGGGAGAAGGGTTTTGGGTGGGTTGTATTTATTATTATTATTATTATTTGAGACTTAATGAGTAAGAATGGTGGATGTGTGTGGCTAAGATTCCTTCTTAGTGGCCACATGTATATGAGAAGTAAGGTGTGGTTTCACCACTAAACCACCACATTTCAAGGCTTATTGTGAGACTCACACGTAACTAAGAGGGATAGAAGAATTATTATATTAGTATTTTGACTATTTTCTTATTTCCATTATTTTATTAGTAAAAATGGAATATAATAGTCTTATTTTATCAAATAGGACTGTCTATTTATTCAACACTTTATTTGTTGGATAAATTTAGAAATTCTCTTCTTAACTTGATTCCACTGAATGGGTCTCATAAAAATATTTTGTTTCACTTGCCCCATTTAATTTATTTATTTGGACTTACTTAAGAATTATTATTTAGGAGTTTTCCTTATCTTCATCCTTTGAAATTTTATTTTATATTTTTTCTTCTTATTTTAAGTTATAAGTTATATTCCCCACTTTTTATCTGTATTTAATTTTGTTAAATAAAGGAATTTATCAATTATATCTTTCTCTTTAATTATTTATTTCAAAATTCCTAACTTTCCTATTTGAATTAGAATTTTTTTATACTTAAGTTTTTTTTATTCTATTCATAAAATCTCATCTCTCATCTAAAAGTAATCTAATTAATTTCTTTTTCTTAAGTATCTTGAGAGCAAAATGTTACCGTGATCATCCAATCAACACATCATATTCACAACGATAATCCTAATTCATGCTCCTATCATACATTTCACTCCGTACGTATATCACTCACAAACATAACATTTATTTCCAAAAGAAACATATTATACAAGCTTATATACCTGTATTTGTATGCATTCAATATTTTCTGTCTTCCGCTTTCTGCTAAGAGAAATACTGGCCCGAAGGCAATCTCATGTTTGAACCTAGTTGATCACACTAGGGACATTCTGACTCCAAGTCACACTTAGAGCAATAGCCGACGACTTTTCCGACCTCAGTTAAATCAAGGTAATGACCACTATGTGGCATGCTCACTGACAATATAATCCCGTCTGTCCGATTTAGTATGACCGACTTGATCTACCCGAACTATCCTAGACGAGCACGACCTAAATGTTTAATCTTAGATAATACCCTATAACAACTACTTGATTATTAACCTTGTTTCTTAGTTAGGCATAGTTTCTCCCTTTCAGATTATGCAACACTCTCATTCACACATGACAACCTAAGTCTAGTTTCCTTAACATGTCATACGGACAAGATCTTTTCAGTAATTATCACTTTAGTTGGTTACTAATATTACTGAACCCTCACATATAAAATTCCAACTCAATCCTACCCACGGTAATATATAAGGTTCGGTGAACCATATTAACACATATGCACTTGAGGCTAAACAGATAAACACATATACAGTTTGCATGTTCACTACTTACTTGGTAACCATTCACGCGTAACTAAGAATAGAGCAAACCACTTATTCAAGTAGTCATCCAACCCTATGGGGCAGGGATGGGAGAGCCCCTCACCTCGTTGGCCCTCCTGCTTAGTCCTCGGAGTACCTGAAGCTCCAACTACCCTGTGGTGCTCTATACACATGTGTTTAAGCAATTAGCAACGTGTAACTAAGAAACTATCATGCACATGTCATGCTAATGCTCATGTACCCTCTAGACATTTTTAAGAACTAGATACTTGGTTCGTTATGTCGTCTTATTTGCCCTTTTTGAAAGTCTATAAGGTCTTTGTACTTGACTTTCACATATTCGAATCATTTAGAACCTCTGAAAGCTTTGGACTAGAGATACTAACTTAACTAGATTCCACTTCATGTGTTCGTAAGAACTTTTAACTAATAAAGGAATAACTTTATGGCTTAAAAGAGTCATTAGCTTACTCGTTCAACAATTTCCCTTATTTGCCAAGTAAGAATTCAACCACTACCTCTTTAATTATGAAAAACTTAATCGGGCGCGTCTAGAACTTCAAAAGGGTGTATAAGAAGAGCTTTAAAACCAATTTAGTTGGTCTTAGGTGTCCACCACGGCCTAGGCCGAGGTGTCCAGCCTGTGGCTTGGTATAGTTTCTCTTTTTCACCGGATTTGGCTCCGGTTGTGACGGTAATTACTTGGGCTTTATTCCCTTGTATATTTCCAACAATTATAATACCTATACTACTCCAATCCAAGTTTATTCATGCATCAAACCAGCAAATTTGAAATTTAGAGGAATTTCTAACCCATTTCCCATAATTTCCAAAGCCGGCCAATTTCTACGATTTGGCCATGTTTCTCAACCTCCCTAAGCATTCAAGAACACTTACTGAGCTCGAATTTATCCCCGGAATATCCCAAATGGAGGTGAATGAAGATTTCCTAAAAAATCCCTAAATTGGAAGAAATTGGAGTTTTGAGAGTTTGGGCCTTTTTACCTTGTTTCAATCGGATGGAACGCTTGATAGGTGTCGTAGAAGAGCCCCGGAAACCTTCTCCAGCGTCGGAGCAGCTTCTCTGGGGAGAATTCGGCCGTCCCCTCCGTTTCCTTCCTCCCTCTCCCTCTCGTGCTCTCTCTCGGGTCCGTCTCTCTCTCTCGCCTCTAATTTCTTTTTTTTTTGCTGGATGGAGAGTCATGGTTTAGCCCCCAAATTAAAATAATAGGCTGAAAAATTTAGTTGTAGTTTAATCCTTGATTTTCCCCCACTTCTTTAATCTCCTTTTCATTTAGGTCCTCTTTAAAAAATATAATTTCCTATTCTTCTCTTCTTCATTTTATTCCAACCTTTAATCTAATTTATTTTTCTTTCAAAAAGAAAAATAAAATAATAATAATAATAATAATAATTAAAAAGAAATCTCGGATATTACAACTTTCATGTTTACAGATGTCATCGGGCATATGGAAGAATGGTTCAATATTGGGGAATGTATGTCTCTTGTGTTCAACAACAGCAAAGTCACACAATAGATCACACCCATAAACGATATTATAGAGCAGAACATTATACTTATGGTTGCACGAAGCCATTTCAAAATGCTCAGACACAAACAAATCATTGCAACAGCTTCTATGCTAGTTTTTACATAATGAACGCAGAAGACATACATTTTTCACTTCGACCCTAGAGAATATATTAGACATCACGTGACTTGGTAAACACACACCGTTTTCAAAAAGAGCTTCCATTTCTGATGAAGAGGGATATTGTGCGTGGCGAAGAAGAAAAGTGGAGATGTAAATGTACCAAATTGAAAAATGAACCCTAATTAATGGACTGTGGATAAGCTTTCTTCATCTAGTATGATACGTAATGTGGCGGACGACTGAAGGTCCAGAGTATAATTATGTAGATAAAGGTCATATATGTCCACAAGTTACAAGGAGAGAGATTTGGAAATAAAACCATTTCAAAATTTAAATAAATCCAAAAAAAATAAACGAAGAGGTGTAGACACATTACCCATTTTGGCTTAAGAGGATTTCTAGTAATTAACAGGATAATAAAATTTTAAAAATATACTTTGTATTACAATCTTAAATAATTTTTCTAATTAAATACATTCAAATGATTTGGACCCTTTAATTTCAGATCTCCAAGCACTCATTTTCTAATGCTATCAAACTTAAAGTTAATTAAATATTCACATAAAACACTAATTGCCTTAAACAAAGGAATTTATTTGTTTTCTTCTAACCTTTCCATACAATTTTCCACCACAAAAAACACATACAAATATAACATCTCCAATATCATGATAAAGAAAAAAATCTATTATTAATATACTTATAAAATAGTTGCACATTATGCAATTTGGTACTGCCTCATATGACTTTTGATGAAATATATATATATATATATATATATATATATATATATATATATATATATATATTCTTTGAACCTCATATATGTGTTAGTTATGTATATGTATTGAATTATTTTAGTATAATATAGTTAATTTAGACTATTGAATTGTGGTAAGTGGTAACAACTCTATATATGATTATGAATTATATGAGTAATATTTTAATTTTTAAATTAAAATTATTGAAAGGTTTTATTTATTTTGGAAATGTATGATGTATATGTTATGTTAGGTTTCAATTGAGATTCAATTTCTTAAGTAATCTTGAGATGTACGGTTTGCCCCTCCAATTGCAGATGATGTATTGACAATTACAATTTTATTGTCACATCCAAATGATTTAGATGGAGGTTGCAAATTTGTGTGACT
Source organism: Senna tora (assembly GCA_014851425.1). NCBI lineage: Eukaryota > Viridiplantae > Streptophyta > Magnoliopsida > Fabales > Fabaceae > Senna > Senna tora. The sequence continues at coordinate 23,890,323 of CM026265.1, read as the reverse complement.
ATCCATGAAGTCAACATTGGTGAAAGGCTTATTACATTCTAGAGAAGAAGTATTTTATTATTAATCTCATTTTTTTTATATATGTCATTATTCTAAAACAAAAAAAAAAGTAAATAATGCAGGGATTTGAAAAGGTTGTAACATATTAATTACATCCAAATTTTAGTAATCGACCAAAGAAAATGCCAATTTCAATAAATAAATGATCAAAGATAAAATTTAAATTGAACTTTTATAAGAAAACTTATTTATTTGAGATTTTCAGAATTCACATATATAGATGATTTGAAGATGATTCATTTATTTTCATTAATTAAATAAATTAGAAATAATGAATTGAATCAAATAAAAACTTGATTGACATCTTCTTTTTATGAGTCCCAATATATAATATTGGTATTTGGAAATTTGAAATCATTAATAGACATCTTGAATAAAAAAACGTTAAATAATTATTAAATAAAATAAGTATGGTAGGTGGAACACTCTAAACTAAGAATAAAACGACGTATTAAAAAACAAATATTAAACGACGTAATGTTAAATTGATTAATCAAAATAGTTCATTCAAAGTCAAATTTTCTAGTTAATTAAATTATATCAATAAAAGCTTTTTTGCATATTCCAAGCAATAATTACTTTCAATTAGTTATTTGATTTTAACCTATAGATAGTTAGAATGTCAACTTTGATATATTAGGTAATGAGATATAGAATCTATCAATTGTAGGACCTAATTCTTATGAACACATAATCAAATTTTGGAATCTTGTGTACTACTCATAATCAATATCCAATCCCAAAATTGTTTGTTTAATTTTATCAATTATGTAATTAACTAACAGTCCTATTCTCAATTATGTACTATTAATGATTTATTATTCTTATATTTGGTCATTTAAGAGGATTTAAAGTAAATAATACGATACTACAATTTTTAAAAAATACTTTATGTAACTACAGAATATTTCTCCTAGGGACACGTGGCATTGGGCTTCTAGAAACCCCACAGTGGCTAACACCGAGGACACGTGGCACCACTCATTAATCGCCTGCGTGGCTGGTACCACATTTATCCTTCTAGGCTCTCGTCCAAGGGACGTGAGAAACCTCCAAATATCGTGGGACGACCCATGCCGAGCAGGAACGTGGGTTGACCATGTCTTCCTCCCCACTTGGTATAAAAGGCCCTCACCCGGGGGACTCGACACAAGAGGTAAGTAACACAAACTCTAATTACACCTAAGCTAAACTTAGCTTTCTTTATGCAATACATCTTCCAACTAACTCATGAGCATAGCCCCCGGCACGACCAAGCTCCGCCATTAGCAGGCATATCTCCATCCCGGAGGCCTTCACCAATAGAGCTCCGAACTGCTCTAAGAGACTCTTGCTCTCTCACAATCAAAGGCAACCTCCTACGAGTGGCTCGCCCGCCCGGAATACCATACACACGTCCTAGCCGCACACGGCCCCATACAGGTAACTACCTTGCCTAATGGCTCTCACGGACGTTATCACGATGAACTACATGGACTTTGATCCTTTCACAAGGGTACGTAGGCACCTAGGTTCCCACCTAAGGACAAGTCCCCCAAGGTTATGACCCCTTGCGGTCCTTATTAACAAATCAAAATTGTCTGAACCAAAAACGACAGTTACATTGGCGCCCACCGCGGTCTTTCTCAGACCACAATGCCTTGCGCACTCTGCCGCTAAACGACACTTCTTTTACTGGGGAGTAGGAGTATCCGCCTAACACTCAGAAACCCGCGATGTTTATTTCCTGCGTAGGACAGTACTCGTATAGCCAACACCAACAGATCCTCCAAGTCACTGCACGACCGAAAAAATGACATCAACAGCAGCCAACGCAAGCGACAAAAAACATACCTCGTGGCCTTTGGAGGTGCCAGCAATGCGACAGAGATGAACGAACCAATAGCCGTCACGGCCAACATCTCGGGATACAATGTCAAACGAATATTAATATACCCCGGATCGACTGCTGACATACTCTTCATGAAAACCTTGGAAAGAATGCACGACTATAAGGATTAGCTGACACCAAACAAAGGAACTCTTGTCGACTTCTCAGGACAAGCTATTGAGATGCGAGCAACCGAAACAATGTGGCTCGCCCTGGGTAGGCCACCAAAGGTCGTCCATACGAAGGTTAGGCTCATTGTATCAGCAGCCTCGTCAATATAGAATGCTGTCTTTGGTCGACCAACCCTTAGCCAACTCAGAGTAGTCGTATCCACAGCTCATCTAGCAATAAAATTCCCCTCAACCAAGGGAATAGGGGAAATACAAGTAGAGCAAAGAGAAGCCCATGCGTGCTATGTAATACCCGAGAATATTTTAACTAGCATCATTAATTAAATTAAATTAATTAATTTAAAAGTGGAAAATGAGATAAAAATACACATCATCCAACTGCATATATATTTTTTTAATACAAATTAGTGTGAATCCTAATTTGGTTATATATTCTTTTTTTTTCTTAATTATTTTTATATCAGAATTATTTTTCTTTTAGTGATAAGTATATATATATTAACTTATTATATATATATATATATTATATAAGAAAGAAATAAGAAAAGAAAGAGGAAAGAAGCAGAGAAGGCTATCATGGAGGAAAGGAACCGAGAAAAGAAGCTACGGAGAAAAGGGGGCTGGGCATCGTAGCTCGACTGGAAGGATCAAGGAGGTGAGCCACACGTAGTGGTGGCCGGACGTACGCGAGACAAAGGCCGGAGTCGCGTCCGCCGGAGCTCGTTGCCGTCTTGGTGCTAGAGAGAGAATGTGACGGTTTAGAGAGAGAAAGCAAAGGGAGAGAGTTTCTCGTCGGAAAACGCCGTCTCTTCACCGGGGAAGGTGGCTGGGAGTCTCCTCTACTCCATATCGTGCTTCTAACAGGTTGAATCGAGGTCAGAAGTCCCGAAACTCTCAAACCCCAATTTTATCAATTTTAGGGATTTTTGGAAAGACCCCAATTGATTCAATCTGAGTATTCTGGGTCCTAAATTGAAGTATTTTCATGTTATTAAGTGAATTGGAAGCTTAGGAACCGAAACTAAATTGATGGAATTTATCCGGGTTGGAAAACTAGTAGGAAAAGCATGATTGGAAATGTTTAAGGGTGTTGTGGACTGATTTGGGATGCATTAATAGGTGGAACTTGTGATTATATAATTGTTAAAATTATTGGAATGTACGAGGGACTAAAACCCGAGTAATTCCCGTCTCACCCGGAACCCGGTTCGGGGAAAAAGAGGCACTTTCCTAAATTTTCACGTATCCGGATATGTGTATTCATGTGTAGGTAAAGTATTGAAAGTGATTTTAGTAAATGGAAGTCTTAGACAAGTAGAATTTATGACTCTTGAGCCATAAATTCAAGACTTGGGTAATGGGAACTTCACATGGACACATAGAGGTGAAATTGGGTAACTTTGCATTCCCAAATCAAGGCTTCCGAATAGTGTGATTAAGCATGGGTTGAATACGAATAGAAGCATGATAGATGTTACGAAAACTAGTTGAGGGCATTCTAAGCCAACAACTAGTCTATGGAACTAATGAGAGAGGACATGAGCATTAACATGACATGTATACGATAGTGGCTGAATTCTAAGTTTCTAAGTTGCTCTAATACATGTGTATAGGGCATCATACAGTGAGCGGACCTTCGGGCACACCGAGAGCCGATACGAGGGGCCATCCAGGTGAGGGGCTTTCCTATCCTTGTCCTATAGGGTTGACTGCGGATATGGATATATGGTTTGCCTTCTTGCATACTTGTAGGAATTTTTAATAGATAACATGCTATTGTTGTTCCTAAATTGTAATATATGTGATAACGTGTTGTATGTGTATATGTGAACTGTAAAAGCAATGGTGGCTCAAGGAGTCTTATATTGAAAGAAGGTCCTCGGGACCTATATGATATTGGGGGTAGGATCGAGTCAATTTTGTTCGTGAGGGTCTTGTGGTACTAGAAACCAAACTTATTGATTATTATCTGAAAAGTGTGGTGGTATATGTAAACTCTTAAAGAAAATGAACATAGGTGACTTTGTGTTAAACCGAGGGATTTCGAATTAGAAAAACCACTTGGAAATTTAGAAATTTCCAAGAAGAAGTAAAATGAATAAGTAGTGGTCCATAGGGGTCATTTATGGTACAACGCGGGAACCGAGTCTACCACGGGTGGTCCGGGTAGATTGAGTCTATCATCTTCAGTTAAACTCTCAGAAATACAAAGTATATGAGTACACCACATTGTGGCTATTGCCTTGGGTAAACCGAGGTCAGATGAGTCGCCGGCTATGCTCCAAGTGAAGTCTTGGGGTCAGATTAATGTTCCAAGTAAAGTCTTGGGGCCAGGGGTTCCTAGAATGATCAACTAGGTTCCCATATTGCTCACGTGAGATATTGCCTTCGGGCCAGATTCTCTCCTAACGTAGATATGCCTTCGGGCCAGTTTATGATTACGGTTAATTGAATACGGATGACCACATGGAATTATATGTTAAATCATGATATGATGCATCTATGAATTTGAACGTATGTGAAACCATGCTTTAAATTCTTTATTGTGAATATGATATATGCTAACTGCCTGACCACTTGATATATGGAAATTTAAACCCGTTATATGCGTATGTCCTTGTGATTGGCTCCTCTTCCCCAGTTTTAGTGGTACCCGCTACTACACCAGGGATGGAAAAGCCTCTCACTGAGTCTGTTTGACTCACCCCAATGTTACATGTTACAGATACATGTGGTACAGGCATCAGGAGCGCTTCCACTTCATCTCAGGGAGGCGAACAGACTTAGAGACCGCACGCATTGTTCGCGTGGGTAGTATTGATATATGTATTTTGTCAGGATGTATATGTATATGATTCTTTTGGTATAGCATTGTTTTGTACAGTTGCTATATACATATATGTATATGTCACACTCTAGAATTGTCGACTTCATACGGATTAAAGATTGATCTTGTGGTTGGGAATATAGGTTATGATATGCTGAATATCATGTGTGTGTATATATATATATATATATATATATATATATATATATATATATATATATATATGAATGTGACTTCCACATGTGAATAGGATAGATCACACGCACTGAGCGTGTGATCAATATGTAAATTTATATGTATATGTGACTGAATACTTGATTGTGTGAAAATACGGCTTCCGCATGTGAATAGGATAGGTCACATGCATTGAGGCGTGTGATCAATATGTAAATTATATGCAGGTGTGTGATTGAATATATATACTTGATTGTATACAGGGACTCTGCATGTGAATAGGATAGATCACCCGCCTTGAGGCGCATGATCAATATGTATACTATATGTATGTGTGATTGATTATGTGTATATGTATAGACTGAAGCGGCGTTGAGCGAGCCGTGGATTGCGTGCTACTTAGGTCACCGGATAGGGATGACCATATATACAATATATTGTTGTATTAGAAATGGGTAGTTATGCATATATAAAACTGTCAATTAGGGATTAGAGGCTTACGGGATAGGAGAAATCCAACCTCTCGTGTCGGTCACGGACGCCTGATGGGGGGTCGTGACAAACTTGGTATCAGAGGCAGGTTATCTTTTAGTGTATGAAGCCATAGGTATGATCGGGTGTCGGTTTACCCCTCTTTGTGTACCCAGGCATAACGTGGGAGTAAAAAGGCACTTGTGGAAGTACCCAGGAAATTGTGTCAACCTTTCTTTCTACTCTCTTTGATATGAAATGTCATTAGTATATGTGTACTTATTAGGTGTGGTCCTTGTGCAGTATAGGGATGCCACCTATCACGAGACGGACTAGGGGTGGAGGGAGAACTCCTGCTGAAATTGATCGAGAATCAGTTCGGGAGGAGGGAATGCCCACCCGAGGCCGAGGTAGAGGCCGTACCCGAGGCCGAGGTAGAGGTCGTGCTCGAGGTCAAGGTAGAGCACAAGTCAGAGGGGAAGAGAGGAGACAGTGACCAGAACCTCAACCTTAAGTAGAGACAGGTGCACCTTTCGTGGCAGAAATGCTCACGGCAGGATTTCAGGAACTAAGAGAAGAGATGGCGAGACAAATACAGAGGGAAGTACGCCAGTTAGTGGTCGGTGAGGAAGAACAAGAGAGAGTTCCTAGCAATCAAGAGATGGAGGTTGTTGAGGAAGAGGATAGGGAATGGCAACAACCACAAGAAATGCCTCGTGAAGCGCGGGCAGCATCCAGAGAGCTGCCAATTTCAAAATTTCTGAAGCTTCATCCACCCACTTTCTGCGGAACTAGTGAGAAAGAGGATCCGCAGTACTTTATTAGAGATGTGGTTAGAATTGGGAACATGTTGAGGTGCTTAGGTCATGAGTTGGTGGAATTAGCTTCATTCCAGCTGAGGGGAGTGACTAGAGTATGGATAGAGTCCGTACAGACGAGGTATTCACGCAGGGTGGCACCGATGACCTGGGAAGATTTCCAGAGGGAATTCCTGGGTCAGTTTCTACCTGAAGGCACCAAAGATGTCAAGCGTCAGCAATTCGAGGAGTTCTGGATGACACCTAACATGACCGTGACGGAGTATGAATTACTTTTTACTGAACTGGCTCAATTCTCACCTGAGTTAGTTCCTAATGAAGAGGCGAGGATCAAGAGATTCATACACCGACTCACAGAGCTGTTGTTTACTGCTTTGCTACCTCAGAGGAGACAGTTTGAGACTTTAGCTCAAGCAGCAGACTGTGCTAGAATGATTGAAACTAGGAAGAGGTATGGGACATCTGTTGATCCTAAAGTCAAGTTAATTACAGGCAGTGACAACCAAGGGGGAGGCAGTAAGAAAAGGAAGACAACAGGTGGGGGTGCAGGATATTCAGGGTCCGCAGGAGGACAATCCTCAACTACCACCTATGAAACAGGTACAGGAGGTAATGTTCAAGGGGGACAGAGGGAACAAGGGGGTGGAAACGCCGGTAAGACAAAGCCCCAGTGTGCGACTTGCGGCAGATTTCATTTTGGTAAATGTCGGAGACTGACAGGTGGATGCTACCATTGCGGCCAGATGGGCCATATGGCTAGAGAGTGTCCAAGGAAGAAAGAGGGTACAAGTGTGAGAAGCAATCCGACGCCGAGGAGTACACCTATTCCAGCTCCACCAGTGAGAACCGTGCCACCACAGGCAGGAAGTACAGGGGCAGCTAGAGGCCGTGGTGCAGGGTCTAGTCGCCGAGGGCCAGGGGCGATAGGTGGAGGACAAGCGCGGGTATTTGCACTCTCTCAGCAGGATGCTCATGCATCAAATGCGGTTGTGACTGGTACTCTTATTGTCTGCTCTCTTGAAACACGAGTCTTATTTGATTCCGGCTCCACTCATTCTTATGTGTCGCATGCATTTGCCTCTAAATTCAACAAAAGTCCATCTAGAATGGAAGAAACAGTACTGGTCTCTACACCAATGGGATAATCGGTAGAAGTAGAATATGTGCACAAGTCTTGCACTGTGGAGGTCGATGGTCATGAGAATGTGGTAGACCTTCGGTTGTTGTGTATGGTTGATCTTGATGTGATCCTCGGAATGGATTGGTTGTCGTCTTGCCATGCGGTTATGGACTGCAGGGCTAAATGCTTGAAATTCAATATGCCAAACGAGGAGCCCTTTGTGATACGGGGTGATGGAGCTGCACCGTATCCAAGCTTAATCTCGGCACCGGTCCTTTTTGTAGTTATGCATATATAAAACTGTCAATCAGGGATTAGAGGCTTACGGGATAGGAGAAATCCTACCTCTCGTGCTGGTCACGGACGCCCGATAGGGGGTCGTGACATGCTACTCAATAGACCACCCTGAAGGAGACAAGGCTGAGAGTCATATCGGGAGTTCTCTCGAGATAGTAGATCTATGCGATGAAATCCCCGGAGCCCGACCGCAGCCTACAAAAGATCTTGTAAGTATTTGCATAGACCAAGCAAATAACAGGGAGATCCGAATAGGAGCTCTCCTCGACCAAACAGCCTGAGAGAAGTTCCAAGAGTTACTCACCAGGTACAGGGACATATTTGCTTGGAGCGCCGCAGACATGCTGAGAATAAATCCCATACTCATATGTCATTCCCTCAACACCAAATACGGTCCAGGCGTCATCCAGAAAAAGCGGCACTTTGGCGAGGAAAGGCAGCAAGCAATCAACGAAGAAGTGCAAAAGCCTCTATACGCTGGGTTCATACGCGAATCACAGTACCTAGACTAGCTCTGGAAAGTGGTCATGGTTAAAAAGGCTAATGGGAAATGACGAATGTGCATGGACTTCATGAATCTGAACAAAGCTTGCCCAAAAGACGCCTATCCACTCCCCAACATAGACAAGCTAGTGGACGGAACAACGGGGCATCGGATGCTGAGTTTTCTTGATGCCTTTTCGGGGTACAACCAGATCCTTATGATCCCAAAAGATCAAGAAAAGACCTCTTCCATCATAGACAGGGGTGTCTACTGCTATAAGGTCATGCCTTTCAGACTAAAAAACGCAGGCGCCACCTACCAGAGGATGATGGACATAATCTTCAAGAAGCAGATTGGTCGCAATCTCGAAGTCTACGTTGACGACATGGTAGTCAATGGAATTTAAGCAACACCTGGCACACTTGGAAGAAATCATCCTAGTCGTGCAGACGCACAAAATTAAGATAAACCCGACCAAATGTGCCATCGGCGTATAAGCGGGAAAGTTCTTAGGATTCATGATCACACAAAAGGGAATCAAAGCTAATCTTGAGAAGTTTGCAGCCGTCTTCAACATGGAGCCGCCTCGATCAATAAAAGAAGTACAAAGGCTAAATGGTAGCGGCCCTCAACAGATTCCTATCATGGATGGCTGACCGATGCCTTCCCTTCTACAAGATTCTGAAGACAGCACGAGCATTCCAATGGACCGAGCAGTGCGAAAAATCTTTCCAGAACCTCAAAGCTTAGTTGGCTAAACCTCCGGTGCTAGTAAAAGCTGTTAAAGGAGAGACCCTCGTACTATATCTAGCCACCGCCGATTATGTTGTAAGTTCAGTGCTAATAAGAGAAGAAGGGGCTGAACAATTCCCGGTATACTACACAAGCCACGCCTTGCAGGAAGCCCAACTCAGGTACCAATAAGTGGAGAAGCTCGTGCTCGCTCTCATTCATTCGGCCCGAAGGCTCCGGCCTTACTTCCAACATCACACGATCATGGTCCGAACTGACCAGCCCCTGCGGCAAATACTGCAAAAACCCGACTTAGCAGGGCAAATGATAAACTGGGCCATCGAACTCTCCGAATTCGACATCAAATATGAGGCCCAACGAGCGACTAAAGCCCAAGCATTGGCAGAGTTCGTCGCCGAAATGACTCCGTTAGAATGCCATCAGGGGGACGCCCCGGCTTCCAACAATGACGAGACCCTCGAGCCATAGCTAGAAAAATCCCCATGGCTAGTCTACGTGGACAGCTCCTCGACCGGGAAATCCGCGAGCGCTGACATCATAGTAGAGAGCCCCGACAGAATCAAGGTGGAACAAGCCCTGCACTTCATGTTCCCCGCCTCCAAAAATCAAGCTGAATATTAAGCACTCGTTGCCGGACTAGCACTAGCTCACGACCTAGGCGCCTCAAATGTCAAGCTATTCAGCGACTCACAATTGGTGGTCGGACAACTCAACGTAGACTTTGAGGCGAAGGACGCTACTATCGTCAAATACGTAGAGCGTGCCAAACAAGAAATCAGCAGGTTTGAATATGTCCTGATCACATAGATACCCCAGAACCAGAACACCCAATCTAATGCCCTCTCCAAACTGGCCACCACACCGAGCCAATCGGGACTTAAAATGGTCCTGTGAAGAACACTTCGCACCCCTAACATAACTGCAGACATACTACCAATAGCAGTCGACGATTCCTGGATGGCTCCAATAAAAGCATATCTAACGGTGGGCGCCCTGCCCACAAATAAGGAGCTAGCCCGAAAAATAAGGAGGCAAGCAGCTCGATACTTTGTTTGGGAGAAGACCTATACAAAAAGGGATTTTTGTCCCTGCACCTCCGGTGCATCTAAGCCGAAGACGCTGGCTAGGTGCTACAAAAAATCCATGAGGGCGTATGCGGTACCCACCCGTCCGCGAGGGCACTCCGCAAGTAATCATTGCGCTCAGAATTTTATTGGCCCACAGTGAAGGAAGACTCAGAGGCTCTGGTCACCAACTGCGACCAGTGTCAGCAGCACGCCTCATTCATACACCAACTACCCAGCGAGTTAAAGACCATTGAATCTCCATGGCCATTCGATACTTGGGGTATGGACATACTCGGCCCCCTCTCACAGGGTACACTACAAAGGAAGTTCCCCATAGTGGCGGTCGACTATTTCACGAAATGGATCGAGGCTGAACCTCTGGCCACCATCGGGTACCAGGATGTCCAAAATTTTCTCAAGCAAAACATCATAACCAGATTCGGCCCGCCTCATACATTGATTACGGAAAACAGGCGACAGTTTGCCAGTGAAAAATTCGAGGACTTTTGCAAGGAATGGTGCGTCGACCATAGAACAACCTCAGTTGAGTATCCGACGACTAACGGGAAAAATGAAAGAGCGAACCGAATCGTCCTCGAGGGATTGTAGAAATGCCTAGCGGACGCTAAAGAAAACTGCGTAGACGAGCTCCCCTTAGTCCTATGGTCTTACCGGATGACAATACACTCGGCGACAGGAGAAACACCTTTCGCTCTGACATATGGACACAAAGCAATAGTTCCCGCAGACATTGGGGTCCCCTCGGATCGAGTACTAAACTACTCCAATTCTAACCCTGAAAATTTGCTAATAAGCCTAGATGCGGTTGAAGAGCGCAGGGAAGTTGCAGCACTAAAAAAATATTGCTTACAAACAATTACTTGCGCGAAAATATAATCGGGGCGTCTGTCCTCGAGAATTTTAAAAAGGCGTCTTGGTCATGAGAACAGCGATAAACAATAGGTGCGACCGCCTGCACGGCAAGCTCGCACCTAATTGGGAACGCGCTTACAGGGTGATGCGGAACCCCAGCCTATGATCGAGACTAAAACGTCAACACACGCTTTGAATCAAGCAAAAACCTTAGAATAAACACCCGCCCTACTGAACCCCTAAGAAACCCGTTCTTAGAAACGCAGATAATAGAGCTAAAAGAAAGAGAATGAATAAACGCCACAAAGATAAAATAACCTTTGATAAGTAGATTCAATCTCTTGATGCAACAAGCAAAGAAATCCATCCTCACTTGCACACACACATAGAAGTTTTCATGAAGAAAACACACTCAATCAAAATTCATTCAACATTGTCCCTTACAATAGAAAATAAAGAGTATTTATACTCCAAGATAAATAAAACCCTAATAGATGTTTCCAAGCCCAATACATGTTGTAAAGCTCCATTTTCAGCTCACTTGGTGTTAAGGACGTTTTCAACAAAAATTGACGACCCACTTGCTATTTGATTTGTCCAGGTCTCTTCCATAAGCTCCTTCAGTGACTGCATGATTATTCTAGCTCTACCATTGCCTCCTATGCTCATATCATTCCCTCCTTCCTCAAAAAGATTCGTCCTCGAATCTGAAACCATATGAGAAGAAGAAAAATTAGAAACCTTGAAAATATGAAGCTTATTATACTCACCTTGAAGGCTAATCTTGTAGGCATCACTTCTAGGTTTTTTTGGCACTTGAAAATGATCATCTTTTTCAGTATCAAGAATATGGTTCCAATAGTTTGGAGATTTCTCTCTTTTTAATTATTCCCAAACCCAATCAGTAGGTTTAAACACCACATATTTCCATTGCTCAATTTGTTGCCAATGAGGAAAGTAAAATATTTCACCCTGCTTAAAAATAGCATGAAAACCCATATCAATAGCATCACATCCAATATCAATTGATTTAGAAACTTTAAGTAAACAAAGAGTATGTGATGAACATATGTTTTCCTGTGAAGCATTAAAAATCATTGTTTGACTATGTTCCGTCATAATATCAAGCTCTCCTTTGAATTTCTTTTGTTGCCAAAGCTCAGTTGTCTCTTTGAAATTAAATCTTTCTCCAAATACAAAATCAATGCGATTATTTTTCCCACCAGGAACTAAAGATGTTGAGTCTTTAGTTATTTCAACCACAAACTCATCTTCATGTACCTGTGACAAAGAAAGAGCACTACACAAATATGGATCAGTATAAGCACAAATCAATAACTTTTCTTGATGTTGGATTATTGTAGATGATTCTAAGTATAAGCATGCTCTCTTAATAGCTCCCTTTTCATCAAAGAATCCCACTTGTTCACTCCGTTTTTCACTCTCCATTGGCCCATTAATTTGTTTCTTTTCTTTATCGGCCTCTTTTCCCTCATTTGTTTCAATCTTCACACTACCCAAATCCCCAACAATTAAGGATAAAACACTCTCAACATGCTCGTTATGCTCACAAACGTCAAAGTGAGAAGAAACAAATCTTTTTCTCATCACCTTTTTCATCTCATCCCATGTGGCAATAGGATCTTCAGCATATAGATTCCTTAACTTCTCTAATTCATCCCACCAAATCATTGCATAGTCAATAAATGAAAAATAAGCTAGGCTAACTTTCTTTTCTTCAGAGTCGTTATGACGTGCAAATATCTTTTCAACCTCTTTCTCCCACTTCAAATATTCAGCACCATCATTGATTCCTCTAAAAGTAAGAATTCTCTTTTTAGTAGAATTCAAGCTTCTACTCTTCATGTCACGTCTTTCTTCCCTCATTTTCAAATTACCATCTTCAAACATTTTCTCAAAAAATTTATTAAAATCACCAGCTCCTTTTTCAATGCTTCTGTTTGCAGAACAATCTCGCTGCAATCTTTTCATTTGATTATTCGCCTTATTTAACTTTGACTCAAGCCTATCAAACATCTTCATCATAGCATTCATGGTATAAACATTAACTCCTTGTTCAAGTCCATCTATTCCTTTGCTATTATTCATTTAAAAATCTGCAAGAAAATGTTAGCAAATAATAGAGTATCTCACCAATTCACTCTCTAACGTGTTTACACTCAAACAAATGTGACACTCGTGTTTGCACTCAATTATGGCTATTACCCTCTTTTAGTCTCACCATTATATGCCTTTTACCACTCAAGATTACTTTTGCAAGTTGAACTTTAGAACCAATCCACTCAATTAAAGGTAAATTCACCCAAGTAACAATTTATAAGAATACAATGATAAGCCTAAACAAGAATGGAAAACAATGCAATTCTAGAGGCAAATTAAAGTGATCAACAAAGAAATAGAAATAACACATGAAAAAGGATGTATGTTATGTGAGGAATTCAAGCTAAGTAACAGAATGCAAATGCTACTTACGAAAGTAATTAGAGGCAAATTGGGCTAAGGAAAAAAATTGAAAACTCAGATTGCAAAAAAATTTGACAAGATTAAAAAAAGAATTGGTCCAACCGAAAGGGTAAGCCCAAAGTTGATTAAAAAAAATTTAAACCCAAATCAAAAAGATTTTTAAATGCCCAAGACAACAAAAACAAAGCTTCAAAATCAAAGAAACAATGAAACGTGAGAATCAAGCAAGAACAATCATTTTTTTAATAAAATAGGAAACAACCAAACCTAGAGATCAAATACTTGATAAAAAAGAAAGAACAATGAAACTTGTAGGTCAACTTTTTTTTTGGTGCACTACTTTCTTTTCCTTTTTTTTTGAGTTTTTTTTGTGCACTACTTTCTTCTCTCTCTCTCTACTTTTTTTTGTCGTTTCTCTCTTTTTTTTCAACAATAGAACAAATGAACAATATTAAAAAAAACAAGATCAACAATTCTTTTGTTTTTTGTTTTGGTAGAACAAAACAAAATTAAAGGACAAAACACTACTAGTTAACTAAATTTTAAAGATAAATATGAATTTATCTAATGTCAAGCTCTGATGCCAAATGATGCGGAACCCCAGCCTATGATCGAGACTAAAACGCCAACACACGCTTTGAATCAAGAAAAAAACCTTAGAATAAACACCCGCCCTACTGAACCCCTAAGAAACCCGTTCTTAGAAACGCAGATAATAGAGCTAAAAGAAAGAGAATGAATAAACGCCACAAAGATAAACTAACCTTTGATAAGTAGATTCAATCTCTTGATGCAACAAGCAAAGAAATCCATCCTCACTTGCACACACACATAGAAGTTTTCATGAAGAAAACACACTCAATCAAAATTCATTCAACATTGTCCCTTACAATAGAAAATAAACAGTATTTATACTCCAAGATAAATAAAACCCTAATTCACTAATGGACTCTACTAACATAACATAAAACAAAGCCCAAAATAAAATAAACCCTATTGGACCTTTAAACATCAAGTCCAAACTAATTAAAACATTAAATCCGAAATTATTGTTTTAAATCACTAATTGGCTTTAAATAATAAAACCTAAATATAATGATTTTCGCACAAATAATTAACCCAAATTAAAATAAGTATTTTAAGCCCAAAATATGATGATTTAGGCTTAAATACGTCTTCACATGTATAGTACTTGGTCCAAGCTCTCCAAATTAATGTTTCCAAGCCCAATACATGATGTAAAGCTCCATTTTCAGCCCACTTGGTGTTAAGGACGTTTTCAACAACAATTGACGACCCACTTGCTATTTGATTTGTCCAGGTCTCTTCCATAAGCTCCTTCAGTGACTCCATAATTATTCTAGCTCTACCATTGCCTACTATGCTCGTATCAAAGGGTCATTGGAATCGCTTCTCATTACGCATACAAGTTAGCACATTTGACAAGAGAGGACGTCCCCAATACTTGGAATGCTAGCAGTCTCAAAAAATACTTCACTATGTCTTAGTTCGAAGACAAGTTCACAGTCTCAAAAGTACTAATCTATGTCTTAGTCCAAAGACAAGTTCACTATGTACTTGTGCATGTCTTAGTCAAAAGACAAATGTAAACCATCAATTTAAATAAATACAGAATGCAATATGATTGACCAACTCTCATACTTGAAATTCTTATTACTATTCAAAAATCAATATTTACATATTGGAACTAGCGCCCCAGAAATACAAAAATGACGACGTGGGATATACCACGAAGTCTGAATTAAGAGGCATCCTCGCTTGGAAGACGTGGCTGCTCATCCGACCGCGGGGGGTCCCTTCGAGGATTTGGAGCAACATCGTAATCCTCTATCCTCAACGAAGGATCGCCTCGAACACGAGCACAAAACTCTCCCCTAATATTTTCCCAAGAAGGGTGCGTTCTCGCTCTGACCTCCAGAGGAATAGAAATGCCCATCAAATCCTCTAACTGTACCATGCTATTCTACATCTCATAATTAGAAAAGCGTAGGAAATCCAAATGACGAACCCTCGAAGAGTTAGCCTTACTTTTCGCCAGCTTGTCCTCAAACTCCTTCACTTAGGCGGTCAATTGAGCATTCTCATCCATTAGGGCCTCCACCACTTCCTTCACAAACCCTCACAAAGTAAGCTACCTTACAAAAAGAATACCGAAGCCAGAAAAATGAGGCCTACCCCCTCCATCTCCCGCTGCTAAGCGAAGCCCGCCAGAAGACTTAGCAATAACATAGTCTCCTTGGTCATACGCTCTAAAGCATAGTCTTCCCCATAATCCAACGGACAATGTTGACAAGCTAATATGACCCGCTCGGCCTCAAAGGGAATCAACTTCTCTCTAAAGGAGACACCCTCACCCAAAAATCGGACGGGCATCTCCTCGGGGGATATGGGAGTAAAGGGAACCCTCCTACGACCACGACGATTTAAGTTGGCCTCACCCACCTGGTTCATGACATCGGCATTAGTACCCTTGGTGCTCTCGTCCGTGTCAGCGCCCTCGTCCGCATCCGAAGGCAGAACAACAACATTTGTAGGTGCCAATCGCCCGCGCTTCCGACTCCAAGAACTCGGTGGAGCAGTCAACCTCCCTTGAATGCCACCTAGGGTCAATCCTGAAAATAGGAAAATACTCAGTGGACCCAAAAACGCAAAAGATGCAACTCACCATCAAAATTCAGGGACTTACCTAAAGCAGCGCCTGTGACCACAGCCCCCCCTTAAGAATTCAAAAGTTGTCTCCTCATACTCCTCTCGGTCGTACCGAATCCGGAGAGTAGGATTAGACCATTTAAGGGGGAAGCAAGGGCGCCAGTCTCCAGGCCGCACCCAAGGCGGACAAACACCCTTCTTGGGTTCCACCTTAATGAAGTACGACCGCCAAGCATGATTGTTGCCCGACAAGTCTGAAATAGTAAATTCCTTGGCACAAGATTAAAAGCACACCCATCTGTGTGCCTCACGGATGGTGTAGAGAGAGAGAAACACATTGGGCAAAGCCTTCAGTTTGTTCGCCCGGCAAACCCTGTCAAAAACGCTGAGTATAGACCACGCGTTTGCTGTTATCTGGGCGGGGCAAACATTCAGCAAGTTAAGGATGGCTTCCACGAAGCCAGAAAAAGGGGGAATAAACGTGGCATTGTAGGGGACGCAGAGGGGGAGAACAAAACTGACGCCGTCACTCCAAAGAATGGTCTCTCCCTCCCCCATCGGCCTTATTTCGTAATCGTCGGAGAAAGAAGGAGCAAAGTGTTCCCTCCATATATTTTCAATGTCGAGATCCAACACCACTCACGATTCCACCCCAGTATCCACAGTCGGAATATTGGTCATGGACACAAGGTTCAGGATCAGCAGAGAACCATCTCGCAGAAACTGCCGGAGGAGGCAACACCGGGTCTTCACCCTCCTTGGATAAAACTCCCCGAAGGTCCACTGAATCTCGCAACAAACAAGACTCTATACTCTCTCCCTTACTCCCTCTGTGGCAACCAGCAGCATAGACTGCTCAAATTAAAGGTCCAGAGAGGAGGACATGGAAGAGGTAACGGTTGAAGAAGCCATCACAAAAAAAACCAGAGGGAAAAGATAATCGTGTAAGGATTAGAAGGAAGAAGATTGCGGAGTAAAAGAATGACGCTCTCCGTTCCCAATAAAAAGGTGCCCAAAAGACACTTTGAAACCCAACAAAGAGGCGCGAAAACAGAAAGACTCTGAAACTAGAGGGAATGACCAAAATGCCCCTGGCCTTTGAGTTTCCTCCGTACACCCCCAGAGGGCACTTCCGAAAATTCCCCTCTTCACAATGATGACTCCTCCTCAAAAAGATGCATATTTTCTGCAGAGACGACTCAAAAAACTTGCTGAGGAAGTCAAACAGTTAGTCGTCCAGATCAAGACGCGTGGCATCTTTGACATCCCTACTCTCTCAAAGGAAATCAGTAAGAGATACACGAAATCTCCTCAGCCAAACAATCGACCAAGATGGCCAGACCAACTTGCGGACGGGCTCGTTTGACAAAAGGCAACAAGTGAGAAATTTTCCTAAGTAGATTGCTAAAAGGAACTTAAGTCCACGGGCGACCGACACCTGTAAACTTGGGGGACTTATGTAACTACAGAAAATTTCTCCTAGGGACACGTGGCATTGGGCATCTAGAAGCCTAATAGTGGCTAACACTGAAGACTCGTGGCACCACTCATTGACCACCCGCGTGGCCGGTACCCACGTTTATCCTTCTAGGCTCCCGTCCAAGGGACGTGGGAAACCTCCAAGTATCGTGGGACGACCCACGCCGAGCAGGAACGTGGGTCGACCACGTCCTCCTCCACCCTTGGTATAAAAGGCCCTCACCCGGGGGACTCGACATAAAAGGCAAGTAACACAAACTCTGATTATGCCTAAGCTAGACTTAGCTTTCCTTATGCAATACATCTTCCAGTTAACTCAAGAGCTTAGCCCCCGACACCACCAAGCTCTACCATTAGCAGTCATATCTCCATCCCAGAGGCCTTCACCATCAGAGCTCCTAACAGCTCTAAGAGACTCTTGCTCTCTCACAATCTAAGGCAACCTCCTACGAGTGGCTCACCTGCCCAGAGTACCTTACATACGTCATAGCCGCACACGGCCCCATACAGGTAAATACCTTGCCTTACGACTCTCACGGATGTTATCATGACGAACTACGTGGACTTTGATCCCTTCACAAGGGTACGTAGGCACCTAGGTTCCCACCTAAGGACAAGTCCCCCAAGGTTACGACCCCTTGCAGTCCTTATTTACAAATCAAAATTGTCTGAACCAAAAATGGCAGTTACACTTTATATTACAATCTTAAATATAATCATTCCTATGCTGCTGATCAATGATTAAAAGATTTTACAAGTTGGTCATACACAACAATTGTCCACAATGAGAAGGAGATGCGTAATGAGGATTACTGAGTTTATAATTGAAGGACCATAAGGTTACCTTTGTACGTAACAATGCATTCCACAGGTCCTTATGTTAATGTAGTTGCTCATTTATTTGATATTAGTCTTGCAAAGATTCACTGATTCAATTTAATGTAAATACATACTTTTGTTAAAGTAATTAATTTTAATTTACCCAATTTTAAGTTGTTTACTTAATTCCACCAGGACGTTTTGTAAGTCATCTACGTTCTTAGTCATATTTAATTACTAATCATTTGTTAATCCAATGTTATTGTTGCATATTATTTATTTTGTGAGTGTCTTAGTTGTCATATAAATATATTCAAATTTCTGCTTGCTTTTTAAGCAATAATTGATGTCAACTTATTCTCACTATTTATACATTAAATTTAATTATTATTCTTTACATATGATTGTTCATATAATGAATAAGTGAATTGTCTTTTTTTGGTCAAAGGGTGAGAGTTGTGTTATCCAAAGTAAATTATTATTTGGCTTATTTGAGCTTTAGCCACGTTTCTTTTTTTTTAACAAATACAACTCTATGACCCCCAAGTCTATAATCACCCAAAATTGTTTTCATTCAATAATAGTAATTTAAATTCCTTTTCATACAAAAATAAAAGTAGGTCAAATGCCCATTTTGGTCCTCTATGTTTAACCCAAGTTTTAAATTGGTCCTTTATCTTTCAAAACTTCTATATTGGTTCTTTAATTTATGTTTTCCAAAAATTTTATATTTGTCCTTCAGGTTTCATTAAAGTTCTATATTGGTCCTTTATGTTTTATTCAAGTTTTATATTGGTCCTTTATGTTTCATTGAAGTTCTATATTGATCCTTTATGTTTTATTGAAATTTTATATTAGTCCTTTATGTTTCATTAGAGTTTCATATTAGTCCTCTCAGCATGGTTTTATTTTTTGCTTAAACGACGCCGTTTAGGTATTTTTTTTTGTGTGTCTAAGGCCACATTAGCTATCTGATACACGTAGGACAGATTATGTGTCCACCTTGACAAGCCACGTCAGCAGTTAACTTAAGAAATTAGCGGATTTGGACGGAAGGACCAATTTAGAAATTCTGAAAAATATAAATGACTAATTTTAAACATTTGAAACATAAAGGACTAATTTGAAACTTGAGTGAAACATAGAGGTGTGAAATAAACCTTTGGCCATAAAAGTACAAAAAGAAAATCAAACAAGAATATAGAAAAGAACAACCAAACAAATACTCCCAACATAAGTCAAGAAGCACAACTTTATTTGAAAGATATAGATATTTTGAATAGATATGAAATATTTAGTCCTATTATTTCAAAATACAACAAAAACGTAATGCAACCTATAATTCCGTAATATTCCTGCCTTTGGACAAGTGGCACCACTCGATGACCTTATACGTGGCCTGAAACCCACGCTTCCCCATACTGTCCCGTTATAAAGATGTTGGGGAAGTTCAAAGTACGTGGGTCGACCACTATTCATGAGAACGTGGGATGACCACGCTCTCCTTGCACCAAGTATAAATACTGCCCACTTGGGGGACTTAACCAAGTCCAATTAATAGATAACAGAGCTCACTTACTCTCTCAAAATACACTCATTCTCTAGCTCTAAAGCATCATTCAGAGACCCTGTTCTCTCACCCATTACTCAGCAGTATACCTCCAACATGTGGCTCGCCCACCCGGAGCAACACACACGTCCTAGCCGCACACGACAACCATGGGTAACATTCCTGCCTAACGGCTCTTATGGACGTTTCCTCTTCGAACTACGTGGACTTTGATTCCTTAACAAGGGTACATAGGCAACCAGGTCATCACCTAAGGACAAGTCCCCCAAGGTTATCACCCCTTGCGATCCTTATTTTCAATTATGAATTGTTTGAACCAAAAATGACAGTTACATAACCCATTGAAAACGTAATGCTCAAGTTACGTGTTGCACTAACATACAATTATTTTTTCCAATCTCTCAAGTATTATTTGTGTAACAAATGTTTTAATTTTTTTATGGAAAAATATAAAGTAATTCAATCAAAATCATGTCGACTATCGACCAAGCCAAGTGGAATACATATTAATTGTAACAAGATTAAAAGCAATATAATACATATTTATACATTGAAGTTAGAATTACATGCTCATTAACTTTCTAACATATATAAGTTGCACCTACACTCCGACAAAAGTAATCTAATTATTAACCCAAGAACATGGACACATTGAAACAAAATTAGTGTCTATTCCCATATACTCAAGCTATCATAAAACCATTCCAGTTCATAGTCCAACCTGCAAAATTCACAAGAATTGGGGTATTTTTCATCATCATCATCTGAAAGCATGAACATGAACGACCCAGGTTTAAGTCTCCATCTCTTCTTGCATGTATCATAATTACAAAGAAATTTCCGACCATTAAAGAAATGCCGATAATTGATTCAACAAACCCTATTGTGCTTTTTGAACCTTTCTCTACATCTCAATATAGCATTGGAATTTCTCACATGATGGAAGTATTGTAAAAATTCATCAATGTTGTTCTGTCTGTCTTGCCCAACTTCTTCGTGACAATAACTAGACAACTGAATCATAGAATAAGCATATATTGCTTCAAAATAACCTTGTTTAGTAGCCCGCTTGAGCTATATGAGACCTAGAAAGTGCTTTTCAAGTTTGTGATAGAAATATATAATACCTTCTCTATATAACATATTATTGTTACCACATTGTAAGGGTATCTCAAAAAACACATTTTATTCATCACCGAACTCTCTCCAAGCATTCAAACGGCCCTCATCGATGACGGCATGCTTGTAAACATTCTGGTCATCACATGTAGTACATAGGTCCTTCGAACATGTTTGAAAATTCAACAAATCCTAAATAGATTTCGAACCAACCTTGGTTGCGATATGAGCCAGAACTTCATACGGAGGAGAAGAAAGACCTCGGGTTGATCTGCTCACTTGGACTCTCTTACACTTGTTCTCCATGATTTTCCAAGAAGAATGAACTATGATAATAGATTTTCAACTGCTGTATATATATATATATATATATATATATATATATATATATCGAACTCTAGTATTGTCGGCTTCATACAGGTTAAGGTTAGGTCATGGTGTTAGGGAATATAGGCTATGGTATGACATATATCATGTGTATATATATATATATATATATATATATATATATATGACTTCCGAATGCGACTAGGATATATATGTGTGACTGAATACCTGATTGTATGAAACTATGGCTTCCGCATGTGAATAGGATAGATCACACGAATTGAGGCGTGTGATCAATATGTAAACTATATGCAAGCGTGTGATTGAATATATGTATGACTGTACACATGATTTCTGCATGTGAATAGGATAGATCACCCGCCCTTAAGCGCGTGATCAATATGTATACTATATGTACGTGTGAGTGATTATGTGTATATGTATAGACTGAAGCGCCGTTGAGCGAGCCGTGGATTGCAAACTGCTTAGGTCACCAGAAATGGTCGACCATATGTATTATATATTGCTTGTATTAGAAATGGGTAGTTATAAATATGTGAAAATGTCAATCAGGGATTAGAAGCTTACGGGATAGGAGAAATCCTACTTCCCGTGCCGGTCACGGGCGTCCTATAGGGGGTCGTGACATGGAGGTTTCCCACATCTCTTGGACGGGAGCCTAAGAGGAGAAACATGGGTACCAGCCACGTAGGAGGTGAATGTGTGGTGCCACGTGTCACTGTCTTGAGGTCCTGCAGCCCTTTTAGAAGCCCAGTGCCACGTGTCCCTAGGGGGAATATTTCATAGTTACATAAGTCCCCTAAGTCTACGAATGTCGGGCGCCCATTGACTTAAGTTTCTTTTAGCAAGCTACTTAAGGAAAATTTCCCAGTTGTTGTCTTTTGCCAAATGAGCCCATCCGCAAGTTGGTCTAGCCACCTTGGTCGGTCGTTAGGTTGAAGAGGTTTCGTGTATCTCTTCTTGATTTCCTTTGAGAGAGTAGGGATGTCAAAGATGCCACGCGTCTTGATCTAGGTAGCTGACTGCTTGACTTCCTCAGCAAGTTTTTGAGCTGTCTTTGCAGAAAGTACGCATTTTTCCAAGGAGAAGTCATCATTGTATAGAGGGGAATTTCCAAAGGTGTCCTCTAGGGTGTGCGGAGGAAACCCAAAGGCCAGGGGTATTTTGCTCATTTCCCCTAGTTTCAGAGTCTTTCCATTTTTGTGCCTTTTGGTTGGGCTTCAAAGTGTCTCTTGGGCACTTCTTTTGCTGGAAACGGAGAGCGTCATTCTTTCACTCTGCAATTCTCTTCCTTCTAATCTCTATACGAGCATTTTTTTTCTTCTAACTTTTTTCATAATGGCTTCTTTAAGTGCTACCACTTCTGTGTCTTCCTCCATGGACACTAAATTTGACCAGTCTCTGTTGTTGGTTTCCTTGGAAGGAGTAAGGGAGAGAGTGGAAAATCTCGTTTGTTGCGGGATTCAGTGGATCTCCGGGGAATTTTATCCAAGGAAGATGAGGACCTGGTGCTGCCTCCTCCAGCGGCTACAGTAGGGTGGTACTCTGTTGACCCTGAACTTGGGTCCACAACCAATGTTCGGGCTGTGGATGTTAGGGTGGAATCGCGACTGGTGCCGGATCTCGGCATTAAAAGGATATGGAGGGAACGCTTTGCTCCTTCTTTCCCCGAAGACTACGAAATCAAACCGATGGGGGTGGGAGAGACCATCATTTAGAGCGACGAAGTCAATTTTGTCCTCCTCCTCTATGTCCCCTATAATGCCGCTTTTATTCCTCCTTTTTTCAGCTTTCTGGAAGCCATGCTTAACTTACTGAACATTTGCCCCGCACAATTAATGGCAAACACTTGGTCGATACTCAGCGCTTTTCATAGGGTTTGTCAGGTGAACCGGTTGGAGGCTTTGCCCAATGTTTTTATCTCTCTATATGGCGTTCGTGAGGCACACGGACGGGTGTGCTTTCAATCCTGTGCCAAGGAGTTTACTATTCAGACCTGCCAAGTAACAACCATGCTTGGCGGTCGTACTTCTTCAAGGTGGTACCTAAGAAGGGTGTTTATTCGCCTTGGGTGCGGCCTAGAGACTGGCGCCCCCGCTTTCCCCTCAAATGGTCTAACCCTACTCTCTAAATTCGGTACGACCGAAATGAGTATGGGGAGACAGATTTTGAATACTTAAGGGGAGCAGTGGATACAGGTGTTGCCTTTGGTGAGTCTCTTAATTTTGATTGTGAGTTGCTTCTTTTTACGCCGTTTGTCCACTGAGTATTTTCCTTTTGTTCTCAGGATTGACTTTAGGTGGCATTCAAGGAAGGGTGACTCCCCCGCCTAATTCTCGGAGTCGGAAGCGCGGGCGGTCGACGTTTGCAGATGCTACTGTTGCGCCTCAGGATGCGGACGAAGGTGCTGAGGGTGTTCCCTATACTCCTATACCCGCCGAGGATATGCCCGTCTGGTTTTTGGACAAGGGTGTCTCCTTTAGAGGGAAGTTGATTCCCTTTGAAGCTGAGTGGGTAATACTAAGTCTTCAACATTATCCCCTGGATTATGGGAATGACTATGCTTTGGAGCATATGACCAAAGGAACTATGCTGCTGCTTAGCCGTCTGGCGGGCCTCGCATATCAGCGAGAGATGGAGAAGGTAGGCCTCTTTTCTTCCCGGCTTCCATACTTTTTTTGTGAGGTAGCTTACTTTGTGAGGGTTTATGCAGGAAGTGGTGGAGGGCCTGATGGATGAGAATACTCAACTGACCGCCCGAGTGAAGGAATTGGAGGACGAGCTGGCGAAAAGTAACGCTAACTCTTCGAGGGTTCATCATCTGGATTTTCTGCACTTTGCTAATTATGGGATGCAGAATGGCATGACGCAATTGGAGGACTTGATGGGATTTCCATTCCTCCGGAGGTCAGGGCGAGAATGCACCCTTCTTGGGAAAATAACTGGGGAGATTTTTGTGCTCGTGTCTGAGGCGATCCTCTACTGAGGATAGAGGATTAAGACGTGGCTCTGAATCCTCGAAGGGGCCCTCGCGGTCGGGCGAGCAGCCACGTCTTCCGAGCGAGGATGCTTAATTCTGACTTTGTGGTATATCCCACATTGTCATTTTTGTATTTCTGGGGCGCTAGTCCCCATATGTAAATATATATTTTGAATAGTAACAAGAATTTCAAGTACGAGAGTTGGTCAATTGTATTGCATTCTGTATTTATTTAAATTGACGGTGATACATCTGTCTTTTGACTAAGACATGGAGAAGTACATAGTGGACTTGTCTTTGCACTAAGACATAGTGGAGTACTTTTACTTGTCTTCGGACAAAGACATAGTGAAGTATTTTTTTAGACTGCTAGCGTCCCAGGTATTGGGGATGTGCTCTCCCGTCAAATGTGCTAACTTGTATGCGTTATGGGAAGTGATCCCAATGACCCTATATGGACCTTCCCAGTTAGGGGCGAGTTTGCCGTGCAGGTGGTTGCACCTATTTTTTATCGTGGTTAGCATGACCTGGTCACCATTTTTGAATTCTCGAGGTCGGACGCCCCAATTGTATTTTCGCGCAAGTAGCTGTTTGTAAGCGACATTTTTTAATGCTGCAGCTTCCCTGCATTCCTTGGCCACATCTAGGCTCATTAGCAAATTTTATGGGTTTGAATCGGAGTAGTTTAGCACGTGATCCGAGGGGACCTCAATGTCGACGGGAACTATCGTTTCTTGCCCATATCTCAAAGCGAAAGGAGTTTCTCCCATTGCCGAGTGTACTGTTGTTAAGACCATAGGATTGAGGGGAGCTCATCCACCCAATTTTCTTTGGCATCTTCTAGGCGTTTTCATAATCCCTCGAGGATGATTCGGTTCACGCTCTCTGTTTGTCCGTTGGTTGCTGGGTATTCGACCGAGGTTGTCCTATGATCGATGCACCATTGTTTGCAAAAGTCCTTGAATTTTTCACTGGTGAACTGGCACCTCGTTGTTAGTAATCAGTGCGTGTGGCAGGCTGAATCTGGTTATGATTTTTCGCCAGAGGAAATTTTGGACGTTTTGGGAACCGATGGTAGCCAGATGCTCAGCCTCGATCCACTTCATGAAGTAGTCAAACACCACTTTGAGGAACTTCTTTTGCAATGTGCCTTGTGGGAGGGGACCGAGTATGTCCATACCCCAAGTATCAAACGGCCACGGGGACTCAATGGGCTTTAGCTCGCCGGGCGGTTGGTGTATTAATGCGTCATGCCACTGGCAATGGCCGTAGTTAGTGACCAGAGCCTTCGAGTCTGCCCTCATTGTGGGCCAATAAAATCTTGAGCGCAATGTTTGCTTGCAGAGTGCCCCCGCGGACTGGTGGGTACTGCTTACGCCCTCATGGATTTCTTGTAGCACGTAGCTAGTGTCTTTGGCCGAGATGCACCTGAAGTGGGGGGATGAAAATCGCTTTTTGTATAGATCTTCTCCCAGATAAAGTATCGAGCTTCTTGCCTCCTTATTTTTCGGGCTAGCACCTTATCTGTGGGCAAGGCGCCCTCTGTTAGATACGCTTTTATCGGAGCCATCCAAGAGCCCTCGACTACTAATGATAGTATGTCTAGAGTTATGCTGGGAGTGCAAAGTGTTGTTCGCAGAATTGTTTTGAGTCCCGATTGGTTTGGCGTGGTGGCTAGTTTGGAGAGGGCATTAGCCTGGGTGTTTTGGTTTCGGGGTATCAATGTGATCAAGAAGGATTCGAACATGCTGATTCCTTGTCTGGCGCGTTCTACGTATTTGACGATAGTAGCGTCCTTCGCCTTAGAGTCTCCATTGAGTTGTCCGACCACTAATTGTGAATCGCTGAATAGCTTGACCTTTGAGGTGCCCAGGTTGTGAGCTAGCGCTAGTCCGGCTATGAGTGCTTCATATTCAGCTTGATTATTGGAGGCGGGGAACATGAAACCCAGGGCTTGTTCCACCATGATTTCGTCGGGGCTCTCTGCTATGATGCCGACTGTAATACCCGAAAAATTTTCGAAGTTTCAAATAAAATAAAAAGAGGAAGAAAAGGGAGTAGGAAATATTTTTGGGTATTTAATTTGGGACATAAAAGAAAATAAAATTAAATTGGAAGGAGGAGGGATTAAATTGGGGATATTTTCAGCCTTTTCTTTAATATTATTATTATTTAGTTATTTTATTTTTATTTTAATTAATTGTTTTAATTTGGGGTGCGGGTGCCGTGGCTTAGAAAGAGGAAGAAAAAAAAGAAAAAGAGGGAGAGAGAGCCACAGGAATAAGAGAGACGAACCAAGAAAGAGAGAAAGAAGAGAGAGAGGGAAAAGAGGCGTAAAGAAGGAAGAAGGAGAAGAGGGAGGAAATCGCCGGAAAAGTCGCCGGAGAGAGCGGTCTGACGCCGGAAAAGCTCACCGGAGCTCGACTACAACATCTTCCACACCTCCCACCAATCGAATCAAAGGTTGGTAACCCCAATTTCATTCTAAACCCTCGGTAGGAATCGAGACCTAGAAAGTGTTCTTGAACACTTAGTTAGGGAAATTATTGATAATTAGGAATTGAGCTTGGATGTGAGTAATTAGGCTTGGATTGGTATTATGGAAATTATATTGTTGAAATATTACCGGAATAAGACCCGTGAAGAGCTGGCCTGAGGTTACTAAGGTTGAACCTTGACGTTAACGTGCCGGGTCCTTGCTCGGTTTGCCCAAATATACTTTAAGGGTGATGTTGAGGGCTCCAAACCTCTTATTTTCAATCTTAAACACCCTAGAATAATTCTAAATATGCTATCAAGCATCAAGAATTATTTTAGGTACTTTCTTGTTTCTCAAGGATGGAAACTTGCAGAACAATAAAGTCCAAATTTTAAAGTGGCAACTTTATTTCTAGGTAATTATTAGGAAACTTTAAGTAGGATAATTTAGAAGTATATCGAGGTTTAGTAACTCAAATCCAAGGCTCCAAAATCAAATCAAGGTGAGCGATAATTGTACGAAACCAAGTGTGAAGGACTTGAGACTCTCATGGAAGAGAGGGAAGACGGATAAGACCAAGAACTTGGTTCTTGGCGACGTCTAGGTGCATTTTTAGGCACGAGCATACCATACGCATCTGAGTTACATATAGTTAAGATTGTTAACCACGTAAATGTGTTTGTTAGGAAACCACGATTCATCCGGAGCAGGAGTTACTCCGGGACAAGCACAAGGAAGCCGTCTAGGTGAGGGGTTTCCCATCCTTGCCCTATAGGGTTGATTGAGGATGTGGATATGTAGTTTGCCTACTTGCCTATTTGTAAGAATTATTTAGTGGTTAACATGCTATTGTTGTTCCTAAATTGTAATATATGAAAGTACTTGTATATGTGTGTTTGATTACAGGCAAAGAGGTACTGGAGGGTATCCAGGTGATGACATGAGATACACCGAACAGTACAAGTAAGGGGGTAAGTTGTTGATTGAGTCCAAGGTTTGGTTTATCCTATTAATTAGAAACTCACTAAAGAAATCGTAAAGAATTTGTTTGTAAACGTCAACATTTTATGGTAATCGAACTTAGGAAAGACCTTAGAGCTAGGTTATGCTCTAATCATGGGTTTGCGTATTAAATAAGGATTAAGAAGATCTCATAATTGATTAGTGAGTCATAGGGTGGTTCGCACTACCTAGGTAATGTTAATTTAGGATAGTAATGGGTAGATAGAGTCAAAATCTCAACTGAAAGCTCGGGAGGAGAAACAACTCAAAGAAAGCCGCCCGTGGAGGCCATTGCTCTAGCTTGTTCTAAGGCCAGTTGAATTAATTACCCATGGAGGCCATTGCCCTATCCTGGCACTAGGGTCAGTTAAAGATTAAAAGAAATTGCCCGTGGAGGCCATCGCCCTATCCTAGCACTAGGGTCAGTTAAAGATTAAAAGAAATTGCCCGTGGAGGCCATCGCCCTATCCGAGTCTAATTTCGGCAATGAAGGCTTCCAAACTACTTGAGAAAGGGAGTAGAGGATATCTGGCTTTTGTGAGGCATACCACGAAAGAAGTTCTTTCCGCGAATCAAGTACTAGTGGTTCGAGAGTTTCTTGATGTATTTCCTAACGACATGCTTGGTTTGCTGCCTGATTGAGAGATTGAATTTGAGATCGAGCTTTTACCAAGTACTCAGCCGATTTCCACACCACCCTACAGAATGGCTCCGAAGGAATTGAAAGAGCTACGCACGCAATTACAGGAATTGCTCAATAAGGGTTTCATCAGACCCAGTTTTTCACCTTGGAGTGCACCAATTCTATTCGTGAAGAAGAAGGATGAAACTTTAAGATTGTGTATCGATTGTCGAAAGTTGAATAAGGTAACGGTCCACAATTAGCATCCACTTCCAAGGATTGATGACCTGTTTGATCAGTTGTAGGGTGCTAAGAGGTTTTCAAAGATCGATCTGTGATCAGGGTATCATCAGCTAAAGATTAGAAAAGAAGATGCGCCCAAGACTGCCTTTCGAACCCGATACGACCATTATGAGTTTCTAGTCATGTCGTTCGGGCTAACTAGTGCACCAACGGCTTTTATGGATATGATGAATCAGGTTTTCAAACCTTTCCTAGACCGGTTTGTCATTGTATTTATAGATGACATTCTAGTCTATTCCAAGAATGTTGAGGAGCATGCAGAGCATTTGAGACTGACATTACAGAAGCTAAGAGAAGAGAAATTGTATGCTAAGTTTTCAAAATGCGAGTTTTGGCTTGATAAAGTGGCATTTCTCAGTCACGTGGTATCTTCAGAGGGAATCCATGTTAATCTGAGCAAGGTGGAAGCAGTGAGGAATTGGTCCCAAACTACCTCAGTCACGGAGATTCGCAGTTTTCTAGGTTTGGGTGGATATTATATAAGGTTTGTGCAGGACTTTTCCAAGGTTGTTGCACCTCTTACAAAGCTAACTCAGAAAGGGGTAAAGTTCGTGTGGGATAACAAGTGTGAAGTGAGTTTTCAAAAGCTGAAGGAAAGTCTCACCACAGCACCGGTGTTGGCTCTTCCTGAAGGCATCGGAGGGTATGTAGTTTACTATGATGTCTCGCGAGTTGGATTAGGGTGTGTTCTTATGCAGCATGGCAAGGTGATTGCTTATGCGTCTAGGCAACTCCGAAAGCACGAAAAGAACTACCCGACTCATGGCCTTGAAATGGCAGTGGTGGTATTTGCCTTGAAGATTTGGAGGCACTACCTTTATGGCGAAACATGTGAGGTATACACAGACCACAAGAGCCTCAAGTACATTTTCGAGCAAAAAGATCTGAGTCTGAGACAACGCAGGTGGATGGAGTTGTTGAAAGACTATGACTGCACGATTTTGTACCATCCTGGTAAGGCGAATGTGGTGGCAGACGCTCTGAGCTGAAAGTCAATGGGTAGCTTAGCCCATATCAGTGAAGTACGAAGGCCGTTAATTCAGGAAATACATGAGCTGGAACAGTCTGGAACTCAGTTTGGAATTGAAGATTCCAACTTGTTTCTAGCCCACATCTAAGCTAAGTCAACTCTAATTGAAGAAGTTAAATCCAAGCAAGGTCAAGACGCCGACCTCAAATAGATCAGAGATACAGTGGTTAAGGGGGAGAAGGATGACGTCTGATTCATCATAAATGACAATGGCATACTCTGGTTGGAGGGACGACTATGTGTACCTATGGTGGATGGTTTGAAAGAAAGGATCCTTGAAGAGGCACACAAGAAAGCGTACACAATCCATCCAGCTAGTAATAAGTTGTATCAGGATCTGAGAGAATTGTACTGGTGGAATG
This sequence comes from Senna tora, assembly GCA_014851425.1. Lineage (NCBI taxonomy): Eukaryota > Viridiplantae > Streptophyta > Magnoliopsida > Fabales > Fabaceae > Senna > Senna tora. The sequence continues at coordinate 23,860,111 of CM026265.1, read as the reverse complement.
GTAAGAAGAAAGAAGTGGCAGACTACGTATCTAGATGTCTAGTGTGTCAGCAGGTTAAGGCTGAACACCAAAAACCCGCTGGAACTCTTCAACAGATAGAAATTCCTGAATGGAAATCGGAGAGAATTACTATGGATTTTGTGTCAGGATTGCCGCAAAAATAGAGGGGTTTCGATTCATTTTGGGTAATCGTTGATCGGATGACCAAGTCCGCACATTTCCTGCCAGTTAAGACCACTTACGGAGTGAGTCAGTATGCCTAGTTGTGCTTATCAGAGATAGTGAGGTTGGACAGAGTACCGGTGTCGATTATCTCTGACAGGGGGCCACAGTTTACCTCTCGATTCTGGAGAGCATTGCAGGAGGCGTTGGGAACAAGGGTTGATTTGAGTACAGCGTTTCATCCCCTGACAGACGGGCAGTCCGAGAGGACCATTCAGATTTTAGAGGACATGCTTAGGGCATGTATTATAGATTTCGGCGGAGGGCGGGAGAAATACCTATCGTTAGTGGAGTTTGCTTTCAACAACAGTTACCAATCCAGTATTTAGATAGCACCCTTCGAGGCTTTGTACGATCGAAAGTGTAGGTCCCCGATTGGGTGGTTCGAGGTCGTAGAGGCCAAGTTAGTTGGTCCAGAACTTGTTTAGGATGCTTTGGACAAAATAAAGTCCATTAGAGAAAAGCTTGTGACGGCTCAGAGTAGGCAGAAGTCGTATGCTGACAACCGAAGGTGAGATTTAGAATTTGCTGTGGGTGAGCAGGGTTTCTTGAAAATTTCACCGATGAGGGGCGTGATGAGATTTGGCAAGAAAGGCAAGCTAAGTCCAAGGTACATTGGACCGTTTGAGATCCTAGAATGCGTGGGAAATGTTGCATACCGTCTAGAATTGCCAGCGGAATTGGAAGGAGTTCAGCCGGTGTTTCACATGTCTATGCTTCGCAAGTACCTGCCAGATCCCTCTCATGTAATCCAACCCCAGGAAGTACAACTAGCTGAAGGTCTGACTTATGAGGAGATGCCAGTGGAAATCTTAGATCACCAGTTAAAGAAGCTAAGGTCGAAGGAGATACCATTGGTGAAAGTCCTATGGCGAAACCATTCGGTCGAAGAAGTTGAGGCTGAGATGCGCAGGACATACCCTCACCTATTTCAATACTAAGGTTAGTATGTTAATTGAAATTTGGGGATCGAATTTCTTAAGGGGGAAAGATTGTAATACCCGAGAAAATTTTCGAAGTTTGAAATAAAATAAAAAGAGTAAGAAAAGGGAGTAGGAAATATTTTTGGGTATTTAATTTGGAACATAAAAGAAAATAAAATTAAATTGGAAGGAGGAGGGATTAAATTGGGGATATTTTCAGCCTTTTCTTTAACATTATCATTATTTAGTTATTTAGTTATTTTATTTTAATTTTTAATTAATTGTTTTAATTTGGGGTGGGGGTGTCGTGGCTTAGAAAGAGGAAAAAAAAGGAAAAAGAGGGAGAGAGAGCCACAGGAATAAGTGAGACGGACCAAGGAAGAGAGAGAGGGAGAAGAGGCTTGATGGAGGAAGAAGGAGAAGAGGGAGGAAATCACCAGAAAATTCGCCGGAGAGAGCGTTCTGACGTCGGAAAATCTCATCGGAGCTCGACTACAACATCTTTCAAACCTCCCACCAATCCAATCAAAGGTTAGTAACCCCAATTTCATTCTAAACCCTCAATTTCTCAATTTTTAGGGATTTCTTTGATTCACCTTCGATTGAGTTGTTTCGAGGGTAGATTGAGACCTAGAAAGTGTTCTTCAATACTTAGTTGGGGTAGGAATCGAGACAATACCCTCGGGTTTAGCCGAATTCGAATTTTGAAAGATTTGGGGTTGAAATTCTAATTTTTCCTAATTTGGGGAAATTATTAATAATTAGGAATTGAGCTTGGATTTGAGTAAATAGGCTTGGATTGGTATTATCGAAATTATATTGTTGAAATATTAGCGGAACAAGACCCGTGAAGAGCTGCCCCGAGGTTACTAAGGTTGAACATTGACGTTAACGTGCCGGGTCCCTGCTCGGTTTGCCCAAATACACTTTAAGGGTGATGTTGAGAGCTCCAAACCTCTTCTTTTCAATCTTAAACACGCTAGAATTATTCTAAATATGCTATCAAGCATCAATAATTATTTTAGGTTCTTTCTTGTTTCTCAAGGATGGAAACTTGCGGAACAATAAAGTCCAAATTTTAAAGTGGCAACTTTATTTCTTCGTAATTATTAGGAAACCTTAAGTAGGATAATTTAGAAGTATATCGAGGTTTAGTAACTCAAATCCAAGGCTCCAAAATCAAATCAAGGTGAGCGATAATTGTACGAAACCAAGTGTGAAGCACTTGAGACTCTCATGGAAGAGAGGGAAGACAGATAAGACCAAGAAGTCGGTTCTTGGCAACGTCTAGGTGCATTTTTTGCCACGAGCATACAATACGCATATGAGTTACATATAGTTAAGATTGTTAACCACATAAATGCGTTTGTTAGGAAACCACGATTCGTCCAGAATGGGAGTTACTCCGGGACAAGCACAAGGAAGACGTCCAGGTGTGGGGTTTCCCATCCTTGTCTTATAGACGTCCGGGACAAGCACAAGCACAAGGAATATGTGGTTTGGCTACTTGCCTATTTGTAAGAATTATTTAGTGGTTAACATGATATTGTTGTTCCTAAATTGTAATATATGAAAGTACTTGTATATGTGTGTTTGATTACAGGCAAAGAGGTATTGGAGGGTATCCATGTGATGACATGAGATACACCAAACAGTACAAGCAAGGGGGTAAGTTGTTGATTGAGTCCAAGGTTTCGTTTATCCTATTAATTAGAAACTCACTAAAGAAATCGTAAAGAATTTGTTTGTAAACGTCGATGTTTTATGGTAATCGAACTTAGGAAAGACCTTAGAGCTAGGTTATGATCTAATCAAGGGTTTGGGTATTAAATAAGGATTAAGAAGATCTCATAATTGATTAGTGAGTCATAGGGAGGTTCGCACTACCTAGGTAAAGTCAATTTAGGATAGTAATGGGTAGATAGTCAAAATCCCAGCTGAAAGCTCGGGAGGAGAAATAAGTCAGATAAAGTCGCCCGTGGAGGCCATTGGTCTAGCTTGTTCTAGGGCTAGTTGATTTAATTGCCCATGGAGGCCATTGCCCTAGCCTGGCACTAGGGTCAGTTAAAGATTAAATGAAATTGCCCATTGAGGCCATTGCCCTAGCCTGGCACTAGGGTCAGTTAGAGATTAAAAGAAATTGCCCGTTGAGGCCATTGCCCTAGCCTGGCACTAGGTTCATTTAAAGATTAAAAGAAATTGCCCGTTGAGGCCATTGCCCTAGCCTGGCACTAGGGTCAGTTAAAGATGAAAAGATTTGCCCGTTGAGGCAATTGTCCATTGTGAGATACATGGACCGGTTGAGTGATTTATAGCTTTCAGATGATATGTTAAAAGTGATTTCTTGTTTATTAGAAGCATAATAGAAGAGCATGATCCGTAGGTTTATCTTTGACTTTATGTTATATTAATATTGCCTGATCGCAATATAACATTTGATAAACTAAATTTCATGCGCATGTGATTGTGGGTGTTTCCCTTTCCCCAGCTGTAGTGGTACCCGCCCCTACGCCGTGGATGGGAAGCTTCTCACTGAGTCTGTTTGACTCACTCCCTCTGCTTCAATGTTTCAGATACAGGTACCGGGCAGGCATCGACGTCCGGATAGTGATTCGGACATCAGAGCATCCTTTACGCACTAGTTCGCTTGGGTGGACACCTTTTGGTTATTTTGATTCTTTTGGTTGTACATATTATAAGTTGTAAGAGTTGTGTATATATTTACAGCTTTCGATATATACCTACTCTAGACTTGTCGGCTTCACATGTACTTAAAGACAGGGTCCAATTTGGGAAAAACTAGGATATATGTTTGAGTATATAAATTGTTGCATGTGAATAGGATAGATCGTACGTATTGAGACGTACGATCAATATGATATGGATATATATATATATATATATATTACGTGTGAGGCTCCTGTTGTGGTTCCAGAGGGTTTTCCTCTAAGATCCAGTCCCAATCCAGCTTGTCGAGTGGACACTACAACAAATCATGGATTTAGCCATGGAAATTTACCCACGGAATAAATTCCCTGGGTAATCCATGGAAATTCCGTGGGGAAATGAAGGGAAAAATAGTTTTTTCCTTTGGATTTAGCCACGAAATTACACACGGACAGTATTGTCCGTGTGTAATTGATTGTATTTGCCCACGGAATTAGCCACGGATATTGTGTCCGTGGCTAATATCCGTGGCTAATCCGTGGGTAAATAGGTTTCAACCCAATTTTTTTTTACTTTTCGGCGCCAAAACAAAAAAGGAATGGCGCGTTTTTGTGATATGTGAAACGACGCCGTTTTACTTATTGTACATTTTTTTAGCCACGGATTACCCACGGATTATATTCCGTGGGTAATTATTTTAGGTTAATTTTGTTTCTAAGACACTTTTAGGGTTTATTGTAAGAGAGATTGAGAGAGTTGGAGGCTTGGAGCACCGAGAGATTTCGTGGTTGCAACTGTGTGTGCGTCGTGTGCGAGACGGAGGGAGTATTGCCGTTTGCCGCTGTGTGCGTCAATGGAGGGAGCTTCGGCATGTGCTACCGTGTTCGTCAACCAACGGTGTTTGCCGTGGTTGTTGTGTGCGTTATGAGAAGGCTTGTTCGGCAGAGGTAAGTGAAAATGCAGATTTTCCTCTGATCACTTGCAATAGACGCTCTCTTCCCCTGAACCAAACTAGATTACCTTTGTATTCTCTCTCTCTCTCTCTCTCTCTATCTCTCTCTCTCTCTCATTCAAGCTTGCTTCTTCTTCAAATTTCTGTGATTGTTGATTTATCTGTCGAATTTTGTATTAGAACTCTATGTTTTTTTAATTAAGATAAGATATGCACATTGAACACAGTTTGGTGGAGTATCTAATGCTAAAGGGTATGACATAAATTAAAAGCAAAGATTGGAAAATGTAGAGTAGCAGTGTGAAAAGAACAATGTGATTGGCCTTCTATTTCTTTAATTTTCCCTCTTGTTTGTTACGTTTAAGATTAAGACACGGGCACTAACTTTTGTTTTTTAAGAAAAAAATGAGTTGAATTGAAGGACGGAGCAATAGGAATGATTACCTGAGGAAGCTGCAGACTTGTCAGTGGTCTTAATAGTTCGATACATCTGGGGGAAGGAAGGAAGGAAGAAGGCATTTAATTGAAATTAATTAATTGATTAATTAAAGAGAGTAATTATATTATTATTGTATATTGAAACAAAATTAGGAAATATAATAGAGGAGAAGAGTGAGTCCCATAAATCATTACAATAAAATCCCGTTTAAATGTGTTTTGAGTGTGAGATTAGAGTGATCTCATGGGAGTGGAATTGTTAGGTCATAAGTGAAGACAAGAGGTTGATGTTTGATAAGATTGTAAGAGAAAGATGTATTATTGGGAAATGATGACTTTTGTCTGTTCTCTCTCTTTCTTTCTTGGTCTGAGATACAGCAGAGAATTGAAGATGTGTGTATGACTGGGTCTCCATGGGAGGTTGAAGCCTAGAGGGCCTTCTTCTAGCTAGCTACTTAATTAATATTTTATCTCTCTTCTACTTTTATTCCTTTTCTCTGATCTGTCAAATTTGCAATGATTGAAATGTTCTTTCCAACTTCATGCTTTCTCCTGATTTTCATGCTTTCGCAAACAGATAGTAGCAAGAATTGCTTGGTTCCTAGCTTTTGACTTTCAAATTCCCAAGCCTCTATTCTCTTTTTGTTGGTATATGTATGGTATTCCAATTTAAAGTGAGGACACCCTTCTTTGAGTATCCAGAATTCCAGAAAAAAAAATCCATCAATAGCTTGTCGAATTGATCACAAGTTTTTTAGGGGAATACCACACACTGCATGAAATAGTTATATATATATATATATTGTTTTGTCTGCACGCTATAGTCATTTGACTAAAAAAATCGATCTTGTTGATTTAGAAACATGTGGAGTTCATCTTGTTTTTCTCCATTTGACAATTCATTTTAAGATAGTCAAAATGATGCTTAAAGTGTTGTTTTGTGGATAGGGGTGGATGTTGGTGCTGTGTTTTCTTTTTTTTCTTGTAAATATGTAACTAAATGGCTAAATGTTGTTTCAAAATGCTGGATGTTAGTAGGTTCTATTTTGCTCTTCTTTTTGTGTGTCATTGGGGTGTTTAGATATTGGTTAGAAATGTTAGGTGCTGTTAAATTCTATTTTGCTATTTAAAAAAAAACTTGTAAACATGTCATTAAATGGCCAAATGTTAGTTTGACATGCTGGATGTTATTAGTTTCTGTTTTGCTATTCTTTTGCTTGTAAGTATGTCATTAAGTTGTTCAATATTGTTTAAAAGGTTTTGGGTTTATTTTGTTCCATTTTGTTCTTTTCCTTGTTTGGAACTATGTCTTAAGGAGATGAAATCCTACTTATGGCTGCTTTGGGTGTCATATGCTATCTTATTGTTTTTTAGGCTTGTTTGGGGTATTTTGTGCTTTCTTCCAAGTATAATGAATACGATTAATTTTGTTGTTTTTGTTGTCCAATTTTCGTGAGTCATATTTTGGTATTTTATAATCTTTTTCAAGAACAATGTAGGTACTATTTTGATGCCCACGTGTTGTCCAAGTTTGTGGAGTTTGTTGATGTTTTAAAGTGTCTATTGTGGTCAAAGTATGTGTTAGTTTGTTGCTTATGTGATGTTCAACTTTCTAAGTTTGTTTTGGTGTTTTTCAAGTCTATTTTGAGGTTAAAGGCGGTTTCATTTGCTGTCGAGATTTGTTTTAAGCATGACTTATGTATCTTAAAGTATGCTTTTAGAATTTCTCATGTGAGAAAGTGAAAGTGCCAGAGAATTTTTCTTTTTTTTCCTCTTTTAAGTTGTGAAAAGAATATGCAAATGAGTCATAAATGAAGAGAAGTATTTGCCAAATTTTATAATTCAAGACTGTTTGCAAATAGGTCATACTTGAAAGGAGTATAGGTATTAGGTCAGGCCAAAAAAAAAAGAGAGGAGTATAGGAAGAACCAAATTTTACATTAACAAAAAAAATACCATGATTAAGTCATAATATAATAGAAAGAACTAAATTTATGCCAACTACGAGAATAATGTAGTTTACCTAAAATATTAGCATTGAGATTATGGGTACGCTTGTTGTGTGTACCCTGTAGTTTTTTCCTTTCCTTTGTAAATAAGTTTTGCTTTATATGAATGTTGGAGTTCATGTAGTTGGGATTCCTACACCCTTGTGGAACCTCCTTCCTATTTCTTACACTCGACTTGTAGTCTCTTCAATTTTTTATTTTTTTTGATACAAAATACTTTGTATAACTCAACTTTTGTACTTGAAGTTCAGTTTCTATAAACAAAACAAAATGAGGTCAACCAAAGTTAATAAAAAATAGTTGGGGAGTGGAGGAGTTTGATTGGACCAAGTAGGATAGGATTGTGGACTTTTGGATAGAATAGGTGGGTCCCGGGGGAGTTTGCAAGGTCCCCTTATTACTTTTTAATTCGAACACATCAATTATAAATTTCATTCTTTCTTTATTTTCATAGATCAAACATAAATGTTTCATTCTTTCTTTGTTCTTTCAACTGATCCATTTATTTTCATATTATCACATTTTATATTATTTATACACTTATATCTCATTTCCATATTATCACTATTATAATTTTTATGGTATGTAAAAATACTCTATAGAAAATATTAATTTTGAGTTTGTGTTATTAGTTTCTTGGTATACACAGTTCTCTAATTCCACAAAATTGCCAAAGCCATGCCAAGTAACCAACTATATTCACATAAATGTGCTCCTAAAAATTACCTCTAAGTTCAGATATTCAAATGTATTATAACAAGGTAGCATTATTTCTAAACAAAATTACTATTATAATTGTACCTTTGACTAGTTTTTTCTGTTTCTTTTAAACTGGACTTGCTTGTCAATCAAGAATATAAAAAAAGAATTGTACTCTCCCTTAATATTACTATAAATAGTTTTAATAGTATTGGAAGGCACGACTCATTTTTATCAACTATTTGTAGAAATATTGGGTTTTGGCTGTAGCTTTTAATAACTAAAGTATGATTTATCAACTATTTATTATTAGGGCCTTGTCAAAATTGGAAGGTATGCTTCTTCCATTCCCTTCTCTCTCTCTTTCACATAATTTTTCAATGTGTTAGGTGTCATTTTGTGGCCTATGTGCTATCCTTAGATATGTGTGTTATGCTGTTTTTGATTTTTTTTTTATGCTTTCTGGGTTATATTAAACTATGTACTAGTTTTCTTTTGGTTTTATGAATTGCTGGCTTTGATGACCCAGCTTTTGATGGCAAAAAAAAATTTAGTCCCTAAAATACAATTTGTGTCATTCAATTATAGGTGACAGAGTCATACATCATGAATGTCCCTACAAATCGACAATGGATGTACAGTAGAGTACATCCAAGTGGGGTTGGGTTTCAGGATGCCTTTCTCATGGGGGTGGATGAGTTCGTTAACCATGCTTGTCGACTCCTAGTCCATTTGAGTGAGAGAAGATTGAGGTGTCCTTGTGTCAAGTGCAGAAATATTAGGCTTGAGATTGTTGATGTTGTTAAAGTACGCCTTTATCAGTACGGATTTATGCTTGAGTATTATTATTGGACCTGTCATGGAGAAGCGTCACCCGTGGTCCCTCGAGGCGTATATCCAATACTAAATGACCAACCATTACACCAAATGCGGAACAACATAACCAATACGAGGCGATGGTTTTAGATGCAGCTGGGCCAGACTTTGTTCCAAACTCTCAGCAAAATGCATATGAGGCTCCAAATGCTGATGCTTAAGGTTTCCTCAACATGTTGTCTGCTGCACAATCTCCTTTGTACGATAGATGTTGTGAGAAACGCAAACCAGCTAAGCACTTGAACTTTCGGCAGCGGTAAGATTGTTAAGCATCAAGGCAAATGCCAACATGTCAGTGTATGGCTTTAATCAGATGATGCAATTCTTTAAAGAAGCTCTGCCAGAAGATAACTGTTTGGCCACAGATCTTTACAGGACAAAGAAAATAGTGGTGAAGCTAGAGCTTGGATATTAGAAGATTGATTGTTGTTGTAATGGATGCATGTTATACTACAAGGATAACTTGCGGGAAACAAAATGTAAGTTCTGCGGGAGTCCTAGGTATAAAATGACAAGGTTTACACATGGTAGATGCAAGGAAGTGGCGTGTAAACAATTGTGGTGGTTCCCATTGATTCCTCGGCTTCAAAGACTTTTCAATTTAAAAGTGACGGCTAAGAGATGAGCTGGCATTATGATAACCCTCGAGAGGAGGGTGCGCTATCCCACCCATCAGATGGTGAGGTGTGGAAGACATTTGATCGAACTCACCCTAACTTTGCTTCAGAACCCCGAAATGTAGGGCATGGACTATGTGCAGATGGCTTTACACCATATGTGGCATTCGGAAAAACGTACTCTTGTTGGCCAGTTATTATGGCATCGTACAATATTCCACTGGGCATGTGTATTAAACAGGAGTTTATGTTTTTGTCCTTAATCATTCCTGGTCCGAGCAATCCAAAAGCCAAAATAGATGTTTATTTACAGCCATTGATAGATGAATTGGAATTATTATGGGATGAGGGTGTTGAAACATTTGATGTGTAACTCAGACAGAACTTCCAAATGCGGGCAGCACTTATGTGGACTATTAATGACTACCCAACATATGGCATGTTATCCAGTTGGCAGACTGCGGGTAAATTGTCTTGTCCAATTTGTATGGGGAGTTCAAAGGCATTCACTTTAAATAATGGTGGAAAGACATGTTTTTCGATTGTCATAGACAATTCTTAGAAGAGAATCACCAATTCAGGAGAAATAAGACATCGTTTATAAAAAATAGAGTAGAGCAATCATCTCCTCCTCGACGGTTGAATGGGAACCAAGTTTGCGAAAGGGTATAGGTGCAGAGCATTCCAAAAGTGAAAGAGCACGGACGGGCTATCTTCACGGATGGTTATGGGGTAACACACAATTGGACCAAGCAAAGTATATTTTGGGAGTTACCATATTGGAAGACTAACCTTTTACGACACAATATAGATGTCATGCATATTGAGAAAAATGTGTTGGTGTGTTCAACACTGTGATGGACATAAAGGCAAAACCAAAGATAATATAAAAGCAAGATTGGACCTAGAAGAATTATGTTGACGTCCAGAATTAGAGCTAGTGGACGAAGGTGGGAAGCTTTGCAAGCCTAAGGCACGATATACGTTGAATGTTGATCAGAAGCGTGCTGTTTGTGAGTGGGTTAAGAATCTTAGGCTTCCTGATGGATATGCTTCTAACCTAGCACGATGTGTGGACGTCAAGGAGACCAAACTGTCAGGGTTAAAGAGTCATGATTGCCACGTGTTTATCCAGCGCTTGCTCTCAATTGCCTTTAAAGCTTTACCAGAAGCTGCCTAGACTCCTCTCATAGAGCTTAGTCAATTTTTCAAAGAAATTTGTTCGACCTCATTGAGGGTGGATCAACTTGACGTGTTACAAAAAAATATCCGAATGACATTGTGCACATTAGAGAAGATATTTCCTCCAGGTTTCTTTGATGCAATGGAGCATCTTGTAGTACATTTGATAGAGGAAGCAAGGCTTGGAGGACCGGTCCAAAATGGATGGATGTTTTCCGGAGAGAGGTAATGCAAAATTTAACTTTTTTAATTAGTAAACACCCATCATATATATATTTATATAGTTCATTAATTGTCTGTAGGTTTCTCCATATCTTATAGACTAAAGTAAAGAACAAAGCTCGTGTGGAAGGTTCTATATGTGAGGCGTACATCACTGAGGAGACCGCTACTTTTTGTTCACACTATTTTGAGTCACATGTGCTCTCAAGAATATCAAGGGTTCAACGAAATGATGATAGTGGTGACCCACTCTTTCCACAATTGTCCATCTTCAACTATCCAGGACGCTCTACTGGGCAATGTACGATTCGATGCCTAAGTGATAAGGAGACGGAAGCTGCAACAAAGTATGTCCTCCGAAATTGTGATGAAGTTGAACTGTTTAGAGAGTAAGTAATGTATCATAAAAAAACAATTTAAAACTACTTTTTTATATTGGTTATCAAGTACTTGACAAAGTTTGTTGGAAGAAGGAAGTATATTGTTTCTTTGAAGGCTGTCAATCCTCAAATCGATGATCTTGGAATAGAACAAATGATTGATTTTGAGTTTGCTAGATGGTTCAATGAATATGTAAGATGTTAAGAGCATGCAAGAGTTCATTGGGAATCAACATTGCATGTCTACTTACACAAGTGCATTAACAAAAATTTATTTATGTTGTATAGGTTCTAAATGAAAGAAAAAACGTGTTTGTTGACCTCATAAGAAGCCTTGCATGGGGACCAAATAGATATGTGCGAACATGGCCTACTTATTTTTTTAATGGATACAAGTTCTACATAGAAGCTTTAAGCCATGACAAGTCCACTAATAATAGTGGTGTATGCATTAAGGGTACAGATGGACAGTCGGAAAGTGACTACTATTGTGTTTTTCAAGAAGTTATTCAGTTGGAATACATGAGCGATCCCATCAAGCAAATAGTATTGTTTAATTGTGAATGGTTTGATCCAACCAAAGAACACGGTATGAGAATTCATCCCCAATTTGGTAATGTTGACATTCGATCAACAAGGAGGTATAGCGTGTATGAACCATTTATTTTTGCACAACAAGCCACTACAAAAAAAATTAAATTTAGCGACGGTTTTTTTTTTGTTTTAGCGGCGGTTTTAACCGCCCCTAAAGCACTTAACGACAGTTTATAAGACTGCTGCAAAGCCTTCCGTCGCAAGGGTTTTAGCGACGGTTTACAAGACTAACACTAAATAGTGGCGGTTTTAAAACCGCCGTTAAATTTGTGGCGGTTTAAAACTGATGCCAAATTAGCAGCAGTTTGGAAATGATGTTAATAAACTGCCACTATTGGTGAAGATATAAATTCTTTATATTTTAACAAATAATTTCATATTTATTTTATCTTATTTATATATAATCAAAATATACTTAAATTTATATTAAAATATTGGCTATTAAAACTAAATTTAGATAAATCAATTTGTACAAATACAAATCTTCCAAAACAATAAACATTCCAAACTAAAATTGTTATAAGGCTTCTCGCAAACTAAAATTGTCATCTTGCAAACTAAAATTACTATAAAACTACTTACAAACTAAAATTACCATTAAAGTTTCAAACAAAAATTATAATCAAGTTGCTCACAAACCAAAATTATCACAAAATTAAAGTTTCACCCTATAACATATTCATCAACCCATATATATATATATATATATATATATATATATATATATATATATATATATATATTCATCTTCCATCAATTGTTTCACCTTAGTGATATAATCACCCATTATTTCTTTGTCCTTGGCTTTGCTTGCCAAAAAGAGTTTTTTTAGTATATATCAAGTTACCAAGAAATAACATAATTTAGTTAGAACAAAAAACTCAAACAATCAAATTAAAGAAAATAAAATAATAATAATGATGCTATAATACCAAACTTTTTGGTAGCATACACATCGAGCTTCCCTAATTAACGGTATCTATAGTCAATGTTCAATTATAGATAGGCATATGCATGCAAGCAAGCTAGCTATAAGTCAATATTCTAATTTCATATATATATATATATATATATATATATATATATATATATATATATATATATATATATAAAATTCTAGACACATGGATTATATTCCTAAATAATTGAATTTGATATATTAAAGTGAAGCTTGCACCTATAATTATCACTGTTGTATATAGAAATCACCCACTTGATCATAGATTATATTCTGATATATGATGTTACCACACATAAGTAAATGAAATTGTCAATTGGAAGGCTATATATATATATATATATATATTTAAATTAAAATGTCTAGTTAACATTATGCAATATTATCCATGTGATCATGTTTTGGTAGCGATGAAAATGGATATTTTGAAAGCATAACGTCATTGTATATATGTAAGGCATATTGTTTGGGTGGGTGGCTATGAATCTCAGATAGTGCCCCACTTCAAGTGCTAAGGCATTTTCCCTAATCACAATGGCGGCTAGCTAGGTAGCTACTACTAGCTGCTACTACTGCTATATATATATATATATATTTATCCAGTAAAGTAATTAATTAATCACAAAAAATACAAGGACTAGGACAATTAATTAGCTTAATTTCATATATATATATATATATATATATATAAATAATTCTAGACACATGGATTATTTTGGTAGCATACCTCATTGTTTTGTAAGCCCACTTGCTCACTTCGCAATTGGCCTCCAAAACGTTCAAGTAACATAGCAATAGTCGCCTCCATTCGGCGATTTCGTTCATCATTTTCTACCATTTTTGCTTCCATTCGGCGATTTTGTTCCTCACTTTTGTCCATTGCTTTTCGCATTCGTGCAAGCTCATTTTGCAACTCTGAATATGAAGGATCTGTAGATCTTGTACCACCATGATGAGAACGAGCATAAACTCCAAAAACTTGAGAAGGAGTGGGCCCTAAACCCATACCCCTCACACGTCCCGAGCGTTCTTGGCTTCCCAGCGCCATAGCTAATGAATCAAATTGCGACACTTCATATGAGGAATTTCCACTAGATTCATAGCTAAGAATGTTATCCTACACAACATAATCGATCCAACACACACAACGTTATACGAAAAAATCCATGTACATTAACACACTTCATTAATAGTAAATGATCAAACACTTACAATTACATCTTTTGCTTTGGCATTAATGGCTAATCCACTTGACTTCTTATGTGTTGCAATCCAAAGGTCGCCCCTACTGACTGGGCCTCCACGCTCAGTTTCCTTCAAATGCAATACAATTGTATTAGTTAAGGGACAAGAATAATATTATATGACACCTTACCAAAAATAAGCTTACCATTTTAGCTCTCTTTCTAGCAAGACTTTTTGATCCACCTGTGTGTAGAATTACTAGTTTTTTTTTTCTATTTTCTGTATTTTTTGCTGCAATTTTCTGTTCATTAACAAAAACTAATTAGATAAACCAACAAATAAAATAATTAAGAAATACTTTCACATACCATTGTCTATGCAGACATACGGTAATCCACAAATGAGGCCCAATGCTCCCTGGATATACCATCTGGAACTTTTGCTATGACTTCTTCTTTTGTAAGAGTCTTATCCCTATTAATGAAGTGATACAACTTTGCTCGTCCATCCTTCCATGTCTTTGAAACAGATTTGAGTATATTGTGCATGTGGGCATCATCATTTACCACAAATTTTCCCTTCAAAATGAATATAAAATATATTACAGTCATTTACATAAACCATAGTAAAATAATTATTATCCAAGTATACAAATTTTACCTGTATTTGATTGTGATACACTTCATTCTTATAGTCTTTTGGAACATCCCTCCAATTCTTGAAACTCAAAGAAAGCCATCTAAAGTTCCTCCCAATAATACCTAAAAAAGAAGATAGTAGTCCACCAGCATTTCCAATATGTTGGTTAAGTTCATTGAAGGGCACTACAACTCTTGTTCCAAGAGGAAGCGCCCATACATCTTGGATAGACAACTGTTCATATTTCACAATACCTTCATTGTCTACAAAACAAATATTAGTGCATAAGTACATATATATATATAATTCAACTATTAAATAATATCAATTAAAACTCATTAATTAACATTTACCAATGATTTCCACAAGCCAATGTGTTCTAGTAGAATTAGATGATTCATTCTCTTCTTCAGGGATTGGATCCTCTTGATCATCATCATCATTCTCTTCAAAAGATACTTCTTGATCATCATGAGTTGGTTGAACTTCCGAAGTATCTGGAACTTGGGTAGATGAGCTATCTTCAGTGACATGTGTTCCACTTGACATATTTTTCTTCATCACGAATTTCTTCATCCTTGAGAAAATAGATAACACATTTAAAACATAAGCAACATCCAATAAACTTAAAATCAATATGCAATGAGGTGAAAGTTGAACTTGAAAGAGTTGATAGATATGCTTACCATCCCAATCTCTTCAAGAGCAATAGATTAATTTAAATATGTGAACAAAAGTGTATGGATATGTTATAATGAATACATCAAGGAGTTTATTTATAGGGGTAATGTCACGACCCCCTATCGGAGTCCGTGACCGGCACGGGAGGTAGGATTTCTCCTATCCCGCAAGCCTCTAATCCCTGATTGACATTTTTATATGTGCATAACTACCCATTTCTAATACAAACAATATATAATACATATGGTCATCCATTTCCGGTGACCTAAGCAGTTTGCAATCCACGGCTCGCTCAGCGCCACTTCAGTCTATATATATACACATATTCATTCACACGTACATATAGTATACATATTGATCATGTGCTTCAGGGTTATCTCTTTCGAGAGTTATCTACCGCAATAGCACTCATTTTCTTATCTTTGAACGGTACCCGAAGGTCTACGCCCATTTCCACTTCTAGACCTGCTCCGGTCTAATAATTTCGGGTCCATTATCACCCTATGGCCCCTTAATTGGTAACCCTTAGGTTTACCTGTATACTCCCTTGGCACTTTAGCACTCTCTAGTGCTCTTCAATGTCTACTTAACTTTAGTCACTCCAAACGAGTGGTTTCTCAACTATACCTACCATCCTTATACATATTACCTGTAAAAGGACTATTGTTTAGTAGGGTATTGGTCACATGGGTTAGTTTTCTAAGGCACACTGCGGTTTTTTTTAAAAAAAATTTAACTCAAGTTTATTTCTTAGAAAATGACGCCTAAGGTTTTCGTAAATGGTTAGGGTTTAACCAATTGGAATGACACAAATTGAGAAAGAGTATTCATGAAAATTTGCCTTCAAGGGTTATCCCTAGTATTTTCAAGAAAAGTTTGAGAGTCCTTCAAAATCTCTCATTCGGAAAGACAAAAAAAGAATTTTTTTTTTTACAAAAATTTCTCATGTGATCAATATCCTATTCTTTATGCTCTTCCTTTAGCAACCCAAGAGAGTTTGGTTGGGCTTAATCCCTTCTTTTCCCCCTTGTTTGCTTAAGGAACTAGCTGTTCATGAATCGAGCACAGGGTTGGACTAGGCTCCTTCCCTGTGCCTTATCATTTACTCTGTTTCCTGCTCGGCATATGGTCACGCTCTACACGTTTACATATGCCTCTACTTCCTAACATCTACCTCTACGGCATATGGTTCGGCCACTTTGCCCTTCCATATACCGTATCCTGATTTTTCTAGTCCGCAGACTTCTACTTCTGTATTGTGGCATACACCACCTCTTTTTTGTTTACTTTCTAGGAAGGACAACTCACTTCCTTCAGCCATAGCATATCGCACAGTCGTGACCCATTCTGGTGGTCATCTTCCTGTCGGACTCATGCCCTCTGGCCCTATTTATTCTTGTCTGTAAGCTTTCCATTTCAATCGCCCCATGCGCTTACTTTCTTTTCTACACGCGAAGCGTGTCTTTTCTTTCGCTTTACAAACCACTCCTAGCCTGAACTATCATTCACTGCATATTTTCTATTATACTTGCATTCCATACTATAATCAAACAAATTGCGCCTATACCATAGCGCACAATGCGCCGCTAACAGAGCAGACGCATCGTCTTATTTAGCACCTGCAAAACAATCACACATTGTAGCGCATTCCTGCCTACAATTCAACCAAATGTGTCTGTGTCTAGGTACCATCCTCCATGGATGTATCCCTTTCCTATTATGGCCTCCTAAGGTTCCCGGGGTCACTGCCACCCCTCCTTACGCCTTAGTGCTCATCGACACTTGTGTACTGTATAGGTTATATGTTTTGCATAGAATTTCACATACAAATTCTATGCTTAAAGCGATGACTCGAAAGAATTTATGACTCAACATCCTGAGCAACCTCACAAGTGCCCGTCGGATCCACCGTTACGTTCGGATTCGTAATGGATAGCCCAACTGACACCCGAGACTACTAGTTAGCTTCACACCCTAAAAGAACAACCAGGCTCTGATACCAAGTTTGTCACGACCCCCGTTTAGAGGACCGTGACTGGCACAGACATAGGGAATATCCCCATGCCTGTAAGCCTTATCACCTAATTGACAGAATATCTATTATTGAAAATACATCCACATGCAGTATAATACCATGGCTACACCGAAATGGTGGCCTATCCTAGGCAAGCAAATCCACGACCAGTGCCGCTTCAGGGTATAGATATAGGAAACACACATAATATATATAACCTGTGTACTGGCTATACATCCGAAGATGCTGTCTATCCTATTCACATGCAATAGATATATGTATATATATATATATATATATATATTTTGAAAACAAATTTTTCCTGTATCGCAGTAAAATAAATCCTAATCTTTAAGGTGTGTGAAGCTGACAGTTCAAGATTTAGTGATACAATCTAATTGGGTACGTCTACCCTTTACTTTATGATACAATAATAACGTAAATAAAATTACAATTACACTTTATTCACCCACATGAACAAGTTGTGGGTCTTGGAAAGTATTTTTTGTCCCTCGTCTACCCTTTACTTTATAATACAATAATAACGTAAATAAAATTTCAATTACACTTTATTCACCCACATGAACAAGTTGTGGGTCTTGGAAAGTATTTCTTGTCCCTCGTTCCACCGAGACTTCTTCCACCTGTACTTAACTTCTCTCTGTGTAGTAAAAATGAGGTGTGAGTCTTAACCACGCGACTCAATGAGGACTCTCCCATCCCTGGCGCAAGGTGGGTACCATAGCATTGGGTTTGGGAGTCATACACAACCACATGCAAAAACAACTACTTACTGTTGTTAGCATACATTCTTAGTGATCACACAACAACAGAAATTTCACCCAAACACTCACATGCATTTAATAACTCTAAACATGCAGCAGTTTATTCCACGTCATCAATCAGCAAGTAAACATGTAACAAATAGTGCCGGCTTTTACTTACCGGTCTTCTCACGTTCAGCATGTTTGAATCAAACAAGACGTTGTGGTGATGTAATCCTGTACGTCACCACTACACTGCACAATCAGCAATTATATGCAAACACAGACAATTTGTATATACACACAGATACTATGACATACGTTTACTTAATCTCCCCCACTCTAGGGTATCTACTAGCCACTACGTGGCTTTTCTACTTCGAACCCATGCACTCGGGTTACTGGCCACCACGTGGCAAAGCATACTTAACCCATTCACTTGGGTACTGGTCACATCGTAACAATTCTGTTAATCAAACAATACTTAACCCATTCACTTGGGTACTAGTCACCTCGTGACAATTCTATTAATCAAACACAATCTACTTCTATCTATCAAACAACTAATACGTAGCCACCACGTGGCACGTCCTGACCCCTTGCTGCGGGGCAATAGCTTGAGCCCACTCGTCCATTACCCAACCAGGCCACATGGCAGGCACGGCACAACATCTCGAAGCATGGCCACTGACACACCCTGGACCAACTCCACAGGATGATTTCTCTTTTACTAGGTTAGGCTCACGGTTCACCCGTAGGTTCCTCCCGTGTCTCCTTACCTTAGACTCACATATTAATACGATTCTTTGTATCTTTCCCAAAGGATCAAAAATTCTTCTCCATATTAATATGTACAAGTATCCTCAACAGGATATAACTCATATACCCGTCCAAATGCACTTTCTGAGCCTCAAGCTATCGTCATAGCAATATAAGTCCTTTCTGACCCTATTACTAGGATAGGGCAATGACCATTGTCATGGTGATTATAAAAATGAGGTCTCAAGTGCAATCTGACGTTGTTCTAGTCGATGTCTCACATCGCTAGCATAACCAAATCTGAAACCCACCAATAACTCCCTTTGCATGATTTTAATTTAAGTCACCGTCGTGACGAGTTTTCAAAATAAAGTTTAGCCCTTCCGTACAAGGACTCTTGCCACCGTCGTGGAAAAGATTTAATAAAATACTCATCATACCTCCGGAGTGTATGAGTTGGATTTGTAACACACCAATCATAGCAAACAATTACACTCTACTCCTATGTCTTCCTATCCAAGCTACTTTCCACAACCTATTTTCTAGTTCTTTCATTCTTTTAGCATTCTATATCTCTAGCTAACACATACCAGACAAGCAGAGAATATACATACTCATGTAATCCACATAAGCATACAACCCTAGGAGCAGAGATGGAAGAACCCTCACCTTGGCCAACCTTCCATGCAATCCTCTCCTGTAACTTTAGTCTCCTCGGAGTTCCTGTTGCACTCTATTGCGTACCGTTGTTCCTATAAGAACAACATTTACTTCATTAAAGTTATTACTTAACTTAATTCGTTATTTATCTTTTCATTACTCTCACATTAGTTCATGGTTGCCACAGAGTCAAGCTCTTGGTCTTATCGGACTTCTCTATCCCGACTTATGCGTATCTTTCCTCGGACATTTGACTTACTCGAATATAACACTCTACTTGAGTGTTTCACATACTTGTATTTGAGTATTAGACCTCTATCTAACTTGTATTTTCATCTAAGCATTATGATTTAACTTGTGTTCTTACTCAGGTTCTAAGAAATCTATTTTTTAAACCTCAATATACATCTAATACACCCTACTTAAGGCTTCCTAATAATTATGAAGGAATAAAATTACCATTTTAGAATTTGGACTTCATTGTTCCACAAGTTTTCTATCCTTGAGAAACAAGAAGGTACTTGGAGTGATTTAAATCCTCAAAAACATGTTTAGGAATGTTCTAGGGTGTTTAAGATTGAAGAGAGGAGATTTAAAACTCTCAACGTCACCCTTAAAATGTATTTGGGCAACCCGAGCAGGGACCCGGCACGTTAACGTCAAGGTTCAACCTTAGTAACCACGGGCCAGCTCTTCACGGGTCTTGTTCAGCTAATATTCCAACCATATAATTTCAATAATATCAATCCAAGCCTATTTACTCAAATCCAAACTCAATCCTAATTATCAACAATTTTCCCCAATTTGGAAATAATTATAATTTCAATAATATCAATCCAAGCCTATTCACTCAAACCCAAGCTCAATCCTAATTATCAGCAATTTTCCCCAATTTGGAAATAATTATAATTTCAACCCCAAATCCTTCCAAATTTGAATTTGGGCAATTCCAAGAATATAATCTTGATTCCTACCCCAACTAAGTGTTCAAGAACACTTTCTAAGTCTCAATCTACCCTTGAAACAACTAAATCGAAGGTCAATCGAAGAAATCCCTAAAAATGGAGAAATTGAGGGTTTAGAATGAAATTGGGATTACCAACCTTTGATTCGATTGGTGGGAGGTGTGGAAGATGTTGTAGTCGAGCTCCGGTGAGCTTTTCCGGCGTCGGACCGCTCTCTCCAGCGACTTTTCCAACGGTTTCCCTCTCTTCCCCTTCTTCTTCCTCCACGCCATCCTCCCTCTCTCTCTCAACCTCACTACTTCTCTCTCTCATTCTCTCACGTCTCTCTCACTCTCTTTTTCCTTTTCTTTCTTTTAATTCATTTCTTTTATTATATAACACCACGTCTCCCTCTTATTAAGTAGTAATAATAATAATAATAATAATAATAATAATAAAATAATTATAATAAATAAATAAATATAATTAAAATAAAATAATTAATAATTAAATAATAAATAAATATTATTAAAAAATTAATAATTAAGTAAATAATAACAAATTTGTATTTTTAATTTAATTCTTTTCCCTATTTAATACAGGTTTCCAAGTTTTTTGGTCCCGAATTAAATCCAAAAATTATTTTCCACTTCTTTTCTTTCACTTTCTACTTTCTGAAAAACCCCATTTTAAATATTTAAAATAATCATAATAAAAATAAACTAATTAATAATTAAACAGCGCTTATGGGACCGTAGGAACAAGTGCAAGCAAGGTGAGGATGTGGGGGATTTAAATAAGCTGTGGGAAGAAGCCAAGGAAAATTGGCGAATGATGAATGAGAACCAAGCTAACAACCCAAGCTTGACAATAAGGAATAATGAGATTCAAGTTAGATGGAAGCCTCCCCATTGGAGTAGAATCAAGGTGAATGTAGATGCAAGTATAAATTCAAGTGGAGAGGGACGGGTTGGTTGTGTGATCCGCAATTATTCAGGAAGATGCCTAGCTGCCAAGGTGAAAATCATTACAGGTGTGGAATCGGTGGAGGTGTTAGAAGCATTAGCAATTTATGAAGGCTTAAGCTTTGCTAAGGAGATGAGCTGCAACAAAGTAGAAGTGGAAGGAGATTGCAAAAAAGTGTTTGATTTACTGCTAAGTTCAAGTTTTAATTTATCATATTTAAAATTAGTTGTTGACAATGTTATCTCTCTTAAGTCTGATTTTGAGTATGTGTCTTTTAATTGGGTTTCTAGGGAAGCAAATAAGGTTGCTCATACCCTAGCAAAGTCGTTTGTTAATTTTTCAGATGTAATGTCAGACTCTATTGTTTGGCTCGAAGACTTTCCTTCGATTATTTGTAATGTTCTTTTGAGCGATTGCTCCTAATCAATGAAGTGGTCCAGGTACCGCCTTGGTTTATCAAAAAAAATTAATAATTAAACAAATAATAACTAATAATATTTTAATTTGGTTCACACTCCTATTTATTTTATGTTTCTAATTTCGTATGTCCTGAATTAATTTCGAAAAAATATTTTACTCCTTTCTTTCTTCTTCTATTTTACTTGAAATTTCAAAGAATTTCGCGGTTCCTTTCCGGTTTCCCTTAACTTTCATACTTTTCCTATATTCTTTTTGAGGTTTTAATTCCTAGCCCCGGAATAAATCATTCTTAAATCCTCGAAATTTTAAATAAATCACTCTTTGATCCTTGAAATTTTTTCCGGGGTATTACAATTATTATAACATAAATTCTCTATGTAATTTACTATGTGTAAAAACTTACACATCGAGAAAACCACTCAACAAATTCTCTATGAACCTTTTTGTCTATTTCAGATGAAGATCGCGTACGACTCCTTAATTGTCGTCTCACAATGTCTCTAAATTCTCTACACAATATCAATTGATTAATAATTCATGTTAATATTTGATTAATATATGCTATTAAAAAATTTATAAGTTACTTACTTGAGGAATGGATCTACTTCTCTACAATTGGTTAGCACATGTCGATGCGCTTGTAATTTCTCTAATGGCAACATAGTGAAGTACTCAAAACCCCCACTGGTTTTCCAATTGGTGGAAACATACAATTCATATTCGATAAATCATTGGTAGGTTCATCATCAACTCGTCTAGGTCGATTAAATACTGTCTCAATGCCTTCCAAATACCTTGAACAAAATGTCAAAGACTCTTGAGCTATATACCCTTCAGCTATTGAACCCTCTGGTTGAGCCTTATTACGAACATAGGTTACCAAAAGGCTATGAACAGGACCTCCAAGCTTAGCTTGTTCAACCAAGTGAACAATTAAATGAACCATCACAGTAAAAAATAAGGGTGGAAATATCATCTCCATATAACAGAGTGTCAATACAACTCTGTTTTGTAACTTATCTAATTCATCAACATTTAGCACTTTATTACAAAATTGCCTGAAGAATGAACATAAGTCAATCAAGATTGTAGACACTTGTTTGGGAAGTACATTTCTTATGGCTAACGGTAGAAGTTTCTCCATAAGGATGTGTGAGTCATGACTCTTTAATCCTCTAAGTTTTCGTTGTTTCAAGTCAACACACCTAGAAATATTACTTGAATATCCATCTGGAACAGTGATATTCTTTAAAGTCTTCAGAAAAACATCTTTTTGTGCATTTGTCATTGTGAACAAAGCTGGAGGATATCTACCATTTTCATCTGGCCGAAGTTCAGATCTAATTCCCATTTCTTGTAATTCCTTTCGTGTATTTAAATGGTCTTTTGACTTCTTGGTCTCATTTAACAATCTATATATCACATTGCCGCATACATTTTTTTAATGTGCATAAGATCAAGATTAAGACGTAATACATTGTTCTCCCAATATGGAAGTTGAAAAGATATACTTTTTTTTCTCCATTGTTGAGACTCCACATTTGTTCTTCCCCGCTCTTCTTCTGCCTCTTTTCCAAATACAACATCAACATTCTCAAGTTGTTGGAAAATTTCAGAACCAGCCAAAGTTATTGGTGGACTTCTCCTTTCTTCCTTACCATTAAATCGACTTCGAGCCAATCTAAATTTATGACCACGACTTAGAAAGCGACGATGGCCCATAAAGCACCACTTTCGACTATGTGGAAGACGATGGGAATTGAATCAAAATTACAAACTGGACAAGCTAAACCAGTGTATATATTCCACCCAGACAATGCACCAAGTCCAGGGAAATCACTAATAGTCCACAAGATAGCTGCATGCAAATTAAACACTTGATTGGTGTAAGAATCAAAAGTTTCAACACCGACACTCCACAACTCTTTCAATTCCTCTATCAATGGTTGCAAATATACATCGATATCGTTTCCCGGTGCTCGCTCCCCTGGGATAATCATTGAAAGCATAAGGGAGCTCTGTTTCGTACACATCCAAGGAGGAAGGTTGTAAGGTATAAGAATCACAAGCCAAATGCTATAACTGTTACTTAGGTTACCAAAAGGATTAAAGCCATCAGTTGCCAACCCAAGATGTACATTTCGAGGATCTAAAGAAAAATTAGGATTTGCCAAGTCAAATCTCTTCCGAGCTTCAGAATCTCTCGGATGTCTCAACATACCGTCATTATTCTTTTTTACAGCATGCCACCTCATATCTTCTACAGTTTTAGATGACATAAAAAGTCTTTGCAATCGTGGCTTCAATGGAAAGTATCGCAAAATTTTTGCGGGTTGCTTCTTCTTCTTCTTTTTACCCACACTCGTAACATTTTGACTCTTTGGTTTCCATCTAGATGCATTGCATCTCTTACATGTCTCCCTATTTTCGTCCTCCCCCGAATACAACATACAATCATTTGGACATGCATGAATTTTAGTATATCCCAACCCAAGTTTATTGATAGTCTTCTTAGCCTCATAAAATGAATGTGGAATCTTAGCATCTGCTAACAACTCCAGTATCATCGACATTGCCTTGTCACTTATTCTACACAGACACTTTATGTGATATAGTTTCACCAAAAAAAGCTTGGAGTATTTTTCACACCCATCATACAAATTTTTTTGTCCATCTTTAATTAAATCGTAAAATTCTTTGGTCTCATCATTCATCATTGATTTATTCGATGATGGAAAAGTACCTCCAACTTCATTCATCATTTCATCATTGGGGTGATACCCAAATGCATCATAAATCATGTCTTGAATAGGGTCATTTCCACAACTCCTAGCATCCATCATAGAACGTCTTGGTTGAGATTCCATAATTGGTTCCACCACACGCTTCTCCCCATGACTAAACCAAAATGTGTACCCTCTAGGAAATGGTTTGAGTATTAAATGCTTAAACACAACTTCTCTAACTTGCCACTTTTTAAATTTACATAAAGCACATGAACATATTATTTTACCCTCGACACTTGAATTAACAAAAGAAAAATCTAAGAATGCATTCAATCCTTCTATATATTCAGAGGTATTGCGAGGCTTCACAATCCAAGACTTGCCCATTTCTAAAAAAAAAAGTTCCTAGAGTGTTAAGAGGTAAACAACATAACATAATAGTCGGCCTAGATACTATAAATATATGGCAAGTGTAAACAAGTTGGTGTAATACCCCAGAAAATTTCGAGGATTAATGAATGATTCATTTAAAAATTTTGACGATTTAAGAAGGATTTATTCTGGGGCTAGGAATTAAAACCTTAAAAAGAATATAGGAAAATTATGAAAGTTAAAAGAAACCGGAAAGAAATTGTTTTGAAGTTTAAAATAAAATAAAAAGGGAAAGAAAAGGAGTAGAAAATAATTTTTGGGATTAATTTAGGACTTAAGAAATTGGGAACTTGAATTAAATAGGGAAGAGGGATTAAAAATATATATTAGTTATTATTTATTTAATTATTAATTAATTAATTTTTAATTATATTTATTTATTTATTTATTAATTATGTAATTATTATTATTATTATATATATATATATATATTTATATTTATATTATTTTAATATATTAAAAAGGGATACGTTGGGGTTGGTGTAAAAAAAGAGAAAAAGAAAAGAGTGAGAGAGGGGGAGCCGTGTAGTCTTAAGAGAGGAAAGAAAAAAAGAGAGAAAGAAATAAAAAGAAAGAAAGAGGAAGACAGAGAGGGGGAGCACGAGACAAAAATGGGAAGAAGAGAGAGAGAGGGGCATGCGATGTGGAGAAGAAGAAGGGGAAGGAGGGGGATTTCGCCGGAAACTCGCCGAAGAAGAGCTAGTTGACACCGGGAAAAGTCACCGGAGCTCGGTTACAACATCTTCCACACCTCCCACCAATTGAATCAAGGTTGGTAACCCCAATTTCATTCTAAACCCTCAATTTTTCCATTTTTAGGGATTTCTTCGATTGACCTTCGATTGAGTTGTTTCGAAGGTAGATTGAGACCTAAAAAGTGTTCTTGAACACTTAGTTGGGGTAGGAGTCAAGATTATATTCTTGGATTTGCCCACATTCGAATTTGGAAGGATTTGGGGTTGAAATTATAATTATTTTCAAATTGGGGAAAATTGTTGATAATTAGGATTGAGCTTGGATTTGAGTAAATAGGCTTGAATTGATATTATTGAAATTATAATTATTTTCAAATTGGGGAAATTGTTGATGGCTTAGGAATTGACTTTGGATTTGAGTAAATAGGCTTGGATTGGTCCTATTCAAATTATATTGTGGAAATATTAGTTGAACAAGACCCGTGAAGAGCTAGCCCGAGGTTACTAAGGTTGAACCTTGTCGTTAACGTGCCGGGTTCCTGCTCGATTTGTCCAAATACACTTTAAGGGTGATGTTGAGGGCTCCAAATCTCTTCTTTTCAATCTTAAACACCCTAGAATAATTCTAAATATGCTATCAAGCATCAAGAATTATTTTAGGTACCTTCTTGTTTCTCAAGGATGGAAAACTTGCGGAACAATGAAATCCAATTTCTAGAATTTCAACCTTATCCCTTCACAACCTTTAGGAAATCTTAAGTAGGATAAATTGGAGGTATATTTAGGTTTAGAAACTAGATTTCTAGAACCCAAGTAGGAACACAAGTTGAATCAAAATGTTTAGACCTTCCCTAAAAATTAGGATTTCTTCCAATCAAGTTAGATAAGCTTCCTTAGATATGAATACAAGTTAGATGGAGGTTTAATAATCAAATCCAAGTATGTGAAACACTCAAGTAGAGTGTTATATGCGAGTAAGTCAAGTGTCCGAGGAAGGATGCGCATAAGTCAGGATAGAGAAGTCCGATAAGAGCAAGAGCTTGACTCTGTGGCAACCATGGACTACATGTGAGAGTAATGGAGATATAGATAACAAGTTAAGCTAAGTAATAACCTTAATGAAGTAAATGTTGTTCTTATATGAACAACGGTACGCAAAAGAGTGCAACAGGAACTCCGAGGAGACTAAAGTTACAGGAGAGGATTGCATGGAATGTTGGCCAAGGTGAGGGTTCTTCCATCTCTACTCCTAGGGTTGTATATGCTTATGTGGATTACATGAGTATGTATATTCTCTGTTTGTCTGGTATGTGTTAGCTAGAGATATAGAATGCTAAAAGAATGAAAAATTAGAAAATAGGTTGTGGAAAGTAGCTTGGATAGGAAGACATAGGAGTAGAGTATAATTGTTTACTATGATTGGTGTGTTACAAATCCAACTCATACACTCCGGAGGCATGATGATTATTTTATTAAATCTTTTCCACGAAAGTGAAAAGAGTCCTTGTACGAAAGGGCTAAACTTTATTTTGAAAACTCGTCACGACGGTGACTTAAATTATAATCATGCAAAGGGAGTTATTGGTGGGTTTCGGATTTGGTTATGCTAGCGATGTGAGACATCGACTAGAACAACGTCAGATAGCACTTGAGACCTCAGTTTTTATAATCACCATGACGATGGTCATTGCCCTATCCTGGCAATAGGGTCGGAAAGGTTTTATATTGCTATGACGATAGCTTGAGGCTCAGAGAGTGCATCTGGACGGGTATATGAGTTATATCATGTTGAGGAAACTTGTACATATTAATAAGGAGAGGAATTATTGATCCTTCGGGAAAGATACAAAGAATACTATTAATATGTGAGAATAAGGTAAGGAGACACGGGAGGAACCTACGGGTGAACCGTGACCCTAACCTAGTAAAAGAAAAATCATCCTGTGGAGTTGGTCCAGGGTGTGTCAGTGTCCATGCTTCGAGACGTCGTGCCGTGCCCGCCATGTGGCCTGGTTGGGTAATGGACGAGTGGGCTCAAGCTATTGCCCCGCAGTTAGGGGTCAGGACGTGCCACTTGGTGGCTATGCGTCAGTTGTTTGATATATAGAAGTTGATTGTGTTTGATTAATAGAATTGTCACGAGGTGACTAGTACCCAAGTGAATGGGTTAAGCATTGTTTGATTAACAGAATTGTCACGAGGTGACCAGTACCCAACTGAATGGGTTATGTATGCTTTGCCACGGGGTGGCCAGCAACCCGAGCACACGGGTTCGAGGTAGAAAAGCCATGTAGTGGCTAGTAGATACCCAGAGTGGGGGAAGTTAAGTAGATGTATGTTATAGTATCTGCGTGTACTTAAAGAATTGTCTGTGTTTGCATATTATTGCTAATTGTGTAGCAGAGTGGTGACGTACATGATTACGTCATCACAACGTCTTGTTTTTGATTCAGATATGCTGAACGTGAGAAGACCGGTAAGTAAAAGCCGGCACTATATGTTACGTGATTAATTGTTGATTGATGACGTGGAATAAACTGCTGCATGTTTACAGTTATTAAATGCATGTGAGTGTTTGGGTGAAATTTTTGTTGTTGGTTGATCATCAAGAATGTAGGCTAACAACAGTAACTATTTGTTTTTACATGTGGTTGTGTATGACTCCCAAACCCAGCGCTATGGTGCCGCCTTGCGCCGGTGATGGGAGAGTCATCATTGAGTCGCGTGGTTAAGACTCACACCTCATTTTTACTACACAGAGACAGGTGGAAGAAGTCTCGGTGGAACGAGGGACAAGCAAAACTTTCCGAGACCCACAACTTGTTTATGTGGGTGAATAAATTGTAATTGTAGTTTTATTTACTTTATTATTGTATCATAAAGTAAAGGGTAGACGTACCCAATTAGATTGTATTACTAAATCTAGAACTGTCAGCTTCACACACCTTAAAGATCAGGATCCGTTAGATTAAAATGCAGGGAAAACTTGTTTCCAAAATATATATATATACATATATCTGTTGCATGCGAATAGGATAGGCAGCATCTTTGGATGTGTAGCCAGTACACAGGTTATATATTATGTCTGTATTCCTATATCTATATCCTGAAGCGGCACTGGCCGTGGATTTGCTTGCCTAGGATAGGCCACCATTTTGGTGTAGCCATGGTATTATAATGCATGTGAATGTATTTTTCAATAATAGCTATTCTGTCAATTAGGTGATAAGGCTTACAGGCATAGGGATATTCCCTGTGTCTGTACCGGTCACGGTCCTCTAAACGGGGGTCATGACAGTTGGTCTAACCCAATACGTACATAACACCATAAACAAGAGTGGTCCAAAAAAACTATCAAAATTTTAATTTATATTTTTATACCAATATGATATATATATCAAAATTTGATTTCTAGTCTAAAAGAGATTAATCATTTTGAAAGGCAGGGCAGACCTTGATTTGGCCAAAAATATCTGATAAGGAAGGATGGAGAGGAGAAGCATGGATATCAAATAATGTTTGAAACAGCTTCCTCATTGGGCTTCTCTTGTTGGGCCTTATAGCTAGCAGCAATGGGCTGCTCCTCTCTTATATTCCTATCATTTAATTTCTGCTTGTTAACCCAAATAATGTTTAGAATAAATTAATTCATGTACTAGATGTGAGGTAGCACACAGTACTATATCTAGATGTGTGTCTCTCATTAGTCATTTGGAAGCAAAAGCTAATCCCATCTCTCTCTGTCACAACCTTAATTAAATAGAAAGACACTACCACAAAAATAGATATCAAAGTATGATAAAATTTGAAGAATATATATGTCTATGCATGTCCGACGTGATGAGTATCCAAAATATTTGTCACAATCATAACTATTTTTTTTAAGCTTATGAATTTACTTAAAAGAAAAAAAAATAGCAAAATCATTATCATATAATGAAAGAGTGAAAGATTCATATATATAAGAATAATAATTTAGTAGGGTATAAGAAAAAATTGGTTCATGTATATATATGCATGTATATAACTAGTGGCCAAAAACAAATCATAATTTTCATGTCAGGCAACCTCCAATTCCAAGTGGTATATTGCATGCTTATCCTCAACCAAAAACAAATTGGTTGTGTTATCTAATGTGTAAAAATCCTATACTTTACGTTTTTTCAACTCTAACAATTCTATGGAACAAGAAATAATTTGGCATGCTTATCCTCAGCTGATCTCTTGATGGATTGAATATCTCCCAATTAAGAGATTAATTTAAGAACTTGAAAGAAATTAAAATATGTTAGTTAGCTAGCTAGGAAGTTCTTCTACAAGAAAGAAAATCTGGATTTTTTTAAACATATATATAAGACAAAAATCAAATATAAATACTCAAAAACTTAAAAACAGAGTACCAGGGAGCAATAAATAATAAGTGTCTAGGAATAAATATGAACAATAAATAATAAGTGTCTAGGAATAAATAGTCTGAAAGATTAGAGGACTATTTTTCTTAAGGTAATTAATAAATAGAGTACAAGATTGTGGTTCTGGAAAATACTTTTACAAATCATAGTATACATATTTACTCACGTAATGAATCAAGCACAAGCTTTCCCTCACCTCCTCTCTTCCTCCTTTTAAAATCCAGCAGCTGCAAGAGGAGGACGGAGTAGGTGGCCCGCTGGTTTGGTGGAGAAATGAGGGAAGATGAAGTGAGAAAAAGGGGACAAATGTGGCTTTTTAAATAACATTCAATCAATTTTGGTTTCTCTAATTTATTGTACTCATCTAATTGTTTAACCAAATTATTTAATTAATTATATAAACTGATGAGAACACACTTAAACAGAAATATATATAATAGGAAGACTATCAACATTAGCCTTAAACCTTTCATCGACTGACAATCAAATTATGCAGTAAAAGAAATCAAGTAGAATAAAAGGAAAAATGGAAAGATAGAGGATGATGTTGTATCAGATCCTGCTAGTGAGAAAATATACAAAAGATTGCTTCCCTTCGAGTCCAAGCCAACTCCTAGTGAAAATCTCACCAAATTCATCAACAATCTCCATGCTTTTGAGCTAGCTGAACTTATATCTGATGATTTTAAGAGAAAATTACACTAATATAATTTTATTTATCAGAATGGAGAGTGAGAGCGTGTAGTAAGCAAAGCCTCCCATATTAAGATGAGAATGGATGCCATAGGATAGTGAAGGACGACCAAAACAAAATTTGCAAACAAAGATGACTAATTAGAACCTTCCAAATCAGAAGAAGGAAAAATTAATTAATAAATACCATTTTCTTGATATAGATATTCCTGATAGAGTTTTACACTAATAACAAACACCTTGAGTTGAGAAAGCAGAAAATTATTTGAAAAGTTGAAATAGCAATAACTAGAGAGATATAGATGGATAATCTAAAGTCTATATATATATATATATATATATATATATATATATATATATATATATATATATATATATATATATATATAAACATTATCAGAATTCAGAAGCTTGCAAGTTGCAACAACTCAAAACGTATGGACATTTAATTAATTAATTAAACAAGCTAAAGTAGTTGTGTCTGTTCTGTCACTCACTCACTAATTAACAGAGAGAAATTAAACTTTGGCTTTTCTACCACTATTCCCTTGAAACGAAAGATATTAGAGAAAAAAGGGAAAAGTGTGAAGCAAAAAAGATCTACTACCAGTTTAGTACGTACTATCAATTTAAGCAAAAGAAATTAATTAAACACGCTCTGTCCCGTAGCAACGCCACTCCATTGCTCCTCCTTAATGCACCATTCTCACATTAAATGGGAACCATGTGCCGCAGAGCCGAGCATAGATAACATCAAAACAACCTCAAGAGCAGAGCATAGCAAAGATAAAAGAGAAGATCAAGCAGAGATACCTCTTCAGAGCAGAGAATGAGCAGAGAACGTGCAGCAGCAGACGACGACAAAGATGGTGGCTACAATGACGGCAACGGCGGCAAAGAGTTTAGCCCTAAATATTGGAAGAGTGTTGTTTTCTTTTGTTGCTTCTCCAGTTTTGTTCGATGAGCTTTCTAAATATATATATATTTTTTGGCCAAGAGAGCTTTCTAAATATTCAATCTTAAATTAAATATAAAAATATCTTTATTTAAAAATATTAAAATAGATTAATTAAAAATTATTTCTAATTAATATTTTTTGGTGAAAAATGAAGTAAAATGGATTTTTTTTAAAAATTTCCATAAATTTAAATTTATTTTAATTTTTTATGTTTAAAATTATTTAATTTAATTTACTATTTATAAAATTTAAATTAATTAAATCTTAAATTACATATAAAAATATTTTTATTTTTAAATATTAAAATGGATTAATTAAAAATTATTTCTAATTAATATTTTTTGGTGAAAAATCAAGTAAAATGGATTTTTTTTATAAATTTCCATAAATTTATATTTATTTTAATTTTTTTATGTTTAAAATTATTTAACTTCATTTAATATTTACAAAATTTAAATTAATTAAATCTTAAATTACATATAAAAATATTTTTATTTTTAAATATTTAAATAGATTAATTAAAAATTATTTCTAATTAATATTTTTTGGTGAAAAATGAAGTAAAAAGGATTTTTTTTATAAATTTCCATAAATTTATATTTATTTTAATTTTTTATGTTTGAAATTATTTAATTTCATTTACTATTTATAAAATTTAAATTAATTAAATCTTAAATTACATATAAAAATATTTTTATTTTTAAATATTAAAATATATTAATTAAAAATTATTTCTAATTAATATTGTTTGGTGAAAAATGAAGTAAAATGGATTTTTTTATAAATTTCCATAAATTTATATTTATTTTCATTTTTTTGTGTTTAAAATTTTTTAATTTCATTTAATATTTATAAAATCTAAATTAATTGAATCTTAAATTACATATAAAAAAAATTTTATTTTTGAATATTAAAATAGATTAATTAAAAATTATTTCTAATTAATATGTTTTGGTGAAAAATGAAGTAAATTAAATGAGATTTTTTTATAAATTTTCATAAATTTATATTTATTTTAATTTCTTTATGTTTAAAATTATTTAATTTCATTTAATTATACATAAAAATCACTTTATTTTTAATTATCAAATATTAAGATAAATTAATATATTAAAATAGATTAATCGAAAAAAATCTATTTAATTTTTTTTTAGAAATAAAGGGATTTTATAAATTTTCATAAAATTATATTTATTTTAAGTACTTTTAATAATGAAAATTATTTAAATAATTTAATTAAATTAAATATAAAAATTAACGGCAGTTTTGAGAGAACTGCCGTTAAATAGCGGCGGTTAGTCTAAACCGCCGTTAATCAACGGCGGTTAAGACCGAACCGCCGTTACTTAACGGCAGTTAAGACATAACCGCCGTTAAGTAACGGTAACCGTCGTTAAGTAACGGCGGTTTAGACTAACCGCCGCTCGGTTTGTTTAAAACTGTCACTATATTTGAATTTAGCGGCGGTTTTTAGAACCGCTGCTATAAATCTAACGCTAAATCATATTTTTTTGTAGTGAGCAACGCAAGTATACTATGCACCTTATCCCACAGGCACAGGTCGAGACAATGCTGATTGGATGACAGTCATTAGAACAAAAGTGAGAAGCACTATTGATGCCCCCAGCACACAAGATGATGGTGATGCATATCAGGAGGATGAAAGAAATGAAATTGTATCTGCAACTATTGACAATAATGAGATTCAGAATTTGCATGATAGGGAAGCTGTATACGAAGACGTTCATGATGTACCGATTATCAATGAAGATGTTGAAGAAGATCCTCTGGAGGCTTTTGGATGGGTGATGTTACTAAAGAAGAGGACGAAGATTTAGTTTATTAAGATGATACTGAAGATGAATGATCTTTTTTTCTTTTTCTTTTTTTTTTGTCTCTTAATAGGTTTTGTGGTCACTTAACAATGATTTGTAGAAAATATTTTGTGATGTTGGTGGATTACTTTATACTATTTTTTGTGTTTGAATGTCAGATTGTTTCATGTTATTTGAATTTGATATTCTTTACAATATAATTTTTGAATGCCTTATAATTTCATACTGTTTGTTTACTCAATCTATCTAGTTGGATTGTCGTGCAGATGTCAAGTGGAAGAACAGGACGAGGAAGAGGTCGAGGTGGGGTTAGATCGAAAACCCTGCCTTATACGCCGTTGTGTTCACCACCCTTAATTCCACATTCCTCATTATCAGCTTCTACTGGTCAACCACAAGAACCTGTGGAAGAACTTCAGCACCTGGTCCCTACTAATCTGTCTCAGCAACAAGGGAGAATTGATTCTACAAGTGTTGACTGATCTGCGATTATACCTCGAGGGAGAGACCCTAGTAATCGGAAGCTTTGGATACAACCATGTGGGCAATCGTAAGTATTAGATTGTTTGCGTCTTATGATAGAAATAGTTATCTTCAAATTTTAATCACTTGTTGAAATATGCAGATTTCATCCTTCTGTTCAACCAGTTAGAGTTATAAGAAAAGTAATTACTTCCAAATTTGAAGAACCACATCATGTTTAGAGTCAGGTTTCAAAACAAATTATGAACCTCTGGTTCGACGAATGGGCAGTTAATTTCAAAGTGTTGATCTCTATTTTCTTTTCTTTTAACTGTAGTTTTCTTTTTACTGATGTTCGTACAATTTGGATAGAAAAACTTCAAGTGGCTTCCACAATATGAAGATAGGAACAAGGCCTGTTGGAACTTTAAGGCTGATGAGCATTTTCGAGGATTAATGAAAGAAGTTCGATTGGCTTGGAAGGAAGGTCAGAGGCCTGCTTGGATGCCTGAAAGATGCTTGCATGAGTTGGGAAACATTTGGTTAACTGAGGAATATAAAAAAAAAAAAGCAACTTCAAAATAAGCAAAATCGAGCTTCAGCAAAAGGCGGTTCATTACATACTTGTGGATCCATTACTATTTCAAAGCATAACAGGAGAATGGTAATGATAACATTCAAATATATTTTGCATGTTTTAATTTTTTATAGCTATTTTCATGGTCAATTCTTATCATTTTTATTTTAAAAGTGAACATGCTGATGCTGTTTGTTGAAAAAGAAAAGTATAGTGAGTATAATAATGAAAGTGAGGATATGCATACCTATTTGCTGATGATCATTCACTACTTAATTGGATGATATTTTAAGTTGATTATGACATTTATGTACATACTAGAGCTGCATGTGTAAAAGGTATTTTTGGTATAAGGTTTTGATGGTTAGCTTATTTATATAGATGGATTATGGTGAGGATGCTGTTCAATTTGTCATTTTATTTCTTTCTTTATTTTATTTTTCTTAATGTTGTTTTTATTCCCTATAGATGGTAGCTACAGGAAAAGAACCATCATTACTTGAGCTTTTTTCTGAAAACTCATAAGAAGAAGGAAACCGGTGAATTTGTTGATAAAAGATTCGCTGACGTATTTGTAAGTATGATCTTCTTTTCTTGATGATTGGATAAAATTTTAGTTTCAATTATGTTATGTATTGAAATATTTTTCTTGTTGATTGTATATTTACAGGCTGAATATAATAGAATCACATCAACTAGATCCTCTAATGCTTCAGCTGATTCCATGAATGATGATATCCTTTCGGAAGAAGAAAATACTATGTGATTGGAGGCTGTTGGTGGCGTAAATAAGAAAGGTCGTATTTTTGGCGGGGGATCAGAAACGCCAGAAATATGTTGTAGTTCACAAGAGATAGAACGACGCGTGGCAAAGGCCAATGAGG
Source organism: Senna tora (assembly GCA_014851425.1). Taxonomy (NCBI): domain Eukaryota; kingdom Viridiplantae; phylum Streptophyta; class Magnoliopsida; order Fabales; family Fabaceae; genus Senna; species Senna tora. The sequence continues at coordinate 23,824,666 of CM026265.1, read as the reverse complement.
AGTCAAATGCTGCAATAAAAAAGTTAGAAGAGAATTAAGGACATAGATGAGTTGAAGAAACTAATTATTTCTTCCCGTAATCAACAGGAGCAAGATGATGATGCTTCAGAGTGAACTTAATATTATCTACTTGTGAACACTTTAGATTATCTGTTTGTGAACACTTTAGATTATCTAATTTACCCACGGAAAATTCCATGGGTAATTTGCCCACGGACAATTCTGTGGGTAATTAAAAAATTCCGTGGCAAATTAGCCACGGAACTAGTCCATGGGTACTCCGTGGCTGTAAATACCCACGGACGCAAAAGTTCGTGGGTAAATATTTACCTACGCCATTTTTGGCCACAAACTTCCGTGGGTAAATACATTTATCCACGGAATTCCCCTGATTTAGCCACGGAATTGTCCGTGGCTAAATCCATAATTTGTTGTAGCGGAAATCTTCCATATTTTGATCAACCTTCATGCTATAGGTAGTGGTAGGCACATAGTACTCTAAACCCCAGCGAGGGATACGATGACGTCCACAGAAGGTTGTGAGGAAGTGAGGGAAGCTGATTGTAGTAGGAGTGTACTTGGGCCCTGGCTCCAGCTTGAAGTCGTTGGCGTTGCTGTGGAATTCCTCACACATGATGGTGGGGAAGCATAGTGGGACCCTCTACATGATGTGGCTGATGAGGATGCTCAATTTTTTGCTCAGTGATTCCCTTTGCTTCACAGGGATGACGTTCTGGTCAGGAAGTTTTGCCAATTCTTGGACATGTGATGGTGCCCATCCTTTTGAGCCCACTCTTGGACTGCCATATGTCCCTCCTTGGGAAGGTGAGGGCTGCTGTGATGGCTTCTCTTGAGAATGGCTCTGTGAGAGTTCACGCATAAACGCAATTGGGCTCCATCCTCAGGCTATACATCTCTGCAAAATGCTAAGGCGTTACCGCTGGAAGGGTGGTCTCTCTTACTTTGAATGACCTGCAATGAGTACTGGCATACGCTATGTGGTACTGGTACACCAGAGGGACGTTCCTCTTGTTTGTTACTTGTAGCAGGTCCTGCAGGCCATAGAATTCAACTCCCTCCATAAATAAAGGGCTCAGTTCGAGCCTCTCCATGCTCCGCTCAGGATTTAACGCCCTAGCCTGAATGACGACTCTGTAGAGGTCGGGATCTTTCGGGGGCTGAGATGATAAGGAGGTGGCCATCGGGATCTCTTTGAGCAGACCATTTTCCTACAAAGGATAAACTTTCGGTTAGTTCTAGAATGGAAAACTAGTTACCCAAAAAAATGCCCCATGGAAGCCCCGGATTGCGACGTATCGGGTCATACGTCGCAACCTAGTGGAGAGGGAGTCGCAACGGATTACCTTATACGTCGCGACCCCTATGCGTATTTTTACTTACCTGGAGGAGCTTTGGTTGAGGGGAAGAGTCTAGATCAGAGGAGACGAGGTGCTACTCGAGAGCTTCCTCTTGACCAAATCGGTTTCTCAAGAGAGATACCGGGGAGACGAGGATCTGAGAAAAAAAGAAGTGGGAGTTGTGGGGGGTCGTCACCTCCAGAGTGCCTCTGGCTTTTCTTAAAAAGTTTTTCCGGTCATGGGGGTCGTAACGAGCTCATTTATGAGGCCGAGCCCCGTAGCCAACTGGAGGCTGACACGTGGACCCATCGCGATGTATGATGATATAGGTCCCGACCCCTTTGGTCAACTTTTGTTTGTTTGACTGCCCGTTGGAGGGGGTTGGGACGGGAAAGTCACCCCGTCGCGACGCCTGTCATTTATTTCCTCATGATGTGAGTAATGGTACCATCTGTCATACGTACGTACCCTATACGTCGCGACCCCCTAGCCCTAGGGGTTGCGACCTATCCCAAAAATTCCTTACTCTTTAATTTTTAGGAGGACCTAATGCTGCCTATTGGATTCTGAAACACTCATTGGTGGAATCCAATCTATGTGAAAGGACCGTGGGGTTCAGATCCCCAAAAGCTAATCGGTATGATCCGATCCCTAAAAGGGTGGGCGCAAGATCCCGAAACACTTATTCGTGAGATCTGGTTGGATCCCAAAAGACTCGCTGGTAGGATCCGATCCCTTAAGAAAGATGGGCGTCAGATCCCAAAACACTCATTGGTTAGAGCTGATCCCTGTATCAGATCCCAAAACACTCACTGGTAGGATATCGAAAACAAATGGGGCGTCAAATCCCAAAACACTGATTGGTGAGATTTGATTCTAAAAAGTGGTTGTCAGATCCCGGAACACTCATTGGCAAGATCTGACCCTTGTGGATGTCAAAATTCTGAAGCACTCGATGGTTATGCAAGAGTGTCGGAGATCGATCATTGTGAGGTTTTATCAGTTCTCCTAAAATTGTGAGTACCGAGCTTTTAAGACCATTTACTTTGGAGGTCTGAAAGTCCTCAATATTTGGGGACAGGCAGTTTTCGAAACATTTATTGGCGACAACTGGTTCCCTCAAACCAAGTTTTTAAAACCTATATTTGAAAACTCAGTGACAATAAAAATTAGGAAGGTCAAGTTCTCGAAACACTTTGGCGGAAGCTTGACGACCAAAGAGATCGTGGCGGTCACGACCTAAAAACATGTAAAATTCCTTTTAGAAGAAAATTACCTTGGAAAAGAGATAAATGGCTGATGCTCACTTATATCCTTTTCGTTTTTGGAAGTTGTCTGGGTCAATAACCTGATAACTTCAACAAGAATTTTGCTAGAAATGACTGACCCTTCGTTTGTCCTTCAGGGTTTTGGAATTTACCTGAGATAGTGAGTTGCTTACCTGCTATCTAGATCAGTCACAATTTTAGGCAAAAAAATGAATCGTGTGATTAATGCATGATTTTTATCTATAGTCTAAATCAACAGCACGACAAAATGAAGCTTGCCTGGCTTGGAAAAGAGGTAAAGAGATTTATTGAATGAATCATTCTCATTTTGAAATTATGATTCAAGACTGGTACAATTTTGAATCACCAGAACTAACAGTGATTATTTTAGAAAAGCGCGAAAGAAGGTGCCTTGCGGTTCACTAGTAATTATTTCTGTCGACCGCGATATGAAACATATGCAATTTAAGTACCCCTTCAAATAAGCAACCTTTGAAGCGTAGAACCTTTTCATTGAGTCAGAATTGACCAAACGGCCAACTTCTTATCCGTCAAAATCTTCCAGAATAAGTGCACCCCCAGAAAATGCATGCTTGACTCTGAACGACCCTTCATATGTTGGGGCCCATTTTCCCCTAGGATCATCTTGGTTTGGTAAAATTTTCTTTACCACCAAGTCTCCTTCTTCAAAAGATCATGATCGTGCCTTTTTATTAAAAGCTCGAGCCACTCTTGCTTGGTACAACTGTCCATGACACATCGCCCTCAGGCGCTTTTCATCAATCAAGCTAATTTGGTAATAATGGTCTTGTATCCATTGATCTTCGTCAATGTTGGCTTCTGAAACAACTCGTAAAGAGGGGATTTCTATTTCTATGGGAAAAACAACCTTCGTCCCGTATGTCAATGAAAAAGGAGTTGCTCCTGTTGACAAGCAAGCAGTTATGCGATATCCAGGCAGGGCGAAAGGTAGTATCTCATGCCAGTCCTTATATGTGATTGATATCTTTCCGATTATCTTCTTGATGTTCTTGTTAGCTGCTTCGACAGCGCCATTCATATGGGGGCGACACGGTGCCGAGTTGTGATGATCTATCTTGAATTCTTCGCAAATTTTTTGCACTTCAGACCCATTTAAATTAGACCCATTATCAGTGATTTTTGTTTTCGGGACTCCGTATCTGCATATGATGCTATTTTTCATAAACCTCATGAATGTCCTCTGAGTTATATTGGAATAGGAATTTGCTTCTATCCATTTGGTGAAATAATCAATCGCTACTAGGATGAATCAAAAGTCATTGGATGCCTTAGGGTTTATGGGGCCGATGATGTCAATTCCCCACATAGCAAAAGTCCAAGGAGTGGTCATGTTGTGGAGTGGGGCAAAAGGGGCATTAACCCTGTTGGCGTAAATCTGGCACTTGTGGCATTTGCGAACATACTTAATGCAGTCATGCTCGAGTGTCATCCAAAAGTACCCTATCATTTGGATTTGGTGTACCAAGGTGTGTTCATTATCATAAGTTCCACACATTCCTTTGTGTACCTCGGCCAAAACTTAGTTAGCCTCGGCTAACTCGATGCAACGGAGCAATACTCCATCTAATCTTTTCTTATACAGTACCTCCCCACTAAGGAAGAAACCCATGGCCAATCGCCGAAGCGTTCTTTTTTCATTTTCGCTGCCCCTTTTTGGTATCCTTGTTTTTCTAGATACGTCTTGATATCATAGAACCAGGGAAGGCCATCAGACTCTTGTTCCACCATCGAGAAATGGATTTCAGTGTTTCGATACTCCACCCTGACAGGTTGGAGATGGACCCTGCAATTAGTATCGAGCATTACCGCGAGGGTGGCCAGGGCTTTGGTGAATAGGTTTTTGCATTGAGGCAAATGATGGAAGTCGATGGATTTGAATTGGCCAGTCAGCTCCATGAGGAACTTTAATAGGGGACCAATTTGGGGTCCTTAGTTTCCCATTCTCTTCTAGTCTGATAAATTATTAATGCGGAATCCCCGTAGACCTCTATTTCTTTAATTCCCAATTTTACAGCGGCTTGCAAGCCACAAATACAGGCTTCGTACTCTGCCATATTGTTGTTGCATTCAAAAGCAAGTTTGACCGCTATGGGGAATTGTTTCCCATCTGGGGAGGTGAGGATGGCTCCGATCCCATTTTCGAACACGTTAACAGCTCCGTCAAAGAACATTTCCCAGGCCTTTGCATGGGGCTCCTCCTCTACAGCATTCAATCCTTCATCGAGAAACTGGTAGTCTAAATCATGCACCTCATCCAAGGGATTGAAGGCTAAGTAATCTGCTATAGCACTTCCCTTAACTGATTTTTGCGTGATGTGCTTTACGTCATATTCCGCCAATATCAGTTGCCATTTAGAAACTCGCCCTGACACATGCGGACTTTCAAAGATATATTTTACAGGGTCCATTCGTGATATGAGAAAAGTCTCGCAAAAGAGCATGTAGTGCCTTAAATGGCGTACTGTCCATATCAATGCACATCATGTTTTCTCGATCAAAGAGTTACGAGATTCATTGGGATCGAACTTCTTGCTTAAGTAATATATTGCTTGTTCCTTCTTTGTCACTGGGTCATGCTACCCCAAGATTGCTCCCATTAATTCATCTAAAATTGTTAAATACAATAGTAAGGGTCTCTTTGGTGTGGGTGGCACCAACACTCGCGAGCTAGTGAGGTACTCTTTCACCATATTGAATGCCAGCTGACATTCCTCGTTCCATTCTAGGGACTAGTTTTTCTTGAGAAGCTTGAAAAGAGGAGTACAAGTTGCTGTAAAGTTGCGTATGAAGCGGGCAATGTAGTTCACCTTTCCTAAAAAGCTTCGTACTTGTTGTTCAGTAGAGTGGCTGGCATATCTTTGATGGCCCTGATTTTATCCGGGCCAACCTCGATCCCTTTTCGGCTTAAAATGAATCCGAGGAGCTATCCAAATTGCGCCCTAAAAATGCATTTGCTGGGATTGAGTCGTAATTTAAACTTTCAAATTCTGTTGAACAACTTCCTCAGAACTTTAACATGACTTTCTCCTTCGGCTGACTTGGCCACCATGTCGTTGATAAATGCATATATTAATAGAAAAATTTCCCTTAATATTTATTTATTAGTCTTTGAAAAATTATAATCTTTGGATATAAAATTAAATTTTGTAAACTTTTATTGAAGAGAGTATTCTCAATTTTTGGGCTAAAAGTGTGTTCATGGACCAATTCATGAAAGCTCATGATTATCTTAGGAAGTTCTTGGAAGTTCGTGCCATGAAACTAAATAAAGAAAATGTGAAATTATCAGGCAGTTGGCGGTGGCACAACTGGTTATACATGGAGTTTTCCAGGGGTGTGCAAGTGTTCGACTCCAGCTAGATACCTTTTTGACAGAAAGAAGCAAATTTTGAATGTGCTACCAATTAAACGGCTGACTAAGGAAATAAAGGCGGTAATTCGAAGATAAGGACAAGTGGCAGCTTGTGTGGTGAAAAGCGCTGACATGAAGATTCTGGAGCCCAAGTTCGAGACAGTTAGCACGCGTTTTCATACATGTTTTCATCATTTTTCAGCCGTAATTGTTGACTTCCGCATCTGACTATCACAATTAAAGATAGCAATTATGCCAAATCTATAAGCCAGGTCAAGTGGTTGGAAGGTGCGCTTGCAACTCTACTACTCCGTTCTCGAATCCTACCAAGGCCACGCGTCTCTATTTTATTAAAAAGCATTTTGGCCTCCAATTTTCACTACAAGAAAAAACTCATTTAGCTACGGAAATTAGCTAGGGAAATATTCCCTATCCCTAGCTAATTTAGTTACGGATTAGCTAGGGAAAATAAATATCCCTAGCTAATTCCGTAAAAAAGAAAAATTAGCTATAGAATAGCTAGGAAAAACTCCGTAGCTAAAAATTTTTATGTTAGCTACGGATTAGCTACTGAATATTTCCATAGCAAATTATAATTTAAATTATAAATGGAATATAGCTACAAATTAGCTACGAAAATTTTCCGTAGCAAAAGTTTTAGTTTCCATCCAACAAATATGTCTTAATGCAAGTAAAAGATCAACTTATGATTCTGTTATAGTGGGTAGCACTCCTTTTATTTCTTCCTCTGTGCCCGTGTTCGATTCTCTGAAATGATTTTTTGCAAAATGAAAAGTGTTTTAAAAAAATAGAGAAAAATTTCAGTTTTGTAGCTATGGGTACTCAAAAACAGGCTCCTCAATAGTAATAGAAACTTTAACCTCCGTGGCAATGCTTCTTTTCGACTTAATCTTGGATGGTCTTTTATTTAATTTAATAAAAGTAGGCAAAATAAAATTTCAGGCGCTCTTTTTCCCCCAAATCCTCCATTTCCAAACCCACTCTTCCAAATCGACAAACCCACTCTTCCAGACAAACCCACACCGCCAAACCCACTCTTCCAGACAAACCGACGACGCCGAGCAACCGATGAAGGCAAGCGACAACTCTCTAGTCTCACGAACACTCAGTCCCTCGCGGCAAGGGCTTCGCGAACTCGCATCTTCCTCAGGTTAGCTCTCTCATTCATGTCTTCTTCTTCTTCTTCATCATCCTCACTTTAATTTCTTCCTCACCGGAATCTCAACCTCCTCCCCCCAAATTGCCTTCATCACACACTTGCACTTTCTTTATTTTATATATATGTCTATCTATCATCGCCAAAAACCACTTACATAACATATATAACACCTTCTTCAGCTTCAGCTTCAGCTTCAGCTTCAGCTTTCGGGGAAAGAAATCCACTCAACTACTTCCCCTTTGCTTAACTTTTTCTCTCTCTCACTATAGAAATTATTGTATAATATAATGGAATCTCACACCTCTGTATTTATATATATATGCATCCCCAATCCTGCTTTAGTTTGTATAGCTGCATTATTAATCTTTTCTTTAATTTGATTATTGATGTTTTGTGGTTCCCAAAAGATAAAAAAAAAAGGCATCCCTATGTTTTTTGCTCTTTTAATATTATATTGACAATGAAGGCACGCACGCACGCTTTCTTTAAAGTAGTTCTTGAACTAACCAACTAACACCATATGACACATATAATAATGAGTCTATCTTTCCTTAACCATCGTTTCTTAGGTTTTGATTGACAAGGAATGGAAATGGAACGGATTAGTCATATGTAGTACATAATTTCAATTTCATGGCCAAGAGAATGCCATGTATGCTTTCCTCATAGTAATAATTTGTTATTAACCTCTCACACAGGAGACAAGTTTCATTTTTCCATTAAAGAAGTGGGTTCCAATATAATAGTAATAGGTGATAAGTGATGTATGTAGTGTTGGAGAATGGGAACCTCAACTCTTGAGCCTTAGAACCAAAAATGGAGATAATGTAGGACACTTATTAACCCTCCCATCTTGCTTCGTGTCTAAATCAGTCTGTACTTGTTAGAATTCTAGATGCATAAGAAGAATTCACTAGAGAAGTCCATTCTAGTTAGAACCCGTCACTGGTATTCCCTTTTTGCCAAGTTTTCACATGTAGGTCTCACACAGCCTTGCCCTAAGGGACTTTCAATGCTTCTACCATTTTATCTCATAATGTTTTTGTTGATGAAGAAACAGAGAGATGGAGAGAGAGAATATGCAGTTTCATTTATTCCAGAACCTTGGTATAAAATAGCTCCATCAATTCTTCAATACCTATCTTATCTTTTAATTGAAGTTTATTCTTGATGATTAGAATTTAGAATTGACATTTATAGTCTCTTCAATTTTGTTATGAAAATGATGTTAGAACTTGTTACAAATATGAATTAGATTTAATTATAGAGTAATTACTCTCCTCAGATTAAAAAACGTTTTAATGAAAAATTGTGACATCCTATGCTCTAACATGGTAAACACTAAGCACAACTAGGACAGAAAATTACTAACATGAAAATGACTAACGCCTCTTTTTTTTGCTTGCTTTCCCACGGGTCTTAGAGTTATACTGTCAATACTGTCTCCTTCATTTGTATTTTGAAAGTTAGCTTTTTCTTAGTTGAATTGGATTTTTGTGCAATACTTTCCAAATTAAAAGGTTAGTTGTACGTTATTTTTCTGATAAAATTTAAATAAAGTTCTTTATATATTTGTTATAATGTTTTTTAATCAAAGACTTAATTTATTATACTATCTTTTTTATGATTGATCATACAAAATATGATTTTTTTTATTATTTCTCTTTTATAATTAGTCATGTAAAAATATTTTGTCATGTATTAGTTTTGTATTGAGGAATTAACCTCATAACAAAAGTAAAAAAACCTTACCTAAATTTAATTCTTAACTTATTTAATTTGAGTAATTTAAAAAAATATCAATATTCAGAAGTCTATTAGGCTATCTCTAATTTAATTGGAAAATTCCCACTTGCTCACTCACATGTTTCTCTCGTCCCTTTTTTTTTGGGCCTATCTCTCGTCCCTTTCTTGAAAACTCGATGTTGTAGGTTTGTGGCATTTTGTATTGGAAAATAGAAAATACAGCACAATGTAATTTATATGGATTTATATTATTATTATATTTTTAAAATTGACACCTTCAATTAAAAAAAATTAAAACTGAAAGAATTTTGATAAATTCTCTTGATCGAGTATTGACTTAATTAATTAACTATATTTTTATAAATAAATTTATCTGTGTGTCAATGAACCATCCAAAACATTTGCTAACTTTCTAAATCCAATCCCTTCACAGTAAGCACAACTGGGATATATATACATATATTGACAGTATTATCATCACTAAATACAAATAATAATAATAATAATAATAATAATAAAAAAAAATAGCATGCATGGATACTTTCTAGTCAGAGAAACGTGCTTCCTTCATATATTCTGTTTGTTTAGTACCACTTATCAGATAATTAATTAAATTTAAAAAAAAAAATTTGATGGGATAGAAAAGACCTTTTAACATTTTTTGAGATTTTAAGAGAGAATTAATAGCTCACAATTATATTGGTAGTGGTGGTAGCTAGCATGTAACTACAAGTAAGGACCACTGTACTACTGGGAAGCACATGTAGTGTCCTTATAAAGGCTTTCTTGCTACCTACTTTAATTTTGTTGCAACATTTATTTGTATATATGTGTGTGTGTGAGATTTCTTTTTTCATTTATATATGCTTTTAGCAACAAATGTTGGCCATTTAGAATGCAATACTCTTTAAACCCCAACGGGATAATGGGACTAGCCTCTATCAACAAATAAATCATGTTTTACAATTTAACCCTCTGAAAATTTGATAATGTCCCAACTTTTTTTATACAATTTCAGTATTTAATTTAAGAAACAAAATCATCATCTCTTGCACCTTCTAATGGATTTAGTAATAATTAATTGTTTCTCCATAGGAGAAAGTGAAGAGGATTTGAGACTTCTTGCACCATCCAAAAAGTTCATCCTTGAGGTACACCATGTCTCCCTCACTCCCTTTCAATTTTTGTTATTGAAATGAACAAGTTCTATGTTTGTTTCTTCATTTGTTAAAATTTGTTTTTTTGAAAACTTTATTTAAATATTGATTTGAACATCACTAGTTCAATGTCTCTTGTTAAGAAATTAAGGTCATCGTAGCCTACTTATGAATTTTTTTTGCTAATCTATAAGCATTTGCAAAAAAACAAAATTTCAGTAAAAATGAGACCCGATCGGAGTTGGATTTTAAGAAGAAAGGAGCCCTCTGGCCGCGTAAGTGAAGAATTCATGGATGGAGTTGACGAGTTTTTGAATCTTGTTAACGAATTCCCAATCAACAAGGATTCATTAGGTCGAATTCTTTGTCCATGTGGTAGATGTAAGAATTGTGTTTCAAAAGATGAATACACGATAGAAAGACATCTGTACTATAATGGATTTGTGGAGGGTTATTTAAATTGGACAATTCATGGCGAGAATGCATGGGGTGGTGAAGGATCAGCTTTTAATGATGCTGATGATGCTGAGCGTGGTCGATTAGATCCTAATTTTGAATGTATGGAAGAAGCTCCTAATCCATCAGCCTCAAAGTTCTATGAGTTGTTGGAGGATGCCGATGAACCTTTATGCGATGGATGTTATAACCACACAAAACTGTCCGCTGTTAGCCAACTCCTTAATCTGAAGTCTGAGTTTAACATGAGTCAGAGTTGCTTTGACAGAATGCTTGTCATTATTAAAAGTATGCTTCCTGAGTCAGAAAAACTACCTGACAATTTGTATAGGTCAAGGTTAATGGTTAATGAACTAGGATTGAAATATGAGAAGATTGACGCTTGCCCTAACCATTGCATGCTATATTACAAACAAAATAGTGACAAGAGAGTTTGCTCAAATTGTGGACATCAACGGTATAAGCCGAAGGATGGACGTTCACGAAATAAAGATGTACCATACTCAATGCTACGGTATTTCCCCATCACCCCAAGGCTCCAGCGTTTGTATATGTCAAAGAACACTGCAAAATTTATGAGTTGGCATGCAGACGGATTGCGCCATGATGAATCTGTAATTACGCATCCATCTGATGCTGAAGCATGGAAAAAATTTAACTCCGTGCATCCAACATTTGCTCAAGAACCTCGGAATGTGAGGCTTGGTCTTTGCACAGATGGTTTCAATCCATTCAATGGTTCGACCACGCCATACTCGTGCTGGCCTGTTTTGTCACTCCGTATAATCTTCCCCCAAGTATGTGTATGAGGAGAGAAGTCATATTCCTCAGTCTAGTGATACCAGGACCAAAGTCACCTGGCCTGTTTTGTCACTCCGTATAATCTTCCCCCAAGTATGTGTATGAGGAGAGAAGTCATATTCCTCAGTCTAGTGATACCAGGACCAAAGTCACCTGGTAAGAGCTTGGATGTCTACCTTGAACCCCTCATAGATGAGTTAAAGATGTTAAGTGTAATACCTGGGAAATTTTTCAAAGCTTGGAATAAAATAAATAGAGAAAGAAAAGAAGTAGAATTTAATTTCTGGATCAAATTCAGGACCTAAGGAATTGGAAATCTGAATTAAATGGGGAAAAGAGAGTAGGGAATATTTTTGGGTATTTAAATTTGGGTTATAAGAGAAAATAAAATTTATTGGAAAGAGGAAGGATTTAATTGGGGGATATTTTTTCCACCTCTTGTTTATTTAAATCATTATTAGTATTTAGTTATTTAGTAGTTTATTTTTATTATAATTAATTATTTAATAATTAATGATTTTATTTAATTATTTATTTTAGTTAAATTTGGGGTGGGGGTGCGTGACTCAAAAGGGAAAGGAGAGAAGAAAGAATAAGTAAAAGAAAGGAATAAAAGAAAGAGGAAGGAGGGCTACGGATGAAAAGAAAGAAAGAAAACAAACAAGAGAGTGAAAGAAGAGAGAGAGAGAGAGAAGGGGGGGAAGAGGCGTAAGGAAGAAGAAGAAGAAGAAGAAGGGTTGGGGTTTGCCGGAAACGTGACCGGGGAGAGCTAGCCGATGCCGGAAAAGTCACCGGAGTTCGGGTACGACGTCTCCTACACTTTCCACCAATTGAATTAAAGATTGGTAACCCTAATTTCATTCGAAACCCCCAATTTCTTCATTTTTAGGGATTTCTTCGATCCACCTTTGATTGGGTTGTTTCGAGGGTAGATTGAGACCTAGGAAGTGTTCTTGAACACTTAGTTGGGGTAGGAATCGAGGCTAAACCCTCGGGTTTAGCCAGATTCAAATTTGAAAGGGTTTGGGGTTGCAAATCCTAAGTATTCCCAATTTGGGGATTCGTTGATAAATTCGGAATCGAGCTTGGATTTGAGTAGTTAGGGTTGGATTTACGTCGTTGGAATGTAGGTGAACAAAACCCGTGGGGTGTGGAGTCGAAGCCGGGGTCAGAAGGGGGCCGGAACGTGCCCAAACCAGCCCACAGCACAACAAACGAATTGTTGTGCTTTGAACCGGCACAATAACGCCCAAACCGACGCTATAGCGCTATCTCTCGGGTTTACCAAGAACTACTAGGTAGCATCTTGGAGCTATAGCGCCCGGCCTCTGCCCAGCATGCCCAAAATTCATTTTTTAGTCCATCCGGGGTGTCTGAACCTCCAATTTTCAATACTTAACTTGTTAGAACACCACCAACCATGTTTTTAAGGATCAAAATCATTTCATTTGTCTTCTTGTCCCTCAAGAATAGAAACTTGCGGAGTAAACTAAGTCCAACTTCTTGAATTTCTAAATTCCCTATACACCGTCTTTAGGTAACCTTAAGTAGGATGGCTTAGAAGCACGTTGAGGTTTAGTAACTCAAATCCAAGGCCCCAAAAGCAACTCAAGGAGAACGATAGTTGTATGAAACCAAGAGCGAGGCACTTGAGACTCTCATAGAAGAGAGGGAAGACGGATAAGACGAAGGACTCGGTTCTTGGCAACGTCTAGATGCATTCTAGGCACAAGCATGTAGTATGCATATGAATTGCATATAGTTGAGATGTTAACCACTTGAATGCATTCTTTAGGAAACCACGATTCGTCCGGAGCGGGAGTTACTCTAGGACAAACGCAAGGGAGCTGTCCAGGTGAGGGGTTTCCCATCCTTGCCCTACAGGATTGATTGAGGATGTGGATATGTGGTTTGCCTACTTGCCTTTTTGTAAGAATTATTTAGTGGTTATGTCACGACCTCCATTTAGAGGACCGTGACCGGCACAAACATAGGGAATATCCCTATGCCTCTAAGCCTTATCACCTAATTGATAGAATATCTATTATTGAAAATACATTAACATGCATTATAATACCATGGCTATACCGAAATGGTGGCTTATCCTAGGCAAGCAAATCCACGGCCAATGCCGCTTCAGGATATAGATATAGGAAAACACACATAATATATATAACCTGAGTACTGGCTACACATCCGAAGATGCTGCCTATCCTATTCACATGCAAAAGATATATGTATATATATATATATATATATATTTTGAAAACGAGTTTTCCCTGTATCGCAATATAACTAATCTTGATCTTTAAGGTGTGTGAAGCTGACAGTTATAGATTTAGTAATACAATCTAATTGGGTACGTCTACCCTTTACTTTATGCTACAACGATAAAGTAAATTAAATTACAATTACAATCTATTCACCCACATGAACAAGTGTGGGTCTTGGAAAGTGTTGCTCAACCCTCGTTCCACCGAGACTTCTCCCACCTGTACTTAACCTGTCTCTCTGTAGTAAAAAAGAGGTGTGAGTCTTAACCACGCGACTCCGTGAGGATACACTGAGTCATACACAACCACATGCAAAAACATCCGGTTACCATTAATTAGGATACACTCTTGGTGACCACACAACAACAGAAATTTCACCCAATCACTCACATGCATTTAACAGATACAAGCATACAACAGTTTATTTCACGTCATCAATCAGCAAGTACACATGTAACATATGGTGCCGACTCTTACTTACCGGTCTTCTCACGTTTAGCATGTTTGAATCAAACAAGTCGTTGTGATGACGTAATCCTGTACGTCACCACTACGCTGCACAATCAGCATTTATATGCAAACACAAACAATTTGTACATACACACAGATACTATAGCATACATCTACTTAATTCCCCCACTCTGGGGCATCTACTAGCCACTACGTGGCTTTTCTACTTCGAACCCGTGCACTTGGGTTACTGGCCACCACGTGGCAAAGCATACTTAACCCATTCACTTGGGTACTGGTCACCTCGTGACAATTCTGTTAATCAAACAATACTTAACCCATTCACTTGGGTACTAGTCACCTCGTGACAATTCTATTAATCAAACACAATCAACTTCTATCTATCAAAAAACTGATACGTAGCCACCACGTGGCACGTCCTGACCCCTTGCTGCAGGACAATAGCTTGAGCTCACTCGTCCATTACCCAACCAGGCCACATGGCGGGCACGGCACGACGTCTCGAAGCATGGACACTTACACACCCTGGACCAACACCACATGATGATTTCTCTTTTACTAGGTTAGGCTCACGGTTCACCCGTAGGTTCCTCCCATGTCTCCTTACCTTAGTGTCACATATTAATAGGATTCTTTGTATCTTTCCCGAGGGATCAACAATTCTTCTCCTTGTTAATATGGATGAGTATCCTTAACAGGATATGACTCATATACCCGTCCAGATGCACTCTCTGAGCCTCAAGCTATCGTCATAGCAATATAAAACCTTTCTGACTCTTTTGCCAGGATAGGGCAATGACCATCGTCATGGTGATTATAAAACTGAGGTCTCAAGTGTCATCTGGCATTGTTCTAGTCGATGTCTCGCATCGCTAGCATAACCAAATCCGAAACCCACCAAAAACTCCCTTTGCATGATTATAATTAAAGTCACCGTCGTGACGAGTTTTCAAAATAAAAATTTAGTCCTTTCGTACAAGGACTCTTGCCACCGTCGTGGAAAAGATTTAATAAAATACTCATTATGGCTTTATAGTGTATGAGTTGGATTTGTAACACACCAATCATAGCAAACAATTTCTCTCTACCCCTATGTCTTCCTATCTAATCTACTTTCCACAACCTATTTTCTAGTTAAAGATTAAGAGGAATTGCCCGTTGAGGCCATTGCCCTAGCCTGGCACTAGGGTCAATTAAAAATTAAAAGAATCTTCCCAGTGAGGCCATTGCCCTACCCTGGTACTAGGGTCAGTTGAGTGATTTACAGTTTTCAAATGATATGTTAAAAGTGTTTACTTGTTATGAAAAGCATGATAGAGGAGCATGATTCGTAGGTTTATCTATGATTTTATGTTATATTAATATTGTCTGATCGTAATATAACATTTGATAAACTGGACTTTCTTGCGCATGTGATTGTGGGTGTTTCCCTTTCCCCAGCTGTAGTGGTACCCGTCGCTACGCCGAGGAAGGGAAGCTTCTCACTGAGTCTGTTTGACTCACTCCCTCTGGTTCAATGTTTCAGATACAGGGATCGGGCAGGCATCGACGTCCTGACATTGAGACGAACATCAGACCATCCTTACACACTTATTCGCGTGGGTGGACACCTTTTGGTTATTTTGATTCTTTTGGTTGTACATATTATAAGTTGTAAGGGTTGTATATATATAAATTTACAGCTTTCTATATTTACCTACTCTAGACTTGTCAGCTTCACATGTGCTTAAAGACAGGGTCTAGTTGGGGATAAACTAGGAATATATGTTTGAGTATGTAAACTTCTGCATGTGAATAGGATAGATCGTACGCATTGAGGCGTACGGTCAATATGATATGGATATATATATTATGTGTGTTTGCTGCATGTGAATAGGATAGATCGTAGGTATTAAGATGTACGGTCAATATCATATTAACACTTACATTATGAGTGCTGATAAATATATCTATACACTGAGTTGAGCTGAAGCGGTATTGAGCAAACCGCGGATTGCAGGTTAATTAGGCCACTAGTGAGGTGTGGCCACTAGTATGATATATATATATATTGTTTGTATAGCAGGGTAGTTATAGTCATGTGAACAGGATAAGGCTTACGGGTTTAGAGGTAAAAATCTATTCCCGTGCCGGTCACGTACTCCCGGTTTGTGGTCGTGACAGCCTAAGCCCAACAGGGAAAGATTCTCATATCTCATTCTAACTTATTTGGACGTGCTTCAGGTATAGGAGCCAATTCGTAGGTGAGTAGAAATCTAAATAGTGCGTTTGTGACTTTGGAGCATCCTAGCTACCCTTCCATTCCACTTTAAGGTGCAAACACTACAAAATCAATAAAAATCACAAATACACCAGAATATATACAAGCAATCAATATTAAAGGACAAATCATTTGAATATTAATTTTTTAAGAGGGCTTGACTCTCTTAGTATGAATTCCCCAGTGAAGTTTCCAACTGTGAAGATCGCGCCTTCGACAAGAGTCGCCACCAAGTTTTCCATTAAAACTTGGAAAAGAAAGATAAATTCAAAAGTTGAAATACAAATGGTTTTTCTTTTAAAATGTTTGGGTTCGGGAGTTTGTTTGGGATAAAGGGAAGGTGTTAGGCACCCTTCTTCCGCCGTCCGAAGATGATTACCCTAAAAATTAATATTTAGATTATTGGGCCTTAAAAACTGGTAAAAACATTAACATAAAACAAGGAAGAAAATAAGGGTCGACTTGACCTAGGATAAAAACCTAGGGCCTACGTACCCTCAAAGAGGGATCAAAGTCCACGTAGTTCGCATGGCATGCAAGTGTTTGAGTGAAGGGGAGGTCCATTAAGCAAAAGCTCAGATAGCCTTTTAGTGCAATGTACCTAAAGAGGCCAAGACCCCTCAACACCTATCTACCAGACAATACATTCACTCAATAGTAATACAAGAAATGTGCACGTGTGAAGCCTCATCAGGCGACATGCCCAGATGGCGTGAAAACTAGAACTCCTATAGGGGCAAAGGCCTCTTGGTGGTACTAGGTTACACATTTTATAAAAAAGATGTTTAAGAAATAAGAATGAAAATAGCTTCTGCCTCATAAGGGGGTCGCGACCTATAAATGATACGTCGCGACCCTAGCTTCTGAAACAGAAGGGGGGCCGCGACGTATGTGAGGACACGTCGTGACCCCTAGTTACTGTGACAGAGGGGGTCGCGACGCATAAACTGATACGTCATGACCCCTAGCTATCAAGGCAGGGGGTCGGAACGTATAGAACCACCCGTCGCGACCCCTATTTGATTTTTCCAGAAAATAAATAGTAAAGGTCCTTGGTGCTCAAATCAAAGGAAGGGTTGTAACGCCTACACCAGGGAGTTACAACCCGTAAAGGATAAAAAGAAAGCAAGCAGAGTAAAAAAGAATGTAGGTTTAGGTGTGGGTTGATAGAGTAATGTGAGAAAAAAATATACGATCAAGATAACCTTACGTTTTGCACTTGATTTTCACAGCCTTTCGATTCTCTTGGCTCCAGTCCCGACAACTAAAGTGAAGCCTTCAATTTATAGGGGCCGGAAAAGGGTCTATTCCGGGAAAGCAATCCAGCCATTTATTACGTAGGGGGTCGCGACGGGTACCCAATCCCGGATCTGATTAGATCCGTCAGATTTTCTCATTTATGGGTGGGGGTCGCAACGTATGGGCCTATACATCGCAACGGGTCCTTGATTGGGGATCAAATTAGATCTGCCATAAATGCTGGGTCGTGATTGGTTACGTTTTACCGTCGTGACGAGTCCCATAGGGCGAGAGGTCGCGACCCCTAGGCTTAATTTTTGTTTTTCTTATTTTCATTTCTTTCGTCATTTTTCCTTTTACTTCATATTTCTATTTATTTTTGATGCATTTTGGGGCGGACAAAAGGTGGTGTCCACAAGAGGGAGAGGGTCTGTCTTTCTCTTCAACACCCTCTATCTACTTCTCTAGTAGAGAGGGTCTTCCTCTTAAACACCATCTACTTCTCAAGTAGAGGAGGTATTCCTCTTCAACGCCTTCTACTTCTGTAGTAGGAAGGGTCTTCCTCTTCAACATCCTTCTACTTCTCATGTAGAGGAGGTCTTCCTATTCAATGCCCTCTATGTCTCACCTTCCTTAGTAAAAGGTCTTCCTCTTGAGGATCTTGAAGGCTTCTGTCATCAACATCCTTTCATTCTTTTAATATAGGAGCCATGTAACATCTCCAATATCATGATAAAGAAAAAAGAAAATCTATTATTAATAATCTTATATGTTTTTAAAATAATTTTCATTGTTCAAAACATCAATATATTTGTACCTATTTATGAGTGTGCCTTGTGTTCGTAACATGAACCAAAGTCATTTTCATCAAAATATATTTTACAAATAGTGTCTATTTACAATTAACATAACATAATGACATGAATCCCAATCAGCGTCAAGTAGGATCTTAACTGCACATTGACAAAAGGATTGTAGGTTTCGGATTAAAATTATAATTTTGTGTAAGAATTATAATAGATTAAATTACTACAATCGGTATTAGAAAATTGAAAATTGATTTTACTTCGAAAGGTTCGGGTCAAATTTAACCGTAACCGTAGTTTAGGGACGAAATTGAAAATTGGTGTAAAGTCTTTAGACATAATATGTGATTTTGCCTAACGTTCATATATAAACATATGTAAACATATAATTATTTTTTAATCATTTATTTTTTTTCCTTGTTACAAATATAATATATATTGAAAATTTATTAAATATAAAAGAGAAAATAAAAAGATTCAACAAATGTGACGTAATGTGCAGTTTTTTTTAAAAAAAGAGATATTTTAACAATTTGACACGTGGCAATATTTAGTATTCTAATAGATTGTAATTTAGGTATTATCAATTTCTTTATTCGAACCAATTTATAAATTCCATATGAAAAGATATTCATCGGTACACTTGGTTTTTTTTGACACAACACGGGGCCACAAGGCCCGAAATGGGCCAAAGGCCCAATAAAACCCCGAAGGCTTGCATATACAGTTGTTTTTAAAGTATCACTACAAAAAAAATGTTATTTAGCGTCACATTAATAGCGGCAATTTTATAAAACCGCCGCTAAATTCAAATATAACGGCGGTTTGATTGGAACCGTCGTTAAATAGCGTCGGTTAGGCTTAACCAACATTATTTAACGACGGTGAAGACATAACCGACGTTAATTAACGGCGGTTAAGACTAACCGTCGTTATTTAGCGGCGGTATTTTCCAAACCACCGCTATTTAACGTCGGTTATGTATAACCGTCGTTATTTAACGACAGTTAAAAGTAACCTCTAGTAAAAATTAGTTAATTTAAAAATTGTAAATGTTAAATATAAAAGAAATTAAAATAAATATAATTTAAGAAATCTTATGAAAATATCCCTTTTACTTCTCACAAAAAAATATTAAATAGATTTCATTTATATTTTAATATATTAATTTAATTTAATATTTAATAATAAAAATAAATTTATTTTTATATTTAATTTAATTAAATTATTTAAATAAATTTAATTATAAAAAGTACTTAAAATAAATATTAAAATTTATAAAAATCCCTTTTATTCTCAAAAATTAAAAATTGTAAATATTAAATATAAAAATAAATTAAGATAAATATAATTTAAGAAAATTTATAAAAATATTCCTTTTACTTCTCACAAAAAGTATTAAAGAGATTTCATTTATATTTAATCTATTTTAAATATTAATTTATTTTAATATTTAATAATAAAAATAAAGTTTTCTATATTTAATTTAATTAAATTATTTAAATAATTTTAATTATAAAAAGTTCTTAAAATAAATATTAAAATTTATAAAAAAATCCCTTTTATTTTCAAAAAATTAAATAGATTTCTTTTCGATTAATCTATTTTAATATTTTAATATGCTTTAATACTTAATAATAAAAAATAAATTTATTTTCATATATAATTAAATTATTTAAATAATTTTAAAAATAAAAGAAATTAAGTTTTGACAACCATGGAAAAAACTAACTATATATCATTCACGCAATTAAAAATTTAATATATAACAATTAAGACAAGCCCAATACATTAAACACTCTAAAGCCCATCTAATTACTTGTAGAAAAAAAAAACCATCTAATTCAAACCCTAGTTCCTTTCTTGATCACCCTTATTGGCGTCTCCCATATTCACGGCCGTCGCTCACCATTCCCTTCTCCGTACATTCGACGTCGCCTGCCACCGTTCGATTGGTCTCCTCCATTTTACACCGTCCCCTCCGCCGATGAGATCCTCGCCAAGTGCAACGAGTATCTTAGCCCTTCCGTCTTCTACTCTTCTTCAACTTCCTCTTCCTTATTAGGGTTTTCACCATGGATTTGTTGAGAATGATGATGATTTCGAGAAACGACGAAGAGGACAAAGACGGTTCCTCAACTACTCATGTCGCCTCTTATAAACACAACATGGTTTTCATTGACAGAAGCAAAGCTTCTTCTTCTCTGTCACGACCCCCGTTTAGAGGACCGTGACCGGCACAGGCATAGGGAATACCCCAATGCCTGTAAGCCTTATCACCTAATTGATAGAATATCTATTATTGAAAATACGTCCACATGCAGTATAATACCATGGCTACACCGAAATGGTGGCCTATCCTAGGCAAGAAAGTCCACGGCCAGTGCCGCTTCAGGATATAGATATAAGCAAAAAACACATAATATATATAACCTGTGTACTGGCTACACATCCGAAGATGCTGCCTATCCTATTCACATGCAACAGATATATGTATATAGATATATATATATATATATATATATATATATATATATATATATATATTGAAAACAAATTTTCCCTGTATCCCAGGAAAATGAATCCTGATCTTTAAGGTGTGTGAAGCTGACAGTTCTAGATTTAATGATACAATATAGTTGGGTACATCTACCCTTCACTTTATGATACACGATAAAGTAAATTAAATTACAATTACAATTACAATTCTTTCACCCCACATGAACAAGTTGTGGGTCTTGGAAAGTTTTGTTCGTTCCTCGTTCCACCGAGACTTCTTCCACCTGTACTTAACCTGTCTCTGTGTAGTAATAATGAGGTGTGAGTCTTAACCACACGACTCAGTGAAGACTCTCCCATCCCCGGCGCAAGGTGGGTACCATAACGCTAGGTTTGGGAGTCATACACAACCACATGCAAAAACAACTAGTTACTGTTGTTAGCATACATTCTTGGTGATCACACAATCAATAGAAATTTCACCCAAACACTCACATGCATTTAATAACTGTAAACATGCAGCTGTTTATTCCACGTCATCAATCAGCAATTAAACACGTAACATATAGTGCCAGCTTTTACTTAGCGGTCTTCTCACATTCAGCATATCTGAATCAAACAAGACGTTGTGATGACGTAATCCTGTACGTCACCACTCCGCTGCACAATCAGCAATAATATGAAAACCCAAACAATTCTTTAAGTACACGCAAATACTATAACATACATCTACTTAACTTCCCCTACTCTGGGGTATTTACTAGCCACTACATGGCTTTTCTACCTCAAACCCGTGCACTCGGGTTGCTGGCCACCACGTGGCAAAGCATACTTAATCCATTCACTTGGGTACTGGTCACCTCGTGACAATTCTGTTAATCAAACAATACTTAACCCATTCCCTTGGGTACTAGTCACCTCGTGACAATTCTATTAATCAAACACAATAAACTTCTATCTATCAAACAACTGATACGTAGCCACCACGTGGCATGTCCTTACCCCTTGCTGCGAGGCAATAGCTTGAGCCCACTTGTCCATTACACAACCAGGCCACATGGTGGGCACGACACGACGTCTCGAAGCATGGCCACTGGCACATCCTGGACCAACTCCACAGGATGATTTCTCTTTTACTAGGTTAGGCTCACGGTTCACCCGTAGGTTCCTCCCGTGTCTCCTTACCTTAGTCTCACATATTAATAGGATTCTTTGTATCTTTCCCGAAGGATCAACAATTCTTCTCCTTGTTAATATGGACAAGTATCCTTAACAGGATATAACTCATATACCCGTCTAGATGCACTCTCTGAGCCTCAAGCTATTGTCATAGCAATATAAAACCTTTCTGACCCTATTTCCAAGATAAGCCAACGACCATTGTCATGGTGATTATAAAACTGAGGTCTCAAGTGCCATCTGACGTTGTTCTAGTCGATGTCTCACATCGCTAGCATAACCAAATCCAAAACCCACCAATAACTCCCTTTGCATGACTATAATTTAAGTCACCGTCGTGACGAGTTTTCAAAATAAAAGCTTAGTCCTTCCGTACAAGGACTTTTGCCACCGTCGTGGGAAAAGATTTAACAATATACTCATCATGCCTCCGGAGTGTGTGAGTTGGATTTGTAACACACCAATCATAGCAAACAATTATACTCTACTCCTATGTCATCCTATCAAAGCTACTCTCCACAACCTGTTTTCTAATTCTTTCATTCTTTTAGCATTCTATATCTCTAGCTAACATATACCAGACAAGCAGAGAATATGCATACTCATGTAATCCACATAAGCATACAACCCTAGGAGCAGATATGAAAGAGCCCTCACCTTGGCCAACCTTCCATGAATCATCTCCTGTAACTTTAGTCTCCTCAGAGTTCATGTTGCACTCAATCGTGTGCCGTTGTTCCTATAAGAAGAAAATTTACTTCATTAAGGTTATTACTTAGCTTAACTTGTTATTTATCTCTCCATTACTCTCAAGTGTAGTCCATGGCTGCCACATAGTCAAGCTCTTGGTCTTATTGGACTTCTCTATCCCGACTTATGTGTATCCTTCCTCGGGCACTTGACTTACTCTCTTATAACACTCTACTTGAGTGTTTCACATACTTGGATTTGAGTACTAGACCTCTATCTAACTTGTATTCGCATCTAAGGAAGCTTATCTAGCTTGGTTGGAAGGAATCCTAATTCTAGGAAGGTCTAAGCATTTTAATTCAACTTGTGTTTCTACTTGGGTTCTAAGAAATCTAGTTTCTAAACCTTAATATACCTCCAATTTATCCCACTTAAGGTTTCCTAAAGGTTGTGAAAGGAAAAGGTTGAAATTCACGAAGTTAGACTTAATTTGTTCCGTAAGTTTCCATCCTTGAGAGACAAAAAGGTACTTAAAATAATTCTTGATGCTTGATGGCATATTTAGAATTATTCTAGGGTGTTTAAGATTGAAAAGAAGAGGTTTGGAACCCTCAACATCACCCTTAAAATGTATTTTGGGAAAATCGAGCAGGGACCCGACACGTTAACATCAAGGTTCAACCTTAGTAACCTCGGGCCAGCTCTTCACGGGTCTTGTTCAGCTAATATTTCAACTATATAATTTTAATAATATCAATCCAAGCCTATTTACTCAAATCCAAGCTCAATCCTAATTATCACAATTTTCCCCAATTTGGAAATAATTATAATTTCAATAATATCAATTCAAGCCTATTTACTCAAATCCAAGCTCAATTCTAATTATCAACAATTTTCCCCAATTTGGAAATAAATATAATTTCAACACCAAATCCTTCCAAATTCGAATTTGGGCAAATCCGAGAATATAATCTTGATTCCTACCCCAACTAAGTATTCAAGAACACTTTCTAGGTCTCAATCTACCCTCGAAACAACTCAATCGAAGGTGAATCGAAGAAATCCCTAAAAATGGAAAAATTGAGGGTTTAGAATGAAATTGGGGTCATCAACCTTGATTCGATCGGTGGGAGGTGTGGAAGATGTTGGAGTCAAGCTCCAGTGGTCGTGGCCGGTGTCGGACCGCTCTCCTCCGGCGAGTTTCCGGCGAAACCTCCTTCCCCTTCTTTCTCTCGTGCTCCCTCTCTCTACGTTTTTTCCCTCTTTTTAATCTATTTCTTCCCACGGCTCTCTCTCACTTTCTTTTTATTCTTTCCCTTTTTTTTATTCTTTTCTTTCTTTTCTTATAAGCCCACTTGCCCCCTCCCTCTTTTTCTTTCTTTTTTTTTCTATTCTTCTTCTTCCCTTCAATTCCCTAAACCCCACAGCCCCATAAAAAAATAATTAAATAAAATAAAATAATTTAATAATTAACTTAATAAAAAAGTAATATAATTAATTAATAAAATAATTAATAATTAAATAGATAATAACTTATATTTATTTTTTTTAATTTAATCCCTTTCCCTATTAAATTCAGGTTTTTAATTTTTTTAGGTCCTCAATTAAATCTTAAAAATTATTTTCTACTTATTTTCTTTCCCTTTTATTTTATTTTAAACTTTGAAAAATTTTCTCGGGTATTACAATCTTTAAAAAAAATTCTCTTCCTGTTTCTTTTAACTTCCATACTTTTTCTATATTCTTTTTAAAGTTTTAATTCCTAGCCCCGAAATAAATAATTCTTTAATCCTCGAAATTTTTTTAAATAAATCATTCTTTAATCCTTGAAATTTTCAGGGGTATTACATTCTTCCCCCCTTAAGAAATTCGATCCCCGAATTTCATCTCCTTTGTGGGGTTGTTGGCTTGTTGCCCTCCCTTGGCCTAATTTCATCTATGGTTTCCCTCAATGTGGAAGTTTTACCTTACGGTTCATCTTTCTTTCTTAGAGGCTCAAAGTCTCTATCTGGTCCCCACATATTCTTTCTGTGTATTTCTAGTTTTGTAGTTAACCACTCCTCCGCGAGGTGTTAATTGACAGACTCCAGCTGTTGTCGTATCCTTCCCCGAGGATACCAAACTTTCCTAGTTTCAATTCACTTTGTGCTACAAATTTTGCAATGGAGTGTTTGGCAAGTACCACATGCCATGCTCAAATTTAGTTCTCCGAGGAGTTAACTATTGCCTTCTCTAGTGAGGCTTACCTTGACTCAATCTTCTTGTCCGACTAGCTACCTTCGTAGTAACTTCTTATATCCGACTTGGAACACGCCAAGACACTAGCTATTTGCATAGCACACTAGGTTCTATTTCCATAAACTCTAACTGACGAAGTACTCCCCTACATTGGAGTCCCTGTACCTAAGTATCCTCTACTACTAAGCAGCTACCCTTCTGCAGGTATTCCCTCGATATATTCTTTGTAAACGACTTCTCCAGAAAACTCCATTTACATCTTACTACACCATTTACTCTACCTCTAGACTTACCGCTTACACGGCATACACCCTACGTAGGTGTTTATACTTTGTGCCATCAGTGTATCCAACCCTTCCGAGGTTGTTACACTCACCACCGACTCGGTTTACCCTACTCGTGTCCCAACAAAGCCAAATGCCATGGCACTAGCACAACTATGTATTACACTTACCGTTTCTCCACCAAACGGTAAAGGATTTTACATTTATGACTTGTGTTTTCCTTTCTTTTTCGAACTTCTACACTTACCCTTAGTGGTTTCCATAACCACTTCAGGTTACTCCCAGTCAACATCCCATGTCTGACAAACTTAGACTCTTCTCTGACTACTACTTATAGTCATTACTGTTTATAATGGAAACTCACCAGTCTCCTCCTTACCATCATATTCATTACTTTGCCTCAGGCTCAATTCGGTCTTCACATCCGAAGACCTCGCTTAACACGACTATGACTGTGGATCTATACCGTCCTTAGATTAGTCCACTTGGAGTTGCACATCCTATGATAACTCTACCCATTGGATTTCCGTTGGCTTTTACCCCAACTTGGCCCACTTGTACTCCTCAACCCACTTAGATCCCGCATTCCTACTTGGAATACTTGATCCGTTAACTCCAGCATGAACCTTTCCGGACATGCTCTACTCCCCTTGACCAAACGGGATCCGCTCCCACAGTTTGACTCTTTCCTTTCTTACGATGTGGCATATGTTCACGAACATATACCACCTCTTGCAAGTGTGTTACCCGTTGGGTTCCAATCGCCCCCAACGGTAGCATACCTGTTTTATCATTTTGGCTCGCATCCCCAGATGCTTCCCGACTTCGTTCTCGTACTCACTCTCTTCATTTCAATTTCGTACCTACATGGTACTCTTTCTTCGAGTATTTCTCCATACTCGTTACTCACTAAATTTCTCCTTCTCGATTAACCGTCCTTACGATAAATTTTCCTTTTATGGCACCCACATGGCCATTTATACATTTGGTTTGTCCACTCAGTCTCCACCCATACACGGCTTCAGACTAACGGATTTACGGTTCACCAACCTATGGAACTAGCTTACCTAGCTATGTCCACTACAATCTGTGTACTATACATGCACTTACGGTAGTAGTTGGTTCTCCACCTCCTACTTTACTCTTATCCTATGTGGTCCTATAGGCTTCTGCTCTTCCCCCCTTATGGGACTACTTATCCCTGTCTACTTCCTCTCGCCTCAGGCCTCCACGAGTCCCTTTGGGGTTTATCTCTCACGTTATCTCGTTTGAGAGCTATCTACCGCAGTAGCACTCATTTTCTTATCTCTGGACGTTGCCCGAAGATCTACGCCCATTTCCACTTCTAAACCTGCTCGGGTCTAATACTTTCGGGTCCATAATCACCCTATGGCCCCTTAATTGGTAATCCTTAGGTTTACTTGATTACTCCCTTGGCACTTTAGCACTCTCTAATGCTTTTCGATGTCTACTTAACTGTAATCACTCCAAGCGAGTGATTTCTCAACCACATCTACCATCCTTATACAGCTTACCTGTAAAAGGACTATTGTTTGGTAGGGTATTGGTCACATGAGTTAGTTTTCTTAGGCACCTTGCGGGTTTTAAAAATTAATTCAAGTTTATTTCTTAGAAAATGACGCCTAAGGTTTTCGTAAATGGTTAGAGTTTAACCAATTGGAATGACACAAATTGAGAAAGAGTCTTCATGAAAATTTTGCCTTCCAATGGTTATCCCTAGTATTTTCAAGAAAAGTTTCAGGGTCTTTCAGAATCTCTCACTCGGAAAGACCAAAAAGATTTTTTTTTTACAAAAATTTCTCATGTGATCAATATCCTATTCTTTATGCTCTTTCTTAAGCAACCCAAGAGAGTTTGGTTGGGCTTAATCCCTTCTTTTCCCCTTTGTTTGCTTAAGGAACTCGCAGTTCATGGATCGAGCGCAGGGTTGGACTAGGCTCCTTCCCTGTGCCTTACCATTTACTCTGTTTCCTACTCGGCATATGGTCACGTTCTACACGTTTACATATGCCTCTACTTCTTAATATATATCTCTACGGCATATGGTTCGGCCACTTTGCACTTCCATATACCATATCCTGATTTTCTAGTGCGTAGACTTCTACTTCTATACTGTGGCATACACCACCTCTTTTCTGTTTAGTTTCTAGGAAGGACATCTCACTTCCTTCAGCCATAGCATACCGCACAGTCATGACCCATTCACTTGGTCATCTTCCTGTCGGTCTCATGCCTCATGGCCCTGTTTATTCTTATCTGTAAATTTTCTATTTCAATTGCCCCATGGGCTTACTTTCTTTTCTACACGCCAAGCGTGTCTTTTCTTTCACTTTACAAACCATTCCTAGCCTGAACTACCATTCACTGCATATTTCTATTCTACTTACATTCCATACTATAATCAAACAATTTGTGCCTATATCATAGCACACAACGCGCCGCTAACAGAGCAGACACATCGTCTCATTTATCATCTGTAACAATCACGCATTGTAGCGCATTCCTGCCTACAATTCAACCAAATGTGTCTGTGTCTAGGTAGTATCCTCCATGGATGTCTCCTTTCCCTATTATGGCGTCCTAAGGTTCACGGGGTCACTGACACCCCACCTTACGACTTAGTGCTCATCGGCACTTGTGTACTGTACAGGTTATATGCTTTGCTTAGAATTTCACATACAAATTCTATGCTCAAAGCGATGACTCGAAAGAATTTATGACTCAACATCCTGAGCCACCTCACAAGTGCCCGTCGGAACCACCGTTACGTCCGGATTCGTAATGGCTAGCCCAACTGACACCCGAGACTACTTGTTAGCTTCACACCCTTAAAGAACAACCAGGCTTTGATACCAAGTTTGTCACGACCCCCGTTTAGAGGACCGTGACCGGCACAAACATAGGGAATACCCCTATGCCTATAAGCCTTATCACCTAATTGACATAATATCTATTATTGAAAATACGTCCACATGTAGCATAATACCATGGCTACACCGAAATGGTGGCGTATCATAGGCAAGCAAATCCACGGCCAGTGCCGCTTCAGGATATACATATAAGCAAAACACACATAATATATATAAACTGTGTACTGGCTACACATTCGGAGATGCTGCCTATCCTATTCACATGCAACAGATATATGTATATATATATATATATATTGAAAACAAATTTTCCCTATATCGCAGAAAAATAAATCCTGATCTTTAAGGTGTGTGAAGCTGACAGTTCTAGATTTAATGATACAATATAGTTGGGTACGTCTACCGTTTACTTTATGACACATGATAAAGTAAATTAAATTACAATTACAATTAAAATTCTTTCACCCACAAGAAGAAGTTGTGGGTCTTGGAAAGTTTTGTTCGTTCCTCGTTCCACCGAGACTTCTTCCACCTGTACTTAACCTGTCTCTGTGTAGTAATAATGAGGTGTGAGTCTTAACCACACGACTCAGTGAGGACTCTCCCATCCCCGGCGCAAGGTGGGTACCATAACGCTGGGTTTGGGAGTCATACACAACCACATGCAAAAACAACTAGTTACTGTTGTTAGCATACATTCTTGGTGATCACACAATCAACATAAATTTCACCGAAACACTCACATGCATTTAATAACTGTAAACATGCAGCTGTTTATTCCACGTCAACAATCAGCAATTAAACAAGTAACATATAGTGCCAGCGTTTACTTACCGGTCTTCTCACGTTCAGCATATCTGAATCAAACAACACGTTGTGATGACGTAATCCTGTACGTCACCACTCTGTTGCACAATCAGCAATAATATGCAAACCCAGACAATTCTTTAAGTACACGCAAATACTATAACATACATCTACTTAACTTCCCCCACTCTGGGGTATTTACTAGCCACTACATGGCTTTTCTACCTCAAACCCGTGCACTCGGGTTGCTGGCCACCACGTGGCAAAGCATACTTAACCCATTCACTTGGGTACTAGTCACCTCGTGACAATTCTGTTAATCAAACAATACTTAACCCATTCACTTGGGTACTAGTCACCTCGTGACAATTCTATTAATCAAACACAATCAAATTCTACCTATCAAACAATTGATACGTAGCCACCACGTGGCACGTCCTGACCCCGTGCTGTGAGGCAATAGCTTGAGCCCACTCGTCCATTACCCAACCAGGCCACATGGCGGGCACGACACGACGTCTCGAAGCATGGCCACTGACACACCCTGGACCAACTCCACAGGATGATTTCTCTTTTACTATGTTAGGCTCACGGTTCACCCGTAGGTTCCTCCCGTGTCTCCTTACCTTAGTCTCACATATTAATGGGATTCTTTGTATCTTTCCCGAAGGATCAACAATTCTTCTCCTTGTTAATATGGACAAGTATCCTTAACAGGATATAACTCATATACCCGTCCAGATGCACTCTCTGAGCCTTAAGCTATCGTCATAGCCATTTAAAACCTTTCTGACCCTATTTCCAGGATAAGGCAATGACCATCATCACGGTGATTATAAAACTGAGGTCTCGAGTGCCATCTGACGTTCTTCTAGTCGATGTCTCACATCGCTAGCATAACCAAATCCGAAACCCACCAATAACTCCATTTGCATGACTATAATTTAAGTCACCGTCGTGACGAGTTTTCAAAATAAAAGCTTAGTCCTTCCGTACAAGGACTCTTGCCACCGTCGTGGGAAAAGATTTAATAATATACTCATCATGCCTCCGGAGTGTGTGAGTTGGATTTGTAACACACCAATCATAGCAAACAATTATACTATACTCCTATATCATCCTATCAAAGCTACTCTCCACAACCTATTTTCTAATTCTTTCATTCTTTTAGCATTCTATATCTCTAGCTAACATATACCAGACAAGCAGAGAATATACATACTCATGTAATCCACATAAGCATACAAACCTAGGAGCAGAGATGAAAGAGCCCTCACCTTGGCCAACCTTCCATGCAATCATCTCCTGTAACTTTAGTCTCCTCAAAGTTTATGTTGCACTCAATCGTGTGTCGTTGTTCCTATAAGAACAACATTTACTTCATTAAGGTTATTACTTAGCTTAACTTGTTATTTATCTCTCCATTACTCTCAAGTGTAGTCCATGGCTGCCACAGAGTCAAGCTCTTGGTCTTATTGGACTTCTCTCTCCCGACTTATGTGTATCCTTCCTCGGACACTTGACTTACTCGCTTATAACACTCTACCTGAGTGTTTCACATACTTGGATTTGAGTACTAGACCTCTATCTAACTTGTATTGGCATCTAAGGAGGCTTATCTAGCTTGGTTGGAAGGAATCCTAATTCTAGGAAGGTCTAAGCATTTTAATTCAACTTGTGTTTCTACTTGGGTTCTAAGAAATCTAGTTTCTAAACCTCAATATACCTCTAGGGTATTTAAGATTGAAAAGAAGAGGTTTGGAACCCTCAACATCACCCTTAAAATGTATTTTGGGCAAATCGAGCAGGGCCCCGACACATTAACGTCAAGGTTCAACCTTAGTAACCTCGGGCCAGCTCTTCACGGGTCTTGTTCAGCTAATATTTCAACTATATAATTTTAATAATATCAATCCAAGCCTATTTACTCAAATCCAAGCTCAATCCTAATTATCACAATTTTCCCCAATTTGGAAATAATTATAATTTCAATAATATCAATTCAAGCCTATTTACTCAAATCCAAGCTCAATTCTAATTATCAACAATTTTCCCCAATTTGGAAATATTTATAATTTCAACACCAAATCCTTCCAAATTCGAATTTGGGCAAATCCGAGAATATAATCTTGATTCCTACCCCAACTAAGTATTCAAGAACACTTTCTAGGTCTGAATCTACCCTCGAAACAACTCAATCGAAGGTGAATCGAAGAAATCCCTAAAAATGGAAAAATTGAGGGTTTAGAATGAAATTGGGGTCATCAACCTTGATTCGATCGGTGGGTGCTGTGGAAGATGTTGGAGTCGAGCTTCGGTGGTCGTGGCCGGCGTCGGACCGCTCTCCTCCGGCGAGTTTCCGGCGAAATTCTGACGAAACCTCCTTCCCTTTCTTCCTCTCGTGCTCCCTCTCTCTCTCTTCTCCTTCTCTCTACGTTTTTTCCCTCTTTTTAATCTATTTATTCCCACGGCTCTCTCTCACTTTCTTTTTATTCTTTCCCTTTTTTTTATTCTTTTGTTTCTTTTCTTAAAAGCCCACGTGCCCCCTCTCTCTTTTTCTTTCTTTTTTTTTCTATTCTTCTTCTTCCCTGCAATTTCCTAAACCCCACGGTCCCATAAAAAAATAATTAAATAAAATAAAATAATTTAATAATTAACTTAATAAAAAAGTAATATAATTAATTAATAAAATAATTAATAATTAAATAGATAATAACTAATATTTATTTTCTTAATTTAGTCCCTTTCCCTATGAAATTCAGGTTTTTAATTTTTTTAGGTCCTGAATTAAATCTTAAATTTTCTACTTCTTTTCTTTCCCTTTTAATTTATTTTAAACTTTGAAAAATTTTCTCGGGTATTACAATCTCTAAAAAAAAAATTCCCTTCTTGTTTCTTTTAACTTCCATACTTTTTCTATATTCTTTTTAAAGTTTTAATTCCTATCCCCGAAATAAATCATTCTTTAATCCTCGAAATTTTTTAAATAAATCATTCTTTAATCCTTGAAATTTTCCGGGGTATTACATTCTCCTCCTCTAAAGCTGCCAAACACTAATATATACAAAATCTAGAAAAAAATAAGCCCTTGCTTTTTGTATTTCTACTTACAAATCCTCAGTCTTCTCTCTGCATTGCTCTGTTTCGTAGCCAAAAGGTAACATTCCTCAACTCTCTGATCGAATCGAAGTTGTATTGCTTGTCTTGATCCATAGTAGCATGCGTTTCCTTGTTTCTTATGGATTTTCAGTTTATTTTCTGCATTTTCTACAATCATAATCTGTATTGCTTGCGTGGTTCACTGGTTCCTTTACTAGGTAGTGAAAATTGGAAATGTTTAGCAGTTAGACGGCTTCAAGGTCATGATTAATTGGAGTTTTTTTTGTTGATGTTTAGAGTAGTATAGAAATATAATTGATCCAAACAACTATAAGCTACATCATAGCTTTCTTCATATTCCTTCTGCCACCCAATCATTATCTGCCGAGTCCATCAACAAACACGGCCATAATAATAATTATATTCACATTCCATCTTTCATGCTTCTATTGTATTGTATTGTTGAGTAGACACAAAGTACTCTATTTCGGAGCATTTCTTTATGAGTGTTTTGTTAATTTTCCAGAGTAATTAAATGGGAATGACATTGAGATTGATAATGTCACGACCCCCTATCGGACGTCCGTGACCGGCACGGGAGGTAGGATTTCTCCTATCCCGCAAGCCTTTAATCCCTGATTGACACTTTAATATGTGTATATCTACCCATTTCTAATACAAACAATATATAATACATATGGTCATCCATTTCTTGTGACCTAAGCAGTTTGCAATCCACGGCTCGCTTAGCGCCGCTTCAGTCTATATATATACACATATTCATTCACACGTACATATAGTATACATATTGATCACGCGCTTTAGGGCGGGTGATCTATCCTATTCACATGTAGAAGTCCTGTATACAGTCATACATATATTCAATCACACGCTTGCATATAGTTTACATATTGATCACACGCCTCAATGCGGGTGATCTATCCTATTCACATGCGGAAGCCATATTTTCATACAATCAGGTATTTAGTCACAAACATATATATATATATATATATATATATATATATATATATATATAAAATTTACGTATTGATCACACCCCTCAAGGCGTGTGATCTATCCTAGTGGCATGCGGAAGTCATATATACATATACATGATATACGCTATATCATAGCCTAAAGTCCCAACACCAAGACCTAACTTTAATTTGTATGAAGCCGACAATACTAGAGTTCGACATATATATACAACAGTTTTATATGTACAAAAGCTACATCCAAAAGGAGTTATATATATACATATACGTCCTGATCTATTTACATAAACCAAAATACGCTACCCACGCGGGCTATGCGTGCGGTCTTCAGAGTTGTCCGCCTCCTTGCGAAGAAGTGGACGCGATCCCGACTCTTGAACCACCTGTATCTGAAACATGTAAACAGGGGGTGAGTCGAACAGACTCAATGAGAAGCTCCCCCATCCCTGGCGTAGCAGCGGGTACCACTACAGCTGGGGGAAGGGAGCAACCACAACCACATGCGCATGAAACAGATTCGTATTATGATCTTTAACATGATCAAGCAATCAGTAAATCATATTCACAATTTAAAATCCTATTTCATGCTTCTAACAAATTTATTAATCCGCATGTAAATCAATCATAAACATATAACATATGGTTCCATAGTTAACTTATACTTGTGCACGTAGGCACTCACTTTCTGTCTCTCGCATTACGCTAAGAGAAATACTGGCCCGAAGGCAATTTCATGTACGAACCTGGTTGATCACACCAGGAATTTTCTGACTCAAAGTCATGCTCAGAGTAATAGCTGGCAACTTGTCTGACCCCGGTTAAACCAAGGTAATGGCCACTATGTGGCATACTTACTGTTAACTGAATCCTGTCTGTCCGACCAGGATAACCTACTCGATCTACCCGAACTAACCTAAACAAGGTCTTAACAGTGACGATCGATGTGATTGGTTTCTAATATTACTGAACTTCTCACTTATGAAATTATGGCTCAATCCTACCCACGGTAACATATAAGGCTCAGTGAGCCACAATAACACATATACACCTTGAGATTAATCATGTAAGCACATATACTATTGCACGTTGACTGCCTACTTGCAAATCATACACGTGTAACAAAAATTTATTCATATAAATATATTCCATATATCAATTTGCACAAAATAGAGCAAACCACATTTTTCACGTAGTCATCCAACCTTGTGGGCCAGGGATGGGAGAGCCCCTCACCTCGTTGGCCCTCCTGAACAGTCCTCGGAGTGCCTGGAGCTCCAATTACCATGTGGTGCCCAATACACATATATATTTAAGAAATTTAGAATGCGTAAAGAAGCTTCCACCATGTACGTGTCATGCTAATGCTTATGCACCCTCTATATATTTTCCAAGAACTAATTATTTAGTTCGTTACGTCGTCTTATTAGATCTTTTTGAAAGTCCAGAATGTGTCATATTCGACTTTCACACTTTCGAGCCATTTAGAACCTCTAATTGCTTAGGTTAGAGATTTCCACTTGTCTAAATTTCACTTCATGTGTTCATATGGGTATTTAACTAATAAAATAATTAAATTCACAGCTCAGAAGAGGCTTTAGCTTACTCATTCCACAGTCTCCCTTATTCGCCGAGTAAAAGCTTAATTACTACCTCTTTAATTATATATAAAAATATAATTGGGTATAATTAGAGCCTTGGAACCAATTTAGCGGGTCTTAGGTGTCCACCACGGACTAGACCGAGGTGTTCAACCTACAGCACAGCTCCTTACTGTAAGGTGGCTTAGTATTTCGCTCTTTTTCACCGGATTGGGTTCCGGTTGAGATGGTAAATACTCGGGCTTTATTCCCTTGTCTATTTCCAGCATTTATAACACCTATACTACTCCAATCCAAGCCTAAACATGCATCAAACTATCAATTTCGAATTTTAGAGCAATTTCCTAACCCAATTTTCCCAATTTCCATACCCGGTCAAATCCTATGGTTTCACTTCGATTCTGAACCTCACTAAGATTTCAATAACACCCACCAAGCTCAACTCTAACCCCGGAATGCCCCGATTGAAAGTATTTGAAGAATTCCTAAAATACCCAAAATTGGAGAAATTGGGGTTTTGAAGGATTGGGGCTTCCATACCTTGATTCAATCGGATGAGGAGCTTGGTGGGGATGAAAGAAGGATCCGGTCAGTTTCTCCGGTCTCCGGCGTACGTTTTTCGGCGTGGAACCATCCAAACCCACCGTCTCATGTTCCTCGGGTGTGCGTTTGCTGCAACTCCGTTTCTGCCTCTGTTCACGTGTCTGCTCTGCTTGCTTGCTCTCCTTTTCTTTTGTTTTTAATGTGTGTGTGTGTGTGCTTTGTTTGTTTTTTTAAATGTGTTTAATCAAAATAGATGGGGGGGTCATGGTTTCCCCCCCCCCATTATTTTAATATATATATATATATATTTTATTTATTTATCATATTATTATTATTTTTATGTGTGTTGCGTTTTGCTGCCTCTGTTCCATATATATTTTTTCCTGCTCTGCGTTTTTGCTGAATGGAATGGGGGGTCACAGTTTTTGACCCCCAATTCACTTAATAATATATATATATATATATATAATTATTTAATTAAAATAAAATAATAATTAATACGAAAAAACTAAGTTGTATAAAAATCCCCATTTTTCCATCCTTTTAATTCCACCATTCTTTTAGGTCCTAGAAAAATTATACTTATTCCCTATTTGTATTATTTAATTTTTTTTTTGAACATAGGTAAAATTTTAAATTTTCTATTTCTTCTCTTTTCATTTTATTTCAACTTTCTAATTTAATTTATTTTTCTTTCCCAAAGAAAAATAAATTAATAATAATGATAAAAATTAATATCTTGGATATTACAGATAAGTAGAAGTAGCTTCAAGAAACGAAATTTCATGGAGTTTTGTGATGGGTTGGAGGAGATTAAGAGTACTGAGGAATCTGAATGTCTAAAGAGAACCAATATGGGAATTGTGAAGCTACAAAATTCACTATTGCCATTCAAATGTTCGATGGGGTAAGTTATTTGCAGATTTGTTGAATATACAAATTTACAAAACATTAAAAATTTTGTTTCCTTTTTTTTTTAAGTTCATTGAAAAGTATATGAACTAGCACTGTCAAAACGGGCTTTGGCCCGCGGGCCAGCCCGGACCGCCCGCCAAATGGGCGGGTTTGGGGGGGGAGAAAATAGGCCCGTTTAAAAAGGGCCTAAATGGGCCGGGCGTAGGCCGCTCGCGAAAATAAATAAAATATTAAAAAAAAGAAAATTCAGACATTAATATAAATTAATTTAACGTAAGTATAAATTAATAATTTTAGGATGAATTTATGTATTATTTAAATATTTGTATTTTATAATTTAAATTAAAAAATTAATTGATGATAGAATTAAATAAAACCCACAAGCATCTGCGTCTGTGTTTCATTCTTTGAACTTAATTTTATTATACATTAATTGTCTTCACTTGGGAACAAATTAATTAAATAAAATAATTATGCTCAGATTAATCATTTCTTTAAAAAAATATAATATACTCTTTGTCTTATGTTTATGTGCGCAGTACAAGTTTCACTCATGGTAGATGTTTTTCTTTTTAGGGACTCATGGTAGATGTTAGAAATTTTGATCCCAACAAAAATTAGTTAGATAAATTTATATAAAGTTTAAAAAGCTATGCTAGCACAGATATTCAAATTGTTTTATATATTCCACTTGTTCAAAATGTTTTATGTAAAAGTTCAATTTGTTAAATAAAAAAAATTAACATCACTTTTATTTTATTAAAATTTAATTTTAAAATATTTTTAAATAATTTTAAATAATATTAATTTTTAAAAAAAAAGTGCCCCGCGGGCTAGCCCGTTTAGCCCGCGGGCCACCATGGGCGGGCTTGGGTAGCTACTTAAAGACCGTTTAAAAATGGGCCGGCCCGTTTGACAGTGCTAATATGAATCTATATATTAATTTTCTTTTGTATTATTATTCTTAATCTTAATTTTGAGTTCACTTTTACAGGTCACTTGATAAAAAAGATTAAACCTATAATATATGCATTGTTAATTAATACATATTTATTTAAATCTTTTGTCTAGTTCATCAATTGTTGGGAGGTGTTAGGCAAAGCCTTCATTAATGACTGAAGTGTGTTTGGTATTATTTTGACAGCACATGCTGAGCTCATGCACTGGTATTAAAGTGAATTTTGTGGTTTCATATGTACCTGAATTTGGAGAAGCATTGTGAGATTTCTTAAAGTCATGGTGTGCAGGTTAAGCATCTTCGTGATTGGTTCGCGGTTGGTACATTGAAATGACCAAAACCCCTTCATCCTCCAATCCAAGAAATAGATAGCAACAAATTAAAATTTAAAGGGATAGCTATAGACTTGAAGTGTACATAGGATGATTATATATGAATCTTTTATGTTAATTGTAATTCGAAAGTTTTATGATAATTTTAGTTTGAAACATTTATTGATTTTGAACTTTCGTATTTTAACAAATTTTGATGGTCAATGTTTTAATATAATATAAGTGAATTTTGTTTAAATGTAAATAGGACAAAAAATGAAGGAGAAATTCATTATTAGAATAATAAAAAATTTTCTTAAATCATTAACAGCGGTTTTAAAATCGGCACTAAAATGCACAAAGATATTAACGACAATTTTATTGAACCATCGGGAAAATACCCGATTTTCAACCGACACAAAATGACGGAGGTTTAAAAAAAACCCTGTTAAATTGTGACGGTCTTTTAACCGCCACCAAGTAATTTAGCGGCGGTTATTCTAGCATTCACTCAAAATCGTCATTATTAACCATGCGACGAATCCTTTTTGGAGCAGTTCATAAAACCTTCGTTAAGTGCTTTAGCGACGCCCAAAAAAACTGTCACAAAAACAAAACTTTTTGGTAGTGTATGGGTGCTGCTATGCAGTTGTTTTTTGGTATTCCCTTTTTCCACCCAATTTTCTAGCCAAGATTTAGATGTTTATTATTTAAAAAAAAAGTATATTAGGTTTAAGAAAAACAGGTCTATTTTTTATTTTTTGATAATAAAATAAAGTCTATTTTAAACTTCTAAGAATTTGTGAAATCTATGTCTTCTCCTTTTTTTCTTCAACTCATTCTTGTTCAGAGATCTTAAACAAGTTTTTCTTTGATTATTTTTTTAAAGTGGTTTTTTTTACTATTTATACCTAGAGTTCTGATCTATTTTGTTACTTTATATTTCCAGTTGGTATACTAATTTTATTTCCTTCGATCATTAGTATGAATCTGAATATTGTTGTTATCTGCAATATGTTCTTAGTTACTTTTGTAAAATCCAGAACTTCTCCCAAGTTGTATTATTTTCAAATGTATTATGGTTTTGTTTCTTTAAGACACATATTTGCTTCATCCTTCAACTTAGGGCTCAATTTATTCGTCCTATTAAAATATGTTGTAACTTAATTATTGTTTCTTTATGTAACTACGGAATATTCTGCCTAGGGAGACGTGGCACTAAGCTTCTAGAAGCCTAGTAACAGCATACACAAACGACACGTGGCACCACCCACCCGCCTCTTACATGGCCGTTGCCCACGTCTTCCCATGAGGGCACCCGTCCAAGAGACGTGGAGACCCCCTGAGGGTTGTGCACGAACCACATCCCGCAAGAACGTGGGTCAAGCACGTGCTCCCCGCACTTAGTATAAAAGGACCCTCGCCCGGGGGACTTAAGGATCAGAATCTAAACAGTAGAAGAACTTCACCTATAACCACCCAGGCAAACATTCTGAGCAACCTCAGACATCCTCTTGCCCCATCCACAACGCACATCCCGAGCTCTGGCCATAGCACTGTCGGGTCCCGCCATCGGCACACACATCTCCGTCCCGGAGTATTCCACCAGCAGAACTCCTAACAGCTCTCAATGACTCAAGCTCTCTCACACTCTAAGGCAACCTCCCACGAGCGGCTCGCCCACCCGGAGTACCTTACGCACGTCTTAGCCGCACACGGCCCGATACAGGTAAACCACTAAGCCCAACGGCTCCTATAGATGTCATCATGACGAACTACGTGGACTTCGATCCCTTCCTAAGGGTACGTAGGCACCTAGGTTCCTTGTCTAAGGACAAGTGCCCCAAGGCTAAGACCCCTTGCGGTCCTTAATTGCAAAATACAATTGTCTGAACAAAAAACGACAGTTACTATGGTGCGCACCATGGGGAGTGGCACCCACCGAATCTTCCTCAGACCACAATGCCTTGCGCGCTCTACCGCTTAACGGCATTTCTATTTCGGGGAGTAGAAGTATCCACCAAACACTCAGAAACCCGCATTTTTTACGCGTTTTTTAGTTTTTCGATACAGGACTGTAATTGCGTGGCCAGCACCAGCAGATCC
The DNA here is from genome assembly GCA_014851425.1 of Senna tora. Taxonomy (NCBI): domain Eukaryota; kingdom Viridiplantae; phylum Streptophyta; class Magnoliopsida; order Fabales; family Fabaceae; genus Senna; species Senna tora. Next base: position 23,785,141 of record CM026265.1, on the reverse strand, counting down.
TCAAAGTCTTTGCACGATCGGCAGAACGACATTGATGGTGACCAGCATAAGCGGCACAAATTGCACCTTGTGACCTTCGATGGCATAGGCATCGTGACCGAGATGAACGAGCCATTGATTATCACGGCCAACATCTCAGGATTTGATGTCAAACGCGTATTAATATACCCCGGGTCGGCTGCTGAAGTACTCTTCACAAAGACCTCGGAGGAAATGCACAAATGCAAGGACCAGCTAACACCAGATGAAGGAACTCTTGTCGATTTCTCAGGAAAGGCTGTTGAGACACGAGGAACCTTCACAATGTGGCTCTTCCTGGGTGCGCCACCAAAGGTCGCCCGCGCCAAAGTTAGGTTCATTATATCAGCAGTCCCGACAATATACAACGCCATTCTAGGTCGACCGACCCTCAGCCGACTCAGAATAGTCATATGCACAGCTCATATGATGATAAAATTCCCCACATCAGCCGGGGTTGGAGAGATGCAAGCAAACGAAGGAGCCCATACGTGCTACACGACCGACCGTCCCCAAAGAGACAAAGTCGAAAATGACACCAAGAGCTCTCCTGAGATAGTGGACCTACGCGATGAAATCCCCAAAGCTAGACCGCAGCCTACGAAAGACCTTGTGAATATTTGCATAGACCGAGCAAATAACAGGGAAATCCGCAAAGGAGACCTTCTTGACCAGGCAGCTCAAAAGAGGTTCCATGAACTACTTACCCAATACAGGGGGATGTATTCGCTTGGAGCGCCGCGAACATGCCAGGAATAGACCCCGCACTCATATGTCATTCCCTCAACATCAGAGACGGCCCCGACGTTATCCAGAAGAAGTGGCACTTCGACGAGGAAAGACAGCGGGCAATCGACGAAGAAGTACAGAAGCTTCTCGACGCCGGTTTCATACGCGAATCACAGTACTTCGAATGGCTATCGAATGTGGTGATGGTCAAAAAGGCGAACGTGAAATGGCAGATGTGTGTAGATTTCACGAATATGAACAAAGCCTGCCCGAAGGATGCCTACCCGCTCCCTAACATAGATAAGCTAGTGGATGGAACAGCGGGCACCGGATGCTAAGTTTCCTAGACGCCTTCTCAGGGTACAACTAGATCCAGATGAACCCGAAGGATCAAGAAAAAACTTCCTTCATCACAGACAAGGGCGTCTACTGTTACAAAGTCATGTCCTTCAATCTGAAAAAACTCTGGTGCCACCTACTAGAGGATGATGGACATCGTCTTCAAAAATCAAATAGGCCGAAGCCTTGAGGTTTACGTCGACGACATGGTGGTCAAATCCATGGAGCTCGAACAGCACTTGGCGCACTTGGAGGAGATCTTCTTAGTCTTGCGAACGCACCAAATGAAGCTAAGCCCAACCAAATGCGGCTTCAGCATATCGGCCGGAAAATTCCTGGGATTCATAATCACACAAAGGGGAATCGAGGCTAACCCTGAGAAATGTGCAGCCGTCCTCAACATGGAGCCGCCTCGAACAGTGAAAGAGGTATAAAGGCTAAATGGGAGGCTAGCAGCCCTCAACCGATTCTTGTCAAGGATGGTCGACAGATGCCTTCCTTTTTACAAAATCCTGAAGACGGCACTCGTGTTCCAATGGACTGAGCAGTGCGAAAAGCCCTTCTAGAATCTTAAGGTTTACCTAGCTAAATCGTCGGTACTAGCAAAAGCAGTTAAAGGAGAAATCCTCGTACTATATCTAGCCACCACCGATCATGTTGTAAGCTCAGTGCTGGTAAGAGAAGACGGGGTCGAGCAATTCCCGATTGACTACACAAGCCACGCTCTGCAGGGAGCCCAACTCAGGTACCAGCGGGTGGAAAAACTCGTACTTACCCTCGTCCACTCGACCAGAAGACTCCGACCCTACTTCCAACAACACACAATTATGGTCTGAACTGACAAACCCCTGCGGCTTATACTGCAAAAGCTAGACTTAGCAAGGCGAATGACAAAATGGGCCGTCGAGCTATCCGAATTCGACATCCAATATGAGCCCCGACGGGCGATCAAAGCCCAAGCATTGGCAGACTTCGTCGCCGAAATAACTCCGTCAGAACGCCTTCAGTGGGATGCCTCGACTTCAAACCACGACGAGATCATTGAGCCACAGCTGGAAAAATCCCCATGGCTAGTCTACGTAGACGGCTCCTCAACCGGGAAATCTGCAGGCGCCAGCATTATAGCAGAAAGCCCCGACGGAACCAAGGTGGAACAAGCCCTGCGCTTTGCATTCCCCGCCTTTAATAACCAAACTGAATATGAAGCCCTCATAGTCGGACTAGCACTAGCTCACGACCTAGGCGTCTTAGCAACTCACAACTTGTCGGGCAACTCAACAGACACTTCGAGGCGAAAGACACTACTATCATCAAATACGTAGAGCGTGCCAAACAAGAAATTAGTAGGTTCGAATCTGTCTTGATCACGTGGATCCCCTGGAACCAAAATACCTAAGCTGACACCCTCTCCAAATTGGACACCACACCGAGCCAATCCGGACTTAAAACAGTCTTGCGAACAATGCTTCGCACCCCAGCATAAATCCAGACATACTGCCGATAGCAGTTGACAATTCCTGGACTGCTCCTATAAGAGCATACCTAACGGCGGGCACCTTGCCCACAGATAAAGAGCTAGACCGAAAAATAAGAAGGCAAGTGGCTCGATACTTCATCTGGGGAAACGACCTAAACAAAAAGGGATTTTCATCCCTACACCTCCGATGCATCTCGATCGAAGAAGCAAATTATGTGCTACAAGAAATCCACGAAGGCATATGCGACACCCATCAATCCGCAGGAGCCCTCCGCAAGCGAGCTCTACGCTCCGAATTTTACTGGCCCACAATGAGGGTAGACTTGGAAACTTTGGTCACCAATTGCGACCAATGTCAGCGACACGCCACAATCATACACCAGGCACCTGGTGAACTGAAGCCCATCGAACCTCCATGGCCGTTCAACACTTGGGGCATGGACATATTGGGCCCTCTTCCTCAGGGTACACTCCAACAGAAGTTCCTCATAGTGGCCGTTGACTATTTCATGAAATGGATTGAGGCCGAGCCCTTGGCCACCATTAGCTCCTAAAACGTCCAAAACTTCCTTTGGCGAAACATCATTACCCGGTTTGGTCCACCACATACATTGATCATCGACAACGGACGTCAATTCGTCAGCGAAAAATTTGAAGATTTCTGTAAGGATTGGAGCATCGACCACCGAACCACCTCAGTTGAATACCTGGCAACCAACGAGCAAACAGAAAGGGCGAACCGCATCATCCTCGAGGGATTGTGAAAGCGCTTGACAGACACAAAAGAAGGATGGATGGACGAACTCCCATCGGTTCTATGGTCCTACCGGACGACGATACACTCGGCAACAGGAGAAACTCCTTTCGCTCTGACATACGGGTAGGAAGCGATAGTTCCCACCGATATTGGGGTCCCCTTGAATCGAATGCTAAATTACTCCGATTCGAACCCAGAAAATCTATTGGTCAGCCTGGACACGGCCGAAGAACGCAGGGAAGCTATGGCGCTAAAAAATGCCACTTAAAAGTAGCTACTCGCACAAAAATACAATCGGGGCGTCTGACTTTGAAAGTTCGAAAAAGGTGACTTGGTCATGCGGACAGCGATAAACAATAGGTGCGACCGCCTACACGGCAAGCTCGCACCTAATTGGGAAGGCCCATACAGGGTCATTGGAATCGCTTCGCACAACGCGTACAAATTAGCACACCTGACGGGAGAGCACGTCCCAAATACCTGGAACGCTAGCAGCCTCAAGAAATATTTCACTATGTCTTAATCTGAAGACAAGTTTCACAAATATTTCACTGTGTCTTAGTCCAAAGACAATCACAAATATCTCACTATGTCTTAGTCTGAAGACAAATGTAATACCATCAAATTAAATGAATATAGAATGCAATGCGATTGCCCAATTCTCTTACTTGAAATTCTTTTTGGTATTTCAAAATTATATTTACACAGGGGACTAGCGCCCCAAAAATACAAAATGACAACGCAGACACTGCGGAGTCCAAATTAGGAAGCATCCTCACTTAAAGGACGCAGCGCCTCGACCGACGACGGGGGATCCCTTCGAGGATTAGGAACTACGTCGTAGTTTTCTATCCTCAACGGATAGTCTCCTCGAGCGCGAACGCGAAATTCTCCACCAATGTTCTCCCAGGAAGCAGGGTGCATCTTCGCCTTGGCCTCTGGAGGGATAGAGATGCCCGTCAAATCCTCCCGCTGCGCTATGCCATTTTGCATCCCGTAGTTGGCAAAGCACAGAAAATCCTGGCAACGAACCCTCAGAGAATTGTCCTTGCACTCCGCCAGCTCGCCCTCCAACTCATTCACCCAGGCGACCAGTTGGGCGTTCTCATCCAACAAGCCCTCTACCACTTCTTGCATAAAACCATAAAGGTCAGCCACTTTACATAGAGGACATCGAAGCTAGAGAAAAACAACCTACCCCCTCGACCTCTTCGCTGATAAGCAAAGTCCGCCAGGCGGCTTAGCAACAATATGGTCTAATTGGTCATACGCTCTAAAGCATAGTCATCCCCATAGTCAAGCGGATAATGCTGACGAGCTAGTATGACCTACTCTGCCTCAAAGGGAATCAACTTCCCTCTAAAAAAGATACCCTCACCCAGAAGACGGACGGGCATCTCTTCGGGGGGTACGGGAGTATAGGGAACCCTCCTGCGACCACGACGATTCAAGCTGGCTTCACCCACCTGATTTGTGGTTTTTGCATTTGTACCCTCAGGGCCCCCGTCCACCCCAGCATTCTCGTTTGCTCCTGAGGGCGGAACAACAGCACTCGCCGGCTCCGACCGCCCGCGCTTTCGACTCTGATAACTTGGCGGGGGATTCAGCCTCCCTTGAATGCCACCTAGGGTCAACCCTGCAAAAGGGGGACATTCAATACTTAGAGAGGTCCGAAAAATGCAAAGAGACACAACTCACTATCAAAAACACAAGCTTACCCAAAGCAGCGCCTGAGACCACGACCCCCTTCAAAAACTCAAAAGTTGTCTCCTCGTAGTCCTCCCGGTCGTATCGAACCCGAAAAGTAGGATTAAACCACTTGAGAGGGAAGCGTGGGCACCAGTCTGAAGGTCGAACCCAAGGCGGACAAAAACCCTTCTTGGGTACCACCTTGAAAGAGTATGACCACCAAGCATGGTTATTACCCTGTAGATCAGTAATAGTAAAACCTTTGGCACGCGATTGAAAACACACCCATCTGTGTGCCTCGCGAACGGAGTAGAGAGAAAGAAATACATTGGGCAGAGCCTCCACTTTGTTCAACTGACAGTACCTGTCAAAAACACTGAGTATTGTGTCGCCTTCTGAGTCAACTGCGCGGGGCAGACATTCAATAGGTTAAGCATGGCTTCCATGAAGCCGGAGAAGGGAGGAATAAAAGCGGCCTTGTAGGGGATGCAGAGGGGAAAAATGGAACTAATGCCGTCACTCCAAAGAATCGTGTCCCCTTCCCCATCAGCCTTATTTCATAACCCTCGGGAGCCATATCTTCTCGATGCCCATGTCCGGCACCACCCGCGACTCCACACCAGCATCCGCCGTCGAAATATTGGTCGTAGAGCTAGGCTCTGGTTCAGCAGAATACCATTTCGCAGAAGCCTCCGAAGAAGGCACCACCGGATTCTCACTTTCCTTGGACAGAACCCCCCGGAGGTCCACAGAATCCCGCAGCATCGTGAGACTCTCCACTCTCTCTCTGATCTCCTCCGTGGCAACCAGCAGCAGGGATTGCTCGAAATCAGGATCCAAGGAAGAACACAAGGAAGCGATAGCACTAGCCGAAGCCATTTATGAGAGATTAGGGGTAGAGAATCTCTGAAATCAGAACTAGAAGAAAGGAAACTGCAAAGGAAAGTAATGGGGCTCTTCCGCTCTCAATAATAAAAAAGGCCCAACAGACGCTTTGGAGTCCAAACAAAAGGCGCGAAAACGGGTTAACTCTGAAATTGAAGGGAATGACTAAAAAGCCTCTGAACTTTGAATTCCCTCCACACACCCCAAGGGGCACTTCTGGAAATTCTCCTCTGAGCAATGTGGACCCCTCCTCGGTAAGTCGCGTACTTTATGCAGAGACGACTCGAAAACTTGCTAAGGAAGTCAATTAGATAGGCACCCGAATCAAGACACGTGGCACCTTCAACATCTCCACTCCCTTGGAGTAAACCAAGAGACACAGCTTCGAAAGTCGGACGACCACCCATGATGGCCAAACCCACTTGCGGGCAGACTCTTCCTTACGAAAGAGGCAGGAAAATTTTCCTAAGTAGCTTACTGAGAGAGAACTTAAGTCCACAGGCGCCCAACACCTGCAGACTTGGGGGACTTATGTAACTACGGAATATTCTGCCAATGGGCACACTAAGCTTCCAGAAGTCTAGTAACAGCATTCGTTAACGACACATGGCACCACCCACCAGCCTCTTACGTGGCCATTGCCCATGTCTCCCCATGAGGGCACCCGTCGAAGAGACGTGGAGACCCCTTGAGCGTCGTGCACAAACCACATCCCGCAAGAACGTTGGTCGAGCACGTCCTCCTCGCACTTAGTATATAAAAGGACCCTCACCCAGGGGACGTAAGGAACAGAATCCAAACACTAGAAGAACTTCACCTATAACCATTCAGGCAAACATTCTGAGCACCCTCAGACATCCTCTTGCCCCATCCACATCGCACATCCCGAGCTCTGCCCATAGCACTGTCAGGTCCCGCCACCAGCAGACACATCTCCGTCCCGGAGTATTCCACCTGCAGAGCTCCTAACAGCTCTCAGAGACTCAAGCTCTCTCACACTCTAAGGCAACCTCGCACGAGCAACTCGCCCGCACGGAGTACCTTACGCACGTCTTAGCCGCACACGGCCCGATATAGGTAAACCGCCTAGCCCAACCGCTCCAATAGACGTCATCATGACGAACTACGTGGACTTTGATCCCTTCCTAAGGGTACGTAGGCACCTAGGTTCCTTACCTAAGGACAAGTCCCCCAAGGCTAAGACCTCTTGCGGTCCTTAATTGCAAATTACAATTGTCTAAACCAAAAACGACATGTACACTATACATAGATATTAGGATAAATTTTGACATATATATGTGTTTCAAAAAACTATCAAACTTAATCATATACTGGAAAGTAATACATCTTTCTTATGGTGTTCTTTCAGACATGTTTTCTAACAAAGTCAACATTCCCGAAGATTTGGCTATCAATATTATATGTCGAGTGGATGTTAAATCATGCATTAAAATGAAATTAGTCTCTAAGGATTGGAACAGATAAATTTCCTCTTATGTGTTCATTACACAACACGAGAAGAATAACAGAGATTCATCATCATCATCAACCTTCATAGTGTCCCTTAACTGTATTTACTTGAAGTCTTTGTTTAGTCTGTTTGTCTCATTTTGTTGCATTAATTAACTGTGCTTAGGGTTTAGGGTTAGTTTTAGTTTAATGTCTCAATGTCAATCTGGTCATTTCAGCTTAAAAAAACAATAATAAATTTTCTAACCAAGTGTTTTTAGGATTTTAATGGAGGATCTATTTGCAAACCCTTACGGCGAACCTTCACCAATCATGTGCTGAAGTTTTGCCATGCTGGATGGGAAACATTTTTCCCGAGTTCACGCTATCTGTAAAAACTGGTATAGGAGTTGCATTGACCTTGTATTTATTGTTGAGCATGTTGTTGTATAAAAGTCATCTAGATGCACACATGTTATGGCTTGTTACCTAAAACCCCTGGTCCCATCATCTCTTGGAATATTTTGTTTGAATATCAACTACAACAATCAGGTGTTGTCGGAGACTTTTCTGAATATCCCCAAATCTCTGGAACAAAATAATGTTTTCTTTGTTGGTTTAGAGGAAGGTGTCTTTTGCTTCTAGCATCTTTTTCCTAGACGTCAGAACGATCTCTTCTATCTTTGGAACCTAACGATGCATCAATGTCTTCAAATTTCGACACCCCAGCTCCACGGTTCATCTTGTTATTGTATGTTTGTGTTGTGTTTTTTTCAAGCAATTTTGCTCCCATTATTTCAACAAATTGTTATATATGTGTCTTTGTCATGAACAAAAGATTTGCTCACATTATGTTTTGTATCTTTTGTCCATTTCTCATTAAACTTTCTTCAGGTATAGTGGAATGTGGCTTCGGTTATAACAGTTCGAAGGGTGATTTTTGCACCCTAGTGCTGGGGTTGATAATTATGCTGGGAAAAAACCATCAATGTCTGTCTTTCACTCGTCTACGCGTTCATGGAGTGCCATCTCAGAAGCCTATTGTAATGTTGACAATTTACATGAGCACTGCGTCAATCTTGATGGCAAGTTGTACTGGTTATGTGATGTGGATAACGATGCCGATGACATCGTTATCACTTCTTACGGTCTCTGTCAGGGAACATGGAACCTCATTGAATTGCCATTGAAAACTTTGACAAGTTTCCAAGACTTGTTAGATGTTGGAGGTTGTTTCGGCTTATTGACGGGGAAAATTGCTTCTTGGCATTCATATGAGTATGTTCTGTGGCTCAGGGACACAAGTGGTAAATGGGCACAAACTGTGCGTATTCCCCAACCTTGGAACAATTGTCGATTCCTCTCCAATATTGGTGCTCCGCTAATCTTCAAAGGAGATATTGGCATTTCATGAAGTATATGGTATTTTTGGAAGATGGTGGCATCAACTTTAGCAAGCATATTTTGGGTCCGACGGACAGACGATTTCATTGTAAGGCTTCTGTTTAAGTTCTTCCCAACCATTAGGGGTTGGTAGGCCTCCAAGTGGGGACGCAATTTGCATGTTTTTTTTTCTTTTGGAAGTATGATGTACTCTAATGATGTGGTCTAATGATATAGTAAAATTTAATTGGCTTGCTTATTTCCTATCCCTCTACTATGAACTCTACTAATGTTTAATTAGCGCTTATGTTTGAATTTCTAGTATGTGTTCGGCTTGATTCATAATACTTGATTATTAAGATGAAAAAGTGATGGGCCTTGCGCAGGGAATGCAGCTACAAATAATAAAAATATGTTGGTACAAATATAGGTTATTAATATAATTGGGCCTCAGTTCAAAAGGCCCAATGTAGGGGAGGCACCTCCAGACTATAATGAGCAATGACAAATAAAGTGGGCTGAAACAATACATTTGTTGCAGAGCCTAATAATGAAGAAGGGTTATCCACCAGGAATGGATGTTCATGGTCATTGGAATACATCACCCAAACCATCACACTGGCCATCTCCCGATGATGAATCTTTTTTTTTCATCAACTGGGCAATATTATTATAAATAGCATAAAAGGTTAATACATAGCTAACTACAAATCGCTAACCAGCAAACACAGGACAAACTTCATGAGGTTCTGGCAACAAAAGCTAAAGTGGCTGTAATACTAAAATAAAACTGCATCAAGTTGAACAACAAAGCAGCCACAAGGGGACAAAACCAACAAACACACCCTACAGAAATTACATAAAAGAAAACATCAACCGTCTTCATAAAGAAGAAACAAAAGTAGAAGAGGAAGAACCACGTTGGAAGGAGAGGCCATAGTAGTTACTCCAAAAAATATTTGCCAAAGGGAGGGACCGTTTTAAAATAGGACAGCCCACACCTTCACTTGCACACCGTATTTAGCCAAAGACTCTGCACGTTGACTTTCACAATAAAATGAAATTTATAAACCATCGGATTTTAGCTTTGCTTTGGAATCCCTCAAATTCATCAAGGGTCAAATTCATAAAAATTGTTTAAACAAAGAAAGGTCATATTCAAAAATCTGTATCAGTTCATAAAATAGAGCCACTAATTTTATAGGGAATTTTCAGAACATCTCACAGTTGGATTGCGCAGGAAAAATAAAATTTAGAAAGCACAAGATGTTAGCTTTCATTTGGCTTTGGAATCACTCAAATCTATCAAGGATCAAATTAAGAAAATACATTTAAACAGAAAAATGTTTGATTCAAAAATCTGCATAAGTTCATAAAAGAGAGCCACTAAATTTCGAGGGGATTTTCAGAACATCTAACTATTGGATTGCACAGGAAAAATACAATTTAAAAAGCTTAGGATGTTAGATTTCATTTGCCTTTGGAATCACTCAAATCCATCGAGGATCAAATTCAAAAACCATGTTTAAACTGAGAAAGGTCAAATTGAAAAACACAATTCGTGACAATAAACATGTTCTACGATTTTATGAAGTCTTATACCATCAAAGATGCAGGTTTTTAGAAGAACGTGATGAACAACTTCAAAACCTAACCTCAGGTCTCTAACTTAGTAAAATCTCAGTACAACCAACAATTAAAACATTCAATAGAAGTGTTTAAAACATCATGAAAGGAAGGTTTATTCCCTCCATTGTTCATAAAATCAAGAAAAGATGAAGATGAAATATTCATATATCGAAGAGATTGATACACATAGCATTGAGTGTTGCTTTGGTCACCGGCCGCCGAATTTTGGCCACCCTTCACCTTCAACCTTCTGGTCTCCTTCAAATTTTATTCCTTCTCTTTAGAATCCTAACCATCACTTTCTCTCTCTAAAATCTAAAAAATGGGTGTGTTTTTGGCTTTGAGGATGGCTAAATGTGTGCTTAGAGTGTTGTTTAGGGAGAAATGGACCTTACCTAAATTTTCAATTTTCATTTAGGTCCCTTTTCTATCACCTTAGCCAATTTTATTCCTTAACCCATCCAACAAATTCCATTTTCACTCCAATCATCATTTATTTATCTTTTGTATAAATTTAACTCTTGTCCTACTTTATAAGTCACTTTTCATTCCAGTCCTCAACTTCAACTTTTCCTTTCAATTTAATCCTAACTCTCAATATAGTGTAACTATATGCCATCTAATGTATCAATCAATGTCACATACAAGTATTTTCTTTAAATAACACTAATAATCATCAATCCAATTATCTTAATTAAATTCTAGAATTAAGCCGGTGTTACATTAATTAACTGATCAATTAATATTTATTAATCTTAGAAAAGTCAAACGACATTTACAAACATTCAGACAACTCCAACCGAATAATACAAGAGAATAATAATTTGTAAATGTTGTTTGACTGTAAAAACAAAATAAAAGCACAAATGGACCTATAAGTAAGAGAACCATAGGAAAAAATGCTCAATGATATTGGTGTTGCAAACAAAATGTTTACTATTACACTTCATGCATACTAGAAAAATAGTGTTCTGTACGGATGTAGATGTCATAGGGTTCTCCATCAATTTGATAAAAGATTGAAAGCCTCTCGGAATAGATGCAAAGATTTGAGTCGATCTAATAATTGGAACAAGACATTTCACAAAGAAAAACTGAACCCAGAAATAGATATGGACAAAACCACTACCAACCTTAGGGGGACTAGAGATATGACTTATTTAATTGATAACACAAAGAAAAAGATAAAAATTAGGGAAGAGTTAAAATAAATATAACTTCTCCTTGGAGAAAATGAAGAAGGATCAAAGCAAAATTTCTACCAAAACTGTCAAGAACTGTTGATAAAATAAAAGAGAACAATTGCTGCATATCGTTCACTAAGTGACAAGGAAAGAGATTTTTGTAATTGATTGAAGTTAAATTTTGATTATATCAAAAAGCATTGTATCCTAGAAAAATTCATGTATAATATTAATTGAGTGTTAATAATTAAGCATTGTTTCTTAATAATTAAGTGTTATTTGTCACGACCCCTATCCGGGGAGTACATAACCGGCACAAACTGAAGGTGCGACGCCGAGTTTGTAAGCCTCCTTCGGCGGGCTTCGACGAGTCGCCACTAAGTTTTTCACAAAACTTGGAAAAGAAAAATAAGTTCCAAAATAAGTTTGACAAGTCTGTTCGAGATGAGGGGAAGATGTTAGGCATCCCTCTTCCCCCGTCTGAAGACGGTTACCCCAAAATCAATAGTTAACACTTTTTGGCCTAAAAAATGAACAAACAAACATGAGAAAGAGGAAAAGGCGGACATAACCTAGGATAAGAGTGTCACGACCCCCGTTTAGAGGACCGTGACAGGCACAGACACAGGGAATACCCCTATGCCTGTAAGTCTTATCACCTAATTGACAAAATACCTATTTTTGAAAATACATTGACATGCATTATAATACCATGGCTACACCAAAATGGTGGCCTATCCTAGGCAAGCAAATTCACGGCCAGTGCTGCTTCAGGATATAGATATAGGAAAACACACATAATATATATAACCTATGTACTGGCTACACATCTGAAGATGCTACCTATCCTATTCGCATGCAACAGATATATGTATATATATATATATTTTGAAAACAAGTTTTCCCTGCATCGTAATCTAACGGATCCTGATCTTTAAGGTGTGTGAAGCTGACAGTTCTAGATTTTGTAATACAATCTAATTGGGTACGTCTACCCTTTACTTTATGATACAATAATAAATTAAATTAAATTACAATTACACTTTATTCACCCACATGAACATGTTGCGGGTCTTGGAAAAGTGTTGCTCAACCCTCGTTCCACTGAGCTTCTTCCACCGGTAATTAACCTGTCTCTGTGTAGTAAAAATGTGGTGTGAGTCTTAACCACGCGACTCAGTGAGGACTCTCCCATCCTCGGCGCAAGGCGGGTGCCATAGCGCTGGGATTGAGAGTCACACACAACCACATGCAAAGACAAATGGTTACTGTTAATTAGCATACATTCTTGGGGATCACACAACAACAGATATTTCACCCAACCACTCACATGCATTTAACAGAAATAAGCATGCAGCAGTTTATCCCACGTCATCAATCAACAAGTAAACATGTAACATATAGTGCCGGCTTTTACTTACCGGTCTTCTCACGTTCAGCATGTTTGAATCAAACAAGACGTTGTGGTGACGTAATCCTATACGTTATCACTATGCTGCACAATCAACAATTATATGCAAGCACAGGCAATTTGTACATACACACAGATACTTTAGTATACATCTACTTAATTTCCCCCACTCTAGGGTATCTACTAGCCACTACGTGGCTTTTCTACATCGAACTCGTGCACTCAGGTTACTGGCCACCACGTCGCAAAGCGTACTTAACCCATTCACTTAGGTACTGGTCAACTCGTGACAATTCTGTTAATCAAACAATACTTAACCCATTCACTTGGGTACTAGTTACCTCGTGACAATTCTATTAATCAAACACAATCAACTTCTATCTATCAAACAACTGATACGTAGCCACCACGTGGCACGTCCAGACCCCTTGCTGTGAGGCAATAGCTTGAGCCCACTCGTCCATTACCCAACCAGGCCACATGGCGAGCTTGGCAGGATTTCTCGAAGCATGGCCACTGATACACCCTGGACCAACTCCACAGGATGATTTCTCTTTCACTAGGTTAGGCTCACGGTTCACCCGTAGGTTCCTCCCGTGTCTCCTTACCTTAGTCTCACATATTAATATGATTCTTTGTATCTTTCCCAAAGGATCAACAATTCTTCTCCTTGTTAATATGGACGAGTATCCTTAACTGGATATAACTATTATACCCGTTCAGATGCACTCTCTGAGCCTCAAGCTATCATCATAGCAATATAAAACCTTTCTGACCCTATTGCCAGGATAGGGCAATGACCATCGTCATGGTGATTATAAAACTGAGGTCTCAAGTGCCATCTGACGTTGTTCTAGTCGATGTCTCACATCGCTAGCATAACCAAATCCGAAACCCACCAATAACTCCCTTCGCATGATTTTAATTTAAGTCACCGTCTTGACGAGTTTTCAAAATAAAAGCTCAGTCCTTCCGTACAGGGAGTCTTGCCACCGTCGTGGGAAAAGATTTAATCAAATACTCATCATGCCTCCGGAGTGTATGAGTTGGATTTGTAACACACCAATCATAGCAAACAATTACACTCTACTCCTATGTCTTCCTATCCAAGCTATTTTCCACAACCTATTTTCTAGTTCCTTTATTCTTTTAGCATTCTATACCTCTAGCTAAAAGATACCAAACACGCAGAGAATATACATACTCATGTAATCCACATAAGCATACAACCCTAGGAGCAGAGATGGAAGAACCCTCACCTTGGCCAACCTTCCATGCAATCCTCTCCTGTAACTTTAGTCTCCTCGGAGTTCCTGTTGCACTCTATTGCGTACCGTTGTTCCTATAAGAACAACATTTACTTCATTAAAGTTATTACTTAGCTTAACTTGTTCTTTTTCTCTCAATTACTCTCACGTGTAGTCCATGGTTGCCATAGAGTCAAGCTCTTGGTCTTATTGGACTTCTCTATCCCGACTTATGTGTATCCTTCCTTGGACACTTGACTTACACGCATATAACACTCTACTTGAGTGTTTCACATACTTGGATTTGAGTACTAGACCTCTATCTACTTGTATGTGCATCCAAGGAAGCTTATCTAGCTTGGTTGGAAGGGATCCAAATTCTTGGAAGGTCTAAGCACTTTAATTCAACTTGTGTTTCTACTTGGGGACTAAGAAATCTAGTTTCTAAACCTCAATAAACCTCCAATTTATCCTATTTAAGGTTTCCTAAATATTTATGAGGGAAGAAGGTTGAAATTTTAGAAATTGGATTTCAATGTTCCGCAAGCTTCCACTCTTGGGAAACAAGAAAGTACCTGAATTCATTCTTGATGCTTGATAGCATATTTAGAATTATTCTAGGGTGTTTAACATTGAAAAGATGAAGTTTAAAACTCCCAACATCACCCTTAAAGCATATTTGGGCAAATCGAGCAGGGACCCGCCATGTTAATGTCAAGGTTCAACATTTGTAACCTCGGGCCAGCTCTTCACGGGTCTTGTTCAGCTAATATTTCAACTATATAATTTTAATAATATCAATCCAAACCTATTTACTCAAATCCATGCTCAATCCTAATTATCAACAATTTTCTCCAATTTATGAATAATGAGAAATTTAACCCCAAACCCTTCCCAATTCGAATTTGGACAAATCCGAAAATATAATCTCGATTCCTATCCCAACTAAGTGTTCAAGAACACTTTCTAGGTCTCAATCTACCCTCGAAACAAGTCAATCGAAGGTCAATCGAATAAATCCCTAAAAATGGAAAAAATTGAGGGTTTAGAATAAAATTGGGGTTACCAACCTTGATTCGATTGGTGAGAGGTGTGGAAGAGGTTGGAGTCGAGCTCCGGTGGTTGTGGTCGGCGTCGGACCGCTCTCCTCTGACGAGTTTTCCGGCGGTTTCCTCCCTCTTCTCCTTCTTCCTCTTCTCTTCTCGTCATCACTCTCTTTCTCTCCCTCTCTTCCATTTTTTCTTTCTCTTTCTTCTCTCTTCTTCCCACACGTCGCTCTCTCTCACTTTCCTTTCCTTTTTTTCATTTTCCTTCTTTATCTAAACCACGGCTCCCCCTCTTAATTAAATTAAATAATATATATTTATATATAATAATAAAAATAATTAAATAATCAAATAATTATAATATTTAAATAAATAAATAAATAATAAATAAAGGAATATAATTAAAAATAATAAATTAATAATAAATAATAACAAATTTGTATTTTTAATTTAATCCCTTTCCCTATTAAATTCAGGTTTCCAATCTTTTAGGTCCTGAATTAAATCCTAAAAAAATTATTTTACTCCTTTCTTTCATCTTTTATTTTACTTGAAATTTTGATGAATTTCTCTGTTCCTTTCCGGTTTCCCTTAACCCTCATACTTTTCCTATATTCTTTTTAAGGTTTTAATTCCTAGCCCCGGAATAAATCATTCTTAAATCCTCGAAATTTTAAATAAATCATTCTTTAATTCTCGAAATTTTCTAGGGTATTACAAAGAGCCTAGGGCATACGTAGTCTCTAATACAGGGGGTCACGACCCACATATCTTATTTGTCCCTGAGGGTCACCACCCTTAAAGAAAATTAGCCGAGAAAGAAAAAGAACACGACATAAATGGTGTTCAAAATCAAACAGGGGTCGTGACCCCAACACTAGGAGGTCGCGACCCTTGACAAAATTCAGAGAAAAGAAATATTAGGTTTTGGATCTAGGACTTTGAGGGGATTAGATGAACCTACATAGTGGCGTGGGGCCTCGCTCCTATCCCATTGATCCAAAGCTAATAAAAAACATAAGAGATAGAGAGGAAGGAGGATGAAAAAAAATCAAATGTATGGTACTAGGATGGTGATCGATGGTCGCATGGGTTGTGATCTTACCAATGCTTTTACTTGAGGTTTAGGCAGCCTTTTGGTCTTGCAAAAATCCCCCTCAGAAAAGTGATGAGATTCACTATTTATAGTGAACTCCAAGGGTCATATAAAAGGAAATTTGAATCTGGGCTTAGACTGCGACCCCTCTTGATTCGGTAATCAATGCGGGAGGAAATCGCGGAAACTGCAATTTTTGGGAGGGGTCGCAATTTCAATGAATTTGATTTCAAAGGAAAATGTTTCACAAAATGTCTAAACAAGTCATTTGGAATCCATACATGTCAACAAATCTAAGAAAATCCATAAATTCCCACAAAATTGCAAAATTCGAAACTTATGATACTTAGAGTAATCAAATCTATAGAACTCATGCTTTGTGTTTTCTATACTCTAAAAAAGTCAAAGGGTGATATGCAATCAATGGAGAACTCATTTTAAGAATGAAAATCAAGAAATATGAAGTAGGAATGCACTTACCCAGTGGAAATTCGAAAATGGATATTAAGGGAGTTTGTCCGAGCTTCATGAAGCTCAATAATGGTGAAGGATTCTTGAAGGGGCTTAGGAATAATAATTTTTTTGGTTGCCCACCCGGTCTCCATGGAACTACTTTCACTAATTCAAACTCGACCTGCATCGCGCAGTTATTTATGTTGGGAGAGTCTTCCATTGGGAATAGTTGGATTCACGAAGAATGATGATTGGAAGCAAGGGAAGTGAGAGAGTTTAAAATTTCTCCCTTTTCCTAGCACATAAAAGAAAGAAGAGAAGTAGAAGAAAGGGACGGTATCATAATTTCACATAATCATAAACATAAATTGTACAAACACATAATATACTCATAAACATAAACATAAATTGCAGAAACACTTAAAACATAAAAATAAACATAAACCATGTAAAATAAAGAACGCTAATCATTAAATAAGGTATAGTAGAACCTTTTAAATAAGTTATAGTACCTTTCCTCTATTTTACATAAACATAATTATAAACATAAACATAAACCTATTAAATAAAGTTTAGTAGAACCCTTTCCTCTATTTTACTTATCTTATTCCTAAGCTAAGGAGTTGGTTTCGTTTCTTAAAACTACCCAATGAGGTTCTCCACAATGCTAGTGTAGTAATGTTTGAACAACTACCCTTATGAAAAGGTTACACATGCCACTGGCATACCAACAAGCATTGATATCGCACCCCTCATAAAGGGAATCTAATGCGATTGACCGAAGTCCTTTTGTGTTCGCACCTACGCAACTAAATTTGTTTCATATAATCATATGTGGGTGCTTTAACCTGTTTTTTTGACGCAACATCCTGACACAACCAAGTTCACAAATCACTTATTTCAGAAAAACTATTTTCGCAATCCATGTTCAAGATTTTTTTTACGTGTCACTAGAGGTTTGTTCATCGTATGAAAATATTTTTAAAATGATTTAGAAATTTGACTAAATGGTTTTGGAAAATTTGAACTAGAAATAGGAATTTGTTATAAAAATAAAAGTTTTTGAAATTTCACCTCTGGGTTTTAGGATAACAAGTTTAAAGGTTTATTTCGCAAAACAAGGAGGCATTAGGGGAGTTTTCTCAAATCATGAACTTATAGAGGTGGTCCTCCTTGACCTATCTCTTTTATTATAAAATGCCAAACAATGTCATATTGCTTCATTTACATCCTTAACTTGTTAGAACTCCGTCATAACAGGAGGAGGACTTACCAGATCCAACGGGGAGCGCGACAAAATCAACTCATGCTCGGGATATCAACTCCATCTTATCAATATTCGTCACCAAAAAGGGAAATTGGCCTGGTCCAAATGGGAGCATGACCAAACCACCTCGATTTCTGAAAAATTGAAATTTGGGTTGTGAGGAGCGGGATTGACTTGGTCCAAGGGGAGCGCGACAAAACCACCTTACTCTCGAGATAACATTTCCACCTTATCAAATCTGTCATAACAAGAGAGAGATTGGATTGGTCCAATGGGGAGGAGTAATTATCATTCACCATAGTCATTTAGGCCACCAAGCCACAATAGCAAATTTATAATCATCCATTTCTAATAACCAAAACTCATTCGTAAACCAATTTGTCCATATCTCATATGGATTGTCTATATGCCACATTGTCAAAAAGGCACTAATTATCATTCACCATAGTCATCTAACACAAGACCAAACAAAATTCATTCTCAATTCATATTTTACTTAACATTCAAATCATAAACAAAACCAACTGATTATTATTTAATTCAATCCACATATTTCAAATACCCCTTATAGGAAATTATTTCATTTGGAATCCATACAAACCAACAAATCTAAATCCTTATTCGGGTGTTTTCTATGCTTTAAAAGAGTCATAACATGTAAAATTCATTTGGAATTCATACAAACCTGCAAATCTAAGAAAATCCATAAATTTCCGCAAAACTTGTAAAATACGTAACTTATGAACCATAGAGTGGAAAACATCCATATAAATCCTTCTTCCGGTGTTTTTTTATGATTTAAAAGAGTCCTTACATGGTATACTACCAATTGATAACTCATTTCACGAAAGAAAATCAAGAAATATGAAGTAGAAACAAGTTTTATTGACTCACTCTCTTGAAGTCTGAAAATGGAGTTTTGTGGAGATTGCCCAAGATCCTTGATGCTAAAATAAAAAAGATGGAGAACACTTAAAGGAGGTTAGGAATGATGAGAAAAAAACAAGAAAATTGGTGGGAGGTTGCAAATCCATGTGGTTCTTCCTTGCCCTAGCACACAAGAAGGAAGGAGAAGAAGGGAGGAAGAGTAACGTGAAAATGAGAAAGAATGGAGGGGAGGAGAATTTAATAAAGTAGGGATACCTTTGAAAATTTTAAAAATTGAGGGCAAAGTGAAATTTCAAAAATTTTGAGTATTATATATTTTTTTTAACTAAAACAAATTCCAAAAATTCATAAAAATGTAACTAATGGCCATAACATGTTATTTTCTTAAAAGTGAACAACATTTTATCCCAAAAAAATTTTTAGACAATAAATTCCAATATTTATAAAATTAAAATAGTAAGTTTACTTTTATTGCTTTTCTCATTTAGTAGATAGCTTAAAAACCCAACACTTCACTTTAGTTTGTTAATTGCATGTTTTTGATACTTAGTTTAGCCTAGGATCTTAGATAAAGGCTCCTTGAGTGAAAATGATCCGGATTGCACTACTATATTGCATTTTTAATTCGGTTAATTTGGTCAACCTTGTGATGGGTGCGATTAAATTTTGGCGCCGTTGCCGGGGAGCCAATTTTTTTGGTTCTTTGGTTAGCTAAGTGTCAATCTCTCTTGTGTTGCCTATTAGATTTTTTTTCTCTTCTTGTTTTAAACTTCTTTAAAGTATATTTAAATATAGTTTGCATTTTTTTTTTCTTTTTTTTTTCAATTTACCTTTGCATTTATTAAAAAAAAAACCCAAAATCAACAAATTTATTTATTTTTCTTATAACCTTTGTTTTATTTATTTTTAGTGCATAGCTCATACTTAAGGGTGTAGCTCATACTTTACACTTTTCAAGTGTATAGATCTTTTGGGCTCTTTGGGAATAGCTTTGTTCATTATTAAGGTTCACTGAATTTCCATTGTTGCTTTTGATTGTTATTCAGACTGTGTATGAACCAAAGTCCTGAAATTTTACCATTTGATCCAGAAATTGAAAGAACTTTGAAGAAGTTAAGGAAAGAAAAGAAGTCAGGAGGCATTAGTAGCAATAGTGAAATTCAAGAAACTAGTGTATCTAGTGAGTCCGGTGTGTCTAGTGATTCTGAATCTAGTTTAGAATTTTATATTGATTTACCTTTCACTATGGATGATCAAGATATACATAGGGATCAAAATGAACAAAATGATAATGGGAACAATAGGGAAAGAGAAGCTGAAAATAATGGGCAAAATCTGAGAAGCATTAGGGAAATCACAACTTCTGATATTAATTTTAATCCTATTAATGCTGCTTGTCCTAATCTTGACGTGAATTTTGAATTGAAAGGTCCACTTGTTAATGCTTTACCAAAATTTTGTGGCTTGGCAGGTGAGGACCCTTATAATCATTTGAACTCCTTGTACATGGTATGTGCAAGAATGAAGCCTGTCGGAGCAAGCACAGATGATGTTCAATGGATGGTCTTTCATCTATCTCTTGAAGGAAAAGCCAAGGATTGGTACACGAGACTTCCTCGTCATGTGGCAAATGCATACAACTCATGGGCAAATTTGAAGAGGGCTTTCTTAGAGAAGTACTTCCCTGCATCTAGAACTTCTTCAGTTAGAAAAGAAATTTATTCAATAACGCAGATGGATCAAGAGACATTTTATGAGTATATTTCAAGATTTGCTATCAAAGTGTCCTCATCATCAAATCCCAGAGGAACAATTGGTCCAATACTTCTATGATGGACTCTTGAACCATGATAAGAGTGTACTTGATGCTGCATTTGGAGGTTCTTTGATTGACAAAACAGCTCAAGAAGCATGGGTGTTGATTGAGAAGATGGCTGCAAATAGCCAACAATATAGTTGTCGGGACACAAGAAATGTGAGTGCATTGAGTGGTTCTTCAAGCCAATCAAGAGAAATTAGCTCTCTCTCCTCACAAGTGGAGACATTAACTGCTCAAATGTCCAAGATGTCTTCTCAGTTGAACAACTTGAATGTGCAACATCCAACTTCTCAAGCAATTGTGGCCCCAAGTTGTGAATTTTGTGCTTCAGTTATGTATATCTCTAGTGTTTGTCCACACCGATTTGAAGAAGTGTCAGCTATGTATCAAGGAAATCCCAACACATCTCAAAGATGAGACCCTTACTCCAATACATATAATGAAGGGTGGAGATACAATCCCAAGTTCAGTTGGAGAGATGGAGACAACAGAGGCCAAAATAGATTTCAACAGAGTGGTGGGGTAGGAACTTCTCAAGACAATTCTCTTTCTATTCCCAAAAATGATGAGACCAACCAGTTGTTGAAAGGATTGATGACTCAGATGACTCAAATGGGTAATATAATAAAAGATGATAAAACAGCTACTAATTCTCAGCTCTCTACTATTTGTAAAGAATTGGAGGAACTACGTGTGAAGAATAACAACCTTACTTCTTTTGTCACTCAACTGTCCAACAATATGAGTGAGCAGCAAGAAAAGAGTAGTTGTTCAATACCCTCTAACACAGTCATCAACCCTAAATCATTGAATGCCATCACTCTTAGAAGTGGCAAAAAGTTGATGTTTCCTGTTGAAGATGATGACCAAGCTGAAGTTGTAATTGAGGATGCATCATTGATTCCTAACACATTGAAGAAATCAGAGAGTTTGAAAGAAAAGGAGCTACTTTTAAAAAAGAATCCCACACTTGCCCAACAAGAGTCAAAGCTACAAAGTAAGGATAACACTTATCTTCATGAAGAAGCAGAGCATTCTTCAGAGTTTCATGCAGGTTCTGCAAAGTCCAATGGAAGCAAACAAATTTTGATGCAGTGTTAGGCAATTACAAACAAATCAAATGAATACTAAAAAATTTAAAACAAAATTTTGATGCTACAACTGCTGGGAGATTTCCTCCCTAATACTTATCCTAGAAGACTACCAAAATTTAGGAAAATATGAGGAATGATACAATTGAATGGTCAATTCGACTTTAGATTCTCTTTAAAGATTCGAAGCGGTGGTAGATATCCACACTCCAGGGAACATTCAGCATTCTCTTTCACCTTGTCGATTCGCAGGTTCTCCTTAAATATTTGAAACAAGTGGAGAGACCTGCATTTTAGGGCACTTTAAGTATTCACTTCTAACTTACCAATGCGCAGGTTATCCTTGAATATTTAGGACAGTAGGAGAAACTTACGTCTCAGAGAACATTCAGTATTCCCTGCCCTCTGTTTAGCTTGCCCTTCAGTCATCCCTATTGCTAAGTCTTCTCCACCTTGGATTACAGTGGTAGCAATTGTAGAGCTTCCACCCTTTATTCCTATCTCACACAAATTATTTTGTTTAGAGGTAAAAAAAGGTTTATCAATACTTAAAGAATGGGCAAGTGGTGTATCTCTTTAGGACTCAGGTTGTCCCAATTTCACTTCAAGTGAAGGACTGGTGAGCGCAGATGGACAGTGATCTTCTTCCGTTGCTTTGTATGGTGTTCTACTAGCTTCCTCAAGTTCCTCCTCTTCTTGGAATTTAAACCGTACAGTTTTCTTTTCACACACAGGAAGAGGCAAAGTAACTGGAAGTTCAGAATCGTTCTGTTCCTTATCCACTTCCATTGAAATTTCAACAAATGCAAAACCAGACACAATACGTTTCCCATCATCATTGAGCATAGAGGAAGATAAAGGGGAAAAATCTTGTGGAGCGGAAAGCCCCTCATCTATTTCTATATTACCAGGCGTTTTATTATCATGGACATAAGGAGAAAGGGTAGGGGTACGGGTAGGAGTAGCCTGGGCCTTGTTTGCTAACTATTTGAGCTACTTTTGTTTCCTGACTTTTAGTGGTCGATGTCGCAACCCTAGACATAATTTTGCTTCTGTGTAGAAGCATGAATAGAATTAGGGGTCGCGACCTAGCAGATTTCCTCTATTTCACCTTCTGTTTTATCCTCTATATTTATACACTTTTCATTCACGCCGGGGAACATCGTGTTCCATCAAGTTTGAGCACCAGGGCCACCTGGGTTGATAACCTAGTGAGCCCTATCTCACACAATTATTTGAAATGCATGGTAGAAAGGAGGTCATCTAAGTGTAAACTTGGCGAACCTCACCCCACATGGGAGTCCGCTTGAGCTTCGTGCTTGGTTAACCTCATTTTTCACACACTCACTTGCGTGTCACCACGAACTACGTGACTCTATTTCCTTTTTCAAAAAGGTTACGTAGGTGCCAAGGTCTCGTCTTGGTTCGAGCCAATATTTGTTTGATTGATAGAATACCGTTAAGGCCAAATACATTTAAGTTTAGAGTTCATGGGGTAACCATCGTAAGATGGGCGACTCTGTCATGAGAGGCGGTCGTTACATCCTGCAAAAATGAGTTAGTTTCAATGAACTCCTACAGGGTTAGTTCGTGCCAAGTTTCCTGGCTTTAGTCAACCCCCCACACTTTTGATATTTTACCTCTAGTAGTCCGGTGTGTGGGTTGAAAGATCTATAGTGCAAAAAGATTTTTCAATAAAATTCATACGAGTTCAGTGAGCCATCAATAACTGACGCAATAGTTTAGATAGAAGTGTTAGGCAATTACACAAAGACTCAATTGAATACTAAAAAATTTTAAACAAAATTTTAATGCTACAACTGCTGGGAGATTTCCTCCCTAATACTTATCCTAGAAGACTACCAAAATTTAGGATGAATGTTCTCTCTGTATAGGTAGCAATAGAAAAATATGAGTAAACAAAGACACCACCCATTTTTCAGTCATAGTCTTTCAGGGGCAAGGTAAGTGTTTCTTTCCCCAATTACCCGGTCTACTGTGGGTAAGAATATTAACTGTCAAATAAGTATGTGGGGAAGAATAAACTTACCTAATAATTTTTTTAACAGTTCTTCAAGTCAATAATTTTGTTTATTTGCATTTTTTACGAATTTTCTTTTTAATCGATTTTGTTTTCCTTTTTGAAATTCTGAAATATATTTTTAAACCCTGTGATTGAGCCATCGCTACTTGATGCCGCAATATCTCTCTTTAATTAATGCATATTTTTCTGTCCCCTGAATCTGTCTTGTTTTGCTAAGTACCCTTCTGTCTTAAAACTTCTTGCTTGTTTTAAGTATGGTCAGGGGGGGGAACACTCTGTGTAGAAATTTTAAGGGTCCTACTAATTATTTGATTCCGAAAAATAATTAAATGGGTGAATTTTTTTAAAAATAAATATCTTAGGAATCAAACCTAACATGTAAGAGTTAGAAAAGTTTTTGAAAATAAACTAATATGCTTTTCTTAAAAGATATTTTTCGAAAATCAATGAACCTCATTCAGAGTTTTCAAACTGAATTTACGAGAATTTAAAACTAGAGAATCCTTGATTTAGTGAAACTTTTAAGGCGTTAACGCAATCAGAAATTTTTTATACCATGTAGGATATTCTTGTTTGCTTGAACAAATTAACACATGTCTAAGGAAGTTGGATGGATTATTGAAAGACCAATGTGAGTGACCTAAACCTTTTTGGAAGGATAAGCCCCAAACACTAATCTACACATATACATCTATTGAGTGTTTCAACTGCTTAACTTGTTTTCTTCTAAAACTTGCGGTGGGTCTTAGTTGAGGCTGACAAGCACACAAGGACCTAGGAAGATTGAGAGATTTGTCTCTTGTACCCACTGCCCAAACACAAGCATATATATATGCATGTGCATACCTCTATCACCCTATTTTGAGCCTTACATAAGCAGATTCTCCTAGCGTATTTTATTAATATTGATTGTTTGATTGTCCAGGTCAAAAACTTCTAATCTCCCAGTAATGTGAGAAGCCCAGAGGATTCGATGAGCTAAATGGTTTATTCGAAAATTAAAAGAATAAAAATAATAAAAATAAAGAAGGTACAAAAGTACCAAAGTGCAAGGGTACAAAAGTGAAACCCAAGGGCATAAATAAGGTATAACGACTTAGTATTTATGCAAAAGAGGCTTCTACTCGTTCTTTAAACAGTAAAAAAATATAAAGCCTCCATCAGCAATGTTACAAGCCCAAAAGACCTCTTGACTAGGGACTTGATTGCAATAAATAGTGGAGATAGAGACCCTCTTCAAGCCTATGGTAAGAGACAGGTAAGTATGTTATGAGTAAAATCTTTCCCCAATATATTGGTGAGGCAATGAGCATATTGATAATTTTTTCCTAAATAATCTTGAAGAAATTCTCATGCATGATTAGTTGGCCGAAGTGATCCTAGGATCAAAATTTACTTGACTACTTCCATGGTAGATTTTTATTTCTGATTGGGAGCAGTAACGCTTTAAGTTGGCTTGATCTTGAATGCTCTAGGTTTAGATTTTCTTTGTTCAGGAGTACAAAGGTTTAAGTGTGGGGGATTTGAACGCACCCAAAATCAACCTAACTTTAGGTAGATAAAAACATATGATTTTGCACCAAAAAGGTTTAATATTTTGACATAATGAGTAGAGCCAAAAATTTAATAAAATGCCCATAAAATGCACTATTTATTGATATTCTTGATTATCTGCAAAACCCATGGAATATTAGAAAGGTGCATTTGATGTTGTTGAGTGCTGCAGGCTTAACAGGGATCAATGGGAAGATATACTCCAAGTATATGAACTGGAACCAAACCAAGAACTCGTAGCAAGGCCTAGAAAGAGAGCAAACCAAGAAAGGAACGAAGCATTCGCCATCACAAGTAGTTTTACTCACCACAGCAAGCAAAGAAGCACTCGCTGTACCAAGCAAAACAGCTCGCCACAGCGAGTAGTGTGTTGCAAAGCATGCTACAGTGAGTAGTGTGTTGAACAGCTCGCTGCAACGAGCAAAACGACTCGCCACAGAAAATTCAGAGGCTGACAATGTGGATGGCGTGGATAGCAACCTTATGGACAAATTGATTTAAATTCAAATATTAAATTCCATACCATTTAATAGTTATCTTTATCTTATTCCTAATCAAATTGGAGGTCCCAAAGCAATATAAATAGGCGTCTCACAAGGTTGAAAAGGCATTTAGTGGTCCCCATATATTTTAGCATATTAGAGTGTAGAGAGAATATGAGCGGCTAAGTTCTTGGATTTCCAAGAAGAACTGTTGTAGGCATGAGCATATGGCTCTTCAATAAGGTTTGTTAATTCATTTGTCTTTTGTATTTCATCCTTTTCAATTTATAAATTGTATTTTGCTTCTTTATCACATGTCATTAGTTTATTAGATTCTTCCATGAATGGGCATGTTCTTTGTATAATAGATCCTTCATATCGGGTAGGTAATCATTAATTATGTGCTAGAGCACTGGAATTTCTAATTCTTGAGATTGAAATATATATTTATTTATTGGGTTCTTGATCGTATGCATCTTCTAATTGTGATAGTATTTATTTGAATTAATTGTTCCTGGTTAGGCAGGTGATCATTAAGTATATCATAAAATCTCTTGATGCATGTTATCGATGTTCCCGGTCGGGGATGACATTATCATTAGATTGGCTTTCATAATGCATAACTATGATGAATAGGATGATTTTAGAATGAATTCATTAAACCTAAACAATCTTAGATTGGTCATAATTGTCTGGTTCTATTCTTCTTGGGATCCTGCTTCATATTATATTTGACCCTTTATATCCATCGTATCCCTGCTTGGTATGTGAATGCCTACTTGCTTTTAGATATTAACCAATTGTAGGAACAAGGTGAAGATTCCGCGAGAGATTCGACCCATGGGTTACACCCTGTTCTACATGAGGTTTTTATTTGATCACAACCGTGACGATTGGTTTAAACCTGAATTCCAAGTAATTCGAATTCGTGAAAAAGTGACGATTAGTTAGTTCATGGCAAGTTTCTTGGCTTTAGTCAACCCCCCACACTTTTGCTACTTTACCTCTAGTAGCCCTGTGTGGGGGTTGAAACACCTATAATGCAAAAAGGATTTTTCAATAATATTCATACAGGTTCAGTGAGCCATCAATAGCTCACACAATAGTTTAGATACAAATGTTAGGCAATTACAAAAAGACTCAATTGAATACTAAAAAATTTTAAACAAAATTTTAATGCTACAACTACTTGGAGATTTTCTCCTTAATACTTATCCTAGAAGACTACTAAAATTTAGGATAAGATGTGGAAAGAAACAACTGGATGGTCAATCCAGCTTTAGATTCTCTTTAAAGATTCAGAGTAGCAGTAGATATCTGTGGTCCAGGGAACATTCATTATTCTCTTTTACTTTGTGGATTCGCAAGTTTTCCTTAAAGATTTCAAACAGGAGGAGAAACATGCGTTTTAGGAAACTTTCAGTATTCCCTTCTGACTTACCAATGCGCAGCTTCTCCTTGAATATTCAGGACAGTAGGAGAAACTTGTGTCACAAAGAACAATTAGTGTTCCCTGTGCTCTGTTTAGCTTGCCCTTCGGTCATCCCTATTGCTAAGTCTTCTCCACCTTGGTTTAGAGTGGTAGCAATTGTAGAGCTTCCACCCTTTATACCTATCTGACAAAAATTATTTTCGTTAGAGGTAAAAAAAGGGTTATCAATACTTAAAGAACGGGCAAGTGGTGTTTCTTTTTGGGACTCAGGTGGTCCCAGATTCACTTCAAGTGAAGGACTGGTTAGCGCAAATGGACAGTGATCTTCTTCCGTCTCTTTGTTTGGTGTCCTTCCAGCTTTCTCAGGTTCCTCCTCTTCTTGGAATTTAAACCGTACTATTTTCTTTTTACACACAGGAAAAGGCAAAATAACTAGAAGTTTAGCGTCCTTATGTTCCTTATCCCTTTCCATTGAAGTTTCAACATCTGCAAAACCAGACACAATACGTTTCTCGGCATCATTGAGCATAGAGAATGGGAAAACTGTTGCAGAGCAGAAAGCCGCTCATCTATTTCAATATTACTAGGCTTTTTATTATCATAGTCATAAGGGGGTAAGGCAAAAGATACGCGCTTTTTCACCTTAGCCTGCCAGTTACCTGTAGGATCGACAAGTTTTAAGTGTAGACGCTCTTGCTCCTCTTTTAATTGTTTACATCTTGTATGTGAACTAGCAAGGTGTGAGTAACAGGCTCCCATTACAGCATCTAAGTAATAATCCGTTTCTTCAAATTTAACGGATATATTTGCAAATTCTTTGATGAGCAACTGCTTCAGGTTAGAGCATGATGGCGGTTGTTTGGTCGGGATCATCATGTCAAGAGGGTTTGCCATTCTTGTTTGGCTTAAAGGTTCTTCAAGAAAATTAGGGTTCCCCTGGCGATTCCTTACCCATTTACAGTTCAATTGATCATCTCATTCTCCTAGAAGTTTGCTGAGACTACCCGTTTGATGTCCGGACCTTTACTGGTGCATAGCCGAAGCTTTTCCATAAGAATTGGGGTAGTCATCAGCCCCATTGTTATTAGAGATATGGAGGAGATATCTATCCATAAATTTTCTCATCACCTTGAAAAGAAAATTTTTACAACCTAATTATTGTTTTTCAGCCTCTTCTGCACTACTCGCTACAGTGAGTGTAACGTCCTAGTTTCTTAATTGTATTTTACTTATTTAAATGTAGTATTAAGTCTCTTATCTTTTTTTCTAATGAAAAGTGGGTCTAACTTTTTTTTTCTTTTTATTACTGATTAGTGTATATTCCCAGGATCTCCCTCTTACCGTTTGGTTGTTTAACCTAAGAAACTAGAAGTTACGTGTACGACATTCCAAACATACATACATACATTGAACATATATATCCTAAAGACTAGCAGCATGAGGACTTAGCCTCCATACAACATACATATCCTAGAGACTACCAGTATGGGGACTTAGCCCCTATACAACATACATACCCAGTAAGTCATATATGTATATATCAGTATTGGCACGCAGGCCATAGCCAAAAGTCACTACTAGTCTGCCAAAAAGTAAAGTAAAAGTGTCCATCCAAAAGACACTTAGTACCTTTTCATTACTCCCTCTTGACTTTACCCTAACCTTTAATGGTTTCTGTAACTACGAAATATTCCACCCTGGGACACGTGGCACTGACTTTCTAGAAGCCCAGCCTCAGCACCCGCTAGAGACACGTGGCACCACTCATCTGCTAGTTTCATGGCCCCTGCCCACGTCACTTCACGGAACGTCCCCTTAACCAGACATGGGAACTCCTTAAACTTCGTGGGACGACCCACATCCCACGAGATCGTGGGTCGAGCACGACCTCCCCACACTCGAGTATAAAAAGACCCTCACCCGGGGGACCATACATACGCAACCTGAAGGACTACGACACCCAATCTAAGATCCCTCACTCTTAGTGACCTGAGTACCCTCAGATACCTCATATGAATCCTCTACGCACCACGAGCTCCGCCGTAGGCTCCGTCTAGGCCATCCTCCGGCAAGCTCATCTCCATCCCAGAGTCTACCATTTACGAGGCTTCCAGCAGCCCTCAGAGACCTGAGCTCTCTCCCATTAAGGCAACCTCCTAAGAGCGGCTCGCCCGCCCGGAGTACCTTAGACACGTCTTAGCTGCACACGGCCCGATACAGGTAACCGCCTTGCCTAACGGCTCCTATAGACGTCATCATGAAGAACTACGTGGACTTTGATCTCTTACAGAGGGTACGTAGGCACCTAGGTGCATCACCTAAGGACAAGTCCTCCATGGTTAAGACCCTCTACGGTCCTAATTAAAAATTACAATGGTCTGAGCCAAAAACGACGGTTACGGTTGCGCCTACCGCGGTCTAATTCAGACCACAATGCCTTGTGCACTCTGCCGCTAAACGGCATTTCTTTTTGGGGGAGTAGGAGTACCTAACACTCAGAAACCCATATTTTTTCGTCTTGTATACAGGATACACAGGATATAATACAGCATGACCGACTCAAACGACCCCGCAGCCACGACCGACGCAAGCGCTCTAAGGCGCAACACGAGGAACTGGCAGGGAACGACCGAAGTGGTCACAATTGAGGCAGACGGGTCAAACGCAACCCAGCCTCAAAGCGCCTCAATGATGCACGTAGCTGTCGCGGAAATCGTGGTCCAGAACCCGGCATCGAGAGAGGAAACTTGCCCTCAACACCCGTATGGCATGCCACATGTTCCTTACCCCACAACCGGCGGTCAAGAAATGACAGAGCCAACAAGGAACCCGCGAGACACAGAGATCGCCCGCCTCAAGGCAGAAGTAGCGGCCCTGCGCCAACAGCATTGGGAGGAGAACAAGAACCTCTCCCCAGCAAACGCAAGCGCCCAACTACCACTAGTGCCGCACGGTGCGGTAGCACGGACCTCCAGCGACCCTACCAACTTGCCCGCAATACAGTTTAGGACCTTACCGATGGAATTCACGCGACTATCGCTAACGGCACCAGCGCCCCCAGCAGCGATCCCACTAGGACCAACAATGATCGCAGGACAAGCAGCACGACCCGCTACGAGCTATCTGCGACTGCTAGTCCCAAACTACGCTCCGGGGTCCTACCTCCACGTGCCATGGCCACAAGCCTACAACCCATATGCTACTTGCGGTGCAAATGCTTACCATTGGCCCAGGTTCGATTTCTAGAGAAGGGGGAGACATACTTTTACCCAACAGATCATGAATGAACACGTACCCATGGGCTTCAAAATGCCCTTCCACATAGAACCTTATGGTGGAGAAACCGATCCACAGGATCACTTGAACACCTTCAACTTGGCCATGTTGATATTAGGTATGACGGACGGCCAACAGTGCCGAGTCTTTTTGTCAACCCTAAAAGAAGCCGCCATAAGATGGTTTTCGCTGCTACCTACCAATTCGATCCACAGCTTCGAACAACTGGCGCAAAACTTCTTTACACAGTTCGCCAGTAGCAAAGAGTACCAGAAAAATGAAGATTCCTTCATTGGTTTTCACCAAGAGGAAGGAGAAACCCTGCAAGCCTTTCTGGCCCATTTCACCAAACTCTCGTTCCAAGTCTGAGGCCTCCAGGACACCGTCGCCATCTTTGTCATAAAAGAAGGTCTTCGATGTTCGCAATTCTACGAGGAACTCAACAGATGCCCCGTCTCCACCTTACAGGAGCTGAAGGACAGTGCGGAATGGTTCATCCAAGAGGAGAATGCTCAAATCGCCAAAGACAAGATAAGGAAGTTCCTGATAAGCAAGGCCGACATGGAACGAGTAGAAAAGAAGGAAAAGACGGCGACAGAAAGCCAAGCCCCCAAGGTGAAAAACAATAGGAAGAGATCACCTCCTTGACCACGAACGCCTCCCAGAGGACGGTTCACAAGCTACACCCCCCTCAACAAGTCCCACGTTGGGGTGCTAGAAGAAATTTATCACTCGGACATGCTCAGCCTCCCCCCTCAGGTCAAAAGATTAAAGACAGGAAAAGCAGTAGACAAGTCCAAATACTGTCAGTTCCACAAGGATTATGGTCACGAAACTAAAGATTGCATCCACCTAAAGGATCAGATCGAGGACCTAATCTAGAAGGGACAGCTCGACAGATACATCAAGGAAGAAAGCAGGACTAATGCAGAGCGCCCACGAGAGGCCAATGATTAAGCGCCTACCCGCGGGGTTATCAATGTTATTGCTGGCGGTTTGCATCGAGGAACCTCCTCACTGCCACAAAACAAGAAGAGGGTGGAACGCTCCATACTCGCCCTTGATTACGCCCCTAAGCACAAAAAGAGGAGCGAACCAAAAGGAGATCCCATCACCTTCGACCTCACTGACCTAGAGGGACCGATCCCTGACGACCCCATGGTTGTGACTGCCAAAATTGCCAACTACGAAGTCAAGAGAGTCTTGATCGACCAAGGGTCCTCGGCGGACGTACTCTACTTCAACACTTTCAAAAAAACTTAGGTTGAACGAAGCCAGCCTAAGGCCATTCCCCGGCACCCTCATAGGGTTCTCAGGCGCCCAGGTTCCAGCAGAAGGAATCATCACCGCCCGAACAACCATGGGCACCATACCAAAGGTCGCTAGCCTTGATGTGGACTTCATCATCGTCTCAGCCCCATCAACATAAAATGCAATTTTAGGGCGACTGTCCCTAAATAAACTCAGAGCTGTAGTGTCTACCGCATAGCTCACAATGAAGTTCCCAACACCCTACGGAGTTAGAGAAATCATGGCGGACCAGAAACTGGCGCGAGCATGCTACGCAGCGAGCCTAACCAAGACCGTCAAGGTCGCCCGCCTTGGTCCCCAAGAAACACGCGAGGAACCCCCCGAGGGTAAAGAGTCAGGAGGAAAGAAGCCAGAGTCCGTCCGCCCGGACCAAACCTCCGCTTAGACTCTGAATGCACTTTGCATTCTCACACTATCTTTAGGTCAAGTCACATATGTCTCTTTATTTCGAATTTAGGATTCACTTCAGCCTGACTAAGGCCCGCCTGACCTAGGCAATCCGAACGTAATCATCATGTTGACTTTCAGCCTGACTAAGGTTAGCCCGACTGAGGCTGCACAAATGTAACCATTTTGTCTATTATTATCAAAGTATTCCTTTTCGACTAGAAACAATACTACAAATTTGCAAAGTACTCGCATCAAGTCCTGCTAAAAGGACAACGGGCCGACCACCCAAAGAAACGCTAAGCACCTCCAAGGCCGAGCTAATATTTCCCCCAGCAGCGCGGTAAAACCCCTCTGGTGCGAAACACACAAAACGAATGTTCAACAAAACCACGCTAGCGAATCGCATACAAATCGTCCTGATCACAAGGTACTCATGCAAAAAATCTTTTTACCCCGACGTAAAAAGATAATGAAGAAAAAACTGCACTCACACACAACTTTTTGCCCATAAGTAAAAAGGAAAAGAGGCAGCAGAAATTCTTAAAATTCTCAGTGGATACCAAAAATGAGAGGGCGCCCGCCCATTACAAAGGGTAAACACCCCGAAAATACATAAACCTATTCTTGGGCATCCCCAAGATCTACAATGACCTTGGCCCCCGCAGGACCAACGTCACCAACTACTGCCAGCGGCTCTCGCAAGTTCGCCCCAGCCACCTGTTGAGAAGTAGCTCCAATCCTCGAAGCACGCCCGCCAATGCGAGATAAGACCTGGTGCTCTACCAGGCGATCAGCTAGCTGATGAAGATAGGCAAGGTTCAACGAAGGATCCGTCTTCGTCTGACCGCGGAGCTCACCATCAAAGAGCTCCAAAGAAGGATGCAGAGAAGACACCCATTCCGCTGGAAACCTCTCCTCACGGAGACGCTCGAGTTGCTCGACCGCCAGGAGCATACCATACATCCTCTGCGCCAGCAACTCTCCCTGGAGATCAGCGACATCAGTAACTTTATGCTTGACCGCCGGCCAACCAGAAAGGTTATCGGAAGCGCGAGCCTCTACACCTCGCAAAGCTTCACGGAGAGAATGCAGCTCCTGCCGACGCCTCTCAGCATCCTCTCGACTAACGGCCAACTCCTTACGAGTCTTCTCCAATTTCGAGCGTAGGAGCATAACCTTGGAAGGATGTCCAGCTTCAGCCCTAAGACGAGCAACCTCGTGAGTCAAGGACTTAATCTCGCGTCCTTGATCTTCACACTCCAACTTCTTTGCGGACAGCTGACCACGCATGTTCGCCAACCTCTTCTGGGAGACCTCTAAGACTTGGCTCTTGGAGGCCGCAACACTGGAAAACTGGTCCCGGTCGAGACGGATCTCCCCCTACAAAAGGACAAAAGTCAGAAACGCAAAGGATAACCCAAAAAAAGAGAGCGCAACACCAGGATAAAGAAGCTCACCACATGCTTCTCCCACTCGAAGCCAGCTTGGTGGAAGTCAGCTAACGCCTCAACAGCATGGCTGAAGCCTTCAACAGCAAGATTCAACGGAGAAGTGTCCAGCCCCTTGGCTTCCCTCTCCCGCATCTCCACGGGGAAACGTCTGCCCAATGCCACCAGCTCGAAAGGAAGTCCTCCCTCCGAAGGGCCGACGCTTGCCCCTGTAATAACATCCTTTGTGGCATCCGCCTGACTCACCACTACATTCCCTCTGTCTGAGAGGGCTCCGACCTCCATGGCCACATCACCAGACTCCGCAACTCTGGTTGAAACTTCAGCCGCGGGTTTGCCCTCTGAAACCTGAGTTGCGAGAGAATCTCCAGCAGGCTCCTCAACGACCACCCTGGCCCTCTTAGCAGCAGGCTGATCGACCCCCTCAATGGGGCCCAGGACGGGAGGACGAGTTGATAGAATCACCCTCTTTGGTGATTGACAAATAGAAGCGGAAGTGGGAACAGAGGTAGGAACAGAGGCAGGAATAGAGGATGGAACAACATCTCCCACCGGAGCCTCCACCTACAAATCCCCCTTGTCAGAACTCCACCGTACCACCTGCGAGGACAACCACGACTCCACGCTGGAAGGTCGTTTCTTGAGCCCTCCTTCTCTGCCCTTGGGCAACTCCGCCGCAGAAGCCCCTTTCCTTTCCGCTTCCCGAGGTCCACTCGCACCGCCTCTTCCGTCCTTCTTCCTCTTCTCCCTTTGAAGAACCTCCTGCCGGCGCTCTCTCTCTCAAGACGGAGGTATGGGAAGACGTCCTTCCCTCTCACCACCAGTAGGTACCACAGTAGGGACGTTCGCCGCTACCTCTGGAGAAAGACTCTATTGACCATATTTCTTCCCCCTACTCCGACCGACGTCGCGTGTACGACTAGGAGGAGGAGAAGGAGGAGGAGAAGAAGGAATATCCTCTAAGTCAGTGAAATCAAAGGGGTAAAAGCTATAGTTGTCACCACCGGCCATGGCAAAATCTCGACGAAAACAGAAAGCAGAAGCAGAAGGGACAAGAATCAAAGAGAAGCAGAACGAAGAAAGGTGAATGTAAAATCACAAACTTTCAAACGCTGGACATTTATAGGGTACCCAGAGGCACAACGATTCAAAAACCTCAACCCCCTCATATCCCGCAACGGATAAAATTTTTTATCCTCTACAATCAGACCCAGCTACAACCGTTCGCTTCGACCGAACACGTGGAGAGGAAGGACGGCTGAGATTCACAGCCGGGACAATAGAGACACAAAGACTGAAAAACCCTCGGAAACCCAAGAGTCACCTAGAGACACCGGGGGTCTTTTCGGAAAAGTCCCTGACCCAGGCTAATGATGGCTACCCTCGAAAACGAACCCGCATTTTATGAAGGGGAAACGGTGGCAAAACACCCAATGTCAGGGGTACCCATTTAAGCTCTGACGCGTGGCACCTGAACCAAGCCCACTCTTTCAACAGACAACTCTCAGCAAGAAATTCCTAGTCAGCCACCAGCCGCGGACGAACATGGCCAGAGGAGACCCTTTCGAAATGACCAAACAGCCCCTGACCTTTGGTCTTCTCCCACCTACCCACAAAGGGCATTTCTGGAAAGGCCCCTTGAGCAATGATGACCCCTCCTCGGTAGGTCGCGTACTTTCTGCAGAGACGGCTCAAAAACTTTCTGAGGAAGTCAAACAGCCAACCATTCGAAACAAGACGCGTGTCCTCTCCAAAACGTCTCCTCTTTCATGGAACGATACGAAGGAACCTATTTCACGAGTCGGACGACCATCTCAAATGACCATGACTTTGCGCGGACGAGCCCTCCCATGTGCGAAGGCATCAAAAATTCTTGAGTAGCTTACAGACAATGGAACATAAGTCCACGGGTGCCCGACACCCGTAGACTTGGGGGACTTATGTAACTACGGAATATTCCACCCTGTGACACGTGGCACTGAGTTTCTAGAAGCCCAGCCTCAGCACCCGCTAGAGACACGTG
Source organism: Senna tora (assembly GCA_014851425.1). NCBI lineage: Eukaryota > Viridiplantae > Streptophyta > Magnoliopsida > Fabales > Fabaceae > Senna > Senna tora. The sequence goes on along the minus strand of CM026265.1, from coordinate 23,749,324 downwards.
GCACCACTCATCTGCTAGTTATATAGCCCCTGCCCACGTCACTTCACGGAACGTCCCCTTAACTAGATGTGGGAACTCCTTAAGCTTCGTGGGATGACCCACGTCCCACGAGATCGTGGGTCGAGCATGACCTCCCCACACTCGAGTATAAATAGACCCTCACCCGGGGGACTATGGATACGCAACCTGAAGGACTACGACACCCAATCTAAGATCCCTCACTCTCAGTGACCTGAGTACCCTCAAATACCTCATAAGAATCCTCTACACACCACGAGCTCCGCCGTAGGCTTCGTCTAAGCCATCCTCCGGCATCCTGGAGTCTACCACTTATAGGGCTTCCAACAGCCCTCAGAGACCCGAGCTCTCTCCCACTAAGTCAACCTCCTAAGAGCGGCTTGCCCGCCCGGAGTACCTTAGACACGTCTTAGCCGCACACGGCCCGATACAGGTAACCGCCTTGCCTAACGGCTCCTATAGATGTCATCATGATGAACTACGTGGACTTTGATCCCTTACAAAGGGTACGTAAGCACCTAGGTGCATCACCTAAGGACAAGTCCCCCATGGTTAAGACCCCCTGCGGTCCTAATTACAAATTACAATTGTCTGAGCCAAAAACAACAGTTACAGTTTCCATAACCATTACTAAGGAACCCCCAACGAAACCTTATGACTTCCTGAACCTAGACTCTATACCGAACAAGGTGTAAAGACCGCGCGCTCGACGGAGTCACCACCAAGTTTTCCATTAAAACATGAAAAAGAGAAAATGGTTTGAAAATTTATTAAAAATTGGGTTTGAAAATATATAGGTTCGTGAGTCTGTTTGAGATGAGGGGAAGGTGTTAGACAGCCCTCTTCCCCTGTCCGAAGAAGGTTACCCCAAAAATTAATACTTAAATTCTTTGGCCTTGAAATGTTGGAAAAAGAACACAAAACACAAAACAAGAAAGAAAACAAAGATGGATTTGACCTAGTATAAAAGCCTAGGGCATACGTACCCTCAAAGAGGGATCAAAGTCCACGTAGTTCGTGTAGCATGCAAGTGTGTGAGTGAGGGGAGGCTCATTAAGAAAAGACTCAGATGGCCTCCCAATGCAACATGCCTATAGAGACAAAGGCCTCTCGACACCTATCTACCATGCATTACAAACAAGCAACAAGATTGAGAAAAGTGTGTGTGTGAATGCTCATCAGCTAGCGCGCCCAAATGGCGTTAATACTAGTACCCTTATAGAAGTAAAGGCTCCTTGGTGGCACTAGGTTCTACATGTTTATATAAGATAATTTATATTTTTTAAAATTTTTAATAAAGTACAAGAAAAAAATAGGAGAAACGCTTCTACCCCCTAAAAGTCAGGGGGTCGCGACCCTCAGCCTCGGTTCACAATCCCAAGGCTATAAAAATCAGGGGGGTCGCGACGTATAAAATGATACGTCGCAACCCACAACTTCAGAGACAGGGGGGTCGCGACGCATAATAGGATACGTCACGACCCCTACAGCAATTTTCCAGAAAACAGGTGACAGAGACACACAACAAACAATCGGTGCTTAGAATATCGGAAGGATCATGACGCCTACACCATGGCGTTGCGACCCACTTCAAAAATCAGATGAAGGAGAGACTTATGATAAAAATTATGTATGGGTTGATGGGGTAATGTAAGCAAATAGATCAAGAATAAGTAGAGTGGTATACCTTTGAGCTTGAGTCTCCAATCCAGCAACCTCTCGGTTGTCAGAAATTCGGTCCTTAGAACCGTAATGGAGCCTCCTACTTATAGTGATCTTAGAGGATCATATAATAGAAAACTCAGATCTTGCCATTAATGACCAATAGGTTGCGACCTATCCTGCTATAAGTCGTGACCTATTGCAGATCTGGATATGATCCGAATTTGGTTCATTAAAGACCATAGTTCACAACCTATTGTGGCAGGGGTCGCAACGTATGCTGACTCAGCAGGGGGTCGCGACCCATTATTAATTTTTATGCATTTTCTTCAAGAAAAACAAAAAGATCTTTTTGATGCATATTTTCTTGATTCTAGACATTAAATAAAAAATCGTATTGCACCACTTCCCAAGCATAGAAAATTGTCAAAACCTAGGGTAACTCATTTTCTCCAAAGGTTCACATACCATCAAACCAACCATTGGGCATCCTTCCAAATAATTTAGAATGTCTAAACAAATCATTAAAAATTCATACATATCATCAAGCTTAAGAAAATCCTTTAATTCCATAAATTTCCCCAAATTCGTAAGTCATGAACCCTAGAGTGAAAATCTTCATAGAACTCAATATTTGGGTGGTTCCTAAGCTCCAAAATGATTCTAAGGTGGTATACTATCAATGGGTAACTCATTCCTAACAAGAAACTTAAGATTGAAGTGGTGGAGACATGATTTTGGAGGTTTACCTTGCCAAATCCGAGAATAAAGATTTGAGAGAGCTACCCAAGCTCCTTGATGCTCCAAGAGGGTAGATGAAGATTATGGGAGCCTTAGATTGTTGGGAGGAAGCAAGAAATTTGATGGAAGTGGGTGAATCCTTCAATTTGTTCTTGCCCTAGGAGAGAATGAGGAATGGAGGAGAGACAAAGAAGAAAGAAGACAGAGGAGGTGTGAGATGATCCTAGAGTAAGGAAAAAGCATATGTTCCTTTAGTTGGGTTGAAGATTTAAGGGTAATTTGGCCATTTCACAACTTTTGGGATATGGTTAAATAGAGTTTTGATTGAATTTTCTTGTCTAGATTTATTTGTGGGTAAAACTAGGAAACTTTAGAAATTTTCGGGTAATACCAATGGCTTCACATAACTTAAAGAATAACCAACCTCTGATATCAAGTTAGTGACGACCCCAAATCGGGAGTACAGGACCGGCACGGGAATAGACTCTTACCTCTAAACCAGTAAGCCTTACCCTTTAAACATAACTATAACTACCCTGCTATACAATCAATATATATATCATAATAGTGGCCACACCTCACTGGTGGCCTAATTAACCTATAATCCGCGGTTCGCTCAATACCGCTTTAGCTCAGCTCAGGGTATAGATATATATATCAACACTCATAATGTAAATATTCATATCATATTGACCGTACGACTCAATACGTACGATCTATCCTATTCACATGCTGTAAGCACACATTGTTTCCTAAATTAAATCCTAAAAACTATTTTCTACTTCCTTTCTTTCCCTTTTATTTTATTTTGAACTTCAAAAAATTTCCCGGGTATTACAGTTTTCTTCTCCGTGTGTGCTCAATTTCTATTTATTTTTGTTGGAACTTGTTTTCCATTGTTTGCTTTCTTTTGTTTATTTGTCTATCAGCAAATTGGGGTTTCTCTTTGAGGAATTTCGAATTCTGCATTTTTACATTGGTTTTGTCTTTTTTCCACTCTAAGTTTCTAATTTTTGCATGCTATGCTTTTGCCTCTATTACTTTATAATTAACAATTTGCTTCTTGTTAATTTTTTTTAATCTGAGTGAGATACTTTTCTTCTCCGTGTGTGCCCAATTTCTATTTAATTTTGTTTTAGTCTATTTGCCTCTAGATTTGAAGTGTGCGTTCTTTGTTTAGGTTTTCATTTCTTTCCTATTTGTTCAAGTGTTTTTTTATCTTATTTCAGAATAGATTCTAAAGTGCAATTAAGGACATAGGGCTTGGGTGGTAAAAGACTAGAGTGTTGTGAGCTTAAAAGATGAAAAAAGCCATTACTTGTGTGAAACAGGAGTGGAGAGCTATCTTAGAGTGAAACACGTGAGGAAGATAAGATTGTGAGAAAATTTTTCTACTAACCTTTTTCTTGCAACTATTACAAAATGGCTCATAGGGATGGTATAAATTCTGAAAGTGAAGTAGGAGGTGGTGATGTGCCTATAGATTCAAAGGTTTTTTACAAGACGATAATGAATGAGTTTCAAAGATTGAGGACTGAAATGACATATATGAGGGAACAAATTGCTGAACAATCTAGAAGTCATTCTAGAGAATCTAGGAGAAATAAGTAGAGGAGAAGGGTTGATTATGAAAGATTTAATGATGAAGAGAATGACGAAGGTAGTGGAACTGTTGGTAGGAGAAGAGAGGGAAGAGGTGAAAGAAGGGAAAGCAACATCAATGATATCAAGATGACAATATCACCGTTTAAGGGAAGGAATGATGTTGAAGCATACCTTGAATGGGAAAGCAAGGTTGAGATGATATTTGCTTGTCATAACTATTCTGAAGGCAAGAAAGTTAGGTTGGCTGCAGTGGAATTCACAGATTATGCACTAGTATGGTGGAATGAGTTTTTGAAGTCTAGAAGGAGAAATTGAGAGTATCCCATTGACACTTGGGATGAGATGAAAAGAGTGATGAGGAAGCGGTTTGTACCATATTTTAACTACAGAGAACTACATCATAGATTGCATAGACTCTATCAAGGGTCAAAATCAGTGGAGGAGTACCACAAGGAAATGGAGATGCTAATGATTAAGGCCAATATTGAGGAAGATCCATAAGTTACAATGTCAAGATTTTTGGGTGATCTGAATAGAGAAATTGTAGATGTAGTGGAATTACAAAATTATGTTGAGATGGAGGAGCTTGTCAACTTGGCCATGAAAGTTGAAAAGCAACAAAAACAAAGGAATTTAGCTAGGTCTTCTTCAAATTCTAGCAACAATTGGAGATCAAAATGGAGCAAATTTGATGAGAAAAAGAAAGGGTTTAATTCATGTTCCAAAGAGAAGGTTGAAGGGGTTGACAAAGGCAAAGGGAGGAGCACATCAATACAAAGGTAATTCTTAACCATCTTTTAAACAATCTAAACATAGAGATATAAGGTGCTTTAAATGTCAAGGGCGTGGCCGTATTTCATCTAATTGTCCCAATAGAAAGACCATGCTTATTAGAGGAGATGAAATTGTTTATGAATCTGAACATGATAATGACTCTGATAGTAGTCACCCTAGCATGCCTTCTTTAGAAGATTGTTCTGATATTGATGATAATGTTGTATTTACTGAGTGGGGTCAATCATTAGTTACTAGGCGTGCATTAAACTGAAATGTTAAAGAGAGCCTAGAGCAAAGGGAAAATATTTTCCACACAAAGTGCTTGGTAAGTGGAAAACTTTGTAGCATGATCATTGATGGGGGAAGCTGCACTAATTTAGCTAGTGCATACAAGGTAGACAAGTTGGAGCTGAGGTGGAAAAGGCATCCTAATCCATATCAGCTGCAAAATGCTAAATGATAGTGGTCAGGTCAAAGTGACTAAACAGGTTGTTGTGCCATTTTCTATTGGCAAGTATCTTGATGAAGTTCGGTGTGATGTGTTACCTATGCAAGCTGGGCATCTTTTGTTGGGAAGGCCATGGTAATTTGATAGAAAGGTGAATCATGATGGTTTTACGAACAGGTACACATTTGAGATGAATGGGCGCAAGATCACACTTGCTCCTATGACACCATCTGAGATCTACCAAGACCAACTCAAAGCAAAGACTTCGTCAAATGAGGGTAAGGGTAGTGAGGATACAAAAATAGAAGAGATAAAAGAGGCCAAGAGTGAAAAAAATAAATAAAAAGGCCCAAGGATGAGTGAAAAGAAAGAAAAGAGTGTCAAAAGTGACGAAAAAGAAATTGAGAAGAGTAAAAAAGTGAAGAAGCAAGTGTGCTTTTATGCAAAAGAGAGAGAGGTGAAGAGTGCTTACATAGGCAAGAGAGCTTTAATCTTTACATTTTAAGGAAAATTTCTTTACTAACACTAACCTTGATTCAAAATTTGCCTAGTGTGTTTGTGACTTTATTGCAGGATTATGGTGATGTGTTTCTAGAAGAGGTACCCCATGAGTTAGCACCTACTCGAGGGATTGAGCGTAAAATTGATTTTGTTCCTGGAGCACAAATTCCCAATAGACCTGCTTACCGAAGCAACCCAGAGGAGACAAAAGAGTTGCAAAGGCAAGTAGATGAATTGTTGGCAAAAAGGTACGTGAGGGAGAGCATGAGTCCTTGTGCTGTACCGGTTCTTTTAGTGCCAAAGAAAGATGGTACCTGGAGGATGTGCGTGGATTGTAGGGTAGTCAACAAAATCACTGTAAAGTATCGACATCCTATTCCTAGATTAGATGATATGCTAGATGAGTTGCATGGTGCATGTTTGTTTTCTAAAATTGATTTAAAAAGTGGCTATCATCAAATTAGGATTAAAGAAGGAGATGAATGGAAAACCACATTCAAGACAAAATATGGTTTGTATGAGTGGTTAGTGATGCCTTTTGGGCTATCTAATGCACCTTGTACCTTTATGTGATTAATGAATCATGTCTTGCGTGAGTTTCTTGGAAAATTTTTGGTTGTGTATTTTGATGATATTTTGATTTACAGTAAGTGCTTAGATGATCATATCTTGCATGTTAGGACTGTTTTGAATGTGCTTATGAAAGAAAAGTTGTATGGAAATCTTAAGAAGTGTGCTTTTTGTGTAGATAAAGTTTCTTTTTTAGGTTTTGTTGTTAGCTCTAAAGGGGTTGAGGTTGACTCTGAAAAGGTGAAGGCTATCCAAGAGTGGCCAATGCCTAAGTCTTAGTGAGGTAAGGAGCTTCCATGGTAGTTTCTATAGGCGATTCATAAGAGATTTCTCTACTATCGCCGCCCCACTAAATGAAGTTCTTAAAAAGAATGTTGCATTCAAATGTGATAAAGAACAGGAAAATGCATTTATCACGTTGAAAGATAAGTTATGTTCTGCACCTATTTTCCGTTTACCTGATTTTTTAAGACTTTTGAAATTGAATGTGTTGCTTTTGGGATTAGTATAGGGGCTATTTTGATGCAGGAAAATCGACCCATAGCATATTTTAGTGAGAAGTTGAGTGGACCCATTCTGAACTATTCCACTTATGACAAACAGTTCTATGCTTTGATAAGGGATCTTGAAGTATGGGAACATTACTTGTTGCCTAAGGAGTTTTTTATACATAGTGATCACCAATCACTAAAGCACTTAAAGGGGCAAGGGAAGTTGAGCAAGAGACATGCAAAGTGGGTTGAGTATCTAGAATCATTTCCCTATGTGATCAAATACAAGCAAGGTAAGGACAATGTAGTGGCTGATGCACTTTCAAGAAGGTATGCTTTAATTTAAATGCTTAGCTCTAAATTACTTGGATTTGAGCATTTGAAAGTATTGTATGCCCATGATTCTGATTCTGTTAATTTGTATCATGTTTGTGAACATGCTGCATTTAACAAGTTTTAAGAACAAACAATTGTGCATTCCTGTATGTTCTGTTAGAGAATTTCTTGTGATAATGTTGCTTCTTTATAGCGGCGGTTGTCAAACGCTGCCAAGAACAAATTATCCGCAGCAAAACATTATCGGCGGTTATTCTTACAGTTAGTATTAACCATCGAAAAGGGTCTCGCAATGCATGCAAGGACTTTTGTGCTGCCCCTAAAACATTTAGTGGCGGTTAAAACCCCCCGCTAAATGCCTTAAAAACTGGCAAAAAATTTTCTAGTATATTTTATGTTAAAATCACTGGAATTAGCTATTTTTCTGGTTTAATCCCTATGTTAGGATTATTAGTGCAAATTCATATGTTTTTATATATTTAATTAAGCTATTTAGCACTCTAATGTTAGGTTGCTTTTGGATGCGATCAGTCATAATGATATTATTTGAAATGAACCGGTCTTTGACAAAAGCATACTGAAATGATGTTATTAGAATTTGCAGGGTACCTGGAAGTCTATAGTCAAAACTTTTGTTATGACCTTATATGTAACATGATACAAACTGATGGGTCAAAAGTCACAAAATATGGCAGGATCATCTTTGTTTGGGATAAAAGTAATGTTGGTGTAGTTCAGCTCTCGCAGGAGATGACCACGTCTTAATAAAGAGATCAACATCCTTGTTAGATCTATACCAACTGTCTGCTAGAACTGTTGATAGAACATATCGGGGAACCCATCAAGGACATGAGCACTACCCCCATTCATCTTAAAGAGAGACATTTCAATCTCAAAGTTGGTAAATGACTTATGGAGGGCTTCAAGATGTTGGGACTATAGGTGTGGGACTTGGGGCACTTTTTATGAATTATTTATGAGCCTCGGGTTGAGAATGGTGAAGTATTGTTGTCTTGTTTGTAGAATCTTGGTCAAGTCATGGTTCCACATTCCATAATCATCCATAATGCCTGTAATTTTAAATTTGAATTTACAATAATTAACCACAACATGGAAATACTTGGTATAATGGTGTGAAGACCGCGCCTACGACGGGCTTCATGGAATTGCAACCAAGTTTTCCATAAAACTTGGAGAAGGAAAAGTAAGTTCAAAAGCTTAGTAAAATTGGGTTTCAAAAATGATGGAGCTCGGGAGTTTGTTTGAGATGAGGCGAAGGTGTTAAGCACCCCTCTTCCCCCGTCCGAAGACGGTTACCCCAAAAAGTAATATTTAAAACGCTTTGGCCTTAAAGGAGTTGGATAAAGTACAAACTCACAAAAAGAAGAAAAGGAGTTGGATAAGAGCCTAGGGCCTACGTACCCTCCAAGAGAGATCAAAGTACACATAGTTCGTGTGGCACACATGTGTGTGGGTGGGGGACACTAACTAAACAAAGGTTTAGGTGGCGTCCTAGTGCATTGTACCTAAAGAAGTACATGCCCATCAGTACCTATCTTCCATGCATTTTTGATAAACAATCACATAAAAGTGGGTATGTGATGCTCACCAGGCGGCACGCCCAGGTGGCTTGAAAGATCATGTTCCTATAGGAGCAAAGGCCCCTTGGTGACATTGACTTAAAAAATAATGAAAAGTAGTGATTTAAAGTATGCAAATAGAGCAAGGAAGAAGATCAAGACTTCTGCCTAGGGTGTTCGCAACCTCTTATTAAAAATTGGGGATTTTTCTTTAAGAAAAGCACATAAATCTTTTTTACGCATATTTTCCTAATTCTAGACATTAAATGAAAAATCAGATTGGACCACTTCCAAAGCATTAAAAATTGTCAAAACCTAGGGTAAGTAAACTTTTGATCTCCCCTACACACCCCTACTGACCTTGCCTCAAAATCAATAGTGATTTGTAAAATATGGTCTTTGAAATCATAGTTGCCCAGAAACTGTTTGAAATTGTACTTCGGGATAAATAAATATGCCATAAATCATTGGATGAATTAGGTCATGAAATTTTTATCCTTTGTTTCAGGTACAAAGACAAAGATTTAGGAACAAAAATCAATGAACACAAAGTTCTGTAGAGGGAGAAACAATTTCACGAATTAGAACCAAATTTAAAAACCTAATAAGAATAACTATGAACAAACACAAGGAAAACCTAAATAAAATCTAGCACAAATCCTAAAAAAGTCCTAAACCAACAATGCTATGGCTCCCGCGTCTTAGGGTTTTCAATTGCTTCATGGTGGTGAGCAATGATTGGTTGCTGCACCCTACTGTGGCAAAGCTCCTAGCTTTTATAGGTGTTCTTCCAATTGAGGAGGGTCTATGCTTTCGAGCAGCCAGAGCGTTGTTGGCTAGAGGAATAGCTAAGTGGTGCTAAAACACTAAGAAAATCTACATGACTATGCACCCCAAAACATAAATTAAATGTGGAAACCAATATGAAAATAATGAGAGGAAATGGTAATCCCAACTTTGCACCAAGGGAAAATTGAATAAGAGTTAAGGGTATTGGAAGCGGGTTCCTACCCCTAGGCCATGCCCGATAGTGATTAATCCTTCGAAAACAAAATAAAACTCAAGGCATTAGACTCCCGAGACTTGACGGAATGACCCTTCAAGAGGGCAGATTGAAATTTGGGAATGGCCCTTAGCGTGGGCACAAAAATGAACTTAGAGTAGGGCTCAAGGTGGCAATCAAGGCAGGCATGAGTCCCTAGTAAAAGTGATAGGCAATTGGTACTCCAGGCATGCAGGAGTACCTAAAGCAGACATCAATAGAGCTCAAGGTAGGCAAGAATCCCCAGTAAAAAGTGATAGGTGGTTGGTACTCAAGGCAAGCAGGAGTACCTAACGCTAGATCAATAAGGCTCAAGGTAGGCAAGAGTCCCTAGTAAAAGGTAATAGGTGGTTGGTACTCGAGGTAGGAAAGAGTACCTAAAGCTCAAGGCAGGCAAGAGTCCGCAGTAAAAAGTGATGAGTGGTTGGTACTCAAGGCAGGCAGGAGTACCTAACGTTCACATCAATAGGGCTCAAGGCAGACAAGAACCCCCAAAAAGATTTTTTGTGATAGACGCATGGTACTTTCAGGAGCACCACAGACCAATTATAGGGGGACTCTCGAGATTCAAGGCAGACAAGAATCTTCGAATGATGGTTTGTGAAAGACACTGGATACTTTCAAGAATACTTCAGGGAAATCATGGTGAGACATTTGGGATTCAAGGCAGGCGAGAATCCCTAAAAGATAGGTTGTGACAGACACTAGATACTTTTAGAAGTACCTCGGGCCAATCATGGTTAGAGTTTCAAGATTCAAGGCAGGCAATAATCACCCAAAAATAGGTTGTGATAGACATTGGGTACTTTCAAGAGTACCTCGGGCCGATCATGGTGAGACTTTAGAAAATCAAGGCAGGCAAGAATCCCCGAAATATAAGTTGTGACAGACATTGGATACTTTCAGAAGTACCTCGGGCCAATCATGGTGAGACTTTCGAGATTCAAGGCAGGCAAGAACCCCCAAAAGATAGGTTGTGAAAGACACTGGGTACTTTCAGGAGTACCTCAGGCCGATCATGGTGAGACTTTCGAGATTCAAGGTAGGCAAGAATCCCCAAAAGATAGGTTGGGAGAGACACAAGATACTTTCAGAAGTACCTCGGGCCAATCATGGTCAGACTTTCGAGATTCAAGGCAGGCAAGAATCCCTGAAAAACAGGCTGTGAATGACATTGGGTACTTTTTGAAGTACCTTGGGCTGATCATTGTGAGACTCTCAAGATTCAAGGCAGGCAAGAATTCTCGAAAGATAGGTCGTGACATACACTGGATACTTTCAAGAGTACCTCAGGCCAATCATGGTGAGACTTTTAAGATTCAAGGCAGGCAAAACCCCCTGAAAGATAAGTTGTGATAGACACTAGGTACTTTCAGAAGTACCTCAGGCTGACCATGGTGAGACTTTTGAGATTCAAGGTAAGGAAGAATCCTCGAAAGATAAGTTGTGATAGACACTGGATACTTTCAGGAGTACCTCGGGATAACCATGGTGAGACTTTTGAGATTCAAGGGAGGCAAGAATCCTTGAAAGATAGGTTGTGATAGACATTGGGTACTTTCAAGAGTACCTCGGGCTAATCATGGTGAGACTTTCTGCCACGACCCCACCCGAAGGCACGTGACCGACACAAATAAAGGAACCAACTCTAATTCTGTTAGCCTTATCCTCGAGTAACACTGGTCACATGTCATTTTCTTCTCAAACACAACGATTCAGCAAACAATATCATTGAGTAACACTGGTCACATCGTTTCCATCAAACACAATTTACAATGTTCAAACATTCCAAACCATGTTGTAGTATTTACAATCAACAACCAATCACATACTTTTCAAGCCCACATAACCACAGAGTCAAACAACCCTTAAGGGATAAGATGGGAAAGTCCCTCACCTAGACGACCTCCCTGTGCACCTCCTTGAGTGGTTCCACCTCTAGGCAATTCATTGTGTCCTATAACACAATTTCTTTTTCCATCAATGAATAATCAAACAACTTAATTTCACGCCATATGAAGTTCTAATATGTATGCACATGCATATTGTCTATGTTTGCGAAGAGCCACGCCGTTGGTCTTACCAAACTTCCCTCATGTTGGGATGTCTCTTTAATTATATGCTCACCCACTTCACTTGAGTGACATTTCACATTTAAGGTTGTTCGAGATTTGGACGGAGTGTTACATAAATCGCCTCATAATTTCATCCCTTTTAAAACTAATGCCCTGGAAAGAGGTGGAAATCCAACCACATCAGATTCAAGTTAATTCCTTTGGCATTGAAAACAATTCCATTGCGTAGAGGACGGAAACACAATGAAAATTGACATATTGTTTGCGAAAATCGAACATCGGATGAAAACGTTATGGACATTTAAAAACTCTGATCCGTGGGAGGTAGTAGTACAGCGCAGCGCTATATCGCCAACAGAGGCGCTATAGCGCCATTGTAGGTAGTGGAATGGCGCTATAGCCCCCAAAACTACTGAAAAACTTCTTCTTTTTTCTGGTTTGGCGTGACATCCTTTGTTTTTCCTCCAATATCCATGATTCTGTAGCCTAATATTTCATATTTGGACCCAGGCTTTTAATTTCCTAAGTTCATACAACATTTAGGGAATCATATAACTCAAATCCAAGCTCAAAAAACCACCAATTTCATCAATTCATTCAAAATGGAAAAATAAACCTATGAACCCTAACCTTTCCATAACCCACTTCCAACCAAATTTAAGCAATTTAACCGTGATTCCTACCCTCCATAGTGTTCAAGAACACTATCCATGCATTAAGTAAACTCCCCTTTGTCCCACTTTCAACATCTACTCAAGAACCTTAAGAATTTAGAGAAAATGGGATTTGGAAGAAATTTGGGGATTTCAGGATTTTTCGCTTACCTCAAGTGAGTAGATGAGATGAGGAAGATGGTGAGGGTGACTTCTGGATAGCTCCTCTAGCCACAGCTCGTTGGAATCCAGTGAATTTTCCGATCACCCCTTTTCCTTCTCTCTTCACTCTAGAAATGAGCACAAGTGGGGAGTGAAGTGCCGTTAACTTTAGGTTAAATAGGGAGGGAGAATTTTCTTCATTTTAGTCCCTCGATTCTTCCTCTAATCTTTTCCTTTCTTTTTAGTCCCAAATCAAATTTAATTTTCCAAATTCCCTTTATCTAATTTCTTTTCTTTACAAATTAATTATTACCCCAAAATCGCTACTCCTATTTTCCCCAAAAAACCAATTTATCCATTACACTTCCGTATATTTTTTAATTTTCTAAAATTCCCAAATATCACAATATTCTCCCCTTAAGAAATTCTATCCCCGAATTTCAAATAAGCTACTAACCTCAGTCTAGAAACAAGGAGGGTAGGTCTTTCGCATCTCAGCTTCTACTTCCCACGTAGCTTCCTCTGCTGAGTGGTTTCTCCATAACACTTTCACCAACCGAATCTCCTTCAACCTCAACTTCCTCAATTGTCTACCAAGGATTCCCATTGGCACTTCCTCCTAGGTCAGACCTTCAACTAATTGCACATCTTGCGGCTGCACAACATGAGAGGGATTCGGAAAATATTTTCGCAACATGGACATGTTAAACTCCGGATGTACTCCTTCCAACTCTGAAGGTAATGCTAGGCGGTAAGCAACATTCCCTACTCGCTTAAGTATTTCAAACGGTCCCACATATCTCGGACTTAGCTTCCCTTTCTTGCCCAATCTCATCACGCCCTTCATTGGGGAGACCTTAAAAAATACATGGTCCCTTATGCTAAATTCAAGTTCCCTCCTACGGTGGTCCGCGTAGGATTTTTGCTTACTGTGAACTGTCATCAATCTTTCTCTAATGCATTGCACCTTCTCCAAGGCATCCTACAACAATTCTGACCCAACTACCTTAGCTTCACCAACTTCAAACCATCTGATTGGATATCTGCACTTTCGACCGTACAGTGCTTCGAAAGGTGCCATTTGGATACTAGCTTGGTAACTTTTGTTATAGGCAAATTCGGCTAGCGGCAAGTACTTCTCCCAATTCCCACCAAAATCCATAACACAAGCTCTCAACATGTCTTCTAATATCTGAATGGTTCTTTCTGAATGCCTGTCCGTCTGCGGATGAAAAGTTGTGCTGAGATCCACTCTTGTCCCTAACGCTTCTTGCAATGCTCTCCAGAATCGAAAGGTGAATTGTGGCCCCCTATTAGAGATGATTGACATCAGAACACCATGCAATCTCACAATCTCTATCGAATACAACCGGCCATACTGAGCCACTCCATAAGTGGTCTTCACTCGCAGGAAGTGCGCGGACTTGGTCATGCAATCTATAATCACCCATATCGAATCAAACCCCACTGTGACTGAGGCAACCCTGTTACGAAATCCATAGTGATCCTCTCCCATTTCCATTCAGGTATTTTAATTCTTTGAAGCATCCCGGCAGGTTTCTGGTGTTTTGCTTTCACTTGTTGACACACTAGGCACATAGACACATAGTCAGCTAAGTCTTTCTTCATCCCGTTCTACCAGTACAACTGTCTCAAATCCTGATACATCTTGTTGGCCCCGGGGTGGATATAATAAGTTGTCCGATGTGCTTCATCTGATATCCTCTCCTTGAGGTTGTTAACCAAGCGCACACACAGCCGTCCCTCGAACCGTAGCACCCCACAGTCATCAATGGAGAATCAAGTATTATCCTTCTTCCCCTTGTTCACTGTATCAATTATCTTTTTGAGGTCGGGATCTTGTACTTGCTTGAACTTCGCTTCTTCCACTAAGTCTGACTTCGCCTGAATATGGGCTAGAAACACATTGAAATCACCGATCTGAAACTGAGTTCGCTCTTGTTCCAACCCGTGTATCTCTCGAATCAACAGTCTCCTCACTCCTTCAATATGAGCCAAACTACACATAGACTTCCTACTCAAAGCATCAGCCACCACATTGGCCTTCCCCAGATGGTATAGTATGGTACAGTCGTAGTCTTTTGACAACTCCATCCAGCGGCATTGCCTTAAGTTCAGATCTTTTTGCTTAAAGATGTACTTAAGGCTCTTGTGATAAGTGTACACTTCACATGTCTCCCCGTATTGGTAGTGCCTCCATATCTTCAAAGCGAACACTACTGCTGCCATTTCCAGATCGTGGGTCAGATAGTTCTTCTCATGCTTCCATAACTGTTTGGACACATAGGCAATCACCTTTCCATGCTGCATCAGCACACAACCCAGACCTAATCGCGATTTGTCACAGTATACCACGTACCCACTAGTGGCTTCAAGAAGAGTTAGGACCGGAGACTTGGTAAGATTTTCCATTAGCTTCTGGAAGCTCTCTTCACGCTTGTCTGTCCACTCAAACTTTACTCCTTTCTGCATCAACCGTGTGATAGGCGCAATAATTTTTGAGAAATCCTGCAAAAACCGCCTATAATAACTGGCTAAGACCAAGAAACTTTGAATTTTTGTCACTGAAGTAGGTTGGGACCTATTCTTCACTGCGTCCACTTTGCTTGGGTCTACGTGAATTCCCTATGATGGTACCACGTGCCCAAGAAAAGCCACCTTGTTCAACCAGAACTTGCACTTGGAGAATTTAGCATTTAACGTCTCTTCTCTCAGCCTCTGCATTGCCATTCTCAAGTGCTCCGCTTGTTCCTCGGAATTCTTGGAATACACCAGAATTTCATCTGTGAACACAATGACAAATTGATCCAAGCAAGGCTTGAATACATAATTCATCAGATCAATAAATGCGGCAGGTGTGTTTATCAACCCAAACGACATTACTAAGAACTCGTAATGTCCATATCTAGTGCAAAAGGTAGTTTTGGGTACATCTCCTTGCCTAATCTTCAATAAATGATACCCCGATCGGAAGTCGATCATTGAAAACCGCTTAACTCCTTGCAGTTGATCAAACAGGTCGTCTATTTTGGGTAAGGGGTATTGGTTGCAAATTGTGGCCTTATTCAACTTCTGGTAATCAATGCACAACTGCAAGGTACTGTCCTTCTTCTTAACGAACAGGACCTGTGCACCCCATGGCGAGAAGCTGGGTCGTATAAACCCCATGTCTAGCAACTCTTGCAACTGAGTCTGTAGCTCATTCAACTCCCTTTGAGCCATTCTGTATGGTGGTATGGAAATAGGTTGAGTGCTTGGCAATAATTCAATTCAAAACTCAATCTCCCTATCAGGCGGTAGGCCAGGAAACTCTTCAGGAAACACATCCAGGAATTCCCAAACAACGGGTACTTGATTCATATGAAATACCTCCCGTTCCACATCTCTGACTACTGCCAAATAACCCCTGCATCCCATATTGAGAAGCTTGAGAGCGCCTAGTGCATATATCAACCTTGTGTAAAACGTCACCTCATCACCATATACCATAAAAGGGACTTCACCAGGCATGCTGAACTTCACACACTTTGCTCTACAATCCACTACAGCATGGCACGAGGCCATCCAGTCCATTCCCAAGATTACATCCAAGTTAACCATGTATAGCAACCTCGGATGTACCACTATTTCGTGGCCCGTACAAATTCCCCCATAGGTGTAGAGACTACCATTACCTCTTTCATCTTTGATGGAAACTTAGCAATATTAGTGGCAAATGCAGGTGATATGTATGAATGAGTTGAACCTGAATCAAATAGTACATTTGCATTGAGAGTACAGACTATGAGTACCTATCACCACGACATTAGAAGCCTGTGCATCCTATTGGGACAAAGCAAATACTCTGGCCTATCGTCCTCCTATGGCTCCAAGGCCTCTACCCCCACCTGATGTCATCGTATGTGGTGGTACTGCTCTAACTGGTAAAGTTGAGATCGGTGTCGTTCCAAGTGTCAAATTACTTTTTACACTGGTCCCACCATGTCTCTGAGGACAATCCCTAGCTAGGTGTCCCATCTGGCCACAGCCAGAACAAGCTCCCCTCTACCCCAACAGCTACCAAAATGATGTCTCCCACAATTGCTGCATTGGGGTCTCTAATTCCCTATCTATACATTCCTCTGTGTCCTCTGATTTCCCTGATAATTGCTCCTTGTTCCTGAATCTGTGGTGGTCACCAAGGACTGCCTGGTAGAGCTGATAGGTCCCATGAGTGCTGGGACTATGGTAGCACCACCCCTTACTTTCTGTTTCTTCTTCCATCCTCCTTGACTATCATTCCTTGCCTGAGTCCTCCCCTTGGGATTGTTCGGTGGCCAAAACCTCTTCCTGTTCCCGATAACCCTAGCATAATCAGTCGCTTAAGCATGGATCTCGAACTGCTTCCTCTGTGGTAATAGAGCAATAAACAGTGGCTCCATTAATCGGTGTATAAACCTCTTAATCTTTGCTCGCTCATTTGGGACTACTTCAAGAGCAAATTGGGTCAGCTCTGTGAACAACAGCTCAAACTCCATAACCATCATGTTAGGATTCATCCATAAGTCTTCAAATTGCTGCCTCTTTGCATCTCGTCTCCCTTCAGGCAAGAACCGGTAGGAATGAATTCTGAAAATATTTGCAATGCATCAGGATTGTTTGTGGAGTGTATTTAGCCTGTACTGACTCCACCCATATTCTAGCAGCGCCTCTCATCTGAAAAGAGGCAAGTTCAGCTAACTCTTTCCCAAGACATCTCAAAACTCGCCCTATTTGAACTATATCACGGAGGAAATGTTGAGGATCCTCTTTCACATCCGTGCCATATTAGGCTGGTGGATTAAGCTTCAAGAATTTGGCCACAGGTAATTCTCTCTGGACTCCCTTAGGCCTTTGGGGTACATCACTTGGTAACCATACTCTTCCCGGTTCTTCCACCACCTCTATCTCTTGGTCTATCAAAATTTCTTCTTCATCGGCAACAATCCAACGCACTCCTAGTTTGATTTGTTGCCTCATCTTCGCCCTCAACTCTTGGAACCCGGCAGTCAACATCTCTGCTATAGATGGCATGTCAGCCTCAGGTTGGGGTTCTGGCGACTGACGTCTCTGTTCCCATCTTTGGTATTTTCTTCCACGACCATGTGCACGGCCTCGTCCTCGGCCCCGGGGTGGTTCTCTCTCCACCCATGTCGATGCTCTATCAGAAGCCTCAGGATTCCTTCTACCCCATGTGGTCGCTCTAGTTCTTGGCAGCCTCCCTATACTGCACAAGAATTTAACACCTAATGAGGTTTCTACGACAAAGCATATCATAGGAAGAATTTAGAAAAGAAAAACTAACACAACCTCCTGGGTACTCCCACAAGTGTTCGCTTAATCCGGCGTTATGCCTAGGATTCATATCAACAGTTAAACTGACACCTAGATAAACCATTAGCTCCACAAACTTAAAGAACCTGGCTCTGATACCAACTTAGGCGTAGTAGAGGGTACGACTACGACTGGGGGAGGGAACAGTCACATAACACATATGCATCCACTTTAATTATTCCTTACAATTTAATACATTATCACACATTTAAGTTATCAACATGCTCATATAGATAAGTTTAACAATAATGCATATCAACGGAAGCATACAATAGCAATTCACAATCAATGTCAGTCACAATCATCGACTTTCAGCATTTTCACACTCAATATTATCAATACAATCATATTGGATATATCTCAAACCACTTACTATCCTGATGCATCGTCAAAACTCTAGCCATCGTCATGGCAATCCCGAACATATACCGCCTCTTGTAAGTGTGTTACCCGTTCGGTTCCAATCGCCCCCAACGGTAGCATACTTGTTTTATCATTTTGGCTCGCATCCCCAGATGCTTACCCGACTTCGTTCCCGTATTCACTCTCTTCTTTTCCATTTCTTACCTACGTGGTACTCTTTCATCGAGTATTTCTCAATACTCAGTATTCATTAAATTCTTCTCGATTAACCTTCCTTACGATTAATTTTCCCTTTATGGCACCCACATGGCCATTTATACATTTGGTTTGTCCACTCAGTGTCCACATACACGGGCTTCAGACTAACAGATTTAAGGTTCACCAACCTGTGGAACTAGCTTACCTAGCTATGTCCACTACAATTTGTGTACTATACATGCACTTACAGTAGTAGTTGGTTCTCCACCTCCTACTTGACTCTTATCCTATGGGCTCCTATAGGCTTCCGCTCTTCCCTCCTTATGGGACTACTTATCCCTGTCTACTTTCTCTCCGCTCGGGCCTCCACGAGTCCCTTTGGGGTTTATCTCTCACGTTATCTCGTTCGAGAGCTAGCTACTGCAATAGCACTCATTTTCTTATCTCTGGACGGTACCCGAAGGTCTACGCCCATTTCCACTTCTAAACCTGCTCCGGTCTAATACTTTCATTTCCATAATCACCCTATGGCCCCTTAATTGGCGACCCTTAGGTTTACCGGTATACTCCCTTGGCACTTTAGCACTCTCTAGTGCTTTTCGACGTCTACTCAACTTTAATCACTCCGAGTGAGTGATTTCTCACTACATCTACCATCCTTATACAACTTACCTGTAAAAAGACTATTGTTTGGTAGGGTATTGGTCACATGAGTTAGTTTTCTTAGGCACCCTACGGTTTTTAAAAATTAATTCAAGTTTATTTCTTAGAAAATGACGCCTAAGGTTTTCGTAAATGGTTAGGGTTTAACCAATTGAATGACACAAATTGAGAAAGAGTTTTCATAAAAATTTGCCTTCCAATGGTTATCCCTAGTATTTTCAAGAAAAGTTTGAGGGTCTTTCAGAATCTCTCATCCGTAAAGACCAAAAAGATTTTTACAAAAAATTTCTCATGTGATCAATATCCTATTCTTTATGCTCTTTCTTAAGCAACCCAAGAGAGTTTGGTTGGGCTTAATCCCTTCTTTTCCCCCTTGTTTGCTTAAGGAACTAGCAGTTCATGGATCGAGCGCAGGGTTGAATTAGGCTCCTTCCCTGTGCCTTACCATTTACTCTGTTTCCTGCTCAGCATATGGTCACGCTCTACACATTTACATATGCCTCTACTTCTTAACATCTATCTCTACGGCATATGGTTCGGCCACTTTGCCCTTCCATATACCGTATCCTGATTTTCTAGTCCGTAGACTTCTACTTCTATACTGTGGCATACACCACCTCTTTTCTGTTTACTTTCTAGGAAGGACAACTCACTTCCTTCAGCCATAGCATACCGCACAGTCGCGACCCATTCACGAGATCATCTTCCTGTCGGTCTCATGCGTCATGGCCCTGTTTATTCTTGTCTGTAAACTTTCCATTTCAATTGCCCCATGGGCTTACTTTCTTTTCTACACGCCGAGCGTGTCTTTTCTTTCACTTTACCAACCATTCCTAGCCTGAACTACCATTCACTGCATATTTCTATTCTATTTGCATTCCATACTATAATCAAACAACTTGTGCCTATACCATAGCACACAACGCGCCGCTAACAGAGCAGACGCATCACGTCATTTAACACCTGCAAAACAATCACACATTGTAGCGCATTCCTGCCTACAATTCAACCAAATGTGTCTGTGTCTAGTTAGCAACCTCCATGGATGTCTCCTTTCCCTATTATGACGTACTAAAGTTCCCGAGGTCACTGCCACCCCACCTTACACCTTAGTGCTCATCGGCACATGTGTATTGTACAGGTTATATGCTTTGCATAGAATTTCACATACAAATTCTATGCCTAAAGCGATGACTCGAAAGAATTTATGACTCAACATCCTGAGCAACCTCACAAGTGCCCGTCGGAAATACCGTTACGTCTGAATTCATAATGGCTAGCCCAACTGGCACCCGAGACTACTAGTTAGCTTCACACCCTTAAAGAACAACCTGGCTCTGATACCAAGTTTGTCACGATCCCCGTTTAGAGGACCCTGACCAGCACAGACACAGGGAATGCCCCTATGCCTGTAAGCCTTATCACCTAATTAACTGAATATCTATTATTGAAAATACATTCACATGCAGTATAATACCATGGCTACACCGAAATGGTGACCTATCCTAGGCAAGCAAATCCATGGCCAGTGCCGCTTCAGGATATAGATATAGGAAAACACACATAATATATATAACCTGTGTACTGGCTACACATCCGAAGATGCTGCCTATCCTAGTCACATGAAACAGATATATGTATATATATATATTTTGAAAACAAGTTTCCCTGTATCGCAAGATAACTAATCCTGATCTTTAAAGTGTGTGAAGCTAATAGTTCTAGATTTAGTAATACAATCTAATTGGGTACGTCTGCCCTTTACTTTATGCTACAACGATAAAGTAAATTAAATTACAATTACAATTTATTCACCCACATGAACAAGTTGTGGGTCTTGGAAAGTTTTGCTTGTCCCTCGTTCCACCGAGACTTCTTCCACATGTACTTAACCTGTCTCTGTGTAGTAAAAATGAGCTGTGAGTCTTAACCACGCGACTCAGTGAGGACTCTCCCATCCCCGGCGCAAGGCGGGTGCCATAGCGTTGGGATTGGGAGTCATACCCAACCACATGCAAAAACAAATGGTTACTGTTAATTAGCATACATTCTTGGTGATCACACAACAACAGAAATTTCACCCAAACACTCACATGCATTTAACAGATATAAGCATGCAGCAGTTTGTTCCACGTCATCAATCAACAAGTAACATGTAACATACAGTTCCGGCTTCTACTTACCGGTCTTCTCACGTTCAGCATGTTTGAATCAAACAAGACGTTGTGGTGGAGTAATCCTGTACGTCACCACTACACTGCACAATCAGCAATTATATGCAAACACAGACAATTTGTATATACACACAGATACTATAGCATACATCTACTTAATCTCCCCCACTCTAGGGTATCTACTAGCCACTACGTGGCTTTTCTACATCAAACCCGTGCACTCGGGTTGCTGGCCACCACGTGGCAAAGCATACTTAACCCATTCACTTGGGTACTGGTCAACTCGTGACAATTCTGTTAATCAATACTTAACCCATTCACTTGGGTACTAGTAACTCCGTGACAATTCTATTAATCAAACACAATCAACCTCTATATATCAAGCAACTTATCCATAGCCACCAAGTGGCATGTTCTGACCCCTCACTCCGGGGCAATAGCTTGAGCCCACTCGTCCATTACCCAACCAGGCCACAATGGCGGGCACGGCACGACGTCTTGAAGCATGGCCGCTGACACACCCTGGACTAACTCCACAGGATGATTTCTCTTTTCTAGGTTAGGCTCACGGTTCAGCCGTAGGTTCCTCCCGTGTCTCCTTACCGTAGTCTCACATATTAATAGGATTCTTTGTATCTTTCCCAAAGGATCAACAATTCCTCTCCTTGTTAATATGGACAAGTATCCTCAACAGGATATAACTTATATACCCGTCTAGATGCACTCTCTCAACCTCAAGCTATCGTCATAGCAATATAAATCCTTTCTGACCCTATTGCCAGGATAGTGCATTGACCATCGTCATGGTGATTATAAAACTGAGGTCTCAAGTGCGATCTGACGTTGTTCTAGTCAATGTATCACATCGCTAGCATAATCAAATATGAAACCCACCAATAACTCCTTTTGCATGATTATAATCTAAGTCACCGTTGTGACGAGTTTTCAAATTAAAAGCTTAGTCCTTCCGTACAAGGAATCTTGCCACCGTCGTGGGAAAAGTTTAATAAAATACTTATCATGTCTTTGGAGTGTATGAGTTGGATTTGTAACACACCAATCATTGCAAACAATTGCACTCTACTCCTATGTCTTCCTATCCAAGGTACTTTCCACAATCTATTTTCTAGTTGTTTTATTCTTTTAGCATTCTATACCTCTAGCTAACACATATCAAACAAGCAGAGAATATACATACTCATGTAATCCACATAAGCATACAACCCTAGGAACAAAGATGGAAGAACCCTCACCTTGGCCAACCTTCGATGCAATCCTCTCCTGTAACTTTAGTCTCCTCGGAGTTCCTGTTGCACTCTTTTGCGTGCCGTTGTTCTTATAGAACAGCGTTTACTTCATTAAGGTTATTAATTAGCTTAACTTGTAATTTATCTATCCATTACTCTCACATGTAGTCCATGGTTGCCACAGAGTCAAGCTCTTGGTCTTATTGGACTTCTTTATCCCAACTTATGCGTATCCTTCCTCGGACACTTGACTTACTCGAATATAACACTCTACTTGAGTGTTTCACATACTTGGATTTGAGTATTTGACGTCTATCTAACTTGTATTCGCATCTAAGGAAGCTTATCTAGCTTGGTTGGAAGGAATCCTAATTTTTGGAAGGTCTAAACATTTTGATTCAACTTGTGTTCCTACTTGGGTTCTAAGAAATCTAGTTTCTAAACCTCAATATACCTCCAATTTATCCTACTTAAGGTTTCCTAAAGGTTCTGAAGGAATAAGATTGAAATTCATGAAGTTAGACTTAATTTGTTCCGCAAGTTTCCATCCTTGAGAAACAAGAAGGTACCTAAATTAATTCTTGATGCTTGATAGCATATCTAGAATTATTCTATGGTGTTTAAGATTGAAAAGAAGAGGTTTGGAGCCCTCAACATCACCCATAAAGTGTATTTGGGCAACCCGAGCAGGGACCCGGCACGTTAATGTCAAGGTTTAACCTTAGTAACCTTAGTAACCTCAGGCTAGCTCTTCACGGGTCTTGTTCAGCTAATATTCCAACCATATAATTTCAATCACAGCAATTCAAGCCTATTTACTCAAATCCAAGCTCAATCCTAATTATCAACAATTTTCCCCAATTTATGAATAATTAGAATTTTAACCCCAAACCCTTCCAAATTCGAATTTGGGCAAATCCAGAAATAAAATCTCGATTCCTACCCCAACTAAGTGTTCAAGAACACACATTCTAGGTCTCAATCTACCCTCAAAACAACTCAATCAAAGGTGAATCGAAGAAATCCCTAAAAAATGGAAAAATTGAGGGTTTAGAATGAAATTGGGGTTACCAACCTTGATTCGATTGGTGGGAGGTGTGGAAGAGGTTGGAGTCGAGCTCTGGTGGACGTGGCCAGCGTCGGACCGCTCTCCTCCGGCGAGTTTTCGGCGAAATTCCTCCCCCTTCCCCCTTCTTTCTTCATGCACCCCCTCTCTCTCTCTTCTTCTAATTTCTTCTTTCTTTCTTCTCTTCCTCTTTTCTTCCTCTCTTTCTCTTTCTTTTTCTTTTAATTACAAGACCCACAACACCTTTTTTTTTAAATAATTATAATAATAAATAAATAAATAATAATAAATAATTATAATTAAAATAAACAAAATAAATAAATAAATAACTAATAAAAAGTAATTAGGATGAAATAAAATAAGATAGGTAAAAGTTAAAATAATTATTAATTAAACTAAAATAACTAATATGTATTTTTAATTTAATCCTGTTCCCAATTTAATTCAGGTTTCCAATTACTTAAGTCCTGAATTAAATCCTAAAAATTATTTTCTACTTCTTTTCCTTCCCATTTTATTTTATTTTAAACATCGAAAAATTCTCTCGGGTATTATAATCTTCAGAAAAAAAATTCCTTTCAGGGACTGAATTTTTTTAGGGGGGAAGATTGTAATATCCGAGATATTAATTTTTATTATTATCATTATTATTAAATTATTTTTCTTTGGGAAAGAAAAATAAATTAAATTAAAAAGTTGAAATAAAATAAAGAAGAGAGAAGAAATAGAAAATTAAAATTTTACCTATTTTCAAAAGAAATGGAAATTTATTTAGGACTTAAAAGAAAATGGGATTAAAAAGATGGGAAAGAATTAGGATTTAAATACTTACTATTTATTTTGTTTTTTTAGGCTAAATATTAAATAAATGGGGGGCCAAACCGTGACCCCCCGTTCCATTTCATTAACACACAAAAAAATAAAGTAGAAGAAAACCGAGCAGATGAGGCGCACAAAACCGAGAAGGAGATGGAGCAAGGGGCACGACGCGTTCTGGCCGGTTTCACGCCGGTAAGACCATTCCGAAGTCAGAGACGGTGACCGGAAGCCTGCTTCAACACCCAGCAAGCTTCACATTCGGTTGGAATAAGGTAAGAAGGTCCCAATATCTCAAAACCCCAATTTCTCCAATTTTAGGGATTTTAGGAAATCTTCAATTTCTTCCAATTGGGACATTCCAGGGATAAATTACAGCTTAGTAGGTGTTGTTGAATGTTTAGTGAGGTTCAGAATCGAAGCTAAATCGTAGGAATGGATTGGTTGTGGAAATCATTGAAATTTGGTTAGAAAATTGCTCTAAAATTCGAATTGGCTAGGTTGATGCATGAATAGACTTGGATTGGAGTAGTGTAGGTGTTGTAATTGCTGGAGTTATACAAGGGAATAAAGCCCAAGTTGTTACCGTCCCAACCGGAGCCAAATCCTGTGAAAAAGAGGCGATATATCAAGCCACCGCACAGTAAGGAGCTGTGCTGTGGGCTGGACACCTTGGTTTAGTCCGTGGAGCACACCTAAGACCAACTAAATTGGGTCCAAGGCTCTACTTATACCCGATTATATTTTTATATATAATTAAAGAGGTAGTAGTTAAACTCTTACTCGGCAAATAAGGGGAAACGGTTGAACGAGTGAGCTAAGGCCTCTCTTGAGCCATAAAGAAATTCTTTTATTAGTTAAAAGTTCTTACGAACTCATGAAATGGAATCTAACTAAATTAGAATCTCTAACCTAAGCTTTTAGCGGTTCTAAATGGCTCAAGTGTGTGAAAGTCGGGTACTAAAACATTATGAACTTTCAGAACGGGCAAATAAGACGACATAACGAACTAAATATCTAGTTCTTGGAGATATCTAAAGGGTGCATGAGCATTAGCATGACACGTGCATGGTAAATGCTTAGTTACACGTTTCTAAATTGCTTAAGTACATGTTTATAGGGCACCACAGAGTAATTGGAGCTTCAGGTATTCCGAGGACTGATCAAGAGGGCCAGCGATGTGAGGGGCTCTCCCATCCCTGTCCCACAGGGTTGGATGACTACGTGAAAATGTGGTTTGATCTATTTTATGCAATTATTATATGAAATATATTATTTGAATGAGTCTACGTTACGTGTGTCTGGTTAGTAAGTAAATAGTGGACATGCAAACCAAATATGTGCTTATCTGATTAGGCTCATGTGGATATATGTTCATATGCTTCATTGAACCTTATATGTTACCGTGGATAGGATTGAGTCATAATTTCATATGTGAGAGTTCAGTAACATTAGAAACCAATCACATCGATCGTCACTGTTAAGACCTTGTTCGTACGGTATGTTGAGGAAAACTGAACATAGGAGGTTAAGTGTGAATGAGAGTATTGCATAATTAACAAGGGGGAAACTAGGCCTAACTAATAAACACGTATAATATTCAATTAGTTATTCATAAAGTGTCCTTCAAGGTTAAACATGTTAGTTGAGTTTGTTTAGGGTAGTCCGGGTAGATCGAGTCGGTCGTCCTGGTCGGACAGATGGGATTTTGTCGTTAGTAAACATGCCACATAGTAACCATTACCTTGGTTTAACCGAGGTCAGACAAGTTGCCGGCTATTACTCTAAGCGTGCCTTTGAGTCAGAAAGTTCCTAGTGTGATCAACTAGGTTCAAACATAAGATTGCCTTCGGGCCAGTATTTCTCTTCGCATAATGCGGGAGACAGCAAGTGAGTGCCTACGTGTATAAGTAGGTGTTAACCATGGAACCATATGATATATGTTTGTAATTGATTGACGTGCGGAGTAATAATTAAGTTAGAAGCATGTATTAGGGTAATTATTGCAAATATGATATATATTGACTGCCTGATTATATTAAAGGTCGCAATATAATCCAATTCATGCGCATGTGGATATGGTTGCTCCCTTCCCCCAGCTGTAGTGGTACCCGCTACTACGCCAGCGATGGGGGAGCTTCTCACTGAGTCTGTTCGACTCATCCCTATTTATATGTTTCAGATACAGGTGGTTCAGGCGTCAGGAACGCGTCCACTTCTTCTCAAGGAGGCGGATAGATCTGAAGACCGCACGCTTAGTCCGCGTCGGTAGTTATTTTGGGTTATGTAATTAAGTCTTGATGTATATATATATATGAATCCTTTTTGGGTGTAGCTTTTGTACATATACAATTGCTGTATATATATGTCCTACTCTAGTTTTGTCGGCTTCATACAGTTTAAAGTTAGGTCTTGGTGTTGGGAACTTAGGCTATGATATAGTATATATCATGTGTATATATATATATATATATATATATATGACTTCCGCATGTGACTAGGATAGATCACACGCATTGAGGTGTGTGATCAATATGTAAATTTTATATATGTGTGGCTGAATACCTGTTTGTATGAAAATATGGCTTCCGCATGTGACTAGGATAGATCGCACGCATTAAGGCGTGGGATCAATATGTAAACTATATGCAAGTGTGTGATTGAATATATGTATGACAGTATACAGGACTTCTGCATGTGAATAGGATAGATCACCCACACTGAAGCGCGTGACCAATATGTAAACTATATGTATGTGTGAATGAATATGTGTATATATAGACTGAAGCAGTGTTGAGCGAGCCGTGGATTGCACGCTACTTAGGTCACTGGAAATGGATGACCATATATATTATATGTTGTTTGTATTAAAAATGGGTAGTTACGAACATGTGAAAATGTTAATCAGGGATTAGAGGCTTACGGAATAGGAGAAATCCTACCTCCCGTGCCGGTCACGGACGTCCAATAGGGGGTCGTGACAAAATACGTGCAGAAATGTGTGCAGAAATGGAGCAAGAGATAGACCGTAGGATTAGTGCAGTACTTGGTGCCTTAATGGCAAGATTACAATAGGTATTATTTCATTAATTGGCTATTATAGTACCAATTTTCTTTCATATAATATATTTTAATATGTAATATTTGTCATTTCCTTAGGGTCAATTTCAAGCTAGTGGTTCAAATACTGTTGAAAATTCACCAACTGGAACGCAGAGTTAATGATGACTTTGGTAATAAAATGACTTTTATATGTAATATTTGTTTACATTAAAATTTTTTTGACCATATTTGTTTACATTAATTGGCTACTATAGATATGTGAATGTGACTTTTTTGCATAACAGGACATGTCTGATTTGTATTAGCTTTCCTATTCTAAAATTTTAATTGACTTGTTATATCTATTTATTTTCTTGGGTACCTTTATTAGCAGTTTTCTGATAACTTGTTGGACTTTGTGGGATAGCTTTGAATTTGTTCTTTTTTTTGTGCAAAATATGACTTGGGGTCACTTTGGACTCTAGTTGTTAGAATCTGGCAAAGATATAATGTTCTAGGAAATTATACACTCTCTTCACTTGGTTGGTTGGAGCCTGGATTTTATGTGTATAAATTTGCATATATATTTGGTCAATTTGTCTTCAATCGGGATTTGAACTTGGATTCCACATTGTTATTGGAGTTAACTCTTGAATACTGTCATAGTTTTTTACTGGTTCGTACTAAATCTTTTTAAATAGTTCAGTAAAAATGTTATCTTCTGAATGTGTGTGTTGTAATGTCTCTTTTAGATGGATACCAAGGTACTGTAATGTGTGTGTTGACACTTTGTCAAAATTTGCAAAGGTCACTACACAATTACCTTGGGTTAGACTTTTTGGCTATATTCATTTTTTATCTAATTTATATTGGTGTAGTAAAATGTTTTTGTTTTTAATTTTCAGGCTTGAGGTACTTACGATAGAGATTCAAGAATGTCATGAAGAATTTGTAGATGTGCGAATTGGTGACTTTTAGTTATGAATATGTTTTGATTGTGGTTGTAATCCATTTTCGGGATTACTGTTGATATTATTATTATACATTCTAGCTACATACTATTATTATGTACTAATTTTGGTTTTGTATATATAATCTAGTGTTAATGTGTTTAATTTTGAAAATATTTTAATTCTTGCTATTGTTTTGCTATCTACACTTCTATATAAGTTTTAAAGTAAAGCAATTTTAGGTACCATACTAAATTACTAAAAAAAGCATTGTAATTGAATTATTATAAAAGCCATAAGGACTTTTAGTGGCGACTAAAAGTCGCCACTAAAGACTCTTCCAATAACCATTCGGTGACGACCATAATCGCCACCTAAACGCCACTATCGGTGAAGAATAAAGTGGTCACCGATAGTTAGTGACATTGTGGTATCTTTCAGTGGCGACTTTGGTCGCCACTGAAAATGATACATTTGGTGGCGCCAAGTGTCGCCAATGAAAGACATGTTTAAGTGGCGACTTTAGCCGCCACTGAAAGATATGCCAAGGCATTATTTTTTCTACATCAATGGCGACAAAAGTCACCATTGAAATGTATATTGAAACTTTCGGCGACGGAGTTATAGGTGGCGGCCTAAAAGTCGCCACCGAATATATTTAGTGGCGACATTTTAGCTTTTGGTGGCCACCTTATTCGCCACCGAATGTCTCATTTTTTGTAGTGCATATGAAATTCTAATATCTATGCACATGCATATTGTCTATGTTTGCCAAGAGCCACGCCCTTGGTCTTACCAGACATCCCACATGTTGGGATGTCTCTTTATATGCTCACCAACTTGACTTGAGTGATATTTTGAATTTAAGGTTGTTCGAGCTTTGGATAGACTTTTACACAAATTGCCTCACAATTTCATCCCTTTATAAAACTAATGCCCAGGAAAGTGGTAGAAATCCAACCACCCCGGGTTCAATTTAATTCCTTTAGCTATGAAAACAATTTCATTGTGTAGAGGACGGATAAATGATGAAAATCGACATATGGTTTGCGAAAATCAAACTTCAGATGAAAACATTATGGACATTTGAAAACAACGGTCCGGGGGAGGCCACGGCGCGTCGGAATCCGGTGAATTTTTCGTTCACCCCTCTTCCTTCTACTTCTTCTTTTCTCCTCTTTCTCACTTCTTTCCTTCTCTCTTCATGCTAGAAATAAGCACAAGTGGGGAGTGAGATGCCATTAACTTTGGGTTAAATGGGGAGGGAGAATTTTCTCCATTTTAGTCCTTCATTTCTTCCTCTCATCTTTTCCTTTCTTTTTAATCCCGAAAATCCCTACTCCTATTTTCACCAAACAACCAATTTATCCATTTATCCATTACAATTCCATATATTTTTAAATTTTCTAAAATTCCCAGATATCACACTTTCGAGATTCAAGGTAGGCAAGAATCCCCGGAAGATAGGTTGTGACAGACACTGGATACTTTCACGAGTACCTCGAGCCAACCATGGTGAGGCTTTCGAGATTCAAGGCACGCAAGAATCTCCGAAAGATAGGTTGTGATAAACAATGGGTACTTTTAGGAGTACCTTGGGCCGATCATGGTGAGACCTTCGAGATTCAAGGTAGGCAAGAATCATGATAGGTTGTGATAGACATTGGGTACTTTCAAGAGTACCTCGGGCGATCATGGTGAGACTATAGAGATTCAAGGCAGGGAAGAATCCCCGAAAGATAGGTTGTGATAGACATTGGGTACTTTCAGGAGTACCTTGGGTCGATCTTAATGAGACTTTCGAAATTCAAGGTAGGCAAGAATCATGAAAGATAGGTTGTGATAGACATTGGATACATTCAAGAGTATCTCGGGCCGACCATGGTGAGACTTTCGAGATTCAAGGCAGGCAAGAATCCCCAAAAGATAGGTTGTGATAGACATTAGGTACTTTCAAGAGTACCTCGGGCCAATCATGGTGAGACTTTCGAGATTCAAGGATGGCAAGAATACCCAAAAGATAGGTTGTGATAGACATTGGGTACTTTCAAGAGTACCTCAGGCCGATCATTGTGAGAATTTCGAGATTCAAGGCAGGCAAGAATCTTAGAAAGATAGCTTGTGATAGACACTGGATACTTTCAAGAGTACCTCATGCCAATCATGGTGAGACTTTCAGAATTCAAGGCAGGCAAGAACCCTCAAAAGATAGGTTGTGACAGACACTTAGTACTTTCAAGAGTACCTCAAGCAATCATGGTGAGACTTTCGAGATTCAAGGAAGGCAAGAATCCCCGAAAGATAGGTTGTGATAGACACTGAATACTTTTTGGAGTACCTCGAGCCAATCATGGTGAGACTTTTGAGATTTAAGGCAGGCAAGGATCCCCGAAAGATAGGTTGTAATAGATACTAGGTACTTTTAGGAGTACCTCGGGCCAATCATGGTGAGACTTTCGAGATTCAAGGCAGGCAAGAATCCTCGAAAGATTGGTTGTGAGAGACACTGGGTTTGGTATTTTCAGGAGTACCACATGCCAGTCATGGTGAGACTTTCGAGATTCAGGGCAGTCAAGAATCCCCCAAAGATAGGTTGTGACAGACACTGGATACTTTCAGAGTACCTCAGGCCAATCACGGTTTAGGTTCCCAGGGTTTAAGGCAAGTAAGAATCCCCGAAAGATGTTCCTGTTTCCTAGCTTACCTGGACTTCACAGGTGATTAAAAGGATTTTCCTGCTTCTCAGCTTGCCTGGGTAACACAGGTGATTAGAAAGCTTTCCTGCTTCCCAGTTTGCCTGGGTACCACAGGTGATTAAGAAGATATTCCTACTTCCCAGCTTGCCTTGACTTCACGGGTGATTAAAAGATTTCCTTGCTTCCCAACTTGCCTGGACTTCACATGCAGAGAACACTTTTAAAAATGAGTTCCCTGGTTCCTAGTCTTGGCTGGACTTTCACAGGTAGTTAAAAGGATTTCCTTGCTTCCCAGCTTGCCTTAACTTCATAGGTAGAGAACATTTTTTGAAATAAGTTCCCTACTTCCCAGTCTGGGCTGGACTTTCAAAGGCAGTTTAAAAAGATTTCCCTGCTTCCTAGCTTGCCTGGACTTCATAGGTAGAGAACAATTTAAAAACGGGAGATGCCTCGCGTCCTTAGTACAACTTACTCATTTGCTGATTAGGGAATATTCATCTCCTCTTTATTTTAATGATTTTTTAAGGTAATGAAATGGTGTGGAATGGATGACTATCTTGAGAGAATTCACAATCATGCATACATGTAGTACCTCATCTTGTCAGTCAAGTTAAATGCCAAGGTTGCTCTATTTAGGCAAGATCCTATTACTACTAGAGCATTCTTAACATAACACATCCCTTACGAGTCCTCGAAAGAATTTTCATTTTGTTTATTATTGCTTTCAATCTAATTGGTCACCCTTGTCGACGCGCGGGAAATTGCGTCTAAAAAATGAAAATTTAGAGTCAGTTTTAATACATATCATGTGATTTCTTTCGGCACTTCCGGTAGGTTCAACATCCATATACCCTTCGATTCTCTTTGGTCATACCTTAGTTGTAAGAGAAAACCGAGGTTGGTACTAGATTGTAGAAGCGTCGACTCCCCATGCTAGCATCGTTACTTACCAAAACAATGATCGATTTGTCTTGATGAAGTTGGAGTAAATCACTCAAAACCTTGAATAGCTCAGCTCCTGACACCTCGACACTGAGCAAGGGTCGAACACGGTCTTCTTCTGCAATGGTGGGGTAGCAGTGGCTCAGTCGAAGGTCATTGTTTGTATGGATCCTTCTTTCTAATGGTGGCTAAAAGAAATCACACTTCCGATAACAAGACTAGAAGTAAAACATGCAAACTCAAGGAAACATGATTAATGCAAAGTTGTTATAATTGCATTTGAATGATACTAAGCTTACCCCGTGTCTCCATAAACTAGAGCATTCAATGGGGCACGAGCTGATATCATGTCACGAAAGCGTGAGCTCATCGTGCATGTATCGAGGCCTTTTGGCGAAGGAGCTTTTACCATCTCTGGAGATGCAAAGAATGTCTAAACCCTAAGTGGAGGCCTTGTGATGTCACTCCTTTGACTATAGTTTAGGGTAAGCTTCAGGGTGAAGAATGAGTGTAGACTTTAAGACAAAAATTCCCTTGGGCTTTGAAGTAAGTCTAAAGTGGCGGTTCCTTAGAGCAAGTATTGGGAGTTGAGACACGACCTAAGACAATGATTCCTCAAAGCTCAAGATAAGCACGGCCCGAAGAGGACCACTCTCTAGTGTAGGCACTGAATAAAAAACATGCATTACAAGGTATTTCTCAATGCAGGCATTGAGACTCATGATGGTTATGAGCTAAAATGTTGATTCCCTAGTGTAGGCATTGGGTTTAAGAGGACAACTCTCAGTGTAGGCACTGGGTTTAAGGCAAATGTGAGTCAAGGACTCATAGGATTTGTGGGTTTCACCTATAACGAGGATCTTCCAATGCATGCATTGGAGTTCGTGGTAGCGATGGGCTGAGATAAAGGTTTTCCCATGTAGGCACTGGGGTCTCTGGTAGAATGGCAAATGGTAACCCCCATAGTACGTCATAGGCACCATGTGATGGCAGACTGAGGTTAGAATGATAATTCCCTAACGCGGGTGTTGGGATACAAGGCATGATCTAAGACAATAACTTCAAGCATGAGCACTGGATGTGAGAAAAATGCGAGTCGAGGACTCATAGTCTTTAGGGTTTGAGCTATAACGAGGATCTTCCAGTGCATGCATTGGAGTTCTAGGTAGTTATGGGCCGAGATAAAGGTTTATCTATGTTGGCACTGGGGTCTCTGGTAGAATGGCAAATGGTAACCCCCAGAGTGCGTCACAAGCACCATGTGACGGTAGACTCAGGTTAGAATGATAATTCTCTAACACAGGCATTGGGATACAATGCATGACCTAATACAATGACTTCTAGCGCAAGCACTGGGGTTTATGCATGAGCTAAGAGGATTTTTTTGCTAATGTAGGCTGTTGGGGTTCATGACAGGTCAAGGATAGCAACTCCTTAAGAGGATCATCCCCTAGTGCAGGCACTAAAGGTTTAACATGTGTTGAGAGGGTCACTTCTTAAGGTGGGCACCAGAGTTCATGTCATCTTTAATACAAGAACTGATTGTTCCCAAGTGCTAGTAATAGAGTTTAAAATGGCTATGATTCAAAGAGTGACGGTTACAACTCACCAATGCATGCACCGATCATTCCCCAAGGTGGGCCTTAGGATTTAAAATAAGACCTAGGACAACGGTTTCCTCGAGCAGACACTAGGATTCGAGATAGACAAAGCTCGAGACAATGATTCCCCAGTGCAAGCATAGAGAATCTAACAAGTATTGAAAGGGTGATCCCTAGTGTGGTTCTCTACTTCCACCAATGGGAGTATTTTGGGAAGCCGAAGGTTCCTAATTAATTGCCCCAACATCTTGGATGGACAAGAGTGTGCTTGAACTAGCGTTAGAACTTCTTTCTTTTGACGACCAAACTTATTCCTCGGGCCAAATAACTCTCAAGTGTCATCCAGGAGCAACTACAACTTATTTATGCAAATGCAAACTGCAAATAAAGAGAAACTAAAAGAGGTGAGAAGAGAGCAATAAACAAAACAATAGTCATTTTATTAATTTATTTGGAAAGGCATTCAGAACTTCCTAACTTTCTGTCCATAAATACACTGATTCAATGGTGAAAATTAGTTGACAAATGTGTCGCGAAAGCCTAAAGCTCATCGCATACCTATCCTAGCCTTTTATTCATGGGACGCCCAGATTCGTTTCCCAGTAAAGGTGAGACTTGTGGATGGATAAAAGGCAATATCAAGTTCTGATGTCATTTCAAATTTCTTTCTTTTACAGATATGACTATGATGATAAAAGGGAAAAGGGAAATGGTAGTGCATGATTTGAAAGAAAATTTTATATACAATGCGCAATAATTATAAAATAAAATTG
The DNA here is from genome assembly GCA_014851425.1 of Senna tora. Classification (NCBI taxonomy): domain Eukaryota; kingdom Viridiplantae; phylum Streptophyta; class Magnoliopsida; order Fabales; family Fabaceae; genus Senna; species Senna tora. The sequence goes on along the minus strand of CM026265.1, from coordinate 23,714,759 downwards.
AAAGAAAATTTTATGTGCAATGCCAAGAAAATTATAAAAAAAGGTGTATGCAATCCAATGCGTGGAAGGGAATGAGGGAGTTGCTCCTTGTGTCCTGAAGGTTATGCCCTTATGGTTTCAAAAAAATTGGCCGCCTTATATGGGTAGGCTATATAGTCAACTCTTACATGGTTTAGCTTGGGATCTAGAAACCTAGAAGGTCCTTAGATTGCCCCCATCAAAGATGGAGACCTCAACTTAAGAGAGGACCCTGTCACAGAAAAGTTTGTGCGAATTAACCCTTAAGGAAGGTAACAATCTAAGCGGAGTATATAAGTCAGCTTCTGTAGGCCAGAGCCCAACAGGGAAAGATTCTCATACCCCCACTAACTATTATGGACTGCTTTGGGCCGGGTATGGAAGCGCATTAAGGGTGGATAAATAAAAGAATTTCGTGAAGGAACATCCTAAACTACCCTTTCCTTCCATCGAAGTGGATACACTGCAAAACGAAGAGAAAAACAAATATGGCAAATAAAAACAAACCATAATCCAATATGAAAGGCCAAAAAAATTTAACTATTAAATTTAAAGAAAGGGGCTCGACTCTCTAATAGTCCCCAGCGGAGTCGCCAACTGTGAAGACCGCGCCTTCGGTGGGCCTCGTGGAATCTCTATCAAGTTTTCCATAAAACTTGGAAAAGAAAAAATAAGTTCAAAAGGTTACTAAAATTGGGTTTCAAAAATGATTGAGCTTGGGAGTCTATTTGAGATGAGGCGAAGGTGTTAGGCACCCCTCTTCCCCCGTCCAAAGGCGATTGCCTCAAAAACTAATATTTAAAACCTTTTGGCCTTAAAGGAGTTGGATAAAGTACAAACACACTAAAAGAAAAAAAGGCGGACTTGACCTAGGATAAGAGCCTAGGGCCTACGTACCCTCCGAGAAGGATCAAAGTAGACGTAGTTTGTGTGCCACACATGTGTGTGGATGGGGGACACTCACCAAACAAAGGTTCAGGTGGTGTCCCAGTGCAATGTACCTAAAGAAGCACAGGCCCCTCGGTACCTATCTACCATGCATTTTTGACAAACAATCACATAAAAAGTGGGTGTGTGTTGCTCACCCGGCGGCGCACCCAGGCGGCATGAAAGATCAATGTTCCTATAGGAGCAAAGGCCTGTTGGTGATATTGACTTAACAAATAATGAGAAGTAGTGATTTAAAGCATGCAAATAGAGCAAGGCAAAAGGTCGAGCCTTCTGCCTAGGGTGTTCGTGACCTCTTATAAATTTTTGGGGATTTTTCTTTAAGATAAGCACAGAAATCTTTTTGACGCGTATTTTTCTTATTCTAGACATCAAATAAAAAAATTAGATTGGACCACTTCCAAAGCATAGAAAATTGTCAAAACCTAGGGTAAGAAAGCTTTAGATCTCCCCTACACACCTCACTGACCTTGCCCAAAAATCAATAGTAATTTGTAAGACATGGTCTTTGAAACCACAGTTGCCCATAAACTATTTAAAATGGTACTTCGGGATAAATAAATATTCCATAAATCATTCTAGATGAATTAGGCCACGAAATTTTTATCCTTTGTTTCAGGGAGAAAGACAAAGATTTAGGGACAAAATTTAATGAAAATGGAGTTCTGTAGAGGGAGAAACAATTTCACAAATTAGAGTGACTTTCAAGACATCACTCTACAAAGTTTTCGGTAAAACCAATTTTATAAAAACTTTTGAGAGTAAACTAACCAATGGAATTTGACAAAAGACAAATGATTAGAAATCTACGGATGCATAGTTTCTGGAAACAAATAGATCACTCCATTTGGAGTACAATTAAAATCAGAATCTTGCACTGAAGGCACTATGCCCGAATTCAGAACCAGTTTGGGCAGAGGCTTTCATAAAAACCATTTGACTACATTGGAAGACTCTTAAATTCACAAGAAAAATCTGAGATGCTCCTAAGGTGTTCGCACACAAAATAAAAAGTCTAGGTGGCTATATAAAATGACGAAACAATCTAGAAAAATTGCATAAGGCACGCAACCAGATCAGACAACATGGGAAAGGGTAGTGAGGAAGGATATTACCTTGATTTTTCTTCTTGGGTTTCCATCGTCTTCTCCATCCCTTCTTGCCTCTCCTTTTGCCCTCCCTTTAACCTAGCCACCTCCTCCTTAACCTAGCCTCCTCCCTTTTTATAAGCTAGGTTTTCTTCATAAGTGTTTTAGGCTTGGCCCATTAGTATTAGGAGTAGGATATCTAACATTTTTTTGCTCTTTTCTTATTTTTGACATAATAATGATATTTTGTATTTTTGTATATTATTTATTCTTATGTTTTTTAAGCTTGGACAAAATAGGGTGTCCACAAATGGTCCCTATGGATTATCCATATTTGTTTGGCTATTTGTGCCCACAAGACTTGTTCACAATCCACGAGGAATTCAAGTATTGTGCATAGGACTAACTCTTGGTTTCTAGCGGTGTCATCATCAATTTGATTATGAAGTTGTGACAGTGAAAGCTTAGTTGCTCTAATTTGTGACATGATCCAAAACATTCATTGTTCCATGTATAAGTGCTTAAACCATGAACTTAAATTTATTGGTCATTATTAATGCTTCAGAACCCTGTGTATGGGAATGCAAAGCATTTTTGACAATTGCATGACACCCTTCATGCTTAAGCCACATTAATTTGAATTTGAACTTGTTTCCTTGTCAAGAAAAGAATAGCTTATCTCAATGGGCTATTGGGTGCATGATCGGCCAAAACTTCATTTTTGTCCTTTATGTTTCACCTAAGTTCCAAATAAGTCATTTATGTTTCAAAAGTTCCAAATCAGTCTTCTAGTTTGGAAATTGTTCCAGATAAGCCCTTTTGTCTGACACCATTAGTGTTTTTCATTAAATGATGACGTAATGTGAATAAAATCTCTCTCTTATATGGCCTATGTTTTAGTTTATTTTGGGCTTATGTGTACTTGGTTTGTTTTTGGTAAATATAAGTACACATTGGCCTATATTTTAGTTTATTTTGCGTTCTACCTAACAAATTATCATCCACATCAGTTTAAAAGTACACGTATGAGAGAAATTTTGTCCACATCATCATTTAACGACAACACTAACGGTGTCAGGCAAAAGGATTTATACAGGATTAATTTGTTGAATTACTATTATTATAAATTAAACAAATATTCATTATATATATATTAATTAAAAGGTGAAATGTGTGTAACCAACTATCTATTATATATAATATATAATAAATAATGGTAGAAAAGAGGTGCAACATATATGCTTTTGAATCCGTCAAAGTTGTTGCAATTTTTTAAGTTTGAACGTTGCAAAATCTTAGCACATTTGAATTAGCACGCTGCAACTCTTTTCGTGCAGTACAACGACAACAAAATCTTAGCACGTTTCAACTAGCAATATACATATATAGAAGATGGAAAAATAGTTTTTTGGACGGATGAGTGTGATATTTTCATACTCTAATATTTGGGGTCTTAGTGTGTGTGTTCTATTTGTGCTCTCTACAATCTTTTGTTGTTCTTGCCTCCTTCGATGTGCGACATCGTGGACGAGTTCGTTTTATCCTGTGAGAGTGCCATTACCTATTTTGTGAGGGTACCAGAATATCTCTGAAGGTGAGTGTCCTAATCGGCACGACTCTAACTAAAATACGTGAGAATCCCCAACAATACTTAAGAGATATTGAATCAATTGCATCTACATCCGATGCTTCTGCAAACAACGCTTCTATTCCCGCCAACGTTTATGTTATCTCGAACGCTCCAGTGTCAATCCCCATCCTGAGGTTGTTTTCGAATGCGTCTAAAATTGACACATTCGAAGACAAATATTTCCGACGCTGGAATGAACGTGTGTCTTCGGTTTTGGATATGCACGGGTAGTCTATGCACTCACTGAGACTGAACCTACTGCTGACGCTACTCAAGCTATGAAGGACCTTTGGCTTCAAGCCAATAAGGTATGTAGACACACTATACTTAGTACGTTGTCTAACGAACTGTTCGATATATACAATGTCTACAAGGAAACTAAGAAAATTTTGGGATCTCTAATTCTCAAACACAATGCTGAGGATGCTAGAAAACATGAATTTGTAATAGGCAATTACTACAGATGGGAGATGACCGATGACAAGGATATCAATTCACAGATCAATGAATACTAGCGGCTATTGGAGGAACTTAAAGTTGAAAAAATCAATCTGCCTGATGAGTTCGTAGCTGGGATCCAGATTGAAAAACTACCAGAGTCACGGAGCGACTACAAGCAACAACTGAAGCACAAACAAAAGCAGTTGTCCTTGACAGACTTGATCACTCACATCATCATTGACGATACCAACCAAAAGATGATTCGAATTGCAAAAGGAAAAGAGCTGGCTACCAAAGAAAATTTGGTTGAGTCAGACAATAAGAGGTGCAATTCTTCCAATAAGAATAGTAAGAAAACTGATTATAAACCCAGTGGTTCTAACCCCAAATTCAACAAACAAGGGAATTGTTTTGTGTGTGGTAAGCCAAGACATCGTGTAGCTCAATGTAGAAAGAGGGCTAGAGGATCCGAAAGGGATAATAATCCGCCTAAGCCAAATGTAAATTTGGTTCAAGGAGATGACGGCAATAATGACAAAGTCATTGCTGCAATGCTGTCTCAAGCCCTCCTCGTCTCTGACATGAAAAAGTGGGTGGTAGACTCTGGGGTTACCAGGGACATATGTGCTAACAGAGAGATGTATGTCTCCTTTGAAGAAGGGGAAGATAAAATCTATCTTGCTGACTCTCGAACTGCAAAGGTTCTTGGGAAAGAAAAAGTGGCTCCCAAACTCACTTTTGGAAAAACTTTGCTGCTAAATAATGTCCTGTATGTGCCTGATGTTAGAGCAAATTTAATTTCTGTAGCTCTATTAGGAAAAGCTGGTGTTAAGGTGTCATTTGAATCTGATAAGATTGTAATGACTAAGAGCAATGTACTTGTTGGGAAGGTTTACTTAAATCTGAGACTCTTTGTATTGAGTATTGATGATATGAATGAAAATGCATCTTCTTCTATTTATTTGGTTGATTCATTTAATATGTGGCATGCTAGACTTGGACATGTAAATAGGAAATATATTAAAAAATTGCAATATGTTGATTTAATTCATGAACTTAAAACTAATGATGAAATTAATAAATATGAAATTTGTGTTGAAAATAAATTAACAAAGAGGACACATTTTTCTACACAAAGAGAAACTGAACTATTATCCATAATTCATACTGATTTAGGAGATTTAAAACAAATAGAAACTAGAGGTGGTAAAAAATACTATGTAACCTTTATTGATGATTTCTCTAGGTATACTAAAGTATATTTATTGAGAAATAAAGATGAAGTTTTTGAAAATTTTTCTATTTATAAAACTGAGGTAGAGAATCAGTTAAATAGGAAAATTAAAAGAGTTAGATCTGAAAGAGGAGGAGAATATTTATTAATAAATGATCTTTGTGAAAGAGAAGGAATAATACATAAAGTAACTCCCCCTTACTCTCCTGAATCAAATGGTGTAGCAGAAAGAAAAAATAGAACTTTAAAAGAAATGATGAATGCATTACTTATGAGTTCTGGTGCACCTAATAATCTGTGGGGTGAAGCTATTTTATCTGCATGTTTTGTGCAAAATAGAATACCTTATAGAAAAATAAATAAGACATCTTATGAATTATGGAAAGGTTTTAAGCCCAATTTAAAATATTTAAAAGTGTGAGGGTGTCTTGCAAAAGTTTTATTACCTAATATTAAAAAGAGAAAATTAGGTTGTAAAACTTATGATTGTATATTTATTGGTTATGCTCAACAAAGTGTTGCGTATAGATTCTTAGTTCTAAAGAGTGATGTTTTGAATAAAAACACAATTATTGAAACTAAGGATGCATTTTTTTTGAAAATATTTTTCCTTCGAAAGTTGAGTATATTCCTAGAAATGTTGAAAGCTCTTCTTCTTCCTCTACTACTTTATAAAACTTAAATGATGATTTGAATGAAAATTTCAGAAGAAGTAAAAGAGATAGAAAAGAAAAATGTTTTGGAGATGATTTTCAAACATTCTTAGTGTAAGATGACCCTAGGAATTTTTATGAAGCTATTTCTTCTAATGACGCTGGTTTTTGGGAAGAAGCAATTAAAGCTGAAATTGATTCTTTAAATAATAATAAAACATGGACCTTAGTTGACTTACCTCAAGGAGCAAAACCTATAGGCTGCAAGTGAGTATTTAGGAAAAAATACTTTCCTGATGAGTCTATAGATAAATATAAAGCAAAGCTGGTAGCCAAAGGTTTTACACAAAAATAAAATATTGATTATTTTGATACCTTTTCTCCTGTGACTAGAATTTCTTCTATGAGAATACTCATTGCTTTAGCATCCATTCATAATTTAATTATTCATCAAATGCATGTTAAAACTACATTTTTAAATGGTGATTTAGAAGAAATTTATATGCTACAACCTGAAGGATGTCTAATACCTGAGCAAGAAAATAAAGTATGCAAATTAATTAAATCTTTGTATGGTTTGAAACAAGCACCTAAACAGTGGCATGAAAAACTACACCAAGTTTTATTAGGTGGTGGTTTCTGTATAATTGAAGTAGAAAGGTGTGTTTATAATAAAGTTATGAATAATGATTGTGTGATTATATGTTTGTATGTTGATGACATGCTTGTATTTTGTACTAGTTTAAAGTTTAAACATTATGATTGAAACAAAATGTTTTAATTTTTATATGAATGACTTAGGTGAAGCAAAGGTGATTTTAGAATTTAAAATCACAAGAAATGAGTCTAGTATCTTACTTTCTCAAGAACATTATGTTGAGAAAATTCTGAGAAAGTTTGAACAATATGATAAGGCTCCTTTAAGTACACCTTTCGAGATAGGTGTACATTTAAGGAAGTATAGAGGAGATCCAATTGCACAAATTAAGTATGCTCAATTAATTGGGAGTTTGATGCATTTGATGAATTATACTAGACCTGATATAGCTTATTGTATATGTAGGCTAAGTAGATATTCTCAGTGTCCAGACAATAAACATTGGGATTAAAACCTAGATAACTAGGAAAGTTAGTAGCACAATTAGTAACATAAAGTGAATTGAAACTAGGAAAGTTAGGCAGGTATCCTCGGGGAAGGATACGACGATAGATGGGGTCTATCGGTTAACACCTCATGGAGGGGTGGTTAACTACAAAACTAGAAATACAAACGATCAAAGAAAGAATATGTGGAGACCAGATAGAGAATTTGAGCCTCTAGAAAAGAAAGATGAACCGTAGTGTAAAACGGTAAAACATCCACATTGAGGGAAACCATAGATGAAATTGAGCCAAGGGAGGGCAACAAGCCAACAACCCCACTAAGGAGATGAAATTCGGGGACCGAATTTCTTAAGGGGGGAAGAATGTAATACCCCGGAAAATTTTAAGGATTAAAGAATGATTTATTTAAAATTCGAGGGTTAAAGAATGATTTATTCTGTAATATCCTAGATAATTATTTTAGTTATTATCGTTATTATTAATTTATTTTTCTTTGGGAAAGAAAAATAAATTTGATTAAAAGGTTGAAATAAAATAAAGAAGAAAAAAAATAGGAAATTTTATCTTTTTAGAAGAGGACCTAAAAGAAAAGGGGAACTTAAAGGATGGGAAAAATTTGGATTTAACAACCTATTTTATTTTCATCCTTTTATTTTTATTTTTATTTAATTGGGGGCTAAAAACCGGTCCTTACCCCTTTCATTTAAACAAAGAAAAAAAAGGAGAAGAAAGCATGCAGAAGCGGACCACGAGCGAATGGACCCGAGAAGAAGGAGCAGAACGAGCACGGCGGGTTTTGGCCGGAAACGCACCGGTGAGACCACTCCGACGCCGGAGAAGGTGACCAGAACCCTTCTCTTACATCCACCAAGCCTTTTATCCGATTGGAATAAGGTAAATAGCCCTAATCTCTCAAAACCCCAATTTCTCCAATTTTAGGGATTTTAGGAATTCTTCAATTTCTTCCAATCGAGACATCCCGGGGATAAATTCTAGCTTAGTAGGTGTTATTGAATGCTTAGGGAGGTTTAGAATCAAAGCTAAATCGTAGGAATTGACCGGGTATGGAAATCATGGAAATTGGGTTAGAAAATTATGCTAAATTCGGATTTTGCTGCTTTGATTCATGAATAGGCCTAGAATGGAGTAGTATAAGTGTTGTAATTGCTGGAAATATATAATGCAATAAAGCCCGAGTAATTACCTGAACAACTGGAACCCAATCCGCTGAAAAAGAGGCGATATACGAAGCCACCATACAGTAAGGAGCTGTGCTGTGGCCTGGACATCTTGGCCTAGTCTGTGGTGGATACCTAAGACTAGCTAAATTGGTTCCAAGGCTCTACTTATACCCGATTATATTTTTATATATAATTAAAGGGGTAGTGGTTGAACTCTTACTCGGCAAATAAGGGAAAACGGTGGAATGAGTAAGCTAAGGCTTCTTTTGAGCCGTGAACTTATTCCTTTATTAGTTAAATGCTCTTATGAACATATGAAGTGAAGTTTAGATAAATGGGAATCTCTAACCTAAGCTTCTAGAGGTTCTAAATGGCTCGAAAGTGTGAAAGTCGAGTATAAGACATTATGGACTTTCAGAAAGAGCAAATAAGACGACGTAACGAATTAAATATCTAGTTCTTGGAAAATATCTAGAGGGTGCATGAGCATTAGCATGACACGTGCATGGTAGATGCTTAGTTACATGTTTCTAAATTGCTTAAGTACATGTGTATAGGGCACCATAGAGTAATTGGAGCTTCAGGTACTCTGACGACTTATCAGGAGGGCCAACAAGGTGAGGGGATCTCCCATCCCTGCCCCACAGGGTTGGATGACTACGTGAAAATGTGGTTTGCTCTATATTTATGCAATTATTATATGAAATATATTTATCTGAATGAGTTTGCGTTACATGTGTTTGGTTAGTAAGTAAACAGTGAACATGTGAACTATATATGTGCTTATTTGTTTAGGCTCAAGTGAATAGGTGAGAATGTGGTTCACTGAGCTTTATATGTTACCGTGGGTAGGATTGAGTCGTAATTTCATATGTGAGAATTCAGTAACATTAGAAACCAATCACATTGATCGTCACTGTTAAGATCTTGTTTGTATGGTATGTTGAGGAAACTAAACATAGGTTGTTAAGTGTGAGTGAGAGTGTTGCGTAATTAAAAAGAGGGAAACTGCGCCTAACTAATAAACATGTATAATATTCAATTAGTTATTCATAGAGCGTCCTTTAAGGTTAAACATGTTAGTTGAGCTTGCTTAGGTTAGTCAGGGTAGATCGTGTCGGTCATCTTGGTCGGATAGACGTGATTATGTCGTCAGTAAGCATGCCTCATAGTGGCCACTACCTTGGTTCAACCGAGATCAGATAAGTTTCCGGCTATTACTCTAAGAGTGCCTTGGAGTCAGGAAGTTCCTAGTGTGATCAACTAGGTTCAAACATAAGATTGCCTTCGGGCCAATATTTCTCTTAGCGTAATGCGGGAGACAGAAAGTGAATGCCTACGAGTATAAGTGTGTGTTGTCTATGGAAACACATGATATAGAATTGTGATTGATTAACGTGCATAGCAATTATTATGTTAGAAGCATGAATCAGGGTAATTATTGTGAATATGATATATTGACTGCCTGATCATATTAAAGGTCCTAATATAATCAGTTTGATGCGCATTTGGTTGTGGTTGCTCCCTTCCCCCAGCTGTAGTGGTACCCGCTGCTACGCCAGGGATGGGGGAACTCCTCACTGAGTCTGTCAGACTCACCCCCTATTTACATGTTTCAGATACAGGTGGTTCAGGCATCGAGAACGCGTCCACTTCTTCTCAAGGAGGCGGACAACTCTGAAGACCGCACGCTTAGTCTGCGTGGGTAGCGTAATTTGGGTTATGTAATTAAGTCTTGATGTATATATATATATGAATCCTTTTTGGGTATAGCTTTTGTACATATACAACTGTTGTATATATATGTCCTACTCTAGTTTTGTCGGCTTCATACAGGTTAAAGATAGGTCTTGGTGTTGGGAATTTAGGCTATGATATAGTATATATCATGTATATATATATATATATATATATATATATATATATATATATATATATATGACTTCTGCATGCGACTAGGATAGATCACACGCATTGAGGTGTGTGATCAATATGTAAATTATATGTATGTGTGGTTGAGTACCTGTTTGTATGGAAATATGGCTTCCGCATGTGACTAGGATAGATCGCACGCATTAAGGCGTGGGATCAATATGTAAACTATATGCAAGTGTGTGATTGAATATATGTATTACTGGACACAGGACTTCTGCATGTGAGTAGGATAGATCGCCCGTACTGAAGCGCGTGATCAATATGTAAACTATATGTATGTGTGATTGAATATATGTATATAGATAGACTGAAGCGGTGCTGAGCGAACCGTGGATTGCGAGCTACTTAGGTCTTCGGAAATGGATGGCCATATATGTTATATATTGTTTATATTAGAAATAGGTAGCTATGAACATGTATAAATGTTAATCAGGGAATTAGAGGCTTACGGACTTCCGATATGGAGTTGTGACATATTCTGGGGCTAGGAATTAAAACTTTAAAGAGAATATGGAAAAAATTTTAAAGTTAAAAGAAACCGAACTAAGCCTGAGGCAGAGTAATGAGCATGATGATAAGGAGGAGACTTGTGAGTACCCATTATAAACAGAAATGACTACAAGTAGTAGTCAGAGATGAGTCTAAGTCGGTCAGACATAGGATGTCGACAAGGAGTAACCTGAAGTGGTTATGGAAACCAGTAAGGGTAACTGCAGAAGTCCGGAAAGGAAAGGGAAACACGAGTCATAAATGAAAGATCCTTTACTATTTGGTGGAGAAACGGTAAGTGTAATACATAGTTGTGCTAGTGCCATGGCATTTAGCTTCGTTAGGACACGAGTAGGGTAAACCGAGTCAGTAGTGAGTGTAACAACCTCAGAAGGGTTGGGTACACTGATAGCACAAAGTATAAACACCTACGTAGGGTGTATGCCGTGTAAGCGGTAAGTCTAGATGTAGAGTGGAAGGTGTAGTAAGATGTAAACGGACTTTTATGGAGAAGTCGTTTACAAAGAATATATTAGGGGAATACCAGCAGAAGGGTAGCTGCTTGGTAGTAGAGGACACTTAGGTACGGGGACTCCGATGTAGGGGAGTATTTCGTCAGTTAGATTTTATAGAAATAGAACCTAGTGTGATATGCAAATAGCTAGTTTCTTGGCGTGTTCCAAGACGTATATAAGAAGTCACTACGAAGGTAGCTAGTCGGACAAGCAGATTGAGTCAAGGTAAGCCTCACTAAAGAAGGCAATAGCTAACTCCTCGGAGAACTAAATTGGAGCATGGCATGTGGTACGTGCCAGACACTCCATTGCAAAATCAGTAGCACAAAGCGAATTGAAACTAGGAAAGTTAGGTATCCTCGGGGAAGGATACGACGACAGATGGAGTCTGTCGGTTAACACCTCGGCGAGGGGTGGTTAACTACAAAACTAGAAAAACAAACGATCACAGAAAGAATATGTGGAGACCAAATAGAGACTTTGAGCCTCTAGAAAAGAAAGATGAACCGTAGGGTAAAACGGTAAAACTTCCACATTGAGGGAAACCATAGATGAAATTGAGCCAAGGGAGGGCAACAAGCCAACAACCCCACGAAGGAGATGAAATTCGGGGACCGAATTTCTTAAGGGGGAAGAATGTAATACCCCAGAAAATTTCGAGGATTAAAGAATGATTTATTTAAAATTCGAGGGTTAAAGAATGATTTATTCTAGGGCTAGGAATTAAAACCTTAAAAAGAATATAGAAAAAATATGGAAGTTAAAAGAAATCGGAAAGGAAATTTTTTATTTTTTCAAAGATTATAATACCCGAGAGAATTTTTCGAAGTTTAAAATAAAATAAAAAGGAAAGGAAAAGAAGTAGATAATAATTTTTAGGATTTAATTCATGACTTAAGAAAATGGAAACTAGAATTAAATAGGGAAATGGATTAAATTAAAAATACAAATTTGTTATTATTTATTTTATTATTAATTAATTTATTTTTAATAATCTTTATTTATTATTTAATTATTAATTATTTTATTTTAATTATATTTATTTATTTATTATTATTATTTTGTTATTATTATTATTATTTAATTAGAGAGAGGGGGCACGTGGGTTTATAAGAAAGGAAAAGAGAGAAAAAGAAAGAAAAAGAGAGAAGAGAGAATCCGTGAGCGAGAGAGAAGAAAGTGTAAGTAGAGAGAGGGGGTGCGTGAAGGAAGAAGAAGGGGGAAGGAGGAGGAATTTCGCCGGAAACTTGCCGGAGGAGAGCGGTCTGACGCCGGCCACGACCACCGGAGCTCGACTCCAACCTCGTCCACACCTCCCACCAATCGAATCGAGGTTGGTAACCCCAATTTCATTCCAAACCCTCAATTTTTCCATTTTATGGGATTTCTTCAATTGACCTTCGATTGAGTTGTTTCGAGGGTTGATTGAAACCTCGGAAGTGTTCTTGAACACTTAGTCGGGGTAGGAATCGAGATTATATCTTCGGATTTAGCCAAATTCGAATTTGGAAGGATTTGGGGTTGAAATTATAATTTTTTCCAAATTGTGGAAAATTGTTGATAATTAGGATTGAGCTTGGATTTGAGTAAAGAGGCTTGGATTGGTATTATTAAAATTATATGGTTGGAATATTAGCTGAACAAGACCCATGGAGAGCTGGCTCGAGGTTACTAAGGTTGAACCTTGACGTTAACGTACCGAGTCCCTGCTCGGGTTGCCCAAATACACTTTAAGGATGACGTTGAGAGTTTTAAATCTCCTCTCTTCAATCTTAAACACCCTAGAACACTCCTAAACATGTTTTTGAGGATTTAAATCACTCCAAGTACCTTCTTGTTTCTCAAGGATGCAAACTTGCGGAACAAATTAAGTCTAACTTCGTGAATTTCAATCTTATTCCTTCACAACCTTTAGGAAACCTTAATTAGGATAAATTGGAGGTATATTGAGGTTTAGAAACTAGATTTCTTAGACCCCAAGTAGGAACACAAGTTGAATCAAAATGCTTAGACCTTCCTAAAGTTAGGATTCCTTCCAACCAAGCTAGATAGGCTTCCTTAGATGCGAATACATGTTAGATAGAGGTCTAATACTCAAATCCAAGTATGTGAAACACTCAAGTAGAATGTTATATTCGAGTAAGTCAAGTGTCCGAGGAAGGATACGCATAAGTTGGGATAGAGAAGTCCAATAAGACGAAGAGCTTGACTCTGCGGAAACCATGGACTACATGTGAGAGTAATGGAGAGATAAATAACAAGTTAAGCTAAGTAATAACCTTAATGAAGTACATGTTGTTCTTAGAGGAACAACGGCATGCAATAGAGTGCAACAGGAACTCCGAGGAGACTAAAGTTACAGGAGAGGATTGCATGGAAGGTTGGCCAAGGTGAGGGTTCTTCCATCTCTGCTCCTAGGGTTGTATGCTTATGTGGATTACATGAGTATGTAAATTCTCTGGTTGTCTGATATGTGTTAGCTAGAGGTATAGAATGCCAAAAGAATAAAAGAACTAGATAATAGGTTGTGGAAAGTAACTTGGATAGGAAGACATAAGAGTAGAGTGTAATTGTTTGCTATGATTGGTGTGTTACAAATCCAACTCATACACTCCGAAGGCATGATGAGTATTTTATTAAATCTTTTCCACGACGGTGGCAAGAGTCCTTGTACAGAAGGACTAAGCTTTTATTTTGAAAACTCGTCACGAAGTTGACTTAGATTATAATCATGCAAAAGGAGTTATTGGTGGGTTTCGGATTTGGTTATGCTAGCGATGTGAGACATCGACTAGAACAACGTCAGGTGGCACTTGAGACCTTAGTTTTATAATCATCATGACGATGGTCATTGCCCTATCCCGACAATAGGATCAAAAAGGATTTATATTGCTATGACGATAGCTTGAGGCTCAGGGAGTGCATCTGGATGGGTATATGAGTTTTATCCTGTTAAGGATACTCGACCATATTAACATGGAGAGGAATTGTTAATCCTTCGAGAAAGATACAAACAATCCTATTAATATGTGAGACTAAGGTAAGGAGACACGGGACGAACCTACGGGTGAACCGTGAGCCTAACCTAGTAAAAGAGAAATCATCCTGTTGAGTTGGTCCAGGGTGTGTTAGCGGCCATGCTTTGAGACGTCATGTCGTGCCCGCCATTGTGGCCTGGTTAGGTAATGGACGAGTCGGCTCAAGCTATTGCCCCACGGCGAGGGGTCAGAACGTGCCACTTGGTGGCTATGGATCAGTTGTTTGATAGATAGAAGTTGATTGTGTTTGATTAATAGAGTTGTCACGAGGTTACCAGTACCCAAGTGAATGGGTTAAGTATGTTTTCCACGTGGTGGCCAGTAACCCGAGTGCACGTGTTCGAAGTAGAAACGCCATGTAGTGGCTAGTAGATACCCCAGAGTGGGGGAGATTAAGTAGATGTATGTTATAGTATCTGTGTGTATGTGCAAATTGTCTGTGTTTGTATATAATTGTTGAAGGTGCAGCGTAGTGGTGAAGTACAGGATTACGTTACCACAACGTCTTGTTTGATTCAAATATGCTGAACGTGAGAAGACTAGTAAGTAAAAGCCCGCACTATATGTTACGTGTTTATTTGCTGACTGATGACGTGGAATAACCTGTTGCATTTTGTATCTGTTAAATGCATGTGAGTGGTTGGCTGAGATATCTGTTGTTGTGTGGTCGCCAAGAATGTATGCTAATTAACAGTAACCAGTTGTTTTTGTATGTGGCTGTGTATGACTCCCAATCCCAGCGCCATGGTACCCGCCTTGTGCCGGGGATGGGAGAGTTCTCACTGATTCGCGTGGTTAAGACTCATACCTCATTTTTACTACACAGAGACAGGTTAAGTACATGTGGAAGTAGTCTCGGTGGAACGAGGGTTGAGCAACACTTTCCAAGACCCACAAAGTGTTCATGTGGGTGAATAAAGTGTAATTGTAATTTAACTTAGTTTATTATTGTATCATAAAGTAAAGGGTAGACGTACCCAATTTGTATTACTAAATCTAGAACTGTTAACTTCACACACCTTAAAGATTAGGATTAGTTATATTGCGATACAGAGAAAACTTGTTTTCAAAATATATATATCTATATATATATATATATATATACATATATCTGTTGCATGTGAATAGGATAGGCAGCATCTTCGGATGTGTAGCCAGTGCACAAGTTATATATATTATGTGTGTTTTCCTTTCTCTATATCCTGAAGCGGCACTGGCCGTGGATTTGCTTGCCTAGGATAGGCCACCATTTTTGGTGTAGCCATGGTATTACAATGCATGTGAATGTATTTTCAATAATAGATATTCTGTCAATCAGATGATAAGGCTTACAGGCACAGGGGTATTCCCTGTGTCTGTGTCGGTCACGGCCCTCTAAATGGGGGTCGTGACAAGTCATCTGTTAGTGCTAATAGTACTAAATATTATGTCCCTTCCTATGGTGTGAGATAGTGTTAAACTGCATTTTGCTGAGGTTGTGCATAGGCACTTAATGATTTCATATTCCTAAGGGAACGTGTATAAGTGCAGATACACTTAAATGAAATCACCTCTACGAATGTGGAGTAGGGTCGCTCTTATGACATTCTGGCAAAATCTCTAGAGCATTCGTTATGAAACAGGAACGCGCAAGGTCATTATAACATGCAAAACCGTCGTTAACAGCAAAAATGTAGGGGTATAATCTGACTCTTAATACCTCCAGTATACAACATGAGGTTTTGGTTCATAGAAGTAGGATTCAATGACATCTCTGTGCACTATGTGTTATTGGCATAGGTCTAGTTCATAGTCGAAAACACACTAGATACAATGATTATATCAATGAGTGAGACTCATGAGAAATGTGGTTCTTTATCTGACAAATATAGGGGATTGTTGTAAATATGAGTGTACATGTATGTGTCCAAGTGTGTGTGTCAAGCAAAGTTCTACAGCATCTAGAACAAAGGAGACCCAAATATGTGTATTTATTAATTTATAATAATAAGTGGGGGATTGCTAGATTATTCTTATTATAAATTAAACAAATATTCATTATATATATATATATATATATATATTTATTAATTAAAAGGTGAAACGTGTGTAACCAACTATCTATTATATATAATATATAATATATATAATATATAATGGTTAAAAAAGAGGTGCAACGTATATGCTTTTGAATCCGTCAAAGTTGTTGCAAATTTTTAAGGTTGAACGTTGCAAAATCTTTAGCACGTTTCAATTAGCACGTTGCAACTCTTTTTCGTGTAGTACAACGGCAACAAAATCTTAGCACGTTTCAACTAGCAATATACATATATAGAAGATGGAAAAATTGTTTTTTGGACTGATGAGGGTGATATTTTCTTACTCTAATATTTGGGTTCTTAGTGTGTGTTCTATTTGAGCTCTCTACAATCTTTTCCTATTCTTGTCTCCTCTGGTGTGCGACATCGGGGACGAGTTCGTTTTGTCTTGTGAGAGTGTCGTTACCTATTTTGTGAGGGTACCAAAATATCTCTTATGGTGAGTGTCCTAATCGACACGATTCGAATTGAAATACGTGAGAATCCCCAACATGATTTAGACTTTTTGAAACATAAAGGACTAATTTAGAATTTGGTTGAAACATAGAGGACCAAAATGAAATTTTGATTGTGCATGATCTAAACCTCCAGTGGGTAAGACTTCAGCAAATCTGCGAGAAACGGTTGATCCATTCAATGTTGCAAAGGACGCGATACAATTTTTCCCATACTACATCATTGGACTTCCTATTGTTTTCCCAGGTAAAGAGGTCACCATTGAAGAAGAAATAATTTAGAGACTTAAATGTCCTTTTAATGGTAAATTAATTATATTTAGTCTTTGAATTACATTTTTTATAAGTTAATCCTTTGGAAATCTTTTTTTAATCAGAATAATACTTCTAGACTAAGTATTTTCAATTGATAAATAAAATTACATGTGATTATTAACTTTTGTTACAAACTTGATTAGTTCACACTACTTTCAAAACATCAATAATTAAGCAAATTTTGTAAAACTAAATAATAGTCAAAATGACTCAAATTAAATAATGTATAAAATAAATATAGCACCTGAATATGTCTCAATCATGATTAAATATATACTCTTATAGATTCTCTTTTATTAATTAAAAAAAATCTATCTCACATAAACCCTTTTGGGAGAAATTGTTTTTGGATATTGAGAAATTTCCTCATTCAAGAATCAAATTAACAAAAAAAAAGACTCTTATTCTAAATCATTTACTTTCAAAAATTCTCGTCTCTACACATTCCCACTTTTTGAATCTCATTTAATTTCTTACTCTCTTTCATTTACTGTACTACCATTCTGCAAACTCATGCAAAACCAAACAATCTTAAGCTATTATCTACATATATCTATATTTAGGACTTTTCTAGGGTGCAAACCCCTTAGAGTGAAAACCCATGTAAGTGCCTACGTGATGCGATTTATTGGTCCAGTTGTCATGCCATATTTCACTTTTTCTGACAATTGCAAAGAGGCCCCTCCGAATTTTTGAATGAACATGACTTTATGGAATTTAGTATTTTGTTGAGTAAAATAAAAATGCATTATTTTATCAATGTTTTATTATTAATTTCGGCAAAGAAAAACCATAGATTTTACCTTCATTCTGTCATCGAAGAATATGGTCGGCGTTCCTCTCTCTCTTCTATTCTCGGCGTAGTGAACATATGTCAATCAAATGCCTACGAAGGTTTGGATTGTGAATAATGAAAACTTGTATGTGTTTTGTACGGTATAGGTTGCGAAATTTCGATTGTGTTTGGTTTAGGGTTTCAAAATTTTGATTGTGTTTCGTTTAGGGTTTCGAAATTTCGATTGTTTGGTGCAGGGTGATGTACTTGTACTTCTTCTTGGGTTTAGGGCCTCGATTGTCTACGTTGTAGGTTGCAATTTTTTTATTGTGTTGGTTTTAGGATTTCAAATTGTCGATTGCGTTTAGTGTAGAATGCGATTATCTATTTCGTCCTGGGATTAGAGATTCTATTGTGTACTGTGTAGGTTGCGATTTTTTATTGTGTTGGGTTTACGGTTTGGAAATGTCGATCCTGTATCGTGTAGGCTACGATTATCTCCAGCATATGTGCATGTATTTTGAAATTTGAATTTGGTTTTCAGATACCAAGGTGGTTCTGTCTGTATATGTATGATTCATGGTTGTTAGGCTGCGATCCCCAGTGTGTGAACATATAAGTTTTTATTATTCACTTATCCATATACATTTGCCAGGTAGCAATAGCATGTTCGTGAGTTTTGGATTTAAGAAACTTATTGTTTCTCTGTGTTATGAAGTTCATTTGGAGATTGATCCTCGGTTGATGACTCCTCATCTCTTGGGAAGATTAGAAGTAGTATTCATGGTCCTTAACCTTCAGGAGGAATTCTTGAGTGTGGTTGATGTTAGGCTTCGAAATGATGAGTGGAAGTCGGATCAACTGTCTTTTGATTTTCCTTGGCATATTAGCAAGTTTGGAAATTCGACTCCAAATGTGTGTTCAGTCTCAACTCTCAAGTTTCCTTATAAGTTATAAGGCAATTGTAAATAAAAATTGCTCAGTTGTTCATTTTAATTTTAACTGGCTATGGAACCTAAAGTGTCATGTAAGGTAGAAAATTTTCAAATGGCTTTGTTGCAGAGATGCTCTTACCCATAAGTCTAATCTGATATACAGAGGGATCAATCTTATTCGTGTTGTCCTTTTGGTGGTTTGGTAAAAGAATCTATGGAGAATGTTATATTTAAATTGTGTCCTGTCAGTTTAGTCCTATTGAATCTTATTCCTCTGTGTCCTTCATGACATAAAATTTTTCCTTATCATTTCCCCTTGCTGGTCATTCCTAAGAGCGTTTGAGGAAGTTTTCTTCACTCATAAGTTGAGGGAGGTGAATCAATGTGCAGAGTCTTTGGGTATATACGGTGTGCAGTGAAGGTGTGGAGTGTCTTGTTTTGAAAGGCTCCTTCCCTTTTTGTCAAATGTTCTTTGGAGTAACTACTAGGGACTCTCCTTTGAACGTGGTTCTTCATCCTGATGAAGATGCTTGATGTTATATTTATCTAATTTCTATAGGCTGTGTTTGCTAGTTTTTTCCCATTGTGGCTGGTTTGTTGTTGAACTTGATGAAGTTATATTTAGTATTACAGCCACTTTAGTTATTGTTGGCAGAACCTCAGGAAGTTTGTCTTGTGTTTGCTTGTTGGTGATTTTAGATAGCTATGTATGGACCTTTTACAATTCTTAAAAAAAGAGAAGATTGGTCATCGGGAGATGGCCAGTGCAATGGTATGGGAGATGTATTCCGATGAGCATGGACATCCATTCCTGGAGGGTAACCCTTCTTCATTGTTGGACTCTTCATCTGATGTATTTTTGCAGCCCACATTATTAGTATTTGCTCATTATAGTTTGACGAGTTGTGTAATACTCGAGAAATTTTTTTTTTGAAGTTTAAAATAAAATAAAAGGGAAAGAAAAGAAGTAGAAAATAACTTTTAGGATTTAATTCAGGACCTAAGAAATTGGAAACCTGAATTAAATAAGGAAAGGGATTAAATTAAAAATACATATTAGTTATTATTTATTGAATTATTAATTAATTTAATTTTAATTATATTTATCTATTTAATTATTTTAATTATAATTATTTATTTATTTTTTAAAAAAGGGGTTTGCCGTGGATTTCATTAAAGGAAAAGAAATAAAAGGAAAGAAGAATAGAAAGAGAGAGAGAATCGAGTAAGAGAGAAAGAAAGAAAACGTGAAGGGAGAGAGAGGGAACGGACGCACGACGGAGAAGAAGGGAAAGGAGGGACGTTCACTGGAAACTGGCCGAAGAAGAGCGGTCCGACGCCGGAAAAGCTCAATGGAGCTCGACTACAACATCTTTCTCACCTTCCATCGATCGAATCAGGGTTGGTTACCCCAATTTCATTCGAAACCCTCAATTTCTCCTTTTTTAGGGATTTCTTCGATTCACCTTTAATTGAGTTGTTTCAAGGGTAGATTGAGACCAAGAAAGTGTTCTTGAACACTTAGTCGGGGTAGGAATCGAGACTATATCCTCGGATTTAGCCGAATTCGAATTTGGAAGGATTTGGGGTTGAAATTCTTATTATTCCTTATTTGGGGAAATTGTTGATAATTAGGATTGAGCTTGGATTTGAGTAAATAGGCTTGGATTGGTATTATTGAAATTATATTGTTGGAATATTAGCTGAACAAGACCCGTGAAGAGCTGGCCCGAGGTTACTAAGGTTGAACCTTGACGTTAACATGCCGGGTCCCTACTCGGTTTGCCCAATTATGCTTTAAGGGTGATGTTGAGAGTCCTAAGCTTCCTCTTTTCGATCTTAAACACCCAAGAATAATTCTAAATATGCTATCAAGCATCAAGAATTATTTTAGGTACCTTCTTGTTTCTCAAGGATGGAAACTTGTGGAACAATAAAGTCCAAATTCTAAAATGGCAACTTCATTCCTTCGTAATTATTAGGAAACCTTAAGTAGGATAATTTAGAAGCATATCGAGGTTTAGTAACTCAAATCCAAGGCTCTATAATCACTTCAGATAAGTGATAGTTGTTACGAAACCAAGTGTGAAGCACTTGAGACTCTCATGGAAGAGAGGTGAGACGGATAAGACCAAGAACTTGATTCTTGGCGACGTCTAGGTGCATTTTAGGCACGAGCATACCATACGCATATGAGTTGCATATAGTTAAGATTGTTAACCACGTGAATGCAATTGTTAGGAAACCACGATTCGTCCGAAGCGGGAGTTACTACAAGACAAGCACAAGGAAGCCGTTCAGGTGAGGGGTTTCCCATCCTTGCCCTTTAGGGTTCATTGAGGATGTGGATATGTGGTGTGCCTACTTGCCTATTGGTAGAATTACTTAGTGGTTAACATGCTAATTTTGTTCCTAAATTGCATTATATGAAAGTACTTGTATTTGTGTGTTTGATTACAGGCAAAGAGGTACTGGAGGGTATCCATGTGATGACATGAGATACACTGAACACTACGAGCAAGGGGGTAAGTTACTGATTGAGTCCAAGAATGGGTTTATACCATGTATTAGAAACTCACTAAATTTATCGCGAGAACTATTTATAAACGTCGACGTTATACAGCAATTGAACTTAGGAAAGAAATGATAGAGTTAAGTTATGATCTAAACTCGGGGTTTAAGTATTAATTAAGGATAAATACGATCTCATAATTAATTA
This sequence comes from Senna tora, assembly GCA_014851425.1. Lineage (NCBI taxonomy): Eukaryota > Viridiplantae > Streptophyta > Magnoliopsida > Fabales > Fabaceae > Senna > Senna tora. Next base: position 23,693,208 of record CM026265.1, on the reverse strand, counting down.
GAAAGTGATAGGGATGTTTCACATTACTTAGGTAAAGTCAGTTTAGGTTAGTAAGGGGTAGATGGAGTCAGAATCCTAGCTGAAAGCTCGGGAGGAGAAACAAGTCAGATAAAGTCTCCGTGGAGGCAATTGCTCTAGCTTGTTCTAGGGCTAGTTGATTTATTTGCCCATGGAGGCCATTGCTCTAGCTTGTTCTAGGGCAAGTTGATTTAATTGTCCATGGAGGCCATTGCCCTAGCCTGGCACTAGTGTTAGTTAAAGTTTAAAAGATTTTCCCGTTGAGGCCATTGTCCATCGTGAGATACATGGACCAGTAGATTGATTTACAGCTTTCAGAAAACATGTGTAAAGTGTTTGTTTGTCGTATGATCCGTAGGTTTATCTTTGACTTTATGTTATATTAATATTGCCTGATCGTAATATAACATTTGATAAACTGGATTTTCATGCGCATGTGATTGTGGGTGTTTCCCTTTCCCCAGTTGTAGTGGTACCCGCAACTACGCAGAGGATGGAAAGCTTCTCACTGAGTCTGTTTGACTCACTCCTCCTACTGAAATGTTTCGGATACAGGTATCAGGCAAGCATCAACGTCCGGACAGTGAAGCAGACATCAGACCAACCCTAACGCATTCATTCGCGTGGGTGGACACAGTTTGAGTTATTTTGATTTTGTTGTTGTACATATTCTTAGGTTGTAAGTATTGTGTAAATATTTACAGCTTTTGATGTACCTACTCTAGACTTGTCGGCTTCACATGTACTTAAAGACAGGGTCCAGTTTGGGGAAAAACTAGGATATATGTATGAGTATATAAACTGCTGCATGTGAATAGGATAGATCGTACGTATTGAGACGTCCGATCAATATGATATGGATATATATATATATATATATATATATATATATATATTACGTGTGATTGCTGCATGTGAATAGGATAGATCGTACGTATTGAGATGTGCGGTCAATATGATATAGATATACACTAAGTGTGTTGAGATATATCTATACACTGGGCTGAAGCGGTATTGAACGAATCGTGGATTGCAAGTTAATTAGGCCACCAGTACGTATTGAGACGTACGATCAATATGATATGGATATATATATATATATATATATATATATATATATATATATATATATATATATATATATACTACATGTGATTGTTGCATGTGAATAGGATAGATCGTACGTATTGAGACGTGCTGTCAATATGATATAGATATATACTATGTGTGTTGAGATATATCTATACACTGGGCTGAAGCGGTATTGAACGAACTGTGGATTGCAGGTTAATTAGGCCACCAGTGAGGCGTGACCACTATTATGTTGTATATATTGATTGTATAGCAAGGTAGTTATAGTTATGTTTACAGGGTAAGGCTTACGGGTTTAGAGGTAAAAATCTATTTCTGTGCCGGTCACGTACTCCCTATTTCGGGTCGTGACAAACATGGTATCAGAGCCAGGTTATCTTTAAGTCATGTGAAGCCATTTGTATAACTGGGTGTCGGTTTGAGCCTCGTTGTGAACCCGGGCAAAACGTTGGAACAAACAGGCACTTGTGGGAGTACCCAGGATAAATTGAGTCAGCTTTTCTTTCATTCTCTCCTAATCTGTGATAGATTATGTGAATTCTTATCAGGTATCATTCTTATGCAGTACAGGGATGCTGCTGACTACTAGGCAGGCTAGGAGGGCCGGTAGAGTCCCTGCACGTACAGATGAGGAGTCGGTTCGGGAGGAGAGAATACCTCCCAAGGGCCGAGCTAGAGGCCGTGCTCATGGTCGAGGTAGGGCACAAGGAAGGAGAACGCCTAGGCAAAAATCTCCATAGCCACAGGTTGAGATGGGTGTTCCATCGGTGGCTGAGATGCTGACTACGGGAATTCAGGAGTTGAGAGCTGAAATGACCCGTCAAATTCAACTGAAAGTTCACCGTTTAGTTGTCAGCGGAGAAGAGGAACAGGTGATATCCACTGCATAGGGAACCGAGGTAGTTGAGGAAGAGAATGATGAACCAACACGAGAGTGGCAACAGAGGGACGTGCCCCGGAGACCGAGGGGAGTTCCAAGGGAATTCCCGATTACTAATTTTCTGAAGCTGAATCTGCCTACCTTTTGCGGAACTGAAAAGAAGGACCCTCAACATTTCCTCCATGATGTAATTAGAATTGGACAATTGCTGAGGTGTCCAGGAGGAGAGTTGGTGGTACTTGACTTGTTTCAGTTAAGAGGCGTTGCACGAATCTGGATCGAGTAGTGTAGAAGAGATATGCAAGAAGGGTTGCTCCTATGACCTGGGAAGATTTTCAGAGGGAATTCCTAGGTCGATTTTTTTCTGAAGGAACGAGGTATGCCAAGCGTCAATAGTTTGAGGACTTGTGGATGACGCTGAATATGTCAGTTACTGAGTTTGAGCTGCAGTTTATGGAGGTAGCCCAATATGCTCCAGAATTGGTTCCCGATGAGAGGGAGTTGATCAAGAGGTTTATACACAAGTTGGTAGAGCCGTTGTTTGTAGTTCTACTACCGCAATGTGGTCAATTTGAAACTCAAGCACATGCTGTTGATTGTGCCATGGTAATTGAAAATAGAAAGAAGTTTGGGACGTCGGTGAATCCCAAGAATAAGTTACTGGCAGGTAATGATGGACAGGGATGGAAGAAGAAGCAAAAGACAGCATGTAGTTCTGGTGTAGTCTTAAATTATATAGGACAAGTTGGTGGGCAGTCTACTATTACCACTACAAGTTCTGGGAAGAGTAACACCCAAGGTGAGCAGAGGTTCCAAGGCAGTAATCAAGGCGGTAGCCAGAAACCTCAATGTGGGACATGTGGGAGATTTCATTTTGGAGAGTGCAGAGTCACGAAGGGAGGTTGTTACAACTGTGGTCAGTTCGGGCATATGGCTAGGGTATGTTAGCAAAGGAAGAGTAATACTAGTGTCATGAGTAATCCTACTTCGGGTAGTACTCCGATTGCAACCCTACCAGTCAGAATTGTACCACCCTAGGTTAACACCTCAGGTGCGGGCAGAGGTAGAGGAGCAGGAGCAGGAGGTAGAGGTCCAGGTGCACCAGGAGGGGGACAGGCACAGGTGTTTTCTTTCTCTCGACAGGATGCATATGCCTCAAATGCAGTTGTGACAGGTACACTTACAGTATGCTCTCTCGAGGCTCTTGCATTATTTGATTCTGGTTCAACCCATTCCTACATCTCACATGCATTTGCACGAAAAGTTGAGAGAAGCCCGACTAGGTTGAAGGTGACAGAAATGGTCTCTACTCCGATGGGTGAATCAGTCCAAGTCAAGTATGTCTATGAGTCGTGTGTGGTTGTAGTCGAGGGTCATGAAACAGTTGTGGACCTACGGCTACTATACATGGTAGACTTGGATGTTATTCTGGGTATGGATTGGTTGGCATCTTGTCATGCGGTAGTTGACTGCAGGGCGAAGTGTTTGAAATTAAACATGCCAAATGAAGAGCCATTTGTGGTGAGGGGTGATGGTGCTGCACCATATCCGAGTCTAATTTCAGCAATGAAAGGTTCCAAGCTACTCGGAAAAGGGTGTAAAGGATATCTGGCTTTTGTGAGGGATACCACGAAAGAATTACTTTCCACGACTCAGGTACCAGTGGTTTGGGAGTTTCTTGATGTATTTCCTGACGACTTGCTTGGGTTGCCGCCTGATCGAGAGATTGAATTTGAGATCGAGCTTTTACCAGGTACTTAGCCGATTTCCACACCACTCTACAGAATGGCTCCGAAAGAGTTGAAGGAGCTACACACGCAATTACAGGAATTGCTCGATAAGGGTTTCATCAGACCCAGTTTTATCACCTTGGGGTGCCCCAGTTTTATTCGTGAAGAAGAAGAATGGAACTTTAAGATTGCGTATCAATTACCGAAAGTTGAATAAGGTAACGGTTCGCAATCAGTATCCACTTCCAAGAATTGATGATCTGTTTGATCAGTTGCAGGGTGCTAAGAGGTTTTCAAAGATCAATCTGCGATTAGGGTACTATCAGTTGAAGATTAGAAATGAAGATGTGCCCAAGACTGCTTTTCGAACCCGATACGGCCATTATGAGTTTCTAGTCATGTCGTTCGGGTTAACTAATGCACTGGCAGCTTTTATGGATATGATGAATCGGGTTTTCAAGCCATTCCTAGACCGGTTTGTCATTGTATTTATAGATGAAATTCTAGTATATTCCAAGAATGCCGAGGAGCACACAAAACATTTGAGACTGGCATTACAGAGGCTAAGGGAAGAGAAATTGTATGCTAAGTTTTCAAAATGCGAGTTTTGGCTTGATAAAGTTGCATTCCTCGGTCACGTGGTATCTTAAGAGGGAATCCATGTTGGCTGGATATTATAGAAGGTTTGTGCAGGACTTTTCGAAGGTTGTTGCACCTCTTACAAAGTTAACTCAGAAAGAGATAAAGTTTGTGTGGGATAACAAGTGTGAAGAAAGTTTTCAAAAGCTGAAAGAAAGTCTCACCACAGCACCGATGTTGGCTCTTCCTGAGAGCACCGGAGGGTATGTAGTTTACTGTGATGCTTCGCGAGTTGGGTTAGGGTTTTTTCTTATGCAACATGGCAAGGTGATTGCTTATGCGACTAGGCAACTCTGGAAGCATGAAAAGAACTACCCAACTCACGACCTTGAAATGGTAGCGGTGGTATTTTCCTTGAAGATTTGGAGGCACAACCTTTATGGCGAAACATGTGAGCGATACACAGACCACAAGAGCCTCAAGTACATTTTCAAGCAGAAAGATCTAAATATGAGACAACGCAGGTGGATGGAGTTGTTGAAAGACTATGACTGCACAATTTTGTACCATCCTGGTAAGGCGAATGTGGTGGCAGACGCTCTGAGCTGAAAGTCAATGGGTAGCTTAGCCCATATTAGTGAAATACGGAGGCTGTTAATTCGGGAAATACATAAACTGGAATAGTTTAGAACTCAATTCGAAATTGGAGACTCCGACTTGTTTCTAGCCCACATCTAAGATAAGTCAGCTCTAATTGAAGAAGTTAAATCCAAGTAAGATCAAGACGCCGACCTCAAACAGATCAGAGATACAATGGTTAAGGGGGAGAAGGACGACGTCCGATTTCCATAGATGACAATGGCATACTACGGTTGGAGGGACGACTGTGTGTGCCTATGGTGGATGGTTTGAAGAAAAGAATCTTTGATGAGGCACACAAGACAGCGTACACAATCCATCTGTGTAGTAATAAGATGTATCAGGATCTGAGAGAATTATACTGGTGGAATGGTATGAAGAAAGATGTGGCAGACTACGTATCTAGATGTCTAGTGTGTCAGCAGGTTAAGGCTGAACACCGAAAGCCCGCCAAAACACTTCAACAGATAGAAATTCCTGAATGGAAATGGGAGAGAATTACTATGGATTTTGTGTCAAGATTGTCGCGGTCACAGAGGGGTTTCAATTCAGTTTGGGTAATCGTTCATCGGATGACCAAGTCCGCACATTTCCTGCCAGTTAAGACCACTTATGGAGTGGGTCAGTATGCCCAGTTGTACCTATTAAAGATAGTGAGGTTGCACGGAGTACCGGTGTCGATTATCTCTGACAGGGGGCCACAGTTTACCTCTCGATTCTGGAGAGCATTGCAGGAGGTGTTGGGGACGAGGGTTGATCTGAGTACAGTGTTTCATCCCCAGACAGACCGGCAGTCCGAGAGGACCATTCAGATTTTAGAGGACATGCTTAGGGCATGAATTATGGATTTCGGCGGAAGGTGGGAGAAATACCTGCCATTAGTAGAGTTTTCTTACAACAACAGTTACCAATCCAGCGTTCATATGGCACCATTCGAGGCTTCATACGGTCGGAAGTGCAGGTCCCCGATTGGGTGGTTCAAGGTCGGAGAGGCCAAGTTAGTTGGTCTAGAACTTGTTCAGGATGCTTTGGACAAGGTAAAGTCGATTAGAGAAAAGCTTGTGACGGCTTAGAGTAGGCAGAAGTCTTATGCTGACAACCCAAGAAGAGAATTAGAATTTGCTGTGGGTGAGCAGGTCTTCTTGAAAGTTTCACCAATGAGGGACGTGATGAGATTTGGCAAGAAAGGCAAGCTAAGTCCAAGGTACATCGGACCGTTTGAGATTCTAGAACGCGTGGGAAATGTTGCCTACCGTCTAGAATTGCCGGCGGAATTCGAAGGAGTTCATCCGGTGTTTCACATGTCTATGCTTCGCAAGTATTTGCCAGATCCCTCTCATGTAATCCAACCCCAGGAAGTACAACTAGATGAAGGTCCAACTTATGAAGAGATGCCAGTGGAAATCTTGGGTCGCCAGTTGAAGAAGCTGAGATCGAAGGAAATACCATTGGTGAAAGTTCTGTGGCGAAACCATTCAGTTGAGGAAGCAACGTGGGAGGTTGTGGCTAAAATGTGCAGAACATATCCTCACTTATTTCAAGACTAAGGTTAGTATGTTATTTGAAATTCGGGCACCGAATTTCTTAAGGGGGGAAGATTGAAATAAACGAGAAATTTTTTTTTGAAGTTTAAAATAAAATAAAAGGGAAAGAAAAGAAGTAGAAAATAATTTTTAGGATTTAATTCAGGACCTAAGAAATTGGAAACCTGAATTAAATAGGGAAAGGGATTAAATTAAAAATACATATTAGTTATTATTTATTTAATTATTTATTTATTTTAATTATAATTATTTATTTTTTAAAAAAAGGGGTTTGTCGTGGATTTCATTAAAGAAAAAGAAAGGAAAAGAAATAAAAGGAATGAAGAATAGAAAGAGAGAGAGAATCTAGTAAGAGAGAAAGAAAGAAAACGTGAAGGGAGAGAGAGGGAACAGACGCATGACGGAGAAGAAGAAGGGGAAGGAGAGAGGTTCGTCGGAAACCGGCTGGAGAAGAGCGGTCTGACACCGGAAAAGCTCACCGGAGCTCGACTACAACATCTTCCTCACCTTCGATTGAGTTGTTTCAAGGGTAGATTGAGATCTAGAACGTGTTCTTGAACACTTAGCCCGGGTAGGAATCGAGACTATATCCTCGGATTTAGCTGAATTCGAATTTGGAAGGATTTGGGGTTGAAATTCTAATTATTCCTAATTTGGGGAAATTGTTGATAACTAGGATTGAGCTTGGATTTGAGTAAATAAGCTTGGATTGGTATTATTGAAATTATATTGTTGGAATATTAGCTGAACAAGACCCGTGAAGAGCTGGCCCGAGATTACTAAGGTTGAACCTTAACGTTAACATGCCGGGTCCCTGCTCGGTATGCCCAATTATGCTTTAAGGGTGATGTTGAGAGTCCTAAACATCCTCATTTCAATCTTAAACACCCTAGAATAATTCTAAATATGCTATCAAGCATCAAGAATTATTTTAGGTACCTTCTTGTTTCTCAAGGATCGAAACTTGTGGAACAATAAAGTCAAAATTCTAAAATGGCAACTTTATTCCTTCGTAATTATTAGGAAACCTTAAGTAGGATAATTTAGAAGGATATGGAGGTTTATTAACTCAAGTACAAGGCTCTATAATCACTTCAAATAAGTGACAATTGTTACGAAACCAAGTGTGAACCACTTGAGACTCTCATGGAAGAGAGGGGAGACGGATAAGACCAAGAACTCGGTTCTTGGCAACGTTTAGGTGCATTTAAGGCATGAGCATACCATACGCATATGAGTTACATATAGTTAAGATTGTTAACCACGTAAATGCATTTGTTAGGAAACCACGATTCGTCCGGAGCGGGAGTTACTCCAGGACAAGCACAAGGAAGCCGTTCAGGTGAGGGGTTTCCCATCCTTGCCCTATAGGGTTGATTGAGGATGTGGATATGTGGTTTGCCTACTTGCCTATTTGTAGAATTACTTAGTGGTTAACATGCTATTGTTATTCCTAAATTGCATTATATGAAAGTACTTGTATTTGTGTGTTTGATTACAGGCAAAGAGGTACTGGAGGGTATCCATGTGATGACATGAGATACACCGAACACTACGAGCAAGGGGGTAAGTTACTGATTGAGTCCAAGAATTGGTTTATACCATGTATTAGAAACTCACTAAATTGATCGCAAGAACTATTTATAAACGTCGACGTTATACGGTAATTGAACTTAGGAAAGAAATGTTAGAGTTAGTTTATGATATAAATTGGGGGTTTAAGTATTAATTAAGGATAAATACGATCTCATAATTAATTAGAAAGTCATAGGGATGTTTCACATTACTTAGGTAAAGTCAGTTTAGGTTAGTAAGGGGTAGATGGAGGCAGAATCCCAGCTGAAAGCTCGGGAGGAGAAACAAGTCAGATAAAAGTCGTCGTGGAGGCCATTGCTCAAGCTTGTTCTAGGGCCAGTTGATTTATTTGCCCATGGAGGCCATTGCTCTAGCTTGTTCTAGGGCCAGTTGATTCATTTGCCCATGGAGGCCATTGCTCTAGCTTGTTCTAGGGCTAGTTGATTTAATTGCCCATGGAGGCCTTTGCCCTAGCCTCACACTAGGGTCAGTTAAAGTTTAAAATATTTGCCCGTTAAGGCCATTGTCCATCGTGAGATACATGGACCAGTAGAGTGATTTACAGCTTTCAGATAACATGTGTAAAGTGTTTGTTTGTCGTATGAGAAGCATGATAGAAGGGCATGATCCGAAGGTTTATCTTTGACTTCATGTTATATTAATATTGCCTGATCGTAATATAACATTTGATAAACTGGATTTTCATGCGCATGTGATTGTGGGTGTTTCCCTTTCCCAGCTGTAGTGGTACCCGCCGCTACGCCGAGGATGGGAAGCTTCCCGCTGAGTCTGTTTAACTTACTCCTCCTATGAAAATGTTTCAAATACAGGTATCGGGCAAGCATCGATGTCCGGACAGTGAAGCGGACATCAGACCAACCCTAGCGCATTCTTTCGCGTGGGTGGACACAGTTTGAATTTTTTTGATTTTGTTGTTGTACATATTCTTAGGTTGTAAGTATTGTGTAAATATTTACAACTTTCGATGTACCTACTCTAGACTTGTCGGCTTCACATGTACTTAAAGACAGGGTTCAGTTTAGGGAAAAACTAGGACATATGTATGAATATATAAGTTGCTGCATGTGAATAGGATAGATCGTACTTATTGAGACACACGATCAATATGATATGGATATATATATTACGTGTGATTGTTGCATGTGAATAGGATAGATCGAACGTATTGAGACGCACAGTCAATATGATATAGATATATACTATGTGTGTTGAGATATATCTGTACACTAGGCTGATGCGGTATTGAGCGAATCGTGGATTGCAGGTTAATTAGGCCACCATTGAGGTGTGGCCACTATTATGTTGTATATATTGATTGTATAGCAGGGTAGTTATAGTTTTGTTTACAGGGTAAGGCTTACGGGTTTAGAGGTAAAAATCTATTCTTGTGCCGGTCACGTACTCCCGATTTGGGGTCGTGACAAGTTGCCTCCCCTACATTGGGCCTTTTGAACTGAGGTCCAATGATATGAATACCCTGTATTTGTACCAACATTCTTTTATTATTTGTACATGGATTCCCTACGTTGGGCCCATCACTTTTTCATCTTCATAAATCATCATCTTAATGAATTCGAACACATAGTAGAAATTCCAACATAAAAGCTAATTAAACATCAGTAGAGTTCTTAGTTGAGGGACAGGAAAGAAGCAAGTTAATAAAACTTGACTATATCATTAGACTACAACATTAGAGTACATCATACTTGCATAAGGAAAAAAATTATACAAGTTGTACGTAGGGATTACATGATAAAAGGGCATCATCCCAAAAGCTTTTGCCTCGGCAAAATGTCAACAGAATAATTGCGTTCCCACTTGGTGGCCTACCAACCCCTAATGGTTGGGAAGAACTTAAACACATGCCTAACAATGAAATCGTCTGTCTGTCGAGCCAAAATATGTTTGTCAAAGCCGATGCCACCGTTTTCCAAAAATACCATATACTTGATGAAATGCTCGCTGTCTTCTCTAAAAACGCCAATATCTCCTTTGAAGACCAATCTATCACCAATATTGGAGAGGAATCGAGAATTGCTCCGAGGTTGGTGAATACGCACGGCCAATGCCCATTTACCACCTGTGTCCCTAAGCCACAGAACATACTCATATGAATGGCAAGAAGCAATTTTCCCCGTTAATACGCCCAAACAACCTCCAACATCTAACAAGTCATGGAAACCCAACAAATTTTCCACTGGCAATTCAAGGTTATCCCATGTTCCCTGACGGAGATCATAAGAAGTGATAACGAGGTCATCGTCATTGTTATCCTCGTCACATAACCAATGGAGCTTGGCATCAATATTGACATAGTGCTCATGCAAATTGGTAACATTACAATCGGCTTGTGAGGTGGCAATCCATTAATACATACACAAGTGAAAGACAGACATTGATGGTTTTATCCCAACATACTAATCAACCCACAACATTACGATGCAAAATTCACCCATCGAACTATTATAGCCGAAGCCACACTCCACTATACCTGAAGAAAGTTTAATGAGAAACGGACAAAAGAGACAAAACATGAGGTGAGTAAATCTTCTGTTCATAGAAAAGACACATATATAACAATTCGTTTAAATAATCCCTTGAAAAAAAACAGAGCACAAACATACCATAACAAGTTAAAACGTGGAGCTGGGGTGTCAGAATTTGAAGACATTGATGCATCGTTGGGTTGCACAAATAGAATAGATCGTTCTGGCTTCCAGGAGAAAGATGCCTGAAGCAGAAGACACCTTCCTCTAAACCAATAAAATAGACATTATTATGTTTCAGATATTTTGGGAGATCCAGAAAAGTATCAGACAACAACTGATTGTTGTAGTCGATATTCAACTGATATATGCCCAGAGATGACGAGTCCAGGGGTCTAAGGTAGCAAGCAATAACATGTGTGCATCTAGGTGACTTTGACCCAGCAGCATGCTTATCAATAAATACAGGATCAACACAACTCATATACCATTTTTTATAGACCGCGCGAACTCGATACAAATTTTTTGCATCTAGCTTGGCAAATATGCAGCAAATGATTGGTGAAGGTATGCCGTAAGGGTTTGCGAATAGTTCCTCCATTGAAATCCTAAAAACACGTGGTTAGGAAATTTCACATTGTTTTTTTAACCCCAAGAGACCAGATTGACACTGAGATAATAAATTAAAAGTAACCCCAAAACCCTAAGTACAGTTAATTAACGCAACAGAATGAGACAAACAAAGTAAACAAAGAGTTGAAGTAAATACAGTTAAGGGACCACAATGTCAGTAATGGAGGAAAGGGACGTTACCTGTTACTGTTACAATAAGCGTCCGATGAAATTAAAACAACATTGATGTCGGTGGTGAACAGATAAATGGAAAGTGAACGTTGGTGTAGCTAAAGTAAAGGAAAGTGGAAACCGATTAGGAATAAATCAAAAGTGAACAAAAGTAGAAGCGGCGCAAAGAGCACGAGGGAGATCTGAATTTGGAGGGGAAAAATAAACGTACGGAAAGTGTAGTGTGCTGGCATATGGCGGTAAAAAACTGACTGTAGTGAAGAGTAAGGCCCCAAAGCGGTCCTAAAATGTTGAACGGCCCAATACGTTGGGCCAGAACCATGCTACATTGTGTTTATATTACCGAAAATTAATGATAAAAAATTAAAACGTTGTAGGGCCCAATAAATTGGGCTTGAACTTTGGTACATCTATATATATAAATTCTGGGCAGGAAATCACTGTGCATATACAGTTCTGTTTCCCGCCCAAACTTTATATATATATATATATATTACTAATTTTTATAATAAAAATATAAGAAATTAAATATAGTTATTTTAGTCATAAATACAGTTAATTTAAATTAAAAAAATAATATAATATATATTTTTAATGAAATAAGAAAAAAGGAGCAAAACATATGTATATAGATGCTAAAATAATCCGCTCCACCCACTCCAGAATTTGGTAAATGGCGGATAAAGTACTTGGATTACAATAAACAAATTTTTTAGAATTCGGTAAACTAAACAAGTCATGAGTAGCACAAGGTTTGCATTAACATAAGGTTGATTCAAGGTATACTTGCAAGGCTAATATTAAAGAGATGAGCAACTTCATCAACAGGTGCATCCATCCCAATTAATGAAGGATACATATGCATCGTGTCGGTCCTGTAATTTTAGGCTTGCAAGATGTCAAAACGCCGGACACCATAATCCCGGACATTATTTTTGTGATACCAACTTGTAAGAATCCATTCATCCATGAGTAGTGTAATACCCGGGAATTTTCGAAGCTAGAAAAAAAAAGGGAAGAGGAAGAAAAGGAAGTAGGAAATTCATTCAACCAAAATATATTTTGTTATATTTAATTTAGTTATTGATTGTTTTTATTTTTATTATTTATTTATATATTTTATTTATTTTGGGGTGCCGTGGGGTGGGTGAAATAAAAAGAAAGAAGAAGGAATAGAGAGAGAAAGAAGGGAATCGAGAAAGAAGAGAGAGAGATAAAGAAAAACGAGAGGTAGAGAGAGAGCGAGGAGCCGAGAAGAAGAAGAAGGGGAAGGAGGCGGATTTCGCCGGAAATGCGGCCGGAGGGAGCTATCCGACGCCGGAAAAAGTCACCGGAGCTCGGTTACAACGTCTTCCACACCTTCCACCGATCGAATCAAGGTTGGTAACCCCAATTTCATTCTAAACCCTCAATTTCTCCATTTTTAGGGATTTCTTCGATTCACCTTTGTTTGAGTTGTTTCAAGGGTAGATTGAGACCTAGAAAGTGTTCTTGAACAGTTAGTCGGGGTAGGAGTCGAGGCTATATCATCAGATTTGGCCGGATTTGAGTTTTAAGGGGTTTGGGTTTGAAAACCCCAAATATTCCCAATTTGGTGATTTGTTGAAAATTTCGGAATCGGGCTTGGATTTGAGTAGTTAGGACTGGATTTGTATTGTTGGAAGGTAGGTGAACAAAACCCGTGAAGAGCGAAGTCGAAGCCAGGGTCGAAAGGGGGCCGGAAGGAGCCCAAACCAGCCCACAGCGCAGCAGAAAACTACTGTGCTGCAAGCTGGCGCAGCAGCGCCAACTCTCGGGTGGCCAAGGGCTGCTTAGGCAATAGCTTGGCGCGGTAGCGCCCGAACTGGTGTTGGAGCGCCAGGTCTCTGCATGGCATGCCCCAACCCTATTTTCGAGGATGATTTGAGACGTCCGAACGTCTTATTTTCGATCCTAAACACCCTAGGGCACTTACAACCATGTTTTTAAGAATCAAAAATCGTTTCAAATGCCTTCTTGTTCCTCAAGAATAGAAACTTGCGAAATAAGTTAAGTCCAACTTCTTGAATTTTAACTTCCTTCCTACACAGTCATTAGGAAATCTTAAGTAGGATAGTTTAGAAGCACATTGAGGTTTAGTAACTCAAATCCAAGGCCCCAAAAATGAAATCCAAGGCTCTAGAATCGCTTTAGGTAAGTGATAGTTGTACGAAACCAAGTGTGAAGCACTTAAGACTCTCATGGAAGAGAGGGAAGACGGATAAGACCAAGAACTCGGTTCTTGGCCACGTCTAGGTGCATTTTTAGGCACGAGCATACCATACGCATATGAGTTGCATATAGTTAAGATATTAACCATGTGAATGCATTTGTTAGGAAACCACGATTCGTCTGGAGCGGGAGTTACTCCAGGACAAGCACAAGGAAGCCGTCCAGGTGAGGGGTTTCCCATCCTTGCCCTACAGGGTTGATTGAGGATGTCGATATGTGGTTTTCCTACTAGCCTATTTGTAAGAATTACTTAGTGGTTAACATGCTATTGTTGTTCCTGAATTGTATTATAAGAAAGTACTGGTAAATGTGTGTTTGATTACAGACAAAGATGTACTGGAGGGTATCCATGAGATGACATGAGATACACCGAACAATTCGAACAAGGGAGTAAGCTATTGATTGTATCCAAGGTTTGGTTTATACTATGTATTTGTATTAGAAACTCACTAAATTGATCGCAAAGAACTATTTATAAAAGTCGACGTCACGGTAGTTGAACTTAGGAAAATTAATGATAGAGTTATATTGATGAACGCGGCCTTGTCGCGAGGCTGGCACCAATCAAATTAATACTAGAAAGTGCAGCTAGTGGCACAACCTAGGTCGATTCTCTCTCGCGGAGCCTATGGATTCTATGGACAAATATGCACAATTAACACAAAAAGGGATGTCTTTGAGGCAATTTAACAAACACTTGGTGTGCAATGAAACTAAATGGAATTAAATGCAACTAAATGAAACTAGAACTAACACTTTTTGGGATTTTCAATATTTTAAAAGCTAAAGTAAATTGAGGTGAATGAAATGAGATGAATATGCTTTGTTGGAGAATGCTTTGGGCTATCCTTGCTATCAAAAAGTATGGAGTTAATCAATGAAAGGCCATTTCCTAAAGTAGTTTAGTAACCACTAAACCTAGGTAAATTAATTAGAGGATGCAATTAATCAACCGGACAATTAACAAGCCTAATCAAATACCATCAATGAAGCAAATGAGGAATTTAACATAAACTAGAATTCAACTCAACAATTACCATTGTCATTAGAGTGACTTCCACAATGAATTAAAAATTACAATAAGATTCAACCAAACCCAATGTAATCAAAACCCACAATGGGAGAATCAAAATACAAATCACAAGTCTATATAAATTCCTAATGTCCAACTACAACCTAGATGAGTTCCACAACCATGGAGCCACAATCAATACAAACTCATCAATATCAACAAGATAAACATGAATCCATAAAGAGAAGCAGTAGGAAAACAAGAAAAACTCCCTATTTGATGCCATAGCTCAAGCCCTAATCATCCTCCTCCAAAGCACAAGAGGTTTAGCCACTCATGGATTGGAGAAATGCTTCACGAAGCTCCTCCAACCCTTGCTTAGCCATGGATGATGATGGGGGTTGCTGGAATTTGGTCTGAATGGGTGTGGAGAGTGGAGAAGATGAAGAGAAAATGGTAAGTGTGGCTGGAAAATGTGTGAGGAACTTGAGAGGATGAGAGCTTGTGTGAATGAATGTATGTAAAATCGTGGGTTACTCTCAAAATTAGGTTAAGGGGCTCTAAAACATCAGAATATTCCCTCTAATCCGACCTAGGATGCTCCCCTTATGGTAAAACACTGAGAAAGTGAGCCCACAATCCGTTTCAGTTCTTAAAATCGCGAGAAAATTGTGCAGATCTGGTGTACCCGCTGGCAGCGGGTGGATTACTCGAAACGCGGGTTTTGCTTCTGAAACTGAAGTCCACCCGCTGCCAGCTTGCAAGGCTACCCGCTGGCAGCGGGTGGAACAGTAGAACAGGCCCAAAAATGCCTCTAAGCTTCAAATCTTGTACCGGCTTCGCTTTCCAGCTTATTTCTCGACCTCTAGCACTTGAATCCTTGCTATTCCTCAAGCTAGTTGACCTACAAATCCACCAAAACAATTGTGAGGCTCTCAAGTTAATAAAACTAGAAAATTATCACGATTTATTCAATAAAAACATGAAATTAGCAAGATTGTGATTTAAGTCCTTAAGTGCCCTTGAATAACATTAAATCATGCATAATGACTCTTTAAACTCAACAAAAGCTTGTCAAATGCCAAAAGATACAAGGGTAAATATTGGTATTATCAACTCCCCCACACTTAGACCTTTGCACTCCTGAGCAAAGCAATCAGTCAAAAAATGCAGTGAAGGGGTATGTAGGAAGCAACAAAATAACCAACCAAATCAAGATGCAAAACAACTAAGCAAGAAACCATGCTCTTGGTTCATGCAACAAAAGCAAAACAACTATGCATAGCAATCAACAAGAACATGCAAATGACCGATGACTCAAGTGTTTCGCTCTACTCACTAATGTTTGATATTTTCTCTCTAATCTTACTTACTTATCACTTTACCATAGGCTTGAGAGAGATCTAGATCTCCACTAAGATGTGTTAGCTCAACAAATCATGAGGTCTTAATGGCTTCTAATGATGGATGCATGGTCATGGTGAAAAATATTTACAAAGAAGGAAACTATGCAAGACTAAACATTTTGAATTGACTCTCAATTAAATGATTACTTGGGTTCC
Organism: Senna tora; assembly: GCA_014851425.1. Classification (NCBI taxonomy): domain Eukaryota; kingdom Viridiplantae; phylum Streptophyta; class Magnoliopsida; order Fabales; family Fabaceae; genus Senna; species Senna tora. The sequence goes on along the minus strand of CM026265.1, from coordinate 23,677,016 downwards.
AAAAGAGTCTAACCAAACAATCATCTTCCAACCACCAAGAAATTTGCCTAAGATCCTTATTGCTTTCGGTTGCAACTCTTTTATTCACATCAATTTTTTTTATAGCTTTTCTTTCTTTTCTATTTCCCCCTTTTTTTTCTTCTTTTTTTTTTCTAAATAAATAAATGTATAATTCATTCATTTATTTATTTATTCTTTCTTTTCAAGCTTTTTGCTTGATTGGATCAATTAGACAATTTCAACCCAGGAAGATGAGTGATCAGAAACTAAGAAACCTAAAGTCAAACATTTAATTAAAAGTCATAGTGCAAAATGTCTAGAAAAGCAAAAATTAAAGCTCAAAGGGGTTGACTATGGGTAGCAAAAGAAGTGGTTTGTGTATGGGATATAGGTGAGTGAAACAAATGCCTCAATCATTTTTATTTAACTAACGCATGTCAAGCTTCAATAAGATTTCAATCAAGTTCTAGAAAGCGAACAAGTAAGCAGACAACACACAAGTATATGCAAGAAAAACAGTAGTGTTTGGCTCAAAATCTTCCAACAAGGCTAGGTTACTCTCACATCGATCAATGCATGCCTAATTAATTACTCACATAAGTGACTTGCTTAAGTTGAGAATTAGAGAGCACCGATCTCTTGAAAAATTGTTTCTTATTCTTGAAATGATTGTGCATTCTGCTGGCTCCTGACACACAACTTGAAAGCATTTTCTAAAATGCTTAAACAGGCACAAAAGTTAAGTGTGGTTCCCAAAAAAATTTTTTTTTAAAACATTTGAGTAGATATCAAAAAGTGCTTATGGAATTTTTGATTAACGTCATTAATCCCACAAGTCTACAACAAAAACAAAATTGTATCTACTCAGTTGATAATATCCACAAACAAGGACTTAAAACCTGTGCATTTACATTTATATTTACATCCACAAGAATAGAAGCTGAAAAGCTAAATCCACAAGGAGTCAAAAACACAATCATTAAATAGGAATATAAATCTGATGTTAACATTTGCAATAATCACAGGTAATCTGCCCATTCAGCAATTCAAAAAGCAATCATTCTTCACGAACTTCTCCCCCACACTTGAAGCAAGCATTGTCCTCAATGCAAAAAGATAAAGACAAAGATGTACAAACGCGGGGATCCACAAGCAGAAAACCAATCAATCAATTGCAAAAAGAGGAGAAGAAGGGTGAGCAAAGTAAGCTAAACAGTTCAAGAGATCAGAATGCATGAAATTATAAGGTTCCAGAAGTTAAATGAGCCATCAGCAGCTCAACAGAAAAAGCAATAACCAGCAAAAATAAACCTCATACATCAAAATTCATGCATTCAACAACCAAGGGAGTGTTTAATCACACAACTAAACGAACACACAAAGCACAAAATAAAAGCAACAAAATACACAAAAGCACAATTAAGCCACAAAGAACAATTTCACAATCTACTACCTACTGGGAGGTCTCTTCCCCCACAATCATCTCAAGCAATATAGAAATGTAACAGATAAACACAAGATGAGCAAAAGGAAAGAGATGACCTGGCCCCTCATCGGGGCTTGAAGTTCCCCTTGAAAAACCTTGAGTCACTGCCTTGAAATCTCAGCTGCTTGCCACGCTATGGGATCCGAGAGTGATCTTCTTTCTTTAGCTTTCTCTGAACTTTGTTATCTTCTATTTCCCCCTTTTTTTTCTTCTTTCTTTTCTAAATAAATAAATGTATAATTCATTTATTTATTTATTTATTCTTTCTTTTCAAGCTTTTTGCTTGATTGGATCAATTGATGAACGCGGCCTTGTTGCGAGGCCGGCACCAATCAAATTAATACTAGAAAGTGCAGCTAGTGGCACAACCTAGGTCGATTCTCTCTCACGGAGCCTATGGATTCTATGGACAAATATGCACAATTAACACAAAAAGGGATGTCTTTGAGGCAATTTAACAAACACTTGGTGTGCAATGAAACTAAATGGAATTAAATGCAACTAAATGAAACTAGAACTAACACTTTTAGGGATTTTCAATATTTTAAAAGCTAAAGTAAATTGAGGTGAATGAAATGAGATGAATATGCTTTGTTGGAGAATGCTTTGGGCTATCCTTGCTATCAAAAAGTATGGAGTTAATCAATGAAAGGCCATTTCCTAAAGTAGTTTAGTAACCACTAAACCTAGGTAAATTCATTAGAGGAAGCAATTAACCAATCGGACAATTAACAAGCCTAATCAAATACCATCAATGAAGCAAATGAGGAATTTAACATAAACTAGAATTCAACTCAACAATTACCATTGTCATTAGAGTGACTTCCACAATGAATTAAAAATTACAATAAGATTCAACCTAATCCAATGTAATCGAAACCCACAATGGGAGAATCAAAATACAAACCACAAGTCTATATAAATTTCTAATGTCCAACTACAACCTAGTTGAGTTACACAACCATGGAGCCACAATCAATAGAAACTCATCAATATCAACAAGATAAACATGAATCCATAAAGAGAAGTAGTAGGAAAACAAGAAAAACTCCCTATTTGATGCCATAGCTCAAGCCCTAATCATCCTCCTCCAAAGCACAAGAGGTTTAGCCACTCATGGATGGGAGAAATGCTTCACGAAGCTCCTCCAACCCTTGCTTAGCCATGGATGATGATGGAGGTTGCTGGAATTTGGTCTGAATGGGTGTGGAGAGTGGAGAAGATGAAGAGAAAATGGTAAGTGTGGCTAGAAAATGTGTGAGGAACTTGAGAGGATGAGAGCTTGTGTGAATGAATGTATGTAAAATCGTGGGTTACTCTCAAAATTCGGTTAAGGGCCTCTAAAACATCATAATATTCCCTCTAATCCGTCCTAGGATGCTCCCCTTGTGGTAAAACACTGAGAAAGTGGGCCCACAATCCGTTTCAGCTCTTAAAATCGCAAGGAAATCGTGCAGAACTGGTGTACCCGCTGGCAGCAAGTCATCTACCCGCTGGCAGCGGGTGGATTACTTAAAACACGTGTTTTGCCTCTGAAACTGAAGCCCACCCGCTGGCAGTTTGCAAGGATACCCGCTGGCAGCGGGTGGAACAGTAGAACAGGCCCAAAAATGCCTCTAAGCTTCAAATCTTGTGCCGGTTTCGCTTTCCAGCTTCTTTCTCGACCTCTAGCACTTGAATCCTTGCTATTCCTCAAGCTAGTTGACCAAGAAATCAACCAAAACAATTGTGAGGTTCTCAAGTTAATAAAACTAGAGAATTATCACAATTTATTCAATAAAAACATGGAATTAGCAAGATTGTGATTTAAGTCCTTAAGTGCCCTTGAATAACATTAAATCATGCATAATGACTCTTTAAAGTCAACAAAAGCTTATCTAATGCCAAAAGATACAAGGGTAAATATTGGTATTATCAACTCCCCCACACTTAGACCTTTGCACTCCTGAGCAAAGCAATCAGTCAAAAATATAGTCAAGGGGTATGTAGGAAGCAACAAAATAACCAACCAAATCAAGATGCAAAACAACTAAGCAAGAAACCATGTTCTTGGTTCATGCAACAAAAGCAAAACAACTATGCAAAACAATCAACTAGAACATGCAAATGACCGATGACTCAAGTGTTTCGCTCTACTCACTAATGTTGGATATTTTCTCTCTAATCTTACTTACTTATCACTTTACCATAGGCTTGAGAGAGATCTAGATCTCCACTAAGATGCGTTAGCTCAACAAATCATGAGGTCTTAATGGCTTGTAATGATGGATGCATGGTCATGGCGAAAAGTGTTTACAAAGAAGGAAATTATGCAAAACTAAACATTTTGAATTGACTCCCAATTAAATGATTACTTGGGTTCCAAAAGAGTCTAACCAAACAATCATCTTCCAACCACCAAGAAATTTTCCTAAGATCCTTATTGCTTTCGGTTGCAACTCTTTTATTCATCATCATTTTTTTTTCTTCTTATTGCTTTTCTTTCTTTTGTATTTCCCCTTTTTTTCTCTTTTTTTTCTAAATAAATAAATGTATAATTTATTTATTTATTTATTTATTTATTATTTCTTTTCAAGCTTTTTGTTTGATTGGATCAATTAGACAATTTCAACCCAGGAAGATGAGTGGTCAGAAACTAGGAAACCTAAAGTCAAACATTTAATTAAAAGTCATAGTGCAAAATGTCTAGAAAAGCAAGAATTAAGCTCAAAGGGGTGACTATGGGTAGCAAAAGAAGTGGTTTGTGTATGGGATATAGGTGAGTGAAACAAACGCCTCAATCATTTTTATTTAACTAACGCGTGTCAAGCTTCAACAAGATTTCAATCAAGTTCTAGAAAGTAAAAAAAAGTAAGCAGACAACACACAAGTATATGGAAGAAAAACAGAAGTATTTGGCTCAAAATCTTCCAACAAGGCTAGGTTACTCTCACATCGATCAATGCATGCCTAATTAATTACTCACATTAGTGACTTGCTTAAGTTGAGAATTAGAGAGCACCAATCTCTTGAAAAATTGTTTCTTATTCTTGAAATGATTGTGCATTCTGCGGGCTCCTGACACACAACTTGAAAGCATTTTCTAAAATGCTTAAACAGGCACAAAAGTAAAGTGTGGTTCCCAAAAAAAAAATTTAAAACATTTGAGTAGACATCAAAAGTCTACAACAAAAATGAAATTGTATCTACTCAGTTGATAATATCCACAAACAAGGACTTAAAACCTGTGCATTTACATTTATATTCACATCCACAAGAATAGAAGCTGAAAAACTAAATCCACAAGGAGTCAAAAACACAATCATGAAATAGGAATATCAATCTGATGTCAACATTTGCAATAATCACAAGGTACCCTGCCCATTCAACAGTTTAAAAAAAAGCAATCATTCTTCACAAACTTCTCCCCCACACTTGCAGCAAGCAATGTCCTCAATTCAGAAAGATAGGACAAGGATGCGCAAGCATGAGGGTCCACAAGCGGAAAAACAATCAGTCAATTGCAAAAAGAGGAGAAGATGGGCGAGCAAAGTAAGCTAAACAACTACATAGCTAAGAATGCATGAAATTATAATGCTCCAGAAGTTAAATGAGCCATCAGTAGCTCAGCAGCAAAAGTAATAACCAGCAAAATTGAATCCATGAGTAGGAAGCAAAAGTAGCTGAAGAGTCAAACTAAACACAAAAGAAATAAAAGCAGATAAGACTAGCAAGCAGTTGGCTCAGATCCGAGCTCCATCACGACCCTCCCGCAGCTCTCTAAAATTGTCCCAGACCTCGACCTGAAAGGATGTGAAGCTAGCTTGCAAATTGTGGATGTCATCCCGAAGGGTGTGGACTTCATCCCTAAGGGCACGCTGCTCAGTGATCAGGAGGTCTAGCTTCTGGTCAGAGGTCTGCATCATTGGCTCTAAAGCTTGTGAAGGGGTCCGACTCGAAGAGGCTTCATCACGGCGCCTCCTGACATTCCTGACTGGCGCGGGAGGTCTAATCACTGGAGGTCTTCCAAATCCCAATCTGCTGTAATCTCTGGTGTTGGCAGGATCGAACTCTAAGTCAGAATCAAGCTGCGGAACACCTGCTCTCTTGTACATTTGAGATATGAGATGTGGAAGTAACAGAATTTGTCCTTTCACTCCCTTCACTGAAGCCTTCTTGAGCGAGTCAAAAATCAACCCGGCCACATCAACTCTCTCATTCTTCATAAATAAGTAAATAATGTGTGTTTGGTGAAAGGGTATGTCAGTACCATGGCTGGAAGGAAGAATGTTGTGACATATAAAAAGCAGCCATGCTCTAGCAGCCGGGCACATGGAAGAGCGTTGCAAATAGATCTGAGATCCTCCATACTTAGCATCCCAATCGGATTTATCCTGAATGAGTATCTCTCTTATTTCAGCGCGCGGGAAAGGGGCATCACCACTGTTAAAAGCTGTCTGTTGACTCTTGTAGGCACAATTCTGCACAACAGGCAGCCCAAAAAATTGCCAGATGCCGGCCAATGTGAAGGTGGTAACCTTCGTGCCGCGGTAGGTCGGGTTGTTCATGTTGCGCTTGAGCTTGGCATTAATGTAGAAATGTTGCACAAACTGCTCATTATCAGCTACCTGTACCCGATTGAGAGATGTGAGGTTGGCGGCGCATAATTGATCAAAGAATGCATTGTCTTCCGTCTCAGGAAAATGAAATTCTTGATGGAGGGATCTATTTTCAACCTCCTCTTGTATTTCTTCAAAAGTCATCTCTTCGCCGGACATGCTTGCTAATCAACACAAACAAATACAAAAAAGAAAAACACAAGCAATTTAAACAAAGAATCAGTCAACATAGAAGCTAGCAAGATTACGCTAACCAACCTAGACGCCCACACTAAAACCAAATAAAACTAATTAAAGAAGAAGAAAAACTAAGTATACTAAAGAAAGAAATAAAACTATGGAAAATGAAAAGACAACCAGATGAACTATAACTAATGTGGGTGCTCAGTTGAAAAGTGATCTTGTGGTATGCGATTAATCCAGACTGACTTTCCAAAATGACGAAATAATTAGCCTAAATTAAAAAATTACTACACAAAAGTGAAAAATGGCGTTGACTTAAGCTAAAAACTAGTGCCAAACGAAAATATTACATATTTACTATTTCTAAACAAGACTGGGGTATGTATTAACTAATTCTAGATAAAATACTGAAAAATTAATTAAAAAGAGAACTTAAACTATAATTTATTTACTACGTACGTACTAATGTGACTCTAAAATAAACAAAAGTCAATTACCCTATCTACTAAATCAAGATAAAAATTATTTACAACTTAAGTGAAAATCAAGATTTAATTATTTATCAACTAACACTAATGCTACGCATACTAAAATATTCACTAATTTAAAGAAAAATTCAGATTAATAATTAAATAGGACTAAAAATTTAGAAAATGAAAATAAAAATAAAAAGGAAATTAAATTGAAATTAATATTAAATAGGTAACTAAATACAAATAGAAATAAAAATGAAAATACAAATTAAAGATAATAGAAAAATTACCTAAATGGGAATGAAGTTGAAATCTGGACTGGGGGGTTGAAGAAAAGTGGGGAAAGGGTCTCAGTTTTGGGTGAGGAGGAGGTTAAGGTTTGGTGGGTTTGGGGGCTGATTGGGAAGGAGGCTGGGGTCACACGGTTTTAGAGTGTTCTGGATTGTGGGTGGAAGGGGTGGGTTCAGTTTTGGGTTGGGGTGGGGTTGTGCTTTTGGTGGAGGTTTTGAGGCTGAAAGAGGCGAATAGAGAGGGAGAAAGGAGGGGGGTGGTTCGGATTGGTTGGGGAGGGAGGTTGGGGTTGTGGTCACGGTTTTGGGGTGGAAGAGGGAGGTGGTTCAGTTTTGGTGACTGAGAAGGGGATGGAGGCTCACGGTGGGTGGTTGTGGAGTAGAAGGGCTAAGGTTCGGCTTTGGAGGTTGGTGGAGAGGAGTATGGTTTGGTGGGTTTGCTATGGAGGTGTGGCTATGGAGGTGGAGGTTGTGGGGAAGAAGAAGAGAGGCTAGAGAGAGAGAAGGAAGAGGGAATGTTAAAAAGTGAAGAAAGAGAGGGAAGGGGTGGGTTAGGGTTTCAGAAAAAATATTTGAAATTCAAAATTAAATGAAATAAAATGAAAACAAGAATATTAATTAATTAAAAATTTTTTTTTAAGTACCCAGACTCACTCGGTGGCAGCGGGTAAGTCAGAGGCGAAATTAAACGAGGAAAATAGGGGGAAAACAGGGGAGAGCCTCTGTAGCTCTCGCTGGCAGCGGGCAAATGCTACCCGCTGGCAGCGGGTAGAACAGAGGCATCTCCAAAAACAGGGTTTTGACCCTAAAACTTCTGCTTTTTCTATTTTCTCTATTCCTATACCCAACTAAAGACTCTTAAGAAACGTAAAAATTCAACTATTCCTACTCCTAGAACCTAATTTGCTGGCTTCCATCCATCAAAAAGCAAACCTCATACATCAAAATTCATGCATTCAACAACCAAGGGAGTGCCTAACCACACAACTAAACAAACATACAAAGCACAAACTAAAAGCAACAAAATACACAAAAGCATAATTAAACCACAAAGAACAATGCCACAATCTACTACCTACTGGAAAATCTCTTCCCCCACACTCATCTCAAGCAATCCATAAGAGCAACAAATTAAATGCAAGATGAGAAAAGGAAAGAGATGACCTGGCCCCTCATGGGGGCTTGGAGTTTTCCTTGAACAATTTCAGCAAGTGACCATTCACCAAGTGCACGGCGCCGGTTGAATCTTCCATTATCTCCACCGCTCCATAAGGAAAGACCTTGGTCACTGTGAAAGGTCCATCCCTACGCGTTTTCATCATTCCTTGCTTGAACTTGAATCTTGCTTTGAATTTTAAAACTTTATCCCCAACACTAAAGCATTTTCTAAGAATGCCTTTGTCATGAATTTTCTTTGTCTTTTCCTTGTACAACCTGGCATTTTCATATGGTTCACCCCTCATTTCATCAAGCTCTTGCAATTGGAGTTTTCTTTCTTCTCCCGCAGCTTCCATATCTAAGTTGCATTTTCGCACCGCCCAATATGCCTTATGCTCTAATTCAACCGGCAAATGACAAGCTTTACCGAAGACTAGGCGATAAGGGGACATCTATTGGAGTTTTGTAGGCTGTACGATAGGCCCAAAGAGCTTCTTCAAGTCGGGAACTCCAATCCTTTCGGGAGGGTTGCACAACCCTTTCAAGAATCTTCTTAACTTCCCTGATAGACACCTCTGCCTGACCATTGGTTTGTGGGTGGTAAGGTGTGGAAACTTTATATCGGACACCATGCTTAGCTAATAGGCTATTGAAAAGCCTATTGCAAAAGTGGGTGCCCTGATCACTAATGATGGCTCTAGGGATCCCAAACCTACACAAGATATTAGACTTAACAAATTTAGCTACGGTTTGAGCATCATCCTTCCTAGTGGGTACGGCCTCTATCCACTTAGAAACATAGTCCCCTGCCAATAAAATATAAGTAAACCCGTTTGATGGGGGAAAAGATCCCATAAAATCTATGCCCCAAACATAAAAAATTTCACAAAATAGCATAGGTTGTTGTGGCATTTCTTGTTTCCATCCCAAACCCCCAAAACGTTGGCACTTATCACAAGTTTTACAAAAATTGACAGAATCCTTAACTAAAGTAGGCCAATAAAACCCACAGTCTAAGACTTTCCTAGAGGTTTTCTTTCCACCAAAATGCCCCCCACAAGCCAAGGTATGACAGGCAGTTAAGATGCTCTCTTGTTCTTCCTCTTGTATGCACCTTCGAATGACTTGATCAGCACATAGTCTCCAAAGATGAGGTGCATCCCAAGCATAATGTTTGGCATCTCCCTTTAGCTTTTGTAACTGAAAAGTAGACATAGAAGGGGGTGTCACTCCACTAATGAGAAAATTCACTATATGAGCGTACCAAGGCTCATGACGAGCTATGGTACACAACAAAGAATCTGGAAAAGCATCAAAAGTAGAGTTAGGAGAGTCCACTCCCTTTGTGTCTTTAGGTAAGCGACTCAAATGGTCAGCTACATGGTTTTCAGCTCCTGGTCTATCCTTAATCTCTATGTCAAATTCTTGCAAGAGAAGGGCCCATCTGAGTAGCCTGGGCTTGGAATGAGGTTTGGAGAAAAGATACTTCACTGCGGCATGGTCAGAAAAAACTACAACCTTGGAATTAAGCAAGTAAGGTCTAAATTTCTCCAAGGCAAAGACAACGGCAAACAATTCCTTTTCAGTGGTGGTATAATTAATTTGTGCCGAGTCTAGTGTCTTGGAAGCATATGCAATCACTCTAGAAACTTTGTTCTCCTTCTGCCCTAGGATGGCTCCAACAGTAAAATTAGAAGCATCACATGAAATCTCAAAATGTAATTGCCAATTAGGAGCAGAAAGTATTGGGGGAGAGACAAGTCTAGATTTCAGTTCATCAAAAGCAGACCTACATGCTTCATTAAAATCAAACTCTGCATCTTTTTGAAGTAATTGAGATAATGGATATGCAATTTTGCTAAAATCCTTAATGAACCTCCTATAGAACCCTGCATGACCCAAAAATGATCTAATCTCCTTAACACATGTGGGGTATGGGAGGGAGGAGATTACTTCTATTTTTGCTTTATCCACTTCAATCCCTTTTCCAGAAACTAAATGTCCTAAAACAATTCCTTGATCAACCATAAAATGGCACTTTTCATAATTTAGCACAAGACCCTTTTCAGAACATCTAGGAAGAATTTTATCTAAACTGTCCAAGCATGCATCAAATGACTCTCCATAAACTGTAAAATCATCCATAAATACATCCATGCATTGTTCAAGAAAATCAGAAAAAATAGACATCATACAACGCTGAAATGTACCAGGAGCATTACACAAACCGAAAGGCATTCTCCTGTATGCAAATGTACCAAAGGGGCAAGTAAAAGTGGTCTTTTCTTGGTCCTCCGGAGCAATGGGTACCTGAAAATAACCAGAGAAGCCATCAAGGAAACAGTAATAAGACTTGCCAGCAAGCCTCTCAAGCATCTGGTCAATAAAGGGTAAAGGGAAATGGTCCTTTCTAGTGGCGTCATTTAATTTTCTATAGTCAATACACATGCGCCACGAATTCTGGACTCTAGTGGGAATCAACTCATCCTTCTCATTTTTCACTATTGTGATCCCACTCTTCTTTGGAACAACCTGCACAGGGCTAACCCATTTACTATCAGAAATTGGGTATATAATACCCGCACTCAAAAGCTTAGTGACCTCTTTCTTGACCACATCTAAAATCAAAGGATTCAACCTCCTTTGGGGTTGCCGCTTGGGCTGCGACCCCTCCTCTAGCAGAATTCTATGTGTACAAATTGTAGGACTAATCCCTGGTATATCTGCTAAAGTCCACCCTATTGCTCTTTTATGTTTTCTCAAAAGGTTTAAGAGCTTCCCTTCATTCTCGTCAGATAACCCATTAGCAATGATCACTGGTAATTGGTTATTTGACTCTAAGAAAACATACTTTAGATTTGAAGGGAGCTCTTTGAGCTCTAGAGTGGGAGGTTGAATTACAGAAGGAACTAATTTTTGCACATCTAAAGTGGCAAGAGTACTTCCCTTTACAATTTCATTTTTACCACTTGCCTCAACTTCCATGCATTCAAACCTTGGTAGTATGTTCCCTTCTTCGGTTGATTCAGCTTCAACTGCGATTTCCTTTCTTTTACTATGTTGCCCTTGGAATAGGTGAGAAGGTGGAGAAGCAAAAAGGGGGTCTTCACATGGCAGAATGTATTGAACTTTGTTTTGGAACACCTTCCCTGTTTCATTGCTTGACTCACCTGAAAACTCAATGAATAACTTCCCCAAAGGGTCATCATAACTGCTCAAAGAAGAAAGAGAATCCAAAGAATAACTAGTCACAGAAAATGTATCAGATTGTGGGGTACTACGTGTGCAATCAACTGACATGCAGTTAAGACATGAGGGATCACCTCCACAAGAGCAAGTAGATGGAAAATAATATAAAGAAGAGAATGAAGCAAGAGTGTCATCATCAGCATGCAAAAGTTCAGTAAATGAAAAATAACCATCAGAAAATGCATCAACAGTAGATTCTGAATTATCATCATCAAGCTTATAACCAACATGTTCATCTTCCATGATTATATCTATTGCACTAACCCCAAGTAAAGAATAGTCCTCATATGGATGCTTCATGGCCTCATACATTTTAAAATTAACTTTATGATCTCCCACTTACATAGAGATCGTTCCTTCTTTCATGCTAATCACAGTGTTAGCAGTCCCCAAGAAGGGGCGACCTAAAATGAGAGTGGAATCCTGAGGCACTCCCGCAGCCATATCAAGAACATAAAAATCAGCTGGAATGAGCAAGTCTTTCACTCGGATCAAAAGGTCCTCTATAATCCCATCAGGTCGCCTAATGGACCTATCAGCTAATTGTAAGATTACTGTAGTGGGTTGAAGTGTTTTAACACCTAGGGCCTGATAAACAGATTTAGGCATGACATTTATAGCAGCCCCTAGATCAAGTAATGCACCCCCTATAGTAACCTTACCAATAGTACAAGGGATTGTGAAAGACCCCGTGTCTTGACACTTGACCGGGATTTGGGGTTTGAAAAGAGCAGAAACATTAGAGCTCACTTGAACTCTCTCATTTGGTCTAAATCTTCTCTTGTTTGTACAAAGCTCTTTCAAAACTTTTGTATATTTAGGCACTTTTCTTACCAACTCTAACAAAGGAATATTAACTTCTAACTTGGTAAATAAATTCAGTGCCTCTTCATCAGTTTTAACTTCCTTGACCTTCTTACTTAGCAAATATGAATTAGGAAAGGGAAGATCACTTATACTTACCTCCTTACCTTTTTGGGTGGAGATGGCTTTGTTAATTGCTTCTTCCTTGTCCTTTTGTTCCTCTTTTTCTTTTGGTTCCTCTTGTTCTTTTGGTTCCTCTTGTTGCTCCTTCTTCTTTTCTTCAACTTTTTCCCGCAGTCTAGTCTCTTTGGAGCTCTCAGAAAGCTTAAGTGGTGACAAAGGAGGACTTTCACAGACAATTTCTTCATCATCTTCCTTGTCTTCAAATCTGACTTTTCTACCGCTTCTAAGGCTTATGGCATTCAGTGACTTGGGATTGATCACTGTGTTAGAAGGCGTCGCTCCGCTTGATCATCACTCTTCTTGTTAGACAGCTGAGTGACAAATGAGTTCAGGTTGTCATGCTTTACTTCCATTTGTTCAAACTTGTTCATGATATTGGTGAAGCATGAGTCAACGTGTGAGGCGACGGCCTTGATTTTATCATCAGTGATACTCCGCTCTTGGTCAAATTTTGCACCAATATCTGAGAACCCTTTCACTAGAAGCTGTTTAATCTCATCATTGCTTGAAGAGGGAGCACCTTGACTAATGGGAACCATGGCATTGGTGGTGTTCTATTTTGGTGCTTGGCTAGGTGAAGCTTCTTGGAAATTTGAATTATGCCCACCATAAGAATTTTCTCCTCTTGGAATGTAGTTCCCTTGACTCTGCCCACCGCCAAACCCATAATTGTTCTGGTGATTGTTGTTCCCGTATCTTAGGTTGGGGTGGTCTCTCCAACCAGGATTATAAGTGTTGGAGTATGGATCTCTTTGCTGGTACTGCCCAGGCCTCGATTGATACATTGCATTTACTTCTTCAAATTGGCCAGGACAATCAACAGTCATGTGCATTGATGAGTTGCAAAGATTACAACTTGCGGTCACCATGGCCAAATGTTGCGTTGGTGAACGTGGTGACTGGATGCAAAGACTATCCACTTTCTTCGCAAGAGCGGATAGTTCATGTACCACTTTTATCAACAATGGATCTCGATCTGCTGGAGATATCTCTTTTACTGCTCGAGTATCCCTTGTGGTAATGTTCTGCCTACTCAAGGCAAGCTTCTTAATTAACTCCATTGCTTCATCTGGGGGCATGTCTTCTATGGACCCATTAGCAGCTGCACTGAGCATTTTTGCATCTTCATCAGTTAACCCATAAACAAAAGCTTGGACCAGGTGCTCCAATGGCATTTGATGGTTTGGACATTTTGCTACCATATCCTGAACACGTGTCCAATATCCATAGAATGTTTCACCCTCTTCTTTCCTTGAAGATGCAATTTCTTTTCTTGCTGCGGCGACTTTGTTTGAAGGATAATATTTTTCAATAAAGTGCTTCTTCAAATTATCCCATGTTTGGTAAGCATCTGGGGTGTACCTTGGCAAACTCATATACCAAACCTTTGCCTTCCCTTCCAGAGTGAGATGGAAAACCTTCCACATGACTTCTTCAAGTTTAGCCCCTACGGGCTTCATCGTCCTGCAATGCATGTGGAGAGAGCTTAAATGTGTATACGGGTTCTCACTTGGAAGACCATGAAATTTGGGGAGTGAGTGCACAAGAGAACCTTTAATTTCAAAATCAGTAGTAAAAGTAGGAGTAGCACCAACCAAAGATTCAAGATTATCATCAAATTGATTCAATTGTTTAATAGACTTTTTAGGTTGATCTACCCCATTATTACCTTCTTCATTCATTTCCCTATTGTCCATCCTTTTATCCCCGTTATATTCCTCGGCCATTTCTTCTATTGCTAGTTCTCTTTCCCTTTCTTGGTTAGCCTTAATTACTTCTTTTTTGAGTTTTCTTATTTTCCTAAGAGTTCTTTCAATTTCTAAATCCAAGGGAACTAGGTCTCCTCTAGAACTTCTTAGCATACACTAAACAAACCAACAAAAGAAAGAAAACACACAGAAAAACAGTAAAACAAATAAAACAGGCCAGAAAACCAGTAACAGAGCAACACAGAATGGAAATTTTGTGCAGTTTACTGCTTCACCCGCTGCCAGCGGGTAGGTTCACTCGCTGCCAGTGGGTAAGACAGAAATAGAAGCGATTCTGCACTGTTAAAGCAGAAAAACAATGCAGATTCGAAAAACCAGCAAAAATCCAACTGAAAATGCTTCAAAATGACTATTCAAGCCTAAAAATAAATGCTAAAACAACTACTAACTACCGAGAAACAATAAACACAAACAAAAACACAATTAAATGCAATTAAACTAAGTAATTCCTTGCCAAAAAAATAGGACAGCTATGAAAAATTAACAAAAACCAGCAAAAACACTTACTAAAAATCACAATAAGCCTAGAAACAAACACTAAAATGAAAAGACATAACTTAAAACACAAAACACAATCTAACTATGTGATTCCCAAAGAAATCACGCGAAAACAACCCAATTCGTGAGAATCTAGCACAATTGCACAAAGAACCAAAATGGCTCCCCGGCAACGGCGCCAAATTGATGAACGCGGCCTTGTCACGAGGCCGGCACCAATCAAATTAATACTAGAAAGTATAGCTAGTGGCACAACCTAGGTTGATTCTCTCTCGCGGAGCCTATAGATTCTAAGGACAAATATGCACAATTAACACAAAATGGGATGTCTTTGAGGCAATTTAACAAACACTTGGTGTGCAATGAAACTAAATGGAATTAAATGCAACTAAATGAAACTAGAACTAACACTTTTTGGGATTTTCCATATTTTAAAAGCTAAAGTAAATTGAGGTGAATGAAATGAGATGAATATGCTTTGTTGGAGAATGCTTTGGGCTATCCTTGCTATCAAAAAGTATGGAGTTAATCAATGAAAGGCCATTTCCTAAAGTAGTTTAGTAACCACTAAACCTAGGTAAATTAATTAGAGGATGCAATTAACCAACCAGACAATTAACAAGCCTAATCAAATACCATCAATGAAGCAAATGAGGAATTTAACATAAACTAGAATTCAACTCAACAATTACCATTGTCATTAGAGTGACTTCCACAATGAATTAAAAATTACAATAAGATTCAACCAAATCCAATGTAATCAAAACCCACAATGGGAGAATCAAAATACATATCACAAGTCTATATAAATTCCTAATGTCCAACTACTACCTAGTTGAGTTCCACAACCATGGAGCCACAATCAATACAAACTCATCAATATCAACAAGATAAACATGAATCCATAAAGAGAAGTAGTAGGAAAACAAGAAAAACTCCCTATTTGATGCCATAGCTCAAGCCCTAATCATCCTCCTCCAAAGCACAAGAGGTTTAGCCACTCATGGATGGGAGAAATGCTTCACGAAGCTCCTCCAACCCTTGTTTAGCCATGGATGATGATGGAGGTTGCTGGAATTTGGTCTGAATGGGTGTGGAGAGTGGAGAAGATGAAGAGAAAATGGTAAGTGTTGCTGGAAAATGTGTGAGGAACTTGAGAGGATGGGAGCTTGTGTGAATGAATGTATGTAAAATCGTGGGTTACTCTCAAAATTCGGTTAAGGGCCTCTAAAACATCAGAATATTCCCTCTAATCCGACCTAGGATGCTCCCCTTGTGGTAAAACACTGAGAAAGTGGGCCCACAATCCGTTTCAGCTCTTAAAATCGCGAGAAAATCGTGCAGAACTGGTGTACCCGCTGGCAGCGGGTCATCATCCCGCTGGCAGCGGGTGGATTACTTAAAACACGCGTTTTGCCTCTGAAGTTGAAGCCCACCTGCTGGCAGCTTGCAAGGATACCCGCTGGCAGTGGGTGGAACAGTAGAACAGGCTAAAAAATGCCTCTAAGCTTCAAATCTTGTGCCGGCTTCGCTTTCCAGCTTCTTTCTCGACCTCTAGCACTTGAATCCTTGCTATTCCTCAAGCTAGTTAACCTACAAATCAACCAAAACAATTGTGAGGTTCTCAAGTTAATAAAACTAGAGAATTATCACAATTTATTCAAGAAAAACATGGAATTAGCAAGATTGTGATTTAAGTCCTTAAGTGCCCTTGAATAACATTAAATCATGCATAATGACTCTTTAACCTCAACAAAAGCTTATCAAATGGCAAAAGATACAAGGGTAAATATTGGTATTATCAGTTAGGTTATGATCTAACCTGGGGGTTTAAGTATTAATTAAGGATAGATACGATCTCATAATTGATTAGAGAGTCATAGGGAAGTTTCACATTACTTAGGTTAAGTCAGTATAGGATAGGAATGGGTAGATGAAGTCAGAGTCTCGGTTGAAAGCTCGAAAAGAGAAGTAAGTTAGATAAAGTCGCCCATGCAGGCCATTGCTCTAGCTTGTTCTAGGGCTAGTTGATTTAATTGCCCATGGAGGTCATTGCCCTAGCCTGGCATTAGGGTCAGTTAAAGTTTAAAAGATTTGTCCATTGAGGCCATTTTCCATCGTGAGATGCATGGACCAGTAAATTGATTTATAGCTTTCAGATAACATGTGTAAAGTGTTTATTTGTCTTACGAGAAGCATGATGGAAAAGCGTGATCCGTAGGTTTATCTTTGACTTTATGTTATATTAATATTGTCTGATCGTAATATAACATTTGATAAACTGGATTTTCATGCACATGTGATTGTGGGTGTTTCCGTTTCCCCAACTGTAGTGGTACCCGCCGCTACGCCGAGGATGGGAAGCTTCTCACTGAGTCTGTTTGACTCACTCCTCCTACTGAAATGTTTCAGATACAGGCATTGGGCAAGCATCGACGTCCGGACAGTGAAGCGGACATCAGACCAACCCTAACGCATTCGTTCGCGTGGGTGGACATATATATTTACAGCTTTTGATAAACTGGATTTTCATGCACATGTGATTTTGTTGTTGTACATATTCTTAGGTTGTAAGTATTGCGTAAATATTTACAGCTTTTGATGTACCTACTCTAGACTTGTCGGCTTCACATGTACTTAAAGACAGGGTCCGATTTTGGGGAAAGTTAGGATATATATGTCTAATTGTATGACCTACTGCATGTGAATAGGATAGATCGTACGCATTGAGGCATACGGTCAATATGATATGGATATATATATTATGTGTGGTTGTTGTATGTGAATAGGATAGAACGTACGTATTGAGACGTACGGTCAATATGATATGGATATATTATGTGTAAAATGTGTCTATATACTGGGCTGAAGCGGTATTGAGCGAACCGTGGATTGCAAGTTAATTAGGCCACCTGTGAGGTCTGGCCACTATTATGTTATATATATTGGTTGTTGATTGTATAGTAGGGTAGTTATATCTATGTTTTACAGGGTAAGGCTTACGGATTTAGAGGAAAAAGTCTATTCCTGTGCCGGTCTCGTACTCCCAAATTAGGGTCGTGACAAACTTGGTATCAGAGCCTGGTTATCTTTAAGTCATGTGAAGCCATTGGTATAACCGGGTGTCGGTTTGAGCCTCGTTATGAACCCGGGCACAACGTTGGAGCAAACAGACACTTATGGGAGTACCCAAGATAAATTGAGTCAGCTTTTCTTTCATTCCATTCTTAATCTGTGATAGATTATATAAATGCTTATCAGTTGACATTCTTGTGCAGTACAGGGATGTCGCCGACTACTAGGCAGGCTACGAGGGGCGGTAGAGTGCCTGCACGTACAGATGAGGAGTCGGTTCAGGAGGAGAGAATGCCTCCCAGGGGCCGAGCTAGAGGCCGTGCTCGCGGTCGTAGTAGGGCACAAGGAAAAAGTGCGCCTAGGCAACAATCTCCAAAGCCACAAGTTGAGACGGGTGCTCTGTCGGTGGCTGAGATGCTGACTGTGATATTTCAGGAGTTGAGAGCTGAAATGACCCGTCAAATTCAACAGGAAGTTCGCCGTTTAGTTGCTGGCGAGGAAGAGGAACAGGTGATATCTAGTGAACAGGGAACTAAGGTCGTTGAGGAAGGGAATGAAGAACCAAGAAGGGAGTGGCAACGCAGGGACGTGCCCCGGACGCCGAGGGGAGTTCCAAGAGAACTACCGATTACCAAATTCCTGAAGCTGAATCCGCCTACCATTTGCGGAACTGAATCCAAAGAGGACCCTCAACATTTCCTCCGTGATGTAATCAAAATTGGGAAGTTGCTGAGTTGTCCAGGAGGAGAGTTGGTGGAACTTGCCACGTTTCAGTTAAGAGGCGCTGCGAGAATCTGGATCGAATCAGTACAGAAGAGATATGCAAGAAGAGTTGCTCCTATGACCTGGGAAGATTTTCAGAGGGAATTCCGAGGTTGGTTTTTGTCTGAAGGAACAAAGTATGCCAAGCGTCAATAGTTTGAGGACTTGTGGATGACGCCGAACATGTCAGTGACTGAGTTTGAGCTGCAGTTCACAGAGCTAGCTCAATATGCTCCAGAATTGGTTCCCGATGAGAGGGAGTTGATCAAGAGGTTTATACACAGGTTGGTAGAGCCGTTGTTCGTAGTTCTACTGCCGTAATGTGGTCAATTTGAAACTCTAGCACAGGTTGCTGATTGTGCCAGGGTAATTGAAAATAGAAGAAAGTTTGGGACATCGGGGAATCCCAAGAATAAGTTACCGATAGGTAATGATGGACAGGGATGAAAAAGAAGCAAAAGACAGCAAGTAGTTCTGGTGTAGTCTCAAATTATACAGGACAAGTTGGTGGGCAGTCTGCTATTACCACTACAAGTTCTGGGAAGAGTAACACCCAAGGTGGGCAGAGATTCCAAGGCAATAATCAAGGCGGTAGCCAGAGACCGCAGTGTAGAACCTGTGGGAGGTTTCATTTTGGAGAGTGCAGATTCACGAAGGGAGATTGTTACAACTGTGGTCAGTTCGGGCATATGGCTAAGGAATGTCCGCAGTGAAAGAGTAGTACAAGTGTCAAGAGTAATCCTACTTCGGGTAGTACTCCGATTGCAGCTCCACCAATCAGAATTGTACCACCCCAGGTTAACACCTCAGGTGCGGGCAGAGGTAGAGGAGCAGGAACAGGAGGTAGTGGTCCAGGTGCACCAGGAGGAGGACAGGCACGGGTGTTTGCTTTGTCTCGACAGGATGCACATGCCTCAAATGCAATTGTGACAGGTACACTTACAGTATGCTCTCTCGAGGCTCTAGCATTATTTGATTCTGGTTCAACACATTCCTACATCTCACATGCATTTGCACGAAAAGTTCAGAGAAGCCCGACTAGACTGAAGGAGACAGAAATGGTCTCCACTCCGATGGGTGAATCAGTACAAGTCAAGTATGTCTATGAATCGTGTGTGGTTGTGGTCGAGGTTCATGAAACAGTTGTGGACCTACGACTACTGTACATGGTAGACTTGGATGTCATTCTGGGTATGGATTGGTTGGCATCTTGTCATGCAGTAGTTGTCTGTAGGGCGAAGTGTTTAAAGTTCAACATGCCGAATGAGGAGCCATTCGTCGTGCGGGGTGATGGTGCTGCACCATATCCGAGTCTAATTTCGGCAATGAAAGCTTCCAAACTACTCGAGAAAGGGTGTAAAGGATATCTGGCTTTTGTGAGGGATACCACGAAAGAAGTTCTTTTTGCGAATCAGGTACCAGTAGTTCGAGAGTTTCTTGATGTATTTCTTGACGACATGTCGAGTTTGCCGCGTGATCGAGAGATTGAATTTGAGATCGAAATTTTACCAGGTACTCAGCCAATTTCGACACCACCCTACAGAATGGCTCCAAAGGAGTTGAAGGAGCTACACACACAATTATAGGAATTGCTCGATAAGGGTTTCATCAGACCCAGTTTTTCATGTTGGGGTGCACTAGTTCTATTCATGAAGAAGGATGGAACTTTAAGATTGTACGTATTGAGACGTACGGTCAATATGATATGGATATATTATGTGTGTAAAATGTGTCTATGTTTTACAGGGTAAGGCATACGGGTTTAGAGGTAAAAGTCTATTCCCGTGCCGGTCTTGTACTCCCGAATTGGGGTCATGACAAGTAGCAGCATAGGAACAGTATTTAGTGCAAAGGCAGGAGGGTCATGAATTAATTCTCATGAGTTGATGTCACACGAAGCAGCATCAAATGTCCAAAGCTAGGAATTGTCAACATATCCATTATCATATAATAATAATCTAGGCTTCCCTCTATAAGTGACCAAAAATGTCACTGTTTCTACTTCCTAGACTTAGTGCAGGGATATGTTTGATGGAATCATCATGTGTGTCATACACAAACAGAGGTTCTGGATATAACCAATCATTATGAAGCCCGTTGGATATCCACACAAGATACCGATCAATATGCAGGGTCATGCTTTTCATCATTGAAACTGGACAAATGGTTTCTTTAGGATCAGTCAAAGTGGCTGACTTTAGGGAGTATTTCATCATCCATATGTTATTTTGATCACTCTTATTCTGATACAGTAATATCACGAAGTAGTCATCTTGTTCCTTGCTGTAAAAGAATCTATACAGTGAGGTACTTGGATATATAAATTTGAGAATTGTTTTATCGAATAACAAAAAAAAAATGTGGGAAACTATTTAAAAAAGTGAAAGAAAGTAAAAATCAAAACCTGGATGAACGTGTTTTTGGAAGTCTTTTATCTCTTTGTACTGCCTAGTAATTGGATTGCAATCTCCGCACACATACAATCCCATTGGCAGCACCTATGAAGGACATCTCTTGGTGCAACTGAGTTTAGGGTACTAGTAGATTGGTTATTTGACTTGTTGGGTGGCGGAATACTCTCAATGTATTCTTAATGGAGTCACCATCATAATAATGCCTAAACACTATGAAGGTTGATGATGATGACGAATCTCTATTATTCTTCTTGTGTTCTTTGCCGAACTCAGAAGAGGAAATTGATCTGTTCCAATCCTTAGAAACTAATTTCATTTAAATGCATGATTTAACATCCACTCGAGAAATAATATTGATAATCAACTCTTCAAGAATGTTGTTTTCGTTAGAAAACATGTCTGAAGGCACACCATGAGAAAGAGATGTATTAATTTAGGGTAGATGGTTAAGTTTGATAGTTTTTGGAAACACAGATATATGTCGAAATTTATCATTAATATCTTTGTAAATAAACAGTAAATTAGTTCACAACATATTTTCATAAGATGAAGAAATATATTAAGCTAAGTTTTAAGTCGGAGGAAGAAGGCAAGATGTGTCTTAAAGAAACAGATCCATATACGACGATATTAAAATTCATACTAAGCATCGAATTTAATAAAATTAGTGTACCTACTGGAAATTTAAAATAACAAAATAGATCACAAATTTAGGTATAAATAATCAAAGAAAAAATACTTTTAAAAAAATATATTGAAAGAAACACCTATTTAAGAACTGTGGAGTCTGAAGAACTTATCTTGAGAGAAGAAAGGATAGGAACTGAAGAGCAGTGAATATGACTTGAAGAAGAATGAAGCAGAAGACACGGAAGAAAACCCTATAATTCTGAACAACTGAGCTTGGGAGAAGAAAGTACAAGAACTGAAGAGCAATGAATATCAATTGAAGAAGAATAAAGGAGAAGATACGTATTACAAAAATCCTCGGGAGTTTAAAATAGACAAAATAAAAATTAGACTAATTTTTTTAAAAAATACTAATGGTTGGGTGGAAAAAGGGCATATGAAAAGACAATATGTAGGCCTTGGGGGTCCATGGGGCCCCATGTTGTGGAAATCTTGGTAAAATATCTCATTTAAAAAAAACTGGTACATGACATCACATTTGTTGAATTTTTTTTGGGCCATGCTATAGATCTATCAAAAGATCAAGTTCACTACCCATCCTTCCTTTTTTTTCTTTTGTACTTAAAAAAATTTTAATTTTAATAGTTAATATATCTCTAAGAGTTGAGAGACAAAAAGTAAAAGAATAAACAAAATTAATTATATGTTTACATATGTTCATATATGAAGTTTGGGGAAATCCAACGGCCCTTAAGTTTGCACTTCACACACTGCAGATCCGGATCCAAAATCACATATGTTCATATATGAAGTATGGCGCTGATGAGGGTACAAGTCATTATGTTATGTTAATTCTTAATATATTTTGATGGACATCACTTTTGTTTATATGGCTCTGGACCGTTTTCGTGAATGGTCTCCCAAAAATTGATGTGAGAAGATCATGAGAAAGATAAAATAAGTATCATATTGGTTAAATCATGATATTAAACAAGTATATAAGATACCTTCTTTAAGTTATTAATTAATTGAGATAGTTTATAACTGATTAAATCAATTACAAACACACATATATGAACAAAAGCCTTCAAGATCCTCAAGAGGAAGACCTTCTACTAGAGAGAGGTGATATAAAAGAGCAAGACCCTTCTACTAGAAAGGGTGAGACATATAAGACATTGAAGAGGAATACCTCCTCTACATGAGAGATGAGACATAGACATAGAAGGTGTAACTCCAGAATATTCCATCCTATGGACACGTGCCACTAGCCTTCTAGAAGGTTAACCGAAGCACGGATTAGTTGCCAAGTGGCACCACTCGATGGACTCATATGTGGCTTACACCCATGCTTTCTCATATACGTACGCTATCGTATTAGAGATGTGGGAGAAGCTCAAAGATCATTGGCCGACCGCTACGAGCAAGAACATGGGTCGACCACGTTCTTCCACATACCAAGTATAAATACCCCTCACTCAGGGGGGAATACAAAAGAGGACGATACACAATACCGCACAAGAGACACCACAGATAAAACATACAGAGAACAGAATCATCTCCACCTTAAGTCTACCTAACAGATATAAGTACATACTCAGTCTCTCTCAGGATACACTTATCCTCCAGCTCTAAGCATTATCTAGAGACTCATGTTCTCTCATTTGTCTATAGGAAACCTCTAACAGGTGGCTCGCCCAGCTGGAGCATCACATACACGTCCTAGCCGCACAAGGCCACTACATGTAACACTCCTGCCTAAGGGCCGGGCTCGTATGGACGTCCTCCCTCTAGGTCATGACCTAAGGATAAGTCCGTCAAGGTTACGACCCCTTGCAGTCCTTATTTGCAATTATGAAATGTCTGAACCAAAAATGACAATTATAGAAGGCATTGAAGAGGAAGACCTCCTCTACATGAGAGATGAGACATATAAGGGATTGAAGAGAAAGACCTTCTCTACATGAGAGAAGTATAAGGGTGTTAAAGAGGAAAACCCCTCCTACTAGAGAAGTAGAAGGCGTCGAAGAGGAAGACCTCTTCTACTTGAGAAGTACAAGGTGTTTAAGAGGAAGACCCTCTCTACTAGAAAAGTGGATAGAGGGTGTTTAATAGAAAGACAAGCCCTCTCCCTCTCTATTAGAGAAGTAAAGGATGTTGGAGAGATCATTTTCATCTGATAAGAGGAAGGTACTAAGATAAGTGCCTAAGAGGAAGACCTCCTCCACTTGAGAAGTGGAGGGAGCTTAAGAGAAAGACCTCATGTTGCGCAAAGAGCTTCATGGATCCCAGTGAATCCTTTACTTGGATAGTAAACTAAGATACCCTTGTTGAATAAAGAGTTTGAGGGCGAGCAGTGAATCCGTGACTTTGACAGTAAACTAAGATACTCCTGGTTAGGGCTGTAAACGATCTGAGTCGAGTCGAGCATTATATGTTCAAGAATGTACATGCACGTAAGAAAATTAACTTATATTATTTTTTATATTGTATTTTAAAAATTAAAAAAGTATTAAATAGTTAATATTTTATTATTTGAAATAATAATAATTTTATATTATATATTTTTAAATATGCACTGTACGTGTAATACCCGAGGGGTATTTTTAGAATCAAGTCAATTGTGTATAGTAAGACTTAGCATGGTCATCATTTGGAGTTGGCTTGTAAGGACAAAATAAATAAATAAATAAATGAACAATAGAAATAAATAATAATTTTGTGTATACATATAGATAAATAAAATTAAATAGGAATTGATGGGATAATATGAAATTGATTAAATTATGAAATTGAAGTTAGGCATTTTAGCTAAAGAAAATAAAAATAAATTTCTTAGAGTGAAATAAAATATTTGGGATATAATTAAGATTTTAATAGTTTCAGAGTTGAGAATTTAAGAAATTAAAATAAATATGAAAATTAGGTAGAAAAATTATAATTTTGTTTAAAAGTATGAATTTTTCAAAGCTTATGGTTTAAATTTGAGAATTTTTCGAAAATAAAAATCATACTGGGTAGGAAATTTTCATCTGCAAGACACTCAATGACAGATATTTTTAATAGGCTTATGATTAGCCAAAAATTTCAAAATTTCCCTATTCTTAACTACAAATAAATATAGTTAAGAGAATCCAATCAAAACTCTATTTGACCCTACCCCAAAAGTTGTTAATTGTCCAAAATTACCCTTAAATCTCCTACCCAATTTATGAAACACTTTTCTTTCACTTCCAAACGTCATTCCTCTCTTCTCTTCATCTTCTTCTCTTTACTTCTCATTTCTTATGTGCTAGGGCAAGGAAGAAAGTGATGAATCCTCCACTTCTCCCTAATTTTCTTGCTTCCTCCAACCAAGTCAAGACTCCTACAAGCCTCCACCACCATTGTTGAGCCTCAAGGAGCTTGGGCAACTTCCCCAAACTTCCATTTCCGAATTTCCTTAAGGTAGGCTCCAAAAATCATGTCTCCACCTCTTAAATCATGCTTTTCTTGTTGGAATGAGTTGCTAATGGATAGTATATCAACCTAGGACTCTTTTGGAACATAGAAAACACCCCAATAAGGATTTCTTTGGAGGACTTCAACCTAGGGTTCATGTTGGACGAGTTTTTGTGAAAATTTTTGGAATTTTTTATTTCTTTGAAATTGTTGATATTTATGAACTCTAAAGATATGTTTAGTTATTTTAAATAATTTGGAATAATGTCCAATAGTTGGATTGTTGATTGATGGACCGGTGGTCAAATTGGGAATTTTCCATATTTGGCAAAAAACTCTCCATTGATTGAGCTTGATGGGGGTGCAAACTTTTAAAGATTGTTTCTTAAAGTAAGATTGATTTTAAACCCAAAAAAAACTCCCAAATGATGACCATAGCTTAGGTAGTGGAATTTAGGCATTGATATGTGTAACAGTGGAAAATTGGTTAATATGGAGTTTATGGAAAATTTGCTACACATATGTGTAGATAAGTACTTTAATTGGTATGGTTCTATTTGTTAAGACTCAAGTACTTCCTCGGACACAAGAGTGCTGAAGGGTTACTAAGTAAAGCGGCTAACCTTGATAACCTTGATTTGTGGGCTTGTTTATACGTGAATGTTTGTAAATATCTAATTTATGCTTGCTAGTAATACTCTGTCATTATATTGGCGATTGTTGGAATTTTGTACAATCAATTGTTTTTTATTGTTAAAGTGGAAATATGGTGGATTAAGTACATATGAGTGACGATGAAGAACTCCGCACACATATGTGCTTGACCCGAGAATTATGGCAATAAAATGTATGGTACCAAAGGTAAGGGCTTTCCGTCGGGTCAGGTTTGGAAAGTGCCTTCATGTTGCCATTTCGTCGGGTAAGGTTCGAAATTGCCTTCATGTATGTATACACTTGTGGATACTCTGTTAAGCCAGTCTAGAGTATGCCCCCATTACTAGTTGGTTAATCCGTTGAGTTGGTCCGGATTGAACCAAGCGGGCTTACCGAGACGATGGTCCGAAAAGTGCCGATGTAGATGGACACCTCGGTGGGTTGGTGCTGGGGTGCGCCACCGAACACAACATTCCATGGAGACGGTCCCGGAATAGGTCGTGTGCCTATGCGTATTGATGTAAGATACCGAGTGTATAGGTACTCAACATTAGTGTAAACCCTCAATGTCCTTTGTATGCACTATGACTAGATTTTTTTTTCTTCGAACATGCCATGACGATGGTCGGTATCCTCTCGTGACGTCAAGACAAAGTTATTTTCTTAAAAAGGTCATGACATCGATTGTTCTCTTGACATGGCGTTGAGGAAACCTTGTTTTTAAATTACTATATTTCAAATCCAACCAACCATGAAATCCAACCAACCATGACGATGGGTTAAGTCTTATAGTGTTTAATATCCGAGATATTAATTTTTATTAGTATCATTATTGTTAATTTATTTTTCTTTGGGAAAGAAAAATAAATTAAATTAAAAGTTGAAATAAAATGAAGGGAAAGAAATGGGATTTTAAAATTTATTTTTAGGACTTAAAAGAAAGTGGAGTTAGAAGGATGGGAAAAATTAGGATTTAAGTAATATATTAATTTTACATTATTTTTAATTTCTTTAGGGGATAAAACCGTGACCCCCCTTTTTGTTTTCACTAACACACTACAAATAATTTAATCTATCTAATATTTTAAGTACCCCACCCTTCCAGCCAACACACACACACAAAACGCAAAGCAGAAGCAAAAGCGCAAAGCAGGAGCAGCACGCACGCATGATACACCTCCTCATTAATCTTAGAACTTGGTTCACTGCATCCCAAGCTCTACCATTAACCGGCATATCTCCATCAGCAAAGCTTCTAGTAGCTTAGAGAGACCCTTGCTCTTTCCCAATCTAAGGCAATCTCCAACGAGTGGCTCGTCCGCCCTGAGTACCTTACAGACCTCCTAGCCGCACACGACCATCTATAGGTAATCACCTCGCCTCACGGCGAACTACGTGGACTTTGATTCCTTCACTACGTAGGCACCTAGGTTTCCACCTAAGGACATGTCCCCCAAGGTTATGACCCCTTACGGTCCTTATTTTTAACTTAGAATTGTCTGAACCAAAAATGACAGTTACCCTTTCAATTCCCTACAATAAAGTTTTAAAAGCCCAATTATATGGTTTAAACATTTATGCTCTATGTTTAGAAAGTAATATGAGCTAAGGGTAGAGAGAAATAACATAGAAAAGAGAAGAGTTAGTATCTTACGTATATGTGTTGCAAATGGATAAGTCCTTAATCGAATGTTCAATTGTTGGTATGGGACGGCCGTTGACTTTCCATGGTAGTTTCAAGTTTTAGGATGGTAATACATCCAATAGACCAAGTAATGTTTTCGAAAACACCGTGTTGGTTGTTTAATTTTAAGCTAGTAGACTCTGTATGGCCAAATCAAGAGTGACATGCTTAAAATTAGATTAACCATGATTGGGAGCTAGACATTTCATCTCATATTTGTATAGATAGCAAACAAAGGAAATGAGGGATGATCTGCGTAGTAGTAGATACGATCCCTTGGCTAAATAGAACCAACCAGAAATGGATATGACCTACCGAGAAAAGGGGGTGATCCACAGCAGAAGTTGAGATACGACCTACTGAAAAAAGGGGGTGATCTCATACTACTCGGATCCACTAGGGGACGCTTTAGATAGTACATAGACAGAAATAGCTTTATTGCTATAGGTTCTCACTTATTAATAGCCACTAGAAGTGTATATGTGAGTATCCACTGGGTGGTGCTTCCTATGCTCATATGTTTTTTTTTTCATTAAATGGGACAAAGGCCCATATGTTTTATGATGTTTGTTATTTCTCTACCATTCACGTATGTAAGATCATATTTAAGAAGTATATGCTCATATTAAAAGTTTTATAATAATTATGTATGCCATTCCATTTCATATGCCCGAACATGTAAGAATTTTCATGCTAAATTGTTGAACTAAAAATGATTAATTAAGGTTTAACCTTTGTTTTAATATGTCAACAATTTTTGTGTATTCTGGACTTGATAATACTGGACATAAAATATGGAATGGTGCATAAATGGTTTTTAGCCCAAAGAATGTTTAGGCCCAAATCTGGAAAGATAAAGAATTGACCCATATATTTTGAATTTTGAATATGTGTCCTGGACCCAAAGCTTCTCTGTCTCCTGCATTTCTACCTCCTTGAGTGCATCACATGGGTCTCAAAAGCATATATACTTTCCTTAATTTATGGAAGTCAAATCATATAAAAAAGGAGGGTTGGTATAACCTAATTTTGCCGGCTAAAATTGAGGCTTAAAAGCATGTAG
Source organism: Senna tora (assembly GCA_014851425.1). Classification (NCBI taxonomy): domain Eukaryota; kingdom Viridiplantae; phylum Streptophyta; class Magnoliopsida; order Fabales; family Fabaceae; genus Senna; species Senna tora. The sequence continues at coordinate 23,648,602 of CM026265.1, read as the reverse complement.
CCTTTATCCCTTTCAAAAGGAACTAAACATAAAAGAAGTAAGAGAGATATAAGCCCAAAAACATTGCAACGTCTTCTCTTAGATTTCTCTCTTCTCTTCAAGCTACTCCATGCCGAAAAATGGCAAAGCATTAAATGAGAAGCAAATAATGAGGAGCATCTACATTTAATGAACAATGAGGAGGCTGAAGATTTGAATCCTCTCAAGTGCAACGGTTAGCTTCTTGCCATCTCTATTTAATGGTGCAAAGAAAAAAGGTGAGGTTCAAGAACTTAGTGTTCAAGCATTCAAGAGAGCATTCAAACTTTTTGAGTGAAAAATCCCTTGTCTGTGTGACACCTACTCGTGTATTCTCTGTGAATCGTGTACTAAGATTGTTAGTAGTCATTAGGAGACTCCTGTATTTATTTCTCCCTCTTGCTTGTGGTGAGTAATTAAAGATTGAAGTATCTTAAGATGTAAAAGCCAAGAAGTGGTTGATCCTTATTGGTGAACAAGGTTACAAATAAGTATTCAATCATTAAATACTTGGCTGAGTCCTATTGAGGACTAAGGTGAATGTAAGAACTTAATACACTGAGTATCCTTGCTGTAAAAGCTGGTTGAGCTGATCCTTGTGGGTAGACAAGGTTGGTGGAAGGATCTCTTTATATTAAGGTCTTCTGTGCTTGAGAATCCTGATATTAGATTTAAGTGGATTTAATATACTAAGTTTCTTAGAGGTAAAAGCCAAGTGAGGAGGTTGATCCTTAAGGAAGGTTCCTGGAGAAACTTACTATATTAGATTCTAAGTTAATTGCTGGGTTGAGTCCTATATTGTTGTAAGGGAAGTGTAAAAGCAAGTGTGATTTCCCAAAGCGGGTTTGGGTTACTTGGTTGCAAGAATTGAGTTGTGATAATAGATGTTACGACCCCCTATCGGACGTCCGTGACCGGCACGGGAGGTAGGATTTCTCCTTTACCGTAAGCCTCTAATCCCTGATTGACATTTTCACATTTTTATAACTACCCATTTCTAATACAATCAATATATAATATTTATGTCCATCCATATCCGGTGACCTAAGTAGCGTGCAATCCACGGCTCGCTCAACGCCGCTTCAGTCTATACATATACACATAATCACTCGCACATACGTATAGTTTACATATTGATCACGCACTTCAGTGCGGGTGATCTATCCTATTCACATGCAAACGCCCTGTATTCAACCATTCATATACTCAATCACACACTTATATATAGTTTACATATTGATCACACGCCTCAATGCGTGTGATCTATCCTATTCACATGTGAAAGCGATATTTTCACACATACATATAATTTACGTATTGATCACACGCCTCAATGCGTGTGATCTATCCTAGTCGCATGCAGAAGTCATATATGTATATACATGATATATACTATATCATAGCCTAAATTCCCAACACCAAGACCTAACTATAATCTTTATGAAGCTGACAATACTAGAATTCGACATATATATACAACAGTTGTATATGTACAAAAGCTACATCCAAAAAGGAATCATATATACATATACATCCTAATTTATTTACATAAACCAAAATACGCTACCCACGCGGACTATGCGTGCGGTCTTCAAAGATGTCCACCTCCTTGAGAAGAAGTGGACGCGTTCCCGACGCTTGAACCACCTGTATCTGAAACATGTAAACAGGGGGGTGAGTCGAACAGACTCAGTGAGAAGCTCCCCCATCCCTGGCGTAGCAGCGGGTACCACTACAGCTGGGGGAAGGGAGCAACCACAACCACATACGCATGAAACGTATTTATATTGTGACCTTTAATATGATCAGGCAATCAATGTATCATATTCACAATTAAAATCATAATTCATGCTCCTAACATATTTATTAATCCGCATGTAACCCAATCATAAACATATATCACATGGTTCCATAGTTAACATATACTTATACACGTAGGCATTCAATTTCTGTCTCCTACATTATGCTGAGAGAAATACTGGCCCGAAGGCAATCTCTTCTTCGAACCTAGTTGATCACACTAGGAGCTTTCTGACTCCAAGGCACGCTTAGAGTAATAGCCGGCAACTTGTCTGACCCCGGTTAAGCCAAGGTAATGGCCATTATGTGGCATACTTACTGATGACAAAATCCTGTCTGTCCGACTAGGATGACCGACTCGATCTACCCGGACTAACCTAAACAAGTTCAACTAACATGTTTAACCTTGAAAGATGCCCTACGGGAAACTAATTGGATATTATACGTGTTTATTAGTTAGGCCTAGTTTTCCCCCTTTTTCAATTATGCAACACTCCCACTCGCTCTTAACAACCTAGGTTCATTTTCCTCAATGTGGCATACGGTCACAACTTTTACAACGATGATCAATTTAAATGCGTTTCTAATTGTAATGAACCCTCACATATGAAATTCCGACTCAATCCTACCCACTGTAACCTATAAGGCTCGGTGAATCACAATATCGATATTCACTTGAGAACAAACATATAAGCACATAAACAGTTTGCACATCTACTGTTTAGTTGCTAATCATATACGGGTAACGTAAATACATTAAGATAGACATAATTCATATAAAAATTTGCACAAAATAGAGCAAACCACATTTCCACGTAGTCATCCAACCCTGTGGGCCAGGGATGGGAGAGCCTCTCACCTCGTTGGCCCTCTTGATCAGTCCTCGGAGTGCCTAGAGCTCCAATTACCCTGTGGTGCCCTATACACATATATTTAAGAAATTTAGAAACGTGTAACTAAGCATCTAACATGCACGTGTCATGCTAATGCTCATGCACCCTCTAGATATTTCCAAGAACTAACTATTTAGTTCGTTACGTCGTCTTATTTGCTCTTTTTGAAAGTCCATACTATCTTATATCGACTTCCACACATTCAAGCCACTTAGAACCTCTAAATGCTTAGGTTAGAGATTCCCACTTAACTAAATTTCACTTCATGTGTTCATAAGGACTTCAACTCATAAAGGAATAATTTCACGGCTCGAAAGAGGCCTTAGCTTACCCATTCCTCCGTCTCCCTTATTCTTCGGGTAAAAGCTTAAATACTACCTCTTTAATTATATATATAATTATAATCGGGTAGAATAGAGCCTTGGGACCAATTTAGCGAGTCTTAGGTGTCCACCATGGACTAGACCAAGGTGTCCAGCCCACAGCACGGCTCCCAACTGCTCTGTGGCTTGGTATATCGCCTCTTTTTCACCGGATTGGGTTCCGGTTGAGACGGTAAATACTCGGGCTTTATTTCCCTGTATATTTCCAGCATTTATAACACCTATACTACTCCAATCAAAGCCTATTCATGCATTAAACTAGAAAAATTCAATTTATAGCAATTTTCTAGCTAACTTTTTCTAATTTCCACAACCGGTCCATTCCTACGATTTTACTTCGATTCTGAACCTCACTAAGCTTCCAATAACACCCACAAAGCTCGAATATAACCTCAGAATGTCCCAAATAGAAGAAATCAAAGAATTCCTAAAATACCTAAAATTGAAGAAATTGGGGTTTGAGAGATTTGGGGCTTTCTTACTTGATTTCAATCGGATAGGAAGCTTAACGGATGGTGAAGATGAGGTCCGGTCACCTTCTCCGGCACCGGCGCACATTCTCTAGCGAAAATCCGGCCGGTTCCCTTCTTCATGTGGCTTGTTCTTCTTCTCGGTGCTCCTCGCGTGCGTGCGCCTCTCTGCTTCGGTTTCGTGCGTCCGCCTCCTCTTTTTTTTTCTTTGTTTTGTTTTAAAATGAAAGGGGATATAAGGGTCAGCCACTAAATAATAAAAAAAATAAGGCTGAGAAAATTTTTATATTGTGCTTATACCCCATTTTTCCCCCATCCTTTTAAACCCCCTATTCTTTTAAGTCCTAAAAAGTATATATATATTCTCTATTTCTTTTCTCTTCATTTCATTTCAACCCTTTTCATTTAATTTATTTTTCTTTCCCAAAGAAAAATAAATTAATAATAATGATAATAATAAGAATTAATATTTCGGATATTACAATAGAGTCTTTCTAACTATTTGGTTAGAAGGGGAGAGGACATAGCTATTCAAGCAAACTTGGGTAGTGAACCACTCCAGCAAAATTGTGTGTGCAACCCTTCCTTTACTCCGACTCCTTAAAAAAAACGACTTTCATAAGAGTCCTAATTAACTAAGACTCCTAACCAGAAGGAAGTTTTACAAAAAGTTTAAAATCTGAATAAACCAATTCACCCCCCTTCTTGGTTTATTTTTTGACTACCATAAATGTTTCATGAAAAGTATGACACATAAGTTTTAAGTTAAACATCACATCCATGTTTTATATGTATAATGAGAAAGGAATGCAGTGATTTTTTGTGCAAGGCACAGTGGTACACAACAACGAGTTTGAAAACAGGTAGTTTTGATTACTAAGGTTTATCCTCATTACATTGGTGTGTATCAGCTGACTAGGTACCCACATGCCTACGAGACGGGGTTAGAGCGATGGGTAGCCTGACTTTTGAAAAGAAGTGAACAAGATAGACTAGATGCATATAGTTTCATTTTGCATATGTTGAAATGACCATCCCTTTGAGCCATTAACCTTAAAGTATATTTTTGGAAAGGTTAATCGGCATATTTTGTATATGTATAGCTAAGGGATGAAGAAAAGGATTTTTGTATTGTAATGTATATAAGTAAGAACGTATGTGTATGACTATATTTCGAATATATATATATATATATATATATATATATATATATATATATATATATATAAATACGAAGAAGTTTTAATCATGGTTCATAATGAATGGTTGTTTGTATGCTTCCGTGTTTTAAGTATAAGCGAGAGATACCCGAGAATTATAGAAGCTAGAAAAGATTAAATATAAGAGGAAGAAAAGAAGTAGAAAATAATTTTTAGGATTTAATTCAGGACCTAAGAAATTGGAAACCTGAATTAAATAGGGAAAGGGATTAAATTGGAAATATTTTTCAGTCTTACTTATTTAATATTATTATTATATATTAGAAAATAAAAGAAAATAAAAAGAAAGAGAAAAGAAGTAGGAAATTAAACCAAAATATGTTTTAATTATATTTATTAAATTATTAATTATTTTATTTAATTATTAATTATTTTATAATTAATTATATTACTTTTTATTAATTAATTAGTTATTTAATTATTTTAATTATTTGGGGTGGGGGTGACGGGCATTAGAAAGAAAGAATAAAAGGAAAGGGAATAGAGAGAGAGGGCCACGAGATTGAGAGAGAGAAAACGAGAGAAGAGAGAGAGGGAGAAAGGACGCACACGTGAAGGAAGAAGAAGGGGGGAGAAGGAGGAATCTCGCCGGAGGAGATCTAGTCGACGCCGAAAAAAGCTCACCAGTGCTCGACTACAACATTTTCCACATCTCCCACCGATCGAATCAAAGGTTGGTAACCCCAATTTCATTCGAAACCCTCAATTTCTCCATTTTTAGGGATTTCTTCGATTCACCTTCGATTGAGTTGCTTCGAGGGTAGATTGAGACCTAGAAAGTGTTCTTGAATACTTAGTTGGGGTAGGAATCAAGATTATACCCTCGAGTTTGACTGAATTCGAATTTGGAAGGATTTGGGGTTTAAATTCTAAATATTCATAAATTGGGGAAACTATTGATAATTAGGATTGAGCTTGGATTTGAGTAAATAGGCTTGGATTGGAATTATTGAAATCATATTGTTGAAATATTAGCTGAACAAGACCCGTGAAGAGCTGGCCCGAGGTTACTAAGGTTGAACCTTGACGTTAATGTGCCGGGTCTCTGCTCGGATTGCCCAAATACACTTTAAGGGTGACGTTGAAAGTTTTAAACCTCTTCTTTTTAATCTTAAACACCCTAGAATAATTCTAAATATGTTTTCAAGGATCGAGAATTATTGTAGGTACTTTCTTGTTTCTCAAGGATGGAAACTTGTGGAATAATAAAGTCCAAATTCTAAAATGGCAATTTTATTTCTTCGTAATTATTAGGAAACCTTAAGTAGGATAATTTAGAAGCATATCGAGGTTTAGTAACTCAAATCCAAGGCTCTATAATCACCTCAGATAAGTGATAGTTGTTACGAAACCAAGTGTGAAGCACTTGAGACTCTCATGGAAGAGAGGGAAGACGGATAAGACCAAGAACTCGGTTCTTGGCAACGTCTAGGTGCATTTTTAGGCACGAGTATGTCACATGCATATGAGTTGTATATAGTATAAGATGTTAACCACGTGAATGCAATTGTTAGGAAACCACGATTTGTCCGGAGCGGGAGTTACTCCAAAACAAGCACAAGGAAGCCGTCCAGGTGAGGGTTTTCCCATCCTTGCCCTATAGGGTTGATTGAGGATGTGGATAGGTGGTTTGGCTACTTGCCTATTTCTAAGAATTATTTAGTGGTTAACATGCTATTGTTGTTCCTAAACTGTTATATATGAAGGTATTTGTATATGTGTGTTTGGTTACAGGCAAAGAGGTACTGAAGGGTATCCAAGTGATGACATGAGATACACCGAACATTACAAGCAAGGGGGTAAGTCATTGATTGAGTCCAAGGTTTGGTTTACTCTATTAATTAGAAACTCATTAAAGAAATAGTATAGAATTTGTTAGTAAACGTCAACGATTTATGGTAATCGAACTTAGGAAAGGCCTTAGAGCTAGGTTACGATCTAATCAAGGGTTTGTGTATTAAATAAGGATTAAGAAGATCTTATAATTGATTAGTGAGTCATAGGGATATTCATACTACCTAGGTAAAGTCTATTTAGGATAGTAATGGGTAGATAGAGTCAGAATCCCAGCTGAAAGCTCGGGAGGAGAAACAAGTTAGATAAAGTCGCCCGTGGAGGCCATTGCTCTAGCTTGTTTTAGGGCCAGTTGACAACCTAGGTTCATTTTCCTCAATGTACCATACGGTCAAAACCTTTGCACGATGATCAATTTAAGTGGGTTCCTAATATTAATAAACTCTCACATATGAAATTCTGACTCAATCCTACCCACGGTATCATATAAGGCTCGGCGAGCCACAAGAACACATATACACCTTGTGATTAATCATGTAAGCACATATACTATTGCATGTTGACTGCTTACTTGCAAATCATACACATGTATCACAAATTTATTCATATAAATATATTCCATATATCAATTTGCACAAAATAGAGCAAACTACATTTTCCACGTAGTCATCCAACCCTGTGGGACAGGGATGGGAGAGCCCCTCACCTCGTTGGCCCTCCTGATCAGTACTCGGAGTGCCTGAAGATCCAATCACTCTGTGGTGCCCTATACACATTATATTTAAGAAATTTAGAACGCGTAACTAAGCATCTACCATGCACGTGTTATGCTAATGCTTATGGACCCTCTAGCTATTTTCCAAGAACTAATTATTTAGTTTGTTACGTCGTCTTATTTGCTCTTTCTGAAAATCCAAAATGCCTCATATTCGACTTTCACACTTTCGAGCCATTTAGAACCTCTAATTGCCTAGGCTAGAGATTCCCACTTGTCTAAATTTCCCTTCATGTGTTCATATGGGTATTTAACTAATAAAAGAATTAAATTCTCAGTTCAATAGAGGCTCTAGCTTACTCATTCCACCGTCTCCCTTATTCACCGAGTAAAAGCTTAATTACTACCTCTTTAATTATATATAAAAATATAATTGGGGTATAATTAGAGCCTTGGAACCAATTTAGCGGGTCTTAGGTGTCCACCACGGACTAAACCGAGGTGTTCAACCCACCGCACAGCTCCTTACGGCACTGCGGCTTAATATTTCGCCTCTTTTTCACCGGATTGGGTCCCGATTGAGACGGTAAATACTTGGGCTTTATTCCCTTGATTATTTCCAGCACTTGTAACACTTATACTACTCCAATCCAAGCCTAAACATGCATCGAATTATTAATTTTGAATTTTATAGCAATTTTCTAGCTAAATTTTCCTAATTTCCATACCCGGTCAATCCTACGGTTTAACTTCGATTCTGAACCTCACTAAGCTTCCAATAACACACACTAAGCTCGAATTTAACCCCGGTATGCCCTGATTGGAAGTATTTGAGGAATTCCTAAAATACCCAAAATTGAAGAAATTGGGGCTTTCATACCTTGATTTAATCGGATGGGGAGCTTATAATGGGTGGTCAAGATGAACTCTGGTGGTCCTCACCGGCGGCAGGACGTGTTTTCCAGCGAGAATCCAGCCCAACCCGCCGTGCACGTCGCTCCTCTTGGTTCTCCTTGAGTCTCTCGGTTTGGTTTGTGCGTGGTGGGGTGCTTCTGCGTTTTGCTCCTCTACTCTCTTAGTCTTTCTTTTTTTTTATATATATATTGCTTTAATGGAAAAGGAGGGTCACGGTTGGCCCCCCATATTACTTTTTATTATTATTATTTTGTATTGAGTGTTATGTTTTGGCTTTTTGATGAATGGGGGTCACGGTTTTGACCCCCCTATTAATTAATAATAACAAAATAAAAATAATAATAATAATTATTATTATTTACTCATTATATCCTACTTCTTTCCAATCTTTTTAATCCCTTCTTCTTTTAGGTTCTAAAAAAAAATTATATATATCTCCTATTTCTTTCTTCTTCATTTATTTTTAACTCTCTAATTATTTAATTTAATTTATTTTTCTTTTTGAAAGAAAAATAAATTAAATAATAATGATACTAATTAAATTAAATATTTCGGATATTACATATTATTTGTAAACGACTTCTCCAGAAAAGTCTGTTTACATTTTACTACACCCTTTACTCTACATCTAGACTAACCGCTTACACGGTATACACCCTACGTAGGTGTTTATACTTTGTGCCATCAGTGTACCCAACCCTTCCGAGGTTGTTACACTCACTACCGACTCGGTTTACCCTACTCGTGTTCTAACGAAGCTAAATGTCATGGCACTAGCACAACTATGTATTACACTTATCGTTCCTCCACCAAACGGTAAAGGATTTTACATTTATGACTCGTGTTTCCCTTTCTTTCCCGGACTTCCACACTTACCCTTAGTGGTTTCCATAACCACTTCAAGTTACTACCTGTTGACATCCTACGTCTGACTGACTTAGACTCTTCTCTGACTACTACTTGTATTCATTTCTGTTTATAATGGAAACTCATCAGTCTCCTCCTTACCATCATACTCATTACTTTGCCTCAGGCTAAGTTCAGTCTTCTCATCCGAAGACCTCGTCTAACACGACTATGACTGTAGATCTATACCATCATCATGTTGGTGCACTTAAAGTTGCATATGCTATGCTACCTCTACTCATTGGGTTTCCATTGGCTTTTACTCTAATTTGGCCCACTCGGACTCCATAACTCATTTAGATCCTGTATTCCTACTTGGAATACTTGATCCGTTAACTCCGACATGAACCTTTCCAGACATGCTCTACTCCCTTGACCAAACGGGATCCGCTCCCACGGTTTGACTCTTTCCTTTCTTACGGTGTGGCATATGTTCACGAACATATACCGCCTCTTGCAAGTGTGTTACCCGTTGGGTTCCAATCGCCCTCAACGGTTGCATACCTGTTTTATCATTTTGGCTCGCATCCCCAGATGCTTACCCGACTCCATTCCCGTATTCACTCTCTTCTTTTTCATTTCATACCTACATGGTACTCTTTCTTCGAGTATTTCTCAATACTCGTTACTCACTAAATTCTCCTTCTCGATTAACCGTCCTTACGATTAATTTTCCCTTTATGGCACCCACATGGCCATTTATACGTTTGGTTGGTCCACTCAGTCTCCACCCATACACGGGCTTCAGACTAACGGATTTACGATTCACCAACCTGTGGAACTAGCTTACCTAGCTATGTCCACTATAATCTGTGTACTATACATACGCTTATGGTAGTAGTTGGTTCTCCACCTCTTGCTTGACTTTTATCCTATGGGGTCCTATAGGCTTCCGCTCTTCCCCCCTTATGGGATTACTTATCCCTGTCTACTTTCTCTCCCCTCGGGCCTCCACGAGTTCCTTTGGGGTTTATCTCTCACGTTACCTCATTCGAGAGCTATCTACCGCAATAACACTCATTTTCTTATCTCTGGACGGTACCCAAAGGTCTATGCCCATTTCCACCTCTAGACCTGCTCCGGTCTAATGCTTTCGAGTCCATTATCACCCTATGGCCCCTTAAATAGGTACCCCTTAGGTTTACCTGTATACTCCCATGGCACTTTAGCACTCTCTAGTGCTTTTCGATGTTTACTTAACTTTAATCACTCCAAGCGATTGATTTCTCAACTACATCTACCATCCTTATACCACTTGCCTGTAAAAGGACTATTGTTTGGTAAGGTATTGGTCACATGAGTTAGTTTTCTTCGGCACCCTGTGGGTTTTAAAAATTAATTCAAGTTTATTTCTTAGAAAATGACGCCTAAGGTTTTCGTAAAAGGTTAGGGTTTAACCAATTGGAATGACACAAATTGAGAAAGAGTTTTCATGAAAATTTTCCTTCTAATGGTTATCCCAAGAAATTTCAAGAAAAGTTTGAGGGTCTTTCAGAATCTCTCATCCGGAAAGACCAAAAAGATTTTTATAAAAATTTCTCATGTGATCAATATTCTATCCCTTATGCTCTTCCTTAAGCAACCCAAGAGAGTTTGGTTGGGCTTAATCCCTTCTTTTCCCCCTTGTTTGCTTAAGGAACTAGCAATTCATGGATCGGGCGCAGGGTTGGACTAGGCTCCTTCCCTGTGCCTTACCATTTACTCTGTTTCATGCTCGGCATATGGTCACGCTCTACACGTTTACATATGCCTCTACTTCTTAACATCTATCTCTACGGCATATGGTTCGGCCACTTTGCCCTTCCATATACCGTATCCTGTTTTTCTAGTCTGTAGACTTCTACTTCTATATTGTGGCATACACCACCTCTTTTTCATTTACTTTCTAGGAAGGACAACTCACTCCCTTCAGCCTTAGCATACCGCACAGTCGTGACCCATTCACGTGGTCATCTTCCTGTCGATCTCATGCCTCATGGCCCTGTTTATTCTTGTCTGTAAACTTTTTTCTTTTCTACACGCCAAGCGTGTCTTTTCTACACGGCATATTTCTATTCTACTTGCATTCCATACTAAAATCAAACAACTTGTGCCTATACCTTAGCACACAATGCACCGGTAACAGAGCAAACGCATCCTCTCATTTGACACCTGAAACAATCACACATTGTAGCGCATTCCTGCCTACAATTCAACCAAATGAGTCTGTGTCTAAGTAGCATCCTCCATGGATGTCTCCTTTCCCTATTATGGCGTCCTAAGGTTCCCGGGGTCACTGCCACCCCACCTTACGCCTTAGTGCTCATCGACAGTTGTGTACTATACAGGTTATATGCTTTGCATAGAATTTCACATACAAATTCTATGCCTAAAGCGATGACTCGAAGGAATTTATGACTCAACATCTTGAGCAACCTCACAAGTGCCCGTCGGAACCACCGTTACGTCCGGATTCGTAATGGCTAGCCCAACTGACACCCGAGACTACTAGTTAGCTTCACACCCTTAAAGAACAACCTGCCTTTGATACAAAGTTTGTCACGACCCCCGTTTAGAGGACCGTGACCGGCACAGACACATGGAATATCCCTCTGCCTGTAAGCCTTATCACCTAATTGACAGAATAACTATTATTGAAAAATACTTTCACATGCATTATAATACCATGGCTACACCGAAATGGCGGCCTATCCTAGCCAAGCAAATCCACGGCCAGTGCCGCTTCAGGATATAGATATAGGAAAACACACATAATAAATAACCTGTGTACTGGCTACACATCCGAAGACGATGCTGCCTATCCAATTCGCATGCAACAGATATATGTATATATATATTTTGGAAACAAGTTTTCCCTACATCGTAATCTAATGGATCCTGATCTTTAAGGTGTGTGAAGCTGACAGTTCTAGATTTAGTGATATAGTATAGTTGGGCACGTATACCCTTTACTTTATGATACATGATAAAGTAAATTAAATTACAATTACAATTCATTCACCCACATGAACAAGTTGTGGGTCTTGGAAAGTTTTGTTCGTTCCTCGCTCCTTCGAGACTTCTTCCACATGTACTTAACTTGTCTCTATGTAGTAAAATGAGGTGTGAGTCTTAACCACACGACTCAGTGAGGACTCTCCCATCCCCGGCGAAAGGTGGGTACCGTAGCGTTGGGTTTGGGAGTCATACACAACCACATGCAAAAACAACTAGTTACTGTTAATTAGCATACATTCTTGGTGATCACACAACGACAGAAATTTCACCCAAACACTCACATGCATTTAATAGATATAAGCATACAACAGTTTGTTCCACATCATCAATCATCAAGTAATCATATAACATATAGTGCCGGCTTTTACTTAGCGGTCTTCTCACGTTCAGCATGTTTGAATCAAACAAGACGTTGTGGTGATGTAATCATGTACGTCACCACTACACTGCACAATCAGCAACTATATGCAAACACAAACAATTTGTATATACACACAGACACTATAACATACATCTACTTAATCTTCCCCACTCTAGGGTATCTACTAGCCACTACGTGGCTTTTCTACTTCGAACCCGTGCACTTGGGTTACTGGCCATCATGTGGCAAAGCATACTTAACCCATTCACTTGGGTACTGGTCACTTCGTGACAATTCTGTTAATCAAACAATACTTAACCCATTCACTTGGGTAATGGTCACCTCGTGAAAATTCTGTTAATCAAACAATACTTAACCCATTCACCTGGGGTACTAGTTACGTCGTGACAATTCTATTAATCAAACACAGTCAACTTCTATCTATCAAACTACTGATACGTAGCCACCACGTGGCACGTCCTGACCCCTTGCTGCGGGGTACTAGCTTGAGCCCACTCGTCCATTACCCAACCAGGTCAAATGGCAAGCACGACACAACATCTCGAAGCATGGCCACTGACACACCCTGGACCAACTCCACAGGATGATTTCTCTTTTACTAGGTTAGGCTCACGGTTCACCCATAGGTTCCTCCCGTGTCTCCTTACCTTAGTCTCATATATTAATAGGATTCTTTGTATCTATCTCGAAGGATAAAAAATTCTTCTCCTTGTTAATATGGACGAGTATCCTTAATAGGATATAACTCATATACCCGTCCAGATGCACTCTCCGAGCCTCAAGCTATCGTCATAGCAATATAAAACCTTTCTGACCCTATTGCCAGGATAGGGCAATGACCATCGTCATGGTGATAATAAAACTGAGGTCTCAAGTGCCATCTGACGTTGTTCTAGTCGATATCTCACATCGCTAGCATAATCAAATCAAAAACCCACCAATAACTCCTTTTGCATGATTATAATTTAAGCCACCATCGTGACGAGTTTTCAAAATAAAAGCTTAGTCCTTTCGTACAAGGACTCTTGCCACCGTCGTGGAAAAGATTTAATAAAATACTCATCATGCTTTCCAGAGGGTATGAGTTGGATTTGTAACACACCAATCATAGCAAACAATTACACTCTACTCCTATGTCTTCCTATCCAAGCTACTTTCCACCACCTATTTTCTAGTTGTTTTATTCTTTTAGTATTCTATACCTCTAGCTAACACATATCAGGCAAGCAGAGAGTATACATACTCATGTAATCCACATAAGCATACAACCCTAGGAGCAGAGATGGAAGAACCCTCACCTTGGCCAATCTTCCATTCAATCCTCTCCCGAGACTTTAGTCTCCTCGGAGTTCTTGTTGCACTCTTTTGCTCGCCGTTGTTCCTATAAGAACAACATTTACTTCATTAAGATTATTACTTAGCTTAGCTTGTTAGTTATCTCTCCATTACTCTCACATGTAGTCCATGGTTGCCACAGAGTCAAGCTCTTGGTCTTATCGGACTTCTCTATCCCAACTTATGCGTATCCTTCCTCGGACACTTGACTTACTCGCATATAACACTCTACTTGAGTGTTTAACATACTTGGATTTGAGTATTAGACCTCTATCTAACTTGTATCCGCATCTAAGGAAGCTTATCTAGCTTGGTTGGAAGGAATCCTAATTTTAGGAAGGTCTAAGCATTATTTCAACTTGTGTTCCTACTTGGGTTCTAAGAAATCTAGTTTCTAAACCTCAATACACCTCTAATTCACCCTACTACTTAAGGCTTCCTAATAATTTTGAAGGAATAAAATTACCATTTTAGAATTTGGACTTCATTGTTCCGCAAGTTTTCATCCTTGAGAAACAAGAAGGTACCTAAAATAATTAATAAATATTTATAATTATCCTCGGGTGTTTAAGATTGAAGAGAGGAGATTTAAAACTCTCAACGTCACCCTTAAAGTGTATTTGGGCAACCCGAGCAGAGACCCGGTGCGTTAACGTCAATGTTCAACTTTAGTAACCTCGGGCCAGCTCTTCACGGGTCTTGTTCAGCTAATATTCCAACTATATAATTTTAATAATACCAATCCAAGCCTATTTACTCAAACCCAAGCTCAATCCTAATTGTCAACAATTTCCTCAATTTGTGAATAATTAGAATTTTAACCCCAAATCCTTCCAAATTCGAATTTGGGCAAATCCGAGAATATAATCTCGATTCCTACCCTAACTAAGTGTTCAAGAACACTTTCTAAGTCTCAATCTACCCTCGAAACAACTCAATCGATGAAATCCCTAAAAATGGAAAAATTGAGGGTTTAGAATGAAATTGGGGTTGCCAACCTTTATTCGATTGGTGGGAGGTGTGGAAGATGTTGTAACCGAGCTCCGGTGACTTTTCCTGGCGTCGGCTAGCTCTTCTCTGGCGAGTTTCTGGCGGTTTCCTCCTTCCCCTTCCCCTTCTCCTTTCTCCGTCCACTCATCCCCCTCTCTCCCTATCTCTCGACTTTTCTCTCTCTCTTCTCTCTTTCTATTCTTTCTTCTTTCCTTTCTTTTCCTATATATATATCTCACGCTCCAACCCCATATTAAATAATAATAATAATAATAAAATAATTATAATTAAATAAATAAATATAATTAAAATAAAATAATTAATAATTAAATAATAAATAAATATTATTAAAAATAAATTAATTAATAATTAAAATACTAACAAATTTGTAATTTTAATTTAATCCCTTTCCCTATTTAATTCAGGTTTCCAAGTTTTTAGCTCCCGAATTAAATCCAAAAGTTATTTTCTACTTCTTTTCTTTTACTTTCTACTTTCTAAAAAACCCCCCCTTTTAAATATTTAAAATAATCATAATAAAAATAAAGTAATTAATAATTAAACAAATAATAACTAATAATATTTTACTTCATAGGTCCTGAATTAATTTCAAAAATATATTTTACTCCTTTCTTTCATCTTTTATTTTACTTGAAATTTCGAAGAATTTCGCGGTTCCTTTCCGGTTTCCCTTAACCTTCATACTTTTCATTTATTCTTTTTGAGGTTTTAATTCCTAACCCCGGAATAAATCATTCTTAAATCCTGGAAATTTTAAATAAATCATTTTTTAATCCTCAAAATTTTTCCGGGGTATTAGATCTACCCTCGAAATAACTCAATCGATGGTGAATCGAAGAAATCCCTAAAAATGGAGAAAATGAGGGTTTAGAATAAAATTGGGGTTACCAACCTTGATTTGATTGGTGGGAGGTGTGGAAGATGTTGGAGTCGAGCTCCGGTGGTCGTGGCCGGCGTCGGACCGCTCTCCTCCGACGAGCGGGTATTACTTCTTTTCTTTCCCTTTTATTTTATTTTAAACCTCAAAAAAAATTTTATCGGGTATTACAATCTTCGAAAAAAAATTCCTTTCCGGTTTCTTTTAACTTCCATATATTTATTTATTTATTTATTTATTTGTTTATTTCTATATTCTTTTTAAAGTTTTAAGTTCCTAAGCCCGAGATAAATCATTCTTTAATCCTCAAAATTTTTAAATAAATCATTCTTTAATCCTCGAAATTTTCCGGGGTATTACAAAATTATTGTCTAATGTTACAGTTTCTGAGCTCAATAATGTTAACATTCAATCCAGGTATGTATGTTCTGAGCATAAATAAAAAGATTACCCTCTTTCTCCCAAATTCTCGATTTCTTGCAAGTCTGTTTTTCATTTATTAGATCTTTTTAATTTATAACACTATCATCTATTTTTATGATCAAGCATGTCTTATAAAAAAGAACCCAATAATTCAAACATGTATTCAATCTACAAATAAGTATCTCATTACATTTTTTTAATGATAAAATTAAAAACTTATAAAAAAAACTGTATATAATAAAATTAAAAGTTGTCCTAAAAAATAACTGCTTCCAGCTTCGTGACTCATTTTCTCCAACACCAAATTAAAGTGACTCTCTCCTCTTCCCTATTTCAGAATTCTCATTCTCCCTTAAATGAAGCCCTCTATTCGTCCCAAATAATCCAACGTCTTCCCCAATCATTTCATCATCGACGCCTTCCCAAATATTACTTCTTGCTATATATTTTCTGTACATGATCATATCATTTGTCTTAAGTATTGATACTGATTTTGATGGGTGTATGCAGTTGATTCGCGAAGTCACAGCCAAATTGTCGATTTATTTGATGAGTTCTTTGAACAGATTCAGACAAGAGGGTTAGAAAACTACGGCTATTGAGATCTTGCAGCAATTTGATTGGGAAGTCCCTAATTCGGTCTTAGTGCCAGGGGAAAATCTTGTGAATATATATGCATTTTACAAAGGTTTTCATCTGTGTAAGAACTAAAAAAATACACAAACACACACAGACAATCATGTTGTGGTATATGTTTTTTTGTAGCTCATATATATTTCAATAATGTACTTTTTAGGTTGTCAAAGATATACAAGAGCCTTTTACAGCATCTTTGACGAGACATTTCAGGCAAGCAATCCATCAATATTAGGTGTGTGATGGTTTTACATCTTTGTAAGATAAAGAAATATGGGAGCTTGCTTTTCTATTGAACAACTTTATAAATTTTATCACGTTAATACAAATAACTTTTTCATTGAACCATAATACAATACTTAATTATTATTAAATTTTAGTAATAATTGGAAATTATGTTTTGTAGAAGTTAGTATACTTTTGTGAGAGTTCATGCTTCAATGATTGACTACTAATAATTTCCAAGTGTAATTATTTCATTTTTCTTATTCAATGGTTAGATTTGGGACATTGAATTAAATTGCATTAACGAGAGTACAATAGTCTTAGTTCAAGGATGAAATAACTATGAATTAACAAGATAGAAGGAATTGAGGAATTGACAAAAAAAAAGAAGGATTAATTGAGGAGCTCCGGGAAGTGGCCACTGGTAATCTTGAAATCATGGAAAATAATCAAAGTAAAAGTTATTCATACAAAGATTTCAATGAGGCATTGGATAAATTTTTTGAGATAGGCCAATCTTCATTTTATTTTGTTACCCGACCAAGAAGATAATGAAGACAGATATATTTCTTGTATTTAAGAATAAAACATTCCTTAGTTGCGTGCTTGTTGAAATTAAAGTGTTTGATATTATTTGAATATAGCATGCAAAATTCGAATATAGATTTGACATCTTTTATGTATTTTTTTTTGTTATAAAAATGAATGCACATGTATGTGTGCAAATGTGTGTGTCAAATTGAATCCTACAGTGTCTATTTAAACAATATCAAGTGATGCAAAACAGTTTTCATAATGAGTCCACGTACATTTTCATCTTCTACTCATAAAATGGCACACATGGTTGAAGTTCCATGTGGCCCAAATTGAATGACTACATATATAGTGAAGGGCTCAGTTGTTACTACGTCATTGAACTTTTGACCAATATTCTTGGTTGCGTGACATTGACTGGAGATGAGTGCTCGTTCTCATAAAATGGGACCCAGTAAACTGACCGAAGTAATTGTAAGTCTTACTTAAAGCATTCTGGTACTTAAGGAAGCTTGTGTGTGTTATCTTGCAGTAACCTTGCTTCACTACTCTTCACAATCCCTTTATCTATTCACAAGGATGTCAGTCGATCTCCGTTGTTTGGTTGCCCGTCACCAACTTCAGACGGTGACGTTTGGTGGTGATGCTCCGCTGGGGTTCTATATTCATAGACCTCGTCATGGTAGCCTTCTCCACCTGGAGATGGATTACTCCCCTCGTCTTGGTGCCCCTATTGTGATTACTCTCTGTGTGTGCAGTCTTTCCAGCTGGGAAGATCACCTGTTAGGACTGGTGGTATTAGGGTCGCCCCTGTGCCATTCGGGTATCCGCATGACCCTGCTGCTTTTAGGGTTTTGGTATGGAACGTTCGCGATATAACATTGGACTGTCACCAGCAATTTTTACATTCTTTGATAAGCTCTATCAACCCAGAAGTCCTCATTTTGATCGAGACTCACACTCGCCATTTGCGTCAGCTATATCCATTTATTAGTTCTCTGTGCTATGACTCTAATATTATCCGCGTCGGCTTGCGGCGTTGTTATCCTTCTGTGGGATTTATTCTGTTGATTCGTTCCAACGTCGTCACCGACACATTTGATTATACTAACAAGGCAGTCAGACTTACTTTGGGTTTGCCTCCCATCTGAATATGTTATTATCATTAGGTTGTTCATTGTTATCTTATGATGTTAAACAAGTATTATCCTTAGGTTGTTCGTTGCTATATGGGTTATTTGTGTTTTTGTTTGTCCTTACATTTTGGTAAATGGGCGTTATAATCGTATGATGTATTGATGTTAAAGCACTATATATGTTCTCTGTAATGTAATCATCCTTAGTACAGACTTACATTTCCATGGTGTGTTAGTTTGATGACCACCTATGTTTTTAATATTATTTCCTATTTAATTATACAATGTGGAAAATTCTTTTTTTATTATATTGTTTTGATATTGATTGATATACTTAATAATTATAAAATAAAATATTGATATACTTAATATAGTTGACCACCTAGTCAAATATATTCAATTCCTTATTAACGGTTCAATTAATGACACATGTGAATCCTATCACATGACTGAGAATTTGGAGAAATATTAATATTAATGATACATAAATCAATGGGAAAAAAATAATAGATAAAACAGGATAAAAATATTGGGGCGGGAAAAATTTGGTTAAATCTGCAAGTACACTTAATTAGGCGGGAAAGAGTTTAATAGACATTGTAAATGATATGTGTCACTTCTTCTTTTTGTCTGTCAGGTCACCATATATTTGGACACTTTTTAAGGTTTCTCTTGATTGATCAATAGAGTATTTCATATCTTCGACTTTAAGATAATAAAAAAGAAAGAAAGTAAATATATTTAAACCAACGACTAAATTAAGGTGGTGTTACTTAGATGTTTGATATGAAGTTCTCAACTAAAAATAAGACACGTGTTAAAAAGTACTTATATGACCAATCATAAAGTACGTGATTGGTGGAAATCGACTTCCCTAAATAACGGATCCGGATAAGGTAAAGTTAGCTTACCGATCTGGACCATTGATTAATTGCAACACAATTTTATCTTAGCTGATCAACGGTCCAGATTAACTGCACCAAGTAACTTTATGTAAAGTTACTTTACTTGATCCACCTCCCTAAGTAACTTCAACTAGAAGTTTTTTCCTTAGTTAAACCAAACCATTAAAAAACTCTAATCAAGTGCATCTGTCAAGTACATGATGAACGAATCTGGATCCTCTATATTTCTTCTCTATCATTCATTCTTTCATTATCAAAATCTTAACCACTCAAATATCCAATGGCCAGAAACTTGCCATGTGGCTATCAAAATAAAAATTTACCTCTTACATTCTAGTATGAAACTGTAAGTAAAGCACCACCGCCGATTTCATAATACCTACTCCATACTAATTGTTTGAATTTTTCATCAAAACCTACTCTTACTCACTACTCTTGCATTAATTGCAGTGAATGACCCAAGCGTGCAAAATATACCAATTAACTAAACTTTTTTATTTGTTCAATAAACAATTACAAATTAAATATTTAAATGTATTTATTAAATTATTTTTTCATATTTATTTTACTTCCTCTTTGGTTGCATGGACTTCAATATAATGGTTAACCTCTCCACCACGTGTATATAACCAGTAACCAGCATATTAGTTTTATTGAAGGGGTGACTTGTGAGAAGTGGATTTTTTGTGGTTGCTGACAACTCCAAAAACATCGGAACACCATCGATGGATTACAACGCCGACATGCTCTCCACCATGAAGGTCACTTCAAAAATATAAACTAAAACCCTTCACATTCTCGTTTTTGTGAAGATGTGTAAAGTGTAAACTACTAAACTTATTTCCTGCATTAAATTTTCTACGACAGGCTTTCCATTCTGCATTTGAACAACACAATACTTCACTCACTTTGATCGCAACTCGTTTGGAGACGATTACAAAGAACTCCGGCGGGGAAGGCAATTGTGTTTGTACCAGAAAACAAAAACACCCTGAGGTTATTGACCGTACAAGTGGCTCCTCATACGTTCAAATATTAGCTTCAACTCCATCGATGAAGTTGGGAAAAAAAGCCTGCACTCCATCGCCTGTGGAGAAGGGTAAGGGTGTGTCTCTTGACACTACACCATAGCACAAGAGGGTTAGGGCTAACTCGTCCAGGTTGCAACCCAAAACCCAGGAAATGGGTGCTAGATGATGTAGGTTTTTGTTCCACTAAAGATATATATATATATATATATACTAGAGGCTTCGCTTGCACATATGTGCATGCAATTTACCTTTTTAAAGAATATTATATAAAATAATTATTATATTTTATAATAATATCAAATTATAATATTTGATAGTTTTATTTAATTTTTAAATAAAATTGTTATCATAATTTTAAATAATAAATGAAGTAATGGGAAGTTATGCACTTCTCCACTTTTTCAGTAACTAACTGAACATCTACACCTCAACCACATACTATAATAATATTTTCTTTATATTTTTTATTTTAGTGGAAGAAAATGGGGTTAGGGTAGTTATTTTTTTGGTATCACACTTTGCTTGTGTGACACCAAAAAGTCCAACGCTATATATGTATAGATAAATGAAGTAATGGAAAGTTATGCACTTCTCCACTTTTTTAGATATATATACATGAAGTGTGTGCCGCATGCTAACCATGGTGGCCTATCGAATGATTGATCGATCCACAATTGCATTTGATTCCCCCACAGTCTTATTTTTGCCAGCACAATTTTCGGTTTGTATACCTAAATAATTTTACTACCTCAATCCGCCTGAACACAACATACATCACCTAATGACATGCATGATTGCAAGAAATGGCTTTGAGAGAGACTGTCAACATTGACTCCAAGGTCTCTTCATATGGGAACTTCTACATGAAGGTGGCCAAGTCAGCGTTGAAGGTGAGTCCATAGCTATAACTTGCACACGGTATTCATTCCAATCGTACATAATTCAGGGGTTCTGAAATAACATGTGCCTCTTCCATTAGATATACATTCCAATGAACGATTCCAATGAGCATTGGTATATTCTGGTGGTGAAGATCCCTGACAAGAAGTTGCTCCATCTGGACTCACTGCTTCGAAGTCACAGCACGCCGTGCAGGCACAACCAGATTAGACGTATGGTAAATTTTATTCACTTTAATACTTGGTTACATATTCAATTTTTTAACTTGAAAGTCTAATGCCATGATTGTAATGTAAGCCAACGTATTAAAACAAATATTATCCCACCCACGGCTGTACCATGACGACCATGTCATCAAACGACGACCAATTTCAACTTATAGCATTGAAATCCCAACAGATACCCTAAGGCAGAAGAATATGTCTGACTGAGGTGTTTATGTTGCTAACTGGATGTCATATGCTTCAAGCTGGGAGGGTTATGAATTAAGGGTAAATGGGTTCATATTAGTTAATGTAACTGGTCATTTTTGGTTTAGACAATTCTAAGTTAAAAATAAGGACCAGAAGGGGTCTTAACCTTGGGGTACTTGTCCTTAGGTGAGAACCTAGGTGCCTACATACCCTTGTGAAGGGAGCAAAGTCCTCGTAGTTCGCCATGATAATGTCCGTGGGAGCCGTGAGGCAAGGTGATTACTTGTGGATGGTCGTGTGTAGTAGGACGTGTGTAAGGTACTCCGGGCGGCCGAGCCACCCGTTGGAGGTTGCCTTAGACTAGGAGAGAGCGAGGGTCTCTCTCTGAGCTGTTAGGAGCTTTACTGATGGAGATCTCCGGGGCAAATATATGCTGGTGGATGTTGGAGCTTGGGACACGGTGGACCAAGCTCTAAGATTAATGAGGAGGTGAGTCATATTTGGAATTTCTTCCATGTGTTCGGAGTCTATCTGTCTTGATGTCCCCTGAGTCCCCTTGCTCGACGTGGGTCGTCCCACGATGCTCGAAGGCTTCCCACAACTCTGGTGTGGGAACTTAAGAGGGGAAACGTGGGTACCGCCCAGGTAGGAGGTGAATGTGTGGGGCCACGTATCACTGGTGTGAGCTCCTGCAGCCTTTCTAGAAGCCTAGTGCCACATGTCCCAAGGGGGAATATTCCATAGTTACATAAGTCCCCCAAGTCTACGGGTGTCAGGCGCCTGTGGACTTAAGTTTCTTTCAGCATGCTACTTAAGTTTCCCACTAGCTGTCTTTGGCCAAACGAGCACGTCTGCAAGTTGGTGTGGCCATCTTGGTCAGTTGTTCGGTTCAAGAGGTTTCGCGTATCTCTTCCTGATTTCCTTTGAAAGAGTCGGGGTGTCAAGGATGACACGCGTCTTGATCTGTGCGACTAACTGCTTGGCTTCCTCAGCAAATTTCTTGCGCTTCACTGTAGGAAGGTACGCGTCTTTCCAAGGAGAAGTCATCATTGTACAGAGAGGAATTTTTGAAAGTGCCCTCTAGGGGTGCACGGAGGAAACCCAAAGGCTAGGGGTATTTTGGACATTCTGCCATTCTTAAGAGCCTTTCCGTTTTTCGCCTTTTGGTTGGGCTTTGAAATGTCTCTAGGGCACCTTTTTATTGGGAACGGAGAGCTTCATTCTTCCACCCCGCAATTCTCTTCCTTCTAATATCGGTACGAGTGTTCTCTTTTTTCGATTTTTGTTTTCGTAATGGCTTCTTCAAGTGCTGCCGTTTCCGCGTCTTCCTCCGTGGACCCTGAATTCGAGCAGTCTCTGCTGCTGGTTGCCATGGAAGGAGTTTGGGAGAGAGTGGAAAATCTTGTTCTGCTACGGGATTCAGTGGATCTCCAGGGAGTTTTATCCAAGAAGGGCGAAGACCTGGTATGGTTCCTCCGACGGCTTCTGAGGGATGGTATTCTGCTGATCTCGAACCTGGATCCACAACAAATATTATGGCTGTGGATGCCGAGGTAGAATCGAGAGTGGTGCCGGACCTCGGCATTGAAAAGATATGGAGGGAATGTTTCGCTCCTTCTCTCCCCGAGGACTACGAAATTAGATCGATTGGGGAGGGGAAACCATCGTTTGGAGCGACGATGTCAATTTTGTCCTCCCTCTCTGTGTCCCCTATAATGCCACATTTATTCCCCCTTTTTCCGGCTTCGTGGAAGCCAAGCTTAGCCTACTAAACGTTTGCCCTGCGCAGTTAACGGTAAACGCGTGGTCCATACTCAGTGTTTTAATAGGGTTTGTCGGGCAAACAGGCTGGAGGCTTTGCCCAACATTTGTCTCTCTCTCTCTCTATGCCGTCCGCGAGGCACACGAGTGGGTGTGCTTTCAATCGCACACCAAGGAGTTCACTATTTCAGATATGCCGGGTAATAACCATGCTTGGCAGTCGTACTTCTTCAATGTGGTACCTAACAAGGTTGTTTGTTCGCCTTGGGTGCGGCCTGAAGACTGGCGTCCCCTCTTTCCCCTCAAGTGGTTTAATCCTACTCTCCGAATTCGGTAGGATCGAGAGGAGTATGAGGAGACAACTTTTGAATATTTAAGGGGAGCGGTGGTTACAGGTTCTGCCTTTGGTAACTCTCTGAATTTTAATGGTGAGCTGCTTCTTTTTGCACCGTTGGGTCCACAGAGTATTTTCCCTTTTTTCGGGATTGACTGTACGTGGCATTCAAGGATGGGTGACTCCTTCGTCGAGTTCTCAGAGTCGGAAGTGGGGGCGGTCGACTTGTGTAAATGCTGTTGTTGCAATTCAGGATGCGGACGAGGGCGTTGAGGGTGCTAGTACCGATATCGTGAACCAGGTGGGTGAGGATAACTTGAATTGTCGCGGTCGTAGGAGGGTTCCCTATACTCCTATAGCCCCGAGGAGATGCTCGTCCGATTTATGGGCGAGGGCGTCTCCTTTAGAGGGAAGTTGATTCGCTTTGAAGCTGAGCGGGTCATACTAGCTCGTCAACATTATCCGCTGGATTATGGGAATGACTATGCTTTAGAGCATATGACCAAGGGGACTATGTTGCTGCTCAGCGATCCAGCGGGCTTCGCATATCAGCGAGAGATGGAGGGGGTAGGCCTCTTTTCTTCCTGGCCTTGATAGTCTCTTTGTGAGGTATCTTACTTTGTAAGGGTTTATGCAGGAGGTGGTGGAAGGCTTGATGGATGGGAACTCTCAACTGACCGCTCTAGTGAAGGAACTGGAGGACAAGCTGGCAAAGAGCAAGGCTAACTCTTCGAGGGTCCATCATCTGGATTTTTTGCGTTTTGCCAATTATGCAATGCAGAATGGCACGGCGTAGTTAGAGGACATTAGGGGGAGAATAGTGGGGGAGAGTTTCGCGCTCGTATTTGAGGTGAACCTCCGTTGAGGATAGAGGATTATGATGTTGCTCTGAATCCTTGAAGGGACCCCCCGCGGTCGGACGAGCAGCCACGTCTTCCAAACGAGGATGCCTCTTAGTTCAGACTTCGTGGTATATCCCACGTGGTCATTTTTTGTTATTCTAGGGCGTTAGTCCCTGTATGTAAATATATATTTTTTAAATAGTAACTAGAATTTCAAGTACTAGAGTTGGTCGACCGTATTGCATTCTGTATTTGTTTAAATTGATGGTGGTACATCTGTCTTTTGACTAAGACATGGAGAAGTACATAGCGAGCTTGTCTTTGGACTAAGACATAGTGAAGTACTTTTTGAGACAGTGAACTTGTCTTTGGACTAAGACATAGTGAAGTATGTTTTTTAGACTGCTAGCATTCCAGGTATTGGGTACGTGTTCTCCTGTCAAATGTGCTAACTTATATGCATTATGAGAAGCGATCCCAATGACCCTATATGGACCTTCCCAATTAGGTGCGAGCTTGCCGTGTAGGCGGTCGTGCCTATTGTTTATCGTTGTTCTCATGACTAGGTTGCCTTTTTTTGAATTCTCGAGGTCGGACGCCCCGATTGTATTTTGGCGTAAGTAGCTGTTTGTAAACGACGTTTTTGAGTGTCGCAGCTTCCCTGCGTTCTTCGGCTACATCTAGGTTGATGAGAAAATTTTTCGGGTTTGAGTCGGAGTAGTTTAGTACTTGATCCGAGGGGACCCCAATGTCGGCGGGAACTATCGCTTCTTGCCCTTACGTCACAGCGAAAGGAGATTCCCCCTTTGCCGAGTGTATTGTTGTCCGGTAGGACCATAGGACTAAGGGGAGCTCGTCCACCAAATTTTCCTTGGCATCCGCTAGGCGTTTCTACAATCCCTTGAGGATGATTTGATTCGCTCTCTCTGTTTGTCCATTGGTTTCCGGATATTCGACTGAGGTTGTCCTATGATCGACGCACCATTCTTTGTAAAAGTCCTTGAACTTCTCGCTGGTGAAATGATGCCCGTTATCAGTAATCAGCGCGTGTGGCGGGCCGAATCTGGTTTTGATGTTTCATCAGAGGAAATTTTAGACGTTTTGGGAGCCGATGGTAGCCAGGGGCTCAGCCTCGGTCCACTTCGTGATGTAGTCGACCACCACTATGAGGAACTTCCTTTGTAGCGTGCCTTGTGGAAGGAGACCAAGTATGTCCAAACCCCAAGTATCGAACAGCCATGAGGACTCAATGTGCTTTAGCTCATCGGGCGGTTGGTGTATGAACCCGACGTGCCGCTGGCACTGGTTGCAGTTGTGACCAAAGTCTCCGAGTCTGCCCTCATTGTGAGCCAATAAAATCCTGAGCGTAACGTTTGCTTGCGGAGTGCCCCTGCGGACTGCTGGGTGCCTCACATGTCCTCGTGGATTTCTTGTAGTACATAGCTAGCGTCTTCGGCTGAGATGCATCTGAGCTGTGGGGATGAGAATCCCTTTTTGTATAGATCTTCCCCCCAAACAAAGTACCGAGCTACTTGCCTCCTTATTTTTTGGGCTAGCTCCTTATCTGTGGGCAGGGCACCCTTTGTTAGATATGATTTTATCGGAGCCATCCAAGAGTCGTCAACTGCTATTGGTAGTATGTCAGGAGTTATACTGGGAGCGCGAAGTGTTGTTCACAGAACTGTTTTGAGTTCCGATTGGTCTGGCGTGGTTGCTAATTTGCAGAGGGCATCAACCTGGGTGTTCTGGTTCTGGGGTATCCGTGTGATCAAGACGGATTTGAACCTGCTAACTTCTTGTCTAGCGCTTCTACGTATTTGATGATAGTAGCGTCCTTCACCTCAAAGTCTCCGTTGAGTTGTCCGACCACTAATTGTGAGTCGCTGAATAGCTTAACCTTTAAGGAGCCTAGGTCGTGAGCTAGCGCTAGTCCGGCTATGAGTGCTTCATATTTAGCTTGATTATTGGAGGCGAGGAACGTGAAGCGTAGGACTTGTTCCACCTTGATTCCGTCGGGACTTTTTGTTATAATGCCAGCGCCCGCAGATTTCTCGGTCGAGGAGCCATCTACGTAGACTAGCCATGGGGATTTTTCCAACTGTGGCTCGTGAGTCTCGTCATTATTTGAAACCGAGGGGTCCCCCTGATGGCGTTTTGATGGAGTCATTTCGGCGATGAAGTCTGCCAATGCTTGTGGTTTGATTGCCCGTCGGGGCTCTTATTTGATGTCGAATTCGAAAAGTTTGACGGCCCAGTTTGTCATTTGCCCTACTAAGTTGGGTTTTTGTAGTATCTGTCGTAGGGGCTTGTCGGTTTGGACCATGATCGTATGTTGTTGGAAGTAAGGCCGAAGCCTTCTGGCCGAGTGAACGAGGGCGAGTACGAGCTTCTCCACTCGTTGGAACCTGAGTTGGGCTCCCTGCAAGGCGTGGCCGGTGTAATATACCAGGAATTGTTCGGTCCCTTTTCTTATTAGCGCCGAGCTCACAACATGATTAGTGGTGGCTAGATATAGCACGAGGGTCTCTCCCTTTATGGTTTTTGCTAACACTGAAGGTTTAGCCAAATAAGCTTTAAGGTCCTGGAAAGAGTTTTCGCACTGCTTGGTCCATTGGAACAAAAGTGCTGTCTTCACAATCCTGTAGAAGGGAAGGCAACAGTCGGCCATTCTTGATAGGAATCTATTGAGGGCTGCTAACCTTCCATTCAGCCTCTATACATCTTTAATCGATCGAGGTGCCTCCATGTTGAGGATGGCTGCACAGTTTTCAGGGTTAGCTTAAATTCCCCTTTGTGTAATCATGAAGCCCAAGAATTTTTCTGCTGATACGCCAAAAGCGCATTTAGTCGGATTTAGCTTCATTTTGTGCTTTCGCAGGACTAGGAAGATTTCTTCTAAGTGCGCCAGGTGTTGCTCGACCTCCATGGATTTAACCACCATGTCGTCGATGTAGACTTCGAGATTGCGACCAATCTGTTCTTTGAAGATTATGTCCATCATCCTTTGATAGGTGGCGCCCGCGTTTTTTAGTCAGAAAGGCATGACCTTGTAGCAGTAGGCACCCTTGTCCATGATGAAGTAGGTTTTCTCTTGATCTTTCATATTCATTTGGATGTAGTTATACCCCGAAAAGGCGTCCAAGAAGCTTAGTATTCGGTGTCCTGCTGTTCCATCTACTAGCATGTCTATGCTGGGGAGCGGGTAGGCGTCTTTTGGACAAGCTTTGTTCAGATTCATGAAGTCTACACACATTCGCCATTTCCCATTCGCCTTTTTTACCATGACCACGTTCGAGAGCCAGTCCGGGTATTGCGATTTGCGTATGAACCCAGCCTCTAGAAGCTTCTGTACTTCTTCGATGACTACCTCCTGCCTCTCCTCACCGAAGTGTCCCTTTTTTTGAATGACGTCGGGACCGTCTTTTGTGTTGAGGGAATGACATATGAGTGTTGGATCTATTCCCGGCATGTCCGTGGTGCTCCAGGTAAATACGTCCCTGTACTTGGTGAGTAGCTCCTGGAACTACTTTCGGGCTGTTCGGTCGAGGAGGGCTCCTATTTGGATTTCCCTATTATTTGCTCCGTCTACACAAATACTTAAAAGCTCTTCCATAGGCTGTGGTCAAGCTCCAGGGATTTCATCTTGTAAATCTACTATCTTGGGAGAGTTTTCAATATGACTCTCAGTCTTGTCCCCTCTAGGAAGGTTTGTTCAGTAGCACGCATGGGCTTTTCTTTGGTTTGCTTGTATTTCACCTATTCCTTCTGTTGTGGGGAATTTTATTGCCAGATGAGATGTGGATATGACTACTTTGAGTCGGTTAAGGGTCGGGTGACCCAAGACGGCATTGTATATTGACGAGGCTGCTGAAATGGTGAACATAACCCTCGTGCGAGCGACCTTTGCTGGTACGCCCAAAGTGAGCCATGTTGTGAGGGTCCCTCGCGTCTCAACAGCTTGTCCCGAGAAGTCAACAAGAGTTCCTTCGTCTGGTGTCAGCTAATCCTCGTAGTCGTGCATTTTTTCCAAGGTTTTTGTGAAGAGTACGTCGGCAGCCGATCTGGGGTCTATCAGTACTCGCTTGACATCGTATCCCGAGATGTTGGCCATGACAGCTATTGGTTCGTTCGTCTCTATCACGTTGCTCACCTCTCCAAAGGCCACGAGTTGTGTTTTCTGCCGCTTGTATTGGTCGTTGTTGGTGACATCTTGTAGGTCGTGCAGTGACTTGGAGGATCTGTTGGTGCTGGCCATACGAGTATTTTCCTATGGATAAAATTTAGAACATGGGTTTCTGATTGTTAGGCAGATACTCCTACTCCCTGAAAAAGAAGTGTCGTTCAGTGGCAAAGTGGTCAAGGCACTGTGGACCGAGAAAGACTGCGGTGGGCGCCACTGTAATCGTCATTTTTGGTTCAGACAATTCTAAGCTTAAAATAAGGACCACAAGGGGTCTTAACCTTTGAGTACTTGTCCTTAGGTGAGAACCTAGGTGCCTACGTACCCTTGTGAGGGGATTAAAGTCCACGTAGTTCGGCGTGATAACGTCCGTTGGAGCCGTGAGGTAAGGTGATTACTTGTGGATGGCCGTGTGCGGCTAGAACGTGTGTAAGGCTCTCTCTCTGAGCTGTTAGGAGCTTTGCTTATGGAGATCTCTAGGATGAAGATATGCCGGTGGACAGTGGAGCTTGGGATGCGGTGGACCAAGCTCTAAGATTAACGAGGAGGTGCGTCGTATTTGGAAGACTAAGTCTTGCTTCCGTGTGTTCGAAGTCTATCTGTCTTGATGTTCCCTGAGTCCCTCGGGTGAGGGCCTTTTTATACCAAGTGTTGGGGAGGACATGGTCGACCCACGTTCCTGCTCGATGTGAGTCGTCCCACGATGCTCAAAGGCTTCCCACATCTCTGGTGCAGGAACTTAAGAGGGGAAACATGGGTATTGGCCATGTAGGAGGTAAACGTGTGGTGCCACGTGTCACTGGTGTGAGCTCTTGCAACCCTTCTAGAAGCCTAGTGCCACGTGTCCCAAGGGGGAATATTCCGTAGTTACAGTTAACATAAATTAATTTTATGTCGTCTATTTAATTACGAATCATAATCTTCTTGTCCATCTTTCCATTGCAGGAAACTACAGATTTTGATCGATTGCAATTCGCCCTATCGTTGGTGACAAGTAAATACTACTCAATTTTGGATGAGGTTAGTCTGAAGGCCCATTATCACTAGCAAGAGCATAATCGAATGACCCGAGGCAATGAAGGTGTCTCTGGAATGTCGATGCATTTGTAGAAACTAGTGTAGATGATAAATCTCATAATATCCCCAAGCTGCTCCGGTGACTTGCAAGGCGAGATTCACGCTGGGGAAAGGCCCCTGGTGGACTCTGATGCTCAAGTTAGTGTACCTGAGGGGTTGGATTGAGTATTTATAGGCTTCCACCAAGGGTAATTTAGTCGTTTGAGGTGAGGCTGGACCACTTGTGCAACCAAATCTGTTAGAAGTAATGATTGGGCGATGTTGGGAGAAATTTGAATTAGTTTCTTACAGGTTGATGTTGATGCAAAGGTGGTTCTGGATATTGCTTGAATTCATCTAACAGTCCTCTATCTCAGTAAAATTCTGTGTGTTCAAATATTAATATTAAGTTTTTTACCTATTGTCTTAGCTTTGTTTCTTTCTCATGGCCACCTAACGGAAAGTAAGTGAAGGAGGGAAAACTTTAGCAGAGGATCTCATCTCAAAGGAAAATTAGAGACATAACTAACTGTCCTAATCAGCTAACAACCTCACGGAACAAAATAGAACTAACATAAACGTTGCATTTCATGTTTATTGAAACGCGGCGTTTGAGAGTACAGAAACGGACTGTTTGAAGTTTGAACAATAAATGAAACACAAATTAGCCTTACGGAAAAAAGCAAGGATAGGGTACTTTGTCGAAAGGTTATTTAGAGTACATAAACGTAGCATTTCATGTTTACTGAAAAAGCAAGTGGGGCCCACCGCCCACATCTAAAAAGTGGACCCCACTGTCTGCTACATTCCCATTTCCCTTACGAAAATTGTGCACTTTTTTTTTAAAAAAAAACTAAAATACAAAATGTCCAATTTAGCCTTTGATTTAACACAATCATAATATTTTTATTCTTTTAATATTTTAAAATAAGAGGTAAAATGATAATTTTAATACATATCCATTCCATTTCCTATCCCAAATTTTGACTACCAAACAGAGGAAACGCATTCACTTTCCTTTTTTGCGTAAAGATGGTGCCTTAAATAACCTTTCGACAAAGTATCTGATAACTCTTTTCATAGAGTTATTTAAGCTATGTTTTCACCGGTTTTCTGAGGTGATTAAGTTATTTTGAGCCATGGTTTGTTGCATTTTAAGTGATTTTCTTGTTCTAAGCTTTTAGGTATTTAACTTGTGTGATTTGTGTAGATTAATTACGTTTTGTAGGGGACTTGCATTTTCCTTTTTGTGTCCAGGGTCAAATGGTAAAGAAAGAAGTAGTTTTGGGCACTGTTGGAAGCTAAAAAGACAACAAGATCAATCCAAGTCAGTAGCGAGGTGGTGCAGCGCCTACACGAAGCGCTGCAGCATGAACCTATCCTATCCTTGGGTCAATATTTCAACAATTTCTGTCCATTGGGCCATTGACTTTTACTGTATTAGTGGTTGTAAAATGTTGACCGTTCGAACTTTTGTAAAGTGCAAAAAGCCATATTATCCACCAACTCAACTACAACTCACTGTCTTAGCAACGCAAACTGTGAGGATATGGACAATCAGGAGGGCGTGGGTGACAACACAGTGGGGGATGAGTTTATCATTGACCTCCAAATTGGAACACAAGAAACAGGAGAAGTAGGTACACATTCGTTGCTCGAAAGAATCATCTCCGATGAACCGATAGATAGCAATGCAGCAACAGAAATCATAATCAAGAGTTGGAGTAATCCACCAGGGCTGGATATAGTGAACTTGGTTGAAAATACATTTTTATTCAACTTTGAAGATGCTAAGACTACTCAGAGAATCGTGAATGAAGTACCGTCGAATGTGTTGGGGAAGTTGATGTGTCTCCAAAAATGGTCTCCTGAGCTAACTTTAGATCAAGTACATTACTGTCAGAGTCCCTTTTGGATACAAATACATAATAAGATAGTGCGTGGCTTCATGCGAGCCAGAGTCATAGTGGATATCACTAAACCCTTCGAAACATGGTACTCTATCAATAGAAGAACTAGCCCACCGGTTTGGGCAAACATTTTCTACGAGAAGCTTGAGATTTATTGCTGCAACTGTGGGTGTATTGGGCATGAACAGAAGATCTGTAAGAAGGTGACAGCTAGAGACCTCTGGGATCCAGACGCACCAAGATATGGTCCATCGCTGGGCATTCCACCATCAAAGCCTCTAAGGAACTCAAGCTTGGTGCTTGGAAGTAAAGACGAAGGTGATCATGGTGAAGGAGGTGGACAATACGTGCCTGGGGAAGGTAGACAACATCAATCAATTGAGACCCAAGAGGTACCTCCATTGCAGGAAAGTGGTGCGGCAGGGGATGGGGATGGGTCTGAGTGTGATGGCAGGGGTAGTACATTTGAAAGACATAAAGTAGGTAAGAGTGAACAAGGGACAATAGAAGAACCATTGGTAATAGCAAAGACACTTATCCTACGTGGCAAAAGAGGCCTAAAAATATTGTTAACATAGTAAGCCCCATGAAACAGGACAAGAAATGTAGAACAAAGTTATTCAAGTGATATGTTCTTTCTTTCTTTTGCTATTTTTAAGTTTGGACTTTTTTCTTTTTGTCGTTTTGGGCTCTGATTTTTTTGGCGAATTGGCTCTCATCTGCTTGTTTTTAAATCAGCCTAAGCACGCCTTCTTACGGCTTTGTCAGCCTTCTTGTAGCATTTGTTTGGGCTTGTTTGAATGAAATTCAGTTTTGTCCAAAACAAAAGTGACGTTCTTGTCAACTGTAGTGGAGTGAATTTTGTAAACTTTTTTTTGTTCTTCTTGCGTTATTCAAGTGATATGTTCTGTTGTCTTGTTGTCGTTTAATTAGTAATTTGTGTTTTTAATCTTAACTACTTGCTTGGAATCTGGTGTGGTTTTATAAATTCCAACTCACCCAAAAAAAAGTCTCTTCTTTTTTGTTTTGGTCAAAATTTGGGTTAAGTACATGGGCTTCCAGAAAATAAAAAAGTACATGGGCATGCTCTTCAATAACATAATTTACAGCCCACCCCACAACAAAGTAAAGTAAAATGGAGATCTCCGTGGCCATTACTTTTTCTTTACGTTTCCCTATAGCCAGCCAATGGATCAAATCAAGGACCCTCAAATCAATATCAGATTGACTTGACTACACAAATAAAATGACAATATTGTCCGCCTCCAATCGACCGCTAAAAATCATTCTTTCCAACTAACAAAAAACACATGGCTCAAGCTCCCCCCATCTTTGCTTACTGTGACCGGTAATCGTTTCAAGTTGAAGCCGCACACGTGTCGTCTTCATCCCATCTGTCGGATCTATCTTACCTGAGAGCTGTAGCGTGAATATAGCGTACACGAATTCTGAGGGTTCTACTTCGTCCTCCACGAGAAGAAGGGTATTGTGTCGATGTCGACACGTAGTGACTGCAGTGACTTCTAGAACTCAAAAGAATCCAGGGAGAAAATTTTGGGGATGCACAAGGTTCCCGCATTGTGAATACAGTGATGACTTTCTTCGTTGGTGTGACGAAACCGATGATGACGTGATCATATCTCACCTTGAGATCAGTATTCAGCAACTTCGAGTTGAATTGGACCAACAAAAGAAGCAAGGTGAGGAAGCATGGAAGAAAAATGGGAGATTGTGTACCAAAATTTATTTGTTGCTCATATTCCTTGTTGTGCCTTGGGTACCTATTGTACCGAAGTAGAGTAAAATGTTGAGAGGGATGTTTTTTTTTGGGCCGAGGAAAGGAATGTTTAATTAGATCAATGCCTAATATATATAATTACCATTTTTAATTACTGATTGTTCTCCTTTGATTTAATATCGTCAGATTCATTCATCATAAAACAATGGCAGCAAGGCCAAGGAATCCTCTTCACCCAAATCTAGCAAGACCCCCTAACATGTTTACATAAATCCCAAGCTTGCACTCCCACGGAGCTCCTTCTGTGCTCGACTATGCTAGGGTTTTTTTATGCAAGTCTCTAATCCTTTTGTACAAATTTCATAGCCCAACATTGTTGATGGGCCAAGGTGGTTTGGGCTAGAAACGTTTTTTTTTTCATTACGTTCTTTGCCTGGAAACTAAGTCAGCTTCTCATTGTGATTGGGCTCATGATAATCTAATTAATTCTAACGAGTTTCAAAAGTTCCTATCGTTTACTTAGTGGGCTTATTGTGATTGGGCTCATAAAGATGTACTGAATTTCAAGAGTGCATATTGTTTACTTAGTGGGCTGACGGTTTTGGGCTGGAAATTATTGCTTTCTTTAAGGTATTGGGCTAATTACACTTACTTAGGGTTACTGTCATTCGTGCAAAGAAAGTCAATACAATTATCCTTTATTTTTTGTATTCATTTAATCAATCATTGTTTTTAATTATTAAATTCTATACTTCTTTTAAAATAATTGAATAGAATCTCGTGTATGAGAACCTAGCTCAACAATCCCCCTTAATACGTTGGAATCATTCACATGTTGGCACAATAATTATAGCTAGTTCTCCTTATATGGGGACCAAGCTCAACAATCCCTGACAGAATGGCAAGTGACGCCAAATGAAAGGACCGATATTGCTATTTTTGTTGCTTGTAGTCACTCCTCCCCATGAGCAAGCTCGTGCCTCAGCCCTTGCCTACAATACACACAGGGACAGCAAGTGTCAAACACAGGATGGAAAACCGATTCAAGAGAAAAAACCAAGACGACAATATCAACACCACTTACCATAGTAGCATCTTCAATTCAGTGGAATTGGATTGTAAGCACTAACATTGTTGAACAATCACCTAAACCCTAATCTTCATCAAGATACACAGTTCAACAAAGTAACCAGAATTAACCGCAATACTGCAAAACAAAATCGGTATGACCTGTATTCATGAATTAGATTGCATTAGCGTAACATTATTCATTGCTCACATTGAATTCATCATTAATTCCATCCACATTCCATATTAGATCACGGGAGTGCTCATCCAAAGTGGGCCGTTAAAAATCCTCCTGCACAGTA
The DNA here is from genome assembly GCA_014851425.1 of Senna tora. NCBI lineage: Eukaryota > Viridiplantae > Streptophyta > Magnoliopsida > Fabales > Fabaceae > Senna > Senna tora. Next base: position 23,613,492 of record CM026265.1, on the reverse strand, counting down.
CTGATCTTCAAAATAATGGCTTTCGATTGGGTAGGAGTAATTACCTTCGGAAATGACTCCTGCGATGCCTCAGCTTCTCCCACATTTGATGATGATTCCCCATGACATCTTGATTGAGGACATTTTCTTTTTGTGTGGCCTGAGTTTTTGCAAATGCTACATGACCTTGGATTCTTCGGTTGGGATGAAGTCTTCGGTTGGGATGAAGTAGTGTTTTCTTTACTTCTGCATTTTTTCTTCGAGGTGCTTGTATCTCGTACAAAGTTAGTTGAAGATACAGCAAATGCACTACTTCTTAAACGTTTCTTCTTCCCAAGCTCCACAATAAATTTCCCAATTTTCTTCCTTGTTTCCTCACAGCCATCTACATCGCCTGCAGCCATACTACACAAGCATCTACACATTTGATTCAGTGAACTGTATCTCACGTTAGACGCCATTTTCGCATCCATGGTGGACGTAGCTGCCCGCTCTAGCATCAACTTAGCATTCTTTGTCCACCTATTCAATATACAGCTCTGTGGTAAAACTTTATAATTTTGATGCACCAAAACGCATAGCGTGTGGCAGCAGGGGATGCCCATGGTCTAAAAAAATTGACAACTACGCTTCAACAATTCACGATGACTATCAAACACAACAGATCTTTAATCAGGTTGGTTGTATCTAACTACCCGGTAAGTATCCAGCGTTTGAAAATTCGTGGTTTTGTATCCTCACTTTCCTCCGTCTTTCTATCTCCTTGCTTTGTTTGCCCAGTTTCTCACCCTTGTTTTCTCCTCTGCCTTCTGTCTTTCGTCGGGGTTCTTGTATTTTTTCCATGGCTAGTGGTGATGACTATTGCTTTTACCCCTCTAACTTTACTGACTTAGAGGATCTCCCTTCTTCTTCTCCTCCTCCTCCTCCTCCTCTTAGCCGTACTCGTGACGTCAGTCTGAGTAGGGGGAAGAAATGCAGTCAACAGAGTCTTTCTCCAGAGGTATCAACAGATGTCCCTGCTGTGGTACCTGCTGGTGGTGGGAGGGAAGGATGGCTTCCCATACCTCCGTCATCTGAGAAAGACCGCCGGCCGGAGGGTTTTCAAAGGGAGAAGAGGAAGAAGGATGGAAGAGGCAGCGTGAGTGGACCCCAGGAGGGCGAAAGGAAAGGAGACTCTGCAATGGAGTTGCCCAAGAGCAGAGAAGGAGGGTTTAAGAAACGGCCTTCCGGTGCGGAGTCGCGGTTCTCCTCGCAGGCGATCCAGCAGAGTTCTGACCAGGGGGTTTGTAGGAGGCTTCAACGGGAGCCCCTGTTCCTACCTCTATTCCCACTTCCGCTCCTGTTCGTCAGTCACCCATGAGTGTGATTCTATCAACTCGTCCTCCCATCCTGAGCCCCGTTAATGGGGCCGATCAGCCTGCTGCTAAGAGGGCCAAGGTGGCGGTTGAGGAGCCTGCTGGAGATTCTTTCGTGACTCGGGTTCTGGCGGGCGAGCCTGTGGCTGAGATTTCAGCCAGAGTTGTAGAGTCTGGTGATGTGGCCGTGGAGGCTGGAGCCCTCTCAGACAGAGGGAATGTAGTGGTGAGTCAGGCAGCTACCACAAAGGATATTGTTACGAGGGCGAGCATCAGCCCTTCTGAACCCATTAGGACACTGGAAGGGGGACTACCTTTCGAGCTGGTGACATTGGGCAGATGCTTCCCCCTGGAGATGCGAGAGAGGGAAGCCAAGGGGATGGACCCTTCTCCCCCGAATCTTGCTGATCGAGGCTTCGGGCGAGTTGCTGAGGCATTAGCTGACTTTCACCAGGCTAGCTTTGAGTGGGAGAAGCGTGTGGAGAGCTTCCTTATCCTGGGGTTATGCTATTTTGGGTTATCCTTCATGTTTTTGACTTTTGCCTTTTTGCAGGGGGAGATCCGTCTCGACTGGGACCAGTTTCTCAATGTTGCGACTTCTAAGAGCCAGGCTCTGGAGGTCTCCCAGAAGAGGTTGGTGGACATGCGTGGGCAGCTATCCGCAAAGAAATTCGAGTGTGAGGATCAAGGACGCGAGATTAAGTCCTTGACTCATGAGGTGGCCCGTCTTAGGGCTGAAGTTGAACATCCTTCCGAGGTTATGCTTCTTCGCTCGAAATTGGAGAAGGCTCGCAAGGAGTTGGCCGTCCGACGGGAGGATGCTGAGAGGCGTCAGCAGCAGTTGCACTTTCTCCGCGAAGCTTTGCGGGGTGCGGTGGCTCGCACTTCCAAGAACCTTTCCAGTAGGCTGGCGGCCGAGGAAAAAGATGCCGACGTTGCTGATCTCCAAGGAGAGTTGTTGGCACAGAGGATGTATGGCATTCTTCTGGCGGTTGAGCAACTCGAGCGTCTCCGCGGGGAGAGGTTTCCAGCGGAATGGGTGTCTTCTCTGCATCCTTCTTTGGAGCTCTTTAATGGTGATATTGCGGTCGGACGGAGGCATACCCTCCGTTGAACCTTGCCTATCTTCGTCAGTTGGATGATCGCCTGGTGGAGCACGAGGTGTTATCTCGCATCGGCGGACGTACTTCAGGGATTGGAACTACTTCTCAGCAGCTGGCTGGGGTGAACTTGAAGGAGCCGCCGGTAGTAGTTGGTGACGTTGGTTCTGCGGGGGCCAAGGTCATTGTAGATCTTGGCGATGCCCAAGAGTAGGTTTATGTATTTCCAGGGTGTTTACCCTTTGGAATGGGCGGACACCCTCTCATTTGTTGGCATCTAATGAGAATTTAAAGAGTTTTTGCTGCCTCTCTTTTTACTTATGGGCGAAGAGTTGTGTATGAGTGCAGTTTCTCTTTTCTTTGTTATCTCTTTACGTCTGGGTTAAAAAATCTTTGGCATTAGTACCGTGTGATCAAGACGGTTTGCTAGCATGGTTTTGTCGAACGTTCGTTTTGTGTTTTTTGCACCCAAGGGGTTTTTACTGCGCTGCTGGGGAAAATATTAGCTTGGCCTTGGAGGCGCTTACCGTTTCTTCGAGCGGTCGGCCCGTTGTCCTTTCGCAGGACTTGTGCGAGTACTTTGGAAATTTGAAGCCTTGTCTCTTGTCGAAAGGGAATACTTCAATAATAATAGACAAAATGGTTACATTCGTGCAGACTCAGTCGGGCTAACCTTAGTCAGGCTGAAAGTAAACAAGATGATTACATTCGGATTGCCTAGGTCAGGCGGGCCTTAGTCAGGCTAAAGTGAATCCTAAATTTGTATATGCAATGCCAAGAAAGGAGGTTTTTTTGTCACGACCCCAAATCGGGAGTACGTGACCGGCACGGGAATAGATTTTTACCTCTAAACCCATCAGCCTTATCTTGTAAAAATGACTATAACTACCCTGCTATACAATCAATATATATATATATATCATACTAGTGACCACACCTCACTGGTGGCCTAATTAACCTGCAATCCGCAGTTCGCTCAATATCGCTTCAACTCAGCCCAGTGTATAGATATATATATCAGCACTCATAATGGAAATATTAATACCATATTGACCGTACGCCTCAATACGTATGATCTATCCTATTCACATGCAGTAAGAACAGATAATATATATATATATATATATATCATATTGACCGTACGCCTCAATGCGTACGATCTATCCTATTCACATGCAGAAGTCTACACTCATACATATATCCTAGTTTTTCCCAAACTGGACCCTGTCTTTAAATACATGTGAAGCCGACAATTCTATAGTAGGTAAAAATTAAAAGCTGTAAATATATATACACAACTCTTACAACTTTAAAATATGTACAACAAGTGCGTAAGGATGGTCTGATGTCCATATCACTGTTCGGACGTCGATGTCTGCCCGATCCCTGTATCTGAAAAATTGAAGCAGAGGGAGTGAGTCAAACAGACTCAGTGAGAAGCTTCCCATCCTCGGCGTAGCGGTGGGTACCACTACAGCTGGGGAAAGCGGAACACCCACAATCACATGCGCATGAAAGTCCAGTTTATCACATGTTATATTACTATCAGGCAATATTAATATAATATCAAATCAAAGATAAACCTACGGATCATGCTACTCTATCATACTTCTCAAAAGCAAACAATCATATTTAACATATCATCTGAAAACTGTAAATCACTCAACTGACCCTAGTATCAGGCTAGGGCAATGGCCTCAACGGGCAATTTCTTTTAAATCTTTAACTGACCCTAGTGAAAGGCTAGGGCAATGGCCTCAACGGGCAAATCATTTGGTCTTTTACTGACCCTAGTACCAGGCTAGGGCAATGGCCTTAACGGGCAAATCTTTTAGTCTTTTACTGACCCTAGTACCAGGCTAAGGCAATGGCCTCAACGGGCAAATGCTTTACTCTTTAACTGACCCTAGTGCCAGGCTAGGGCAATGGCCTCAACGGGCAATCTTTTCTGACTTGTTTCACTTCCCGAGCCTTCAGCTGGGATTCTGACTCTATCTACCCATTACTATCCTAATCTGACTCTACCTAGGTAGTGTGAACCTTCCTATGACTCACTAATCAATTTATGAGATCGTTTTAATCCTTATGAAATACCCAAACCCTTGATTAGATCACAACCTAGCTCTAAGCCCTTTCCTAAGTTCGATTAGCATAAAACGTCGACATTTACTGACAAATTCTATACGATTTCTTTAATGAGTTTCTAATTTAATAGGGTAAACCAAACTTTGGACTCAGTCAACAACTTACCCCGTTGCTTGTACTGTTCGGCGTACCTCATGTCATCACATGGATACCCTCCAGTACCTCTTTACCTGTAGTCAATCACACATATACAAATACTTCCATGGATAACAGTTTAGGAACAAAATTTGCATGTTAACCACTAAACAATTCTTACAAACAGGCAAGTAGGCAAACCACATATCCACATCCTCAATCAACCCCGTAGGGCAGGGATGGGAAACCCCTCACCTGGACGGCCTCCTTTTGCTTGTCCTGGAGTAACTCCCGCTCCAGACGAATCATGGTTTCCTAACAATTACATTCACGTGGTTAACAATCTTCGCTATATGCAACTCATATGCATATGGAATGCTCGTGCCTAAAAATGCACCTAAACGTCGCCAAGAACCAAGTTCTTGGTCTTATCCGTCTTTCCTCTCTTCCATGAGAGTCTCAAGTGCTACACACTTGGTTTCGTAAAATTATTGCTCACCTTGAATTGATGTTTTTGAAGCCTTGGATTTGAGTTACTAAACCTCGATATGCTTCTAAATTATCCTACTTAAGGTTTCCTAATAATTACGAAGGAATTAAACTGCCATTTTAAAATTTGGACATTATTGTTCCGCAAGTTTCCATCCTTGAGAAACAAGAAAGTACCTAAAATAATTCTTGATGCTTGATAGCATATTTAGAATTATTCTAGAGTGTTAAAAATTGAAAAGATGAGGTTTAAAACTCTCAACATCACCCTTAAAGTGTATTTGGTCAATCCGAGCAGGGACCCGGTACGTTAACGTCAAGGTTCAACCTTAGTAACCTACGGCCAGCTCTTCACGGGTCTTGTTCAGCTAATATTTCAACAATAAAATTTCAATAATATCAATCCAAGCCTATTTACTAAAATCCAAGCTCAATCCTAATTATCAATAATTTCCCCAATTTATGAATATTTAGAATTTCAACCCCAAATCCTTCCAAATTCGAATTCGGCTAAACCCGAGGGTATAGTCTCGATTCTTACCCCAACTAAATGTTCAAGAACATTTCCTAGGTCTGAATTTACCCTCGAAGAAACCCAATTGATGGTGGATCGAAGAAATCCCTAAAAAGGAAGAAATTGAGGGTTTCGAATGAAATTGGGATTACCAACCTTTGATTCGATTGGTGGAAGGTGTAGGAGATGTTGTACTCGAGCTCCAGTGACTTTTCCGGCATCGGCTAGCTCTCCCCGGTCACTTTTCCGGTGAACACCAACCCTCCTTCTTCTTCTCCACGCCTCTCCTCCTTCTCTCTCTTCTTTCTCCCTCTTTCTTTTCTTTCTTTCTTGTTTCTAATCTCACACATGGCCCTCTGACTTTTTATTATTCTTTCCTTTCTTCATCTACTTCCCTCTCTAAGTCACGTACCCCATTCCCCTAATTAAAATAATTAATTAAATTATAATATATATATATATATATATATATATATATATATAATGATAAAAATAAATAAATAACTAAATAATACATTAACTAAATAATAATAATTATTATTATTATTATATTAGAGAAGAGTTTAAAAAATATCCCCAATTTAATCCCTCCTCTTTCCAATTAAATTTTTATTTTCTTTTATGTCCCAAATTAAATACCCAAAAATATTTTCTACTCCATTTTCTTCCTCTTTTATTTTATTTTGAACTTCGAAAAATTCCCCGAGTATTACAATCTTCCCGGCTTAAGAAATTCGGTCCCCGAATTTCAACTAACATACTAACCTTAGTCCTGAAATAGGTGAGGATATGTCATGCGCATCTCCGCCTCAACTTCCCATGTTGCTTCCTTAACCGAATGGTTTCGCCACAAGACTTGCACCAATGGTATCTCCTTTGATCTCAGCTTCTTCAACTGACGATCTAGGATTTCCACTAGCATCTCCTCATAAGTTAGACTTCCAGCTAGTTGTACTTCCTGGGGTTGGATTGCGTGAGAGGGATCTGGCAGGTACTTTCGGAGCATGGACACATGAAACACCAGATGGACTCCTTCCAACTCTGTTGGCAATTCTAGACGGTAGGCAACATCCCCCACGCGTTCTAGAATTTCAAACGGTCCGATGTATCTTGGACATAGCTTGCCATTCTTGCCAAATTTCATCACGCCCCTCATCGGTGAAATCTTTAAGAAAACCTGCTCACCCACAACAACTCTAACTCTCCCCTCCGGTTATCAGCATACGACTTTTGCCTACTTTGAGCTATGGCCAGCCTTTCTCTAATGGACTTTATCTTGTCCAAAGCATCCTGCACAAGTTTTGGACCAACCAACTTGGCCTCTCTGACCTCGAACCACCCAATCGGGGACTTGCACTTCCAACCGTACAAAGCATCGAAGGGTGCCATCTGAATACTGGATTGGTAACTGTTGTTGTAGGCAAACTCCGCTAACAGCAGGTATTTCTCCCACCCTCCGCCGAAATCCATAACACATGCCCTTAGCATGTCCTCTAAAATCTGAATGGTCCTCTCAAACTGCCCGTCTGTCTGGGGATGAAATGTTGTACTCAGATTAACCCTCGTCCCCAACGCCTCCTGCAATGCTCTCCAGAATCGAGAGGTGAACTGTGGCCCCCTATCAGAGATAATCGACACCGGTACCCCGTGCAACCTCACTATCTCTAATAGGTACAACTGGGCGTACTGACCCACTCCATAAGTGGTCTTAACTGGCAGGAAACGTGCGGACTTGGTCATTCGATCAACGATTACCCAAACTAAATCTAATCCCCTCTATGATCGTGGCAATCCTGACACAAAATCCATAGTAATTCTCTCCCATTTCCATTTAGGAATTTCTATTTGTTGAAGTGTTCCGGCGGGCTTTTGGTGTTTAGCCTTAACCTGCTGACACACTAGACATCTAGACACGTAGTCTGCCACATCCTTCTTCATACCCTTCAACCAGTATAATTCTTTCAGATCCTGATACATCTTATTACTACGTGATGGATTATGTACGTTGTCTTGTGTGCCTCATCAAGAATTGTTTCTTTCAAACCATCCACCATAGGCACACACAGTCGTCCTTCCAACCGGAGTATGCCACTGTCATCTATGGAGAATCGGACGTCGTCCTTCTCCCCCTTAACCACTGTATCTCTGATCTGTTTGAGGTCGGCGTCTTGATCTTGTTTGGATCTAACTTTTTCAATTAGAGCTGACTTAGCTTGAATGTGAGCTAGAAACAGGTTCGGATATCCAATTTCAAACTGAGTTTCAGACTGTTCCAGCTCATGTATTTCCCGAATTAACGGCCTTCGTACTTCACTGATATGGTTTAAGCTACCCATTGACTTTCGGCTCAGAGCATCTGCCACCACATTCTTCTTACCAGGATGGTACAAAATCGTGCAGTCATAGTCTTTCAACAACTCCATCCACCTGCGTTGTCTCAGATTTAGATCTTTCTGCTAAAAAATGTACTTAAGGCGCTTGTGGTCTGTGTATATCTCACATGTTTCGCCATAAAGGTGGTGCCTCCAAATCTTCAAGGCAAATACCACCGCTGCCATTTCAAGATCGTGAGTTGGGTAGTTCTTTCCGTGCTTCCGGAGTTGCCTAGACGCATAAGCAATCACCTTACCATGCTGCATAAGAACACACCCTAACCCAACTCGTGAAGCATCACAGTAAACCACATACCCTCTGGTGCCCTCAGGAAGAGCCAACACCGGTGCTGTGGTGACACTTTCCTTCAGTTTTTTAAAACTCTCTTCACACTTGTTATCCCACACAAACTTCACCCCTTTTTGAGTTTAGCTTTGTAAGAGGTGCAGCAACCTTCGAGAAGTCCTGCACAAACCTTCTATAGTATCCAGCCAAACCTAGAAAACTACGAATCTCCGTGACTGAGGTAGGCTGGGACCAATTCTTCACTGCTTCCACCTTGCTCGGATCAACATGGATTCCCTCTGAAGATACCACGTGACAGAGAAATGCAACTTTATCAAGCCAAAACTCACATTTTGAAAACTTAGCATACAATTTCTGTTCTCTCAGCTTCTGTAATGCCAGTCTCAAATGCTCTGCATGCACCTCAACATTCTTAGAATATACTAGAATGTCATCTATAAATAGAATGACAAACCGGTCTAGAAATGGCTTGAAAACTCTATTCATCATATCCATAAAAGTTGTTGGTGCATTAGTTAACCCGAACGACATGACTAGAAATTCATAATGGCCGTATCGGGTTCAAAAAATAGTCTTGGGCACATCTTCTGTTCTAATCTTCAGCTGATGGTACCCTGATCGCAGTTCGATCTTTGAAAACCTCTTAGCACCTTGCAACTAGTCGAATAGATCATCGATTCTTGGAAGTGGATACTGATTGCGGACCATTACCTCATTTAGTTTTCGGGAATCGATACACAATCTTAAAGTTCCATCCTTCTTCTTCACGAATAGAACTGGTGCGCCCCAAGGTGAAAAACTGGGTTTGATGAAACCCATATCAAGTAATTCCTGTAATTGCGCGTGTAGCTCCTTCAACTCACTTAGATCCTGTATTCCTACTTGGAATATTGGATCTGTTAACTCCAGCATGAACCTTTCCAGACATGCTCTACTCCCCTTGACCAAACGGGATCCGCTCTCACGGTTTGACTCTTTCATTTCTTACGGTGTGGCATATGTTCACGAACATATACCGCCTCTTGCAAGTGTGTTACCCGTAGAGTTTCAATCGGCCCCAATGGTAGCATACCTGTTTTATCATTTTGGCTCGCACCCCTAGATGCTTACCCGATTTCGTTCACGTATTCACTCTCTTCTTTTCCATTTCGTACCTACGTGGTACTCTTTCTTCAAGTATTTCTCAACACTCGTTACTCACTACATTCTCCTTCTTGAATAACCGTCCTTACGGTTAATTTTCCCTTTATGGCACCCCATGGCCATTTATACGTTTGGTTTGTCCACTCAGTCTGCACCCACACACGGGCTTCAGACTAACGGATTTAGGGTTTACCAACCTGTGGAACTAGCTTACCTAGCTATGTCCACTACAATCCTTGTACTATACATGCACTTACGGTAGTAGTTGGTTCTCCACCCCCTACTTGACTCTTATCCTACGGGGTCCTATAGGCTTCCCCTCTTCCCCCCTTATAGGACTACTTATCCCTGTCTACTTTCTCTCCCCTCAGGCCTCCACGAGTCCCTTGGGGTTTATCTCTCACGTTATCTCATTCGAGAGCTATCTACCGCAATAGCACTCATTTTCCTATCTCTGGACGGTACCCGAAGGTCTACGCCCATTTCCACTTCTAGACCTGCCCCGGTCTAATATTTTCGGGTCCATTATCACCCTATGGCCCCTTAATTGGTAACCCTTAGGTTTATCTGTATACTCCCTTGGAACTTTAGCACTCTCTAATGCTTTTCGATGTCTATTTAACTTTAATCGCTCCAAGCGAGTGATTTCTCAACTACGTCTACCATCCTTATATAGCTTACCTGTAAAAGGACTATTGTTGGTAGGGTATTGGTCACATGAGTTAGTTTTCTTAGGCACCCTGCGGGTTTTAAAAAATCGTTCAGTTTATTTCTTAGAAAATGACGCCTAAGGTTTTCGTAAATGGTTAGGGTTTAGCCAATTGGAATGACACAATTTGAGAAAGAGTTTTCATGGAAATTTGTCCCATCGTTATCCCTAGTATTTTCAAGAAAAGTTTGAGGGTCTTTCAGAACCTCTCATCCAGAAAGACCTAAAAGATTTTTTTTACAAAAATTTCTCATGTGATCAATATCCTATTCTTTAGGCTCTCCCTTAAGCAACCCAAGAGAGTTTGGTCGGGCTTAATCCCTTCTTTCCCCCTTGTTTGCTTAAGGAACTAGTAGTTCATGGATCGAGCGCAGGGTTGGACTAGGTTCCTTCCCTGTGCCTTCCCATTTACCCTGTTTCCTGCTCAGCATATGGTCACGCTCTACATGTTTACATATGCCTCTACTTCTTAACAACTATCTCTACAGCATACGGTTCGGCCACTTTGCCCTTCCATATACCGTATCCTGATTTCCCACCCCGTAGATTTCTATACTTCTATATTGTGGCACACACCACCTCTTTTCTGTTTACTTTCTAGGAAGGACAACTCACTTCCTTCAGCCATAGCATATCGCACAGTCGTGACCCATTCACGTGGTAATCTTCTTGTCGGTCTCATGCCTCATGGCCCTGTTTATTTTTTGTTTGTAAACTTTACATTTAAATCGCCCCGTGGGCTTACTTTCTTTTCTCCACGCAAAGCATGCCTTCTCTTTCACTTTACAAACCATTCCTAGCCTAAACTATCATTCATTGCACTATTCTACTTGCATTCTCTACTATAGTCAAATAACTTGTGCATATACCAAAGCACACAATGCACCGCTAACAGAGCAGACGCAAGTCTCATTTAACACCTGCAAAACAATCACACATTATAGCGCATTCATGCCTACAATTCAACCAAATGTGTCTGTGTCTAGGTAGCATCCTCCATAGATGTCTCCTTTCCCTGTTATGGCGTCCTTAGGTTCCCAGGGTCACTGCCACCCCACCTTACGCCTTAGTGCTCATCGGCACTTGTGTACTGTACAGGTAATATGCTTTGCATAGAATTTCACATACAAATTCTATGCTTAAAGCGATAACTCGAAACAATTCATAATCTATCACATATTAAGAAGGAATGAAAGAAAAAGCTTACTCAATTTATCCTCGGTACTACAACAAGTGCCTGCTTAATTCAACGTTGTGCCCGGGTTTCACAACGAAGATTAAACCGCCACCCGGTTATACCAATGGCTTCACATGACTTAAAGAATAACCAGGATCTAATACCAAGTTTGTCACGACCCCAAATCGGGAGCACATGACTGGCACGGGAATAGATTTTTACCTCTAAACCCGTAAGCCTTATCCTGTAGAAATAACTATAACTACCCTGCTATACAATCAATATATATATATATATATATCATACTAGTGGCCACACCTCACCGGTGGCCTAATTAGCCTACAATCTGCGGTTGGCTCAATACCGCTTCAGCTCAGCCCAGTGTATAGATATATATATCAGCACACATAATGAAAAAATTAATATCATATTGACCGTACGCCTCAATACGTACGATCTATCCTATTCACATGCACCAAGCACATATAATATATATATATATATATATATATATATATATATATATATATATATATCCATATCATATTGACCGTACGCCTCAATGCGTACGATCTATCCTATTCACATGTAGAAGTCTATATACTCATACATATATCCTAGTTTTCCCCAAACTGGACCCTGTCTTTAAATTCATGTGAAGCCGACAATTCTAGAGTAGGTACATATTAAAAGCTGTAAATATATATACACAACTCTTACAACTTTAAAATATGTACAACAAGATAAATCTAGATAACCAAAAGGTGTCCACCCACGCGAACAAGTGCGTAAGGATGGTCTGATGTCTGTATCACTGTCTGGACGTCGATGCTTGCCCGATCCCTGTATCTGAAACATTGAAGCAGAGGGAGTGCGTCAAACAGACTCAGTGAGAAGCTTCCCATCCTCGGCGTAGCGGCGGGTACCACTACAGCTGGGGAAAGGGAAACACCCACAATCACATGCGCATGAAAGTCCAGTTTATCACATGTTACATTACAATCAGGCAATATTAATATAACACCAAATCAAAGATAAACCTACAGATCATGCTCCTCTATCATACTTCTCATAAGCAAACAATCATATTTAAAATATCATTTAGAAACTGTAAATCACTCAACTGACCCTAGTACCAGGTTGGGGCAATGGCCTCAACGGAAAATTTCTTTTAAATCTTTAACTAACCCTAGTGCCAGGCTAGGGCAATGGCCTCAACGAGCAAATCTTTTAGTCTTTTACTGACCCTAGTACCAGGCTAGGGTAATGGCCTCAACGGGCAAATCTTTTAGTCTTTTACTGACCCTAGTACCAGGCTAGGGCAATGGCCTCAACAGGCAAATGCTTTACTCTTTAACTGACCCCAGTTACAGGCTAGGGCAATGGCCTCAACGGGCAATCTTTTCTGACTTGTTTCTCTTCTCGAGCCTTCAACTGGAATTCTGACTCTATCTACCCATTACTATCCTAATATGACTCTACCTAGGTAGTGTGAACCTCCCTATGACTCACTAATCAATTTATGAGATCGTTTTAATACTTATGAAATACCCAAACCCTTGATTAGATCACAACCTAGCTCTAAGGCCTTTCCTAAGTTCGATTACCATAAAACGTCGATGTTTACTAACAACTTCTGTACGATCTCTTTAATGAGTTTCTAATTTAATAGGGTAAACCAAACCTTCGACTCAATCAACAACTTACCCCCTTGCTTGTACTATTCGGTGTACCTCATATCATCACATGGATACCCTCCAGTACCTCTTTACCTGTAGTCAAACACACATATACAAATACTTTCATGGATAACAGTTTAGGAACAACAACTGCAAGTTAACCACTAAAGAATTCTTACAAACAGGCAAGTAGGCAAACCACATATCCACATCCTCAATCAACCTTGTAGGGCAAGGATGGGAAACCCTTCACCTAGACGGCTTCCTTTTGCTTGTCCTGGAGTAACTCCCGCTCCGGACGAATCGTGGTTTCCTAACAATCGCATTCACGAGGTTAACAATCTTAGCTATATGCAACTCATATGCATATGGAATGCTCGTGCCTAAAAATGCACATAAACATCACCAATAACCAAGTTCTTGGTCTTATCCGTCTTCCCTCTCTTCCATGAGAGTCTCAAGTGCTACACACTTGGTTTCGTATAATTATCGCTCACCTTGAATTGAATTTTTTGGAGCCTTGGATTTTAGTTACTAAACCTCGATATGCTTCTAAATTATCCTACTTAAGGTTTCCTAAAATTACGAGGCTAAAGTACTATTTTGGTCCTCAATGTTTGCATGAAGTTTAATGTTAGTCCTCAATGTTTCAAAAGTTTAATGTTGGTCCTCAAAGTTTTATTTTTGATCGATTTTGGTCCTCGAGCGTAACAACGTTAACTTTTTGCTGTTAAATGATGACGTGGCATGCTTATTTGGCACACCCTCTCTCCTACATATAATATTTTAATGATGTGGCACGACACATCACTGCCACGTCACCCACATTGCCACATCATCATCTTCTCTCCTTCATTATCATCATCATCTGGGGTGACGTGGCAGTGATGTGTCATACCACGTCATTAAAATATGAGATGTAGGAGAGAGTGTGTGCCACATAAGCATGCCACGTCATCATTTAACGGCAAAAAGTTAACAGTGTTACGCTCGAGGACCAAAATTGACCAAAAAAAACTTTGAGGACCAACATTAAACTTCATGCAAACATTGAGGACCAAAATAGTATTTTGGCCTAATTACGAAGGAATTAAATTGCCATTTTAAAATTTGGACTTTATTGTTCCGCAAGTTTCCATCCTTGAGAAACAAGAAAGTACCTAAAATAATTCTTGATGCTTGATAGCATATTTAGAATTATTCTAGAGTGTTTAAAATTGAAAAGATGAGGTTTAAAACTCTCAACGTCACCCTTAAAGTGTATTTGGGCAATTCGAGCAGGGACCCGGCACGTTAACGTCAAGGTTCAAACTTAGTAACCTAGGGCCAGCTCTTCATGGGTCTTGTTCAGCTAATATTTCAACAATAAAATTTCAATAATATCAATCCAATTATATTTACTGAAATCCAAGCTCAATCCTAATTATCAATAATTTCCCCAATTTATGAATATTTAGAATTTCAACCCCAAATCCTTCCAAATTCGATTTCGGCTAAACCCGAGGGTATAGTCTCGATTCTTACCCCAACTAAGTGTTCAAGAACACTTCCTAGGTCTCAGTCTACCCTCGAAACAACCCAATCAAAGGTGGATCGAAGAAATCCCTAAAAAGGAAGAAATTGAGGGTTTCGAATGAAATTGGGGTTACCAACCTTTTATTCGATTGGTGGAAGGTGCGGGAGACGTTGTACCCGAGCTCCGGTGACTTTTCCGGCGTCGGCTAGCTCTCCCCGGTCACTTTTCCGGTGAACCCCAACCCTCCTTCTTCTTCTCCACGCCTCTCCTCCTTCTCTCTCTTCTTTCTCCCTCTTTCTTTCATTTCTTTCTTGTTTCTAATCTCACACATGGCCCTCTGACTTTTTATTATTCTTTCCTTTCTTCATCTACTTCTCTCTCTAAGTCACGTACCCCACTCCCCTAATTAAAATAATTAATTAAATTATAATATATATATATATATATATATATATAATGATAAAAATAAATAAATAATACATTAACTAAATAATAATTATTATTATTATTATATTAGAGAAGAGTTTAAAAAATATATCCCCAATTTAATCCCTCCTCTTTCCAATTAAATTTTTATTTTCTTTTCTTTTATGTCCCAAATTAAATACCCAAAAATATTTTCTACTCCATTTTCTTCCTCTTTTATTTTATTTTGAACTTCGAAAAATTTCCCGGGTATTACATTTTTTTTATTCATAATTTAAAGTAGAATTTTGTATGCAATACAAATAAAATTATGCAAAGAAAAATTGTTTTTTTATACAATGGAAATAAATTATTTATATATATATATATATGCACTGCAAAGACAAATTGTTTTTTTATTCATAACTCAAAAGACAATTTTATATACAGTGTAAAGAAAATTATAAGAAAAATGAAACTTTTTTATATACAATGTAAATGATTTTTTTCTCTTTTTTTTTATATATACAATGCGAAGAAAGTTATGAGAAAAAGAAAATTTTTGGTTTAGAAAGAAACATTTTTATATATACATGCAAAGGAAGTTATGAGAAAAAGAATTTTTTTTCTTTTATATAACGCGAAGAAAAGTTTTTTTATATACATGTGCTATGAGAAAGAGACTATGAGAAAAGAATTTTTTTATATAATGCAAAAAAAACTTATTTATTTATTTTTATATATATACAATTTAAAAGAAATTATGAGAAAAAGGAAATAATTTTTTTTTACAATGCAAAGGAAAGTTTTATATATATATGCGATACAAAGAAAATTTGTTTTTTTTTTTCTTTTATTCACAATTCGAAATGCAATTTTTTATACAATGCAAAGAAAATTATAAGAAAAATGAACTTTTTTATTTTTTTTATTTTTACTCTTTTTTTAAAATGTATGCATGAAACGACATGAGAGAGTTTGCTCCTTGTGTCCTAAAGGTTAAGCTCTTAAGGTCTCTAAAATTGGCTGACCTAATAAAGGTAGGCTTTTAAGGTCAACTTGCACATGGCTTAGCTTGGGATCTAAACACCCTAAAAACGCCCTTAGATTGCCCTTACCAAAGAAAAGTCTGCGCGGATCAACCCTTAAGGCAAGTAACAATCTAAGTAAGATAGATAGGTCAACCTCTGCAGGCCTAAGCCCAACAGGGAAAAATTCTCATATCCCATTCTAACTTATCCTAGCTACCCTTCCCTTCCACTTAAAGGTGGAAACACTGCAAAAGCAAGGAAAATAAATATATATATATATACAAGAATATATACAAACAACTAATAGTAAAGGAAAAATAATTTTAATATTAATTTTTAAAAGAAAAGGGCTTGACTCTCTAATTAAAAGTCCCTAGTGGAGTCGCCAACTGTGAAGACCGAAGCCTTCGACGGGAGTCGCCACCAAATTTTCAATCAAAATTTGGAAAAAGAAAAATAAGTTCAAAAGTGGGGTAAAATGAATTTTCATAAAATGTTGGGTTCGGGAGTCTGATTGAGATGAAGGGAAGGTGTTAGGCACTCTTCTTCCCCCATCCGAAGACAGTTACCCTAAAAATTGATATTAAAATTGATTGGCCTTGAAAATATATACAATCATGGGAAAAAATGAGGAAAGAAAGAGGGAGGCCTTGACCTAGGATGAAAGCCTAGGGCCTACATACCCTCAAGGAGGGATCAAAGCCCACGTAGTTCCTGTGACATACAAGTGTGTGAGTGAGGGGAGGTTCATCAAGTGAATACTCAGATGGCCTCCCAGTGCAATGTAACTAAAGAGGTCAATGCCTTTTGGTACCTATCTACCATGCAATATATTAAATCAATAGTAAAAGAATGAGAAAAGTGCATGTGTGAAGGCTCATCAGGCATAATGCCCAGATGGCGTGAAGGCTAGTGCTCCTATAAAGATAAAAGTCTCTTGGTGGCACTAGATTACATAACAAAAAGTTAATTGCCAAGTAAATAACAATTAAATATTTTTGTCCCCCAAAAGACAGGGGGTCGCGACTCGCGACGGGTAAGGTCATGCGTCGCGACCCCTGGTCATTGTGGCAGAGGGAGTCGCGACGGGTAAACATATGCGTCACGACCCCTAAGCCATTTAATAGGGAGGGGGTCGCGATGGCTGTACCATCCCGTCGCGACCCCTTTTCTTGTTTCCAAATAAAAATGCAAAAGATGAGATAAAGTCTTTTAGGGTGCGTGAATCAGATGTTGGATTGTAATACCAACACTGAGAGATCGCAACCCGAAAAAGAGAAGTTAATACAAGCAAAAGAACAAAGAGGGGCACCCAGTGGTCAAGTGAAGATGAAATAATATACAAAAAAAAGGTGGAATATAATTATAGTGTTTTCTACCTTCTTATTTCCTTCTTGCAGCCTCTTGATTCTCAATTTTCGGTGCTCTCTTGTTTTCCTCCTCCTCCCCATTGACAAGTGATGGGACTCACTTTTTATAGTGAGTTCATGGGTCATATAAAAGGAAAATTGAATCTGGGCATTAATGGGTTGGGGGTCGCGACGGGTAATCCAGGGGGTCGCAACCCCCTCTTGATTTGGTAATAAATGCAAGAGGAAATTGCGAAAATTGCGATTTTCAGGGGGGGGCGTCGCGAGGTATAGGGACACCCGTCGTGACCCATAGAACCCTATTTATGTGTAGGGGAAGAAACAGCAAAAAGGCGGGAAAAATTCGAATTTTGGGACTTTTTAAGGGGGGCGCAACCCATAACCCCAGGGCGTCGCGACGGATTGGGGGGTCGCGACCCCTTCTTTCCGTACCCGTTTTCTTGCCCTCCCAATGTCTGATTTGAGAAAAGTTTATGTCCATTTTCAAGGATTTTCGTCCTCTACACAACGAAACATATTTCGAGCCCATCCGAATTAAGATGAAGCATCGGTGATCAAATCTTTCATGACTGCCAGATTTTAATTTTTAAAAGGCCTTCGTCCCTCATCCAACCTTTTTCCCGGGCTCATTTCTCTTCCGTTCGATACCCGATTCGCACAAATCTTCTGTATGTTTTCAAGGATTTTTCGTTCTCTACGCAACCGAATAAGTTTCAAAGCAAAAAGACTTCAGATGAAACTGTAGTGATCGAATCTTCGTCTACTGCCAAAATTCAACCTCAAATGACTTTTATTTCATCTTTTGTTTTGATGCCCAACCGGACATTTCTTCCATAGTTCTTTCCACCTCTCCACCCTCGGGGTTCTTTCCACCTCTTCATCTTTTAAAAAGCCCGAACAAAATGGGGTGTCTAGATATGCTGACGGTGCTGAGACGATGATGAAGTCCACATCGAGGCTCGTGACCTTTGGTTTGGTGCCCATGGTTGTTCGGGTGGTGATGATTCCTTCTGCTGGAACCTGGGCTCTAGAGAACCCTATAAGTGTGGCAGGGAATGGCCTTATGTTGGCCTCATCCAACCCGAGCTTCCTGAAAGTGTCGAAGTAGAGGACGTCCGCCGAGGACCCCTGGTCGATCAGGACTCTCTTAACTTCTTTGTTGGCGATTATGGCGGTTACCACCATGGGGTCATCATGGACCGGTCCCTCTAGGTTGGTGAGATCGAATGTGATGGGATCTCCTTTGGGCTCGCTCCTCTTCTTGTACTTTGGGGCGTAATCGAGGGCGAGTATGGAGCGTTCCACCCTCTTCTTGTTTTGTGGCAGTGAGGAAGTTCCTCTCTGCAGACCGCCAGCAATGACATTGATGACCCCACGAGTAGGTGCTTGATCGTTGGCATCTCGTGGGTTCTCTGTGTTAGCCCTGCTTTCTTCCTTGAGGTATCTGCCAAGCTGTCCCTTGCGGATTAAGTCTTCGATCTGATCTTTTAGGTGGATGCAACCGTTAGTTTCGTGCCCATAATCCTTATGGAACTGGTAGTATTTGGACTTGTCTACTGCTTTTCCTGTCTTTCGCCTTTTGACCTGAGGGGGGAAGCTGAACATGCTCGAGTGATAAATTTCTTCCAGTACCCCAACGTGGGATTTGTTAAAGGGAGTGTAGCTCGTGAACCGTCCTCTAGGAGGTGTTCGAGGTCGAGGGGGAGACCGCTTTTTGTTTTTCTCCTTGGGAGTTTGACTTTCTATCGTCGTTTTTTCCTTCTTCTTTTCCGCTCGTTCCATGTCAGCCCTGCTTATCAGGAATTTCCTCATCTTGTCTTTGATGATTTGCGTGTTTTCCTCCTAGATGAACCATTCCACGCGGTCCATCTGCTCCTGTAAGGTGGAGACGGGGCATCTATTGAGTTCCCCGTAGAACTGCGAACATCGAAGACCTTGTTTTATGACGAAGATGGAGACGACGTCCTGAAGGCCTCGGACTTGGAGCGAGAGTTTAGTGAAACGGGCCAGAAAGGCTTGCAAGGTTTCTCCTTCCTCTTGGTAGAAACTGATGAAGGAATCTTCATTCTTTTGGTATTCCTTGCTACTGGCGAACTGCGTAAGGAAGTTTTGCGCCAATTGTTCGATGCTGTGGATCGAATTAGTGGGTAGCAGCGAAAACCACCTCAGGGCAGCCTCTTTTAGGGTTGATGAGAAGAGCCGGCAATGTCGGTCGTACGTCATACCTATTATCGACATAGCCGGGTTGAAGGTTTTCAGGTGATCCTATGGATCGGTTTCTCCACCGTAAGGTTCTATGTGGAAGGGCATGTTGAAGCCCAAGGGTACGTGCTCGTTCATGATTTGTTGGGTAAAAGGATGTCTCCCCTTTCCTTAGAAGTCGAACACGGACCACTGGTAAGCATTTGCAACGCAGGCAGCGTACGAGCTGTAGGCTCCTGCCCACGGCATGTGGAGGTAGGATCCCGGAGGGTAGTTTGGGACTGGTGGTCGCGGATACTTCGTAGCGGGTCGTGCTGCTTGCCCGGCGATCATTGCTGGTCCAGGCGGGATCATCGCTGGAGGCGCTAGTGCTTTTAGCGACAGTCGCGCGAATTCCATGGGTAAGGTCCTGAACTGTATTAAGGGTAGGTTGGCAGGGACACTGGAGGTCCCTGCCGTCGCGCCGTCTGGCACTAGCGGTAGTTCGGCGCCTGCGTTCGCTGGGCCAGGTTCCTGTTCTCCTCCCACTGCTGTTGGCGTAGGGCTGCTACTTCTGCCTCGAGGCGAGCAATCTCTACGTCTCGCGGGTTCCTTGTTGGCTCCGTCATTTCTTGACTGCCGGTTGTGGGGTAAGTAACATGCGGCAAGCCATACAGGTGTTGAGGGCAAGTTTCCACTCCTGGTGCCGAGTTCTGGACCACGGTTTCTGCAACGGCTACCTGCGTCATTGAGGCACTTTGAGGCTGAGTTGCGTTTGATCCGCCTGCTTCGATCGTCACCGCTTCGGTCGTTCCCTGCCGGTTCCTGGTGTTGCGCCTTAGAGCGCTTGCAACGGTCGTGGCTGTGTAGGCGCTCGAGTCGATCATGCTATAGTGTATCCTGTAATATATTTGTTTACAAGATAAAAAATACGGGTTTCTGAGTGTTAGGTGTATACTCCTACTCCCCTGAAAAAGAATTGTCGTTTAGCGGCAGAGTGCGCAAGAAATTGTGGTTTGAATAAGACCGCGGTGGGCGCCACTGTAAATGTCGTTTTTGGTTTAGACAATTGTAATTTGGAATTAGGACCGCGGGGGGTCTTAACCTTGAGGGACTTTTCCTTAGCTGATGCACCTAGGTGCCTACGTACACTTCGGAAGGGATGAAAGTCCACGTAGTTCGTCATGGTGATGTCTATAGGAGCCGTTAGGCAAGGTAGTTACCTGTATTGGGCCGTGTGCGGCTAGGACGTGCTTAAGGTACCCCGGGCAGGTGAGCTGCTGTTAGGACGTTGCCTTGGTGTGAGAGAGCTTGGGTCTCTGAGGGCTGCTGGAAGCCCCGTAGATGGTAGACTCCGGGATGGAGGCGAGCCTGCCGGGGGTCAGACCTATCGCTGCCTACGGCGGTGCTTGGGATGTGAAGAGGATGTATGCAAGGTGTCTAAGAATACTCAAGTCACTGGGAGTATGTGAGGTATCTTAGATCAGGTGATGTGTCCTTCAGATTCTGTATCTCTAGTCCCCCGGGTGAGGGTCTATTTATACTGAGTATGGGGAGGTCGTGCTCGACCCACGATCTGGTGGGGCGTGGGTCACCCCAAGATGCTTAGGGAGTTCCCACGTCTGGTTAAGTGGGCGTTCCATGAAGTGACGTGGGCAAGGGCCACGTAAGTAGCAGATGAGTGGTGCCACGTGCCGCTAGCGCACTGCTGCTAGGCTTCTAGAAGCTTAGTGCCACGTGTCCCAAGGTGGAATATTGCGTAGTTACATAAGTCCGCCAAGTCTACAGGTGTCAGGCGCCCGTGGACTTAAGTGCTCTCGTCTGTAACCTACTTAGGAATTTTCGTTGTTTCCGAACACGGGAGGGCCCGTCCGCGCGAGGTCATGGTCATTTGAGTTGATCATCCGACTCGCGAAATAGGTTCCTTTGTTTTGTTCCTTGGAAGGGGAGACGCGTTTTGTTTCGTGTAATACCCGATGGGTATTTTTAGAATTAGGTCAATTGTGTATAGTAAGACTTAGCATGGTTATCATTTGGAGTTGGAATGTAAGGACTAAATAAATTAATGAACAATAGAAATAAATAATAATTTTGTGCATACATATTGATAAATAAAATTAAATAGGAATTGATGGGATAATATAAAATTGATTAAATTGTGAAATTGAAGTTGAGCATTTCGGCTAAAATAAAAGTAATAATAAACTTTTTAGAGTGAAATAAAATTTTTGGGATATAATTAAGGTTTTAATAGTTTTAGAGTTGAGAATTTAAGAAATTAAAATAAATATAAAACTTAGGTAGAAAAATTATAATTTTGTTTAAAAGTGGTCATACAAATTATTCAAAGCTTATAGTTTAAATATGAGAATTTTTCCAAAATAAAAATTATACTGGGTGGGAAATTTTCATCTGCAAGACACTCAATGACAGATATTTTTAATAGGCTTATGATTAGCCAAAAATTTCAAAATTTTCCTATTCTTACCTACAAATAAATATAGTTAAGAAAATCCAATCAAAACTCTATTTTACCATACCCCAAAAAAGTGTCAAATACCAAATTGCCCTTAAAAATCCCTTTTCCATATGAACCCACGATTTGCTTGCTCTGCTTCTGCGTTTTTTTGAGTTGCACCTTCCATTTTCTTTTCCTTCTCTTCACCACATTGTTCATCTTTTCCAATCTCAAGCCTCCACCCTCACTAAATTCTTGTTCCCACATCAATCTAAGATTCCCTCAAGTTTCTCTATTCTTTTGGAACATCAAAGAGCTTGGGTTACTCTTCCAAACCTCCATTTTCGGATTTTTACAAGGTGAGTTCCCAAAAACTTGTTTCCACCACTTGAATCATGATTTTCTTGTTAAGAATGAGTTGCCCAATGATAGTATACCACCTTAGGTTCATTCTTGAGTATAAGAATCACCCAAATAATGAGTTCCATGAAAATTTGTACTATAGAGTTTATGACCTACGAAATTTGGGGAAATTTATGGAATTGGGGGATTTTCTTGAACTTGATGATATTTATAAACTTTGAATGATTTGTTTGGATTTTCTAAATGGTTTGGATGATGCCCAATGGTTGGGTTAGTGATATATGAACCCTTTTGTGAAGGTAAGAATTTTCCATAATTGATTGATTTTCTATTGGTGGGGCTTGGAGAGTAACCAATGGAATGAATTTAATTGTTTATACATTTCATTGTGTTAAAGCTAGAGAAAAACTCCAAAATGATGACTATAGCTTAGGTAGTGGAATTTAGGCATTGATATGTGTAGAAGTGGAAAATTGGTTAATATGGAGTTCAAGGAAAATTAGCTACACACATCTGTAGATAAGTAGTTTAATTGGTGTGGTTCTATTTGTTAGGACTCAAGTACTTCCTTGGAGACAAGAGTGCTCAAGGGTTACTAAGTAAAGCGGCCAAGGAGAGGGACTCTTCCATCTTAGCCCCAAGGGTTGTATGATAACATTGATTTGTGGGCTTGTTTATACGTGATGTTTGTAAATATTTAATTTTATGCTTACTAGTTATACTCTGACATTATATTGGTGATTGCTGGAGTTTTGGTACAATGAATTGTTTGTGATTATTAAAGTGGAAATATGGTGGATCAAGTACATATGGGTGACGATGAAGAATTCTGCACACATATGTGCTTGGCCCGAGAATTATTGCAATAACATGTATGGTACCAAGGGTAAGGGCTTTTCGTCGGGTCAGGTTCGGAAAGTGCCTTCTTGTTGGCATTTCGTCGGGTAAGGTTTGAAATTGCCTTCATGTATATATATACTTGTTGATACTCTGTTGAGCCGGTCCGGAGTATGCCACCATTACTAGTTGGTTAATCCGTTGAGTTGGTCCGGATTGAACCAAGCGGGCTTCCCGAGACATTGGTCAGGAAAGTGTCGATGTAGATGGACACCTCGGCAGGTTGGTGGCGGGGTGTGCCAACGAACACAACATTCCGTGGAGACGGTCCCGGAATGGGTCATGTGCCTATGCGTATCGATGTAAGATACCGAGCGTATAGGTACTCAACACTACTGTAAACTCTCAATGTCCTTGGTATGCACTCTGACTAGATTTCCCTTTTCTTCGAACATGCCATGACGATGGCCGGTATCCTCACATGACGTCAACACAAAGCTATTTTCTTAGAAAGGTCATGGCATCGATTTTTGTCTTGACGTGGCGTTGAGGAAACATTGTTTTTAAATTACTATATTTCAAATCCAACCGACCATGACGATGGGTTAAGTCTTATAGTGCATCGGGATAGATAGGGAGGACCGACACGTCATGGCGAAAACAAGGTAAGCAAAGGTACATAAGTTTGGCGGGTGAACCACACTTGGATATTAATTTATGTTCGGTGTCTCTCGATACACGCATGTTAGTATGCATGATTAATGTATGTTGTGGTACGGTTAAAGTAGAGTTTGTACATGTTCTATTGCTTGAGAACAATTATATAATTATCAAAGATGAATTGAAGTGTATGCGTATGTGAATGTGGTTTCTCCCCTTCCCGGTCGTAGTGGTACCCGCTACTACGCCTAGGATGGGAGAGTCACTCACTGAGTCGTTGACTCTCCCTCTAGTGGTTTACTTTTTCAGATACAGGTACCGGTCAGGCTTCAACGCCGACTCAGTGAAGGCGACGTTTTGCTAGCACTCACATTCTGTCTCCGTGGGTGGCTTTGATTTTATTTTGGATATTGTAATGAATTGATTACACTTTGTGGTTATTATACTCTAGACTTGTCAGCTCCACATACTTAAAGACAGGATTATTTTGGGGGACTTATTATTATTATGTATACGAATTTGCATGTGAATAGGATATGTCACACACCGGAGTGTGTGACAATGTATATGATGGATATATATTATGTGTGTTTGAGTATACATATAAACTAAAGCAACACTTGGTTGTGGATTGCAGGTGTAAGATAGGCTACACAGGAGATGTGAGCCATACATATTGATAATGTGTGTACGCGAATGGGAATGATAGTTAAATGAAATAGGTGTTAAGGCTAACAGACTCAGGGTTAGGCCCTTTGTCTATACCGGTCACGTGCCTCCGGGTGGGGGTCGTGACATTTCGAATGGCTGGCTGCTTGACTTCCTCAGCAAGTTTTTGAGCCGTCTTTGCAGAAAGTACGCGACTTACCGAGGAGGAGTCATCATTGCTTAGAGGAGAATTTCTTGGGATACCCTTTGCGAGTAAGCGGAAGAAATCCAAAGGTCAAGGGCCATTTGGTCATTTTGAAAGGCTCTCCTCTGGTCGGGTTTGTCTGCGGCTGGTGGCTGACTGGGGATGTATTGCTGAGAGTTATCTGTTAAAGGAGCGAGCTTGTTGCAGGTGCGACGCGTCAAAGCTTAAATGGGTACCACTGAAGTTGGGTGTTTTGCCGTCATTTCTCCTTCATCAAATGCGGGTTTGTTTTCGAGGGCAACCATCATTAGTCTAGGCCGAGGATTTTTCCGGAAAGACCCCCTGGCGCCTCCGAGTGACTTTTGGGTTTCCGAGGGCGTTTCAGTCTTTGTGTTTCTGTTGTCCCGACTGTGAATATGAGTCGTTCTCCTTCTCTGCGTGTTTGACCGAGGTGAATGGTTGTAGCTGGGCCTGGTTGTAGAGGATAATAAATTTTATCCGTTGCGGGATACAAGAGGGCTAAGATTTTTGAATCGTCGCGCATCTAGGTACCCTATAAGTAATTAGCGTTTGAAAGTTCATGGGTTTGCATCCTCACTTTCCTCCGTCTTTCTACCTTCTTGCTTAGTTTGCCCTGTTTCTCACCCCTGTTTTCTCCTCTGCCTTCTGTCTTTCGCTGGAGTTCTCGTATTTTCGCCATGGCTAGTGGTGACAACTATAGCTTTTACCCCTTCTAGTTTACTGACATAGAGGATCTCCCTTCTTTTTCTCCTCCTCCTCCTCCTCTACGCCGTACTCGTGTCGCCGGTCGGAGTAGGGGGAAGAAATGTGGTCAACAAAGTCTTTCTTCAGAGGTAGTTGCGGATGTCCCTATTGTGGTACCTGTTGGTGGTGGGAGGGAAGGACGGCTTCCCGTACCTTCGTCTTCCGAGAAAGACCACCGATCATAGGGTTTTCAAAGGGAGAAGAGGAAGAAGGATGGAAGGGGCAGCGTGAGTGAACCCCAGGAGGGGGAAAGGAAAGGAGCCTCTGCAGTGGAGTTGCCCAAGAGCAGAGACGGAGGGTTTAAGAAATGGCCTTCCGGTGCGGAGTCGCGATTGTCCTCGCAGGCGGTCCAGCGGAGTTCTGACCAGGGGGTTTGCAGGAGGCTTTGGCGGGAGGCGTTGTTCCTGCCTCTGTTCCTACCTCTGTTCCCACTTCCACTCCTGTTCGTCAGTCTCCCATGAGGGTGATTCTATCAACCCGTCCTCCCTTCCTGAGCCCCATTGATGGGGCCGATTAGCCTGCTGGGCCAAGGTGGCGGTTGAGGAGCCTGCAAGAGATTCTTCCGCGACTCGGGTTCCGGCGGGCGAGCCCGTGGCTGAGATTTCAGCCAGAGTTGTAGAGTCTGGTGATGTGGTCGTGGAGGCCGGAGCCCTCTCAGTCAGAGGGAATGTAGTGGTGAGTCAGGCGGCTACCACAAAGGATGTTGTTACGGGGGCGAGCGTCGGCCCTTTTGAACCCTTTGGGCCACTAGAGGGGGGACTATCTATTGAGCTGATGGCGTTGAGCATACGCTTCCCCATGGAGATACGGGAGAGGAAAGCCAAGGGGCTGGACACTTCTCCCCTGAATCTTGTTGTTCGAGGCTTCGGCCGAGTTGCTGAGGCATTAGCTGACTTCCACTAGGCTAGCTTTGAGTGGGAGAAGCGTGTGGTGAGCTTCCTTATCCTGGTGTTATGCTATTTTGGGTTATCCTTCGTGTTTTTGACTTTTGCCTTTTTGCAGGGGGAGATCTGTCTCGACCGGGACCAATTTATCGGTGTTGCGGCTTCTAAAATCCAGGCTCTGGAGGTCTTCCAGAAGAGGTTGGCGGACGTGAGTGGGCAACTGTCCGCGAAGAATATGGAGTGTGAGGATCAAGGACACGAGATTAAGTCCTTGATTCATGAGGTGCCCGTCTTAGGGATGAGGTTGAACATCCTTCCGAGGTTATGCTTCTTCGCTCAGAATTGGAGAAGGCTCGCAAGGAGCTGGCCGTCCGTCGGGAGGATGCTGAGAGGCGTCGGCAGCAGTTGAACTCTCTCCGCGAAGCTTTGAGGGGTGCGGAGGCTTGCGCTTCCGAGAACCTTTTCGGTTGGCTGGATACTGAGGAAAAAGTTGCCGACGTTGCTGATTTCCAGGGAGAGTTGTTGGCGCAGAAGATGTATGGCATTCTTGTGGCGGTTGAGCAACTCGAGCGTCACCGCAGGGAGAGGTTTCCAGCGGAATGGGTGTCTTCTCTGCGTCCTTCTTTGGAGCTCTTTGATGGTGAGCTTCGCGGTCGGACGGAGGCGGACCCTCCGTTGAACCTTGCCTATCTTCGTCAGTTGGCTGATCGCCAGGTTGAGCACCAGGTGTTATCTCGCATCGGTGGACGTGCTTCGAGGATTGGAGTTACTTCTCAGCAGCTGGCTGGGGTGAATTTGCAGGAGCCGTCGGTAGTAGTTTGTGACGTTGGTCCTGCGGGAGCCAAGGTCATTGTAGAACATGGGGATGCCCAAGAGTAGGTTTATGTATTTTCAGGGTGTTTACCCTTTGGAATGGGCGGACGCCCTCTCATTTTTTGGCATCTAATGAGAATTTAAAGAGTTTTTGGTGCCTGTCTTTTTACATAAGGGCGAAGAGTTGTGTGTGAGTGCAGTTTCTCTTTTCTTTATTATCTCTTTACGTCTGGGTAAAAAGATCTTTCGCATGAGTATCGTGTGATCAAGACGGTTTGTATACGGTTTGCTAGCATGGTTTTGTCGAACGTTCGTTTTGTGTTTTTCGCACCCAAGGGGTTTTTACCGCGCTGCTGGGGCTAACTTTAGCTTGGCCTTGGAGGCGCTTAGCATTTCTTCGGGCGGTTGGCCCGTTGTCCTTTGGCATGACTTGTGTGAGTACTTTGGAAATTTGAAGCCTTGTCTCTTGTCGAAAGGGAATACTTCAATAATAATAGACAAAATGGTTACATTCGTGCAGCCTCAGTCGGGCTAACCTTAGTCAAGCTGAAAGTAAACAAGATGATTACATTCGGATTGCCTAGGTCAGGCGGGCCTTAGTCAGGCTGAAGTGAATCCTAAATTTGAAATAAAGAGACATATGTGACTTGACTTAAATGTGGTATGAGAGCGCAAAGTGTGTTCGGAGTCTAGGCGGAGGTTTGGTCCAGGCGGGCGGACTCTGGCTTCTTTCCTCCTGACTCTTTACCCTCGGGGGGCTCCTCGCGTGTTTATTGGGGACCAAGGCGGGCAACCTTGACAGTCTTGGTTAGGCTCGCTACATAGCGTGCTCGCACCAGTTTTTGGTCCGCCATGATTTCTCCAACTCCGTGGGATGTTGGGAACTTCATTGTGAGTTGTGCGGTGGACACTACAGCCCTGAGTTTGTTTAGGGACGATCGCCCTAAGATTGCATTGTATGCTGATGGTGCTGAGACGATGATGAAGTCCACATCGAGGCTCGCGACCTTTGGTAGGGTGCCCATGGTTGTTCGGGCGGTGATGATTCCTTCTGCTGGAACCTGGGCTCCTGAGAACCCTATAAGTGTGCCAGGGAATGGCCTTATGCTGGCTTAGTTCAACCCGAGCTTCCTGAAAGTGTCGAAGTAGAGGACGTCCGCCGAGGACCCATGGTCGATCCAGACTCTCTTAACTTCGTAGTTGGCGATTATGGCGGTTACCACAATGGGGTCGTCATGGACCGGTCCCAATAGGTTGGTGAGATCGAATGTGATGGGATCTCCTTTGGGCTCGCTCCTCTTCTTGTACTTTGGGGCGTAATCGAGGGCGAGTATGGAGCATTCCACCCTCTTCTTGTTTTGTGGCAGTGAGGAAGTTCCTCTCTGCAGACCGCCAGCAATGACATTGATGACCTCACGAGTAGGCGCTTGATCGTTGGCCTCTCGTGGGTGCTCTGCGTTAGCCCTGCTTTCTTCCTTGATGTATCTGCCGAGCTGTCCCTTGCGGATTAGGTCTTCGATCTGGTCTTTTAGGTGGATGCAACCGTTAGTTTCGTGCCCATAATCCTTGTGGAACTGGCAGTATTTGGACTTGTCTACTGCTTTTCCCGTCTTTTGCCTTTTGACCTAAGGGGGAAAGCTGAGCATGTCTGAGTGATAAATTTCTTCCAGTACCCCAACGTGGGATTTGTTGAGGGCAGTGTAGCCCGTGAACCGTCCACTAAGAGGCTTTCGCGGTCGAGGGGGCGACCGCTTTCTGTTTCTCTACTTGGGAGTTTGACTTTCTGTCGTCGTTTTTTCCTTCTTCTTTTCCACTCGTTCCATGTCGGCCCTGCTTATCAGGATTTTCCTCATCTTGTCTTTGGCGATTTGCGCGTTTTCCTCTTGGATGAACCATTCCGCGCGGTCCATCAGCTCCTGTAAGGTGGAGACGGGGCATCTGTTGAGTTCCCCGTAGAACTACGAACATTGAAGACCTTGTTTTATGACGAAGATGGCGACGATGTCCTGGAGGCCTCGGACTTAGAGCGAGAGTTTGGTGAAACGGGCCAGAAAGGCTTGCAAGGTTTCTCCTTCCTCTTAGTTGAAACCTATGAAGGAATCTTCATTCTTTTGGTATTCCTTGCTACTGGCGAACTGCGTAAGGAAGTTTTGTACCAATTGTTCGAAGCTGTGGATCGAATTGGTGGGTAGCAGCGAAAACCACCTCAGGGCGGCTTCTTTTAGGGTTGATGAGAAGAGTCGGCACTGTTGGCCGTCCGTCATACCTAATATCGACATAACGGAGTTGAAGGTGTTCAGGTGATCCCGTGGATCGGTTTCTCTGTCGTAAGGTTCTATGTGGAAGGGCATCTTGAAGCCCATGGGTACGTGCTCGTTCATGATTTTTTGGGTAAAAGGATGTCTCCCCTTTCCCTGGAACTCGAACGCGGGCCACTGGTAAGCATTTGCACCGCAGGCAGCGTACGGGTTGTAGGCTCCTGCCCACGGCATGTAGAGGTAGGATCCCGGAGGGTAGTTTGGGACTGGTGGTCGCGGATAGCTCGTAGCGGGTCGTGCTGCTTGCCCGGCGATCATTGCTGGTCCAGGTGGGATCACCGCTGGGGGCGCTGGTGCTGTTAGCGACAGTCACGCGATTTCCATCGATAAGGTCCCGAACTGTATTGTGGGTAGGTTGGTAGGGTCACTGGAGGTCCCTACCGTCGCGCCGTGTGGCACTAGCAGTAGTTGGGCGCCTACATTAGCTGGGGCGAGGTTCCTGTTCTCCTCCCACTGCTATTGGCGTAGGGCTGCTACTTCTGCCTCGAGGTGGGCTATCTCTACGTCTCGCGGGTTCCTTGTTTGCTCCGTCATTTCTTGACTGCCGGTTGTGGGGCAAGGAACTTGCGTCGGTCGTGGCTGTGGGGGCGCTCGAGTCGGTCATGCTATAGTGTATCCTGTAATATATCTATATACAAGATAAAAAAAATACGGGTTTCTGAGTGTTAGGTGTATACTTCTACTCCCCTGAAAAAGAATTGCCGTTTAGCGGCAGAGTGCGCAAGGCATTGTGGTCTGAATAAGACCGCGGTTGTAATACCCCAGAAAATTTCGAGGATTAAAGAATAATTTATTTCGGGGCTAGGAATTAAAACTTTAAAAAGAATATAGAAAAAATGTGAAAGTTAAAAGAAACCGGAAAGGAAATTTTTTGAAAGATGGTAATACCCGAGAAAATTTTTCGAAGTTTTAAATAAAATAAAAGGGGAAGAAAAGAAGTAAAAAATCATTTTAGGATTTAATTCAGGACCTAAAAAATTGGAAACCTGAATTAAATAGAGAAAGAGATTAAATTAAAACTACATATTAGTTATTATTTATGTAATAATTAATTAATCTATTTTTAATAATATTTATTTATTATTTAATTATTAATTAATTAATTTTAATTATATTCATTATTTATTTATTATTATTTATTTATTATAATTATTTGATTATTTAATTATTTTTATTATTATATATAAATATATATAATTGTTAATTAATTAAGAGGGGAAGCTGTGAGTTAAATAAAGGAAAGGAAAGAAAGAAAGGAAATAGAGAGGGAGCGTGAACCGAGAGAAATGAAAGGAACGGAGAGAGAGGGGGTATGTAGAGTGAGAGAGAGAGGGCGCCAAGAAGAGAAAGGGGAAGGGGAAGGTGGCGGTTCGCCGGAAACCGGCCGGAGAAGGGCGGTACGACGCCGGAAAAGCTCACTGGAGCTCGACTCTAACATCTTCCACACCTCCCACCAATCGAATCAAGGTTGGTAACCCCAATTTCATTCGAAACCCTCAATTTCTCCATTTTTAGGGATTTCTTCTATTGACCTTCGATTGAGTTGTTTCGAGGGTAGATTGAGACCTAGAAAGTGTTCTTGAACACTTAGTTGGTGTAGGAATCGAGATTTTGTTCTCGGATTTCCCCAAATTCAAATTTGGAAGGATTTGGGGTTGAAATTATAATTATTTTCAATTTGGGAAAATTGTTGGTAATTAGGATTGAGCTTGGATTTGAGTAAATAGACTTGGATTGATATTATTGAAATTATATGGTTGGAATATTAGCTGAACAAGACCTGTGAAAAGCTAGCCCGAGGTTACTAAGGTTGAACCTTGACGTTAACGTACCGGGTCCCTGCTCGATTTGCCCAAATACACTTTAAGGGTGATGTTGAGGGCTCCAAACCTCTTCTTTTCAATCTTAAACACCCCAGAATAATTCTAAGTATGCTACCAATAATCAAGGATTATTTTAGGTACCTTCTTGTTTCTCAAGGATGGAAACTTGTGGAACAATGAAGTCCAAATTCTAAAATGTCAACTTTATTCCTTCATAATTATTAGGAAGCCTTAAGTAGGATAAATCATAGGTATATTGGGGTTTAGAAACTAGATTTCTTAGAACCCAAGTAGGAACACAAGTTGGATCAAAATTCTTAGACCTTCCTAAAATTAGGTTTGACATAGCTCGCACTGCTGCTAGGTTTCTAGAAGCTTAGTGCCACGTGTCCCAAGGTAGAATATTCCGTAGTTACAGTAGCTAAGAATAATGGTAAGAGAGAATTTAAAAATAATAGGTAGTTATTCTAATTATTTTTTAAAATATAATAATATTTTTATATCAAATTACAAAATTAAGAAAAAAGATTGTAGCCTCTAGTATATCTATATATATATGGCTTTGGAGTTTTTGGTGTCACACAAGCAAAGTGTGACACCAAAAAAATAACTTCCCAATAAATAACCAACTTCTCACAAAATAGTTATATTTTATAATTAAAAGTACAAAAAAATAATATGATTGGAGGATGTGAGAAAGAGAAAACAAGTATGATAGGTGATTACTAAAAAATGGAGAAGTGCATAACTTCTCATTTTTTTAATTTTTTTATTTTAAATTATGATAACAATTATATTTTAAAATGATCAAATATTTAATTGTTAATTATTTTAAAATATAATAACTATTTTATATTATATTTTTAAAAAAATTTAAAATTATCAAATATTACTTGTATGCACGTAAGTGCATGCGAAACCTCTAGTATATATATATATGGCTATCTCTTCTGGTTATTGGGGTCATAAAATAGACATTTTTTAATAAAAAATATATGATGTTGTGAGAATGTGGGAGAGAGAAAATAGATACGATAGGTAGTTATTAAAAAAAGTTAGAGAATAAATAACTTCTCAATATTTAATTTATTTTTAAAAATATAATCATAATTTTTATATTGTATTTTAAAAATTCAAAAATTGTATATAAAATATCCAATATATTATTATTTAAAAAATAATTTTAGTTATTTTATATTATATTTTTTTAAAAATTAAAGAATAAATTTTGTGCATGTGAAGCTTCTAGTCTAAATTTATATCTATATTTATATGGCTGTGCACCCTTCTGGTCATTCGGGTCACAAAATAGCTATATTTTGTAATTAAAAAATACAAAAAAAAATCATATGATTGGAGGATGTAGGAGAGAGAAAACAAGTGTGATGAGTAGTTACTAAAAAAGTGGAGAATTGAATAACTTCTCATTATTTAATTTATTATTTTAAATTATGTTAACAATTCTATTTAAAAATTAAAAAATTATCAAATATTTAATTTTTAATGATTTTAAAATATAATAACTATTTTATATTACATTTTAAAAAAATGTAAGAATAAATTACATGTATACACATATATGCATGCGATAATTAAAAAATGAATAAAACATTATTGAAGGAGTTATGAGAGAAGAGATCATGGATAAGATAGTTAATAAAAGTGGTGATAGAGAAATTAGAAATATAAGTAGTTATTGAATTATTTATTAATAATAAAAATATTTTTACACTAAATTGTTTAAAAAAAGATTGCATGCACCTCGGTACATGAGAAGCCTCTAGTATATATATATTGCTTTGGACCGGACTCTTCTGGTCATTGGTGTCACAAAATAGTTATATTTTATAATTAAAAAGTATTGAATAAACATTATTGGAAGAGATATGAGAGAAAAAGAGATCATGAGTAAGGTAATTAATAAAAGTGGTGAAAGAGAAATCAGAAATATAGGTAGTTATTGAATTATTTATTATATTTAAAAATAATAATAAAAATATTTTTATACTAAATTAAAAAAGATAATAGCATGCACCTTAGTGCATACGAAGCCTCTAGTATATATACATGGCTGTTGGGTCTTTTGGTCATTTGTGTCACAAAAATAACTATTTGCTAATTTAAAAAATACAAGAAAAATTTATAATGGAAGAATGTAGAAGAGAGAACATTATGAAAGGTATCAAAAAGTGAAAAAAATAACTAACTTCTCATTATTTAATTTATTATTTTAAATTATGATAATAATTCTATTTTAAAATATTCAAAAATTTCAAATATCTAATTTATTATTATTTTAAAATATAATAATTATGTTCTTAACAAAATTAAGAATAAATTGGCTGTGATCCCTTTTAATTATTGTGGTAAAAAAATAGACATTTTTTTAATTAAAAAATATAAAATAAGTATATGATGATAGGAGAATATGGGAGAGAAAAAATAAATATAGTAATTATTAGAAAATGTAAGGGAATAAATAACTTTCCAATATTTAATTTATTTTTAAAAATATAATCATAATTTTTATATTGTATTTTAAAAATTCAAAAACTATATATCAAATACCTAATATATTATTATTTAAAAAGTATAATAATAATTATTTTATATTATAATTTTTAAAAAAAACAAAAATAAATTACATGTACCCTCAATAGCTATATATTCTATTATCAACTTAATACGTTGACAAACTTAATAAATCTCAAAAACACATCCTACACTCCATTCTAAACCACTAAAGATGAGCAAGAGTTAAAGAAACAATGAGTTGATGGGTACAAAATAATAAATCGAAACAGGAAAGTATATACCAAATTACCAATCATTATGCTCAAATTTCTGGATGTAAACTCCAAGTCTCTTTTTCCCATTGTATTCATAGTGAAATGCTTCTTTTACAGTTAATTTACAGCAGTGTGACGAATTTTACAAAAGAATTTCGGGTGTCAATGAAACAGAAATGATAAGATTGTTCTTGTTGCTAACTCGTACCTTTGAGGGAGGGTCTGAAAAATTAAAACTTGTGTTTCATGTATCAACTAATTATTGAGTCTCCAAAACAAAGATGAACTGTGGAAATCTCAACTTTTAACTTTGGCTTCTGTAAAACTGGCAGCTAAATATATTCTCACTTTCAACTATCTCTTTCGGGAAGGCCAACCACGAAGCTATAGATTCCACAATCAATCACATACCCACCAGCTTTAATGTACATTGTTGGTTATCTCTTCCAAAGTATGTTCGGTCCGACTTTGATAGACTGACTTCTGGTTGCTAATTTGGTTCCTGCACAGTTATATATACATGAAAATCAGCAAAACCAAGGAATATGAAAAAAGAGTCGCAACAACAACAATAAACAAAACTTTTTGTCACTAGGTGGGAATAACTATATTGATCAAACAACGTCAACGCGTTCTATCTTTGCTCATTTCTATTGTCAGATTATTAATTGAATAGTTAAATCTATCTTAAAAGTTTCTCCTACTATATTTTTTTGGGTAAAGTACTATTGCTGCCCCTAAACTTTGCTGCAATGTTCATTCCTGCCCCCAAACTTTTTTTTGGTTCATGGCTAACCCCGAACTTTCAATTTTGTTTATGCCTGCCTTTTTTCCTAACACGTTAACTTGCTTAACGGAATTTGCTGACGTAAAAGATTAATGTGTATCTCTTTTGCCACCTCACTGTCCACCTCATTTTCCACCTCACGTATAACTTTTTTTACTTTTATTAAAAAAAATTAACCTAATCCAAATTAAAAAAACAAATCAAACTTTCACCCTAAAATATTTTTAAATTTGGATTAGGTTAATTTTTTTAAATAAAAGAAAAAGTTAAATGTGAGGTGGACAATGACATGGCAAAAGAAATACACATTCATCGTCCACGTCAGTAAATTCCGTCAAACAAGTTAATAGTGTTAGTAAAAAGGGCAGGCATGAACAAAATTGAAAGTTTAGGGGTAGGCATGAACCAAAAAACAGTTTGGGGGCAGGATAAACATTGTTGTAAAGTTTGGGGGTGGCAAGGATACTTTACCCTTTTTTTTTTGTCGTCCACTGAAATCTCTTTGCACAGTAGCCCGCCAACATACAAACTCTTCGTACACACAAAGCCTTTCTCAACTCTAAATATGAAACAAGAGTTGAAAGATCAAAATTTAGCAGCCCAATAAGGTGGCACCCTAAGGCATCCATTCTTAAAGTCCCTCAACAACCAGAGAAAAGTTGTCCATATGGTCATTTAGGTTCTACTTTCTATCTAGTACTAGGGCAATTAAATACCTTTCTACATTTAAACATAGGCACACAGTTGACTATTCATGAAGTTACTATTCACTTCATTACAAACTACTAACAAATAGAAGATATACAAAGAACATTAGGTTAGCAAAACCTTGAATGCAATCACAGGTGGTCTACAACAACTACCAATTTCTCAACAAATGAAAAGCCATAAATTTAGTAGATTGTAAGACACAGACAGAGATGTGCAGTAGTTCAATATGCCCCAGCCTAACTATCAATATCATCATGTTTGCCGGAAAAAATAAAGTTAGCTGCAAACATGCAATAACAGTATAGTAGTCTGAAATAGTCATAGGATATAGCCACTGGCATTTTATACGTTGAAAAGACAAACCCAGCCTCAGTCTTTGGCTAGATAGCACGCACCATGGACACACCATTTTGGTGAAATGTAGGAGTGTTGGACATGGACATTGCCACGACATCAATGACACATGTGACATGTGTCCATATGTATTAGAATTTGGAATAAAAAAAATTCTAGCTTTGACATAGCCAAGGCATGACAATTATAAATTTCAAAACTATAAAATACCCAAAGAAAAGTGCGCGTTTGTCTTATTAAGTAATTTGAAATTAAAAAAGAAATAAGAAAGGAGGCAGAAAGTGTTCATTTCTTTTAGGCAAAGACCTAATCTCATTTTCTCCCACTTTCATTTTTCTGACGCTCATTGTGTTCTCCCCTTACAAATCTTCTTTCTAGTAACATTCTTCAAGTAGAACCCCACTTGCCTTTGCCACTGATCATGCAAGTTCGGGTATTGCTCTCAACTTCAAAACACAAGAAAGGAGACTCACATAGGTAATCGCTCTCATCTTCACTCTTCTTTTATCGTCGCAGATTCACAAGGAACACACACACATACATATAGAGGAAAGGTTGTCAAGATTGAGATCTTACATAAGATTTGTCAGGAGTAAGAAAGATCTAGTTGTAAGATCAGATTGGGAATCATAAGATCGCGCTTTTTATGACACAAAATATAAAGATACACAGAGTCGCATCATACTTAAATAAAACAAATCACAACTTACATAACCCACTATGTTTCATACATAAACATAGCCAATAAATAATCAGTATCACACTTTCACAGTTATAATATACATAAATTGAACAAGCAACAGGTAAAAAATGTCAAAAAATTGCAAGATAAAAACTTGACCACAATTCACTAAACTTAGGCACATTCAATTTTCAAACATCTATCCAACAAATTTCAAGATTATGAATCGTCAAGACATAACAAGAAGCAAAGCTAAAATAAAAATGAAGACCAAATATAGTAATATTAGATAGAAAGGTGCATTTCATTCTTCAAAAAGGTTCATTTAAGTTATACAAGGAACAAAAAATATATATTCAACCAATCTTCTAAGATCAGGTAGGATAGCACAATCCTACGATGTTATGGTCTTGA
The DNA here is from genome assembly GCA_014851425.1 of Senna tora. Lineage (NCBI taxonomy): Eukaryota > Viridiplantae > Streptophyta > Magnoliopsida > Fabales > Fabaceae > Senna > Senna tora. The sequence goes on along the minus strand of CM026265.1, from coordinate 23,576,434 downwards.
TTGCAATCCTATTAAGATCATAGTCATTTACTATCCTACATAGGATCAGTATAGTTTTTGGAAGGTGGGATTGTAAAATCTTACGACCTTATTATGATTTTGACTTATGAGTTCCTTTACTAAGTGATTTTTAATGGTCTAATGAGCAAAAATTCGACGTTGGAAAAATGAGAATGTTGCCTTGGATGAGTGATCACATTAGAAAGGATAAGATTAGGAATGATTGCAGTAGAGAAGAAGTCGGGATAGCCCCTATCATAGAAAAGTTAGTTGAAACAACCTTAGGTGTTTTGGTCATGTACAAAGAAAGTCATTAGAGGCTCTTGTACAAAGAGTTGACCAGATGGAAGATTGCCCAATAACTAGAGGTAGAGGAAGACCAAAGAAAACAGTAGGATTTAACTATTAATAACCTAACTATAGAAATGAGAAAAAACATAACAGAATGGCATCGCTTCATCCATATAGCTGACCCCTCCTTGTGGGACAAGGCTCTGTGTGTTGTTGCTGTTGTAATTTTTAATGGTCTCTAGTTATATATACGTTCTCTTGTAACCTATGCAATAATTTTGAGAATTCGGTGTCTTTGTATCTGTGTTTGCGTCGTGTGTCCATGTCAGTGTTTTGCTTAATAGGTCTTTGGTACGGACAAAATTATTGTATAGAATTACAGAATCATATAATATGTTGAACCTGAAGCAATTCCAAAGTGAGTCATAATGGAGGAGAGCAACAATTCTTCGCTTCCTCTCTTTACCAAAATCTCCACCACGTTGAACCACCGGTAACTGCTTGATATCCTTGGCCTCCATCAACTCCTTGGCCATAGCCAAACTAGTATCTGGGTAACATGTTAAAAGTCCACGCTCTTGTCCACGATAACTAATCCCTCGTGTACAAATAGAAGAAACGAGAAACGTACTTGCCTGTCATTTTTTCAAACTGACTTATCAAAGAGGACATTGACATTAAATGAACATATACAGTATAAACAAGACTTTACAGAATATCTTGTGGCTACTCTGACCTAGTAAAAACTGGAGATCCAGACATAACTTGAGTGTGGCATGAAATAGCATAATCAACAATGCACTTAAAATTTATTCTTCAAAAAACTAGCCTTTTTTTTGTAGCACTAATTTTATTATATTTAATTAGGTCAAATAGTTTGATTCAATCATGGTTTCAAAAGTTAATATAGAACACAGCTAATTATATAACAAAATAAAAATTGGCACATGATTCTTATATGGGTAAATTACACTCCCCTCACCCAAATTCAAAAGATGTGCTACACTGACCTCTTCTGCAACAGAAGTTAAGTTATAATTTTACACATATTTTAACCAAAATGCCATTATGAATATTATTTATGTAATATAAAAATATTAAATAAGTATTTGACCAATATAAGAAGTCACCTTTTTAAAATTTTGAATAAATTATATTTATTATTAATACAATAGATAACAATCAAATAAAAGTTTTAAAAATATTTTTTCTAATAAGTTATATTTTCAATTAAAGAAACCATTATTATCTAGGAGGGTATTTCAGTCATTAGCTTCAAGGGGATTGTGTATAGTTTCAAAACTGAGGAAAGAGTTGTGTAATTTGAGCACGATTTGGGGGAGGGGAGAGTAATTTACCCTTCTCAAATTTATAAAAAGCAAGGGTGCTATCTACATACATCCAGAAGGCCTGAATCACTCTTAGAAGTATCACTAGACTTCTTGGACAGAAATCTTCTAATGTCACCATATGTCAGTATTCCTTCAAGAATATTTTCATCAACCACCACTAGGACACAATTCTGTTGGCCATCATGCATGCACTTGGTTGCTTCTTTTAGGGTTACATCTGGAGAAACTTTCAGAAAGTTTTTAGTCATGGCCATGGAAACCTGATCAAGAAGAATAATTATAGGAGGTAAAGCTATCAGATTAACAACATTCTATCAGAAAATAAGATGAGAAGTAAAAAACATGCGGCACACCTAAAAAGGTCAATGATGTTAATAATCAAGAGGAAATTAAAAAAAAAATTACTCTCAACCTTTAGATTTTCTAGAAGCAGTTCCTCATCAATTGTTTCAAGATGAAGAGCATTTCCTACAACTGAGAGTTCTAAACCGTCTCCTCCATTTTGTCTCCAGCTACCTTGATCATTATTTTCAACAAGTGAAGAATATCCTCTTGCTGAACTTCTTGAATCCGGTGTGTCACCCTCCTTTGTTTGGTTTGTCACTGAGGGAACCCATATTGCCAATCCAACAGCCCCCTGCATGCAGGATTCCCACACAAAAAAGAGGGGAAATATTAAACATTGTCAACCTTAAGATTGTGTATTACACCACAAAAAGTAGGAAATTCTAGTCAAACCCTTAGTACAAATGAAGTACAAAATTTGAGATAATTGTAAACAAGCAAGCAACCATGTTGACGTTGAAGCCCCAAGTTATAGAATTAAAGAAAGCCACGTGTATTTCAAAGACCAAATCACTTGAAAACTGAAATAAAAGTAAATTTCAAAAATGGCTTCAGAAGTAATGCATTCAACAGAACAAATTGGTACAGATAGGTAATACCTATGCCCAACCATGATATGTATGAAAATATGCTGCCAATGCCAGGAAAAAAAGTTATTCACTCTGATTTAGCTTCAGCAAATGCAAAATTTTTCCTGATGTTAAATGATATGTACAACCATCCACCATCCATTAGAAAATCTAATAGTCTGATTATACAAATCATCTACTGTAATTTGTTAGAGGAAACAAAATAAGTTATGCACTTACTCATTCTATTAGTCATATAGAGAACAGAAGAATACTAAACATAAATCAAAATATAACTTCTTTTGTAATGACAAGGATGGCCATAGAAGGATTACCATGAGAGGAAGTAGTATTCTGTAATCTTTTGTCAGTTCAAAAAGAAGTAGAACTGAAGTCAAAGGTACTGAGCAAACGGATGCTAGTGTAGCAGCCATTCCAACCTGCAGTAATAGCTAAGTTATCCTTGCATGAATTTACAATAACCACAATATACATCAACTAAACCAGTCTTGAAACCAACTACTGACAAAGTCACCTTACCAGTGCATATGCCTGTGGTTGGGCTACAGCAGCATTTCCAGGAATGGCTGAATTAATAAGTTCTGCAGCAGAGCCTCCAAAAACAGCACCAACTGCAGCGCCAATCATTAAACTTGGTGCATAAAGACCACCTACTAGCCCAGACCCCTTGCAAAGAGCTGTTGCAATAACCTTGGCAGCCGCTAATTGAGTCAGCAGCCATATTCCAGGAGCTGAAGCACTTTTTCCGGTGTGTAAAATTTCTTCTACATTTGTAAAACCCCAGTACAGTATTCCAGGATACTTAAGAGCTATAGCCCCAGCTCCCAAACCACCTAAAGCAGGGCAGACAACAGCAGGAAGGCCAAACATATCCTTGATGACCTCAAATGCTTTATTGAACCAAACAACCAAACGAGTAAAGACCACACTTACAACGCCACATAGCATGCCTAATATCAGGTATAGAGGCAATTCTGCATCGCAAAACCGTAACGAAATGTTAGGCAAAACATGCTGGTAAAGATAAAGTGCATCACAATACATGTTAACTAAAGAAATAACCAACTACTACAAACTGAGTCTCTCTCTAATCTATTATTTACATCAAATTAGATTATCGGAGCTTTCATAAATGGTTCCAGATATAAAACTAAGTGAACTGGTGAATTAGACTGCCAATGGACTTTTTGGGAATACAAAGAAGTACATCCATCCTTCAACTATCTTGAAAAAAGAAATATATTTCAAAACAATATCAAGTTATTCATAAATTGTCTAGCTACAAATATTGTTTGAATTCTTATATTGTGTTTTGATGAAGCAATTTAATGGAGGAAAGTAATGTTTAGAGGTATTTAAATAACTTCAATAAAAAACTCTCTTTATGGATTAAAAGGGATTAGACTTCCATAATTCCAAGGTAAGTTAATTAGGTAATTTAGGAAGAAAATAAAATTCCACCTAACAGCAGGAATTTGAAAATTTGCTTCTTTCTCATGTTTAAAACTCATTTCATGGATTAAAAGAGATTTGATTTCCATCTTTCTAATTTGATATTCATAAATACGTGCATACACAAACCACATGGGCACACAAACACATCCATATAAATGTCCCATCCACACACGTGTGCACATATACACATGTGAACATGTATACTCATTCACAAGCACACCTAAGCAAGTGTGTACATAAGCCCACTTATACACACATGTAAATGCATTTGTATGAATTACTAATGGAACCCAATTGACTTCGGAACCCTCCCTCAAAAGCTGTTAAGGAGGAAGAACCAAGCCACTTAAAGTACCTCATCGAACATCCCATTCTACCTGATGTGGGACTTGGGTAGCCCATACTACCCTAGGAACATCCCATACTATCCCCATCCTCATCATAGCACCCCCTGAAGAGTCGACGTCCCGGCAGCTACACTCTGCGACACTTCACTCGACTTCACTTTACTGCGATCAGCCCTTCCGCCGATCAAAACCCTTCGCAAGTAGCCCTCTGCATGCCGTCGGAAAATCAGCTCTAATACCAAATGATGGAACCCAACTGACTTGGGGAACCCTCCCTCAAAAGCTAGTTGTTAAGGGGAAAGAACCAGGCCACTTAAGTACCTAATCAAGCATCCCATTCGACCCGATGTGAGACTTGGATAGCCCATACTACTGTAGGGACATGCCATACTATCCCCATCCTCATCAATTGCTTATCTTGAAAAATCATACATATATTATATAGTCATACTAAGAATTTTATAAATACTAAGGATATCTATAAAAGGAATTTAAAATGCAGGGAACTTGAATTGTATCTATTGAAATTATATACAATTTAAATCCCAAAGAACTTATATATACATGATCCAAATGCAAACTTAGGGATTTCACAAACTTCAAAACCTTCAAGGGTCATCGACCAGCATGGTACTTCATGGTTAAAACAATTGTGAACTTTGACAACCTCAACACAATTAAAGAAAATTTCTCAAGAAAGTTCTAGCAATTTTCCAAAGTAATTCTATTTTAAAATTCTTCTGATAAATTTCTGAACAGAACACACATTAAGTTTTAGGTTACTAGCATGTTATGAAGTTATTGAGTGACAGTGACCAATTATAGAATTACTCTATAAGAATAGAACATTTGGGATTTACTAAAACAATGTAGAAATCCCTGGAATTTGGGTATGTCTCGTAATAAATCCTACAACAACAAACAAAACTTTTTCCTAGTGGGGTCGGCCACATGAATCAAGCGATATCAATATCTCATGATAAATCCTGTTTTACCAAACCTTTTCTCATGACAGGTTCAACTCAACAACATGAAAAATGCAATAGAAAGTTAATTCTGGCTAAATCTTGTCTCAAGCAAAGCTTTCCTAGGATAAAGAACTTCTGCAAACTCAATTTATCCCACTAATAATATCTATGTAGACCATTAGAGGCTCTTGTAAGTTGAGCAGATGGAATAGAAAACAATAAAAAACTATTAAGATGGATTTAACTATTAATAACCATATTCATGAAGATTCGACAGAGTTTTACGTTGGCTGTCAACTACCTAACACAACCCTCCTCCTTTATCCGGGCTTGGGACTGTCTATGCAAGCATAGGTAACTATTAATAACCAAACTATAGAAATGGGCAAAGACAAAATATCTTCATTGCTTGATCCATATAATCGACTCCACCTAGTAAGAAAAGGCTTAGTTTGTTGTTATTTTCTTTAGATAGAAAAAGAACTTATTGAAGAGGAGAGAAAAACTATATGAACAAAACAGAACAAGAACTCCTCACCAACATTGTTATCAATTCAGTAGGAAGAAAGAAATGGAAAAGCTTTTTCTCTTATCTTTCAGTTCCACTTTCATGCTGGTACGTTTGTGTCATTGATCTTTTGCACGACGCAAGTAATAATGATAAATAGAAATTACGTACGACAATAAGAAATACAACAAGCACCAATCGTCCATGTTTTCCGTGGTTCCATATCCTAGACACCTTATAGTAAGTACAGCATGTGTAAAGAAAAGCACCTGCAGCAGATTTTAACTCATACGCAGGAACTGTAAATGCTGATTGTGTTCCAAGTAAGACATTTGATACAGTGGATGAGATAACAGAAGCCAATATAATCATGGCAGTTGTAAATGGGGGAGAATTCTCTGCACGAAGAGGCCTTAACACTGTTTCAATAGCAAAGAAACAGCCAGCAACTGCTGCATTGAAGCCTGAAGACAAGAAAATAAAGATTAAAATATCCAATATTGTATATAAGAGAAAGGAACATTTTGGATATAGTTCAATCAATTGATACTCAAACATTTATGACAAACAAAGGACCACAAAATTCAAGTCATCTCTCTACCAAAGCAAGATAGGTGTAACAAGATTGATATAAGAAACTATCAGAAGGCTGTCTAGGTAATCAATTTTCTCAAGAAAGATCTAGAAATTCTATTTGCCCATGTTTAGTTATGGTGGCAACTACTAGAGTCCATTATATGAGACCTTACCCTACTTACTCCCAAAACTTCTTAATAGAAAATCATTTTTCCCCCCTTAAAGTTGAAGTATAAGTGTAAACCAGCCATGCATAAATTTTAAAAGATCAATTCAACTTATTCCCTGTGACCACGCAGCAAGAATCAATAAGTTCACCAGGAGATAACACCTTAATAGGCTCTCTGCTTGAGCAAAAGGTTTATAATATTGGGTTATTTTATCCAAAGGAAAAAACTACGAGTTAAAAAATAGCAAAAGCTGTGACCTCGAAGAGCAGCAATTTCTCTTACAGAAATCCGTTATATGATATACAGAAAGAGATCCACCTCAGGCACTGCTTAACAAAAGTCACTATCTACAATATCCACACAAAAAACACACACACACACACATTCCATATCATAATACTGATTTAACAGAAGAAACTAAAAATGAATTGGAATCTATAACATCTAATTGAAATGACATGATTTTTAGATCTTCATGAATTAATGATCACCCAAAAGGCCAAAACTATTATTTATGGACTGATACCTGATAGCCAAGATCTCCGCACCACCCATTATTTCCCACATCCCGAGGAATCAACCTTATTCTTTGTATCACTAGGAATCAGTTGGTGATTCTCCGAATACCTAAAAATTAGCTTGTTGAGGGAGACACTGATCATTGGTGTAAGATCCAACAACTTCAGAATTTACTAATGGCTGACGAAGAAGACTCTTTAGAGTGTGTACAAAGGGATGTTGCGCTTATTTTGAGGGAATACAGGAAGAGGTCATTTTGTTTCCTAGACTAGCACTATCCCTTGAAGTAGAAGTTTGAAGAAGTTCAAGAGCAAATGCAATGAAGATTGAAAGAGGAGGATACAAAAGGCTAATCTTATGAATAGAATCCAAAGGCTAAATAAGAGCACTCTCATTATTCAGCCACAATGAAGATGTTTTCTGACTGCGGGGATGTGGAACATTACTTAGGGAGGTCTACCCAAGGCATTTGAAGCTCATTTGTGGCCGAGTGCACCTATATTTTGGTTTGCTTATGATTCTGAATATGAGTACCAGTGGTAGTTCTCTTTTTTTACTTAAGGTTTGACTTTGAATATTTTTTGCACTACTGAATCCTTGATGATAGATAAAAAGCCAGCATGAGCACAAATTCAACGTGGCAGAAATGAGAATGTTGCGCTGGATGAGTGGTCACACTAGAATAGATAGGATTAGGAATGATTATATTAGAGAGAAAGTGGGGGTAGCACCTATTGTCGAAAAATTAGTCGAAACACGCCTTAGGTGGTTTGGTCATGTACAAAGGCGGCCGGAAGAGGCTCCGGTACGTAGAGTTGACCAAATGGAAGATAACCTAATAACTAGAGGTAGGGGAAGACCAAAGAAAACAATAGGAGAAACGATTAAGAGGGATCTAGACATAAATAACTTAACCATAGAAATGTGCAAAGACAGAACATGTTGGCGTCGCTTGATCCATATAGCCGACCCTACCTAGTGGGAAAAGGCTTTGATTGTTGTTGAATCCTTGATTCCTTGTTTATGTTTTGGAACAGAACCCAGTCAGTCATGGTTTAGTAAATGTGCACAAACTTGTGAGTCATTATGTTTCAATTTGGATTTAATGGTAGAAGCCTAGAAGGTTCAAGTACAACAACAACAAACAAACAAACAAAGCCTTTTTCCACATGATGGAGTCGGCTACATAGTCATAGAAGGTTGAAGTATGGCAGAAATAACAGTGTAGTGTTGCAACATCAAACAACAATGGAAGCCCTTTCCCACTAGGTGGAGTCAGCTACATACACCAAGTGACGCCAAAATGTTGTATTTTGGCTCATTTCTATAGTTAGAAACATCCTAATGTTTTTTTCCTAATTAGATTGTTAAAAGGAGTCAGCTACATACACCAAGTGACGCCAAAATGTTGTATGTTGGCTCATTTCTATAGTTAGAAACATCCTAATGTTTTTTTCCTAATTAGATTGTTAAAAGGAGGTTTAAGTATCGCAAAAGAACAAGTGAGTGTAGCACATTGCAACCTGCGCCTCTTGTATGATTGGTGTCATCGAAGTTCCGTATGGCATTGTCTCAACATCTTATAATATGATATTAGTCTTGGTCTATAAAGAGAGAGAAAGCATTTTTGATTCTTCATCCTCACTCCTCAGAAATTAATACTTCTTAAGTAGTACCATTAACTTTCAATTTCATAAAAGAAATATTTATTAGAGAATATAATTAAATAGCTCATATTTATAAAATCATACTATATTACAGGTTGAAACGAGTATTTTTCACCCACGGAATTATCCTTCCTATCAACTATGACCAGAGCACCTCAGGATATAAATATATACTTGTTTAATCACCAATAAATAGTATTTGACGATCAGTCTATAAAATGGACAACAATAAAATTGTGTTTAGCAAAACAAAGTGGGAAAGAAAATCTGGGTACCTGAGGCAATTCCAGCAGCTGCTCCAGCAGCAACGAGGGCTATCATTCTTTCTCTGTTATTTTCCATCATTAATGAGAATCCATTGGCACATGACTTCCCAATGTCTACACTAGGGCCTTCAGGACCCAAAGAACAACCAGTACCTAAAGTAATTGCAGCCTGAATAGCCTTTACTGTAGGAAAGACCCCAGCAAGCAAATCAAAACCCTGTCTTTGAGAAGAACTGGACTGCTTAATTTGGTCAAGAATTTCCAGTAAACCGTGCATCATCCCAACAATGACTCCTCCAGTGACGGGAATCAGAAGAATTCGATGCCACGTGTCAGCCAATCTCTGCAATCGAAGCCAAGCAGCACCCTCAGTTGGAGTACCAGCCCAGGCATATTCATGTATAAGATGCACTCCTTTGTTGAAGGCGGCGACGCAGAGACCGGTGGCGAGACCAAGAAAACACCCTATGAGAAGTAATGCCCATTCAGGAGGAGCACTATCGCCGAGAACATCGTCGGAATCGACATGAAGATCCAATACATGATGTGAGTGGGATCCATCTCTTGTTTCCCTATTTGGCCACTCCTCTCGCTTGAAACTGTGCCTGCGTCCAGAAAGTTCCCTACCGAATTGCTTCAGTAGACCCTTGAAACTACTTCTTCCTCCTCCTCCTCCTTGATCTTGAGCTTCTACGTCGCCGTCGTCGTCCCTACCGTCTTCTGCAACATTGCCATTGAATGGCGATGCACCAAGCAGACGATTCTGATCGCTATATTCTCCTCCCAACATTGGAATTGGAATTCTTCAGATTTCCAAACCCAAATCTGAGATCTCTCAGAGAGCACACGTCCACTTCAAGGAAGCCCTCGGCGCACGATTTTCGTGATTCGGAAAGATCATGACAAATCGAGAAACAAGTTGTATTCACCTATTCTCTCAATCACGGTCATCCTGTCAAATCAAAACCACCACTCCATCTCCATGAGCTTCAAAATATGGGTAAGTGGAAAAGTAGGGTGTAGAGAGATTATTTTGACTTGTGAATTAAAAGGGATACATGGGTAACTGGAAAAGTAGTTCCTATACCCCATATATGTTATTTTATATTTTAATATCTTCTTTTAAAATATTTTCTCACTAATAAATTTTCTAGATTTATAAATAATCAATTTAAATTATTTCTAGTGATCTATAATAATAAAGGTAAAAGTATCTTTTCTGTCCCTAACGTTTGGGGTCCTGTCATTTTCATCCCTAATATTTTTTCGCTGTCAATTGTACCACTGACGTTTTGTGTTTCTCCCAATGTCAGGCTCCTAGCTAACACTGTCAATTTTTGGACGTTTTTTATGACGTGGCATCTGATGTGGCCTAAAAATCTGATTGGATTCAATTTATTCCACATCAGCAGTCCTTCTTACCAAAGCTACGTCGTTTTCACCTAATTATTCAAACACTAAATCTCAAAGCCCTAACGTTATTCATCTGAAATCAATCTCATCGGAACCCATCCTCTCCTTCTTCATTCATACAGCTTTTCATTCCAAAACTAAGCTTCGCCATCTCGTTTCCTCAATCCACTTTGTTCGACGCCTTCAAGGTTAGAGCTCGTTTCCTCAATCCACTTTGTTCGACGCCTTCAAGGTTAGAGTGAACGCATGCACATGCAAGCTTCTTCATATACGACTTCTCAAACTTCGTCTTCATCTTCTAGTAGAGCAAGGTTCTATGGGATTGTGGGGAATATGCTGTTGTAGCCACTTCTCGCACTCCAGAAAACCCAGGTTGAAGATTTTGGGGATGCAAGAATTATCCTGTATGTACAATGCATTCTATATTGTTTCATGGTTTAAATCGGTGATTTAGATACTGATTTAGGGATTTAGGGTATTAGTTTAACTTACAATTTATTTGTGTACTGATTAATTTCTTGTTTTACTTGTAGAGTGTTGGGAATTGTGGTTTACTTGGTTGGTATGAACTGTTGGAAAATTGTGATCTTAGTGTATGAATTTAGAATACCAAAATAATGAAGAGCACTGAATAACATACCTTTCACCATTGCTTTCCTTTGGATCTCAATTACGGTGTGCTAAGCCCTTCTCTCCAGCACTCACAGTAGGCAGTCTTTGATGGGGCAACTGACATAATTGTCAACCTTCAAGAGTGTGTGAGGTGGAGAGAGGACCTAGCCATAATTTGTAACCCTAGCCAATCCACCCATCATGGATTGGGCTAAGTTATTGGGCCTACACTTACTACCTGATTACACTTTAATTATAATAATAATAATAGGTGCACATAGTCCAATTAATTAGATCACTTTTAATTTGGGCCTATATATCTAATTGGATCTTCAGTCAGCCAATTTTATTAATTTAATAAAATTAATAAAATATCCTTATAATAGATGGTAGCCCATAAAGAAATACTTACAATCTTCCACTTGGGCAACATCTCATTATAAGTCACTGACAACATTAATATTATACAACGTGCGCACGTTTTACAAGAAAATTAATCCAACAAAGAACACCTTAAACCGACTCTATCAAGCAGAATCAACACATATCGAATCGCAATAATCATTGAATCTTTAATAGCAACTCAAGATTAGAAACGGTCACAAATGTGATTGAAACTACCATTATGAGTCCAAAGTGTAATAGTGTAGCTATGACAATAGGATAATGAAGGTGATCTAGTCACTATTGTCATTGTCAGTCCACCAATTTCTCCCCAAGCAGGCTCAAATTACATGAGCAAGAGAAATCGATTTCTCCTCGAACAGGCTCAAATAACATGAGTAGGAGAAACCAATTCCCTACAAAATAAACTCAATTCAAAAGGAGTTAGGGATTTATTTGCCTAAACAGGCTAAAATAAAAAACCAACCATGAAACATTGTTAGTCTAGTGATTTTCCTCAAACATGCTTGAGTTGCAAGAGCAGGAGAAATCAATTTCCCTATAGAGCAGACTCAATACATAAGGAGCTGGGGAATATATTTGCCCAAACAGGACAAAATAAAATAGCAATGAAACATTGCAAATTTATTGATCACTCCTCAAACAGGCTCAGGTTGCAAGAGCAGGAGAAATCAATTTTCCTACATAATAGGCTCAATATGAAATGAGCTAGGGAATTCCATTGTTCAAACATGGCTAAACTGAAATGACAATAAATTATTGTTAGTCCATTGATTTTTCCTCAAGTAGGCTCAAATTACATGAGTAGGAGAAATCAATTCTAAGAAATTCACTCGCCCATAGAACAATAAAAGCAACCCATAATTCACGGAGTAATAAGTAGACTTGCTCATGGGCTGGGTAGCCCATGAGACTACCCAAGCCTAAGCCCATGGGTCAACTACCCAACATTAAGAATTGGGTATGGGTAGTACTTGGGCCTTACCCATCAAATACCCATTTTATTAAAAATACTCGGGTTAAAACTTGGGTAGTACCTGGGCCCTGCCCATCACTTACCACCATTCATTACCTACCATCACTATCCAATATCCACCACCACCACAACCACCCACCACTAATAGTAGTGTCAAAACGGGCTGCCGCACTGGCCCATGACGGGCCGGGGCAGGCCGGCCTGTTTACTTGAAAAGTCATGTCCAAGCACGCCCGTATTGGCCCGCAGGCCACTTTCTTTTGTTTTCTCCTAAATATATTTTTTTTAAGAAAATAATTATAAAATTATATATTTACATAAAAATTAGTATTTTTATATTTTAAATTAATATTTAAATTATTTATACACATTATTATAATAAAATTATTATTTAACACCTAAAAATACGGGTCGGGCTCCGGCATTTTTTTAAGTCCGGCCCGAAAGCCCGTAAAAATACGGGCCGGGCTCGGACAATTTTTTGTAAGCCCGACCCGAAAGCCTGGAAAAATACGGGCCAGGCTCAGGCAATTTTTTTAAGCCCGGCCCGAAAGCCCACAAAATATAGGTTGGACTTGGGCATTTTTTTAAAGCCTGACCCGAAAGCCCAGAAAAATACGGGTCGGGCATTTTTTAAAGCCCGACTCGAAAGCCCGAAAAAATACGGGTCGGGTTCAGGCAATTTTTTGTAAGCCCGGTCCGAAAGCCCGCAAAATACGGGTCGAGCTCGGGCAACTTTTAAAGCCCGGCCCGAAAGCCCGAAAAAATACGGGTCGGGCTCGGGCATTTTTAAAGCGCGGCCCAAAAGCCCGGAAAAATACGGGTCGGGCTCGGGCATTTTTTAAAGCCCGACCCGAAATCCCGAAAAAATACGGGCCGGGCTCGGGCAATTTTTTGTAAGCCCGGCACGAAAGCCCGCAAAATACGGGTCGAGCTCGGGCATTTTTTAAAGCCCGGCTCGAAAGCCCAAAAAAATATGGGTCGGGCTCGGGCAATTTTTTGTAAGCCCAACCCGAAAGCCCAGAAAAATACGAGCCGGGCTCGGACACTTTTTTTGGAAGCCCGGCCCGAAAGTCCGGAAAAATACGGGCCGGGCTCGAGCATTTTTTAAAGCCCGGCCCAAAAGCCAAGCCCGGAGGCCCGCTATAAAGGACCAATATAGAACTTCAATGAAACATAAATGACTAATATAAAACTTCAATGAAACATAAATGACCAATATAGAACTTCAATAAAACATAAAGGATCAATATAGAACTTCAATTAAACATAAAGGACCAATATATATATTTTTTATAAATTATGTATAAGAATGGGCTAAGCCCGGGCTTCGGGCTTAGCCCATGGGTTTGGGTAAATTCCTGGCCCATTGTAATGGGTAGTAAAACATGTAGGCTTAGGCTCAAGCTCAAGCCCATATATGTAAAGCCTATGGGCTTAAGCCCAAGCCCGACCCGACCCGACCCATGAACAGGTCTAGTAATAAGTAACTTGAGTTAGCCAAAAAAATAATAATGCATGATAAAATCACATAATGTGAATAACATACTCAATGCATAGAATGTTTATAATAGCAACAGCACAAAATATAAACTCCCACTAACCAAGTGCATCAAAAGAACTTATTAAACTCATGCTTTCAACATGTCTCTTAAAGGCTATGGATTTGATCCCTTCAAGTATGAATAAGTGTTAATATACTCAAGTACTATATTCTCACTTTTCACATCATTGCTAGCAAGCAAAATGTCATTTATATAAACAACGAGATCGATAATCTTGCTCCCATTGATCTAAGGTATATACATTGATCTAACTCGATCTATTTGTTTGTATTCCTCAAATAATTCAAAATGAGTTTCAGGGGCTAAGTTTGAAAGCATCCTATTTAGGATATACATGCATATGGCTACTATATGTACTAAAAAAAATGTGGGAACTATTTCTTTTATAAGCATTGCACAAGATGATTGTATAATTTAAATATGTATAAATACATAATTTTAATTAAAAATTAATCATCAAGTTTATAAAAAAAAAGATATTATTTTGCCTTTATCATACTTTATGCTTACGATTTATATATTATTGTCATCACAATAATATTCCCAATCAGGGTTATTACTGATCTGGAAGCTAAATATTTAAAAATTAGCATTTGTAAATTTGGGCAAATACTAGTGATCAGAATCACTAAAATGAAAATCAATACTACTATATTAAATAGACTCCCCTTTGGGCAGAGAATAAAAATATAGTACGTCAATTCCACAAACTAATTAAAATAATAAACAGACCCATCACATAATAAATCTAACACCTTTAGGCAGAAAGATTTGATCTGCATATCACCTTAATTTCTCTATGTTACCTAAAATTAACTTATACAAAACCCCCCTTTGGGTAGGCAATGAATAAATCAATTTAAGTAACTAGATATTTCAAAACAAGAAATCTATTAATTAATTCAATAAAAGAGCCGTGTAGTGACTAATTTATTTATTAATAAAGACTTCGAGGATAAAATTTTTGCCCAATAATTTACTTTCTCTTTATTATCCATAAACATATTATTTATAATACAGTTGTATATATAATAAAATCATCACTTAAGTTATCATATAACATATATCAATATATGATAATAAGAGAAAAAATATGATAGTAAGAGAATTATTTCATAGAGCACCTTATGAAACATTCAAGCCAATGAATCACAAACACAAAAATTTATAATTTAAAATATTAGCCAAGAAAAATAATTTTCTCCCACAATTTCCAAAATAAATAACATACTATGTCATTTATTCAATGTTGTCAATATCTCTAATTAAAGGTATTACACAATATTAACATTAAACACGAAAATTCACACCGCACTTGCCACTTATTTATATAACATAAGTTCATGTGGTCATTAATAGAAGTACTAGTAATTAATTACTTTAAGAAATGCCAACACATCATTTCTATTTTAATAAATTAAAGAACATGCTATTGTGAATATGCAATTAATGTAAGCATTTTGTGTAATCCTAATTGACAAGCTTATGTATTCATCCATTTTCCACATTTTATAATTATAACCACTCAGCATCTCAACAATGGAAGAATTATTATTCATACCAAAAAGGAATGCAAATTGAAGAAAACAATAGAATGAAAAATACTTTAATTTCATTGGGTATACAATATATATAGGCACCCTATCACATATACTCTCCTTTAGGTAGAGTCATATAATAAGTCCCATCAATATAAGCTTAACAACCAGAATATTACAACTTCTAAGAGCTTGTCCCCTTTAGGTAGCCCAAACTCTCTAGAGCAGTGAATATTCAAAAAATGTAAGCACCAATTAAAGTAGTCAATGATCCCTTTGGGTAGATTATTGAATACTATAATTAAAAAAATGAAATTATTAGGCATCCCTCAAAGTAGGATAGAAAAATTGACCCATCCAAACAACCCACTTTAGTGATAATTGTTTAAAAAATGATCAATTAATCCATTAGGAATTACCAATACCCAGTAACGAAATATAGTTCCATCATACCTGAAAGTATGTAATCAAGATCAATAAGAAGAGGAACACAAAATTCATGTACTTCCATTGATCGAGATCCAAAGAACACAAATTTCAATAAAGTTATGCAATTCTCATTATGCTTTATTTTCCTCTTTTACCACATGAATGTTATTTATGAATGTGAAAAATATTTGCACTAATTAATTTATTCCAGTCAAAATATTACCAAGGGAGATAGTACCCAACACATAGGAATAGAAGGACATGCACACTAATTTTAGAAAAATTTTACTCTTAACTAAAGGTGCAGTTGTCAGATTTCAATAAAATAGTAGTCTCAAATTAATGGATCATAAATATGATAATATATATATTTACAATCACCCAATAATTCAACAAAATTACCCAAAAAAAAGTTGAAAATACCCACAAAGGAATTCACACCGAATTATATGTGTGTGTATATATATATATATATATATATATATATCTTAGATTGAACCCCAAAAAAAAATCATTGGCCATGAAAAATTAATTGGGACTAGGAAACGATTAAATCTATGGCAATAGGAAAAACAGTTCAACTAATGCCCAGATCAAATTTAATATGAAATTCATTATACACATATTTTAATCGTTTCGGTGCATGACAAAAAAATCATTGATCAACAATAGAAAGTCATATAGAAATTGAACAAGGTTGGTTCAAATCATATACTTCTTATTGAAATAAAGAGTTGGAATCTGACAAAGCATATCGCAGCGGAAAAAAATTGGAAACACAAAAGGTTAATATATATATATATATATATATATATATATATATATATATGAATCGAACACCGTGCACCGAAAAATTGTTTCCATGATTCAATTCATGTCATCACACATATATATACAAAAGCATATATATATATATATGATGAATGAATTCATGGGTAATTTGATTTACTTCAAAATAAATTCATATCCTGATTCGACTTTATACAGTATAAACTAATGAAAGGGAAAAAATATTCTTCGACAATGAAGAACACAATTCAACCGAGGGATTTATTATATTGGATTTTAAACTCATACATAACCTGGCTCTGATACCACTGTTGAAAAATTGTGGTCTTAGTGTATGAATTTAGAATACCAAAATAATGAAGAGCACCGAATAACATACCTTTCACCATTGCTTTCCTTTGGATCTCAATTACGGTGTGTTAAGCCCTTCTCTCCAGCACTCGCAGTAGGCAGTCTTTGATGGGGCAACTGACATAATTGTCAACCTTCAAGAGTGTGTGAGGTGGAGAGAAGACCTAGCCCTAATTTGTAACCCTAGCCAATCCACCCATCATGGATTGGGCTAAGTTATTGGGCCTACACTTACTGCCTGATTACACTTTAATTATAATAATAATAATATGTGCACATAGTCCAATTAATAAGATCACTTTTAATTTGGGCCTATGTATCTAATTGGATATTCAGTCAGCCAATTTTATTAATTTAATAAAATTAATAAAATATTCTTATAATAGATGATAGCCCATAAAGAAATACTTACATGAACCTCCAGCGCAAAATGATGGCATTGTCGTATCTCGACTTTGGAGGAGGATTGCCAACCTTAAAGCTTAATAGGAGGACAAGAAGAAGAGGAATGAGGAAGATTTGAAAAAGATTGAATCCCTCCAACGCAAAAATTATTGGTTGTCCATAGTAGTTGTGTTTCGGTTGTTCATAATTTGTTTGAAGTTGTAATTTTAAGTAGCAAATAGCAGTGTTAAGTAGTAGTAACAAGTAGTGAAAAAACTCAGAATTGTATGATTTAGTTGTTTATGCAGTAACCCAGCAGTGAAAAAAACTCAAGTATGTTTGATTTAGTTGTGCTTCTGATTCTCTATATTTTACCTCTGCAAATGTTCAATTAAAATGTATCACTTGTGCCTACTTTTGTTTCTTGTATTTATGTTCTACTGAGGGAATCATTGGTTATGAGCATTCTTATGGATAAACATTTCATTTCCTTGGATTGATTATTTTAAACATTACACTTTGGTAATCTTGAAACAGAAAGGAAATACACCTGATTGGCATGGAAGTAAAAGAGCATATTATTCAGACTTCATAGGACTTCATATCAGCAAAAATCATCAAAGGTCAGACATTATTAGCAACATAAGAAAAATACATCTGTAAGAAATAAGTTTATTGCACATATATACCATTTCCAAAGCAAGAAAAATAAGAAAAGTCAAACACTTAACAAGTTACCATATGTCCAAGTATGAGACACCAATATGATATATATCATTTCCAAAGCAAGAAATAAGAAATGTCAAGGAAAATGGTTTACTGCAAGAAAAAAAATCGGTTTCCATACATTAGTTTTGTTACTGATGTAAAACTCAAGAAACATTAATATAGCAGACCAAATGCACATTACCTTCAATTTTTCATCAGTTTTGTTATTGATGTAAAATACTCGGCAAATAATCTAACTAAAAACAGTAAACTCAGCAAATAATCTAACTAAAAACAGTAAAATACTTAGCAAACTTAGTTCTGCAAAATGGACAAATTTCCATACATCAGTAATCCATTACAAACCACAGGGTAAAATGGACATGTTACAAAACAGTAACTCTGCAAAATGGACAAGTTACCAACTAATCCATTGTAATTACATCAGAAAAATGGACCCCAAAAGCTCAGTACACCAGTAAATCCAGTACACCAAAATACTCATTACATCAGTAAAATAGACCCTAAATAGCATAATCTTGTCCAGCTTGTTCTTCTCCTTGACTTGGTACCTTGCGTTTAGCTCTGAGTTTAACTCTCCATCCTTCAGATGTTACTTGCGTGCCTTGAACCTGCAAATGAAGGACAAATTAATTAGTTATAATGCCAAAATTAACAAGAATAAAAAACACAAGATGATGGTTATACAAATGGAGTTGATGAAGCCGGATGTGTTGAGTCCGATGGTTGGGCGGGCTGTGATAGTTGGGTGGGCATACTGTTTAGCATCAAACTTGTAGTAGCATCATCCATCAAAGTCTTAATTTCATGTCTCATTTCCAGGCACTGAACATCAATAGTAATGTCACATTCTAATATATGTTGTTTCTTATATTCGCTAAACACATTACCATGGAATTGTATATATATTTATGGATTATATTAGCTTCAAAATAATAGTATAATACAATACTCTGTGTGCGAGAATCAGCTTCGACTATGGATTAATCAATGTGAGTGAAACGTTAGGGTTTGAGAATGACGAAAATCAATGTGCAAACACTGCATTTTAGTCCCTGCATTGCATCAAACATGTAGAAATCTAGGATTCATCTGCATTAGAAGCGTCGGGGGGCCCCAAAGCAGGTTTCTATATGAGAAGGACACACTAGGCTGGCTAGGAATGCGTCCGGGACGTAGCTGTCTAGCAACTAGTGAGGAAATAATCCAGTCTGGGACTGTGACCTAGGGTTCTAACATGTGTGCACACTGGGGGACGCCCTGGATGTTAGATAATTTGCCTGTGCCTTATTTGGCAGATTTTACTTATATTGGTAAGTCTTATTTGTCCTGTTTCATTGGATTGATTTTGTGATGGTAAGGTAATGGTTTAAATCAGTTGTACAGGTCTTGGAGGGATTTGGTCTTTGGCATGACTGACCAAAGTGAATAGATGGTATTGTAAGCATTCATATCTGTGTTAAATATGATCTTATGCATGGAAATATCTTGTAATTGATATCTGTAACTGCATTTATAAATGTATGTGATTATTATTGTGGAGGAAGTTTTCTATATTCTATGTAATGCAGCTGGACCACTAACGAGTTTTTTTGAAATCTGGTAATCTATGTTACTGGGATAATATATCTCATTACGTTAGTGTGTTCAGATGCCCAGGTGCCACCTCCTGCTAGAGAAGTGGAATGGGTAGAAGTGCCACTTCTGGGTAGCTTCCAGGTACTGAATGCAGTGTCCATCATCTTCTTCTTTCCCATGGCGGACCTGATTATCCCTGTGACTTAGAAGGGGTGATTGACTTAAATATGGACAAATAGTACTAAGTAACAGCCAGTGAGCTGACTCTTTTGGTTGTGGCTTATAAGCTACATTTTTTATGGCCTATGAGCCTAACTAACTATTTGGGCCTGCGTGCCGCTATTAACTGGATATGTATATGTATATATGCCTGCTATAAACTTAGTATATATGTTAGGTAATGTATGGAGGCTAGGACCTCACTTTATCTACTTATGATGTATGTATGTATGCATGTATGTATGCTAGCAGTAATTTGGAGAGAATGTGAGCGACAACACGTAACTTCTAGTTTCTTAGGTTTAAATAACCAAATTTGAGTAAGCGATCCTTGGGATAGAACTTAACTTATAACACTTCTTTAAGGAAAGAAAAAGAAAAAAAAATTGGACCAGATTTTAAGAGTTAACTTAAATAACCTAATTCCACACTAAAAATAAATTAAGAAACTAGGACGTTACATTATGGTATCAAAACACAGTTATTAGAACTTTGCTGTCCCATAGGTAGAATAGCCTAATATGAACACTGATAAGATAAACTAAATTGATCATGATAGTTTGAGTGATTTAAGTCTTTGTTTATGTTGGGAACTTTAGATTGTTTCATATTTCCGCTATTTGCTGTATTTTTCACTATTTAATAAAATTATTGGGACTGATCACCTCAGTGATGTTCTTGTTTAGTAGAAAGCTATGGCAAATACCAGGAGAAATGCTGACAATAGGTAACCTGAAAGTGACATAATTCGTCAAATGATGCATGCATTTGAGAACATGGCACAGGCAATGAGGGACCAAGCCTCAGCCATTACAGAGGTACTCTGTCAAACCTAGGGAAATCACAATGCCCCGAACCATGATCATCAAGATAATGAATACCATGAGGGGAACTACCTGGGATGGATTGAATTCCATAAGGCAAGGCCTCCGGGTACCTATGACCCAACTATAGCTGAGGAGTGGTTAAGGGAATTAGAGAAGCTTTTCAATATTTTCCATACCCTGCAGAAAATAGCCTTTGCATTCTATCAACTGCAGGGTGAAGCAGAGTATTGGTGGCAAGGAGCCAAACAATTACTTGAGGGTAGGAACCATCCTTTGACCTGGGAAACCTTTAAGGAAACCATTTTAGCAAAGTATTACCCTGAGAGTGTGAAAAAAGAAAGGATATTCCTAAAACTGCGTTTAGAATGTGTTATGGCCACTACGAGTTCTTAGTGATGCCATTTGGGCTAACTAATGCCCCTGCGGTATTCATGGATTATATGAATCGCATCTTTCGATACTATCTAGATCAATTTGTTGTAGTATTCATTGATGATATTCTGATTTACTCGCGGAGTGAAGAAGAACATCAAGAACATCTTGCACTGGTGTTGCAAGTATTATGAGAGAAACAATTGTACGCTAAGATAGAAAAATGTGAATTTTGGTTAGAAGAAGTAAAATTTTTAGGGTATGTGATCAATAAACAAGGCGTAGCTGTAGACCCTAGCAAGACTGAAATTGTTAGGAACTGGGAGAGACCTCAGACGGTAACGGAGATTAGGAGTTTCTTAGGATTGGCTGGGTATTATAGGAGATTTATCACGGGATTTTCCCAAATTGCCCTTCCAATGACCAAGTTGACCCGTAAGAACCCTCCTTCCAAATGGTCAACAGAGTGCGAAGTGAGTTTTGAAACTCTGAAAGATAAATTGACCACACCTCCTGTACTCACCATACCTGACCCCTTAGAGTCTTTCGAGGTATACACTGATGCCTCAAAGAAAGGACTTGGTTGTGTGCTTATGTAGAATAAGCAAGTGATAACATATGCGTCATGACAACTCAAGCCCAATGAAGAGAATTACCCTACCCGTGACCTAGAATTAGCGGTCATAATCTTTGCAGTGAAAATTTGAAGACATTTGTTATACAGAACTAGGTTTACAATCTTCTGTGATGACAAGAGTCTTAAGTACCTATTTGACCAAAAAGAATTGAACATGAGACAAAGGAGATGGGTATACCTATTAAAGGACTATGACTTTGAGCTTAGGTACCACCCGGGAAAGGCAAGCGTAGTTGTCGATGCCCTAAGTAGGAAGTTTGTTCAAATAGCCTATCTGATGATTGAAGTGATGAAGTTGATTGAGAGATTTAGAGATTTAGGCTGAACATTGTTTTGGCTGATGATAAGTTAGAAATGAGTGAATTCTGAATAGAGTGTGACCTTAGGACTTAAATCAGAGAGGCCCAAGTCAAGGATGAGACTTTAGATGCCCTGAGAAAACAACAAGATTTCCATGAAGTCAAGGACGGACTGTTACTTTTTAGGGAAAGAATAGTAATCCCTAGTGACCCTAGCTTGAAGTGAAAGATACTAGACGAAGACCATATGAATATGTAAACTGTTCATCCCACTATAACCAAGATGTACCAAATCCTAAATAAGAAATTCTGGTGGCCGGGGATGAAGAAAGACATAGTTGAACATGTGGGTAAGTGTCTGACTTGTCAAAAAGTCAAAATAGAGCATCAAAAGCCCTCGGGAATACTACAACCCTTAGCTATACCTGAGTGGAAGTGGGATAAAGTCACTATGGACTTTGTCGTAGGATTACCCCGTACTCCTTCAAACCATGACTCCATCTGGGTAATTATGGATAGACTCACAAAGTCTGCTCACTTCTTACCCATCAGAATCACTTTTTCCTTAAAGAAGTTAGCTCAACTCTACATCTGGAAAATAGTAAGACTTCATGGAGTGCCGGCTAGCATAGTATCCAATAGGGATCCCAAATTCACCTCGCGATTCTGGCAAGCCTTACAGAGTGCCTTAGGAACACAATTAAGGTTTAGCACGTCATATCATCCTCATATTGATGGCCAGTCAGAGAGAACCATTCAAACTCTCGAGGATATGCTCCGATCTTGTGCATTAGAGCAAGAAGGCTCATGGGATGCTTACTTGCCATTAGTAGAATTCGCCTATAATATCATTCCAGTATAGGCATGACACCCTATGTAGCCCTGTATGGGAGAGAGAGTGTAGGTCACCCCTATGTTGGACTGAGGTTGGGGAAGAAAGTGTGTTAGGGCCAGATATAGTTCGTCAAACTATGAAGCAAATCCGTATAATTAGGGAAAAGATAAGAGTTGCCCAGCAGAGGCAAGAAAACTAAGCCAACCAGAGGACAAAACCATTAGAGTTCAATGAGGGAGACCATGTATTCCTCAAAGTAACCCCGATGATAGGCATAGGGAGATCAATGAAAGCGAAAAAGGTACACCCGTGATTCATTGGACCCTATCAAATTCTTAAGAGAATTGGCCCAGTGGCATATCAAATAGCCTTACCTCTGAAATTGTCCCACCTTCACACTATCTTTCATGTCTCTTAACTCTGAAAGTACGTTCCTGACCCTTCTCACATACTGAAAACTGAGCCAATAGAAGTAAAAGAGAATTTAAATTATCCCTCAGTCCCTGTAAAGATCCTAGAGTTTGAGGAAAAAACAACTCCGGAGTAAGACCGCTCCACTAGTCAAAGTGTTATGGCAAGATGTTTCAACTCAGGAAATGACTTGGGAACGTGAAGAGGACATGAGGCAACAATACCCGGCATTATTTGCAGGTATGTCTCAAAATTTTAAGGACAAAATTCCTATTAGGAGGGGAGAATTGTAACATCCTATTTAATTTTAAAAACTTTAACTGATTTTCTTGCTTTGACTTTCCTGTTTTGAATGTTTGTGTGTTTGACTTTGCTTGCAAATAAGATAAGAAACCCTAATTAGGAGAAGAGAAGCTTAGGAAACAAGGAAAAGTGCCAAAGAAACCCTAATACAAGCCCTAAGGACTAAATTTAAAGGAAAAACTTAGTTTTAGACCCTTCAAACTTAGGCTAGCCAAACTAGGTAGAAAATACCTATTTGACCTAGGTTTGGTAATCCAGGACACGCTAGGGATACCCTAAGATCCAAATGAGGAAACCTCATTCCTACACAAGTCCTAAATCTCCATATTTCTATAGTGGAAATTCATGGACTAAAATTAAAGAAAAAGAAATTTTAGCAATTTTGCTTAAATTGAATTAAAATTTGGAGAGAGACTAGGTGACCCTAAATTATAAACCTAGGGTACCTTGAAAATAATTTAAGGACACTTGACCCTAAGAGAAACCCTAAATTCCTACTCTACCATTAAAAAGAATTAGGGACTAAATTGAAAAGAATCAAAAAATGGTTAAGTCACCCTATCGTCCACTTAAGGACACTTAAGCTCGAATTAGACCACCCAAACAAGGCTTAAACTACTGCCAGCACGCCTAATTACCTTTCCACATAAGAATCAATCAGAAGTAAGGCTGAGACACCTAGAAAATCATGCAAAACACCATCATTCCCTTTTCACATGATCACACTCACTATATAAGAAGGAAGCTGAGGCTTAAGGCACATTCAGCAAGCCACTTTCGAAATTAAGGCTGGGTAGTGAGGGAGAGTGAAATCCAGAAGCTGAGAGAGAGAGAGAGAGAGAGAGAGAGAGAGAGTAGCTGGGAACTAGATTCCAGCAGTTGAGAAGCAAGAGAGAGAGCTGGAAACTCAAGCATACACACTTAGAAACACACACTCACCACTAAGCTTGGATCCAAGGCTTCACAAGGGTACTCAGCTTGTTCCTTCTCTGGAAATTGCAAGGTAACATAGGGTTACCCTTCCTCCTACCCATCTGAGTCATAAGCATCCATCAATGAGTGATCTTATAAGGCTTAGTGTCCATTTTCATGGGTATTCCAATTCTGACACTTTGTTTTGGCAGCAGCTCTTCCATCAAGCATAACTCTTTCGATTCTTCATGTGCTATCCATGGTTGCCGTACAACAGTTCGTGGCTCTGAAAGTCACTGTAGCTGTTGGAAGCTCTGTTTCAAAATAGTAGTTTTGTGTGATCTGAAACCGTGTGTCTATGAAAGCTGAACTTTCGGTATTTCTGTGGCAATTAACTGCTTGATACATTAACTAAATGTGATAAGTGGGTGATGGAAAATGGTAGGCATGGTAGTTCAAACAACCTCGAGAAAATTGAAGTCTAGAATGTGAATGTGTGAAACTCTTTGATGCATTCTGAGTTGAAATTCCTTGCTGTGATTGACATGAGCTGGCTTATTAATTAAGTATTATGATATTTCTTCAATCTCTTATTAACTTGATGATTAGAACACCGGAAACCTGCAAATTAAAACTAATTTGAAAGTGTGAAATCTTGAAATGGGAAAAGTGGAACCATTGAGGCATTCTAGTTAGGATTCCTTGCTATAAACAGACCAGGAACTTAATTGCTAGGTGTAAACTGAGTTTCTGAATAGCATTATGTAATTTTAACATATGAGGATTAGTTGACAGTAGGGAAAATAAGAAAATTATAAACTAGAACTCAATTAGAAGAAGAATCTCAGGTGAAGGGCAAAATAGAACCATTTGTAGCATTCTGTTTTGGTAGGCCCTTTGTTGTGAGTCCATCTTGAACTGGTTGCTGGTGAATTTTCTATTATTAGCTAGTTTTGAAAGTTAGAAACACTAAGACTTGTTGTATTATAGGTCAATTAAAAAGGGTAAGACCCATGAAACCAGAAAAAAGAACTAGAAATGTTAACTAGGTTGGAAGCTCAGGATTTTTCAACTCTGTAAATTTTGAATTAGTAGGAAGCAATAGGTTAGATCACTACAAGAAAATGGACTTTCAGTGACGACTTTTAGTGGCGACTAAAAAAATTCGTCACTGAAGGTCCAGTGGCGACTCAAAAAAGTCGTCACTGAAAGTCCACCTTCAGTGACAACTCAAAAAAGTCGCCACTGAAAGTCCACCTTCAGAAAGTCGCCACCGAAGGTCCACCGTCAGGGGTGAAAAACGTCGCCACTGAAAGTCCATCTTCAGTGGCGAAAAAAGTCGCCACTGAAACCCACCTTCGGTGACGACAATTCCATGTCGCCACCGAAGGTCCACCTT
This sequence comes from Senna tora, assembly GCA_014851425.1. Lineage (NCBI taxonomy): Eukaryota > Viridiplantae > Streptophyta > Magnoliopsida > Fabales > Fabaceae > Senna > Senna tora. The sequence goes on along the minus strand of CM026265.1, from coordinate 23,550,397 downwards.
CAGTGGCGAAAAAAGTCGCCAATGAAAGTCCACCTTCAGTGGCGAAAAAAGTCGCCACTGAAAGTCCACCTTCAGTGATGACAATTCCATGTCGCCACCGAAGGTCCACTACAAGAAAATCAACTTTCACTGAAAGTCGACCTTCAGTGACGACAATTCCATTTCGCCATCGAAGGTCCTCCTTCAGTGGTGAAAAAAGTCGCCACTGAAAGTCCACCTATAGTGACGACTCAAAAAGTCGCCACTGAAAGTATACCTTCAGTGACGACTCAAAAACGTTTCCACTGAAAGTCCACCTTCAGTGACGACAATTCCATGTCGCCACCGAAGGTCCACTACAAGAAAATCTACTTTCACTGAAAGCCTACCTTCAGTGGCGACTCAAAAAAGTCGTCACTGAAAGCCGACATTCAGTGGCGACTGAAAAAAGTCGCCACTGAAGGTCCACCTTCAGTGACGACAATTCTATGTCGCCACCGAAGGTCTAGTACAAGAAAATCTACTTTCACTGAAAGTCGACCTTCAGTGGCGACTCAAAAAGGTCATCACTGAAAGTCGACCGTCAGTGGCGACTCAAAAAAGTCTCCACTGAAGGTCCATCTTCAATGACGACAATTCCAATTCGCCACCGAAGGTCTTCCTTCAGTGACGAAAAAAGTCGCCACTGAAAGTCCACCTTCAGTGACAACAATTCCATGTCGCAATCGAAGGTCCACTACAAGAAAATTTACTTTCACTGAAAGTCGACCTTCAGTGGTGACTCAAAAAAGTGGCCACTGAAGGTCCACCTTCTGTGACGACAATTCCATGTCGCCACCGAAGGTCCTCCTTGAGTGGCAAAAAAATTCGCCACTGAAAGTCTACCTTCAGTGACGACTCAAAAAAGTCGCCACTGAAAGTTGACTTTCAGTGACGACAATTCCATGTTGCCACCAAAGGTAGGAAACATAATAAATATTTTAGAATGAAATTATATAACAAAAATTGACATATGGCTCAGTGGTTTCTATATAAAACACTATGCATCATGTCCCACATTCGAATCTGTCCATGCGCCAATTTTGAAAAATATAAAAGGTGGCCGGCGGCCGGCAGCGGAGGTCTTCACCGATCGATGGATTTCCGGCAAGTGGTTTCAGTGGCGACTAAATTTTGCCACAAAAAGTGGTTTCGGAAGTCGCCACCAAAATTTGTTTCGGTGGCGACTTCTAGTTGCCACTGAAGGTTTTCAGTGGCGACAATAAAAAGTCACCACTCAAGGTCTTTTCAATGGCGACAAAAAGTCGCCACCAAAAACTCTAACTTTTATCTCTGTCTTAGTGACAAAAATTAAAGTCGCCACTGAAAGTACCTTCAGTGGCGACTTTGAAAGTTGTCACTATAGGGCTTCAATTGCGGACTTTTCAGTGACAACTTTTATGTCGCCACTGAAACCCTTCAGTGACGACTTTTGGACTTTCAGTGACGAAAAAATTCTCCACCGAAACCCTTATTTGTTGTAGTGGATTTGGACACCAGTAGCATAAAACTTACAAGGGAAATTAAGTGGTAGCATGCTCTAATTTCATAAAGTGATAGGCTTGCCATCATAGGTAAATTTCTAAGACTTATGACCCTTAAGATGAAATTCTGAGTTGCTAATGGGAGGAGGTTACCCTCTGAGTAGTGTTTAGGGTTTAGGGCTTAGGATTTAGGGTTTAGGGTTTAAGGTTTATGGTTTAGGGTTTAGGGCTTAGGGTTTCAAATTTAGGAATTAGCGGTTTGGGTTGCGGGCTTAGGATTTGGGGTTTAGGGTTTGGGGTTTGGGGTTTAGGGTATTAGATTTTGAGTTTAGGCTTTAGGGTTTAGGGTTTTTGATTTGGGGTTTAGGATATAGGGTTTAGTGTTTAAGGTTTGATATTTAGGGTTTAGGGTTTGGGGTTTAGGATTTAGAGTTTAGGGTATAGGGTCTAGGGTTTACATTTAGGGTTTGGGGTTTATGGTTTATGGTTTAGGGTTTAAAGATTAGGGTTTGGGGTTTAGGGTTTACAATTTTGACTTTATGGTTTAGGGTTTAGGATTTAGGCTTTACAGTTTAGTATTTAGGGATTCAAGTTCAAGGATTGGGGTTTGGGATTTAGGGTTTAAGGTTTAGGGTTTAGGGTTTGAGGTTTCGGATTTAGGGTTTGAGGTTTGGGGTTTAGGGTTTAAGGTTTGGATTTATGGTTTAAGGTTTTGGTTTTATTGTTTAAGGTTTAGGGTTTAGTGTTCAGGGTTTAGGATTTAGGGTTTAAAGTTTTGGGTTTAAGGTTTCAGATTTAGGGCTTAGGGTTTGGGGTTCAGGGTTTAGGGTTTAGGATTTAGAGTTTTGGGTTTTGGGTTCGGGGATTAGGGTTTAAGGTATAGGATTGAGGATTTACATTTAGGGTTTGGGATTTACAGTTTAGGGTTTAGGGTTTAGCGATTGGGGTTTGGGTTTTTGGGTTTAGGGTTTAGGGTTTGGGGTTTAGGGTTTAAGGTATAGGATTGAGGATTTACATTTAGGGTTTGGGATTTACAGTTTAGGGTTTAGGGTTTAGCGATTGGGGTTTGGGTTTTGGGGTTTAGGGTTTAGGATTTGGGATTTAAGGTTTACTATTTACAGTTTGACTTTATGGTTGAGGGTTTAGTTTTTAGGGTTCGAGATTTAGGGTTTAGGGTTTTGGGCTTAGGATTTAGGCCTTAGGGTTTAAGATTTATGGTTTAGGGTTTAGTGATTAGGAGTTGAAATTTAGGGATTAGGGTTTGGGGTTTAGGATTTAAGGTTTAGGGTTTAGTGTTTTGGGTATAGGGTTTAGTGTTTTGGGTTTGGGATTAAGGGTTTAGGATTTAGGGTTTTGGGTTTAGGCTTTAGGCTCTAGGGTTTAGGGTTTGGGATTAAGGGTTTATAGTTTAGGGTTTGGGGTTTGGGGATTAGGATTTAGAGGTTAGGGTTTGGGGTTTGGGGTTTGAGGTTTAGGTTATAGGGTTTTGAGTATACGTTTAGGGTTTAAGATATACAGTTTAGGCTTTAGGGTTTAGCGATTGAGGTTTGGGGTTTAGGGTTTAGGTTTGGGATTTAGGGCGGAGGGATTTGTGTTTTAGGTTTAGGTTTTATGGTTTACAGTCTCGAGTTTATGGTTTAGGATTTAGGGTTTGGGTTTACTATTTAGGGTTTAGGGTTTGGGTTTTGGGGTTTTTGATTTAGGGTTTAGGTTTTATGGTTTAGGGTTTAGGGTTTGTTATTTAGGGTTTAGGTTTTAGGGTTTAGGGATTAGAGTTTAGGATTTAGGGTTTAGAGTCTAGGGTTTGGGGTTTAGGATTTGGGGTTTGGGGTTTGGAGTTTAGAGTTTAGGGTTTAGGGTTTATGGTGTAGGGTTCAGTGTTTAAGGTTTCTTATTTAGGGTTTTTGGTTTTGGGTTTAATGTTTAGAGTTTGGGGTTTAGGATTTAGGGTTTAGGGATTACGATTTAAGGTTTGGGGTTTGGGGTTTAGGGTTTACAATTTACAGTTTACAATTTACAATTTCAAGTTTAGGGTTTAGGCTTTGGGGTTTTGGTTTTGAGGTTTAGGGTTTAGAGTTTGGGATTAGGGTTCGTAGTTCAGGGTTTAGGGTTTGGGATTTAAGGCTTAGGGTTTTGGGTTTATGGTTTAAGGTTTAGGGTTTTTGGTTTAGGATTTAGGGTTTAAGGTTTAGTATTTAGGGTTTTGAATTTAGGGTTTAGGTTTGGGTAAAAGGATTAGGGTTTAAGGTTTACGGTTTAGGTTTAAGGGTTTACGGTTTATAGGTTCGGGTTTTTGATTTAGGGTTTAGTGTTTAAGGTTTACGGTTTAGAGTTTAGATTTTAGGGTTTTGGCTTTTAGGTATAGGGTTTTGGGTTTATGGTTTACAATTTAGGCTTTGGGGTTTAGTGTTTAGGGTTAAGGGTTTACGATTTAAAGTTTAGGATTTTGGGTTTAGCGATTAGTGTTTAGGGTTTACGCTTAGGGTTTGGGATTTAGGGTTTAGCAATTAGGGTTTCAGGTTTGAGCTTTAGGGTTTAAGGTTTTTGGGTTTAGTGTTTATGATTTATAATTTACAGTTTCGAGTTTATGGTTTAGGGTTTGCAATTTAGGGATTAGGGTTTGGGATTTAGCATTTAAGGTTTAGGGTTTTGGTTTTAGTCTTTAGGGTTTCAAATTTAGGGATTAGGGTTTAGGGTTTAGGGATTAGGTTTCAGGATTTAGATTTAAGGTTTAGGGTTTAGGGTTTATGGTTTGGTGTTTAGTATGTATGGTTTAGGGTTTGGGGTCTGGCATTTAAGGTTTAGTGTTTAGGGTTTAGGGTTTGGGATTTAGGATTTAGGATTTAGGATTTAGGATTTAGGATTTAAGGTTTAGAGCTTAGGGTTTCGAGTTTCGAGTTTAAGGTTTGTGGTTTAGGGTTTGAGGTTTAGGGTTTAGGGTTTTGGATTTACAGTTTACAATTTCAAGTTTAGGGTTTAGTATTTAAGGTTTAGGGGTCAGGGTTTAGGGTTTTGGTATGTTGGTTTAGGGTTTAAGCTTTAAGGTTTAGTATTTAGGGTTTCAAATTTAGGGTTTAGGTTTTAGGGTTTGGGGTTTAGGATTTAGAGTTTAGAGTTTTGGGTTTAGGGATTAGGGTATAGGGCTTAGGGCTTAGGGTTTCAGATTTACAATTTAGGGTTTAGGGTTTAGGGTTTAGTGCCTAGGGTTTCGAGTTTAGGGTTTGGGGTTTTGGAATTAAGGTTTAGTGCCTAGGGTTTGGGGTTTAAGGATTGGGGTATAGGGTTTAAGGTTTAGGGTTTTGGGTTTTGGGTTTAGGGTTTTGGATTTATGGTTTAGGGTTAAGGGTTTAGGGTTTTGGGTTAGGGGTTTAGGGTTTTGGACTTACGATTTTGGGTTTTGGGTTTATGGTTTAAGGTTTTAGTTTGTAGGGTTTGGGATTTAGCGTTTAGTGTTTTGGGCTTAGGGTTTAGGGCTTTAGGTTTGGGGTTTAGGATTTAAGGTTTAGGATTTTGGGTTTAGGATTAGAGATGTAGGGTTTAGGGTTTGGGGTTTGGGGTTTAGGATTTAGAGTTTAGGGTTTAAGGTTTAGGAATTAGGGTTTACTTTTAGGGTTTGGGATTTACGGTTTAGGGTTTAGCAATTACGATTTGGGTTTGGGGTTTAGGGTTTAAGGTTAGGGGTTTAGGGTTTACAATTTACAGTTTCGAGTTTATGGTTTAGGGTTTGGTGTTTGGTGTTTGGCATTTAGGTTTAGGGTTTAGGGTTTGGGATTTAGTGTTTAGGGTTTAAGGTTTATGGTTTAGGGGTTAGGGTTTAGGGTTTCAAATTTTAAAATTAGGGTTTTGGGTTTCGAGTTTAGGGTTTGGAGTTTCAAATTTAAGGTTTAGGGTTTTTAGTTTTGGGTTTAGTGTATACGGTTTGGGTTTTGGGGTTTTGGGTTTACAATTTACAATTTCGAGTTTGGGGTTTAGAGTTTGGAGTTTAGGGATTAGAGTTCATGGTTTAGGATTTAGAGTTTGGGGGTTTAGGTTTAGGGTTTTGGATTTATGGTTTAAGGTTTAGGGTTTAGAGTTTGGGATTTAGGGTTTAGGGTTTTGGGTTTATGGTTTAAGCTTGAGGGTTTGGGATTTAGGGTTCAAGGTTTATGGTTTAGGGTTTAGGGTTTAGGGTGTGGGATTTAGGGTTTAGTGATTAAGGTTTATGGTTTAGGGTTTAGGGTTGAGGGTTAATGTTTAGGGTTTCAAATTTAGAGATTAGGGTTTAAGGTTTAAGGTTTGGGGTTTAGGATTTAAGGTTTTGGGTTTAGTTTTTAGGGTTTAGGGTTTTAGGTTTTGGGTTTAGGGTTTTGAATTTTGGATTTTGGATTTTGGGTTTAGGGTTTTGAGTTTAGGGTGTTGAATTTTGGATTTTGGGTTTAGGGTTTGGGATTTATGGTTTAGGAATTGGGGTTTAGGATTTAGAGTATAGGGTTTAGGGTTTGCATTTAGGATTTGGGATTTATGGTTTAGGGTTTAGGGTTTAGCTATTGGGGTTGGGGGTTTAGGGTTTAGCGTTTAGGGTTTAGGGTTTCGGGTTTCGGGTTTCGGGTTTTGGCTTGAGTTTAGGTTACAGTTTACAGTTTCGAGTCTATGGTTTTGGGTTCAGGGTTTAGGGTGTGGGATTCAGGGTTTAGGGTTTTGGATTTAAGGTTTATGGCTTAGGGTTTAGAGTTGGGATTTAAGGTTTGGGGTTTTTGGATTTAGGGTTTAGGGTTTAGGGTTTCTTATTTAGGCTTTTGGGTTTTGGGTTGAGGGTTTAGAGTTTGGGGTTTAGGATTTAGGGTTTAGGGATTACGGTTTAGGGTTGGGGTTTAGGGTTAGGGTTTAGGGTTTATTGTTTAGGGCTTAGGGTTTAGGATTTGGGGTTTTGGATTTAGAGTTTAGGGTTTGGCGTTTAGGGTTTAGGATTTAAGGTTTATGGTTTAAGGTGGTGTTTACGGTTTACAATTTCGAGTTTAAGGTTTAGTTTTTAGGGTTTGGGGTTTAGGGTTTGAGATTTAGGGTTTAGGGTTTGGGATTTAGGGTTTGGGTTTTAGGATTTATAGAGTTTTGGATTTTGGGTTTAGGGATTAGAGTTTAGGGTATAGGGTTTACATTTAGGTTTTCAGATTTACGATTTAGGGTTTAGGGTTTAGCGATTTAGGTTTGGGGTTTAGTGTTTAGCATTAAGGGTTTAGGGTTTGGGATTTAGGTTTTAGGGTTTTGGGTTTCAAATTTAGTGATTAGGGTTTGGGGTTTAGGGTGTAAGGTTTGGGGTTTAGGATTTAAGTTTTAGGGTTTGGGGTTTAGCATTTGGTGTTTGGGGTTTGCTGTTTAAGGTTTTCAATTTTGGGTTTTGGGTTTTGGGTTTATGATTTAGGGTTTGGGGTTTAAGATTTCGAGTTTAGGGTTTTAGATTTAGGGATTAGTGGGACAGCTAGACCTAGTGTCTGTTGGACCTACCTAGGGCTGCATTGCATCATATATCTGCAACATATCACTGCATCTGCATCATAATATGCCTGTAACTGTCTGCATTGCATACATAGATGCACTGAGGCCATTATGTCCAGCCAGCATCTCACACGTACGTTGTCGTCTGGGCCCATGTGCTTGACGCGTGTACCCCCACACACACATTAGCATTTGCTTGAGCATCCATTGCGAACTAAGTGGACTCTGATCCCTCCATGATGGTACGTAGGTCCCAGGGTTTCATCCTGGTTTGAGTCTAGCAATGCATTTTGATTGATAGAACCCCTATTTTTCTAAAAGCCAAATCAAATTGAATTGGGTAACCGTCTTCGGACGGGAGGACAAGGGGTGCCCAACACTTTCCCTCGGCTCAATTAGACTCCCGAACCTAAACCTTTTTGGTTCAAGCATTGATTCGCTTGACTTTTAATATCTTAATTAGTTAACTATCTATTTTTTATTAATTAATTATATTAAAAGGAAAATAGCGTCGCTATAATTACCCATTTCATTTATATTTTTTCAAATGAACCCTAAATATTTTCAAATTGAACCCTAAATTTAATTTTCAACACAAATTTTTATTTTTTTTTCATTTTTGACCAAAAATACTTTCTATAATTACATTTTAACCCCAAATTTCATTTTTAACCCAAATTTTTACTTTCTTTCGACCCTAATTTTTCAAAATTATAGTTTTACCCCTAATTTCCATTTTTATCCAAATTTCATTTTCTTTCGATTCGAACTTTTCAAAATTACAATTTTACCCCTAAACTGCATTTTTTATCCAAATTTTATTTTATTTTCATTCTAATTATCCAAAATTACCATTTTACCCCTGAATTGCATTTTCACTCAAATTTCATTCTTTCTTCGATTCTAACTTTTCAAATATACCATTTTACGTCCAAATTACATTTTCACCCAAATTTCACTTTTTCTTCGATCCTAATTTTCCAAAATTATCATTTCATCACTGAATTGCATTTTCACCCAAATTTCATTCTTTCTTCGATTCTAACTTTTCAAAATTACCATTTTACCCCAAATTACATTTTTCACCCAAATTTCACTTTTTCTTCGATCCTAATTTTCCAAAATTACCATTTTACCCCTGAATTGCATTTTTACCCAAATTTCATTTCTTTTCGATTCTAACTTTCCAAAATTAAATGTTTGCCTCTAAATTTCATTTTGCACTCAAATTTCATTTTTCTTTCGATTATAAATTTTCAAAATTATAGTTTTGCCCCAAATCACATTTTAGCTGAAAATTTCATTTTCTTTCCATTTTGACCCCAAAGCTTTTTAAAATTATATTATATCCCCATATTTCATGTTTCGTCTGAATTTTCATTTTTTTCTCGATTTCAACTTTCCAAAATTCCAATTTTTCCCCAAATGGAATTTTTAGCCCAAATTGTCATCTTTTTTTCGATTTTAGACCCTAAAAACTTTTATAATTACATTTTTGTTCCGATTTCAATTTTTTAAAAATTTCATTTTGACTCCAATTTTTACCATAATTACATTTTTGCCTAAATTTTCATTTTCTTTGATTTTTACTTTTCAAAATTACATTTTTGCCCCGATTTGAAATGTTCTAAAATTAAATTTTGACCCCAATTTTTATCATAATTACATTTTGCCCCAATTTGCATTTTGACCCTAATTTTCATTTTCTTTCGATTTCAACATTTCAAAATTATATTTTTGTCCCGATCCCAAATTTTTCAAAATTACATTTGGCCCTGATTTTTATCATAACTACATTTGGGCCCGATTTTCTCCCAAAAGACTTTTTTAACCCTTTTTTCTCAATTATTTGTAAATTTTTTCTTCTAAGTTATTCCAAATTGCATTTTAATCCCATTTTATCATTCTTTTCATATTGTCAATCAATAAAACCCCCTTTCTAAGTTTCGGGGCTCTCAATAGAAAAATTGGTGGTGACTCCCTATCATGATATAGTAGATCCCTGTGTGGGGGTGGCCCACGACAGCCGTGGGAAAAATCCCATCCCCGCAGTAGCAAAAAGGTAAATATAATTATTTCCCTCCTTGGACGAGTTAAGAGGAAATTATTTCAATTTGAAGATGATGATGTCTTAGAAACGAACAATACATAGGCGGTCTCTTCTAATCATTGAAAAAAGATGAAACAAACTATGGAGAACAATGCTGAAGATTCCATAAAGAAAGTAGAATTGCAAAGTGTTCGAGTCTCAATGGTGAAAATCTTGTTTAAAGGGTATGGGTAAAAGGTAAGAGAAGTGGTGAATTGAAGGGTATCCTTGAATGGTTTAAAAGGCAACAAGGTCTGCGCAGAAACACCCCGTAGACGGAGCAACCTACTTTTGATACATCTGTCAGTAATGAAGATGTTAAAGAGTTTGTTGTTGACACATCAAATGAGGAAGATGTTAATGTTCAAGCTGGTGCATCTATAACAATTGAGCAAGAGACGTCACATCGGAACAAAGTTGTAGGTGGTCCAATAAAGAATTTATGGGTTTGGATTAGAGGGTTCCATAATTGGTGGTCAAATTGCTCCATCTATACCATCCCAAGGTTCAAGCCATGTCCCTAATAATAATGAAAATAGATTCGAACAAAGGGAAGTGATGCATCAAGACTCAAGAGGCAGAAAAGGTTGCACAGGACAGGCAGGAGAGGGAAGAGATGCAAAGGGAGATACAATACCTTAATGCACTTGTGCACCAACTCTTGGTAAAAAATGGGATGACCACTCCATCTAATGATCCACCTACTAGTGGCTCTAATCTACTTGAGTAGAGATAGTTAATATCTTGTATTTATGTATGTGACTCATGAGATTGTTTTAGACTTGTATTTTGTTTCTCATGCGATTGTTTTAGACTTATATTTTGTTCTCCTGAGATTATTTGACTTATATTTTGTTTAAGATACAAGCATTGTTAGGTGTTATTTTGAATATATATTTTAGTGGTTTATATCATTTTCAAATATTATTTATTATTAAATGGCTATTGTGACAAATTAGTGATTAGAGGCAGATCCTGTCACAAAATTTGCGACCAAACTTTAACAACAGTTTGTGACTGAGGGGGCCCCATAATTTTTAACTGAATTGTAACTGCGAGTCAGTCACAAACTTTGTGATCAATTTGTGATTGCGCTTCATGACTGATTTGTGATTGAGAGGGGCCCATAATCTCTAACCGAATTCTAACCGCGTGTCAGTCTCAAACTTTGTGACCGAATTGTGACAACGATTTTTTACTGCGATGGGGTTGGATAATCTCTAACTAAATTGTGACCGCCTGTCAGTCACAAAATTTGTGACTACTGACTCAGCGGTCACAAATTTATCAGTGACTTGTGAAATACAAACCGCCATCGTCAGTCACAAATTGGTCACTAAAGCTCAATTTAGTGACCGATTTCACTCTTTTGTGATCGATTTTTCAGTCACAAAACGTTGTTTTTTTAGTAGTGTTGATCCAAAAAGGTTTGATAGAGATGATGATAGGATGATATCAGAGTAGACAATAGAAGAGGGCAAAAAAATCTTGCGAGTTCAGAAGAGTTTCAGTACACCCCGAAATTTGGTCCCGACAACAGTGGTGAAGTTCCCTATTTATAGTGATCTCGGAGGATCATATAAAAGGAAAGTTTAATCTAGCTATTAATGGGCAAGAGGTCGCGACCCCCAAAAACCATAGATTTGGTAATTAGTAAGTGAGGAAATCGCGGAATTTGTGATTTTCGGGAGGGGTCGCAGCCTCCAATCCATGTGGTCGCGACCTCTAAACCCTAATTTATGGGTAGAGGAGGAACCAGGGAAAAAGGGGAAAATTTTTGAAATTTTGAAAATTTAAGGGGGAGGTCGCGACTCCCTGTCTTAGAGGTCGTGACATCGTAGTAATGGTCACGACCTTTAATTCGCAACCTCTCTTTTTTTGAGCCAGAAAAAATTGGGTGTCCACATATTCCCCTCTTTACTTGCCTTTCTCCAGAAGGAACGCTTTCAGCGCTGCCAAAGAGAACAAGTAAAGACAAAAAGGATGCCCTATTTGTCTAGGCCAAGCTAACAACAAGTTTTAAAATAATAAAAAGGCACAAACCTAAGGAAGAACTAACACTCATCTTAAAAGGTCCTAAACCAACAGTGCTACGGCTCTTTATCGTCCTTGCCTCACTCAACGTGCCCACTTTAGGTTGATTGTGAGGTGATTGACCTACTGGATTCTGCTAAGGTAGAACCCCTAGCAAGTAGCCATAACATTGTTGGCTGGGGAGATAACTAATTGGTGTTATAACACTAAGAAAATCTACCCAATTATGCACCCTGAAAACGGAACACAAATGTGGAAAATGACTATTTCTCTCCTAAATGGCGTAAGAGTGAAAATAATGAAAAGAAATATCCCCTAGTTTGCACCAAGGGAAAGAAATAGAATAAATAAAAGAGAAAGGGAATCCCGAGACTTATGGGAATTGCCCTAAAAAGTGAAACTTTGAGGCGACCCTCAGGGCAAGCATTAAGGGTCCTGATAGGAATGGGCTTAGAAAAGTGATTTCCTAGTGCAAACAATGGATCTCATGGTAGGCACGAGATAAAGAATGATTTCATGTAAGCAAAAGACCCTGCTTCCTAGCCAATCCTGGGTTTCGCAGGTGTTTTGAAAGAAATATGATTTTCCTACTTCCCAATCAATTTTAGACTTCACCGCCGATTCAAAGAGATTTTCCCACTTCCTAGTATGCTTGGGTATCATGACCCCTACCCAAGAGGTCGCGACCTTATCTTGAAGAAGCCGCGACCTCTATTTCTCAGAATCAGAAAAGAAAACAAAGAGCAAGAAAGAAGGATTCAGCAATAAAGCGGTGTTCAACAATCAAAACGGGTCGCGACCACAACACCAGGAGGTGGCGACCCACTAAGCAAAACAGAGAAAAATGTGAAAGTAAAATAGAGAAAAGAAGGTGTTGGGGTTCGAGACCTCGGATCTAGAATGTGGAGAGGAACTTGGTCAACCCTCAGAGGGGCACGGGGCTTGGCTCCTATTCCACTGATTCAAAAAGGTTTGAAACAAAAAGATGATGGGATGATATCAGAGCAGACAATAGAAGAGGGCACAAAAATATTACCATTCACTTGAGAGTTCGGCAGAGTTTCGGTACTCCCCAAAATCCGGTCCCGACAACAGTAGTGAGGTTCCCTAATTATAGTGATCTCAGAGCATCATATAAAAGGAAAGTTGAATCTGGCCATTAATGGCCAAGAGGTTACGATCCCCAAAAATCCTAGATTCCACTACAAGAAAAACATGGTTTAGAGACGGATGAATCCATCTCTAATAATGAGATAATCCGTCTCTTATCTGATCAGAGACGGACTTTGACTTGGACAGGTGTCCATGTCCAAAAATTTGGTTCCTAAACCTCAGAGACAGACTTTTTAGTCCGTGTTTTAACAAAGTCCGTCTCTGATCCAATTTCTATAATGTGGATTTAGAGATGAATCAAAGACGGAAAACAAATAGTTCGTCTCCAATATGTCTCTAATTCCATTTTTGAGACTATTTTTAGGGACCAATCAAAGACGGCAAATAAATAGTCCGTCTCCAATCCGTCTCTAATTCCATTTTTGAGACTATATTTTTCATACGGATCAGAGATGGAAAATAAACAGTTTGTCTCCAATCCGTCTTTAAATCCATTTTCTGAGACTAGTTTTAGAGATGGATCAGAGACGGAAAATAAATAGTCCGTTTCTCATCCGTCTTGTGGACACCACATTTTGCTCGGCCCCAAAAGACGCAATAAAAAACAAAAGAAAAATGAATATGAGCAAAATAAGCAAAAAATATAAATAAATAAAAGAAGAATATATGGAAAAAGAGAGATACGAAAAAGAAAGAAAGGAAAAAAAAAAAGAGAAAACAAAAATATGAATGTGTGGGTCGTGACGTACAAGTTTATACGTCGTGACCCCTAGAGCGCCAAATCTGAAGCCGGCGCGACCTATGAATTTCTACGTCGCAACCCCCAATGCCTTTATGGCCGAATCCAATTAGATCCAAAATCACGCATACGTCGCGACCCCCATGGGTTTTACGTGTCGAAGTATGCGCCATAAAATGCCGGTGCGGTCACTATAAATAGGAGGCTCAGCCTCAGTTGACCGGACCGAAATTCTTGATTTTGAAAGGCTTCCGGATTGTTCTGGACTAGATAAACCTTCCCCTTATTTAGTTTGCCCTCACTCTTGTTTTACACTTCTTCTACTTCATTGTCCTCTTCTTAAGTTTTTGGATCCGTGTGAACTGGAGCCAGGCCCTGAGCCAATTCGAGGGTCGATTTAGATCCTCTCTATGTCTTAGATCCGGGGTCCAGGACCTCAAAATTTATAACTTGCTTCTATTTACGTAAATGGGTCGCGACCCCCTGGCTGTATTTGAGCACCCCTGTGTTGTTTTCTGAAAATTTGTTGTGTGGGTCGCGACGTATCCTTTTATACGTCGCGACCCCTCTGTTCAAAAGCAAAGTGTCACTATGTATCTTTTTATACGTCGCGACACCCTAACTTTTCAGGGCCTCGGGTTGTGAACCAAGGCCAAGGGTCGCAACCCATAAAACCCATCCTTTTATGGGTCGCGACCCCCTAAGTTTTGGGGGAGAAGCATTTCTCCCCCTTTTCTTGTATTTTATTGAAAAAAAATTACTTTACACAAACATGTGTAACCTAGTGCCACCAAGGAGCCTTTGCTTCTATAGGAGCATTAGTATTCACGCCATCTTGGCACGTTGCGTGATGAGCATCCACACACACACACTTTTCTCGTCTTGTTGCGTGTTTAAATGTATTGCATGGTAGATAGGTGCCGAGGGGCCTTTGTCTCTTTAGGCACATTGCACTAGGAGGCCATATGAGCCTTTGCTTGAAAAGCGTTCCCCACTCACACACTTGCATGCCACACGAACTACGTGGACTTTGATCCCTCTTCGAGGGTACGTAGGCCCTAGGCTCTTATCCTAGGTGTAACATCCTGAAAATTTAAATCCAACTTTGACCAGAAATTTTCTGTTGACTTTTCTATGATATGTTTGTCTCTTTAGGCACATTGCACTAGGAGGCCATATGAGCCTTTGCTTGATAAGCGTCCCCCACTCACACACTTGCATGCCACACGAACTACGTAGACTTTGATCCCTCTTCGAGGTTACGTAGGCCCTAGGCTCTTATCCTAAGTGTAACATCCTGAAAATTTAAACCCAACTTTGACCAAAAAATTTCTGTTAACTTTTCTATGATATGTTTGACTTTTTGGATGTGTGATTGATTGAATTTTTTTGTTTTTTTTTTTTGCTTATAAATAGGATTAGAAACCCTAGTTAGAGGTCAGGAGACCCAAAAATTAGGGAAAAAGTGTCAGAGGAACCCTAACCCAAACCCTAGGGACTAAATTGAAAGAAAAACTTAGTTTTAGCCCTTTTGCTTTTATTGAGTTTAAAAGTGTAGGAAAGACCTATTTGACCCTAGAAAAGTACTCTAGGACACTCTAGACATACTCTAAGACATGACTAAGGGAGCCCAATCTCAAGACAAGTCCTGAATTGTCACATTTTCTCCTAAAAAGATAGAAATGAAAAATTGCAAATAAGGCACCCTAGCTTACTTAAAGCCCAAAAAAGCCCAACTTAGCTACCCAAAAACACTCAAAACTACCCTACTAAGTACCAGCCATGAGACTTGATGGAAAATTAAGAGAATTGGGTAAGTTACATATTTTAAAAAGTTAGATAAATAAGAATTTAATGACAAATTAACCCCTTTAATGCTACCCATGGATTTGTAACCGAAATTACCACTTTTAGGGCAAATTAAATACCCAATTATGGCATTAGCAGCAGCAAACAACTTTAGGAAACCATATACAAAGAGAAATAGTCAGAATTTAGATTTGGAAATCAAAATTTATCATGTTATGACTCAATTAAATGACCACTTAAGCCATTTCACTTAGACAAGCCCCACCCGAGCTTTAAGCAGTACTTATGCCACCCAAACAGCCCTTAAGCCCCGCCAGCACACACCATTAGGTGTCCTAATATTGTTTAACAGTCACCAGCAGCTGGACACCTCACTCCCTTCATCATTTCAGCCTCACATGCCTTAGGCTCCTTATAATGGAGTGAAACCGAGAGAGAGGGAGATCAGTTGGAAACCGAAAGAGAGAGCTGAGAGCAAGGTGAGAGTAAGTTTCAGGAAGAAGGATGAGGTAGTAGAGGAGGCTGGAGGCTCGTGGTTAGCAGCTGGAAGCAAAGGGAGAAGCAGAAAACCTTGCACACACACACACTCAAGACGTGCTGTCTTCACCAAGCTTGCCCAAGCAATTCAGAAGCTCAAACCTGCGTTTTTCCTCTGAAAATTCAAGGTAATTAGGGTTACCCTTCCTTCTTCATCTCTAAGTCAAGAGCATCCATCAATGGTGGTGGTATGAGACTCTATGACCCTTTTCCTCGTTGTTGTCATGTAGAGCTTGTTTTGGGCTGTGGTGTTTCCAGAGTATATAACTCTCTCATCTTAACCAATTTAAGTGTGTGAGTAGTCAAAAGAAAGCTAATAAGATGAACTACAAAAGTCCCCAAATGCATGTCCCATCAGAGATTTCCGTACAAGTGATCAAAGCCTCAAAAGTTCACTGAAAATCCTTAAAACTCTGTTTCTGGTGTGAAAAATGTGTTTGTTGTGTTCTGTGAATTCTGGTGAACTGAGTTTCGAACTGAGTTAGGATGACTTAATAATAATACTAGGATTAAGAAGATTTAGAAAAATTGGTCTAATCACTGACTAAAGCTTCTGTTTGAGTAGTGAGAAGTCCCTAAACAAAGAGTTGAAAATTTGCCTTGGCCAAGTTGTTTTCTTTTTCTGAATTTTTCTTCTTACTGTCAATTGCTGTCAAACTGCTGTTTCACTACTATCAACCTGCAAAATGTTAGCTGGTAACAATTTAAATGATCTTAGAAATGCTAAATTACAGTATGAAATTGATGGAATGGACTTTTGTTTTAAAATAAGAAAGTCATGAGCTTATGATGATATGTTGACCTGAATTTTGCTAGTGAACCCTTCAAGTTGCTGTTTGCTGATATGTGAACCTTCCATATGTTCTGTTGAGTCTCACAGTAGCCAAAAATTTTGAATTTACCTACAAGGTTTCCAACTTTTGATTTAGAAACCTATACATGTAAAAATGGACATTTCTATGATTTCTGTTGGATTTGCTTGTTGAGTTTTAGGCTGTGGATTTTGTGCTGATGCTGGAATCATGTTTCTGAAACTTATTGAACCTCTAATCACTCTAAACATACTGAGATTTTCCTCTTGGGTTTTCAAAATACCCTAGGTAGTATAGTTGGTAAGAAAATAAACTTATAAGATTCTGAGGAACTTTCTTTGCTGTCAAACTATGGGGGAGGTCCATTTTCTATCTTATTGCTGTCCTTAGAGGTACTAACCCATGTGGACACTTTGAGGAATTAGAAGAGTACCACTTAAATTGTAAGTAAAGGTACTAAAGGGTGAAAAAAGGGTAGTTGTTTGGTGATAGGTAAAGGGGACTGCCAAATGAACCCCAAGCCTGGTTTGTGAGTTTGGTAGGTCTAAGTCATTAGGCAGTGAGGATACCAAAGAGTGAATGAGGGATTGTAGGGTCAGAATACCCTTAGGATGATAGAAAGGCAAGATAAACTTGTAGTGGGCAAAGTGGTGAGCAATCCAACTCTAAAAGTTGGGTACTCAGGTTCTGAGAGGGAAGGCCAATTCCTCCCACCCTCCAAACTTCCCAAAGAGTATTCTCAGAAAGAAAAAGGAACCAAAGGTGCCTAGTTTGGTTTTTAGAACCCCAAAATCCCTTAAATGGGAAAAATTGTAAGAAAAGGGCCAAATTTGCTGCATAAATCTTATCTCTGTACTGATGTGGCTATACTCACTTGCTGTGTAAGTCACAAATGACCTTCGCTTGGTTAGGGGAAGCTAATTAGAGCTTGACAGAAACCAGAATAGAAAAGAGCTATAGAGGGGGACTAAAATGAATTAAAAACATTGTCTTTGCCATTTTGTTGAAAACTATGTAACCTGAGTAGTTTGAGGGTAGGCACCTGTCCATTCTGATTTTATGGGATAGTGAGGTACTATGTACAAGCATGGGAGTGAGCAGAATGGTCTTTAACTCTATTTAGACACTAAATTCATTATCCTTGAGAAATTTTCAAAGAAGTAAATTTTGCTGCAAAAGTGTGGTTTCTGTGTTGATTTTTACTGGCAAAACTTTACCAGCAAGTCAAAAATGGTCCTTAGGAACTTTCTGCACCTTGGTTCTCGCTTGAAACAACCCAGAATTGAAATTGGGTTTTAATAAGGACCATTTTGTAAGAAAAAGTTGACAGAATTTGGAAGTTCTTATTCTGACCCAATTTCTAGTTGAATTCTGTTTGAATCTTTCTGGATGTGTGTATTAGGTCCTAATTGACTATAATTGGTGGCTGGATGTATTTTGAATGATTGAAATTGCCTTGATTTCCCTTACTTTGGAAAAAGGACCTTTTTGATAAAGAATTGTGAAATTGAGGGTCAAAATGCAATTTTATTTTTGGAAAACTAGCTGAAACTGTTAAATATATGTTATTGATTCATATGGTGAAATTTCATGACTTTTGGATGCCTGTATGCAAAGCTATGCATGTTACTTGCTGTACAAGTTATATTTGACGTTGTGGTTGACTTTGTTTGACTCTTGAGTTGACCAAATGCTAAGTTGACTGTTTTAATCAGGCTATTTAAGGGTATGTTTGGTAAGAAAACCAAACAGTACAATCATGGTGTTTCACAATTCTCAAAAAAAAATTTACATCATATTTTATACATACCAAACACACTTTTTATCATACTTTTTCTCTCTCCTAATTTTTCTCTCTATCTCTCTCCTTACTTTTCTCTACAGTACTTTCTTTTATTCTACAGTACTTTACTTTACAGTACTTTACATCCATGCATTTATACCAAGCGTACCCTAAGTGTGTGGCATCCAAGTCTGAAATTGAGTTTTAGCATGCATCTGTGAACTGATAAGCCCTCGAGGGGCAGATATTTTAGCATGCATGTGTGGTTAAATGCATATGACCTTGGAGGGGCAAAACTGTAAATATGCTCTGGAGAGGCAAGTAAATGAAAACTGAGTAAACATTACCTGTGGAAGAAAACCTATGTTATATTATTTGATCTGTATGAAAAGGACACACTAGGTTGGCTAGGAATGCGTCCGGGACGTAGCTGCCTAGCAACTAGTGAGGAGACATTCCAGTCCAGGACTGGTGATCCTAAGGTTCTAACTTTGTGCGCACACCGGGGGACGCCCTGGGATGTTAGGTAATACATGTTGCCTTATATTGGCGGACTTTACTATAGTGGTAAATGGTAAGTCAGTTGTTGTCCTGCTTCATTAGATTTTTTTTATTGATGGTAATGCTTTAGCTAGTTGTACAGGTCCTGGAGAGATCTGGTTTTGGTATGGCTAATAAATGCATGTGGTGGTAAACATGCATACTTTTAAAAAGATATGGTTTCTGGCATGGCTAATAAGTGCATGTAGTGGTAAACATGCATACTATTGAAAGAAAATAGTCATTTCATCTTTTTAAAGCTTTTTCAGCATGATCATATATTCTGAACTTATGTGTGGAAATATCTTGTGATTGATGTTAATTAATTGATAACTGCATTTAAATTGTGAAGGAAGTTTTCCCTGTATTCTTAGTAATGCAGCTGCACCACTAATTAGTTTTTATAAATCTAGTAATCTACGTTACTGGGATTTTTTATCTCACTACGTTAGTGTGTTCAGATGCCCAGGTGCATCCTACTTTTAGAGATTGAGGTGGAGCTACTGGAAGTCCCCCTTTTGGGTTACTTCCAAATTTTGGAGGTCCTCTACATCCTTTTCTTTTTCCCTTCGGTAGAGAATACTCTCGGGACCTAGAGAGGGTGTGTGATGGGCAACTAGCAGGGAGCTGACTCTTCTTTTTGTAGTGACTTAGAAGTCACACTATTTTGGATTATGATACTAACTATTTAGGCATGCGTGCCACTGACTATTATGCTTACGTATGTATATATGTATGGTTGTATGCAGTAGACTTAGCCTATATGCTAATTAGGTTATGTATGGAGGTTTAGTACCTCGTTTCACCTGACTATCGATGTATGTGCATGAAAATGAATTTTGGGAGAACGCGAGAGTAACAAACACGTAACTTCTAGTTTCTTAGGTTAAATAACCAACCGAGAGTAAGCGATCCTTGGGGTAACACTTGACTTTTATTACTCCCGCACAAAAAGAAAAAGAAACAAATTGGACCGGAATTTTAAAAGTTAAGTAAATAACCTAATTCCACAAATAAAATCAATAAAGAAATTAGGACATTACACTAGGTCAAGTCCATCTTTATTTTCTTTGTTTGTGTTTATGTTCTTTTCCTATTTGTTTTAAAGGCCAAACGATTTAAATGTTAATTTTTGGTGTAACCGTCTTGGGACGAGGGAAATGGGGTGCCTACCAACTTCCCCTCATCTCAAGCAGACTCCCGAACCCAAAATATTTTAAAACCCATTTTTACTTCAATTTTCAAACCATTTTCTCTTTTCCAAGTTTTGATGGAAAACTTGGTGGTGACTCAGTCGAGCGCGCGGTCTTCACAGTTGGCGACTCCACTGGGGCGCACGATCTTCACAGTTGGCGACTCCGCTGGGGAAATTTAGAGAGCCAAGCGCCTTTCTTTTAAAATTTAATATTTAATTTGTTTTGACCTTTAATATTGGATGCTTGTTTGTATATATTTGTATATCTGTTTTCCTCTTGTTTTGCAATGTTTCCACCTTAAGGTGGAAGGGAAAGGTAGTTAAGATGCTCCTAATCACAAGTGCACAAATTTAAATTCCTACCTACCTTTAATTTACTTCTATACCCGAATCAGTCCATAATAGTTAGTAGGGGCATGAAAATCTTTCCCTATTGGGCTTCGGCCTACAGCGGTTAACTTATCTACCCACTTAGATTGTTACTTGCCTTAAGGGTTGATACGCGCAGAATTTTCTGTGATAGGATCCTTTCTTAAGTCAAGGTCTCCACCTTCGCTGGAGGCACTCTAAGGGCCTTTTAGGGTCTCTAGATCCCAAGCTAAACTATGCAGAAGTTGACCATAGAGCGTACCTTAATAGGTCAGCCAGTTTTTGAAACCTTAAGGACCTAACCTTTAGGACACAAGGAGTGAACTCCCACATTTTGTTGCATGCATACATTTTTAAAAAAAGGGGGCTTTGTCCCATTGCATCCACACGCATTTTTTTCCTTTGCATTGTGTAACTACGGGACATTTCACCTAGGGACACGTGGCATTGGGCTTCCAGAAGCTCCACGGTAGCTTACACCAGTGACACGTGGCACCACTCATCTATCCCCTACGTGGCCAGTACCCACGTTTCTCCTTTTGGGCTCCCGTCCAAGGGATGTGGAAAGCCTCCAAGCATCGTGGAACAACCCACGTCCAGCAAGAACGTGGTCGACCACGTCTTCCCCCACACTTGGTATAAAAGGCCCGCAATCGGGGGACTCAAAGACGTAAGAACAAGAGGCAAGTAACACAAACTCTGATTACGCCAAAGTTAGACTTAGCTTTCTTCACACAATTTACCTTCCTGTTAGCTTCAGAGCTTAGCCCCCGGCACCACCAAGCTCCGACCATCAGTAGGCATATCTCCATCCCGGAGACTTCCATCGTCAGAGCTCCCAGTAGCTCTAAGAGACTCTTGCTCTCTCATAATCTAAGGCAACCTCTTACGAGTGGCTCGCCCGCCCGGAGTACCTTACACATTTCTTAGCCGCACATGGCCCCATACAGGTAATCACCTTGCCTAACGGCTCCTATAGACGTCATCATGACGAACTACGTGGACTTTGATCCCTTCATAAGGGTACGTAGGCACCTAGGTTTCCACATAAGGACAAGTCCCCCAGGATTACGACCCCTTGCGGTCTTTATTTACAAATTAGAATTGTCTGAAAAAAAATGACAGTTACATTGTCACCCACCGCAGTCTTCCTCAGACCATAATCCCTTGAAACTCTGCCGCAATACGGCATTTCTTTTTCGGGGAGTAGGAGTATCCGCCTAACACTCGGAAACCTGCATTCTTTATTTTCCATACAGGAAAAATCTAGAAATGGCCAACTCAAACGCCCCTACAGTCACGACCGACGCAAGCGCTCTAAGGCCCATCACAAGGAATAAACAGGGGACGGTTGAAGTTGTCACAACAGAAGTAGGCGGCTTGAACACAACCCGGCCACAGAGCACGTCAACGACGCAAGTGGCTGTTACAAAACCATTGTCCAGATACTAGCAGCAGGGGAGGAAGCATGCCCTCAGCATCCCTACAGTATGCCACATAACCCATGCCCTTCAGCTAGCAACCAAGAGATAACAGAACCGACGAGGACCTCGCGGGAGATGGAGCTAGCCTGACTCAAGGGAGAGATAGCAGCCATACGTCAACAACAATGGGAAGAGGACAGAAACCGCTCCCAAGTAAACATAGGCGTCCAAATACCAGTTGCATCATACAACGCACCTGCAGAACCTTCCAATGACCCTATCGCTTGCCCGCAATACAATTCGGAAGTCTACCCATGGAGTTCGCACGACTATCGCTAACAGCACCAACTCCCCCGCCATCGATCCCACCTGGGCCAACAATGGTCGCCGAGCAAGTAGTGCGCCCGCCCACGGATTACCCGCGACCACCTATCCCAAACTATCCACCAGGGTTTTATCTACATATGCCTTGGGCAGGAGCCGACAACCCGTACTCCCCCTACGACATGTCTACTCACTCAGGACAGTATCATTGGCCCGACTTCGACTTCACCCAGTAAGTCATGAACGAACATGTGCCCATGGGTTTCAAGATGCCTTTTCATATAGAACCTTATGGCAGAGAGACTCATCCACGAGATCACATCAACACTTTCAATTTGGCTATGTCAATACTTGGCATGACGGACGGTCAACAATGCAGAGTCTTCTCCTCGACCTTAAAGGAGGCAGCTCTGAGATGGTTCTCATTACTACCCACGAACTCGATTCACAGCTTTGAGCAGCTGGCTCAGAAGTTCCTCATCCAGTTCGCCAGCAGTAAGGAATACCAGAAGAACGAGGAATCCTTTATCGGCTTCCATCAGGAAGAAGGGGAAACCTTACAAGCCTTCTTAGCCCGCTTCACCAAACTCTCGCTCCAAGTCAGAGGCCTCCAAGATGTCGTTGCAATCTTCGTCATTAAGCAAGGCCTCTGATGTTCACAGTTCTACGGGGAACTCAATAGATGTCCCGTTTCTACCTTACAGGAACTAATTGATCGTGCGGAATGGTTCATCCATGAGGAGAAATGCCCAGATCGCAAAAGACAAAATGAGAAAATTCCTTATAAGTAGATCTGACCTGGAGTGATCCGAGAAAAAGAAGGAGAAGACGACGACAGATAACCAAAGTCCTAAGGAGAAAAATAACAGAAAGCGCTCACCACCGCGACCTCGAATGCCTCCCAAAGGATGGTTCACCAGCTACACTCCTCTCAACAAGTCCCATGTCGGGGTCCTCGAAGAAATTTATCACTCGGACATGCTCAATTTCCCCCCACAGATAAAGAGGCGGAAGACTGGAAAGCCGGTGGATAAGTCCAAGTACTGCCAGTTCCACAAAGACTACGGACATGAGACCAATGACTGTATTCACTTGAAAGATCAGATTGAGGATCTGATCCGTAAAGGACAATTGGGCAGATACATCAAAGAAGAGAGCAGAGCTAACACAGAGCACCCGAGAGAGGCTAGCGACCAAGCACCTACTCGCGGGGTTATCAGCGTCATTGCAGGCGGATTACAAAAAGGAACCACCTCGCAACCGCAAAACAAAAAAAGGGTAGAACGCTCTATACTCGCCCTTGACTATGCCCCGAAGCATAAAAAGAGAAGCGAAGAATCCAAAGGAGACCTATCACGTTCGACCTCACAAATTTCAAAGGACCAATCCATGACGACCCTTTGGTAGTGACCGCAGTCATTGCCAACTACGAGGTCAAGCGAGTCCTAATAGACCAAGGATCCTCAGCGAACGTCCTCTATTTTGACACTTTTAAGAAGCTCATGTTGGACGAGGCCAACATGAGGCCCTTCCCCAGCTCTCTCATAGGGTTCTCCGGAGCTCAAGTTCCTGCAGAAGGACTCATATCAGCCCGGACGACTATGGGCACTTTACCAAAGGTGGCAAGTCTTGACGTAGATTTCATGATTGTCTCAGCACCTTCGGCGTACAACGCCATCTTAGGGCGACCGTCCCTGAACAAACTTAGAGTTGTAGTGTCCACCGCACAGCTCACTATGAAGTTCCCAAAGCCACATGGGTAGGAGAAATCATGGCGGATAAAATACTAGCGTGAGCATGCTACACAACAAGCCTAACCAAGACCATCAAGGTCGCTCGCCTTGGTCCCAAAGAATCACGCGAGGAACCCCCCAAGGGTAAAGAGTCAGAAGGAAAAAACCATGAGTCCGCCCGCCCGGACCGAACCTCCGCCTAAGCTCTAAACACACTTTGCACGCTCGAAACACCTCTCGGTCAAGTTACACACGTATCAATTTATTTCAAAATTAGGGATTATTGCTTTCAACCTGACTAAGGTTTGCCTGACTAAGGCTATTCGAATGTAATCATTTTGTTTACTTTTAGCCTGACTAAGGCTAGCCGGACCAAGGCTACTCGAATGTAACCATTTTGTTTATCATTAATCGAAGTCTTCCTTTTGAAATAAATGTGACCTATACTTGCAAAGTACTCGCATAAGTTCCAAGGAAGGGCAGTGGGCTGACCGCCCCAAAGAAATGCTCAAGAGCCTCTAAGGTCGAGCTAAGATTCCCCTAAAAGTGTGGTTAAAAATCCCTTGGGCACGAAAACCCAAACAACACGCTAGCAAAAGTATGTGACCGTCCTGATCACACGATACTCATGCAAAAATCTTTTTACCCAGAAGTAAAAGGATAACTAAATCGGAGAGACTGTACTCATACAAAACCTTTTTGCCCAGCAGTAAAAAGAGAGACAGTTAAATTCAGCAAGAATTCTCATTAATATAAAAAATGGGGAAGGCGTCCGCCTATTACAAGGAGAAAAACCTAAAACCCTACATAAACCTACTCTTGGGCACTCCCAAGACATATGTTGGCTTCAGCTCCCGCGGGCCAAACGTTGCCAGCATCCCCGGACGGCCTCCTCTGAACCACTTCTACCAGCTACTGAGAAGTAGCTCCAATCTCTGGAGCACGCCCACCAATAACGTAAAGCACCTGGTGGTTTAGAGGGTGGTCGGCCAATTAGCGGAGATGAATAATGTTCAAAGGAGAATCAGTCTCCAGCCGACCTCTGAGCTCATTGTCAAGAAGCTCCAGGGAAGGATGCAGAGAAGCCACCCACTCAGCTGGAAACCTCTCTCCGCGAAGGCACTCAAGTTGCTCAACTACCAGTAGCATGCCATACATCCTTTGCGCCAACAGCTCTCCTTGGAAATCGGCAACATCGACGACCTTGGTCTTAGCCTCCAGCCAGCCAGCAAGATTTTCGCTGGCGGAGATAAATAATGTTCAAAGGAGAATCAATCTCTAGCTGACCTCTAAGCTCACCGTCAAGAAGCTCCAGGGAAGGATGCAGAGAAGCCACCCACTCAGTTGGAAACCTCTCTTCGCGAAGGCGCTCAAGTTGCTCAACTGCCAGCAGCATGCCATACATCCTCTGCACCAATAGCTCTCCCTGGAAATTGGCAACATCGGCCACCTTGCTCTCAGCCTCCAGCTAGCCAGCAAGATTTTCACTGGCGCAAGCCTCGACACTCTTCAAAGCCTCATGAAGAGAGTGTAACCCATGACGGCGCTTCTCAGCGTCCTCTTGACGGATGGCAAGCTCTTTGCGAGTCTTCTCCAACTCAGATCGCAGAAGCTGGACCTCGGAAGGATGAGCACCCTCGACCCTGAGGCGAGCCACCTCGTGAGTCAAGGACCTTGCCTCACGACTTTGGTCCTCGCATTCTAACTCCTTCGCGGACAATCGTCCTCGTACTTCCTCCAAATTCCTCCGAGTAGCCTCTAGAGCCAAACTTCTAGAGGCCACTATTCCGAGAAGCCGATCTCTATCGAGACGAGCTTTGCGCTGCACAAAACGGAAAACGCCAGTGAATAAAGAAAACTCCAAGCAAAAACGGTGAAAGAAGGTAGGACGGAACAAAGATACTTACTACTTGTTTCTCCCACGTAGTGCCAGCTTGGTGGAAGTCAGCCAATGCCTCGGCAACACTGCCAAAGGCACGAACAACAATATTCAAGGGACTGGTGTCCAACCCCCTAGCATCTCTCTCTCCCATATCCACAGGAAAGTGCCTGCCCAAAGCCACCAGGTTAAAAGAAGGTTCTCCCTCCAGTGGCTCGACAGGCTCAAAAGGGTTAACATCCAACCCCAAAGAAACGTCCTTCGTGGCGGTCATTTGACTCACCACTACATTCCCTCCGCTAGAGAGAGCCCCGGCCTCTCCAGCCGCTTCACCAGCTCTGGCCCCTCCGGATGGAGCCTCAGCCATGGTCTCATTTGTAGTGTCCCTTTCCCCCGCAGAAGAGTCACCCATAGGTTCCTCGACCGCCCGCCGAGCTTTCTTGCTGGCAGGTTCGTCAGCACCGCCAGCCGAACTCGGAGCCACGGCACGAGACGAAAGAACCACCTTCATAGGTGATTGACGAATAGGCACAGGAGGAGGAAAAGTACCCTCCACCAAAGTCACCACCCGCACATCCGCCGAGTCCAGTTTCCGTTGAGAAATCTGAGACGACAATCTCGAACCCGTACCGAAAGGCTTCTTGAACCCTCCTCCTTCTTTATTCTTGAGTTCCACTGCAACTTCCATCCTTTCTCTCCCCCTGGAACCTCCGCCATCTCCCTTCCCATCCTTCCTCCTTATTTTCCCCTTGGGATCTTCTTGCCGGCGCACCCTATCAGAAGATGGCGGGATAAGCAACCGAACATCTCTTCCACCTCCACCAGGCATTCCAGCAGAGGCTTCAGCAACTGCTCCAGGAGAGAGATCATGCCCAGACTTCTTCCCCCTACTCTGATTACTGTCACGAGTACGGCTAAGAGGAGGAAGAGGAGGAGAAGAAGGTAGATCCCCAGGGTCCATAAGGAATTTTCTTTTGAATTGAGGAAATCACTTTTCTTTTGCATTGTATACATACAAAATTTTCTTTGTGTTATATATAAAAATTCCCTTTCTCTTATAATTTCATTTGCATTGTATATAAAAAAAATTTATTTTTCTTCCTTTTTTTACTATATATTTGTTTTTAAGGTAAACCACCATTGTTTTTCTTTTCCTCTTGTGAATAATATGTGTACATGTGACAAGGATGTTTTCTCTCCCACATTAATTCCTAGGCCAGAGGATTGTATTAACATTTGTTCATTTATTTGCATAGTTAGTGAACAATGGCTATATTTACAATTATTGAGGGACATGGTGTCAATCTTTTGGCCTTTTACTAGCAAGCCTCACGCGAGCTAGAGTCAAGGTTGCGACTGGTAATTGAGACGTTTAACGTGAAGAAAATATTCTTTTTCTACTAATCATTTGTCTGCTGGATCCTTCATTTTGAGTCGATAATCATTGATTTTGTGGTAGAGTACTTGGAATTTCTATTTCTGGGAATTTGAATATATATCTATTTTTTGGGTTCATGATCCTATGCATCACTTATTGCAATAATATTAAATTAAATTGATTGATCCCGTCGGGCGATTGTTTGTTTAATAATATCATAAAATCTCTTGATGTGTGTTATTGATGTTCCCGGTCGGGGATAACATTCTCATTAGATAGGCTTTCGTAATTTATGACTTTCATGAATAAGATGAATTTAAGAATAAATTAATTAAACCTAAATATCTTTTGATTGGTTATGATTGCTAAGTTCTTTTCTTCTTGATGACCTGTTTCATTCCATATATTTATATCAATCGTATCCTTATTGATTATGCGAATACCTGCTGGTTCTAGATACTAATCACTTGTAGGTTCAAAATGAAGATTCCGCGATAGATTCGACCATTGGGTTAGCCCTGTGCTACTTTGAGGTTTTTATTTTATCACAACCGTGACGACCAGTTGGAACCTTGACTACGAATAAATTTGGAATTGTTTTGGACATGGATCAAATTGGCGCCGTTGCCGGGGAATCATCGATTGATCTAAAGGTTGGTTACGTTTTTGACGAACATGTATTTGTTTTTATTTTAATTCTTTTTCAATCTTTTGTCTTCTTCTTGCTTTTCTTCCTAATTTTTCATTTTTCTCTTTATTTTTTGAATTTTTATTTTGTTCCCTGCTTCTGCTCGCCACGAGTTCACTGTAGCGAGTACTCGTACTCGCTGCCATACTCGCCACCCCTGCTCGCCACCACACTCGTCACAGCGAGTGTGGCAACATAAAATGGTCATTCTCTAGTTTATGACACGAGCGTCTAAAGGAGACTTGTTTCCCTTGGACCCAGAGATTGAGAAAACTTTAACTAAACTTAGGAGAGAGAAAAGAAGGAAATAAATTTCCGCCATAACCATGGGTGATCATGGAGATGGAATTTTTGACGAAAGGGTACCCTTAAAGACCTAAATAAAGCTGACTCCTCCTATGACATATCTCAAAACCTAGTCTCGATTTTTTAGAATGATTTTGAACTGAAGGGACCATTGCTGAACTCCCTGCCAAAATTTCATGGATTGGCAGGAGATAATCCCTATATGCACCTAAAGATTCTACACATGCACTGCACTACACTTAAGCCTATAGGTACTAAGGTGACGTCATGTGGAAAGTATTCCGAATGACACTAGAAAGAAAGGCCATGGAATGGTTTTTACACTTACCAACCCAATCTCATGAAGCCTTACTCTCTTCGGACGCTCTCCGGAGTGCTTTCCTCGAAAAGTACTTCCCATCTAACAAAGTTTCAGACACTAGTAAAGAGATCACTTCTATTAGGTAAGAGAGAGATGAAAACTACTATGATTATTGGGTCCGCCTTCAGGACTTGATGACCAAATGTCTCAATCATCGTCTTCCCTAGCCCAACTAGTAAATAACTTCATAGATGGCATGAACCCTATGGACTTTGACATGTTAGTGGCCACAACTAATTGTGCAGTAGAAGATCTCACCCTTGCCTAGGCCTGGGATTTAATAAAAAAAATGTGCAATAACCAAAAAGAGAAGATCCCCTAGAGACGTGTATCTAGTAGAAGAATTAGGGAATGATCAAAATCCTACACTAGCCCAAATCACTAAGGATATAGCTAAATTGGCCCAAGCAGTCAAGGCCCTATAAGGCCCACATTAGCAAACAGAGCATCTGACTATGGTAGTTGCAAGCTACAAGGTGTGCGAATCCATGATGCACACAGCTGACGATTGCCCACACAAAGTGGAAGAGGGCAATGCTATGTTTCAACAAAGACTTGGGATGTATCTTGTGCGAGACTCGTTCTCAAACACGTACAATCCCAGATGGCGAGGCCATCCAAATTTTAGGGTTTGGGGTTTAGGCGATTGTTTGTTTAATAATATCATAAAATCTCTTGATGCTTGTTATTAATGTTCCCGGTCGGGGATAACATTCTCATTAGATAGGCTTTTGTAATGCATGACTTTCATGAATATGATGAATTTAATAATGAATTAATTAAACCTAAATATCATTTGATTGGCTATGATTGCTAAGTTCTATTCTTTTTAGGGACCTGTTTCATTCCATATATTTTACACTCATTGTATCCTTATTCATTTTGCGAATGCCTGCTGGTTCTAGATACTAATTGTAGGTTCAATACGAAGATTCTGCAAGAGATTTGACCCTTGGGCTGGCCCTGTGCTACTCTGAGGTCTTTATTTGATTACAACCGTGACGACTGATTGGAACCTCGACTACGAAGAAATTCAGAGTTGTTTTGGACGCGGATCACTACATCTATTTACTAACCTTCTTGTTTTTCCTCAAACCTTGCTCACTCTACTTTTATTTTTTCTACGTTTATCTTCTTCCCACCCTTTCTTTTTCTTTCTCACTCACATTTCATCTTCCTCCTCCTCCTCCTCCTCTTCTTTCAATCATCTCTTTATCTCTCTTTTTCTCACATGATATATTATGTGTAACTACGGAATATTCTCCCTTGGGACACGTGGCACTAGCCTTCTAGAAGGATAGCAAGAGCGCGCACCGGTGACACATGGCACCACCCATTCACCTTGTACGTGGCCAGTATCCACGTCTCCCCTCTTAAGCTCTCACACACCAAAGACATGGGAGGACCTCAACCATCCTGGGTCGACCCACGACGAGTAAGAACATGGGTCGACCACGTCCTCCTTCACACTTAGTATAAAAGCCCTCACCCGGGGGACTCAAGGAGAAGTACAACGAACATTGCAGAGAACGAACACCGTAAGTCCGAACACACAAAGTAAGACTCAACACTCCAAATATTGTACATCATCTCCTTGATCTTTGAGCCTGGTTCAGCCCCTCACACGGTCAACCATCAACACGCATATCTCCGTCTTGGGGATCTCCATAAGCAAGGCTCCCAGCAGCTCAAAGAGACCCTTGCTCTCTCCCCACCTAAGGGAACCTCCAATGAGTGGCTCGCTCGCCCTGAGTACCTTACACACGTCCTAGCCACACACGGCCACCTACATGTAACTATCTTGCCTAACGGCTCATATGGGCATTAACACAGCGAACTACGTGGACTTTGATCCATTCTCAAGGGTACGTAGGCACCTAGGTCATCACCTAAGGACAAGTTTCCCAAGGTTAAGACCCCATGCGGTCCTTATCTCTAACTTAGAATTGTCTGAACCAAAAATGACAGTTACATTATGTATTTTTTCTTTTTCTTTATCATATTTTCATTACACATCATATTTTCCTTTTTTTTCAGTTTGCTAATCTTCTTTTTCTCCTTCTCTCTCTCTTTCTTCTCCCTCTTTTTTTTCATTTTACTATTTTTTTGTCAACTTGATAAAAGAATGATGGTTTATTTTTGTAAAAAAAAAAAGAAGAAACCACTAAAACCAGCCAAACTACCGGCTCGATCGGCTCTCAAAGGGTACGGTTTTATGGTTTTATTGAACTCGTGAAATACCCAGATATAGCTACCTACTCTTCATAACAAATGCAAAAGATCTATGATCATCTCTATTTTTTTCCTAAAATGTGTTTCATATACTGATTATAATTAATTTAGACAGCTATTTCGATAAGAAATTAAGGGTCCGTTTAAATGGAATTTTTTAAAAATTATTTAAAAAAACAAATTAAAAGATCTATTTAAATTTTAAACCAATTTAATCTACAACTTTAAAAAAATATAAAATTAAGTCTTGCTTAGGAAAAAAAAAACAACTGTTGTTTCAAACAAAAAACATTACAAAATTTGTTTTCTTTTTAAAATAGAGAAAATTCTACATAGTAGTAATTTTCATATCCATGAAGAACCAATAAACTACAATATTAATAAATAAAAGATAAAAATATAAATTAAAGACAAAATAGTTCCTCAATTTTAATTGAATGAGATAAAATATCTACTAATCTCATATATTTTTATCCGAAATTTAATTATTATTTTGCTAACTTCAAAGTATTGGTTAAATATGCATTTAGAAAACCTTATTTTTACTAAATGTGTTAAGTTTTTTTTTAAAAGATCTGTGAGCAATTAGAGATTAATTCTGAGTTGTATTTCATTATAGTGAGGAAACCAATTTATACATAAAGAATGAGCTATCTAAGGAAGGAAATAATGAGGACAATCAAATATTTGATTGTAATCCTAATGATTGTAATCCTAATCTAATCCTAACCTTAATGGTCAAGGATTACACAATATTCTAATTAATTACAGTAATTACATAATATTCTAACACTCCCCCTCAAGCTGATGAATGGATATCTTCCATGCCAAGCTTGTTGACTAAAGTCTGAAAGTTATTAGTAAACAAGCCTTTGGTAAGCACATCTGCAAGTTGATCATTAGAAGAAACATATGGAGTGCATATGAGACCGCTATCCAGCTTTTCCTTAATGAAATGTCGATCAATCTCAACATGCTTAGTGCGATCATGTTGAACTGGATTATGAGCAATGTTAATTGTTGACTTGTTGTCACAATAAAGCCTCATTGGTCCTTCCCAGGTGATGCCCAAGTCATCAAGGACAATCTTGAGCCATAGTAGTTCGCATATACCAAGTGCCATTGCTCTAAACTCCGCTTCTGCACTTGACCTTGCAACCACATTTTTTTTTTACTTCTCCAAGTTACAAGGTTGCCTCCAAGGAAAGTACAATACCTTGTAGTTGACCGTCTATCAGTAAGTGACCCAGCATAATCTGCATCTGTATAGGCTTCCAAAGTCAAGCTCTCCCCTTTCTTAAATAGAATGCCCTTCCCTGGTGTACTCTTCAAATACCGAAGGATTCTATGAACTGCCTCTAGATGAGATTCTTTGGGATTATGCATGAACTGACTGACAATACTTACGGCATAAGCTATATCCGGTCTAGTATGTGATAGATAGATTAGCTTACCCACAAGCCTTTGATATGAGCCTTTGTCAACCAATGCTTCTTCAGGTGCATCATATAAGCGATGATTAGGCTCCATCGGAGTTGGGGCTGGTTTACAACCCAATTTACCTGTCTCTGTCAATAAGTCAACGACATACTTTTGTTGGGAAATAAAAATCCCATTTTGTGAATGAGCCACCTCTATGCCAAGAAAGTATTTGAGTCTCCCAAGCTCTTTAATCTCAAACTCCTTCACCAATTGAGTCTTCAATAGGGCAATATTCTCAATGTCATCTCCAGTGGTTATAATGTCATCGACATACACTAAGAGAATAGACACCCCCCCTGAAGAGGAACGCCGTATAAACAAAGTATGATCACCCTGACTTTGCTTATAGCCCATATTCACCATAGCTTTAGCAAATCTCCCGAACCATGCTCTTGGTGATTGCTTGAGTCCATATAAGGCCTTTTTTAAACGACAAACCATGCCTTGCTTAGGACTTGTATTGAATCCCGGAGGAACCTCCATGTAAATCTCCTCCTCCAATTCTCCATGCAAGAATGCATTTTTGACATCAAACTGTTGCAAGCGCCATCCGAAGTTAGCAGCAAGAGATAATAAGACTCTGACAGTATTCATCTTGGCCACCGGGGCGAATGTCTCCATATAGTCTACACCATAGGTTTGAGTGTACCCTTTAGCGACAAGGCGAGCTTTGTATCTTTCTAGAGTACCATCGGAATTGTACTTCGTGGTAAAAACCCATCGACAACCAACTGGTGTTTTTCCTTTTGGCAAGAGAACCAGGTCCCACGTTTGGTTTTTCTCAAGTGCATCCATCTCAACTTTCATAGCTTGCACCCAATTTTCATTCTGCAATGCTTCGGACAAAGTATTGGGAATAGGAATGGTATGAAGGTTCGTCAAGAAAGCTCTGTGGTTAGTGGACAACTTCTCAAAATTAAGAAAAGAAGATATGGGATGATTAGTGCAGGTTCTTTTACCTTTTCTCAAAGCAATAGGAACATCATAATCATGTATATGAGGACTAGATGAGTCAATTACCTCAACATCTTGGGGCTCCGAAGGCGATGATTGGACAGGCTCACTTGTAGGAGGTGGAGCTTTTCTTCGAGAATAAACTTGTAATGGGCGAGCAGAGTCCAAAGTCTGGTTGGTCTGCAAATTAAGGTCTGGGTCGGGACTTATTTGAGGAGGATCAGAAGGTTGTTGAGGCTGGAAGACAGGGTCTATTATTTGAGGACATAGAATAGGTAACTCAGGGAATGGACTATACTCAAGGATGGTTTGGTCCTTTTGGGAAGAAGGCTGAGTAAAATAAGGAGTAAGTTCAGCAAATGTGACATCAGCAGATACATAATATTTCCCGGTTGGAGGATGATAGCATTTATAACCTTTTTGAGTGGATGAGTAACCAAGAAAGACACACTTGAGAGCTCGAGGATCAAGCTTACCTCTATGTGGAAGGTGAATGTGAACAAAGGCAACACAACCAAAGATTTTAGCTATAAGTTTATTTGAGGCATTGAAGTTTGGAAAAAATTCTGTTAGAACTTGCATAGGGCTTTTGAAATCAAGTACTTGAGTTGGAAGTCTATTAATCAAGTGAGTTGATATTAAGATGGCTTCCCCCCAATACTTTTGTGGAACATGATTTTGAAGCAAAAGGGATCGGGTGCTTGAAAGAAGATGACTATTTTTCCGTTCAGCAACCCCATTTTGTTGCGGTGTATGGACACAAGAAGATCCATGGATAATGCCATGTTTTTGAAAAAATGACGAAAGAGATTGATTGAAAAAATCTTTCGCATTAGCAGAACAAAATCTTTGTATCCTTACCCCGAATTGAGTTTGAATCATATTATAAAAAACAGGGAATATAGAACTAACATCAGATTTTTGTTTGAGCAAATAAATCCAAGTCACACGAGTATAATCATCAATAAAAGAGACAAACCAACGAGCTCCAGAAATGTTAGAAACAGTAGATGGTCCCCATATATCACTATGAATCAAAGAAAAGGGAACAGATGTTCTACTATTACTAACAGGAAAGGAAACTCGTTTATGTTTAGCAAGTTCACAAACTTCACAATGAAAATCCTCAATAGTTAATCCTCCAAACAAATCAGGAAACATCACCTTTAAAGTATGAAATGATGGATGTCCAAGACGTAAATGATAAAGCCAAATTTTTTCTTTATTGGTTTTAAGGGAAAGGCTATGAAATGAATGGGATGACAAACTTTGAACACTACGTCCTTTATTACAAGTATCAAGATAATATAGACCATTCCGCTCCTTAGCATGTCCAATCATCCTCTTCGTGCCCTGTTCCTGGAAAACACAATGAGTAGGATGAAAAATTGCACTACATTGGGAGTCATTAGTAAGCTTATGAACAGAAATAAGGTTAGTGTAAAGTTTAGGAACATGAAGAACATATTTAAGAGTGATATGATCATTTAAACAAACATTTCCTAGGCCAGCTACAATAGTAACTGATCCATCAGCTATTGTGATTTTGCGATTGCTAGGACATGGTGTATAGGAGATGAATTTTTGAAAAGAATTTGTCATATGATCAGAAGCCCCTGAATCAATGATCCAGGTATCGCAAGGAGCTTTATCCGAAACATTAAAAACAGAAGAAACATGAGGTGAAGATTGAGAAGATATACCTGAGAACACCAAAGAGCAAGTACCTGAAGTAGAAGGTGTTGCTTGAGTGGCAATAGAGGATGCTGCTAAATTGCCCAACAAACTCCTCAGCTTCTCAATTTCCTCAGGATTCAAGTTCAAAGCATTGGTTGTTGGTACAATTGTAGAATCTGAAATAGCCACATGAGCCTGACTTTGTCCTCTCTTTGTGTTCTGAGGCTTTCCATGAAGTTTCCAACACTTTTCCTTTGTATGGAGAGGTTTTTTGCAATAAGTACACCACAAAGAACTTTTGGTTGGATCAGTTACCTCAGAATTTTGCACATTATTTTTCGTCATAAGAGCAGAACTTTCTACAGGAGGAGCTTCTATCATTACACCTCTCCGTCCTTCTTCAGCTAAGACAATCGAAATTGCCTCATTCACTGGTGGTATTTCATCCTTGCCAAGAATCTGAACTCTCACAGCATCATATTCAATGTTCAGACCTGCAAGAAAGTCATAGACTCTTTCCTTCTCCAAGAAAGCCTTAAAGGTAGCTAAATCTTCGCTTCCCTTGATCGGGACGCATTGATAGTGATCCAACTCCTGCCATAAGCTCTTCAAATAGTTAGAGTACTCAGTAATGGACATATTACCTTGCTTGGCACGGTGGATTTTGGTCTTCAGCTCATAAATGCGAGCGCCATCACAGACTTTGGAATAGGTTTGCCGAATAGAGTCCCAAATATCTTTAGCAGATGTAAGGAAAATGCATGTATCACCTATCTCCGGTGTCATGGAATTCACCAGCCAAGACATAATTAGGGAGTCAGCATTATCCCAAGCTTCAAATGTCGGATCTCTTTTCGCCGGTCCTTTACCAAGTAAGTGGCTCAATTTGCCCCGACCTTTGAGATACATCTGAACTAATTGAGACCAGTTCAAGTAGTTCTTCCCATCTAACCGGTAGGCAGCATTAATGGGAGGTAAGTCATATGATCCGGGAAAAAACGTCGAAACAGGGGCCAGAACAGCTGGAACAGTGCCCGGTACAGCAACTCCGGTACTGTCACCGGTGACGGATGACGTCGACATTGCTGGGGATGGCCGAAAATACGCCGAGAAGAGGAACAGAAGCAACCGCGACGGAATGCGGTGTCTCACGCGCTGGCGCGTGGGAGACAAGTCTGTCCGCGGTGGTGGCGCGTGACGGCGCGTGGCTGGGCTTCTCCGGCACCGGTGAACGGGGATAGGCCGGTGGTGAGCCTCTGGGTAATACCCAGAGGGCTGTGAATGAAGAAGAGACATAAAAAGGGTGGGCTTAGTAAGATGCACTCACTGCCCGATGGAAAAAGGGACGCATTGATAGTAATCTCAATTTATTTTCTTAGCATTTATTATTTTTAATTAAATCCAGTAATTTGTTTAGTAACTGTAACTGTCGTTTTTGGTTCAAACAATTGTAATTTGTAATTAAGGACCGCAAGGGGTCTTAACCTTGGGGGACTTGTCCTTAGGTGATGCACCTAGGTGCCTACATAAAAGGGATCAAAGTCCATGTAGTTCGTCATGGTGACGTCTATAGGAGCCGTTAGGTAACCTGTATTGGGCCGTGTGCGGCTAAGACGTGTCTAAGGTATTCCGGGCGGGCGAGCCGCTCTTAGGAGGTTGCCTTAGTGTAGGAGAGCTTAGGTCTCTGAGGGCTGCTGGAAGCCTTATCGGTGGGATGATCCGGAGACGGAGATGAGCCTGCCGGTGGTCGGACCTGACGGAGCCTACGACGGAGCTCGGGATGTGTGAAGGATGTGCGTAAGGTGTCTGAGGGTGCTCAGATGCTTGTTAGAATGACTATGAGTAATGTTCTCTGGGAGTATTTGAGATGTCTCGGATCTAGTGCTGTAGTCCTTGAGCTTGCGTCTCTTTAGTCCTCCGGGTGAGGGTCTATTTATACTTAATGTGTAGAGGAAGTGCTCGACCCACGATCTCGTGGGACGTGGGGTCGTCCCACGATGCCTAGGGAGTTTCCACGTCTAGCTGAGTGTGTGTTCTCGCGAGGTGACGTGGGCAAGGGCCACGTAAGTAGCAGATTAGTGGTGCCACGTGCTGCTAGCGTGTGCTGCCACTAGGCTTCTGGAAGGTTAGTGCCACGTGTCCCGAGGTGGAATACTTCGTGGAATATTCCGTAGTTATAGTAACCATTGATAGTTTATGATATATAAATTGTTTAATATATTGAGAATTTATGAAATAGTAATTTAATATTTAATTTTTTAATTATATTTATATAAATTAGCTCATGTCATTATTAATAATTTGACAATTAAAAACAATTTTTTATATAATTTTTCTAGGATCTAGCTTATGAAAAGCTTGCCCAAATAGCCTCTCACATCTGTAACCTGAAAGACGGGCGGCGAACGTGTGCGGTTGCCGAAGAAGAAAATCCCTGTGAAAACGGTATGCTGCCATAACTATTGTAGTTAAGGTTCCAACTGTTGAAGCTTGCCTTCTTTTCATCTTTAATATATATATATTTTTTAATATTCACATATTTAGCGATTAATTTATTGAATAACATGCAATTTTTTTTTTTTTTTTATGTTTTGTTTCTCAGGTTGGGATTGAAATGGACAAGCGTCCTTTGCCATTGAAAAGCGTCAAAAGCAACGCACATGAGAATAAGAAGAAACTGTTATCCGGGAAGGAAGCGTTGGTGAAGCTTTTAAGATGGCATTTTGGTTTCTCTGATTTTAGAGGCAAGCAATTGGAGGCTATTCAAGCTGTACTCTCGGGTAAACTCACTGTTACCCTTTTTTTGTTGTTGCTTAGGAAGCGTAAGAAGTGAAAGAGACTGATTTTTTATATTTTTGGGTTTTACATTTTTCGTTTTGACATAGAAAACGATTGCCATTCTTCATTGAGCCTGTGTGCTATAGGTGCTGCCGAATATCTAATAAATATTTAAGAACAAAATCATCTCGGAAGATTGTCATAGTATGATCTTAGACTTTTCTGTACTTTGCATAAAGAAAAGAGAAGTAACCATTTTCTTGAGCAGTTTAAATTATGAGTTGAAAAGTATTTTACTCTTCATCTTTGATTTTGGGTGCAGGAAGAGATTGCTTTTGTCTTATGCCAACTGGAGGAGGCAAGTCATTATGCTATCAGATCCCTGCATTGGTTAAAACAGGAATTGTTCTTGTTGTTTGTCCTTTAATAGGTGAATGATGTTCATCTTCTCTAAAGCTAACATCATTGGATGGGCTAAATGCTGCATGATAATTTGCTTGAATTTTCGTGATAGGACACAAGCTGTAGATTCTCACTTCTAATATACTTTTAATTGACAGCATTGATGGTAAGCATATTTTAATTTTTTCCAATTTACTGTTTTCAGACATTTTGAGTTTCTGAGGCATGAATTTGGTTTTGGCTCATTTCTGCTCTCTATAAGTTAGGAAAACCAAGTGATGTCATTAAAGGAGAAAGGCATCGCTGCAGAATTTCTCTCCTCAACCCAAACAGCAGATGCAAAAAATAAGGTGAATTGACAGGATGTTGATGTTCTATTGCAGCTAATTTATCTGCATATATCAATATGAAGTATATCAATACAAAGTATAGAAACAATAGGAGAAACTAGGATGAATTTAACTAACAATGATCTAACTATTGAATTGAGTCAGAATAGAGACGTTGGCGGCGCTTGATACATGTAGCTAACCACACCTAGTGGAAAAGACTTTTTGTTTGATTGTTTGTATATCAATAGGAATTATAACCTTAAATAAGAATTGAATTGATTTCAAATACTGTTTTCACAAATTTTGAGATTTTATAGTAGAAATTCAGAATAATTTTGACTTTTATATGGATTTCAAGAAACTTTGATTTGCAAAATTCAAGTGATGTAGGACCAATGGGGGAAGAGGGAGAGGGAGAGATAATAAGGCAAGAGGGAAGAGAACAAAAGAGAACAAATGGTTGTAAGATCCTATCTAAAACAACAGAGGTATTTTTATTCTCATGCAATTCTATTGAAAATTGATATAGTTGGGTTATAGGCCAAATAAAATAAAGCCAAGTACGGAGAAGTCGCTTATCATTTAGAGCTTCGACCCAAATCAAGAGTTCATCCTGTTTTTGATGTTTCACATCACTTTTAAAGAAGACTATACAGCCAGCTACTCCTACACAATGGGTTCTCCTTTTCTCACAACCCGGGCAAGTAAGGTTAGGAAGCTCACTAATTGTGGAGGTTTTAATTGAATGGGAAGGCTTATCCAAATTTTAGAGGGCTTTGGAAAGCTTTGACACCATCAAGCTGCAATTTGCTCACTGTTGAAATTGTATTTCCATATGTTTAATTTCTTGAATTACTCCATTATTTCTACATAGAAAAATACCTTATCCTAATCAAACTAGAAAATTAAATCCTAATAATAATCTAATTCTTAATAATAAACTAATTCCTAATAATAACTTAATTATAATAATAAGGGATTATATCCCATCCTAAATCAATTTACTAAACCTAATCCTAAAAGTAAAGATATTTAAACAAAATAAATTTAAATTTAAATTACAATAAAATTCTGATTGTTCAACACTCACTTTCACCTTGAAGACAAGGTGAAGCTTGTTGAGTAGCGTAATGATGGGCCTACCATTTGAAAATCTTACAATAGGAAGGGCAAGGAGGCTGAAGGGCCAAACCCAAAGGAAAGGTAGACCAAAACCTATTCTAGAAAGAAGAGGGTAGAGAGGGAATTTGAGAGTAATAACTAACTTTGACAAGTGGTTGGAGTTATATAGGAGCATGGTACCTTGTTGGTGGGGGGTAAGGAAGAATTCTGAAATGTGGGGAGAGAGTCTAACTTGAAAGTCAGGCACCATTTGTGTTTGCTTTCTTTTTCCTATTTTCCTTGTGCTAGCTGCTGTTTAAGGGTACTGATATTGTACCTCTGTTGCTGTTTTTCTTGATTAGTCTCTATATTCTCTCTTGTACTCCCATTTTCTGTTGTATTGAGTTTTGGTACTATTGAGTATACCAGACGGATTATTATTAGTATCTTGGGGAAATGGACAATGACCATCCATGCCAAATTTATTTATGTTAGTTTAACCGATGGCTTACATATTCCTTATTGTAGTCATATTATTCAGATAGTGACTTTTCTGTTACCTTTTGAAGATCCACGAGGACCTTGATTCAGGAAAGCCCTCTGTAAGGCTGCTATATGTCACACCAGAATTGATAGCAACACAGGGTTTTATGTCAAAGCTGACAAAAATATATGCTAGAGGGTTGCTGAATCTCATTGCCATAGATGAGGTGTGAGCTTGAAAGACTATTTCTAATTATTGTTTAGGGTGGATTTTTTGTTGTACTAAGTGATTTCATCTATTCTCAAAAACTTTTCAGGCACATTGCATTTCAACTTGGGGCCATGACTTCAGGTTTGTCATATAATATTATTAAATTGGAAAGTTGCTGGTAAAATTCTGTTAGAATAGTGTGAAGCCTAGGCCTATACTAGTTGTACTGTCTTTGTACTTGAACTAATTTTATAAATGTAAAAGGAGACTTCTATAAAAAATTGCAAATAGAGACACACTTCCTAATGATAAGTTAGCAATCCCATTCCCACTTCTCTCTTTCCCTTGCTCACTGACTGAATTCAATAAATTCCATTTTGTGTATCAGATAGGACTATATGTTTCTGCTTAGTTGTAAAGGATTATATGGTCATGCCTCTAATTCGATGCTTGATTAGATTTCTCTCATTCACAAATTTGTACACTTTCTATTCACGTTTTCTGCATAATGGAGATAGTTATGGTAGTTAATTGTAATGGAGTGGATCCAATTAAATGTCACTACATCTTTGCTAGCATAGGTACGGGGTACAATATGGAT
Source organism: Senna tora (assembly GCA_014851425.1). Lineage (NCBI taxonomy): Eukaryota > Viridiplantae > Streptophyta > Magnoliopsida > Fabales > Fabaceae > Senna > Senna tora. Next base: position 23,510,057 of record CM026265.1, on the reverse strand, counting down.
ACAGGATACTTTGATATTATTAAGAATCCCCATATCTAAGATGTTTCATACATCAACTAAAATTTAAAAATGAATGTTTATCTGGAATAAAATGTTTGGCTACTTTGATGAGAATTGGGTTTGCCCTGCTGATCTTGGTGCCTTTCTTGCTATCAAGTTTTGTGGGCTTTAGGAGGAGTAAAGAACATAAACCTCTTTGCCAATGTGCAGTTCTTGCAACTTGCTGATGTCTTTGGTTGGAGCGGAATGCTAGAGTCTTGAATAATAAACTCCTCCCACCTTATTTTCTGTGGGATAGAGTTACCATTTTGTCTTCCCTGTGGGTAATTTTTGAATGGTTTGTTTAGAGGTGTTTTCCAAAGTGATTGAAAGGCTCTGTTGGGCTAGACTTTTGTTTCTTTCTTATATTGTTTTTTTTTCGTTTACTTGGTGGACTTCTTGCCCTTTTCCATTGTACACTCTTTCTTTTTATTTTGATTAATAATATTTCTTTTTCTATAAAAAAAATTAAAAATGAATGTGTCTAAAATTTATAAATTGTTTTTCCCTATATATAAGTTATCTTGTACATCATCAATTTCTCCATTGACCATTTTAATCATCAACAGTATAATCACCAAGAGACTCATAAATCTCAAGGTCACCGAAACCCTCCAAGTCACCTTCATTGTCAAGTTTATCACAAATTTCTACAATTTCAACCTTAGGTTCTTCATCTTATTTAGGGGGTTGAAGTTTTTCCATATTAAGAACATAAGAGGATAATTGAATATGTCAATAAGTCACCAGGTCCATAATGTCCTTTTGAAGGTGTTCCAAAAGCTCATTTTCAATAACCTTGTCTACTAAATAATGCTGCCTTTTGGGCCTACTCCTCTTCTAGCATCTCTTTTCTTCTCTTGTAGTTGTCCTTATTTTCTCTCTTGTCTTTAGAGCAAGTTTCCTCATGTCAATATTTTCTTTGTGAACTCCAGTATTAGATTGGGCCACCTTGATGCCTAGGAAATATCTAAGTTTTTCCAAGTCCTTGGTTTGGAAATGTCTAAACAAGTGTTTAAGTTTATCTCTATCATCAAAATGTTATACAAAAGAGAAGAAAGGGCTTCCCTAGACTCCAGTACTAGTGTGTGCATAAGTCTTCTCATTTGTCATATTTCTATTCTCCTGAACTTTACGGCCTCAAACCCACTAACGACAATTCTCTAATTTTTATGTTAAAAATAACAAAATATTAGTAATTTTAAATTTTCAAATAACTAGCCACTAACTTTAGTTCTCTTTTTTCATATTATCTTTTTCATTTTTGTAAGTAAAAATAACAAGTAGGTTCAAAAGTTATGGTAACTACCCAAGAACTACAACATTTTTTTTTTGGTTAAAAGATGTGCTAAGTTACAGATGCCATTAGATTAAACTTATCCAAACGCATATCTATATTCATGCTTAGATTTTATATTTGAGTAAAACATCATTTTGGTCCTTTTTAGATAGCACTTTTTTCAATTTGGTCCTTCTTAGATGGCCTTTCTCAATTTAGTCCTTTTTAGATTAATCAGTTATCAATTTGATCCTTACCGTTAAAATTACTAACGGAGTTAGTTGAGGTGGATAATTTGGGGTAACTTTATAATTTTTAAATATTAAGAGGGCTTTTTAATGTAATTATTTTGGGACAATTTTGTAATTTTCACAAATTGAAAAAGAAACATGGTACCATTTTCAATTTGTGAAAATTATAAAATATCCCAAAATAATTACATTAAAAAACCCTCTTAATATTTAAAAATTATAAATTTATCCCAAATTATCCACCTTAGTTAACTCCGTTAGTAATTTTAACGGTAAGGACTAAATTGATAACTGATTAATCTAAAAAGGACTAAATTGAGAAAGGCCATCTAAGAAGGACCAAATTGAGAAAAGTACTATCTAAAAAGGACCAAAATAATATTTTACTCTTTTATATTTTCTCAAGGTAGATCAATCTTTTGTTTCTCTCCATTTCAAAACAGACCTAGCTACCGTAAACTTTCATCCTTGAGAAGCCACCTTCCTGCTGTACCAATGTTAGCTCTGACTGCTACTGCTGCTCCTAAGTGAGTTTTCTTTATTCTCTATTTATAATGAAATTATATTCTCTATCTTATCTGTACTATAAAATATTTTAGGGTCAAAATCCCAAATTGATCCCTTATGTTGTCACCAAGTTTCATATTGGTCCTTTATGTTTCAAAAAGTTTAAATTGATCCTTTATGTTTGCAAGAAGTTCCAAATTGGTCCTTCCGTCTATTTTTCCGTTAAGTGATGACGTGGTATGCTGAGGTGTCACACTCTCTCTCCTACGTGTTATATTTGCTGACGTGGCTTAAGTTACCCTAAAACCAAGGACTAAAATGAAACAAAATAATGTTTTACAAATGAAAAATATAGTTTCTCCTTTCTCATCATCGTCTTCCTCCATGAACTCTGAAAGGCAGTCGCTACTCCCGCCATCACCGGCGGCTGCACTTTTCTTCACCGATTCATTCCCCATCATCTCTCTAATTCTCTTCCCTATTTCCTCTCCTTCCACTTCTCTTCCCCAACCCCACTCCCACTCCCTCTCCCACACCCCCAACCCACTCTTCTCCACCACTTCCGCATTCAACCTTTGATCCCCATTCAAAGGTCACGCCAGAATCCTCACTCCATACCACGCCGCTTCAACCATCGAATTCCACCCACAATGGCTCACGAACCCACCCACCGAACCATGACCCAAATCTCCCTCTGATCCACCCACGTCTTCACCACCATCCCTCTCTTCTTCAATTTCTCCATGAGTTCAAACCCCACTACTTCCTCTGTTTTCTCTATTACTTCTCACGATCTTATCCTTCAACACCCACAAGAATATATACTCGCTTTTCAATAATCCCTCTCGGATTTCTTGAACTCAATCCCTTTTCATGGCGGTTTTGCTCCCTAAGCATACGTACACCACCGAGGAAGTAGAAGAAGATGAGAAAGGAGAAATTATTTTTTTCATTTGTAAAATATTATTTTGTTTCATTTTAGTCCCTGGTTTTAGGGTAACTTAAGCCACGTCAGCAAATATAACACACGTAGGAGAGAAAGTGTGACACCTAAATAGGCCACGTCATCACTTAACGGAAAAAATAGACGGAATTGGACGGAAGGAAGGACCAATTTGAAACTTCTTGCAAACATAAAGGACCAATTTAAACTTTTTGAAACATAAAGGACTAATATGAAAGGTGGCTCTTAAGAATGAGTTTGATGAGGTTACGAATAAGGAGGAAACCAGTTGGCGCCAGAAGAGTAGGTTGAAATGGGTGAAAGAGGGAGACGCGAATTCTAGCTACTTTCATAAGGTGGCGAATGGGAGAAGAAAGAGAAGTTGGATAAAGGAGTTGGAGTTGGAGGGGGGTAGAGTCGTGAGGGATGTTGGAGAAATCTCTAAGGAGATAACTACCTTCTATAGAGAATTGTACACTGAAGAAGAGGAGGATAGGCCTTTTATTGAAGGGTTGGATTGGGCTCCTATAAATGGTGACAAGTCCGCTTGGCTAGAAAGGCCGTTTGAGGAGGAAGAGGTCAAAAAAGCAATATGGGCTATGGACAAGGAGAAAGCGCCGGGTCCCGACGGGTTTAATATGGCTTTCTTCCAGGCTTGTTGGCCTGTTTTAAAGGACGATTTACTTCAAGTTTTTAATGAGTTCTATCATAACGGGAAGATAATCACTAGTATGAACTCGACTTTCATTACACTTGTCCCCAAGAAGGATCGTTCTATTAAGGTCCGAGATTTTAGACCTATTAGCTTGGTCTCTAGCGTGTACAAAGTCATAACTAAGGTGCTTTCCTTCAGGTTAGGGGAGGTCCTTGCTGATACAATCTCAGAAAACCAAAGCGCTTTTGTAGGGGGTAGGCAAATTCTGGATGCAGCTTTAGTGGCCAACGAAGTAGTGGAAGATGTCAGGCGTCGGAGGAAGCAGGGCTTGGTTTTTAAATTGGACTTTGAGAAAGCCTATGACAGGGTTAATTGGGGGTTCTTGGATAAAGTCCTAGATCGTAAAGGTTTTGGGGATAGATGGAGAAGATGGATAAGAGGTTGTCTTTCTTCGGTGGCTTTCACTGTGATAGTTAATGGTGAGCCTAAAGATTGGTTTAAAGGGTCTCGAGGTGTCAGGCAAGGGGACCCTCTTTCTCCTTTCCTGTTCACAATAGTGGTGGATGTCTTAAGTCGGATGCTTTCTAGGGGGATGGAAGTAGGAGAGGTGAGAGGTTTGAAGATCGGTAGTGGTGAGGTAGAGATCTCTCACTTGCAGTTTGCTGACGATACCATCCTCTTCCTTTCCGAAGACAAGGACAATTTTCAGAATGTTCTTTCCTTACTTCAAGTATTTGAAATTGTTTCAGGGCTTCGTATTAATCTTTCCAAATGCGGTTTGGCAGGGATCAATGTTGATGAGACTGTCGTGGGGAGTCTGGCTGAAATGGTGGGGTGTGAAGTTTCGAAGTGGCCATTGACCTATTTGGGTGTCCCGCTAGGGGGTAACCCCCGGGCAGAGTCTTTTTGGGATCCGGTGATCCATAGGATCTCTAGAAGACTCGAAACTTGGAAAGGGGCGTATTTCTCTCTTGGAGGCAGGATTACTCTTATTAAAGCATGTTTATCCAGTATCCCCTTGTATTATCTCTCTTTGTTTAAGATTCCTGTTAAGGTGTCCAAAAGGATTGAAAGTATTATGAGGGATTTTCTATGGTCGGGTAAGGGTGAGATTAAGAAGGACCATTTGGTGAGCTGGGAAGTGTGTTGTAGGCCTAAGGAGGATGGAGGTTTGGGTTTAGGCAATTTAGTGGCTAAAAACGTTTCTTTAGTCGCTAAATGGCTTTGGCGGTTCCCTTTGGAACCTAATTCTTTGTGGCACAGGGTGATTAGAAGTAAATATGGAGTACAACAGAATGGATGGGATGCTAATCCCGGAAGTGGTGCAACTCATGCTAGTCCGTGGAAATTTATCTCTCAGGGTTACCCATCCTTTTTGACTTTTCTTACCCTTCGAGTTGGCAACGGTATGCGTTTTCGGTTTTGGGAGGACAACTGGATAGGTGAAATATCTTTTCGTGAGCTCTTTCCTCGTCTCTATGGGTTATCGTCCTTACACAATGGCCGAATATCTGATTTTCTGGTGGTTAATAATGAGCAAGCTTCTTGGAACTTCCACTTTTCCAGAAATCTTAATGATCGACTTGCTGGTGATATTGCTTTGTTGCTGGATGTTCTTGCTCCTTTTCGTATTACCGCAACCCCTGATAAAAGAGTTTGGAATTTAGATCCCTCGGGCTCCTACACTTGTTCTTCTTTCTTTAGATTTTTAACTAGAAGTACTAACAGGAACTGTATAGTCTTATCTAGATCCTTCTGGAAGATCAAGGTGCCGTGCAAAGTTAAGGCTTTTGTTTGGACGGCAGCCCTTAACAGAATCAATACAAATGATTTGCTCCAAACTCGGCGTCCCTATAAGGCTTTATCTCCTAACGTCTGTGTGATGTGCTTTCATAACTCTGAGACGAATAATCATCTCTTTCTTCATTGTGAGGTCGCAAGATTGCTTTGGAATAAATTGTTTGGTTATTTTGAGGAGAGTTGGGTGTGCCCGGAAGATTTAGGAACTTTCCTTTCTATCAAGTTTACGGGCTTTGGGAGGAACAAAGAACATAGAACTCTGTGGCACGCTGCTATTCTCGCTACTTTGTGGTGTCTCTGGTTAGAGCGAAATGCTAGGGTCTTCAATAACAAGTTCATCTCTCCTCATCTTTTATGGGATAGAATCACCTTCTCGGCGTCTCTATGGGTCTCGGCTAATGGAATGTTTAGAGGGGTTTCTATTACGGATTTACAAAGGGATTGGAATGCTCTGTTGAGCTGAATCTTTGTTTTCTTTCCTGATTTTCTCCTTGTTTTTTGTTTCATTGTTTAGAGGACTTCTTGTCCTCTTCATTTGTACTTTCTTTCTCTCTTAATAATACTTCTTTTTCTATCAAAAAAAAAAAACTTGGTGACAACATAAGGGACCAATTTGGGGTTTTGACCAATATTTTAGATAATGTAATTGGTCTTTGAACTATACATTAACCTATAGATAATGCAAAATATAAATTTAATATAAGACTGAATATGAGTATTTTAAATAACATGTGGAGAGAGTCAGTAAGTTAATTCTTCTCTCTACTTTTCTTTTTTAAAAAAATCATTTTAAAATATAATAAAAATTACATCATTATTGTATATTAAAAAATTCGAAGAAAAAATTGGCAAGTAGTCAAGCTACTAGTATATTATTTTGTATTAAATGTTTGTGCACATGTTTTACACAACCTTATCAATTCCTTGTAAAGATATTATCTCAATCCTTATTCTCTTTTAGGTGATATAGATCAAGAAATCTCTTAGTGACATACAGGACCATTTATTTTGTTATATCACTGAATCATAAAATTATTATATGCTAGTATGGGCACTAATTTGTTCATTTACAAAGAATTTGTTTCACTTTTTATGTAATACTTTTATAGCTGCGAAGTGCCAATAACTATTTTTCTGGCCCCTATTTTGGCTGTAGAGAAGGATTAGAATCACATAGGCATTAATTCTTTGTTTTTTTACCCTGCAGGGTTCAGAAGGATGTGGTAAAATCCTTGGACATGCAAAATCCATTAATACTAAAATCATCTTTTAATCGTCCTAATATATATTATGAAGGTCAGTCCTGCCTGCTCTGTATGACATACTTCTAAAAACAATTTCAGCTGTATAAAATCATCTATGAAGGTTAGTCCTGTACTCTAGGCTGCTCTGTATGACGTACTAAAAATATTTCATATGTACATTCCATCTTATATGCCTTTATTAGCATCCTAGTAACTATGAAAAATCGCTGTACTGTATCATATGTGATTGGAACTTAATAGATCAATTCACTACATGGATTTTGTGCATGCTAAGCATAAATCAGTATTTACTGCCAAGCGCTAACTTATGTTTCAATGAAGATACTCAAAGAAGAAAGAAGAAAACAAAATGCATGATAGTAGATAGTATTCTAAAATAAACATCTTTGAGGAAATTTGTAAGTACCTGAATTTTGATGGCTAATGCAGGAATTCCAGTTATGGTATGTGCTTATTGATGAATTGCTCTGCATGTTTATTTTTCATGAGATGCAGTGTAGCATTTCAATAAATATCTTAATGTGCAGTTCGATACAAAGATCTTTTGGATGATGCTTATGCTGATCTGTCTAATATGCTCAAATCTAAGGGAGATGTCTGTGCAATTGTTTACTGCCTTGAGCGTTCAATGTGTGATGACCTGTCAGCTCATCTATCCCAAAACGGCATTTCCTGTGCTGGTAATTATGCTCCTTTTTCTTTTCTTTTCCCTTGCAAATTGGCTCACAACAACTTTCAATTGAGATGATATCCATGTTCCTTTTGGCCTCTTCAGCTTATCATGCAGGGTTAAATAATAAGCTGCGAACTTCTGTGCTAGATGATTGGATTTCATCCAAGATACAAGTTGTTGTTGCCACTGTTGCTTTTGGGTATGTTTTCTTTTTCCAAGTTTACGTTAAGCATGCTTTTCTCATTGGAATCTAATATTACTAGTAGGAGGATATCTTTCCACTTTTAATACGAATATGGTTGACGATGAGTCGATGACATACATGGTACAAACACTTACTTAGCGACTTGATTCCAAATGTTATGTTTTACGTGATTTTAGTGGTGTAAAACAAGTCATTATATTATGTCATTTCACAACAAAAAGGAGGTTTAATAGCAATCACAAGTGTGCTTTATTTGGGCCTGTTATTCTTCCTCCCTTTGAGGAAGAGCAAAATTTGGTGGAATACATAAGTGAGTATCTCATTACGTTTCATCTTATTTATAGTGTTGAATATAGTTGATGGGGATAGTATGGGATGTCCCTAGGGTAGTATGGACTACCCAATTGGTAGAATGGGATGCTCGATGGGGTACTAACAACCCCATCCCCATCAACCTTGAAGTAGAATGTCTATTAGAAGGGAATCCAGTCCAATCTGTATTAGTATAACCAACAACCCAATAGTTACCCTTATCCTCATTCACAATCCTTGGCCTAGAGCTCCTTATAACAACGGGAGCAATGTGTTACAAATCAAACTAGAGGGTGGCAACTGAAACAGTGATCTTAGTCATTCTTTAACAAGTGTTTAACTATATTTATACTTTTTTACACTACTCATTTTCTAATTTTATCATGAAGGTGCATACTTGTTCATTTTGGATTGTGATTTATTCATTTCTTTTTTCCTATCTTCTGTATGGAGCTGTCCTGTTGCAAACCTAGTTATTGAGCTTTTGGTGTTTATTCAGAATGGTAAGCCATTTGCTATTAATTTGATTCAAACTATCTGAAATAGTATTATAATTTTTTTTAATGTTCATTTGATTTGCTAGAAATGATTTGTTATCATACTCACCAGGGCATTGATAGAAAGGATGTCAGAATTGTCTGCCACTTTAACATTCCAAAGTCAATGGAAGCATTCTATCAAGAGTCAGGAAGGGCAGGTCGTGATCAGTTGCCTTCTACAAGTTTGTTGTACTATGGAGAAGATGATCGCAAAAGAATGGTTGGCTCAATTATCTTAAATCTATCATCACTTTTATCATTCAAAGTGTATGGGGTTCATGTTTGACATGATTTTTTAAATTATGGTCGATGTGGCAGGAATTTATATTAAGAAATTCTGGAAGCAAGAATTTGCAGTCATCAAGCTCACAAGAAGAGTCATCCAAAAGGTCCCTTACTGACTTTAATCAGGTGATTTCAAAATCCATGAGTACTTTTTGAACAAATTCTTGTCATTCAAGTTATGGAATTTAATTGCAAATCAAGCAGATGGTTGAATACTGTGAAGGATCTGGATGCCGAAGGAAAAAAATTCTTGAGAGCTTCGGGGAGCAGGTAATAAAATATATATTTCTGTAGGTGATATGGATGTACTCTATGATTATTTGTATTCACTCAATTTGAGCATTTTACTGCATCTGTTCAAAGCAGGTGACTGTATCGCTATGTGGAAAATCTTGTGATGCTTGCAGACATCCAAACTTGGTCGCTAGATGTTTGGAGGATCTCACAACTGCTTGTACCTTACGCCCGAAAAATGGTTCCTCTCGAATATTTATCACCAGGTGTTTATTTGTTCATGTGATTAAATACTCTTGTGCCCTTGGATGCGAACAAAAATTGAAAAACTGAGAAGGTTGATTACGGTCATGGGCACTCCTGCAGTTTTTTGCGATACTATAATTTATGACTTATAGTGATAGGCAGCATAGGTAGATCATAACTGGCTAGTCAAGCCCATTCAAAAAGCAGAATGTCAGATTGGCCATAAAGATGGGATTCAAAGTAATTCTATAATTTCCTGCATCATATAGATTGTTAATTGCTTAATGATTTTTAATTAGTAGCATTGATAACTGGAGCTCTTGAGAATTTCTGGTCTCTTTTATATTCTGCTGGCTGCATTTTATGTTAGTCAACCCAGTTTATTGATATAATTCAACCTACTTAAATGATACACGTGATTTCCATTTTCCAGTTCTGCTGCTGCAGTTGATGAAGAACAAATATCTGAATTCTGGAATCGTGATGAAGAAGCAGGTGCAACAGAGGAAGATATATCCGATTCAGATGGTAAGCAACAAATTCTTCTGAGTTTAACTGTTCTTTCATTGGTGTGATGGGGAAGGGGGCAGGGAAGTACTTAGCTGACAATCCATTCACATTTGGTTAGTTTTAATTAGCAGATGGTACTGATGTTGTGAACAACCTAGCTAGATCAAAGTCCAAATCCAGGTTGGGAGTGGATGACAAGATTGCATTGTTGCAACGTGCTGAGGAAAATTTCTATCGAAATGAAAATACTGATAAACAGGTTCTTCTGATATTTTGTATTCATATTTGCAGTTAGAACGATGTCTATTCTCCCTCCTTCTATGGCCCCACCCCCTTTTATTCTGCCAATGTTAGAACCATCGGATTCAGATGGTCCTATAACAGATTTCTTGTTACCAATCTAAAGTTTGAATGGCTTAACAGTAGATAGATAATTTTTTTTAATCTTACATCAGTACAACTAGTAACTTTTTCCTTTCTCCTCATTCCTCTTTTTTATTACAGAGAAACAAAATTGACAAGAATTCTATAACTGATGCAATGCGAGGAGCAAGCAGGGAAAAACTGCAAAATGCTCTAAGGCAGGCTCAGCAACGGCTTGACGACTTAAAGTATGAGTGGTGTCTTTCCAGCTTGTTTTGTTCTTTATCAGATGCTTCTCAATAACTGCTTGCTTGTCATAACTAGTATGCAAATGCAAAAACTTGATCAGGATTACATATTATTTTGCCGAAGTTAATCCTGTAAAATACCGAAGTTTAAGCATATCATATCATAGTTAAACTGTAAGTTTGAGGCACAAGTGTCCCCATTATTAGTGGGAGTACATTTGAAATGCATGCTGTTTTCTGATCCTCATGGTTTCATTTTTCTATCCCAGGATTGTAGTGGGCACATCGGCATCTTTGCTTGAAGATGAATGCTACAAGAAATATAGCAAAGCTGGCAAATCATTCTATTTTTCACAAGTGGCTAGTACTGTAAGGTGGCTATCAACTGCAAATTCAATCGATCTGATGAATCGCCTCAGTGGGATTAATGCTTCCCCATCAAAGATTGTATTATCTGAAGATAAACATCCCCTTATTATTCCACCTTTATTAGAAGACACTTGTGCAAAAGAAGCCACTAGCAATGCCAATGCTGAGTCAGAAACTTCACCACCAGTGGAAAGTTCTCCCTTTAGTACCAAGTTGCCGCCAATTCCATCCTTCTCTGAGTTTGTTAACAATAGGAAAAGTAGGAAGGCAGGATCTGACCAAGTAAATAATACCACACAAAAGCACTCACCAAGAGCCGAAAAGAGGATGAGGCTATAGTAAGTTGAATGTTCTAAGCAATTGAAAGTGAATCAATTTTATTACTAGTTGGACAATTGTACCATCTTTTTCGTTTGTTAATCGACAGAGACAATTAGCTAAGCATTCCAGTTTTTGGGGCCATTGGACGGTGCTTGTATGTCACAGTAAGCTGAGTGGTTTTTGATGGTCTTATCTTATCTGAAGGATAGGCTTCTTATATTTTGAAGTAAAACTCCCTTCCCTTAAGATAGAAAAGATATAATTCCACCTATTTGAACCTAAATTATCTTCTATTTATCTTTTGTTTCTTTATCTCTCATGTCTCATATTTCTAGTAGACTTAGGATATGTTTGGATTGGGGATTAAGGAGGAGAAAAAAAGGGAAGGTAAGGGGAAACTTTCAAAGTATTTTCCCCTTGTTTGAGAAAATGAAAATTGGTCCTTCTCCTTTACAAATTCATGATACTTCAAATTGGAGTATTTTGAAGGAGGTATCAACATTCAAACAAGGGGAGGACATATGAAAGGTTAACCTTCCCCCCCCCCTTCCTTCTCTAATCACTTTCCTTCCCTTTCCTTCTTAATTCTCAAACAAACCCTTAGAGTGTGTATGGATAGGAGTAATCTAATTTTCATGGTATTTGAAATGTGAGGAATATGAATTGCTACAATTTATATTCCTAGCATTTCAAATATCTTGTTTGGATATATAATATATCAAGTAATTTAGAATTTCTTACTTAGTTAATTAATAAAGTTTTAAATTTAACCTTCAAATATTAAAGATAGTAAGTGTAAAGTTAGAACAAGTTAAAAGTTAAAAAGATAGTAAATATTTAATTTGTTTATTATTTTAAAATATTATTATTTTTTATTAAGTGCTGATGTCATCATTGTTTAGTCAATAAAAAAAATTTCAAGTCATCAATATTTAATTTCAAACATACTCTATACTTTTAGGACCAATTTTAATATATATAATTATAAAAGTTTAAATGAGATTCTAATTAAAAATTTAAAATGGTTAACAAAAAGGAAAAAAGAAGAAGGGAATGAAGACTAATACTATACTTCTAAATCCTAGCAAGCAGCATGGTGAGCAGCTAGATAGCATAATCAATGTAGCAATCTCTAAGTCATTATATAATGACAACTAACAACAGCCATAATATTACAATTAGACCTGTTCATGGGTTGGGCTGGGTTAGGATTGGGCTTAAGCCCATGGGCTTTACATATATGGGCTTGGGCCCAAGTCTGCATGTGTTTACTACCCATTACGATGGGCCAGGTATTACCCAAGCCCATGGGCTAAGCTCGGGCTTAGCCCATCCTTATACATAATTATAAAAAATATATATACTACTTTAAATTTTATTTTTGTTTGCTTAGAACTAGTGTTTCAAGAATTGGATCGGTTTGATCAATAACCAATCAGGTGTTCAGTCCTGTTCGATGCAAAAATTCTATCTCTAGCATCCGATCTCTAATTCTAAATTTTATGCCTCACATAAGACAAAACACACCTCATCGTAACTAATCGTAAATAAGACGAAGTCTCAACTTGTAAATTCTATGAAACCTATCAATATACAATATTATGTAAATATTATTGTCCATGTAACTTTTTTTTTTGGAACAAAACATAACAAATAAAATATATTTTGAAATCCCTGTATTTTTTTTATTGATATAGGATGTATATAAATTCATAAAAATAATACTAACATAAATTTTTAAAACTGATTTTACAAAATAATTTTTAAGAAATTCAAAAAGAACCTAAATAACCTTTTTCCCCTTAACTTTCGACTTGCTATTTTTTTTGGGCCTATTAGACTTGTTATTTTTAATTATATTAAGAACTGAAAAAATTATTAGAGTTTTAATTTAAAAATCTAAAAAAAAAATTAACATATAATTTTAAGTCTTTATCACATACCAAAACTTCGTATTATAAAGTATTATTTGGTTAGACTTCAAAAATGAAATATTATTTTGTTACTTCTTAAACTTCAAAATATATATATATATATATATATATATATATATACTTCAATTTATGTGGCAAGTGTGATGGTGGCGGTGAGCAGTGGTAGTGGGCAATGGTGCGTGGTGGGTGGTTCATGGTGGCGGTGGTGGGTGGTGGTAGTGGGCGTGGTGGTGGTTGGTAGGTGGTGCCGTGGTGGTGGTGGGCATTGTTGTTGGTGATGGTTGGTAGGTGATGCCGTGGTGGTGGTGGGCATTGTTGGTGGTAGTGGTTGGTAGGTGGTGCCGTGGTGGTGGTGGGCATTGTTGGTGGTGGTGGTTGGTAGGTGGTGGTAGGCATTGTTGGTGGTAGTGCGTGGTGGCGGTGGTCCATCGTGGGTGGTTTGTGGTGGTGGTTCGTGGTTGTGGTTGGTAGGTGGTGCCGTGGTGGTGGTGCGTGGTGGCGGTGGTCCATGGTGGGTGGTTCGTGGTGGTGGTGGGCATTGTTGGCGGTGGTGGTGCCATGGTGGTGGTAGGCATTGTTGGTGGTGGTGGTGGTGCGCGGTGGCGGTGGTCCATGGTGGGTGGTTTGTGGTGGTGGCGGCGGGTGGTGCATGGTGTTGGTGGTGGGTGGTGGTGGTGGTGGGTGGCGATGGTGGTGGATAGTGGTGGTAGGTAATGAATTATGGTAAGTGATGGGTAGGGCCTAAGTACTACCCAAATTTTGGCTCAAGTATTTTTAATGAAATGGGTATTTGATGAGTAAGACTCAAGTACTACCCATACCCAATCCTTAATGTTGGGTAGTTGACCCATGGACTTAGGCTTGGGTAGTCTCAGATCTAATTACAACGCCATTCTCTAAGTCATGTGAGGGAAGAGGACTTATTCTTAACATTGAAGATAGTATTGGTTCATTGAGCAGCAATTATTCTTGACAGCAGGTTTATATATAAAAGAAACACATATATAAGTGACCCAGTATATATATATATGTTTTTTCTGAAATCCATAAGTGCAAGGAGCATCTTCAACATATGTTAAATATATAAAAATTAAAGCAATAACAACAAAATATACTTGATATGCCACAAAAACTGGCCTAACTTGCTCAAAAATTTCGTCCTCCGTTCCTACTGCATTTATCCAAAGAGAAATTTTTTTAAGCCTAAGACCAGTATATATACCCATCAGAAAATAGAGAAGAATTTTTAGAAATAGAATAAAATTAAACCTTGTTGCTCTAGACCTCATTAGCCAAAATTTTAATACATAAAAACACAAATGCTATTTTGAACCTGTTCACTGCAATAACCGGCACTAAGCTTGACTTTCTCACACAAATGTGATTTAGCTGGATCCAGTGTTTGGCTCTTCTATGCATTAGTATGTTAGGCCGACTTTTTTTCATAGTTTTCTTCACTTTTTTTTTATTTAAACTTGAGAAATTATAAATTTTTTTAAAGAATAAGAGTTATAGACACAAAAAAATTAAAAATTCCACACAAATAAGGACCTACCGTGAATGGTTTAGGGACCACCTTTATTAGGGACTAAAAAGTTAGTCCCTAATTCACTCATAATAAATCGAGATTTATATGAAGTTTTTAATTTTTTTTGTATCTATATTTCTATGCATTAGTATGTTAGGCCGACTTTTTTTCATAGTTTTCTTCACTTTTTTTTATTTAAACTTGAGAAATTATAAAATTTTTTTAAAGAATAAGAGTTATAAACACAAAAAAATTAAAAATTCCACACAAATAAGGACCTACCGTGAATGGTTTAGGGACCACCTTTATTAGGGACTAAAAAGTTAGTCCCTAATTCACTCATAATAAATCGAGATTTACATGAAGTTTTAATTTTTTTTGTATCTATATCTTTCATATTTTAGATATTTATTAAAAAAAGTTTATAATTTCTCGAATTTAAATAAAAAAATAAAGAAAACTATAAAAAAAAGTCGGCCTAACATACTAATAAATAAAAGAGCCAAGCACTGGATCCATTCTCGATTTAGCAGAAGTGTAGCCACCATTTTCTTAACAATTACAATAATATATAAAAACGACACAGAAACTAAATAATGAGACAGTTATAAATCATCACTTACGGTCATCCCAATGCTTAATATTTCAGTGGTTACTGAATTTGTTCTTGTCTCAATTGTTTAACCAAAAAATTAACACCGAAAAGGGGGTTTTCACAATGCCGTTAAGAGAAGCCAAAAGGTAATTTGAGGAAATAAAAAGTGCATGGCATGGCATCCCAAATCATTTCTTAGTCGTTTGAACTTGATTGGCTACAGAGATAAATGAAAACGTACCTTGATTAGAATCTTGAATGTTATCGTACCTGTGGAAATAACAACAAATTAACATTAATTCACCGCAAAGAGAGAAGCTGTACAAAATCAGAGTGTGGGAAAGTTTTTCTGAATAATACTCAGATTCAATGCTTCTTATTAATCACAAGTGGGTATTTATACACAAAAGAATTAAGGAAGTTGCAACAGAAAGCAACATCTAAACCAGAAACAAAACTAACTGGAACAAAGGACTTAAACGGAGCGTTTCACTAACAAACATAATTAATAGAAACGCTGCGTTTTAACAAGAGGAATAACGACAACAAGAACAGAAAGAGCCGTTGAGCTGAAACTAGCCGTTAGCATATGAAGTGAAGATACCAATTTGGTTTTACAATTTTTACACCCTCCCTCAAGTTGGAGAGGGGCAAGAAGCAACCCCCAACTTGCAGATCATCTCCTGAAACTGAGGGTATGCTAGGGGTTTAGTGAAAAAATCTGCTAGCTGTCGCTGTGAAGGGATGTATTGGGGATGAACAAATCCTTCCTTTGCTTTGTTGCGGACCAAGTGGCAATCTATCTCCAGGTGTTTCGTTCTTTCGTGGAAGACGGGATTCTTGGCAATGTGTAACGCAGACTGACTGTCGCACCAGAGAGGGACAGGGAGAGGTATGTGAACTCCGAATTCCTCCAAAATATACACTATCCACTGCAATTCACACACAGTGGATGCCATGCTGCGATATTCTGCTTCACAGGAGGAGCGTGAGACAGTGTTCTGCTTCTTTGTCTTCCATGAAATCAAGCAATTGCCTAAAAAAATGCAATAACCTGTTAAACTTTTACGAGTGACTGGGCAAACAGCCCGGTCACTATCACAAAAAGCAGATAAGGCAAGAGGAATTATGATCATAGAATAAGCCCAAAGTGGGTGTACCCTTGAGGTATCGTATTACCTGGATGGCTGCATCCCAGTGAGTGATCTGTGGGTTTGAGAGATATTGACTTAATTGTTGAACCGAGTGGGATATGTCAGGCCTAGACATAATTAATAGAAACGCTGCGTTTTAACAAGAGGAATAACGACAACAAGAACAGAAAGAGCCGTTGAGCTGAAACTAGCCGTTAGCATATGAAGTGAAGATACCAATTTGTTTTTACAATTTTTACAGAAGCATATAACAAATAGGACCAAATTACTCTTTTGGCCTTCAACGTTTATACCAAGTTTAATATTGGACCTCAACGTTTCAAAAAGTTATTTTAGGTCCTCAACTTTTTTTTTGGTTAAAATTGGTCCTCCAGCGTAACTCCGTCTGCCTTTTTTTTTTGTTAAATGCTGACGTGGAAGGCTTATGTGGCACACTCTCTCTCCTACGTGTCATATTTAGATGATATAACAGCCTCTCTCACTCCAATTCAGCAAAACGACGCCGTTTTGCATCACTTCTCTTTCACTCAAACTCAGCAAAACTGCATCGTTGAAGACCAATATTAAACTTGGTGCAAATGTTGAGGACCAAAAGAGTAATTTGGCCTAACAAATAGCAAAAAACATGTGAAAAAGAAAAAAGAAAAAGAGAAACTTACTGCAAATAAAAAGAATGAGAAGCCTATGATAGAAAAAAAAAGAGAAGAGAGAGAGAGAGAGAGAAAAAGATGCAACATGTGAATAGAAAAAGGAAAAAACTTAGGTCCATTTTCTTAGTCCATTTCATCCAATTCCACCAATCATATATTGTATTTACACTCTCTTTCTTCTATGATTGGTCATATAAAAGGTGATCTCCTATATTCTCTCTCTACTGTGATTGGTCATTTAAACACTTTTTGTCACGTGTCATAATTATATTGAGGAATTGGATGAAATGGATATAAGGAAATGGACCTAAGTTTTTTCCATAGAAAAACAAAGGTCAAAAGTCTGCTTCGAATGCATCATGCTCAAAAGTCCCAGTGATATTATCGCAGCAAGAAAAACAAAGGACGCAACATGTGAATAGAAAAAAAAATGTAGAAACTTAATTGATTTAATCTTTATCAGGAGAGCCTAAAAAGAAAATTAGTGAACTGTGTTACCCAAGCACGAGAACTTATTAATTCAGCCTTCATAGAGTGATGCTCTAGTCTACTGCATATTGTTCTTCGATTAGTGCGACGCAGTTCCAAGCGTGATATGGAGATGCTGTCATCCACAATCCCCTTCCTTCGATTGATCATGCATCATTGACATCCTATGTTGCATGTATACTTGTGGTGCGGGTACAGGCATATATGAGTACGGGTACAACAAACATTTAAAAAAAAATAGGGTACGATACGGTAATATATATTAAATAAATAAATAAAATTTAGGCAAAAATATATTTCTTGTCCCTAACGTTTGAGGTCCTGTCACTTTCGTTCCTAACGTTTTTTCGCTGTCAATTGTATCCTTAACGTTTTGTGTTTCTCCCAATGTTAGGCTTTTAGCTAACGCCATCAATTTTTGAACGGTTTTTTATGACGTAGCATCCTATGTGGCCAACAATTCTGATTGGACTTAATTTTTTTCATATTAGTAGTCAATAGTACTAAGTTTTTGGGTCCATTTTACTGATGTAATGAGTATTTTGGTGTACTGAATTTATTGATGTACTGAGTTTTTGGGGTCCATTATACCCCTAAAATGGATTGCTGATGTGAAAAAAATTAAGTCCAGTCAGAACTATTGGTCACATAGGATGCCACATCATAAAAAATCGTCCAAAAATTCACGGTGTTAGCCAAAAGCCTGATATTGGGAGAAACACAAAACGTTAAGGGTACAATTGAGAGCGAAAAAACGTTAGGGGCGAAAGTGATAGGACCCCCAAACGTTGAGGGCAGGAAAATTACTTTTGCCTAAAATTTATAATATATAACAATTTTAAATGTAATAAAAATAAGTAATGTCCCTTTAATCATTCATAACCAATCAAAATAGTAACATAAGTTTCTTAAAATTCATAAAACTAATATAATTAGTTATGATATTATATGATATTGAGGTATATATTTGTCTTTTTCTTATAATTATCTAATCTGTAAGACTATTAAGGTAAAATTTTATAGATATACTTATAATTTTTTCATTAAGTATTAAAATCAAACTTTTTTCTTCAAAAAAAAAAAAATACTCCATTACACATATTTTGAAGTACTCAAGAGTACCCAAAAGATATGAGTACTGAGTACGTATCCGATACGAGTGCGACTTGATTTTAAAAGTATCCGTGCTTGATAGTTGACATCACATTTCACTTTGATCTAAAAAAACCTATTGTTTTTATTGTTGGTATAGCAAATATAAGCATAAAGATATTCCTCAAACAACAAATAGAAAAGGATAAGATGAACAATATTAAAATTGAACGAACTGATATTATTCTAATGAGAAGTCACAATTTTCACATGTTGAAGCGAGTCATATTATTCTATAAACAGAGAAGAATTTTTGGAAATAGAAGAAAATTAAACCTTGTTGCTCTAGGCCTCATTAGGCAAAGTGTCAAGGGAATTTTCTGCAGATGGAAGAACCACTCAAGAAAAAATAAACCTTGAGCAATGATCATAAATATATGCATATACACTATGTTGCATGAATACGGGTCCAGGTATAGGTAGGGGTGCGGATATGAGCACGGGTACAACAAATATTTTAAAAAATAGGGTACGGGTACGACAATATATATTAAATAAATAAATAAAATTTATAATATGTAACAATTTTAAATGTAATAAAAATAGATAATGTCCCTTTAATAATTCATAACCAATCAAAATAGTAACATAAGTTTCTTAAAATTCATAAAACTAATATAATTAGTTATGATATTATATGATATTGAGGTATATATTTGTCTTTTTCTTATAATTATCTAATCTGTAAGACTATAAAGGTAAAATTTTATAGATATACTTATAAAGTATTAAAATCAAACTTTTTTCTTCAAAAAAAATACTATATCACACATATTTTGAAGTACCTAAGAGTACACAAAATGTACGAGTACTGAGTACATATCCGGTACGGGTGCAACTTGATTTTAGAAGTATCCGTGCTTTATAGCATATACATAATACATGAGTGCGTATATATAAAAACACAAATGCTATTTTGAACCAATTCATTGCAATCACTTGCGGTAAGCTTGACTTTCTCTCGACAGCCATGCGCCATCCCTTCGATATTGTTTTATTCGGTTCTATTCATTTTCTTATAGCTATCACCATCCCTGAATGATCTTAACCAGTGCAACTTCATAATATTCTCTCGTATGGACACGTGGCACTGGCCTTCAAGAAGGTTAACCGGACCACGGATTGTTGACATGTGGCATCGCTCGATGGCCTCATACATGGCTTTCGTCCATGCTTCCCCGCATACTCTCCCGCAATAGAGGCATGGGGGAAGTTCAAGAATCGTTGGTCGAGCACCATGCACAAGAACGTGGGTCGACCACAATCTCTTCTACCTCGAGTATAAATATCCCTCACCTAGGGGACATAAAGACAGCAGAACAGAACAGAATCATCATCACCTGAAGTCTAACTAACAGATATTAGTGCATACTCACTCTGTCTCAGGATACACTTATCCTCTAGCTCTAAGCAACATCCAGAGACTCTTGTTCTCTCATTCCTCTATAGGAAACCTCCAACAGCTGGCTCGCCTGCTCGGAGCAACATACACATCGTAGCTGCACACGGCCACTACAGGTAACACTCCTACCTAACAGCTCCTGTGGACGTTCCTTGTTCGAACTACGTGGACTTTGATCCCTTAAACAAGGGTATGTAGGCACCTAGGTCATCACCTAAGGACAAGTCCCCCAAGGTTACGACCCCTTGCGGTCCTTATTTGCAATTATGAATTGTCTAAACAAAAAATAACAGTTACATTGGCGCCCACCGCAGTCCTTCTTAGACCACAACGCCTTGCGCATTTTGCCGCTGAACGGCAATTCTATTTCGGGGAGTAGGAGAATACACTTAACTCATAAACCCATTTTTTTTTAAATTTCTTATACAGGTAGCTCCCACAAATGTCTGACTCCAATGCACCTGATGCCACGATCGACAAGAATGCTCCGAGATGTAGTACACGAAATAGACAAGGAACAACCGACACCACTGCAACGGAGGCAGGGACCTCGATCGCTGTGGACACCACATTTCGTCTAGCCCCAAAAAGGCGCAATCAAAAACAAAAGAAAAAATAAATATGAGCAAAAATAAACAAAAAAAATTATATAAATAAAAAAACAGAAATAAGAAAGGAAAGAAGGAAGGAAAGAAAAAAGAAAAGAGAAAGATGTATACTTGTGGGTTGCAATGTACGAGCTTGTACTAGAGCTTTCAAAGTGGGCCAACCCGGCCCACACGGGTTGACCCATCACGGGTTGGCCCACTCAAGTTGGCTGCGTTAAATGGATTGGAAATCCCAACCCGATCCACCAAGGTGGTGGGTCAAGTCAACCCACCTAACCCACCTTTTTTTTGAATTTTTTTTAAATTTTTTTAATTCTAACTTTTTTTAAAAAAAAGAAATCTATAATTTTTTTTATACATTTTTTTTCATAAACTAAGAAATTTAATATGATAAAATGAAAGAAAAGATTTATCATTTATCATGTCACTCACAAATAGTTAAAAATAAAACAATGAAAGTATGAAACATAGTCAAAATAAATATCACAACATTCCTCATTTCCTTTCCTCCTGGCTCCTACAAATATGGTGAAAATATCACAAAAAGAAAGAAACATGATTAAATATTACATCGCAAATTAAAATGCAAAGAAAAGAACTAGCAGCCATAAAATTTAGAGACAAACAAACTGAAGACAACTAGAAGGAAGTCAGGATAGGAATTAGTTTTTTTTTAAAAGTTGGGTGGGTTACGGGCCAACCCACCTAACCCGGTGGGTCAGGTTTCTCCAAACCGTTTAATAAACGGGTTGGGATTTTGCAACCCAACCCACCAAATTAGTGGGTTAAACGGGCCAACCCACCGGGTTGGACCCATTTTGACAGCTCTAATCGCGACCCCCAACTGCCAGGTTAGAGGCTGTTGTGACTCATGAATGGCTACATCGCGATACCCAAGCGTCAGCTCAGAGGCTGTCGCGACGTAAGAATTTCTACGTTGCGACCCCCAACGCATTTGTGGCAGAATCCAATTAGATCAACAATCATGGGTACGTCGCGACCCCCTGGAATTTTAGGTTGCGACGTACGCGTCATAAATGGCCAGATTACTAGGAGATTGGTAAGCTTCTTCTCCCACCCTTTTATCTACACTTTTAATTGACATCCCCTATCTACTTGTATTACCCTTTAATCTTTTGGATCCATTAGGACCGGAGCTAGGCCTTGAGCCACTCTGAGGGTTACAAGATCCCCTCTACGTCCTAGATCCGGGGGTCTAGAACCCTAAATTTTCAACTCTTCTTCTTTGACTTTTCCGTGAATGGGTCGCGACCCCCTAGTGTAGGAGTCGCAACCCAGAAACCTGTTGCATCGGTGTCCCTTTGTTCTTATTTTCCTGGAATTTTGAGTGTGGATCGCGACATATTCTAGCGTACGTCGCGACATATAGCTTGTCACTGACCTCAGGACCTTGTCCAGAGGCTGTGGGTCGCGACGTATCTAGTTATACGTTGTGACCCATGACTTTTCACTGGTCTCGGGTTTCTGACTCGAGGCCGTGGGTCATGACCTATCTAGTTATAGGTCGCGACCCCCTCCATCTCAGAGGCAGAAAAGCTTGCTTTTCTTCTTCCCCTGCCTTTTTCTCCTTTTACTTTATGTTATTTTATTCAAATTATCTTTTACCTTAAAATGTGTAACCCTAGTGCCACCAAGGAGCCTTTGCTTCTATAGGAGCACTAGTCCTCACACCATTTGGGCGCGCTACCTAATGAGCACCACACACACACACATTTCTTGTCTTGATTGAGTGTTTATGCATGGTAGATAGGTGCTGAGGGGCCTTTGTCTCTTTAGGCCCATTGCACTGGGATGCCATTTGAGCCTTTGCTTGATGAGCATCCCCACACCGACACACATGTGTGCCACACGACATGGACTTTGATCCCTCCACGAGGGTACGTAGGTCCTAGGCTCTTATCCTAGGTCAAGTCTATCCTTGCTTTTCTCTATTTTTTGTGTGCTCTTTTTTTTTCTTTTCCAACTCTTTTAAGGTGAGTGTGAGTGTGTGTGTGTGAGAGAGAGAGAGAGAGAGAAAGGTGGAGACAAACTTGCCTTGATGACTTGAAGTAGCAGGAAGGAAATCCACGCAAAGAATTCTTTAAATGAAATCTTCAACCACCTTAGTGCTCTTCTCTTATAAGGAAGAGCGCCTAAACCCATATATGTTTTTATATCATGGAAGTGAATAAGAACTTAAAACATCACACGAATGTCTTAAAGAAAAGTAGCAATAAATTTGTGTATTGTAAAATCTCAAACCAAAAACATTTAGGACTTTCAAGGCAGTATTACTTAGAATTTAAGACTTCATTATCCTTGCATTTGGCAAAGCTAGGGGCTTTACGCCTCTTACTTCTATATAGTATATAGATATATAGATTAATTATTCTAAAATATATCTAATAAATATCTATTAAATTTATTTTAAAACACATTGCATTTTTAATATTTAAATAGTTAATCAAAATTAAGCAGTTAGTTATTACATATATTAATAGTTCTAATAAAATAAAATAAATTAAATAGTTATTGTAGAGCGTACATCACATGGCATGAATTTTAAGAACATAGCATGTGTAACTATGGAGATAATTGGAATAAAAGATAATAAAATGTTAAACTAGTAAAAATATGTTAAATTTATTTTTAACCTTCCATCCTCTTTCCATCCAAATAATAAAGGGAGAAGTGACTTGTTAACCTTCCCTCCCCTCCCATTTTCCTCCATTCTCTTCCCTTTCCTTTCTTCAATTTAGAGAGAGTAAATTGGAGAAGAAACGAATGAATATTATTAATTACAAAAACTAAATATATACACGGAGCTTTCAGCTTAACTTATGTACACATCAATGTCAAATCTCCAACAAACCGAACTAATAATAACTAACTAGTAGTAACTATAAGTCTATTTGCAATTACAAGACTACCCTTCTAGTTACAGAATATTTCTAAGCTATATATATTCACACCCCCGTGCAGTTAGGAACGTAGGAAACATGCCCAACTTTCTCCTAAAATAAACACATTGAGGATGTGGAAAGGATTTTGTGAAGAAATATGCAACTTGCTGATAAGTAGGAAAGTATTGAGGATGAACAAAACCTTACTTGAACTTGTCACGAACAATGTGACAGTCAATTTCAACGTGTTTTGAGCGTTCATAAAGTACTGGATTAGCAGATATATGTAATGTCGACTGATTATCACACCATACAAGAATACGAGTGATCGCACCCAAAATCAACCTAACTTTAGTGAGCTAAATAGCATAGATTATAGATAAAAACATGATTTTGCACCAAAAAGGTTGAATATTTTGACATAAGGAGTAGAGCAAAAAATGTGATAAAATGCCCATAAAATGCACTATTTATTTATATTCTTGATTATCCGCAAAATTCGTGGAATATTGGATAGGTGCGTTTGATGTTTGTTGAATGCTGCAGGCTTAACAGAGATCAATGGGAAGATAGACTCCGAGTACAAGAACCAGAACCAAAGCAAGAACTACTAGCAAGGCCTAGACAGAGAACAAAACAAGGAAGGAATGGAGCATTGGATGTGGCGAGCAAAACAGCTCGCGACAGCGAGTACCTCAGCTTGACAAGGCAATGACGTGACAACAACCTTAATGAGCGAATTTAATGAGGATCCTAGTCATCAAAGGAGTTGGAGATGCTTTTAAATTGGTTTAATTTCAAATATTATATCCATTACCAATTAATTGTTATCTTCAGCCTATTACTACTCATATTGGAAGTCCTAGAGCAATATAAATAGATGTTTCACAAGGTTGGAAAGGCATTAAGTGATTCCCATATTTTAGTAGTCTAGAGTGTAAAGAAAATATGAGCGACTAAGTTCTTCTTGGGTTTCCCAGAAGAACTAGCGTAGGCATGAGCCAATGGCTCTTTATTAGGGTTTATTTATTTGTTTTGTAATTATCCTTTTCGAGTTTATGATTATATTTGCTATGTTTCATCTGTCATTCTCTTGCTACATTCAACCATGAACGAACGTGTACAAGGTGCTAGATTCTTCATAACGAATTAACAAAGATTTGATTTATATGGAAAAGTATTTATGACTTTTGGCTTTCGGAATTCAATACAATTCTATTCTTCGGGTTCTTGATTGCTTGTATCTCTTATTGCGATAATATTAGATTAAATTGATTGACTCGGTCGGGCATTAGTTTGTTTAATAATATCATAAAATCTCTTGATTCATGTTATTGATGTTCCCGGTCGGGGATAACATGAATATTGTAATGACCTAGTTTCTTAATTGATTTTTAGTGCGGAATTTAGGTGTTTAAGTTAACTCTTAAGCAAAATCGGGTCAATTTTTTTTTTATAATAAGAGTTAAGTTCTCCCAAGGATCACTCACTTCTGTTTGGTTTATATAAACCTAAGAAACTAGAAGTTATGTTTTCACTCTCACACTTCCCAAATACATACAGTTAGCATACATACATCAGAGATATCATATAAGCTAGTAGATTGAGGTCCTAGCCTCCACACCTCACATACATCATAAGTATGCGGCATATAAACATACATATATAAGTCAGTAAGGGCTCAGAGGCCATAGTAAGGCACACAAGCCATATACGATAAGAATGGCTCACAGGCCATTATCACTAGTCTAAGAAACACAGCTCAGTGCACTAGTCTATCAAAGATTAACACTGCCTTCCAACTCGATATGGGAGGGAAAGACATGTCTTCTGTAGGCTCGCAGAAAAGTATCTTCAATTTCTGGAGGATGGCAAAGCTACCGATGGATGGCACCTCCACCCATACTGCCTCAATCTCAAGCAGCAAATGATACCTGGGCATTTGAACACACTAACATAACGAGATATAAAATCCTAGTAACACACTATTACCAAGTTTTCAAAGTTTCGTTAGTGGTCCAACTGCATTACTCTAAATACAGAAAAACTTCCCCTTTGCATACTCAATCATATACAGATATAGACAAACCACAACACAACATATAGGGTTATGCATATTCATCAATTACAAGATATTTCCACTAATAGGCAGGGTAAATTCAACAGGTATTGCCATATACATAATCGTAGAAATCAGCATATATGTATGTACCACAGACATGCATTAATACAATTAATTTAAGCTTAATATATGCATGTTATATTCCATCAATACCATCACTCCAGATCCATCTCAGACCTGATCAACTGATATAAACAATTATCAAAACCAACGTCACTCAGGATAAAACAATCTTATGAAACAGGACAATCTGAATTACGAATAAAGTAAAGTCCGCCAATAAGGCACATGAAGAATTACCTAACATCTCATGGTGTCCCCCGTTGTGCGCACAAGTTAGAACCTTAGGATCACCAGTCCCGGACTGGAATCTTTTCTCACTAGTTGCTAGACAGCTACGTCCCATGGTAATGTTTATTCAATTGTAAAATTTTCATCAGATTGACCCTAGTGGCCAATTCTTTGACATCCTAGATGCAAAATATTCTCAACAGTGCCATATGCACTTCTCATGCATGATTTTCTCACATTTATCTCACAAATGATCATGCATTTATCACCATATACATAGATGCCACACACTTAAATGAAATCACAATATTTAAGCCAACTTATTTGCAAAGTCAAGAAAAAGAGAACACTTAACTTACGATGCAAGTAACCTTCATATTTTCTCATTCAGGCATCCCAATTCACAACTCAACTTAGAAACATGATAACTACAGTGTAGACTAGCATACCAGCTCAAGTCATACTTAATTATTTACATTTCATACTTCGAAGAATAAAAAATTATCAACTTAGTCCTTTTATTGATTCCTTCCTATTTTAAGCCTGATTTCATGTCCAATTGAGCTCAATATCCACACATAGAGCATTTAACATATATGGCAGACCAAAATAGCACTCTTAGACAGAAATCATGCCCAGATCAGATTAGGAACAGTAAGTTTGCAATAAATCAAAAAATTAAGATTTTCATGCACTTTAGTCCATATTGAAGCTCATTTTGCATTCTAGATATTTTTAGCATTCAACAGGCTTATGCAACTGTCAAAAACAGTAAATCCAACTTGCACAACCAGAATTGAGGTATATATCAGTTCAAGAAATCATAGTTTTCCAAACAAAGTCACAAAAGGAAGAATTAATGCATATAAGTCCCTTAAATGACTCTTTTTATTATTTCAACCTTCCCACTCAATTCTAACTTCTTTCACTCATGCATTAACATAATTCTCAGAGTGCACAAACCCAATTTCATGATTCCACTTGAATCCCGTAGCAAAACACAGAATTGCAGCAAGAACATGTCAAATGCATTCACTTATAAACAAGAAAACTCATTTCTATACCCTTGGTTCTTAGCAGCATGTTTTTGACTAGATTAAAACACCATTATTCACCCATTCTTTGTTGCCATTTATTAATGGGTTCAATTACAATAACATATCATAATTTCAGGGCCTAAGTCTTTGAAAATAGTCCCATACATGATCAAGAAAACTGAACAACAAATCCATGCTTGTGTTTAAAACAGTAGCTTTAGGGGTCAAAAACTATCATCAAAACATGTAATTTCACAAATTCCTTTTTACCATGTGTTCATAAATTACATAACTACAAAATATTAAAATTTCAGAGCTTAGAACCTCACAAAACTGAAAATACAGATTTATGAAAACTAGTCATTCAAATTAGAGTTATGTTCAAGTCAGTAGGTTAAGAGGCCATAAACTATAATCAAATCATGGAATTTCACAAATTAATCTTTACCATATGTTCATACATTAGAGAACTACAAATATTAAACTTTTAGAGCTCAGAACCTCAAAGAACTGAAAATACCGGTTTATGAAAACTAGTCATTCAAATTAGAGTTGTGTTTAAGTCAGTAGGTTCAGAGGCCATAAACTGTAATCAAATCATGAAATTTCACAAATTAATTTTTACCATATGTTCATAGATTAGGAAACTACAAACTATTAAAATTTCAGAGCTCAGAACCTCACAGAACAAAAAATAAAGTTTCAAGAAAACTAGTTATCCAAATCAGAGTTGTGTTGAAAATAGTAGGTTCAGAGGTCAAAAACTATCATCAAAACAAGGAATTTCACAAATTCATTTTTACCATATGATTATACATTAGAATAATCCAACATATCAAATTTCAGAAGCCAGAACCTAACAACAGAAATTACAAATTTAAATAGAATCACTTATCAAACAGAGTTCAG
The DNA here is from genome assembly GCA_014851425.1 of Senna tora. NCBI lineage: Eukaryota > Viridiplantae > Streptophyta > Magnoliopsida > Fabales > Fabaceae > Senna > Senna tora. The sequence continues at coordinate 23,482,239 of CM026265.1, read as the reverse complement.
ATTCCAAGCAGTCACTTCTCAGACCAATAATTGCTGTACGAATATCATGGATCATACATGCATTTAGTCCATTCAAAAGTAGATGAAAAGAGATTTCTATGTACACCTTTTTCACTTAATTTGATTAAGAATAAAAAAAGATATAACACGTTTAAACAACCATGCCCAAAACCCCAAAACAACATTAGAGTAGGAGATGAATCACGAAATTGAGACTTATACCACCATCAAAGGTGGATGCTTCTTGGAAATAAGAGTAAGAGGAAGGGTAACCATGTGTTACCTTTCGATTCCCAGAAAAGATTTGAGCTAAAAACCCTTGAAGACCTCGGTTCCAAGCTGAGTTGTGAAGATGAGCTTCCCTTCAGGTGGCCTTGAGTTTCCAGCTACCTTTCTTGCTTCTCATCTACTGAACTTCGATTCTCAGCTCCCACTTACACTTTCTCAAGCTCCTAAGACCCTTTTCCCTCACTACCCAGCTCATAAACTTGAGAATGGTTTGCTGTGCAAGTCTCTCTTTCCTCGGGTTTTATTGTTAATGAGTGAGGGTAAGACATGTGATGTTTAACTATGAGTTTTTGCATGACAAATTGAGGTGTCCATCCTCAATTTCTGCTTCCTCACTTCATGGACATCTGTTAAGGTGTGCTGGCCACCTTAAGGCTTCATTTGGTTAGCTTAATTTTTGTTTTCGTGGCCTTAATTGGAGAAAAGGGTGACTTAACCCATTTATAGATTCTTTACAATTTGATCCCTATTATCTTTTTAATTGTAGAGTAAGAAGTTAGGGTTTCTCTTAGGCTCAAGTGTCCTTAAATCATATATAAGGTGTTCTAGGTTCCTAATTTAGGGTCATGTAGTCTTTCCTTCTAGGTTTGACTCATTTTAAATTCAAATGCCAAAAATCCTTTTCTTGCTTTCACTTTGGTCCCTGAATTTCCACATGAGAAAATATTGGGATTCAAGGCTTGTCTTGTGATTGAGTTCCGTTATTTAGGTCTTAGGGTATCCCTAGAGTGTTCTGGATTACTAAACCTAGGTCAAACTGATCTTTCTCACTAAGTTTGGTCATCATAAGTCAGAAAGGTCTAAAACTAAATTTTCCTTTCCATTTAGTCCCTATGACTTAAGTTAGGGTTTTCCAACCTATCTTTCTTCATTTCTAAGTTTCTCTCCCCTCCTAATTAGGGTTTCCAATCCTAATTTCTAGTAAACACACTCACTTAAGCAATCAAACACAAAAATCAAATAAATACAATTAATTAATTTAGGAAATTCATTTTAAATTAGGCCATGATGTTAAATATTTAGATAGACTTTCTAATGAATGATTATCATGAATAGGATAAATTTTGAATGAATTAATTATACCTGAATATTTTCTGATTGGCCATGATTGCCTGGTTCTATTCTTCTTGGGATCATGCTTCATATTATATTAACCCTTTAAACCACTGACTCCCTACTTATTCTGCAAATACCTACTTGCTTGAGATCCTAACCAATTGCAAGTTAACACAAAGATTTCACGAGAGATTCGACCCTTGGGTTGGCCCTGTGCTACCCTGAGGTTTTATTTGATCACAGCCGACCTGTTGGAAACTCAATTCGGAGTGATTCGAGTATGTGAGCGATCAAATTGGTGCCATTGCTGGGGAATCATCGGATTTATCTAAAAGTGGTTACATCTTCGAGTAACAAGTATTTGTCTTCATTTTAATTTCTTTTTTGATCTTTTGCCTTTTTCTTCTTGCTTTTCTTCCTGTTTATTTTTCATTCTTTTAATTTTTCAAATTTTCTTTTTTATTTTTCTGCTCCTACTCGCCATGTGCTCACTGTAGCAAGTACCTTTACTCGTTGCCAAGCTCACCACAGTGAGCTACCATATTCTCGCCACCACACTCACCATGGCGAGTGTGGCAATATAAAGGGTCATCCACTAGTTTATGACCCGAGCATCTAAAGGAGACTTGTTTCCCTTAGATCCATCGAGCAAACCTTGACTAAACTTAGGAGAGAAAATAGAAGGGAAGAAATTTCCGGCATAACCATGGGTGATCATGGGGATGAAATTTTTGACGAAAGAGTCACCCTTAGAGACCTAAATAAAGCTGACTCCTCCTATGACATATCTCAAAATCTACTCCCAGTCTTTGAGAATGATTTTGAACTAAAGGGACCATTGCTGAACTCACTACCCAACTTTCATGGATTGACATGTGATAATCCCTATATGCACTTAAAGATTCTACACAAGCATTGCACAACACTCAAACCCATAGGTACTAAAGTAGAGGATGTCATGTGGAAGGTTGTTCGAATGACACTGGAAGGAAAGGCCATGTATTGATATTTACACCTATCAACTGTGGACACCTTATTTTGTCTGGCCACCAAAAGCGCAATCAAAAACAAAAGAAAATAAATAAAAATGAGCAAAAATAAACAAAAAAAATTAATAATAATAAATAAAATAAAATATGAAAAAATGTAATATAAAAAGAAACGGTAGAAAAAAATAAGGAAAGAAAGAGAAAGAGAGAAAAAAATGTAAGCTTGTACGTCGCGACCCCCAAGCGCCAAGTCAGAGGACGTCACGACGTATGAATCTCTACGTCGCAACCCCCTTTGTATTTACGACAGAATCCAATCAGATCAAAAATCACGTGTACGTCGCAACCCCCATGACTTTTAGGTCGCAATCTACGCGTCATAAATGGCCGGATTTTGTTTCCCGGAATAGAGCCGGAAAGGTCAATATATATAGGAGGCTCTGCCTTAGTCGAGGAGGACCGATTTTTGGGAACACCAAGAGGCTGCCGAATTGACATCTGAACCTATTGCTTTCACTTCTCCATCAACCTTCACTTGAACTCTATTTTTAATTTCTCGAATCTATGAGATAGGAGCTAGGCTCGAGGCCACTCCGAGGGTTGACCTAGATCCCCTCCGTGTCCTAGATCCGGGGTTTAGAACCTCAAAACTCCTCTCTTTCTTCTGATTCAAATTAGGTCGCGACCCATCTCTGTTTTTTAGCACCGATTGCCTTCTTATTACATTTTTTTTCTGTATGGGTTGCGACGTATCTTGTTGTACGTCGCGACCCCTGATTCCAGAGGCTGTGTGTCACGATGTACGTCATTGTACGTCGCAACCCTTGACTTTTCACAGCCTAGGGATTATGACCAGAGGTCGTGGGTCGCGACATATCATAATATACGTCGCGACCCCCTGACTTTTAGAGCCAGGAATCTTCTCCTCCTTATATATATATAAAATTTATCATAACATGTGTAACCCTAATGCCACCATGGAGCCTTTGCTTCTGTAGGAGCACTAGTTTTCACGCCATTTGGGTGCGCTGCCTGATGGACCTCACACACACACACTCTTTTCCTTTATCTTGATTAAATGGAAATGCTTGGTAGATAGGTGCCGAGGGGCCTTTGTCTCTCTAGGCGCATTGCACAGGGATGCCATCTAAGCCTTTGCTTGATGAGCGTTCCCCCCCACACACACACGTGTGCCACACGAACTACGTGGACTTTGATCCCTCTTTGAGGGTACATAGGCCCTAGGCTCTTTTCCTAGGTCAAGCATGTCTTTGCTTTCTTCTATGTTTTTGTAATTTGTGTTCTTTTCCAACTCTTCTTAAGGCCAAACGATTTAAGTATTAGCTTTTGGGGTAACCGTCTTCGGACAGGGGAAGAGGGGTGCCTACCACCTTCCCCTCATCTCAAGTTGACTCCCAAACCTAAATTCTTTTAAAACCCATTTTTATTACACTTTTGAAACAAATTTTCTTTTCCAATTTTATGGAAAACTTGGTGTCGACTCCGCGAAGCTCGTCGGAAGGCACGGTCATCACAGTTAGCGACTTCGCTGGGGACTAATTAGAGAGTCAAGCCCCTTTTTTTAAAAAACTAATATTTAAATCATTTTGGCCTTTAATGTTGGATGTTCATTTGTAAATATCTTGTTATATATGTTTTTCCTTTGTTTTGCAGTGTTTCCACCTTGAGGTGGAAGCGAAGGGTAATTAGGATGCTCATATTCATAATTGCATAAGTTTCTTTATTTATCTATCCTTAATTCGCTTGTATACCCGAAGTAGTCTGTAATAGTTAGTGAGGGTATGAGAATGTTTCCCTGTTGGGCTTCGGCCTACGGGGGTTGACCTATCTACTCCGCTTAGATTGTTACCTTCCTTAAGGGTTGATATGCGCAGACTTTTCTATGATAGGATCCTCTCTTAAGTCGGGATCTCCACCTTTGGTGAGGGCAATCTATGGGCCTTTTAGGGTTTGTAGATCCCAAGCTAAACCATGCATGAGTTGACCATAAAGCCTACCCTTATAGGTCATCCAACGTTGAAACCTTAAGGACCTAACCCTTAGGACACAACGAGCGAACTCCCTCATTCCATTGCATGCATACATTTTTTTTAAAATAGGGAGCCTTCTCTCACAGCATTACATGCATCCTATTTTTCATTTTCCTTTGGATTGTATAAAAAATTTTCTTTTGAATTGTGAATAAAAGAAAGGTAATCCACTTTTTCTTTGCATTGTAGATATAAAATTTCCTTACATTGTATTAAGAAATTTCATTTTTCTTATAAAAAAATCGTTTTTCTTATAATTTTGTTTGCATTGCATTTAACATTTTCTTTTGAACTGTTAATAAAAGGAAAGGAATCACTTTTCCTTTGCTTTGTATATATATAAAAGAAAATTTTCTTTGCATTGTATAACAAAAATTTCCTTCTTATAATTTCCTTTGTATTGTATATAAAATTGTCATTTTGAATTGTGAATAAAAAAAGGAAACCACTTTTCCTTTGCATTGTATATATATATAAAAAAAGAAGGAAATCATTTGCATGGTATATAAAAAAAATTTCGTTTTCCTTTCCTATGCATATAAAAATTTTCTTTTGAATAAGACAAGAAAGAAAATCACTTTTCCCTTGCACTGTATATATAAAAAAACTTTTCCTTGCATTGTATATAAATTTTTTCCCTTATAGTTCCCTCTGCATTGTATGTATAAAAAATTGTTTCTTTTTTCTTCATTTTTTTTTATCACACATTTGTTTCTAATGTAAACTACCTTCATTTTTCTTTTCCTCTTGGGAATAAAGATTTGTACATGTGACGATGACCTTTTCTCTCCCACATTAATTCCTAGGTCATAAGGTTGTATCTGCATAATTAGTAAGCAGTGGCTTTACAATTATTGAGGAACCTGGTGTCAATCTTTTACCCTTTTACTAGCAAGCCTCATGTGAGTTAGAGTCAAGGTTGCGACTTGTAATTGAGATGCTTAACATGAAGAAAATGTTGTTTTTCCTACTAAACTTGAATATTTGTACTTTGAGGAATCTCCGTTTCCTTTAAGAATCTCATATGCTGATCTCTTATAAGACTAACAAGGAGACCATGAGAGATCCACAGAATCATCCTCATAGTAATTGTAAATATAAAATTTCTCCTAAAAGAAAATTTTCTCAAGATATCTTTGTGTCTATAATGGGGACTTTGTAGTGCATCATTTTCGAGAAAACTCCTTGTGGCATTCGTGGTGAAGCCATTCCTCTCATACCCTTTTCAAATCATGAAACCTCACTATGATGCTTTTGCATCTACAAGGAGGACATTTGTCTTTCTAACTTTGAACGTTTTTTTTTCTTTTACAAGGAGTAAATTATTGCCCTCCAGTGAGGGTCGCCAATTATCCTTTGTCAACTTTAGTAAGATTGTTTAGCTCTTACTAGTCTTCAATTTTGCAGCTGAACATGACCAAATTCAGACTAGGAAAATCAGTGCAAGAAGAGGGAACCCCTAAATGAAAATTTGGGGAAAAACTCTCTGGGGTTTGGGACTTGGAGGACCTTTGTGTATTCCCTCAAGTGGTGATCTTCGTTGGATTCAAAATTCCTGATTTCGTCAAGTACGATGGAACTACCAACCCTGAGTTTCATCTTAAAGCTTATTGCTTGACCATGGGGAAGTGGGGGACAAAACGAGAAGCTCTTTCTCGCGCATTTCCATTTCAGCCTCATGGGGTTTGCATTCCAATGGTACATACGCCTTGGTAAATAAAGCTTGAGGTCTTGGCAAGATATGGTCCAAGCATTCGTGAAACAGTTTATGCATAGCTAGATAGAACTCACTCGTGAATCGATACAGAAGGTGAGTCGAAAAACTGGAAAATCGTTTCACGAGTATGCTCAGAGATGGAAGCAAATCGCGATAGACATTCAACCCCCCCATGACTGAGCAGGAAGTATGCCGTTATTTTTTTGAGATCTCTCAAACATCCTGATTACGACTTGATGCTTGTCGTTCCTTCAAGGAGTTCTCCCAATTGACCACTATGGGGGAAAATATAGATTTTGAAACCCAAGAACGGCACATTTCTCCTCTTATTGGAACTCAACTCAGCACTGAGCGAGGAAGGGAGGTCCCCGATGACCCAACATCATTCGCCAACCGTCTTAACCAACCTGTACCCATTACTCTAAACACATCATCCTTGTCCGTGGTCCCTTGCATGCCCACAAAATCTCACCTTTCTCCTTAGATGCCCCATATCTCCCACCACTACCAGAATACCAAAAGTCCACCAAACTTTTCAATGTCCTTACTATTCCCTCAACTTGCTCCCTTTGACCACCAATACCGCGCATTGCCATTCACCCATCTGAGCGTCACTTGTATACCTCTAACAGAGTTGTGAACCAAGCTGAGGTCACCCGAAAGAAGGATGTCTAGCATGCTATGGTATTGGCTAATCAAGGGCCTAGCCATAGCAAGAAGAGGAAAGGAGGGGCCAGAAATCCAATAGATAGAAAGCCTTTTCTGGATTCTGAAGTGTCTGAATTAGAATTGTTCAGGAAGTTATCGGATCAAGGGATCATAACCCCACGACCCACGGTTCCATTTACACCTCCGTACCCCAGATGGTACAAGCTAGAACTTTCATGTGAGTAACATGCAAATGCGCTTGGTCATTCGATTGAGACGTGTAGCATTTTTTGAGCCAAGGTTAAGATATTGTAAATGTCGTTTTTGGTTCAAACAATTGTAATTTGCAATTAAGGACCGCAAGGGGTCTTAAGTTTGGGGGACTTGTCCTTAGGCGATGCACCTAGGTGCCTACATACCCTTCGGAAGGGATCAAAGTTCACGTAGTTCGTCATGGTGACGTCTATAGGAGCCGTTAGGCAAGGCAATTACCTGTATTGGGTCGTGTGCGGCTAAGACATGCTTAGGGTACTCTGGGCGGGCGAACCACTCTTAGGAGGTTCCTTAGTGTAAGAGAGCTCGGGTCTCTGAGAGCTTTTGGAAGCTCTATCATTGGTTGGACCTGACGGAGCCTACGGCGGAGCTCAGGATGTGTGAGGAATGTCGTGTAAGGTGTCTGAGGGTGCTCAGAGTGCCTGTTTGGATGGTTATGAGTGATGCTTTCTGGAAGTACTTGAGAGGTTTCGGATCTGGTGTAGTAGTCCTTGATCTTGCGTGTCCATTAGTCCCCTGGGTGAGGGTCTATTTATATTAAGTGCGGGGAGGACGTGCTTGACCCACGTTCTCGTGGGACGTGGGTCATCCCACGATGCCCAACGAGTTTCCACGTCTCGTTCAGTGGGAGTCTCCGTGAGGTGACGTGGGCAATGACCACGTAAATAGCTGATAAGTAGTGCCACGTGCTGCTTCCATGTGCTGCCGCTAGGCTTCTGGAAGCTTAGTGCCACGTGTCCCATGGTGGAACATTCCGTAGTTACATAAGTCCCCCAAGTCTACGGGTGTCGGGCGCCCGTGGACTTAAGTTCTCTTGTTTGTAAGCTACTTAGGAATTTCTGTTATCTTAGTGAAGAAGAGTTCGTCCGCAAGTGGGCATGGTCATTACGATAAGGTCGTTCGACTTGCGAAAACGGTGTCCCTTCATTTTACTCCGTGGGAGTGGAGACGTTTGGATGGTGCCACACGTCTTGTTTCGAGTGACTGACTGCTTGGCTTCCTCAGTAAGTTTTTGAGTCGTCTCTATAGAAAGTATGCGACTTACCGAGGAGGAGTCATCATTGCTTTAGAGGAGAATTTCCTGAGATGCCCCTTGCGGGTGTGCGGAGGAAATCCAAAGGTCGGGGGCTGTTTGGTCATTTTGGGATGGTTTCCTCTGGTCTGGCTCGTCCGCGGTTAGTGATTGGACAAGAAATTTTGCTGAGAGTTGCTTGTTGAAGGAGAGGGCTACTGCAGGTGCCACGCGTTAGGGTCTTGATGAGTTTCGCTGATGTTGAGTGCTTTGCCGTCGTTTCTCCTTCATTAAATGCGGATTCATTTCCGAGGGTAGCTATCATTAGCCTGGGTCGAGGATTTTTCGAAAATGCCCTCTGGTGTCTTTGAGTGACTTTTGGGTTTCCAGGGGCTCTCTAATCTTTGCGCCTTTATTTCCCAAGCTATGAATCTGAGCCGTTCTTTTTTTTTCTACGTGTTCGGTCATGGTGGACGGTTGCAACTCAGGCCGGGTGTAGAGGATAACTATTTTTATCTGTTGCGGGATACGAGGGGGCTGAGATTTTCAACTCGCCGTGCGTTTGAGTTCCCTATAAATGGCCAGCCTTTAAAAGTTTGTGGTTTTACCTTCTCGCTGTCCTCCATTCTACTACCTTCTCGCTGTGCTCCGTCTTCTAATTCTTACCCCTTTCCCCTTTTTTTGCTCTCTTTTCTTACTGGGATTTTGCCATGGCTGGTGATGATGATAGCTTTTATCCCTTCGATTTCACTGATTTAGAGGATCTTCCTTCTTCTTCTCCTCCTCTTCCTCGTCTTAGCCGTACTCGTGATGGTGGTCAGAGTAGGGGGAAGAAACTTGGGTAGGATCTTTCTCCAGGGGTAGTGGTGGACACTTCCGCCATGGTACCTGCTGGAGGCGGGAGAGAGGGACATCTTCCCGTACCGCCGTCTTCTAATAAAATCCGTCGGCAGGAGGATCTCCAATGGGAAAAAAGGAGGAAAGATGGAAGAGGTGACGTTGGTGGCCCCCGAGAGAGAGAGAGAAAAGGGGTTTCTATGGTGGAGGTACCTAAAGGTAGAGAAGGCTTTGGTGGAGAGTATTGTTCTGACCTTTGTTCCTACCTCTGTTTCTGTTTGTCAATCACCTATGAAGGTGATTTTATCGACTCGTACTTCTGTCTTGAGTTTTGCTGGTGGGTCTGATCAACCTGCTGCCAAGAAGGCCAGGGTGACGGTTGAGGAGCATGCTGGAAATTCTGCCGTGATTCGAGTTCTGGTAGGTGAGCCCATGGCTGAGGCTCCAGCCAAGATTGCAGAGCCTTGTGACGTGGCCGTGGAGGCTGGAGCCCTCTCTGACAGAGGGAATGTAGTGGTTAGTCAAATGACTGCCACGAAGGATGTTGTCTCAGGGTCGACCATCCGCCCTTCTGAACCCGTTGGGCCACCGAAGGAAGGAATTCCTTTCGAGCTGGTGGCTTTGGGTAGGCGCTTCCCCGTGGAGAAGCGAGAGAGAGAAGCCAGGGGGCTGGACACCTCCCCCATGAATCTTGTTGTTCGAGGTTTCGGCAGAGTTGCTGAGGCATTAGCTGACTTCCACCAGGCAGACCTTGTGTGCGAGAAGTGCGTTGTAAGCTTCTCTACTCTGATGCTATGCTATTTTGGGCTTTCATCTGTGTCTTGACTTTGGTTTTTCTTGTAGGAGGAAGCCCGTCTTGATAGGGACCGGGTTTCCGACATTGCGACCACCAGCAACCAAGATCTGGAGGTCTCTAAGAAGAGGTTGGCGGACGTGCGCGGGCACCTGTCCGCAAAGGAGTTGGAGTGTGAGGACCAGGGACGTGAGATTAATTCCTTGACTGACGAGGTGGCCCGTCTTAGGGCTGAAGTCGAGCATCCTTCCAAGGTTAGACTTCTTCACTCAGAATTGGAGAAGACTCGCAGGGAGCTGACCATCCGTCAGGAGGACGCTGAGAGGCACCGGCAGGAGTTGCACTCTCTTCGCGAAGCTTTGTGGAGTGCGGAGGCTCGCGCCAACGTGAACCTTTCTGGCTGGCTAACGGCTAAAGAAAAGGTCAGCGACGTTGCTGATCTCCAGGGAGAGTTGCTAGCGCAGAGGATGTACGACATGCTTCTGGCGATCGAGCAACTTGGGCGTCTCTGCGAGGAGAGGTTTTCAGCGGAGTGGGTGGCTTCTCTGCGCCATTCTCTAGAGCTTTTTGACGGTTAGCTTCGTAGTCAGACGGAGGTAGACTCCCATTTGAATCTTGCCTATCTTCGCCAGCTGGCCGACCGTCCGATGGATCACCAGGTGCTGTCTCATATCGGTGGGCGTACTTTAGGGATTGGATCTACTTCTCAGCAATTGGCTGAAGCGATCCAGCAGAAGCCGTCGAAGGGGGTTGGCAATTGAGCATGTGGGGGCCAAGGCCATTGTAGATCTTGGGGATGCCCAAGAATAGGTTTATGTATTTTTCGGGTGTTTACCCTTTGTAATAGGCGGATGCCTTCTCATTTTTGAAATTTAATGAGAACTTAAGAGTTTTACTGCCTCTCTTTTTATTTTTGGGCAAAAAGTTTTATGCGAGTACATTTCTCTTTTTGTTGTTATCTCTTTATGTCTGGGTAAAAAGACTTTTTGCATGAGTACCGTGTGATCAAGACGGTTTGTATGCAATTGCTAGCGTGGTTTTGTTGAACATTCATTTTGTGTTTTTGCACCCAAGGGGTTTTTACCGCGCTACTGGGGGAATATCAGCTTGGCCTTGGAGGCGCTTAGCGTTTCTTCGAGCGGTTAGTTAGTTGTCCTTTTGCAGGACTTGTGCGAGTACTTTGCTAGTTAAAGTCATGTCTCTTTTGGGAAAGGAATACTTAGATTAATAGTAGACGAAATGGTTACATTCGTGCAACCTCAGTCGGGCTAGCCTTAGTCAGGCTGAAAGTAAACAAGATGATTACATTCGAGGTGCCTAGGTCAGGCGAGCCTTAGTCAGGCTGAAGTGAATTCTAAATTTGAGATAAAGAGACGTACGTGACTTGACCGAAAGGTGGTATGAGAGTGCAAAGTGTGTTCAGATCTTAGGCGGAGGTTTGTTCCGGGCGGGCGTACTCCAGCTTTTTTCCTCCTGACTCTTTACCCTCGGGGGGTTCCTCGCGTGTTTCTCGGGGACCAAGGCGAGCGACCTTGACGGTCTTGGTTAAGCTTGCTGCGTAGCATGCTCGCGCTAGTTTTTGGTCCGCCATGATTTCTCCAACCCCGTGGGGTGTTGGGAACTTCATTGTGAGCTGTGCGGTGGACACTACAGCCCTGAGCTTGTATAGGGACGATCGCCCTAGGATTGCATTGTATGTAGAGGGTGCTGAGAGGATGAAGTCTACATCGAGGCTCGCAACCTTTGGTAAGGTGCCCTTGGTTGTTCGAGCGGTAATGATTCCTTCTGCGGGAACCTGGGCTCCTGAGAACCCTATATGTGTGCCGAGGAATGGCCTTATGCTAGCCTCGTTCAACCCGAGTTTCTTGAAAGTGTCAAAGTAAAGGACGTCTGCCGAGGATCCTTGGTCGATCAAGACTCTTTTGACCTCGTAGTTGGCGATTACTGTGGTTACTACCATGGGATCATCGTGGACTGGTCCCTCTAGGTTGGTAAGATCGAACGTGATGGGATCTCCTCTGGGCTCGCTTCTTTTATTGTGCTTTGGGGCATAGTCGAGGGCGAGTACGGAGCGCTTCACCCTTTTCTTGTTTTGTGGTAACGAGGAAGTTCATCTTTCAGACCACCCGTGATGACATTGATGACTCCACGAGTAGGTGTCTGATCGTTGTCCTCCTATGGGTGTTCTGTGTTAGCTTTGCTCTCCTCCTTGATGTACCTGCCAAGCTTTCCTTTACGGATTAGATCTTCGATCTGATCCTTTAGGTGGATGTAGTCGTTGGTTTCGTGCTCGTAATCTTTGTGGAACTGGTAGTACTTGGACTTGTCTACTGGCTTTCCCGTTTTTTGCCTCTTGATCTAAGGAGGGAAGCTGAGCATGTCCGAATGGTAGATTTCCTTGAGGACTCTGACGTGGGATTTGTTGAGGGGAGTGTAGCTTGTGAATCATCCTCTGGGAGGCATTCGTGGTCGAGGGGGCGACCGCTTTATGTTGTTTTTCTCCTTGTAGGGTTGGCTTTCTGCTATTGCTTTTTCCTTTTTCTTTTTCGCTCGTTCCATGTTGGACCTGCTTATCAGGAACTTCCTCATCTTGTCTTTAGCGATTTGCGTGTTTTCTTCTTGGATGAACCATTCTGCGCGGTCCATCAGCTCCTGTAAGGTGGAGACGGGGCACCCGTTGAGTTCCCCGAAAAACTGCGAGCATCAGAGACCTTGTTTGATGACAAAGATGGCGACGACATCCTGGAGGCCTCGGACCTGGAGCGAGAGTTTGGTGAAGCGGGCCAGAAAGGCTTGCACGGTTTCTCCTTCTTCTTGGTGGAAACCAATGAAGGAGTCTTCGTTCTTTTGGTATTCCTTGCTGCTGGTGAACTGTGTGAGGAAGTTTTGCGCCAACTGTTCGAAGCTATGGATCGATTTGGTGGGTAGCAGCGAAAACCACCTTAGGGTTGCCTCTTTCAAGGTCGACGAGAAGACTCGGCATTGTTGATCGTCAGTCATGCCTAATATCGACATAGCCGAGTTGAAGGTGTTAATGTGATCTCGTGGATCGGTTTCTCTGCCATAGGGTTCTATTGTGGAAAGGCATCTTGAAGACCATGGGTACGTGCTCGTTCATGATTTGTTGGGTAGAAGGGTGTCTCCCCTTTCCCTGGAAGTCAAAACCGTGCCACTGGAAAGCATCCATGCCGCAGGGGGCGTATGGGTTGTACGTTCCTGCCCAGGGCATGTGGAGGTAGGATCTCAGTGCGTAGTTTGGGACTGACGGTCGTGGATAGCTCATGGCGGGACGTGCTACTTGTCCGACGACCATTGTTGGTCCGGGTGGGATTACTGTTGGGGGTGCTGGTGCTGTTAGCGATAGTCGCGCGAATTGCATTGGTAGGGTCCCGAACTGTATTGCGGGTAGGTTGGTAGGGTCGCTGGAGGTCCCTTCCGTCGTGCCGTGTGGTACCAGCGGTAAGTGAGCGGCCGTGCTTTCTTGGGTGAGGTTCCTGTTCTCCTCCCATTGTTGTTGGCGTAGGGCTGCTATTTCTGCATCAAGGTGGGCGAGCTCAACCTCTCCCCCGGGTTCCTCGTTGGCTCCGTTGTTTCTTGATTGCCAACTATAGGGCAAGGAACATGCGGCATGCCAAAAGGATGTGGGGACAGGCTTCCTCTCCAGGTGTCGGGTTCTAGACCATGGTTTCCACAACAGCTACCTGCGTCGTCGAGGCGTTCTAGGGTTGAGTTGTATTCGAACCGCCTACTTCGATTGTGACCGCTTCGACCGTTCCCTGCCTATTCCTTGCGCTGCGCCTCAGAGCGCTTGTGTTGGTCGTGGCTGTGGGGGCGTTTAAGTCGGTCATCCTATAATGTATCATGTATAAAAAGGTGAAAAATACGGGTTTCTGAGTGTTAGGTGTATACTCCTACTCCCCAAAAAAGAAATGTTGTTTAGCGGCAGAGTGCGCAAAGCATTGTGGTATGAGGAAGACTACGGTGGACGCCATTGTAACTGTCGTTTTTGGTTCAGAAAATTGTAATTTGCAATTAAGGACCGCAAGGGGTGTTAACCTTGGGGGACTTGTCCTTAGGCGATGCACCTAGGTGCCTACGTACCCTTCGGTAAGGATCAAAGTCCACATAGTTTGTCATGGTGACGTCTATGGGAGTCGTTAGGCAAGGTAATTACCTATATTGGGCCGTGTGCGGCTAAGACGTGCTTAGGGTGCTCCGGGCGGGCGAACCGCTCTTAGGAGGTTGCCTTAGTGTAAGAGAGCTCAGGTCTCTGAGAGCTGGTGGAAGCTCTATTGTTGGGGTGCTCTGGGGACGGAGACGAGCCTGCCAGTGGTTGGACCTGACGGAGCATACGGCGGAGCTCAGGATGTGTGAAGAATGTCGTGTAAGGAGTCTGAGGGTGCTCAGAGTGCCTGTTAGGATGGTTATGAGTGATGCTCTCTAGAAGTACTTGAGAGGTTTCAGATCTGGTGTAGTAGTCCTTGATCTTGCGTGTCCGTTAGTCCCCCGGGTGAGGGTCTATTTATACTAAGTGTGGGGAGAACGTGCTTAACCCACGTTCTCGTGGGACGTGGGTTGTCCCATGATGCCCAACGAGTTTCCACGTCCCGTTGAGTGGGAGTCTCTGCGAGGTGACGTGGGCAAGGACCACGTAAGTAGCCGGGAAGTGGTGCCACGTGCTGATAGCGTGTGCTACCGCTAGGCTTCTGGAAGCGTAGTGCCACGTGTCGCAAGGTGGAACATTCCATAGTTACAGATATTAATAAGGAACAACAAGATTCAGAAAGAAGGTGCTAGAGAAATCACCCCAACTCCTCAGTTAGAGGGTAGATACCGAAATGTTAGAGTGAATGACATCAAATAGTTTGAAATGCCTTAATATCTTTTTCAAATGTACTTTGTCACACTTATTTTGGGAATAAAGTGAAACGTCTTTTCCATATGTAACTGTCATTCATTTGCTCCATGTTCTTCATCCTAATTTTTCTCTCATTCCTATTCACGTGCTCCTCAGGTATTCGAATATTCAAAACTCTCGTCTAATTTGATTGACAATTAACTTGATTTATAAAAGAAGATATCGTACATATGCATAGTCATGAGTCTCTTGTGAATGGCCACTCGCCCTGCTTACATCAGACTTAGTCATGTTTTCCGAAAAATAAAAAAAAATAAATAAAAAAGAAGAAGAAAAATAAAAATAAGGAAAGGGCCCTTAATAAAAGAAAATGATTTGGCTATATCAAGGAAATGAGGCATTTCTTGGTTTTTCCCAAACACAATGAAGATTAACTCTAGTCACCCCATTTGGGCAAGGAGTGGAGTTTTCAAAGTTCAAACCTAGTCAATGTTCACCTGGGGATGGGTAGTCTTTCAACTTTGTCTATGCCAGAGAATCAATTGTCAAAAGGAACAGTTTCTTTCATTTATCCAAAACACCACTATCCATTGACTGCCACTTTGAGCTTGCAGACATATATTTTTCAACATACCCGGCATTAAAGTAAACCCTGGGGAATAATGAGGATATCTCACGATATAAGTTCAATCCATGATAAGAGCTTTGTTTCTTATGCAAATTTGAGCCAAACACTAATTTCTTTTCATTGATTATCATTGAGTGTAATCTGTCTACTCATGCTGGTTCTAGAATTTGTTTTTAATCTTAATTGAAGCTTTACATGCATTAGGTTAATAGAAAAGACTGAGGCATTCATTTCATTCCTCCTTTTCTCCAAACACAAACCCCATTTATACTCCCCTTTGCCACCTATTTTGAGCCTTTTATTAGCAATTTTCAAAATACTTCATCATGTGATTCTCAGATGAGTATTGCATATATTATCTGACCACTCATTCTCATGGGTTGGATTTGCCTAGCAATTCAAGTAAGCCAAAAGGGGCTAGAAAAAAAATAAGAGAGAAAAGAAAAGAACAAAATAAAAAAAAGAGAGAGAAAGAAAGAAATAAAAGTGCACAACAAAAAAAAAGAAGGGAAGAAGAAGATCTAAGGCAATCTCCTTTGGTGGAAAGAGAATGATTGTTTGGTTAGCATCTTCCATTTTTAGGTCAAATTTATCGTGCTCATTCAAGAGACTATTATTTTTTGCTTGATAATTGCTAACTTCATTTCGTAAACACTTTTTCCACATTAGCCATTCCTCCATCATTACAAGCTTTTAAAGACCTCTTGATCTATTACATTAATACATCTGTAGTGGAGATATAGATTAATAACAAGCTTATGGTAACCGGATAGTAGAACAGATTTAAGTGAAAATAATCCAATAATGGTGAGTGAGAGAATTACTTATTCTTTAGTCGGTTGTATTTGCTAGTTGGCTGCTCTATTTGTTTGAAGACCTTGTTAGCTCTCAAATCCAAAGCTCAAGGGTTAAAGCAATTTCAAGAATCATCATTATGTCCCCACAATATTCTTTGGGCCTTTTTCCATTTCATTTTAACGAGCCCACATCTTACAACCATTTGACCACATTACAACCCTTTAAAGTCCTTTTGACAAATGAACCCTGGTATACGCTGAGTTGATAAATAGGAGCAGAAGTTTATCAAAAGAAGGAGTATGAGGTAAGGGTTAAAAAGTTTTGAGCCTATTGTCATTTCATTTCATGAGTCTGACACCCTTGAGGCCACAATACAAGCTTACAAAGTCCTTGTTGAGGTATAGTAAACTCAAAATATCGAGTGTAGGGCTAAATAAAGTAAAATGAGAGAAATATTTTGATCTTACAAATCAAGGAAAGAAATAAACTCCCCCTAGGAAATATTAAGCCAAGATCTTTTGAGAAAAGTGAATCCCCTAATTCTCTTGCCAAATTTAGCCATTAATAAAACTGAGGAAACTTTCTATCCCTCGAGCACTCTATCCGCTTCTTTTAAAGACTGAGAATTCCTATTTTCCCTCGCAAATCCAACCACCAGGTGTAGCCAAAATCCATAGCGCTAAAAAATTTCCCATTTTCATCCCACTGTGGTTATTCTTTGGAAATTCTATATGGTATCTTGTTATTATCAGTTAGGTGGTCAAGATTATCACTTAGGACGACTTGCTTTCAAACACCATGACCATTCCTTCTTAACAGAAGCTCATTCTTCTAATGGATTTCTCTTTTTCTACATGTATATCATATAGACATTTTGCATTAGTCCCAAGGTAAAGTTGATAAACCTTTCTTTATTGGACTATCATTTTAGGCAGGGTATTTTAAACTGTTTGGTGATCTCATTCTAACATGAATTGAGTTCGTACATCACATCTGCATGTAAATTTCTCAAAATCAAAACATGAGGGAGAAACGATGCTTGATTTTGAGAACCGGAAACAAGTCACTTCGACAATGCTATTTTTCCATTGGGTTCTCGCTAATTGAAACCAAAGTAATGATTTACTTCTTTATTTGATCTTCAACGGCCAAAACCAAGTTAATATTGAAGAAAGAAGAAGTGCTTGATTAGTATTCCATACACAGAATCAAGATAAATTTCTAAATAAGATATGAGCTTTTCTTACTCGGTTTTTGACGGCTTGGTCAAAGCTAAAGTATCTTTTATCCTCGTCACTTGATTTTCAAAATTTAAGATGTGGCCGAATGATGTTTGCCTTCGTTTATCTTCGCTTTCCTTATTAATATTAGGACAGTAACTCTTATAGACAATCACCATGTCTCAATCTCTTGAACGGGAAATCCCTTTCTCCTGAATGCAGTCTTAATCCCTGCCCATTGACTGGGGAATCATCTTGTTTTCAGTATTGGGATCGAAGTATCCCCAAAACATACCTCTCTTTTCTTATCTTGGGATTCTGATGTCCCAAGTTCTCTCTTAACTCCCCTGTCTGCGAACTGGGGAGTCATTCCCCTGCGTCAAGTGTTGGGATCCCGGTGTCCCAAAATATGCGTATGTACATGGTCCCTAGTGCCCCGATTCTTCCTTAATTCTCCTGTCGGTGGACTAGGGAATCATCCTTTCCGGTCGTCAGGATCACAATGCGCCCGCAACATTCTTTTCCTAGGCACGCCGGGGAATCATTTCCTCCTAAAGTGTCGGGGCATGAGTACCCCCAAATGTTTTTTCCATTTTCCCTTTTTAAGTCTCATATAAAAAGAAAATCAAATAAAGAATAAATGATAAAAAATAAATAAAGTCATGTTTTGAACCATGTTTGTAAGCATGTCTTTTACCTGCTCGTGTTATCATTATGTCTGCGTATGTTCAATATCTTTGCATGTGTATCCTTGACTTGCATGACTGGACATTGTCTTCACATGTGAGTTGATTAATTTATTAGTATTGTTGCTGCATTTGCACATGCATCTATTTGCATGAGTCATCAAGTGATCATTGTGCGATGACCACATAGTACCCGTGATTTTTATATTCGTGTTTCCATTTGCCATGATTGTGGCACTTATAGCCATATGGTATTCGCATATGCATTTGCATAAATCTTTTTGTCACCTGCTAAACCTAAGCAATTTGGAAAAGTAGGAAAAACATGTTTTGCATAAATCTTTTAGTCCTGCTAAACCCAAGGAACTTGGAAAAGCAGGAAAAATATGTTTGGCATGATTGGAAAAACAAGAAATACATGTTTTCTATGATTTCTAGACCTGCTAAACTAAAGTAAGTTGGAAAAGCAGGAAATACATATTTTCCATGATTTTTAAACCTGTTAAACTAAAGAGAGATGGAACAACAGGAAAATTTTTAATCACTTGTGATGCTCAAGTATACTGGGAAGTAGGAAAATTTTTAATCACCTGTGTGCCCAGGCATACTGGGAAGCAGGAAAATTTTTAATCACCTATGTGCCTAGGCATATTGGGAAGTAGGGAAATTTTTAATCACCTGTGGTGCCCAGGCATACTGGGAAACAGGAAAATTTTTAATCACCTTCAAAGTCCAGCCAAGCTGGGAAGCAAGGGAAAATTTATAATCATCTGGGAAAATATGAAACAAGTGTCTTAAATAACAAATAGGCTTTAAATAACAAAACTTAGATATAACGATTTTCATACAAATAATTAATTCAAATTATAATCAACACAATTTAAGCCCAAAATATGATGATTTAGGCTCACACAAGTCTCCACATGTATAACACTCGGTCCAAGATCTCCAAATTGATGTTTCAAGCCCAATATATGTTATAAAGCTCCATTTTCAACCCATAAATGTAAATGACGTTTTTAATATTATTTGAAAGCTTTATTTTGATTTTTCTGACTCTCATAACTTTTAATGCTGTAATTGCTCCGGGAGGTAAATTCTGGTCACCATTGGTGCCTTTTTCATGTTCATATCATAGGAAGTTTAGAAATTTTAGAAGTTTGCCCTATCTTCCCTAGGGATTTTGAGACAAGGGATTAAGATAGGTTTTTAACAGTAGAAGAAAGAGAAGTTACCACTAGATAAACCTATTCATTGGCCAAGTAGCCCATGGGTAGGCTTTAAAATTATCCAAATGTTGGGTAGCCTAACTCTAATGAGTCTACCCAAGCGAAGGCTCCTTGGCTAACTTGGGCATTTTAATTTCTAAACATTAAATTCATTTTTACGGGTCGAGATTTTTGTGTAAAGCGGGCTCAAGCCTGGTGATGGCGGCCTTGTCGCGAGGCCAACACCAATTAATAATCGAAAATAATGCACTCTAGTTGTGCAATCCAAGTCGATTCTCTCAAGGAGTCTCTTATGAGGGACAACGGTAAACAATTCAATCTAAGAAAAAATTGGGGTTCGTTGTGGCATTTCATCAAACACCTTGTGTGCGCTAATTGTAAAGGCAACAAATGTAAATATCTTTTTGGTATTTTGGATATAATGAAAGCAAGATGTGGACACAACATTTTGTCTGGCCCCTAGAGATGCAATCAAAAACGAAAGAAAAAATAAAACATAAGCAAAAATAAACAATATGAATCTCTACGTTGCGACCCCTTTTTGAATTTATTGTAGAATCTAATTAGATAAAAAATCACGTATACATCGCGACGTACGCGCCATAAATGGCCGGATTTTGTTTCTCAGAATAGTGCCGATGCAGTCACTATAAATAGGGCGTGCTGCCTGATGAGCACCACACACACACTTTTCTTGTCTTGATTAATTGTGAATTCTTGGTAGATAGGTGCCGAGAAGGCCTTTGTCTCTTTAGGCACGTTGCACTAGGATGCCATCTGAGCCTTTGCTTTATGAGCATCTCCACACCCACACACATGCATGCCCCACGAACTACGTGGACTTTGATCCCTCTTTGAGGGTACGTAGGTCCTAGGCTCTTATCCTAGGTCAAGTCCATTCTTACCTTTTTTCTATATTTTGTGTGTTGTATTCTTTTCCAACTCTCTTTAAGGCCAAACGATTTAAGCATTAGTTTTTGGGGTAAACGTCTTCGAACGGGGGAAGAGGGGTGCCTAACACGTTCCCCTCATCTCAAGCTGACTCTTGAACCTAATTCTTTTAAAACCCACTTTTATCAAACTTTGAAACAAATTTTTCTTTTTCCAAAGTTTTTATGAAAAACTTGGTGGCGACTCTGCGAAGCCCGTTGTCAGGCGTGATCTTCACCCAAGATAAAAGGGATAAGTGCACGAAAGATAAAATAGCCTATTAGAGATTTAATCTTGCTAGTAACATCAGTCCAACATAATCGAGAATTCATACAAAACCATTCAATTATAATTAACCAATTACAATTCTCACTTCATGTAAACCATACAACCCTAGTTAATTAGCAACCGAATTAACCTAAACAAGAAATGGTTACCATTCAATTATCGCTTCATATGACAACTGAATTCAAGGTAATTAACTAACACTAGCTAATCAAACCAATTAAGCAATGGTAATCATTGTCTGGATATGGGTTCCACTCAATGGTTAACCAACCATTTCATTGAGCATTCAAGAATCAATTATAATTAAAGTTACTAATCACATATCCAAACTCATAGAATCCAATCCACAAAGAGATTACAACCGTAATCCTTAGCTCAATACAAATCCATGAAAGCCTACCTAAAATCAACGAGAAAATGTAAAGAGAAAGTGGAAGAGAAAGAAAGAACTCTCTATATGCGTCTCAATGCCCTAGCCTTCATGAAATCTCCTCTAGCCCAAGAAGCTTAGCTCTCCATGTTGGTGAAGATCTACCAAGCTCCAGTCCTCCAATGGAAGCCATGAATAAAGGTGAAAACAAGAAAAATGGGGGAGAATAAGAATGGAAATGGAATGGAGACGGAGAAGAAGGAGAGGGATGAGAGAAAAGAGATGGGAAATATTGAGGGATGAAAGAATTATCATGGAATAGGGTTTTCCTTTAGGTTATAGATCATTTTAGGGCTTATTATCGGATGAGTTGGGCTTAACACGGAATGGCCCAAAACGTGACTGACGCAAAAATTCACGCATAAGAGTTTGGGTCTGGTGTGCATGCTAGCAGGGTGCAAGTGAGCACGTTGGAAAAGCCCGCTTCTAACTTGCACGCTGGCAGCGTGCAACCCAGGAAAGAACAAGATTTGTCTTCTTTCATCTTTAGCTTCGCACCGGTTCACCTTCCAACTTCCAACTTCCGTTTAAGTCTCTAGTAGTGAATTCCTTCTCCAATTGTTGGAATATTCTTTAAAATTCCCATTTATTGTTCCACAATGTGCACGTTGGGGAGCAAGTAAGAAGCATCAAGTGATGGAGCCGTTGAAGCAAGCTGCACGTTGCAATATTTTAGTTATCTATGTCATAGTTAGTTATTCATATCTTGCATTTTAATTATTTAATTAATGTAATTTATTTAGTCCTAGTTTATTGATTAGTGGAAATACTCCAGTACTCAACGTTTCTTTTATAAAGCCTTTATATAAGGCCATTTACTTTTATCAATTAATTAAGTGAATTCATCTAGAAAAATCTCTCTACTTTCACTTTATATTTCCTCTGTTTTATTTCTCAGAAAGATTTAACATGGCACCAGAACCTGGTTTTTGAGAGTTTGTGAGATTGTGCACAAATAATGGCTAGCAATTTAGCTACCGTACCACCTACAAGTTTCAATGGTGAAAACTATCAAATATGGGTAGTCAAGATGGTTCATTTACAAGGTCTTGGCTTGTGGCAATGGGTTGAAGGTGAAAGAGAATTACCAGCCTCGAGAAATAATCAAACACTCAATCAGATAAGTTGTCTTGAAGAGCAAAAATCGAAAGCTCCAAGAGCCTTATCTATAATTGATTCAGGAATTTCTGAAACAGTTTTCATAAGAATTAGGACTTGTGAAACTGCTGAAGAAGCTTGGGATATGCTGAAGAAATTATATCAAGGCAATGAAAGAATGAGGAAAATGCAAGCCCTGAATCTCAAAAGGGATTTTGCAACTCTGATGATGAATAAAAAGGAAAGCATCCAACAATATTATGACCGATTGATGACATTGGTGAGCAAAATACGGCTACTTGGGGAGGATCTTCATGAGCGCAAAGTTGTTGAAAAAATGTTTATAAGTTTGCCGGAAAAATTTGAGGCGAAAATTTCATCTCTTGAAGATTCAAGAGATATTGATAAATTAACATTATCTGAGTTAACAAATGCATTACAGGTACAAGAGCAAAGGAGGGCTATGAGAAGAGATGAAACGCAACAAGTAGATGAAACACTTCTTTATGCTAAAGCTACAAAAGGAAAAAGGCAATATTCCTAAGTGCAACCACTGCAAGAAGCCTAGTCATGTAGAAGAAGATTGTTGACACAAAGGAAAATCTCAATATTACAATTGCAAAAGATTTGTACATTTACAGAAAAATTGTAGAATAAAAAAAGGAAGAGCAAATAAATTTTGCACACGAATTAAGTGACAGAAGAAGTGACTCTTCTGTAAAAAGTACACCAAGATTCTTTGAATTTGAATAGATGTGCTCCAATAGGAAAATCACGAGAAGTGCATCAATAGAAAAATGATGAGAAGTGCATCATTATATTTTGGAAAGAAGGAAAGAAGAGAAGTGCTTCAAATCCATTTGTACTATTTATTATTTAATTAGTTTTACCAAGCCTTTTACATTAGCTGCATTGAAGAAGCTGAGAAAAATGTTTGGTATTTTTGTTATCAATTAAACAGATTTTATTAGCAAAGAAAGTTCAGTTTAAGGGAAGGATTGTTGGAATATTTTTTAATATTTTCATTTATTGTTTCACAATGTGCACGTTGGGGAGCAAGTAAGAAGGACCAAGTGATGGAGCCGTTGAAGCAATCTGCACGTTGCAATATTTTAGGAGTCTATCACATAGTTAGTTATTCATATCTTGCATTATAATTCTTTAATTAATGTAATTTATTTAGTCTTAGTTTAATAGATTAGTGCAAAAACTCCAGTACTCCACGTTTCTTTTATAAAGACTTTATATTAGGCTATTTACTTTTATCAATTAATTAAGTGAATTCATCTAGCAATTTCTCTTTACTTTCACTTTATATTTCCTCTGCTTTATTTCTCATAAAGATCCAGTATGGTATCAGAGCCTGGTTTTTGAGAGTTTGTGAGATTGTGCACAAATAATGGCTAGCAATTTAGCCACCGTACCACCTCCAAGTTTCAATGATGAAAACTATCAAATATATGGGTAGTCAAGATGAAAGTTCACTTAAAAGGTTTTGGCTTGTGGCAATGGGTTGAAGGTGAAAGAGAATTACTAGCCTTGGGAAACAATCAAACACTCACTCATATAAGAGCTCGTGAGGAGGAAGAAGCGAAAGCTCCAAGACCTTTATCTATAATTCATTCAGCAATTTCTGAAACATTTTTCATAATTAGGTTTTGTGAAACTGCTGAAGAAGCTTGGGAGATGATGAAGAAATTATATCAAGGCAATGAAAGAATGAGGAAAATGCAAGTCCTGTATCTCAAAGGGGATTTTGCAACACTGAAGATGAATGAAAATGAGATCATCCATCAATATTCTGACCGGTTGATAACACTGGTGAGCAAAATATGACTACTTGGGGAGGATCTTCCTGAGAACAAAGTTGTTGAAAAAATGTTTTTAAGTTTGCCAGAAAAATTTGAGGAAAAAATTTCATCTCTTGAAGATTCAAGAGATATTGATAAATTAACATTATTTGAGTTCAGCAATGCATTACAGGCACAAAAGCAAAGAAGGGTTATGAGAAGAGAAGAAACGCAACAAGTAGATGAAACACTTCTTTATGCTAAAGCTACAAAAGGAAAAGGCAATATTCCTAAGTGCAACCACTGCAAGAAGCCTGGTCATGTAGAAGAATATTGTTGGCACAAAGAAAAATCTCAATGCTACAATTGCAAAAGATTTGGACATTTACAGAAAAATTGCAGAATAAAAAAGAAAGAGCAAGTAAATTTTGCACACAAATTAAGAGACAGAAGAAGTGACTCTTCTGTGAGAAGAACCCAAGATTCTTTGAATTTGAAGAGATGTGCTCCAATAGGAAAATGATGAGAAGTGAATCATTTGAAAAATGATGAGAAGTGCATCATTATATTTTGGAAAGAAGGAAAGAAGAGAAGTGCTTCAAATCCATTTGTACTTTCTGATTTGTACTATTTATTATTTAATTAGTTTTACCAAGCCTTGTACATTAGTTGCGTTCAAGAAGCTGAGAAAATTGTTTTGTATTTGTGTTATCAATTAAACTGATTTTCTTTGCAAAAAAAAGTTCAGTTTAAGGAAGGGATTGTTGGAATATTCTTAAATATTCCCACTTATTGTTCCACAATGTGCACGTTGGGGAGCAAGAAAGAAGGATCAAGTGATGGAGCCGTTGAAGCAAGCTGCAGGTTGCAATATTTTAGGAGTCTATCTCATAGTTAGTTATTCATATCTTGCATTTTAATTATTTAATTAATGTAATTTATTTTGTCCTAGTTTAATGGATTAAAGGAAAAACTCCAATACTCAACGTTTGTTTCATAAAGCCTTTTTATAAGGCCATTTACTTTTACCAATTAATTAAATGAATTCATCTAGCAATTTCTCTCTACTTTCACTATATATTTCCTCTGCTTTATTTCTCATAGAGATCCAACATGTTATCAGAGCCTGGTTTTTGAGAGTTTGAGAGATTGTGTGCAAATAATGGCTAGCAATTTAGCTACCATACCACCTCCAAGTTTCAATGGTGAAAACTATCAAACATGGGTAGTCAAGATGAAAGCTCACTTAAATGATCTTGGCTTGTGGCAATGGGTTGAAGGTGAAAGAGAATTACCAGCCTTGGGAAACAATCAAACACTCACTCAGATAAGAGCTCCTGAAGAAGAAGAAGTGAAAGCTCCAAGAGCTTTATTTATAATTCATTCAGCAATTTCTAAAATATTTTTCCATAAGAATTAGGACTTGTAAAACTGCTAAAGAAGCTTGGGAGATGCTGATGAAATTATATCAAGGCAATGAACGAATGAGGAAAATGCAAGTCCTGAATCTCATAAGGGATTTTGCAACTCTGAGGATGATTGAAAAGGAAAGCATCCAACAATATTCTGACCGGTTGATGACACTGGTGAACAAAATACGGCTACTTGGGGAGGATTTTCCTGAGAGCAAAGTTGTTGAAAAAATGTTTATAAGTTTGCCGGAAAAATTTGAGGCAAAAATTTCATCTCTTGAAGATTCAAGAGATATTGATAAATTAACATTATCTGAGTTAATCAATTCATTATAGGCACAAGAGCAAAGGAGGGCTACGAGAAGAGAAGAAACGCAACAAGTAGATGAAACACTTCTTTATGCTAAAACTACAAAAGGAAAATGAAATATTCCTAAGTGCAACCACTGCAAGAAGCCTGGTCATGTAGAAGAAGATTGTTCGCACAAAGGAAAATCTCAATGCTACAATTGCAAAAGATTTGGACATTTACAGAAAAATTGCAGAATAAAAAAGTAAGAACAAGTAAAGTTTGCACATGAAGAGACAGAAGAAGTGACTCTTCTGTGAGAAGTACACCAAGATTCTTTGAATTTGAAGAGATGTGCTCCAATTGGAAAATGATGAGAAGTGCATCATTAGAAAGGTGAAGAGAAGTGCATCATTATATTTTGGAAAGAAGGAAAGAAGAGAAGCGCTTCAAATCCATTTGTACTTTCTAATTTTATTATTTATTATTTAATTAGTTTTACCAAGCCTTTTACATTAGCTGCGTTCAAGAAGTTGTGAAAATTGTTTGGTATTTGTGTTATCAATTAAACTGATTTTCTTCGCAAAGAAAGTTCAGGGAGGGATTGTTGGAATATTCTTTAATATTCCCATTTATTGTTCCACAATGTGCACGTTGGGGAGCAAGTAAAAAAGATTAAGTGATGGAGCCGTTGAAGCAAGCTGCACGTTGCAATATTTTAGGAGTCTATATCATAGTTAGTTATTCATTTCTTGCATTTTAATTATTTAATTAATATAATTTATTTAGTCCTAGTTTTATGGATTAGTGGAAAAACTCCAATACTCCACGTTCCTTTTATAAAGCGTTTATATAAGGCCATTTACTTTTATCAAATAATTAAGTGAATTCATCTAGCAATTTCTCTCTACTTTCACTATATATTTCCTCTGCTTTATTTCTCATAAAACTCCAACACCAAATACTTCCTACTTGACCTACAAATCAACCACAGATCAATTGTAATATCTCTCAAGAAAATTGGATAATCAAATATATGCTAAAACACGAGAAATATCATAATTTACGCAATAAAGTCTGGATTTAAACAGAATTCACCTTAATCCTCACATTACCCTATATTATCATCTAAGCATGCTAAATGGCTCAATAAATGCTATAAAAACCTGTCAAATAGCATCAAATAGTAGGGTAAACATGGGCATTATCACCTAGCTCGAATAAATTGAAAATGGACTCGAGCTCGGGCTTTTTTCAAGTCCGGCCTGAATCTAAAAAACTTAGGCATTTTAATTTCTAGTACTTTAAATTCATATTTTTGGATTGAGATTTTTTATGTAAAGCGGGCTCAGGCCCAGTCCAAATAAATTGAAAATGGGCCCTAGCTTGACTTTTTCAAGTTCGGCCTATAGGTAAAAAACTTAGGCATTCTAATTATATTAGAAAATAAAGTGTGATGATAGGCCAAGCCTAGGCTTATTAGCCTATGGGCTAGGGTAATATCTGATCTGTTATAATAGGTAATAAGTTACATGGGC
The DNA here is from genome assembly GCA_014851425.1 of Senna tora. Taxonomy (NCBI): domain Eukaryota; kingdom Viridiplantae; phylum Streptophyta; class Magnoliopsida; order Fabales; family Fabaceae; genus Senna; species Senna tora. The sequence continues at coordinate 23,455,381 of CM026265.1, read as the reverse complement.
ACATATGTACAAAGGCCATGGGCTTAGGCCTGAGCTTGGCCCGGACCATCCCACGAACAGGTCTACCACCAGATGGTCATTTGCTTTTTCATAAGAACTTTTGTTTGGTTTTCGAGCGCATGAGAGTGGTTTAGCTGGAGCAAGAGCTTTTTTATTCATAACTTGTTCCTCTTCATTTCTCTTTGATCAAGCACGAGCTCCTTTCTAAGGTTCAACCTGTTTATGAATCTCTCTTTGTCCCTCAGCCTTCTGATTTTCCATTTGGTTCGAAGCAGGAGTATTCGATTCCTGATTAATAAAACCGTCTATAGAGTTATTTTCCTTCGAAATCTAATTCAGAACACGCAGAAGCAGCAGCACTAGCCAAGGCCATCGCTTGAATGATTGAAGACGGAGAATCGCTGAAAATCTCAACTGGGAGGAAGGATATTGCAAGACAAAGAAGTGGGGCTCTTCTACTCTCAGCAATAAAAGGGAGGCCCAACAGATGCTTAGCTATCTAACCAAGAGGCAAGAAAACGGGTAAAATTCTGAAGCTGAAGGGAATGACCAAAGAGCCCCTGACCTTTGGATTTCCTCCACCTACCTGCAAAGGGCATCCCGGGAAATTCTCCTCTGAGCAATGATGACTTCGCCTCGGTAAGTCGCGTACTTTCTATAGAGATGGCTCGAAAACTTGTTGAGGAAGTCAAGCAGCCAGCCACTTGAAACAAGACATGTGTCACACCTCCCAAATGTCTCCACTTCCACGGAATGAAACGGAGCATGCTGTCTTGCAAGTCGGACGGCCAGCCCAAAACAATCATGCCATCGCACGGACTAGCTCTCCTTCACAGACAACGAAAAATTCGTAAGTAGATTACAGACAAGAGAACTTAAGTCCACGAGCGCCCGACACCCGTAGACTTGGGGGACTTATGTAACTACGAAATATTCTGCCTTCGGACACGTGGCACTGAGCTTCTAGAAGCCTAACGGTAGTACACGCTAGCAGCACGTGGCACCACTCATCTGTTACTTACGTGGCCCATGCCCACGTCACCTCGCGGAGATACCCACTCAGCCAGACGTGGGAACTCCCGGAGCATCGTGGGACGGCCCACGCCCCATGAGATCGTGGGTCGAGCACGACCTCCCCACACTCAGTATAAATAAGCCCTCACCCGGGGGACTAAAGAGACACAAGTTCAAGGACTATCACACTAGGCCTAAGACATCCTAAATACTCTCTGAAAGCAACACTCATCGCCCTTCTAGCAGGCAGCCTGAGCTCTGCCGTAGGCTTCGTCAGGTCCAACCACCGGCAAGCTCATCTCCGTCCCTGGAGCATACCACTAATAGGGCTTCCAGCAGCCTTCAAAAACCCAAGGTCTCTCCCACTAAGGCTAACTTCCTAATAGCGGCTCGCCCGCCCGGAGTACCTTAGACACATCTTAGCCACACACGGCCCAATACAGTTAACACTACAAGAAAAAACAGGATTAGCTAGGGAAAAATCCGTAGCTAATCCCTAGCTAATCGGATTAGTTACGGATTTTTCCCTAGCTAATATTTGGACGCTAATTGCTAGGGATTTTTTTCGTAGCAAATCCCTAGCTAATCCGTAGCTAATCCATAGCTAATCCCTAGCTAAATTCCCTAGCTAATCCGTAGCTAATCCCTAGCTAAATTCCCTAGCAAATCCGTAGCTAAAATTCCCTAGCTAATCCCTAGCTAAATTCCCTAGTTAAGCCGTAGCTAATCCCTAGCTAATCCGTAGCCAATCCCTAGCTAAATTCCCTAGCTAATCCGTAGCCAATCCCTAGCTAACTCACCCCCTCCAAAAATTGTCGCCGGCGACCTCCTCCACCGGCCTCCGGTGGCCCCTCCGGCGACCTCCTCCTCCGCCGGCCGGCGGCCCCCTTCGGCGACCTCCTCCACCGCCGGCCGACGACCACCTCCACCGACGGCCGGCGACCTCCTCCGGCAACCACTTTATATTTTTGAAAAATGGTCCTAGGAGGCCTCGAAGACGGAACATCATGGATGGTAACATTTAGACCAACCACTAGGCCATTTATCACTTTTTGATTTATTAATGTAAAACATTTTATATATACACATATAATAAATTAGCTAGGGATTTTTTCCCTAGCTAATCCGTAGCTAATTCCCTAGCTAATTAGCTAGGGATTAGCTTGGAAAAATCCGTAGCTAATCCCTAGCTAATTTCCTTAGCTAATTAGCTAGGGATTAGCTAGGGATTTTTTCCCTAGCTAATTAGCTAGGGATTAGCTAGGGAAATTCGTAGCAAATCCCTAGCTAATTAGCTAGGGATTTTTTCCCTAGCTAATTAGTTAGGGATTAGCTACGGTTTTTTTTCCCTAGCTAATTAGCTAGGGATTAGCTACGGTTTTTTTCCCTAGCTAAATTCCCTAGCTAATTAGCTAGAGATTAGCTACGGTTTTTTTCCCTAGCTAATCCGTAGCAAATCCCTAGCTAAATTTTCCCGCCTTTTCGCGCCAAATTTTTGTTACCAAATTAGCTACAGTTTTATCCCTAGCTAATCCGTAGCTAATTAGCTAGGGATTTTTTTCCTAGCTAATTTCCGTAGCTAAATCAGTTTTTTTTTGTAGTGTAACTACCTTGCCTAACGGCTCCTATAGACGTCACCATATATGACGAACTACGTGGACTTTGATCCCTTCCGAAGGGTACGTAGGCACCTAGGTGCATCACCTAAGGGCAAGTCCCCCAAGGTTAAGACCCCTTGCGGTCCTTAATTGCAAACTACAATTGTCTGAACCAAAAACGACAGTTACACTTATTTTTATCTTCTTTTAAAACTCAATTATTCCCATATTTCAATTGAACTTTATTCCATCATAGATAATGAGTTTTATAACTACTTTTGGAATTATTCCGAAGACTCAATCTTTTACTTATTTCAAATGAATTTCCTTCTTCCACTTCAAGTGAGTTTCGTTCTTTCCTTCAACTTCTTTAAATGAGTTTAACAAAATTTTAAGCATCATTTCTAAGCTCAAATAACATCTAAAGAAAAGGATTGACATGATGAAAGTATGGTAATATGAATCATCAAGGTTTTCTAAAGGGAGTTAGAGAAAGAAGGATAGAGAAATGAGGGGAGTAGTTCTAGTACAATCTTAGGGAGGGTGAAGCTTATGTTTAGATGACTGGTGGTTGGTATGGGACAATCATCGGTTTTCCTAGGGAGAAGACTTAATTGAATTATTTTTGAAAACCCGTGTTGGTTGCGCATTCTAAGTTAGTAAATTATCATGGCTAATTAAAGGATCACGTACTAAGAATTAGGAATAATTAATCATGGCTTAGGCATCATTACCCTAGTGATTGTATTAGTGATTAGCGTACCAGAAAAACGATCCACAAAAGGGGGTGGTGATTCCATACCCGATTCGACCAGTACAATTACCATAGAACATGAGTCGCTATTAGTTCCCTGGAGCATAAACACCTATTGTCGCTCCAAACCTTTAAAGAAAATATGCAGATAGGTGAGTTAGAGAGGAGTATTGAATGCTCCCTCAAAAGTAGGTTTCTCGTCCTTTCGCTCAGAATTTTTAAGGAGAACCTGCGTATCGTTAAGTTTGAAGGGAATACTGAATGTTCCCAATAAATCAAGTTCCTCTTCTTGTGAAAATCGTACCTTCAGCGGGCTTCTTGGAGTCGCCACCAAGTTTTCCACATAACTTGGAAAAGAAAAATAGTTCGAAAAGCTTAAGTAAAAATGAGTTTTAAAAGAATTAGGCTCAGGAGTCTGTTTGAGATGAGGGGAAGGTGTTAGGCATCCCTCTTCCCCCGTCCGAAGACGGTTACCCCAAAAATTAATATTTAAAATGTTTTGGCCTTAAAAGAGTTGGATAAAGTACAAACACAGAAAAAGAAGAATAGGCAGACTTGACCTTAGATAAGAGCCTAGGGCCTACGTACCCTCCAAGAGGGGACAAAGTCCATGTAGTTCGTGTGGCATACATGAGTGTGTAGGGGACACTCATCAAGCAGAGGCTCAGATGGTATCTCAGTGCAATGTACCTAAAGAAGCACAGGGTCCTTGGTACCTATCTACCATGCATTTCACAAACAAAGCAAACAAGGTGTGTGTGTGATGCTCATCAGGCGGCGCGCCCAAATGGCGTGTAAACCAATGTTCATATAGAAGTAAAGGCTCCTTGGTGACACCAGTTGCACAAATATATAGAATTGTAATAAATTAAATGAACAAACCAAAGGAGGCAGAAAGACGGGCTTTATGCCTCAAGGAGTCACGACTTATTAATAGAAAGGTCAGGACCTATCGACAGGGAGGTCACGAACTATTGATAGACGGGTCACGACCTATTGACAGACAGGTCGTGACCTATTGACAAATAGGTTGTGACCTATTGATTGGGAGGTCGTGACCTCTTTATCTCGAGATCAGAGAAGATACAAAGAAGGAAAAGAAGGGGATTCAGTACATGTTCACCAATCAAAAGGGGTCGCAACCCCAACACCAGGAGGTCACGACCCGCTCAACAAAATAGGGAAAACAAGGTTTTGGGGTTCTGGACCTTGGATCTAGGATGTTGAAGGGAGCTTGGTCAACCCTCAGAGTGGCACGGGGCCTAGCTCCTATCCCATGGATCCAAAAGAAAAGGGTTTGAAAGAGACAATGATGGAGTGGAAAAAGTGCAAACAAAAGAAGAAGGAAGAAAGCCTTACCAATCACTTGGGAATTCGGCAAAGCTTCGGCACCTCAAAATTATGTCCTCACAACATTAGTGGAGCCTCCTATTTATTGTGATCACGCAGGATCATATAAAAGGAAAGTTGACTGTGGCCATTAATGGCCAATAGCTCACAACTTGTGGACTATAGGTTGCAACCCTTTGCAGATTTGGATTCGATTCTGATCTAGTCATAAATGTTAATAGGTCGTGACCCCTTGTGCTAGGGGTCATGACCTATGCTGACACAGCTCCTGATCTGTGTCATAAATGTCAATAGGTGCTATGTGACAAGGGTCGTGACCTATGCTGACTTAGCTTATAGGTCGCGGCTTATGCTGACTCAGCTCCTTATCTGAGTCATAAATGTCAAGTGGTAGTGACCTATGTGACAGGGGTCGTGACCTATGCTAACTCAGCCTATAGGTCACGACCTGTCCGTACACAGGTTGCAACCTGTCTGTACACTGGTCTGGATAAAATAGGGTGTCCACATATTCTACTCTTTACTTCCATTCCTCCAGAAGAAACACTTTCGGTGTTGTCGGAGGGAACAAGTAAAGAAAAAAGGGATGCTCTATTTGTCTTGGTCGGGGGACAACTAATTGATGCTAAAACACTTAATAAAATCTACCTAATTATGCACCCTGGAAAATAGTTATTTACCTCTTAAATGGTGTAAGGGTGAAAATGATGGTATAAGGCTAGAAAAGTGATCTCCTAGCATAAACAATAGGTCTTATAGCAGCCACGAGATACAAAAGGCATATGAAATCGGGCAAATGCTGAATAACCCTGCTTCCCAGCCAATCTTGGGATTCACAGGTGATTAAAAAGATTTCTTTGCTTCGCAGTATGCCTGGGTAACTGGTGATTAACAAGACTTTCCCGTTTCCTAGTATGCTTGGGCATCACATGTGATTACCACATTTTTCCTGATTCCCAATATGCTTGGGTATCACAGGCGATTGACATGATTTTCCTGTTTCCCAATATGCCTGGGTATCACAGGTGATTGGCAAAATTTTCCTATTTCCTAGTATGCATAGGCATCACAGGTGATTGACAAGATTTTCTTATTTCCTAGTATGCATGGGCATCACAAGTGATTAACAAGATTTTTCTGGTTCCTAGTATGCTTGGGTATCACAAGTGATTGATAAGATTATTTTATTTCCCAATAAGCCTGGGTATAGCAGGTGTATGAATCATGCAAAACATTTATTCCCTGCTTTTCTAACTTGATTGGATTTAGCAGGTCCAAAAGATTACACAAAACATGTTTTTCGTGCTCTTCTAACTTACTTGGGTATAGTAGGTCTAAAAGATTTATGCAAAACATATTTTCCCTGCTTCTCCAACTTACTTGGGTTTAGCAGGCCTAAAATTCAAGCAAAATGTATTTTCCCTGCTTTTCCAACTTGCTTAGGTTTAGCAGGCCTAAAATTCATGCAAAACATGTTTTTCCTGCTCTTTCATCTTACTTGGGTTTAGCAAGTTTAAAAGATTTATACAAAACGTGTTTTCCCTGCATTTCCAACTTACTTGGGTTTAGCAAGTCTAAAAGATTTATGCAAAATATATTTTCCTTGCTTTTCCAACTTTCTTGGGCTTAACATGCCTAAATTCATGCAAAACATGTTTTTCCTGCTCTTTCAACTTACTTGGGTTTAGCAGGTTTAAATATGCAAAACATGTTTTCCCTGCGTTTCCAACTTACTTGGGTTTAGCAGGTCCAAAAAGTTTTCCTACTGTCCTAACTTGCTTGGGTTTAACGGTTTAAAAGATTTATGTAAAACATGTATTTCTTGCTTTTCCAACTTACTCGGGTTTAGCATGTTTAAAAGATACATATGTTGATCATGCAAATGCTTATGCAAATACCATGCGGCTATAAATGCGAAAATCGTGCCAAATGGAAACATGAATGTAAAAACCATGGGTAAGATGCAGTCATCACACAATAATCACGTGATGACTTATCAAAGTATCGTGCAAATATCATGCAAATGGATACACGTGTAAATGCAGCAACAATATTAATGAATTAATCAATTCACATGTGAAGATAATGTCCAGTCAAGCAAGTCAAGGATACACATGCAAAGACGAGTTGACAACATATGCAGATCTAGTGATAACACGGGCAGATTGTAGACATGCATACAAACGTGGACCAGAACATGACTTTATTTATTTTTATCATTTATTTTTTATTTTATTTTATTCCTATATGATACTTAAAAGGGAAAATGGAAAAAACATTTGGGGGTACTAATGCCTCGACACTTTGAGAGGAAATGGTTCCCCGACGTACCTAGGGAAAGAATGTTGCGGGCGCATTGAGATCCTAACGACCAAAAAGGATGATTTCCCACTCCACCGACAGGAGAATAGAGGAAGATTCGGGGCACTAGAGACCATATACAGACAGAGAGTGAATCCCAAGATAAGCAAAGAGAGGTATATCTTGGGATACTTCACTCTCAAAAATTGAAAACAGGACGATTCCTCAGTCAATGGGGGGGATTAAGACTACCCTCGGGAAAAGCGGATTCCCCAGTCAACAGTTGAGACAAGATAATTGTCTACAAAAATTTTTGATAGCTTACTCCTAGCTCTAAGCGGGTTCCCACCCCTAGGCCATGTCAGAGAGTGATTATTCTTTCAGAGTTTAAATGAAACTCGCGGCATTGGAGTCCCGAGACTTGAGGGAATCACCCTTCATAAGGACAAAGGATAAAAATGGAAATTTGGGAGTGGCTCTCAATGTGAGCACAAAAATGAACTAAGAAAATGATTCTCCAATTTGAATACAGGGTTTATGGCAAGCATGAAGGAGAAGTGATTCCCCAATAGTAGAGCTCAAGGCGGCAATCAAGGCAGGCATGAGTACCAAGCGCTGACATCAATAAGGCTCAAAGCGGGCAAGACTCCCTAGTCAAAGGTGACAAACACTTAACACTTAAGGGAAATATGAGCACTATAGACTGGCCATATCAAGGTTCTTGGCGGGCAAGAGTCCCCTGATTAAAAGGTGAGAGAGGGACACTTGGAACTTCATGATAGATAAGAGTACCATAACCAGATCACGATGGGGCTCTTGGTAGGCATGAGTCCCCAGACAAGATATGAGTGATAGACACTTGACACTTCATTGCGACCCATGAGCATCATAGGCTAATCACCACGGGGCTCTTGGTGGGAAGGAGTCCCCAGAAAAGTTACGGGTGATAGACACTTGAGACTTCATGGCAATCTATGAGCACCATAAGCTAATCACCATGGGGCTAGTCGCGAGGAGGAGTCCCCAGACAAGTTATGGGTGATAGAAAATTGACACTTCATGACAATTCATGAGCACCATAGGCTGATCACCATGGGGCTCTTGGCGAACAAGATCCCCAGAAAGTGTGAGTTCCAACTATAAAAGTTGGGTACTCAGGTTCTGGGTGGATAGGCCAGCCACCCCACCCTCCAAACTCTCAAAGGAGTGTTTTCAGAAAGAAAGATGACTCAAAAAGGACTCAGATTAGTTTTAGTACACCCAAACCCCTTAAGTGTAAAATTGCCAAAGAAAGGGGCAAATTACAACATAAAATCCACTCCTATACTGTTATGACTGCACAAACTTGTTGTGCAAGTCATAAATGACCTTAGCTTGGTGAGGGAAAGCTTCTTAAGGCCTAACAGAAGCTAGAACAGAAAAGGGGAAGTGACAGGAACTAAAATGTAATAAATTTACTGTTTTCTTACCCTTGTTAAAAACTGGGCATTTTGAATTGTTTGTGAGTATCCAACTATTCTTTTTGACTTTATGTGATATTGGGATGCTTTCTATAGGGCTGGAAGAGACCATAGGGGTCTCTAACTGTGTTTTAATACTTAAGGGATTTTTCTTGAAAAATTCTAAAAGTAAGGGTTTTTGCTGTAAAAATATGGCTTCTGAACTGCTTCTGATTGTGGGAAGTGTGTGAAAAAGTTATATTTAATCTTGTGAAGCTTTCTGAAACCTTGTTTTAGCTTGTAATAACCCAGAACTGAAATTGAGTCTTAATAAGGACCATTTTGAAAGAAAAATTAGAAGAAATCTCAAAATTCTTATTTTGACTCTATTTCTGGTTAAATTCTGTTGGAAACTTTCTGGATGTGTTTAGTGGATGCTAAATGACCAATTTGTATGGTTGGATGTGGTTGAATTGTTAAAATTGCCTTTTATTTCAGTAGTTTGAAAAAGGAGGACCATTTTGATAAAACTGAGGCAATTGAGGGTCAAAATGTAATTTTCTTGCTTGAGAAACACTTTGAATCTGTTAATTGCATACTCAAGGCGCTTCTGATGAAATTTCATGATATTTGAATGCCTGTATAAGGAGTTATGTAAGTTGCTTGCTGCACAAGTAATATTTGACTTTGTGGTTGACTTTGTTTGACTTTGAGTTGACTAAATGCAAAAGTTGACTTTTTTTAAGCAGTCTATTTAAGTGTGTGGCATCCAACTCTGGAATTAAAATTTAGCATGCATTTGTGAACTGATATGCCCTGGAGAGGCAGGTATTTTAGCATGCTTATGTGAAAAAATTGATATGCCCTGGAGAGGCAAACTGTGAAAAGTGATATGCCCTGGAGAGGCAAGTGAGTTGCAACTGAATAAACATTACCTGTGAAAAATTATGTTATATTAATATTATTTGTATGAAAATGACACACTAGGCTGGCTAGGAATGCGTCCGGGACGTAGCTGTCTACCAACTAGTGAGGAAATAATCCAATCCGGGACTGGTGATCCTAAGGTTCTAACTTTGTGTGCACACCGGGGGATGCCCTGGAATGTTAGGTAATTGCTTGTGCCTTATATGGCGGACTTTACTTATATTGTTAAGTCGGTTTTGTCCTATTTCATTAGATTGCTTTTGGTGATGAAGGTAATGGTTTAGACCAGTTGTACAGGTCCTGGAGAGATATGGTATTTGGCATGAATGACCAAAGAGATATGATGGTAAAATGAGCATTCTTTTAAAAGAAAAATGAGTCTTAAGAGTAAACAATACTTGGGATAGAACTTGACTTTTAATACTCCCAGAAGAAAAGAAAAGAAAAAAATTGGACCGTGATTTTAAGAGTTAAGTTAAATAACCTAATTCTGCAATAAAAATCAAGAAACTAGGATGTTACAACAGATGATTCACTGGTATAGACGAAGTTGGAAAATTGTCCCTCCCCGGTGGATGCCAGTTAGGGGCACTTTGCAGTGTTTGAGGAAAATGAGAGATGCCTTGCGTCCTAAGTACAACTTACTCATTTGCTTATTAGGGCTTATTCCTCTCCTCTTCATTTTAGTAATTTTTTTAAGGTAATGAAATGGTGTGGAATGGATGACTTTCTGAAGAGAATTCACAATCATGCATAAATGTAGTACCCTATCTTGTCAGTTAGGTTCAATGCCAAGGTTGCTCTACTTAGGCAAGATCCTATAACTCACAGAGCATTCTTGACAGAACACATCCCCTACAAGTCATTTCGAACGACCACATCCGTCCTAGTATGTTTTTTGGTTTTCTTTTGTAAAATCGGAAAACTTCTTTTTGTTTTCTTATTCATTTACCTTTTTGCTTCGACTGGTTGCCCATGACAATATGCAGGGACTTGCCTATAAAAATGAAAAATTTAGAGTCAGGCTCTATACACATCATGTGACTTCTTTTTGCCATCCTTGGGTCCAACATCCACATCCCTTCAGTTCTCTTTCTTCATACCGGGGTTAATGTCTAGCATTGTTACAATGGCCTTCTTCTTACCGAGAGGTATTGAATCACGCATTGATTAGCTCCTTGATGAGGAAGTCTTAAGTGCAGTGGAGAAGCGCCCAGGAATATTCTGATGATAGATGCAAAGTCGGTGAGCTTTGAAACAACTAGGGAATGATTCCATCCATATCTTCCCCGGCCTTGGGTACACGAGTCCCCTGTCGCATAAAACCTTGAAGAGCTCAGTTATAGTCATTTGGGAAGCAGCTGCTTAAGAGTGGTTCCAACTTGACCTTGCGGATTGTTCCCTAGTTGTAACATTGGGGTAGAAGAAGCTAGGTTAAAGGCCATTGTATTGATGCTGGAACCATAATAATTGCCAAAAGAAGTCACACTTTAAATAATAGAAATAAAATGAAGGACTCGCACAGCAAAATGAGAAGTGTGTAAAATAAGCTTGAAAGAAACATGATTAATGCAGGTGGTAATAATTGATTTTGGGATGGAATCGAATGTTTCTCTGGCCTTCACAAACTAGAGTATTCAATCATGTCGAAAGTGCGATGGTCATCATGCATGTACCAAAGCCTTCACAAATTTTGATAGCTCGTGCTCCTTTGAGACTAGCCTAGTAGTCGACGGCTCCTTGAGTTTGCGAATAATGAGACCTAAGATGTAAATTTCCTAATGCAGGCAATAGGGCTTTGTGAGATGAAGTGGTAACTTCTCTAGTGCAGGCACCGGAGGACAAATGGTGACTTTTTTGAGCGGGTGACTAAAGGTCCATGATAATCTCCCAGTGCATGCACTAGGGATTTTGAAACAAATGATACCTCTCTGATATAGGCATTGGCTTCAAAGTATAACTCAAAACGACAATTCCCCAATGCAGGCACTGAAGTTTGTGACAGACACAAGGATGCTATATGGAATCATGGTCACTATGCTGTAGATTGGACATGAGCTAAAATGGTGGTCCCCAGAGTATGTCGTGGAGTTCATGAGACATAAGCTAAAAAGATGATTCCCAGTGCAAGCATTGGGCCTCATGGCAGCCATGGGATAAAGATGAAGGTTCCCTAGTGCGGGCACTGGAGTACATGACATGACCTAAGGTAATGATTTCTCGACCAGACACCAGGATATTAGTCTAACATGAAGATTCATCAGTGCAGGCACTGAGGCTTTAGACAGACACAAGATGATGACTTCCTATATAGGGGTTCGAAACATGATCTAAGGTAATGATTTTCTTATGGGGATACCGAGATTTTACATAAGTATAATGACTCGAGATAGACGTGGTCTTAGAATTGTGATTCCCTAATGCAAGCATTAGGATTTCAATGTAGACACGAGTTTGTAATGATGGTTCCCTAATGAGGGACCAAAACATTCCCTAAGACAATAATTCCCTAGTATAAGCACTGAGGACTAGACACGTGTTGAGAGGATGTTCCTCAGTGCAAGCACTAGGGTCTAAGATATGACCTATATGGTAATTCCCTAATGCAGGAATCAAGGTTCAAAACAGATACAAGATTAGGAAGGTGATTCACTAGTGCAGGAATGGTAGTTCTAAGGCGATGACCTTCCCTATACTAGGAATTTACAATGACGAGTCCCCAATGCAAGCACCAAGGCTTAAGGCAAGAATGAATCTATGAGGGTGATCCCTTAGTCACCGTTTAGCTTCAACAACTAGACTCGTTCTTGAGTCTATACGTATGATTACTGGATGCCTTCCCAATACAATTATAACTATGAATGCAGTGCAAAAATTTGAAAAATAAAAGAAAGGAAACAAATCAATAAAAGAGTATGAGAGAAATGACTTCACCACAAATACCATGTTGAGATTTTTTGGAAAAGGATGCAATAGAGGGTCCTCACAGATATCTTTCAAAAAAGTAGTGGTTACATTCGCAATTACTATGAGGATTATTCTCTGGAACGGAGATTCTTAACGGGAACGGAGATTCCTCAAAGTATGAAAGTTCATGTTTAGTAGGATCAAGAAAGTTTTCTTCATGTTAAGCATCTCAGTTACCAGTCGCAACCTTAACTCTAGCTCGCGTGAGGCTTGCTAGTAAAAGGCCAAAAGATTGACGCTATATTCCTCAATAATTGTAAATGTAGCCACTGTTTACTAACTATGCAGATAAATGAACAAATGTTAATATACAATCCTATGGCCTAGGAATTAATGTGGGAGAGAAAAGGTCCTCGTCACATGTACAAGTTTTTATGAACAAGAGGAAAAAGAAATGTCTTTTATAAAAAGGTGGTTTACATTAGAAACAAATGCGTAGAAAAAAGGAAGAAAAAGAAAAAAATGTATATACAATGCAAAGGAAATTTTTATATACAATGTAAAGAAATTTTTTTAAATATATACAATGCAAAGAAAAAGTGCTTTCCATTTCTTTTATTCACAATTCAAAAGAAAATTTTATATAAAGTGCAAAGGAAGTTATAAGAAGATGCATGTGACGCAATGGGAGAAAGCCCACTTTGTTTTTTTTCTTTTTTTTTTAAATGTATGCATGCAATGGAATGAGGGAGTTAGCTCCTTGTGTCCTAAAGGTTAGGTCCTTAAGGTTTCAACACTGGTTAACCTATAAGGGTAGGCCTTACGGTCAACTTATGCATGGTTCAGCTTGGGATCTAGAAACCTAGATGGTTCTTAGATTGCCCCATCAAAGATGGAGACCCCGACTTAAGAGAAGACACTGTCACAGAAAAGTCTGCGCAGATCAACCCATAAGGAAGGTAACAATCTAAGCGAAGTAGATAAGTCAACCTCTGTAGGCTGAAGCCCAATAGGGAAAGATTCTCATACCCCCATTAACTATTATGGACTGCTTTGGGCATAGAAGCGATTTAAAGGTAGGTAGAAATGGGAACTCGTGCACTTGTGAGTAGGAGCATCCTAACTACCCTTCCCTTCTACAAAAGTGGAAACACTGCAAAACAAAAGAGAAAACAAGTACCACAGATGTGAACAAACAATAATCCAACATTAAAGGCCAAAACAATTTAAATATTAATCTTAAAGAAAGGGGCTTGACTCTCTAGTTGTCCCCAGTGAAGTCGCCAACTGTGAAGAACGCACCTTTGGTGGGCTTCGTGGAGTCGCCACCAAGTTTTCCACAAACTTTGAAAAGAAGAATAGTTCGAAAAGCTTAAGTAAAAATGGGTTTTAAAAGAATTAGGCTCGGGAGTCTGTTTGAGATGAGGGGAAGGTGTTAGGCACCCCTCTTCCCCCGTCTGAAGACGGTTACCCCAAAAATTAATATTTAAAATGTTTTAGCCTTTAAAGAGTTAGATAAATTAGATACATACAAAAAGAAGAATGGGTAGACTTGGCCTAGGATAAGAGCCTAAGGCCTACGTACCCTCCAAGACGGATTAAAGTCCACTTAGTTCATGTGGCACACATGTGTGTGTGTGTGGGGAACACTCATCAAGCAGAGGCTAAGATGGTATCCCAGTGCAATGTACCTAAATAAGCACATGCTCCTAGATACCTATCCACCATGAATTTCACAAACAAAGCAAACAAGGTGGGTGTGTGATGCTCATCAGGCGGCGCACCCAGATGGCGTGTAAACCAGTGTTCATATAGAAGCAAAGGCCCCTAGGTGACACCAATTACACAAATATATAGAATTGTAATAACTTAAATGAACAAACCAAAGGAGGCAAAAAGGCTTTCTGCCTCAGGGTTTCATGACCTATTGACAAACAGTTCACAACCTATTGATAGACAGGGCACGACCTATTGACAGACACGTCGCGGCCTATTGACAGGGAGGTCGCGACCTCTTAATCTCGAGATCAGAGAATAGAAAAAGAAGGAAAAGAAGGGGATTCAGTACAATGTTCAACAATCAAAATGGGTTGCGACCCCAACACCAGCATGTCGCGACTTGCTCAACATAATAGAGAAAACAAGGTTTTAGGGTTTTGGACCCTAGATCTTGGACATGGAGGGGAGCTTGGTCAACCCTCAGAGTGGCTCGGGGCTTGGCTCCTATCCCATGGATCCAAAAGAAAAGGGTTTGAAAGAGACAATGATGGAGTGGGAAGAGTGCAAACAAAAGAAGAAGGAAGAAAGCCTTACCAATCGCTTTGCAATTCGGCAGAGCTTTGGCACCTCAAAATTTCGTCCTCACAACAATAGTGGAGCCTATTATTTATAGTGATCATGAAGGATCATATAAAAGGAAAGTTGACTCTGGCCATTAATGGCCAATAGGTCACGACCTGTGGGCTACAAGTTGCGACCCTTTGCAGATCTGGATTCGATCCTGATCTAGGTCATAAATGCCAATAGGTCATAACCCCTTGTGCCAGGAGTCGTGACCTATGTTGACTCAGCTCCTGATCTGAGTCATAAATGTCAATAGGTCGTAACCTATGTGACAGGGGTCATGAACTATGCTGACTCAGCTTATAGGTCGCGACCTGTCTGTACACAGGTCGTGTCCTATGCTGACTCAGCTCCTAATCTGAGTCATAAATGTCAATAGGTCGTGACCTATTCTGACTCAGCTTAGAGGTCGCGACCTGTCTGTACACAAGTCGCGTCCTATGCTAACTCAAATCCTAATCTGAGTCATAAATGTCAATAGGTCGTGACCTGTGTGACAGTGGTCGTAACCTATGTTGACTCAGCTTATAGGTCGCAACCTGTCTGTACACAGGTCGCGACCCCCTCCTACTTTCCCACTTTTAACTTCTCTATTAAGGCCTAGACAAAATAGAGTGTCCACACCTCTCTGCCAAAATATTCAAGGAGAATCTGGGTATTGGTAAACTAACAAGGAATACTGAACGTTCCCTAAAACGCAGGCTTCTCTTCCTGCTTAGGATATTCAAGGAGAGCATGCGAATAGGTAAGAACAAAGGGAATGATGTGTGTTCCCTGGAGCGCAGATATGTATTGCCACTACATATATTTAAGTAACATTTGATGTCAGATTAACTATCTAGTTGTTTCTTTCTTCACATTTTCCTAAATTTTGGTAGTCTCTTCAGGATAAATGTGGGGGAAGAAATCTCTCCATTAGGGCGAAAAGCCATTTGTTACTGTTAAATTTCTTTTTGTTCAATCTTTTTGTCTTGTCTTTCAAAGAATAATATAGAATATCCAAAAATATTTTTCAAATTAAAATCAGGAATTAGAAATAGTAGTATACATGTATTTTTATTTTTTGGTCTTTTTTCAAATTATTGTTCTCGGTCGCCGCGGCTTGTGAAGACATCATTGTTCGCCGCAGCAAGCACTTGTGCTTCACCACGGCCTAAAAAAATTGGATTTTGGAATTTTTTTTTATCTAACGTATAACTATTCTTTAAATGACCGATATTTTTACATTGCTTTATTCTTGAATTTTCTTGTAGCGCTCCACTGATTTATTTATTTAGCTTAATTAGGTATTAGGAATTTCTATCTAATTATTTATCTATGTTAAATTGAAGAAATATTATGTGAACCTGTTAGATCAATTCTGGCTAGTAGAATTTAGCTGTGTAATTATTTTTTGAATTATCTATCACCCTGAAAGATTGTCTTCATGCAGTTGCAAATGCATAGGAGTCAACCAGGAGAAGCATACTTAGATAACGCATGTTCTTCTATTTATTTTTTAATAAGTATGATACTATGACCGCTTCTAACCCCGATAATTATTTTATTTATTTTGGATAATTTTATAATTTTGATAAGTCAACCCTTGTTAGGACCCTCACTCGAAGGCACATGACTGGCACAGATAGAAGGGATAACCCTAAAACCTATTAGCCTTAACACCTAATTCATTCGAAACATCTACCCCGACATTCAAACATATATTAATCACATGTGTGGCTCACAGCTCATGTGCGGCCTATCTTACACCAACAATCCATAGCCAATGTTGCTTCAGTTTATATATATATTCATCCACACATAATATATATAAGTTATATATAGGTTGCCACACACTCTGGTGTGTGACATATCCTATTCACATGCAATTTTGTTTACATAAAACATATAATTCCCAAAATAAATCTTGTCTTTAAGTAAGTGGAGCTGACAATTCTAGAGTTCAACAATCATTTCTTATAAACAATCAGGTGCGGCACAACCACCGACTTACTTACCTTTGCTTACCACATTACCACCATGGTGTATCGGTAAAACTTTCTCCCCCCTTACTAGCCCGAAGCACTATTAGACTCTATCCATCGTCATCGTCAGTTTGAAATGAAAATTTGATGAGTTTAAAAAGAAAGGTTTCCTCAACGCCATGTTAGGACACAAGACATCTTCATGGCAAGTTCGAAAAGAGAAAACATTTCCTTGACGTCATGTGAGGATATTGGCCATAGTCATGGAAAGTTCCTAGTGCATTCTAAGGATATAAGGGTTTGTTCTCTTGTCAAGTGCATATATGCTCGGAACCATCTCAACGACACACATATGCACTTGACCCATTTCAGAACAAACTCAACAGAGTGTTATTTCGGTGGCGCACGCCGGAACCAACTCAACGAGATGTCCACCTATATTGGCACTTTCTAGAAGCAACTCAACGGAAATCCCTTAGGCTTGGTACAATCCAGACAACTCAATGGATTGACCTACTTTTAATGGTGGCATATTCCGGACCAACTCAACGAAATATCCACAAGTATGGATGGCACTTTCCGAACCAACTCAACGGATTGACCAACTTTTAATGGTGGCATATTCCGGACCAACTCAACAAAATATCCACAAGTATGTATGATGGCACTTTCCAGACCAACTCACCGGAAAGCCCTTAGGCTTGGTACAATCCAGACCAACTCAATGGATTGACCAACTTTTAATGGTGGCATATTTCGAACCAACTCAACGAAATATCCACAAGTATGTATGATGGCACTTGTCGAACCAACTCAATGGTAAGCCCTTAGGCTTGGTACAATCTGGACCAACTCAACGGATTGACCAAATTTTAATGGTGGCATATATTTCGGACCAACTCAACGAAATATCCAACCCCTGTGTATTTTGGCAAACACAAACAATTCATCATTTAATCTCATCAACATCAATTTAACAATTTAATCAACACTAGCATGCTAATACATTTAGAAATTTACAACCAGTCACATACATTCAAGCCCACGTGGTCCAGGATTCAAACAACTCTTAGGGGCTAAGATGGAAGAGTCCCTCACCTGGACGACTTCCCTGTGTACCTCCCTGAGCACCTTCGGCTCCGGGTGTCTCGTGGTGCCCTATAATACATATATATAATCAATATATGTTCCAATTTCATGTAATTATCTAATATCAATGTACATGCATGCAAGTGTAGCTTAGGGTTGCCAAGAGCCATGCTCTTGGTCTTCTAAGACCCTTATCTCTCTACCTTTGAGTTTATCAGTTGGCTTGACACACTTTACTCATCCTCGTCACTCGCCTTGAGTGTATGTGGAGCCTTTAAAAGAAGATACAAGCAAATATTTAACTCATTTTCATGGTAGGAAAAGAAACAATTCAATTTGAAGAAGAAATAGTATCTTTTCCAATACTATGAACTTGGCAGAAGGTGGAAATTCAACCACCATAGTTTCAATTTAAATCCTTTGGCTGTGAAACTAGTTTTATTGCGTAGAGGACAGAAAAACGAAGAAAACAATATAAAATTGGTAAAAAATAGACACAAAACGAAGAAGTTATGGACATTTAAAAATTTCGGCCCGTATAGGACAGAGGCTCAGCGCTATATCGCCAAAAAGTGGCGCTATAGCGCCATCCTGCGGTGCTATAGCATCATTCTAGCCTGAGATGTGATTTTCTCAGCTTTTTGGTGTGATTTTTTCTGGTTTTCTTCATTTTCCGGCCATATCCGGCCTCGACTTCGACTCATGTGAGTTAGATTTTGTTCTACAACATTCATACTTCATTTTGGTTGCCTATATACTCAAATCCAAGCTCAAATCATCACCCATTCATCAACATTAACAATTTGTGAATATGGGTCCCATGAACCCTAACCCATCCAAATCCAACTCCAGCCAAATTCAATGATTTAGTCATGATTTCTACCTCCAACAAATGTTCAAGAACACTTCCTAATCATCAATTATGCTTCGAATTCAAGAATCCCCCCTCAAGAACCCTAGAACGTGAAAAAGATGAAGTTTGGAAGAATTTGGGGTTTTGGAGTTTCCACTTACCTCAATCAAGTAGAAAAGGTGTAGACAATGTTGGAAATGATCTTCGATGAGCTCCTCCGCTCACAGCTCGTCAAATTCAGGTGACTTTCTCTCTCCTCCTCCTCCTCCTTCTTTGCTCCTTCTTCTCTCTTTTCTTCCTTCTCTCTCAAATGCTGAAAAATGAAATTGTGGGAGGGAGGGGTCACGGTTTTGGGTCTAAAAAGGGGAAGAAGTGAAATTTGTAATTTTAACCCTTACCTCCTCTTTTCCATTACTTAAATCCCACTTTTATTTTAATCTTCTAAAACTCCCACTGCTTAATTTTTTTCCCCTTTAAATTCCCAATTATTACTCCAGAGATTTTTCCTACTCTTATTTTCTCCCAATAATCTATTTATTTAAAATTCCAAGATATCACAACTCTGTTTCTCTGGGTTGTTACAGTTTTGTTTATTACATTAACTGTGATTTTTCTACTCTGACATTTAAATTTGAAAAATATTTCTGTTGATCACCCCCTTACTAGGAGTATTGTCTGAAGCATTGAGGACAATGCAATGATTAAAACTTCACCCGAAAATTCCTGTCTAATTCACCCTTTTCCCTAATTCAAAAATGTTAAAAATTAGGATTCTCACTTGAATTTTTTATGCTTTTTAATTATTTTGTTTTCCTTAATCTACAAACCTAGCAACTTCGCTATGTATTGCAGGCAGTCAATAGGTAGTTGATCAATGAGAGAGGCTAACTAGTTGGAAGGATTTGAGCCCCAAACACATAAATTAATTCTTTCAATATATATAAAGTGTGATCTGCTCATATTTATTTTCTTCTAGAACTTGTCTTCGGTCTTAGTCGAGGCTTAACATGCATAGGAATAATATATGTGATAGAGGCATTCAGTTCTTATACCATGTGCCCAACATATTTCTAGCGTTTCTGATCCCCTGCCAAAAGTACGACCTTTCTTATTTACACCACCAACATCCTCCAACCACATAGTATTTTTTTCATCCGGAAGGATTTCATCATTCATGGAATCAGCTGAAGCATTAGTGGATTTAGTTGATGTGATTCTATTATATTCAGCTTGTAAATATAAAATCATAAAGAAAAATATTACAATGGGTCTACATAACATAATTGAAACCAAAATTTTATCCAATCATCAAGAAAAAAAGACCAACTTACAACTACATCAGCGGATCTCTTATTAACAAATTCACTGGTTTCCTTCTTCTTATGAGTTTTTAGAAAAAACTCAGGTAATGACGGTTCTTTTGCTGTAGCTACCGTCTATGGGGAATAAAAATAACATAAAAACAACATTAAGAAAAATAAAGAAAGAAAGAAAAAAAATGATAAATTCAACAACATCTTGAAAAAATGACAGATGGTGACTACTTCACATCAAGTTAACTGGATTTGCAAGAAAAAAATCAAATAAACAAATCTTGACCATAATCCATCTATATGAATAAGCTAACCATATTATTTGAATAGTCCAAATTACACAAGTTTGTACCAGAAATACCTTTTACACATGCAGCTCTAGCATGTACATAAATGTCATAATCAAGTTAAAATATCATCCAATTAAGTAGTGAATGATCATCAGGAAATAGGTATGCATATCCTCACTTTCATTATTATACTCCGCATCCTCTTCACTATTCCTCCCCTCTGAATTAAAATCTCACTATACTTTTCTTTTTCAACAAACAGCATCAGCATGTTCACTTTTAAAATAAAAATGATAAGAATTGACCATGAAAATGGCTATAAAAATTAAAACATGCAAAATAGATTTGAATGTTACCATAAGAGAATTTAGAATGTTACCATTCTCCTCTTATGATCTGAAATAGTAATGGATCCACAGGTATATAATGAACCACCTTTGGTGGAAGCTAGATTTTGCTTATTTTGAAGTTGTTTTTTTTATATTCCTCAGTTAACCAAATGTTTCCCAACTCATGCAAGCATCCCTCAGGCATCCAAGCAACCCTCGGACCTTCCTTCCAAGCCAATCGAACTTCTTTCATTAATCCTCGAAATCGTTCATTGGCCTTAAAGTTCCAACAGGCCTTGATCCTATCTTCATATTGTGGAAGCCACTTGAAGTTTTTCTATGCAAATTGTACGAACATCAGTAAAAAGAAAACTACAATTTAAAGAAAGAAAATAGAGATCAAGACTTTGAAATTAACTGCCCATTCGTCGAACCACAGCTTCTTAATTTGTTCTGAAACCTGACTCCAAACATGATGTGGTTCTTCAAATTTGGAAGTAATTACTTTTCTTATAACTCTAACTGGTTGAACAGAAGGATGAAATCTGCATATTCCAACAAGTGATTAAAATTTGAAGATAACTATTCCTATCATAAGACACAAACAATTTAATAATTACGATTGCCCACATGGTTGTATACAAAGCTTCCCATTAGTAGAGTCTCTCCCTCGAGGTATAATCACAGATGATTCAACACTAGTAGAATCAGTTGTCCCTTCTTGCTGAGACGGATTAGTAGGGACCTCGTGCTGAAGTTCTTCCACAGGTTCTTGCGGTTGACCAGTAGAAGCTGATGATGAGGCCTGTGGAATTAAGGTTGATGAACACAACGGTGTATAAGGCAGGGTTTTCGATCTAACCTCACCTCGAACTCTTCCTCGTCTTTTTCTTCCACTTGACATCTGCATGACAATCCAACTAGATAAATTCAGTAAACAAACAGTATGAAATTATAAGGCATTCAAAAATTATATAGTAAAGAATACCAAATTCAAATAAAGAATCCACCAACATTACAAAATATTTTCTACAATATAAGGAAAACAATAACATGAAACAATCAGACATTCAATGTCACGACCCCAAATCGGGAGTAAGTGACCGGCACGGGAATAGATTTTTACCTCTAAACCCGTAAGCCTTATCCTGTAAACATGACTATAACTACCCTGCTATACAATCAATATATATATATCATACTAGTGGCCACGCCTTACTGGTGGCCTAATTAACCTGAAATCCGCGGTTCGCTCAATATCGCTTCAGCTCAATCCAGTGTATAGATATATTTATCAGCACGCATAATGTAAATATTAATATCATATTGACCGTACGTCTCAATACATACAATCTATCCTATTCACATGCAGCAAGCACACATAATATATATCCATATCATATTGACCGTACGCCTCAATGCGTACGATCTATCCTATTCACATGCAGAAGTTTATATACTCAAACATATATCCTAGTCTTCCCCAAACTGGACTCTGTCTTTAAGTACATGTGATGCCGACAATTCTAGAACAAGTACATATCAAAAGTTGTAAATGTATGAATACAACTCTTACAACTTTAAAATATATACAACAAGTGAAATAAAAATAACCAAAAGGTGTCCACCCACGCGAACAAGTGCGTAAGGATGGTCTGATGTCTGTATCACTGCCCAGACGTCGATGCCTGCCCGATCCCTGTATCTGAAACATTGAAGCAGAGGGAGTGAGTCAAACAGACTCAGTGAGAAGCTTCCCATCCTCGGCGTAGCGGCGGGTACCACTACAGCTGGGGAAGGGGAAACACCCACAATCACATGCGCATGAAAGTTCAGTTTATCAAATCTTATATTACGATCATGCAATATTAATATAACATTAAAATCAAAGATAAACCTACGGATCATGCCTCTCATAATCAAACAATCATAATTGACATATCATATGAAAACTGTAAATCAATCAACTGACCCTAGTGCCAGGCTAGGGAAATGGCCTCAACGGGCAAATTTCTCTTAATCTTTAACTGACCCTAGTGCCAGGCTAGGGCAATGGCCTCAACGGGCAAATCTTTTAGTCTTTTACTGACCCTAGTACCAGGATAGGGCAATGGCCTCAACAGGCAAATGCTTTACTCTTTAACTGAGCCTAGTGCCAGGCTAGGGCAATGGCCTCAACGGGCAATCTTTTCTAACTTGTTTCTCTTCCCGAGCATTCAGCTGGGGTTCTGACTCTATTTACCCATTACTATCCTAGACTGACTTTACCTAGGTAGTGTGAACCTCCCTATGACTCACTAATCAATTTATGAGATCGTTTTAATCCTTATGTAATACTCAAACCCTTGATTAGATCATAACCTAGCTCTAAGGCCTTTCCTAAGTTCAATTACCGTAAAACGTCGACGTTAACAACACTTTCTTTATGATTTCTTAGGTGAGTTTCTAATTAATATGGTAAACCAAACCTTGGACTCAATCAACAACTTACCCCCTTGCTTGTACTGTTCGGCGTATCTCATGTCATCACATGGATACCCTCCAGTACCTCTTTACCTGTAGTCAAACACACATATACAGATACTTTCATATATAATAGTTTAGGAACAACAATAGCATGTTAACCACTAAATAATTCTTACAAATAGGCAAGTAGGCAAACCACATATCCACATCCTCAATCAACCCTGTAGGGCAAGGATGGGAAACCCCTCACCTAGACGGCTTCCTTGCGCTTGTCCTGGAGTAACTCCCGCTTCGGACGAATCGTGGTTTCCTAACGAATGCATTCAAGTGGTTAACATCTCATCTATATGCAATTCATATGCATACTACATGCTCATGCCTAGAATACATCTAGACGTTGCCAAGAACCGAGTCCTTGGTCTTATCCGTCTTCCCTCTCTTCTATGAGGGTCTCAAGTGCCTTGCACTTGGTTTCATACAACCATCGTTCTCCTTGAGTTGCTTTTGGGGCCTTGGATTTGAGTTACTAAACCTCAACGTGCTTCTAAGCCATCCTACTTAAGGTTACCTAATGACGGTGTACGGGGAATTTAGAAATTCAAGAAATTGGGCGTAGCTTATTCCGTAAGTTCCTATTCTTGAGGGGTAAGAAGACATTTGAAATGGTTTTGATCCTTAAAAACATGGTTGGGGTGTCTTAAGATGTTTCAGATTGAAAATAGGAGGACCGGACGCCCCGGATTGGCAAAAAAATGACTTTTGAGAATGTTGGACAGAGGCACGGCGCTATAGCGCCAAGCTGCTGCCCAGCAGCCTTTGGTGAACCAGAGAAATGGTGCTATAGCGCCGGTATTGGCGCTATAGCCCGGTTCGCAGCACAACAATTTGTTTGCTGTGCTGTGGGCTGGTTTGAGCCCGTTCCGGTCCCCTTTCGACCCCGGCTTCGACTCCGCACCTCACGGGTTTTGTTCCCCTACAATCCAACGACATAAATCCAACCCTAACTACTCAAATCCAAGCCCGATTCCAAATTTATCAACGAATCCCCAAATTGGGAATATTTAGAATTTTAAACCCCAAACCCTTTCAAATTCGAATTCGGCTAAACCCGAGGGTATAGCCTCGATTATTACCCCAACTAAGTGTTCAAGAACACTTCATAGGTCTCAAGTTACCCTCGAAACAATCCAATCGAAGGTGGATTGAAGAAATTCCTAAAATAAAGAAATTTGGGGTTTTCGAATGAAATTGGGGTTACCAACCTTTGATCCGATTGGTGGGAGGTGTAGGAGACGTCGTACCCGAGCTCCGGTGACTTCTCCGGCGTCGGCTAGCTCTCCCCGGTCACTTTTCCAGCGAACCCCAACCTCTTCTCCTTCTTCTTCTCCACACCTCTCCTCCTTCTCTCTCTTCTTTCTCTCTCTTTCTTTCCTTTCTTACTTGTTTCAAATCCCCGTAGCCCCCTCCTCTTTCTTTTCCCTTATAATCCTTTTTTTTGTTTTCTCCTTCAATCCCCTTAGTCACGCCCCCAACTAAAAGAATGAATAATAAAGAAAAAAAAAATCAAATATAATTAAATATAACTAAATAATTAATTACTAACAATAATAATTATAATAAATAAGAGGTGGAAAAATATCCCCAATTAAATCTCTCCTCTTTCCAATAAATTTTATTTTCTCTTCTATCCCAAATTAAATACCCAAAAATATTCCCTACTCTCTTTTCCCCATTTAATTCAGGTTTCCAATTCCTTAGGTCCTGAATTAAATCCAAAAATTATTTTCTACTTATTTTCTTTCCCTTTGATTTCATTTTTAACTTCGAAAAAAATTTCCCGGGTATTACATTCAAACACAAAAAATAGTGTAAAGTAATCCACCAACATCACAAAATATTTTATGTAAATCATTGTTAAGTGATGGATACCACAAAACCCATTAAGAGACAAAAAAAAAAAGATTATTCATCTTCAGTATCATCTTCATAAACTAAATCTTCGTCCTCTTCTTCAGTATCATCATCCCATCCAAAAGCCTCCACATGATCTTCTTTAACACCTTCTTTGATAATTGGTACATCATGAACTTCTTCGTATACAGCTTTCCTATCATGCAAATTTTGAATCTCATCATTGTCAATAGTTGCAGATACAATTTCATTTCTTTCATCTTCCTGATATGCATCACCGTCATCTTGTGTGCTAGGGGAATCAATAGTGCTCCTCACTTTTGTTCTAATGACTGTCATCCAATCAACATTATCTCGACCTATGCCTATGGGATAAGGTGCATAGTATACTTGCGTTGCTTGTTGTTCAAAAATAAATGGTTCATACACGTTATACCTCCTTGTTGATCGAATGTCAACATTACCAAATTGGGGATGAATTCTCATACCACATTCTTTGGTTGGATCAAACCATTCACAATTAAACAACACTATTTGCTTGATTGGCTCTCGCCCATGTATTCCAACTAAATAACTTCTTGAAGAATACCATAGTAGTCACTTTCCGACTGTCCATCTGTACCCTTAATGCATACACCACTATTATAAGTGGACTTGTCATGGCTCAAAGCTTCTATGTGGAACTTGTATCCATTAACAAAAATAAGTAGGCCATGTTCGCACATATATTTGGTCCCCATGCAAGGCTTCTTATGAGGTCATCAAACACATTGTTTCTTTCATTTAGAACCTGTACAACACAAATAAATTTTTTTAAATGCACTTGTGTTAGTAGACTTGTAGAGTTGATTCGCAATGAACTCTTGCATGCTCTTAACATCTTACATATTCTTTGAACCATGTGGCAAACTCAAAATCAATCATTTGTTCTATTCCAAAATCATCGATTTGAGGATTGACAGGCTTCAAAGAAACAATATACTTCTTGCTTCCAACAAGCTTTGTCAACTACTTGATAACCAATTTAAAAAGTAGTTTTAAATTTTTTTTTTATGATATAACATTACTTACTCTCTAAACGGTTCAACTTCATCACAATTTCAGAGAACATACTTCATGGCAACTTCCGTCTCCTTCTCACTTAGGCAACGAGTCTTACATTGCCCAGCAGAGCGTCCTAGATAGTTAAAGATGGACAATTGTGGAAAGAGTGATTACCACCATCATCATTTTGTTGAACCCTTGATATTCTTGAGAGCACATGTGACTCAAAATAGTGTGAACAAAAAGTAGCGGTTTCCTCAGTGATGTACACCTCACATATAGAACCTTCCACACGAGCTTTGTTCTTTACTTTAGTCTTCAAGATATGGAGAAACCTAGAGACAATTAATGAACTATATGAATATATATGATGGGTGTTTACTAATTAAAAAAGTTAAATTTTGCATTACCTCTCACCGAAAAACATCCATCGATTTTGGACTGGTCCTCCAAGCCTTGCTTCCTCTACCAGATGTACTACAAGATGCTCCATTGCATCAAAGAAACCTGGAGGAAATATCTTGCATAATGTCATTCGGATATTTTTTTTTTCTAGCACTTCAACTTGATCCACCCTCAATGAGGTCAAACAAATTTCTTTGAAAATTTGACTAAGCTCTAAGAGAGGAGTCCAGACAGCTTCCGGTAAAGCTTTAAAGGCAATTGGGAGCAAGCGCTCCATAAACACGTGGCAATCATGACTCTTTAACCCCTGAGAGTTTGGTCTCCTTGAAGTCCACACATCGTGCTAGGTTAGAAGCATATCCATCAAGAAGCCTAAGTTTCTTAACCCACTCACAAATAGCACGCTTCTAATTAACATTCAACGTATATCGCGCCTTAGGCTTGAGAAGCTTCCCACCTTCGTCCACTAGCACTAATTCTGGACATCGACATAATTCTTCTAGGTCCAATCTTGCTTTTATATTATCTTTGGTTTTGCCCTTTATGTCCGTCACAGTGTTGAACACATTGTCGAACACATTTTTCTCAATGTGCATGATATCTGAATTGTGTCATAAAAGGTTAGTCTTCCAATATGGTAACTCCCAAAATATACTTTGCTTGGTCCAATTGTGTGTTACCCCATAACCATCCGTGAAGATAGCCCGTCTGTGCTCTTTAACTTTTGGAATGCTCTGCACCCTTTTCCCAAACTTGGTTCCCATCCAACTGTCCAGGCGAAGATAATTGCTCCACTCTATTTTTTATAAACGATGTCTTATTTCTCCTGAATTGGTGATTCTCTTCTAAGACTTGTCTATGACAATTGAAGAAACATGTCTTTCCACCATTATTTAAAGTGAATGCCCTTGAGCTCTCCATACAAATTGGACAAGACAATTTACCCGCAGTCTGCCAACCGAATAACATGACATATGCTGGGTAGTCATTAATTGTCCACATAAGTGTTACCCGCATTAGGAAGTTTTGTCCGAGTGACACATCAAATGTTACAACACCCTCATCCCATAACAATTCCAATTCATCTATCAATGGCTGTAAATAAACATCTATTTTGGCTTTTGGATTGCTCAAACCAAGGATGATTAAGGACAAAAACATATACTCTTGTTTCATACACATGCCTGGTGGAAGATTGTACGACGCCATAATAACTGGCCAACAAGAGTACGTTTTTTCGAATGCCCCATATGGTGTAAAGCCATCTACACATAGTCCAAGCCTTACATTTCGAGGTTCCGAAGCAAAGTCGGGGTGAGTTCGATCAAATGTCTTCCATGCCTTACCATCTGATGGGTGGGATAACACACCTTCCTCTCGATTGTTATCATAATGCCACCTCATCTCTTTAGCTGTCACTTTTGAATTGAAAAGTCCTTGAAGCGTAGGAATCAATGGTAACCACCACAATTGTTTACTCGCCACTTCCTTGCATCTACCATGGCTAAACCTTCTCATTTTACACCTAGAACTCTTGCAAAACTTACATTTTGTTGCCTGCAAGCTATCCTTGTAGTATAGCATGCATCCGTTACGACAACAATCAATCTTCTGATATCCAAGCCCTAGCTTCGCCACTATTTTCTTTGTTCTGTAAAGATCTGGGGCCAAACGATTATCTTCTGGCAAAGCTTCTTTAAATAATTGCATCATCTGATTATACCCATACACTGACATGTTGGCATCTGCCTTGATGCTTAGCAATCTTACCGCTGCCGGGAGTTCACAATGCTTAGCTGGTTTGTGTTTCTCACGACATCTACCGTACAGCGGAGATTGTGCAGCAGACAACATGTTGAGGAAACCTTGAGCATCAACATTTGGAAGCTCATATGCACTTTGTTGGGAGTTCAGAACAAATTGCGGCCTAGCTGCATCCAAAACCATCGCCTCGTATTCGTTATGGTGTTCCCCATCAGTCTCTTGGTATAATGGTTGGTCATTTAGTATTGGATATATGCCTCGAGGGACAACGTGAGACACTTCTCCATGATATGTCCAATAATAATAATCAGGCATAAATCCGTATTGATAAAGGTGTACTTTAACAACATCAACAATCTCAAGCCTCATATTTTTACACTTGACAAAAGGACACCTAAATCTTCTCTCACTCAAACAGACTAGGAGTTGACAGGCATGGTTAACAAACTCATCCACCCCCATCAAAAAGGCATCTTGAAATACAACCCCACTTGGATGTACTCTATTGTACATCCATTGTCGATTTGTAGGGATATCCATGATGTATGACTCTAACCTATTATTGAATGAGACATCATGAAAAGAAATCAATTCAACTGTCATCTTAAAAGAGGACTAAACTTAATAATTCTATCTTTAAGGCCTAATTGAGACAAATTGTATTTTAGGGACTAAATTAAGTATGGAACAATTGAAATGTAAACGCATATTTAATCACGTAATGACATACAAGAAAAAAAGGGAAACAAATTGAAACCTAATGACATCAACAAAATTTACCACAATACAAAGTGTAACTACAAAATATTCGTCCAAGGGACACGTGGCACTAGCCTTCTAGAACGTTGGAAGGTACGCGAGTCAGTAACATGTAGCACCATTCTCTGGCCTCGTACGTGGCCTGTACCCATGACTTTCCACACACGCTCTCGTACTAGAGACATGGGATACGCTCAACCATCGTGCGTCGACCCATTACGAGCAAGAACGTGGGTCAACCACGTTCCCTTTTACACTTAGTATAAATACCCTCACTCGGGGGACTTGACCGGGACAAGTAAGAGAGAATACTCTAATTACAATACGTTATCAACTCCACATTTAAGCCTGATCAATCACATCTTGATGTTAAGCAATCAGAGCTCGTATCCTTTCTGGATATCTCAATCCACAAGCTCCAAGCTACCCAGAGAGACCCTTGCTCTCTCCTTCCTCTGAGGAAACCTCCAACTGGTGGCCCACCCGCCTGGAGTACTCCACACACATCCTAGTCGCACACGACTTTTACTGGTAATGCTCCTGCCTAACGGCTCCTATGCACGTATACTCTTCGAACTACATTGACTTTGATCCCTACGCAAGGATACGTAGGCACCTAGGTCATCACCTAAGGACAAGCCCCCAAAGGTTACGACCCCTTGCGGTCCTAATTTCTGATTTAGAATTTTCTGAACCAAAAATGATAATTACATTGGCGCCCACGGCGGTCTACCTCAGACCACAATGCCTTGCGCATTCTGCCGCTGGACAGCATTTTCTTTTTGGGGAGTAGGAGTATATACTTAACACTCAGAAACCCATGTTTTAAATTCTTTTTACAAGAAAAGTTTAAGGATGGCCAACTCGAGCACACCTGCCACCACGGTCGACGCAAGCGCTTCGAGGCGCAGCATGCGGAACAGACAAGGAGTAGCTGACCTTGTCATGGTAGAACCAGGGGATCCAACCACCAACCAGTCGTAGAACGTCACGGCAACCCAGGTAGCCATTGCCCAGAACGCCACACAACCCTCAACAATCAGGGAAGAGATATGCTCTCATCACCCTTATGGCATGCCGCATAATCAATGCCCTCCTGGTAGCAGCCAAGGACAAATCGACTCCACAAGGACCTCGCATGAAAGCAAAATAGCCCAATTGAAAGCTAAGATAGCATTGTTGCGCTATACATAAGGAGACCTCCCTAGAAAAAGCACGGACGCCCAGATAACAATACAGGACGCGCCGGCTCTCGCAGATCCGTTAGCACTAGAAATGGTTGGGCCTCCAATGCCTTCAATACAGTTCGGAACCCTCCCGATGGAGTTCACCCGACTATCTCTCACCACGCCAGCTCCACCACCAGCCATTCCGCCAAGACCTACGATGGTCGCGGGACAAGTAGTTCGTCTGCCCGCAGAATATCCGCGACCACTAGTTCAGAATCACCCACCGGGATCTTATCTACATATGCCATGGGCAGGGACCTACAACCCATACGCTCCCTACGGTATAGGTTCGACTTACTCAGGACAATACCAATGGCCCAGTTTTGACTTCTAAGGGAAAGGGAGGCACCCGTTCACCTAACAAGTCATGAACGAGCTTGTCCCCATGGGCTTTAAAATGCCCTTCCACATAGAACCTTATGGAGGAGAAATGGACCCGCGAGATCACCTCAACACTTTTAACTCAGCCATGTCTATACTCGGTATGTCGGATTATCAACAGTGTCGGGTCTTCTCCTCTACTCTGAAGGAAGCGGCCCTAAGATGGTTCTCACTACTGCCCATGAACTCAATTCATAGTTTCAAAAAATTGGCCCAGAAATTCCTTACCCAGTTCGCCAGCAGTAAGGAATACCAGAAAAACGAAGACTCCTTCATTGGTTTTCATCAAGAAGAAAGAGAAATGCTACAGGCTTTCTTGGCACGATTTACGAAACTCTCTCTTTAGGTCCGAGGTCTCCAAGACAGTGTCTCCTCTTCGTCATAAAACAGGGCCTCCGATGCTCACAGTTTTACGGGGAACTAAATAGATGTCTGGTATCTACCCTGCAAGAACTAATGGACAGAGCAGAGTGGTTCATACAAAAGGAGAATACCCAAAGATAAGATGAGGAAATTCTAGGTGAACAGGACCGTCTCAGAGCAATCGGAGAAAAAGAAAGAAAAGCCAGCCACAGAGAATCAGATTCCCAAAGTAAATAACAACAGGAAGCACTCACCACCGCGACCCCGCTCACCCCCTAGGGGACGGTTCACCAGCTATACTCCCCTCAATAAGTCACATGTTGGGGTTCTGGAAGAAATCTATCACTCAAATATGCTCAACTTCCCTCCACAGATCAAAAGACGAAAAATAGGAAAACCCGTGGACAAGTCCAAATACTGTCAATTCCACAAAGATTATGGGCACGAAACCAACGATTGCATACACCTGAAAGATCAAATCGAGGACTTGATCAGGAAGGGGCAATTGGGCAGGTACATGAAGGACGAAGGTAGAACCAGCACAGATCAGTCGAGAGAAAATCGTGACCAAACACCCCCCCCCCCCCGCGGGGTCATCAATGTTATCGCCGGGGGACTGCAAAAGCGAACAAACTCTCAATCGCAGAATAAGAAGAGGATGGAGCGCTCCATACTCGCCCTTGACTACGTCCCAAAACAAAGGAGGAGGGAAAAAGGACCCAAGGATGACCAAATCACCTTTGACCGCGGTAATAATAAATTATGAAGTATGGCGTGTCCTCATAGACCAAGGATCCTCAGCCGACGTTCTTTACTTCGACACCTTCAAGAAGCTCGGGCTGAACAAGGCAAACTTAAACCCCTTCCCCGGCACACTCATTGGGTTCCCCGGCACACTCATTGGGTTCTCCGGCGCCCAAGTGCCCGCAGAGGGAATCATAGCTGCCTGCGTATCCGTGGGCACCTCACCAAAGGTGGCAAGCCTCGACGTAGACTTCATCGTTATTTCGGCACCTTCAGCATATAATGCCATCCTAGGGTGATCGTCCCTAAACAAGCTAAGAGCCATGGGACATGTGGCACTAGCCTTCTAGAACGTTGGAAGGTACGCTAGTCAGTGACATGTGGCACGATTCTCTGGCCTCGTACGCTGCTTGTACTCATGACTTCCCACACACGCTCTCGTACTAGAGAAATGGGATACGCTCAACCATCATGGGTCGACCCACTACGAGCAAGAACGTGGGTCGACCACGTTCCCCATTACACTTCGTATAAATACCCTCACCCGAGGGACTTGACCGAGACAAGTAAGAGAGAATACTCTAAGTACAATACGTTATCACCTCCACATCTAAGTCTGATCAAACATATCTCGCTGTTAAGCAATCAGAGCTCGTATCCTTTCTGGATATCTCCATCCACAAGCTCCAAGCTACCCAGAGAGACCCTTGCTCTCTCCTTCCTCGGAGGAAACCTCCAACTGGTGGCCCGCCCGCCTGGAGTACTCCACACACGTCCTAGCCGCACACGGCTTTACAGGTAATGCTTCTGCCTAACGACTCCTATGGACATATACTCTTCGAACTACGTTGACTTTGATCCATACTCAAGGGTACGTAGGCACCTAGGTCATCACCTAAGGACAAGTCCCCCAAGGTTACAATCCCTTGCGGTCCTAGTTTCTAATTTAGAATTTTCTAAACCAAAAATGACACTTACACAAAGAAAATGACTCAATGCATAGGTAAACGCATAATTAATGTAAACGCATATTTAATCACTTATTGAAAGATATTCCATAGAAAGAATGAAGGCAAAAGTAACTTTCCTGCACCCAACATTTGGGGGTCCTGTCACTTTTGCCCTTAACGTTTTTTGCTGTCAATTGTACCCCTAATGTTTTGTGTTTCTCCCAATGTCATACTTTTGGCTAACACTGTCAATTTTTGAACGGATTTTGATGACATGACATCCTATGTGGCCAACAATTTTGACTGAACTTAATTTTTTCCACATCAACAGTCAATTGTACTGAGTTTTTGGGGTCCATTTTAATGATGTAATGAGTATTTTGGTGTACTAGATTTACTGATGTACTGAGTTTTCGGGGTCCATTGTACCCCTAAAATATATTGGTGATGTGAAAAAATGAAGTCTAGTTAGAACTGTTGGCCATATAGGATGCCACGTCATCAAAAACCGTCCAAAAATTGATGGTGTTAGCCAAAAGTCTGACACTGGGAGAAACACATAACATTAAGGGTATAAATACTGATGTAATGAGTATTTTGTTGAACTCACTTATTCCCTCTCTTTTGCCCTAGAAAATCGAAGCTCTCAAGTCTTAAGCAAGTCGAAGCTTTCTCTCGGATCTCCCAGAATGGTGCGCACGAAGAATCCAAACTACCGCCATCTTCCATCGTCATCCTCGTCACCTTCCTCGTCAAATCCTCCTCATGACGCAGTGTTTTGGCTTTGTGGGATTCAACCCTCCTCCCCAACCACAGTAAAGCTTCAGGGAAGTCTCCTCCTCTTTTCTATATTTATTGCATTGAGGACAATTCTCATCCTAAGTGTGGGGGGGATTTCCTTTGACTATTCATAGTATTTTGCTTTTATTTTGTCTTAGTTGAAAACTTCTAAATCTAGAAATTTGCTGAAATTTTCTATAATATAATATTGCTGGGAGTTATGGCACTTGGACAGATATGCTGAAAATTGCTAAATTTTTTCGTCAATTCTCTCATGCATCTTCTCGTTAAGCTTAGGAATTGCGCATTCAATTTTTCAAATCTTCCCTTGATTCACTATTTCATTTGCTTTTAATTCTTTGAAGCATGACTGGTATCCTTTGACTCATATTTCTCAAATGCTATGCAACCATGTGTTTACCAAGTATTTTCAAGTGATTAGAGAGATGAAGAAAAATAAAAACAGTGTATGGTTTTAATTCTAATTGACAATCTCTCATCCTAGTCTTTTGCTTATTTTAGTAGGGTTGCATTCATATTTGTATCAATTGAGCAATTGAATTCTTGGTGTTGAACTATTGAGATGCATGCTGTCTCACTTTCTCCTTTTTCTTTCCCAAAATTTAAGTTCTTGCTCCGCTAGTTGGTAAATGGTAATAACTATGAGCATTGCCAAAGGGCAATTTAAGGGATAGACTTCACCTAGACCATAAAACAGATAGGAGAAGGCCCTAAATGAACTAGGATTTGAATTACCTAGACCGTAAGACGGATAGGTAGTGAATCCCAAAAATCTGAAATCAAAAAAAAAGAGAGAGAAAGAGATCATAATAGTGAAAGAGTGAAAGGGAGATTGAGATTGTTAGATAGCATGATTTTGAATGGTTCTTTGCTTGAATTTACTTCTTCAATTGATCCAAATTTGTTTATGCAATTTTAACTTGAATTTACAAAACTTTGGGATGAGTGAAGCTTAATGAACTGACTTGCTTAAATTGCTTGAAAATGGCCTCTCTTTTCTCTTGGACATATTTGGTTTTTAACATGGTTGTATGGCATTTCTGAAAACTGAGATTTTTGGATGTTGATCACTAAGTAAAAGAATTTCAAGTGTTAGGATGGAAATATTTGGGGAATCTTGATTTAAATCCTTAATTCCTGCTTGAGGGCAACCACGATCTAAGTGTGGGGGAATTTGATGTG
The DNA here is from genome assembly GCA_014851425.1 of Senna tora. NCBI lineage: Eukaryota > Viridiplantae > Streptophyta > Magnoliopsida > Fabales > Fabaceae > Senna > Senna tora. The sequence goes on along the minus strand of CM026265.1, from coordinate 23,420,911 downwards.
TCCATTTTATTGCTAGATTTTCATGCTTGGAAGGCCACATTTTCAGTAAATTTTATCTAAGGTTTTAAGTTTTTAGCTATGAATTCATTCAACAATACTTGCACAGGGATTTACTCACTTTGTTGCTATTTTAGGACTTTTTAGCAGATTTAGGCATGGGCACGCCTAAGGAAACAAATGGCCACGTCAGCACACACTCACTTAAAATATAAGATAAGGGCCATCTCAACAAACTTGATTCAGCCCGCACGAGAAGGAGAAAATAGAAACAGAAACAGAGTATTGTGTCTGTAGGGATAGCGCACTTTAAGGAATCAGGTGTTGGGAGAAACAAAACAAGCGCACCTTAAGCGATTGTTAACAACTGAAAATGGCTATAAAAGGAGCAGAACACAGCATCGAGAGAGATGAACATACACACTCTTCACTGTGAGCGTAAAAACAGAGGCATGAGCTGCTAAGTTCATTTTTTCTGGCCAGAGGCATAGATTCCAGGGATAAAGTGAGCTGGGAGACTAGGATTAGAGCTGAATTTTTTTCTTTTAACTCATTATATTTGCTGTGGTCTCTTAATCCAAGTTTTAAGTCTGTAAACTCTTGGGTGGTGACAATGCTAAGATTACTTTCTTAATACTTTTTCAGCTATAGGATTTCAATACTCGTAGTTAGAAATCCAGTTCAGTAGTCATTGATGTGACGGAATTATACATGTTAACTCTGTCATGTCGAACTACAGCAAACTAATTATTTAGATTTAGTAGATTTTTTATACTCGTAGTTAAAGAATTTGTTGATCTTTATTTGTTGCATTGGTGTGTTTCATTTTGATCTTAATGCTTTCAATTGAATAAGTCTTGATACACTTTCATAATTTACCAATTGATTAAGAATAGGGTAACGAACGTTTCTTATCTTATTAACTAGAAAGAAACTCGATGGGTGTGTAACAACCATTGGGTCTGATGTATTTTGAGTAGAAACTTTAAAGTCGATGAACAACTTCTTTAATCCTGGAATTCGAAGTCTCTGGCTGGAAGCTTCAATTATTTGATTCAAACTCGTAAGCTTGAGCGTGCCCACGCCTAATAATCAACTTTGCCATTTTAATTCTCTTTTATTTCAAACAAACTCAAACCCCCATTGTTTTTATTTTATTTAATTCCTCTACTATCTAGTCATTAAGAAGAAATTAAGTTTCCAATCCCTGTGAATTCGACCCTGCTCACGCTATACTCAAATTTAATTGCTAGAGTAAAAAAATTATTATTTTGTTGGTTTTGATGCCCAACATACTCAAATATCAGTACAAGATTACAAAATTGAGCAAGCAGCCTCATAATCCACAAACAAGAACACAAATCTCTATAAAATTTTCTACTAAAACAGATGATTTTCGTGGGATGGAACCAAATTTGAACTCAAAATAACTAGAATCCCTCATCAATAAAGAAGAACTAAATCCCACCATTGAAGTATCCAAATCAAACTGCACAATCACATCAATAAAGAAGAACTAAATCCTACCATTCTAAGTCAGAGTGAATACCATATCACCCAAAATCTTCGTATCTAAAATCTGTTCAGAATTAGAATATTTTTTTAGCTAAACAAGTTTCAACTAATAAAGTGGCATACCTTTGTCGGAGACTTATGCGCTGTGGGAACTCAAATTCCTCAGTAAAAGAATGTAGGTTGAACCTATTTTTATGATGGAAATACCTTGCATCAAAAATAGAGTTTAATACAACCCAGAACAGCGTAAAAAAAAACAGAAACAGCAAAAAATAGAAACAACAATGGTTATGATTATATTTAAATATTTAAATATAATGATACGAACATGTTTCCTGCTGGAAACTGGTCTCTCCTATTCCCACCACAAGTAGAGTAGTTGCTATGCACCATGCAACAATTAGCAGGACAAATTAATTAATATATATAATTAAAAGAAACCAAAATGAAATCAATTATATATATATATATACACGTATGTATGGAGGCCCATATGAAGCAGCAGTGCCAACGTCCCAACAACTTGCAAGCTTGCTTCTTGGCGTAATAGGATATATATATATATATACTAGAGGCTTCACATGCATGTTGTGCATGTCAATTTTTTTTTTTAATTTACAAAATATAAAATAAATTATTATTAATTATAAAATAATAAATTAAAGATTAAAAAAAAAATTTTATAATTACCACAAACATTATTTTTTAAAAACAAAATTACCACTACCACTATTTTCCTATTTTCTCTCTCACATGATCTTTTTATTTTCTTTTTTAATTAATTAAATGGCTATTTTGGGCATTGACCCAAAAAAATGACTATTTTAAGAAATCATTGACGAGAAAGGTCCACAGCTATATAAGTATAGATATATTGATGATTTAAAACTATACAAATTAAAGCTAAGGGTATTAATTATATTGAATAAAAGCTAAAGCAAGGAGGGATGGAAGCAAGTGAATATGGTACGTGATTCTTCACTACTCAACTTTATTATAAATAATTAAATCAAGTCTTAACTACTAACTACCTCTCAACTTAATCATCTTTAGTCTATATTTATATATGTGTCAATAATTTTCAATTTAGTCATCTCACAATAAAACTTCTCGATTTAATTATTATTCTCTCTCAAAGAAACATTTGTAAGTTTTTTTATTATGTGTACTAAAATCTAGTCTTGACATTATTTTAATTAGAGAATAAAGACTAGAGGGCAAGTCCTGTCTTATTATTATTTAATCACCTACCATTCATTTGGTTTACTTTTCTTAATATTTAATCATATATTCTTCCAAAAAATTTATGCATATTGACTAAATAAATGAATATTTATAACACGATCAGCATATTTCGGTCATCGAAACAAAACTGGCCCAAGAAGCTATTTGTGAGGGTGTAGCATTTGGTTGGGCCTGAATTAAGGCTGGCCCAAGGATTCTTGTATTCCTAGACTTAAGAACCAACCCCTCAATTGACGCAAAAGAAATAACCAAAAAACAAAAGCATGGGTTACAGTCTTACAAACGCATAAGGAAATTCATATTACTTTGTTTCTTTCTCTTGCTGAATGCAAATAGCTAGTACATCATTTAGTTTTTTTTTTTCCGAACTTTAATATTTTTAGATTGGTGCATGTACTGACTGACACGAACACGCGACACAGACACCTCGACACACCGATTTTTAAAATTACAGGACACGACACAGCATATATATAAATTAGATATATATTAATTTTAAGAGGACATAAAATATTTATAAATATTAATAAAAGCTTCAAAAATTACAATATTCCTGATGTCATATATATTAACAGAGTATATATATATATATATATATTTGTATACCTTGAAGAGAAAAATAGAAAGAGAGTGTCGCAGGCGTGTCGCACGTGTGTGAGTGTGTCGAACACACAGACACGTGTCGGACACGCCGACACGCCATAGAACTCGCGTGTCCATGCTTCTTAGGTGCATGTAATATGAGCTCTTTCTCCATCCGTTTTTTACTGTTGGCTAATTTTTCTGCATCCTAATCCGATGTCTGTAGTCTCCAGTACTCAAACATATAAAAGCCCAGACTATTTCAAATTTTAAAGTAATGATAAATGAACTAGCTAATGCAATCACTACCAACTAAAACAAATGTTAACTTCTGCAATTTTATAACATGGAGTCATGGACACTGAGATTAGATCATTTTAGGCGCAGCAGATAAAAGCATCGATCAACCAAAGATTTCAAGAATAGCTTATACCAATGGCACCTGAAATTCAACAACAAAGGCTAAATTCTCATGGCAATAGTCTTAATAATTACTAGACGAAAATGATAATTTCCACTAAAATTAATCATTCTATTTACCAAAAGCAACACTAGTGGAAGAGAGAAAAAAAAAAATGAACAGCTTTTATTGACCTTTATTTGATTTGAAAAAATTGGAGAGAGACTCATCAATCATCATCACTCATGTATTGTAAAATAGCCTGAGACTGAGAAAGAACAAAAGAGCAGAGGAAGTTTACACTTACACAAATGAAGTATTAAGTAAACCATGTATAAATCCATCGTGCTTCTTAAAATTTCCCAATTCATTCATTTGTACACTGAGACGTATAATTGCAGAAAGCCAAGGCAAAATCCAACACCAAGTTTACTTTTTGAAATAAAATCCAACAAATATAAAAGCTAACAGCTATTAACCCAAAAGCCAGTGAAAGATAAAGCACACACTACAAAAAAAATTAAATTTAGCGACGGTTTTTTTTGTTTTAGCGGCGGTTTTAACCGCCACTAAAGCACTTAATGGCGGTTTACGAAACTGCTGCAAAATCTTCCGTCGCAAGGGGTTTAGGCGGTTTTGAAAACCGCCGTTAAATTTGCGGCGCTTTTGAAAACCGCCGTTAAATTTGCGGCGCTTTTAAAATCGCCGTTAAAATAAATCCGCCAATATTGGTGAAGATATAAATTGTTCATATTTTAACAAATAATTTCATATTTATTTTATCTTACTTATATATAATCAAAATATACTTAAATTTATATTAAAATATTGGCAATTAAAACTAAATTTAGATAAATCAATTTGTTCAAATACAAATATTCCAAAACAATAAACGTTACAAACTAAAATTGTCATCTTGCAAACTAAAATTACTATAAAACTAATTACAAACTAAAATTACCATTAAAGTTTCAAACAAAAATTATAATCAAGTTGCTTACAAACCAAAATTATCACAAAATTAAAGTTCCACCCTATAACATAATATATATATATATATATATATATATATATATATATATATATATTCATCTTCCATCAATTGTTTCACCTTAGTGATATAATCACCCATTACTTCTTTGTCCTTGGATTTGCTGCCAAAAAGAGTTTTTTTAGTATACATAAAAAATAGATATCAAAGTATGATAAAATTTGAATAATATATATGTCTATGCATGTCCGACGTGATGAGTATCCAAAATATTTGTCACAATTATAACTATTTTTTTTTTAAGTTTATGAATTTACTTAAAAGAAAAAAAAACAGCAAAATCATTATCATAAAATGAAAGAGTGAAAGACAAAGATAGTGACATTCATGTATATCATAATTTTCATGTCAGGCAGCCTCCAATTCCAAGTGGTATATTGCATGCTTATCCTCAACCAAAAACAAATTGAATATCTCCCAATTAAGAGATTAATTTAAGAACTTGAAAGAAATTAAAATATGTTAATTAGCTAGCTAGGAAGTTCTTCTATAAGAAAGAAAATCTGGATTTTTTTAAACATATATATAAGACAAAAATCAAATATAAAAACTCAAAAACTTAAAAATAGAGTACCAGGGAACAATAAATAATAAGTGTCTAGAAATAAATATGAACAATAAATAATAAGTGTCTAAGAATAAATGGTCTGAAATAATAAGTGTCCGGTGAAATTATTAGTACTACTAATAACTCAGCATGCACCACTTCTAGTGATTTTTCATCATCATCAGTTGATGAAGAAAGCAAAAATAGCATGAAAAATATGAGCATTAAGAGGGAAGGTAATAATAGAGTGTTTGGAGACATTAATAGTGCCTGAAATTGAAGAAAGCTTTTGGTCAGAAGCAGCAATAATAATGGATGAGAAGAATACCACAAATGAGAAATACCCATTTGATTCTTATGGTAGTTATAGTACAAATCAATCACCGGAGACTTAAATACAACCTAAAAGCAACTGTAAAATAGTGAGCAACTAAAAGGAGAAACTATGACATGAGCTATATAGCAAGAAATGCATTTGGGTGAAAAATGCCCAATGAAAGAACAAATTATTGCTGTAGGTGCATTTGGGTGAAAAACGCCCAATGAAAGAACAAATTCCCCAAAATCAATAACTCCACTACGCTTCACATCAAATAAATCAAAGATCTATGAAGGAAATTAACACAACACAATATGCGTTAATAAGAATGATCTTGATTAATTAAAGAATCTTATGGGTCAGACAGTCAGACTCATATATATATATACACACACCCTGTCTGCGAACAGATTTCTCTTGTTTTCATTCCTGAAGAGTGCCAGCTGAAATTCTTCCTGGATACGAAAAGATGATTTGCACATTAATATAATCTCATAGCTAGGAAGAAAAATAAAAACTTAATTATAAATGTATAAACCTTAAAATATACATTATTCTCCTAGAGTCTTAGGGCTCCATCAAATTGATATTTAAAAAGTCAAAGCAGCAGAGTAAAGAAGAAATAAGCAGTTTTGATGAACTGGTGGATCGAAATGTAATTTAAAAATTCTGAGAGAATTCATAATAGATAGAACTTGCTGGAACAAGAGCATATCCCAAAATTTTCAAGTCTTTGATACAAAATAAATAAATAAATAAAGCTTAGGTGAGCAAATCTGGCCTTTCTTAATTAATTATAAAACATACCAAGATTGAAAGCCCGTCTTGATCATTAATACTCACAAATTGAATTCCTCATTCAGCATTTGAACAAAACCAAAACAGAAGCAAACGATTTTCAAACTTCATTCAGCATTTCGATATTTTAATGAGAATATAAATTTATAAAAAGTAATAAAAAGTAGCCGAAGCTCTCATTTATAATCAAACCTTCATTCAGCATTTGGATCGGAATAGCGTATACTGCCACAGCAGGACCTTCAGATGAGAACTCTCGAAGTTGTGAAGCACACAACTCTAAAATACAACCTGGAACGTTGCCGGTAAATGGATCTGAAACGGCAATGTCAAGGACCTTCACCGCCGACCTTCATAACGGAACCTGTAAAGACGCGAGATTCAGAGAGAAGGAGAGAAAGAAATAAGGACCCATTTGGTATGCCTTCCTTCTAACGAAAGTGAGGTGAGATCAACTTGCTGCATGTTTGATATGCCTCCAGGGAAGGTGAGGTGAAGGTTCCCTCTGCAGAGGGTAGGGGTGAGCAAAACCGATCTAAACCGATCCAATCCAAACCGAACCGATTAAAACCGACCAAAACCGATTACACATGCGGATGGATTGGTTTTCTTTTTTTAGAACCGATTATGTTCGGTTCGGTTGTTGGAAGAAGGTCAATGCCAACCGAACCGAACCGAACCAACCGATTATAATTTTTAAAAATTTTTAAAAATATAAAATATCTAAATTACTAAACGTCTCAAGTAAACCCTAGTTCTTTGCTTGCTTCTGTATCGACTTCGACGCCTCTGCCTCACACAGCCTCACCTCACCCTCAAGCTTTGTCAGTTTTTCTCTTCTCCTCTCTTGTTGAAGCTGAACCAGTGAACCCGCCTCTGCCTCTGAGTCTGCGCCTCAAGCTTTTTCTCTTCTCCAACTTAGTCTCACGCTTTCAGCTTTCTCTTCTTCGTCCTCGCAAGTCGCAAGTCGTTCCGTTCCGGCGTTCCGTGACCGTTCAAAAACTTCAAATCTCAGTTCCGATCTGCCGATCTCTCTTATCTCTGCTCCGATTCTGACATTCCGTGACCGTGAGCTCTCTCTCTCTCTTTTTTCTTTTGCTTTCATTTTCAGATTGTTGTTTTTATGTCTTCAATACTTAAACATTAGGCTGCCAATACTTAAAAAAACTTGTAAAATTCATGTTTTCTCTATCTATTCAGGTTTTCTGTCAATTTATATATAATGTGTTTTCTCTTACCCTACCATATATTTGTCGTACCAACTTACAACTACAATATAATTATTGATTCTTACAAAAATAAATAATAATGTATACATTTTATTATTACACTACACAAACAACATTTTGAATGAAATTAAACTGCAATCTGGGGACACCAGTATTCGATGTATATCTGTGTAATAATTTTATATGTTTAAGACCCAACCTTATTGAATAAGAATAAAAGGATGACTAATTGTGTATGAAGCGAAGTGATAGGTTGCCTTGCCCCATCCAATCTCATCCCATCCAGTCCAATGGAACCAATACAACATGCATTTGCATTTGCATTTCACAATGTCATTTTCTTTAATACAACAAGTGCTTCATTGTTAGGAATATGTTTTTTAGAATTTATATTGAAGAATTTTTTTTTTAATTTTCTGTCCAAAAATTGATTATCCGTTGGGCGGATTGGATTGGTTGTCATTCCTGATCAACCGATTAGGTCGGTTCGATTACCAAACTCATCCAAACCGAACCGAACCGACCATATGCTCACCCCTAGCAGAGGGAACCTTGCTTCCCTCATGAAGTGGAGGGAAGCTGAGGTGAGGTTTGGTTTAAAGACCAAAATGCCCTTAAAAAATTTGTGGCTTTTAAAAAAGTAAGGGCAATAAAGATATTTCATACATTTATTTTCTATTTCCATATCTTCTTCCTACCATACCAAACAATATTACTTTTACATTCTACTTCTATTTTCCTGCATACCAAACATACTTTTTATCACTTACTTCCACTTCCACTTCCCACTAAAACACTCACCGGATACCAAACGCCACCTCAGGGTTTGAAGAAATAAGAGAGAGGCATAGAGAAGATGAAAGAGATGAGAAAGAGGCGGCTGAGAGAGAGTGGAGAGTTGAGAAAATTTGAGATAGGTTAGGGTTTGAATAATATTTAATAATATGTTTCTTATTTTTATAATTAAATATTTGTTTTTAAGATAAAACCTTATTTATATGAAATTTATTATTTAATTAAATAGTCTATTATAAAAAATAATTGTTTTTTTTATGAAATCTATTTTAGTATATGAAATTTCAATTTGATAATTTTTTTATGTTTAATGCCTTAATTATGAAATTTCAAATTTCTTATTTTATTTTAATATATTAATATATTTATTTTATCATAAAATTATTTTTTTAATATTTAATTTTATAATATTTTATAAAATATATTATAGATTAATGTATAATATATTTTATTTTTAATTATTCACCTTCATAGTGTAATTATATTTGATTTTATTTCTTAATCTAATTTATAAAATTCATTTTCATTTCTCAATTTATCTTTAATTCCTTATTTAAAAAATTGACAATATTTTTATTTTATTTTAATATTTCAATATATTTAGCTTTTTTATAAAATTAAATTTATTTTAACCTCTTTTTATTTTTAATATTTATAATATTTAAATTAAATATAAAGATGAATTTATATTTTATTATTAAAAAATCAAACATATTAAAAATGAAATATAGTTTTCTAATTAAATATTGCATTCTAGAAATTAATTATTTTTTTATGAAATCTATTTAATATAAGAAACTTTATTATGATATACTGCATTCTAGAAGTTAATTATTTTTTTCTTGATAAAATTAATAAAAAATTAAATAAATTAAATTTCATTTTATATTTATTATATATACTATTTAAATTAACTATAAAAATAACTATATTTTATTCTTACTTATTAAAATAATTTAATATACTAAAAAATTAATTAAAATTAAATTCATGAAAAAAAATTAAATACTACAACATAAAAATTAATTACTTTATTTTTATAAAATCTACTTAATATATGAAATCTATTTAATTTATTTGAACTTTTTTAAATGTTTTAAATTATATTAATTTATTTAAGAATTAATTTGTGAATTTCTTCATTTTCTCACATCATAATTTAATTATAATTTACTTTATTTCTTAATGTAATTTATAGATTTCATTTTTCTTAATTTATGTTTAATTTCTTATTTAAGAAATGTAAATTTCATATTTTATTTCAATAGTTTAATATATTTCTTTAAAAAATTAAATTTATTTTTTTATATTTAATATATACCATAATTAAATTAAATATAATATAACTTTTTTTATATGAATATAATATAAATTTACTTTATGTTATTCTCAAAAAAAAATTTATTTTAATTATAAATATTAAAATAAATTGATATTTTTAAATATATTAATTAAAAGTGAAATTTATTTTTTAAATAAATATTGCATTATAAAAATTAATTATTTTATTTTTATGAAAAGTATTAATATATGAAATTTTTTTATATATTTAATTAGGCTAGAGAAAATTTAACGGCAGTTTATATTTAACCGCTGCTAAATAGCGACGGTTTCATCCTAACCGCCGCTAAATAGTGACGTTTTTTCCAAACCGCCGCTAAATAGTGACGGTTTTATCCAAACCGCCGCTATCTAACGGCGGTTTAGGTATAATCGCTGCTATTTAACGGCGCTTTAGGTATAACCGCCGCTATTTAACGGCGCTTTAGGTATAACCGCCGCTATTTAACGGCGCTTTAGGTATAACCGCCGCTATTTAACGGCGCTTTAGGTATAACCGCCGCTATTTAACGGCGCTTTAGGTATAACCGCCGCTATTTAACGGCACTTTAGGTATAACCGCCGCTATTTAATGGCGGTTAGGCCTAACCGCTGTTGATTCGTGGCGGTTACTGTTCAACCGTCGCTATGTTTGAATTTAGCGAGGATTTTACAAAACCGCCGCTATTTATCTGTCGCTAAATAATGTTTTTTTTTGTAGTGACAATCTGACAAGAAAATGGAGGAAGAGGAAGGAGAAGACGGAGACCAAAAATCGAAAATAATCATAACATAATCAGAAGGCAAAAATAATCAGAAAGCAAAAGTCGAAGGAGATGAGATAATTTTCTCTTACCTCTATCGAACAAGGCTTCTAGGAACGCACACAACAACCACGACTAAGCACCCTCCATCAATGAACACGATTGCACGCGCCGAAGCTCCCTCCGTCGACACACAGTGACACCCGGCAATACTCCCTCCGAATCAAACACGAAGCACACACAATAGTAGCCACGAAAATTCTGGTGCTTCAACTCTCTCAATCTCTCTTACAATAAACCCTCAGTGACCAAGGAAGATTAAGGCAAAATAATTACCCACGGACTTGGTAATCCGTGGCTAACCATCTAACATGAGTGAAACGACGCCATTTCACAGATGACAAAAGCGCGCCATTTGTTTTTTGTTTTAGCATCGAAAATTAAAAAAAAGAAATTGGGGGGAAACCCATTTACCCACGGATTAGCCATGAATTTTAGCCACTGACACAAAATTCCATGGCTAATTCCGTGGGTAAATACAATAAATTACCCACGGACATACTATCCGTGGCTAAATCCACAGAAAAAAAAAATTTCTTTCCATTTTCCCACGGAATTGCCACGGATTACCCACAGAATCCATTCTGTGGGTAAATCCCTAATTTGTTGTAGTGGGTCTTGTTTAAAAAAAGTACAAAAAAAGAAAATTAAGGTAAATAAAAATAAAAACTCGAGGGCATAAATAAGGTTGAAGGATGAAGAGAAAAACATCTTAGTTTTCAAATGGTTAGGATTTAGATATATATGTGGGAGATTTGTGCTACCTTTCTTTCTTAAACGGTGAAATATATAAGCCTCTATCAGCAATGTTACAAGCCAAAATTTGTCTCACACCCAGTGGCATTACAAGTAAGACGTAGGATGCGAATGGCAACTGATTGTAGCTCTTTGCATTCTTCTCCAAAACTATTCCACCATAAAGCTAGCCAAATAAAATTAAAAATAGAGATTTGGTTAATAAGTTAACTACTTAATTCATATATAATTTTAAATTTAAAAAAAAATAAATTGAGAAATTACCAGGTTGCTTCTTATCTCTAGTTGCAATGGCCAAACTATATCCAAAAAGCCCTTCTACCTTGTCAAATTTCTCAAGCTGAGAAATTACCAAGTAAGGTCTTTTTTTTTTTTTGCTTTTTTTTCTGGAGCCATGGAATGTGTTTAAGAAAAAAGAGATGAGAAAGATGAGAATGAAACAAGTAGCTTCTGGTTTTTCAAGAAAGAAACAAGGCTTCTTGAGAGAAGAGAGAAAATAAAGGTTGAAGCTTGAGAACAAAGTGAGAACCGACAAGAGAGATGAAAGAATAGAAAGTAATGGTTGAAGGCTTGAAGCTGTGAATGTTTTTTGAATTGACGAGAGATGAGAGACGAAAAGCACTTGTGAGGTGTGTGAGTCTTTTTTTTAAAGTATATAAGTATAAGCTTCTAACTTTGTGAGAAAGCAAAAAAGTATGTGTGAGTGTGACTAAAGAAATTTGCAAGGAAAAGGGACTATAAGCTAGAGCATGCAATCTGAAAGTGTGCTATGCTTTTACTGCTTTGGTATAAACTCTGAAATATTTTTTTTAACTCATAATACTATACTAATAACTATGATTGTAATCATTGCTAATGTTTTAACTTACCTAGTATCATATAAAATATCTAATCTAATTTAATCAAATTTTATGACACTTTGTATAAAGTTTTGCTTTTTAGGTCTGGCATTGTTAAATGTAGTGAAAGTTAATTAAAGTATATCTATCTTGATTAACATGCGTTCTTTAAAAGAGTTCTTCTCCATTAAAATGTTAAAAGGTGATGAGTAGTTGAAGAATATTTTTATTCATTTGGCAATGCTATATGAATATCAATCTCTGATATAAATTTTAATCCTTAATCTTTTATTATTCTTCTCCTTCACAAATTTAAGTTTTTTTTAAAATTGAGATATTTACTAACACCCAAAAAAAGAGAGAACATATAAAAGGTTAAGCCTACCCTGCCTTCTTCTCTCATCCCTTTCCTTCCCCTTGATTCCCAAACATGGCATAATTCTTAACTGCATGTCAAGTATGAAACAATTTCCCCACATCTCCCTTATATAAGCAATGTTCATTGTGAAGCTAAATATTGTGCGAACAGTCTGTATGTGTGCAACAAAAGAATAAGCATATTTTAAAAGCTGTTTGTGGGTCACATATTGAAAACATGTTTTTCTCGTAGAATAAGAATAGTTTGATCGATCTTTATTTGTACAAATTATTTATTTTATTTAATGAATAATTCTTTATTAAAAAAATACTTTCTAAAAAATGTTTATAATACAGCATTACATTAAATGTCATAGAGTTATGTGTAATTTGATATATATGACATATCCTAACATTGTCATTTTAACTTTGTTATGTACAGTGATGACTGTTCCATAAAATATATATATATATATAAAGTAGTATAATAATTTTTTTCCACTCTAAAGTTGCATATAATTTCTTCCAATTTCTCAATGTGCGTGTGTTTGTACTTTGAAGGGAAATGGACTTTCAGAGGCGGACAGCTAGACATATTAGACCCGGCCTAGAGGATCCGAGCTTGCTGTACCTGCAGGATCGCCACATATCTGAGGCAGTTTGACAGCAACATGTAAGCAATTCGTGATTGTTATATTCCTTGAAATTTAGCATGTAAGCATAGTGTCAGCACTTACCCGTGAGAATCTTTGTTGTTTGCAGATCGTGTGCTCCAGGGCCCTTGAGTTGCTAAACCTGCCAGCGCAGATAGTGCCATTTCTTCAGCAGACCGGGTTTATGGCGTTGCCCGTGTGGGTTACATACCATACGACCATGCGTTGATTTCGGCCTTGATTGAACGGTGGAGGCCCAAGACACACTCCTTCCACATGCCAGTGGGGAGTGCAGCATAACACTGCAAGACGTGGCGACGCAGCTTGGGCTTCCAATCGATGGGAGGTTAGTGACTGGTAGGACCAACTACACGTGGGCCGAGTTGTGCGTTCGATTTTTGGGGGAGGCATTGCCTGCTGATCAATTTAAAGGCTCACGGGTTATGATGTCGTGGTTTGATGAGACGTTTTCCCAGGTGCCAGAAAATTCCACGGATGTCCAGATGGAGCAGTTCACCCAGGGATATATCATGCGGTTGCTGGGAGGGTTCTTGATGTCAGACACGTCAGGTAATTTGCAAACGCTCATGTACCTCCCCTTGCTGGAGAACATGGATGAGGTAAAGAATTACAGCTGGGGATCTGCAGTCCTAGCGTTACCAGTCATTGTGTCGTGCAATCGAGTACAAAGAGGTGAACATCAAGGGATATATGCATCTCTTGCACGTGTGGGCATGGGACAGATTCCCCTCGCTAGCACCAAGACAAAAGCGTCCTCACCCCTGTCGCCTGAGCAAGGAGGATGAGTCTCGGGACTATCCTACTAGTCCTCCGTTATCCTTTAGGTTTGTATAACTTACTCTTTAACATTACACCTGGAAATTGAATTTGACGTTTAACTAATGCGTTTGACTTTTCTTTTTAACAGGTGGTCCAATTAGAAGGAGTTGTACCACTCGTCGATGCATCTTCTGCCTTCGTACATGAGGAAAATCGACGATATGTCTTAACACCATGTAAGTTGGACATCTAATGCTCGTAATATTTTTATGTTCCCATTTTTTTTTTGTACATTGAGAAGTTCTGAAAGTGGTCTGGAAACCATACGATCTATCAATTTGTCCCCAGGAGCTAATACTAGATTATTGTCGTGAGGGAGAGGCGATATGGAGATATGGAGATCTGAGGTGCCACTGATCCACTTCAACATCGTTGAGTGGCATCAGCCTGATCGGGTGCTTCGACAATTCGGCCTCGAACAACCCATTCCCAATGCGCCTTACGACTTGGACGTCCAACACACGCTAAAACTCACGGGTAAGAAAGAGACTGGCCGGTTAGTGGAACACCGCCTATTCTGTGAGTTGTGGGGGGAAAGACGGGATAGAGTCATTATGACGTTGGCGCAGATGATTCCTTTAACCCACGATTCTGCATACATCCAGTGGTACCGAAAGATCACACATCGGTGGATCGACCCCGAAGGGGCAGCCATATGCTGGGCGGTAAGCACTTGTATGGTTTAATGAATTATTGTTTTTCTTGGCATTTCTCTTCAGTTTGTTGACTTTTTCAGTTATGTGTTTGATGTTGTGACAGTCTAATGCCATAAGTGGAATTAGAGAGCTGGTGTTGAAAGGCAAGTGCAAGGAGGAAATAGTGGCTTGGTGTGACCGGTTGACAGAAAATGTGTTCACTCAACGCATCTCCCTCCCGAACGCAGGAGAGCACATAGCTGGATCATTGCCGCCTCTTCGACATCCTCCTGTCAATTATTCAGGGCCAGGAAGACGGCAGCCTCAGAAGATGAGCAAATTCGACCATCTAGTCCCACGTTTGCTTGACTTGGAGGATGACCATGCTGGCTGTTGGACAATTCAATGCAGGGGGTGATCAGGCCACTACTAATCAGGCCACTAGTGATCACCGCACTGGTTCTCGTGCCACTACTGATCAGGGCACTGGTGATGGTGGTAATGGTAATGGTGACAGGGTTACCGATTGAGGTTTAGGCAATGATGATGATGTTGGTGATCCCGTGGACTTTTTGGAACATGCAGGGTTGGATGCTCTGTTACAAATGGCATCAAAGTTCACGGATGCAAGTGTCTGGACTCCTCCTCCACCGCAATCTTAGCCAATGAAAGAATTCTCAACACCACAGTCGAGCACATCACAACTGGGCATTCGCCCGCGGGATGAAGATGATGCCTCACCAGAGGAAAAATTAGGGCGTGGTAAACGTCCACGAAGGCCACGTAAATGTGGGACTGACAGTCATATGGTTCCATGAGGGTTAGAAAGTTATTTTGGTTAATATTAGCTGGTTAATTATGTAAATGCTTTTGTCAATAGAAACATAGATGTTTTCGAAATCTTTAGCATTAATCATAAATTGGAATGTCAAAATTTAGCTGTTGGATTCTTTGCATGTTGGATTTTGTTAAGCAGTGATATATAAGCAGGGATGCCACATTAATTCGTAATCAGGGATCAGTGTCTATGCTTTTGTCAATGACCTTGACGGAACTAGATTTATTTCACCTCCCTCGGGGTGTGATGCTGAAGATATCTACAATGAAGTTCTCCAGGCCCATGTCAGTGTCCTATGGTAGTTGACTCTAAACTTGTGGTAAGACTGTGTTAATAACCTTATTCACTTTATATTAATTACGTTTCGAAAGGAACTCATTCTTGCTTTTGAGTGAGGGTTTACGGTCATGTAATTTTTTGTATGTCTAGAGGGTAGTCCGAAGGATGCTAAATATGCCCACAATGAGACAATTGGGTGCAACTCACTTGTTTGTGAGTTTTTAATGAGTTATCTGTTACTCGATCAACGTGACTTCCCCCTGTTGAGAAGCGTAGAAGTATAAGAGATTCGACCTTGCCACTATAGACACAAAGTGAAAGATTCCACTTTGTTGTCACAGTTGCAGGGTCGGCTCCCTTGAACATCTACGCTTCTCAACTTGGGTGAAATCACATTGACCGAGTGACATCATTCATTACGAAGTCATATGCACACTGAGATTCATCCATTACCTCATTGTAGGTATCTTCAGCATCCGTCAAACCACTCTCCATGACCACATGATTGTTAACCCGTGTACTTAATACATTATGAATGTCGTTATTAACAGTCTTAAACATTGCATTTGGTTGCAGTAAGGGTCGACATGTCAACGGACGCCGGCGTTTAGAGTCGAGCCTGTGATGTACCCTGGGCTGGTCGGAAAATCTGGCGCACGGTCAATGATGCTTCCAAGCATGTACCAAGACCCCATAGGCAACATATGATGCAGCAAAATTTGATGCCTCACTTGTTCACTTTTTGTATGTCCAGAGGGCCTGTGATGTACCCTGAAGTTGATGTATAGACAGTTCCGCAAGCACATTGGCATTCACTTTAAAATTTAATTTTTGTAACCTCTTGTTGATGTATACACAGTTTATCCATAATTGAAAGTTCAGTAAATACAATTCATGCTATTATCTCATTTGCGCCTCTCAAACACTGTGTGGTTTCGATCCAAGTTCTAGCTAAAGAATAGGATTTTATCTACTTAAATTACCAACATTCGTAACATAATTAAATTTAGGACAAAACCGAAAAGACACACCACTCATAAATAATATCATTATAATTTCACTCTAAGACTCTGCAACTGCTCAGGAAGCTGGATTGTTGGTTGTGATCAAACAGCCTCTGAGGGCGTTTTTCAGGCTATTGGATCACATCCAACAGTGAAGATTCCTAACCAACAGTGTCAAGGTGGAATCTTGCCAGAACAGGTAAAACGCCCTCACTGAGGGCTTTTTCAGGATGTTGGATCACATCCAACAGTGGAGATTCCTGATCAATTGCGCCAAGGGAGAATCTTTCCAGAACAGGTAAAACACCCTCACTAATGCGTTTTTAGGCCTCTGATGACTCTAGGGCTAATCAGGAACCTGGACTGTTGGATGTGATTCAACAGCCTCAAAAACGCCCTTAGTGAGGGCATTTTTTTTGTTGGGTCATATCCAACAGTCCAGATTCCTGACCAACTGCATGAAGATAGAATATTGCTAGACCATGTAAAACGCACTCAGTGAGGGCATTTTTCAGGCTGTTTCTCAAACATTTATATACCCCATCATGTGCTTATCCTCCGTAACCCATCTAAGTGACGCCAACCCCTTCTTTCTCCTTCCCAATAGCATATTCCTTCTATTCCAACTTCTAAAATCACCTTGGAGACATTTGGAAATGAAAGCCTGATCAATGGTGTCCTGCACATCCACCTTAGGGACAGTGCAAGAGGCTGGCACTGTCGTTCGAGTGAGGGTGTCCAACAGAGAAGATGCCTGGCCTCTAGAGCTGCATCAATGGTGCACACGCACATCCTTTTAACTTGAAGGATGAAGTGACGTTGACTGAATGACAGAATACGTGGGCCATTATAGAGGATACCTGGCCACACATTTGGGATCATTTGTTTCCTACACAGCCTCCGTTGGGAAATTACACGAGGCTGTCTCTTGTGTTGAATGATCCCACCGAACAACGTTGCACTAATGGGTCTCACTGCACCCTTTAGGCAACATCTGGTGCACCAACACAAGCGCGTGGAGTAGGATTTTACGGGCTTCTAGGAATTCGACATGAACAATCCTGCATCCACCAACTGCACCAATAAATGGGTCCTCAACCGGATGAAGTCACGTTGACCGAATGACAGACTACTTGGTGCAACACTGGCGATACATGGCCCAGTGAGCTGCATCAATGGTGTCCTAATGTGAAGCTACCTGGGCTACCAAGTTGCATCAATGGGACACTGGAGTAATAATGACGTTTAAACAACAGTCATCACGATTTCTGAGTTCATTGTCTTCTCAGCAGGGTTGCCCTACACTCCACCCAACCCCACACCATGATCTTACAAGATTGATGACCTATTCCTCTAAACTCTAAGTAAACATTCATCTTCTATAAAATACCGCATTACAATTGTTCATAAAAATTATCATATGTTTAGGTTATCAAGCTTAAAATGTATGACTTAGTTATTTTGGTGATTAAGTATCTTTATTTAACATTCTATTTATTTACCATAACCACACATCGCTTCAAAATTACATTAATGTTATTAGTATAATTACATTAATACATCACACAATTCAAATTTAATGAATATTACATTAATACATGACACATTTGGAATTTACCGAAAATTACACATTAAAGGACCGCATCAATTAAGACCTAATCGGGTTCTTATTTGGATTTCTTTTTGTTGTGTCCTTCTCCCCTGCACAGGCTGCACTTTGGCTTCTCTCCTTGTTCTTTCCGGTCCATTTCGTTGTGTATTTGGGTTGAGCATGGACGTTCTGGTAGCCGCAAAGCTGCAAGATTGGGTCTCAATCTCTGCCCTGGGACTTCAGGCTAGTATTCCTCTCCCGCAACAGGATGGAAAGGATAACTGTATGCAGCAACGATGTTGTGCAGCTTATAAGTTGGGTCAACGTAAAGCTCGTACTCGTGATTCAGGTAAGAACACACCTCGAGCACGTGGACACACAGAAATCGGAGGGACTAAAACTCGCCACAATCGCAGTAGGTCTGTCGCAACAAAACCCTACACAAACGGCCAGCTTGATGACTCTGGCGATTGTAAGGTTCCTGCACACCAAACTCCATTTCCTACAGGTTCTGTAATTTGATTTCGCATGCAGATGCAATTGCCGCATGCTTCGATATTGAATTTCGGAACTCTTCGCAATAAATATGGCCAGCATGAATATGTGCGAGAGCCTGCTATTGTCTTACATGGTAGTAATTTGCGGTCTTGTAAAAGGTTGACTGGACCAAGGCCATGATGGGCATAGATCTCACGCCTTTCAGCACGTTGTTCATGCACTCGGCAAGGTTCGTCGTCATGTGCCCATAACGTCGACCCTCGTCATATGCACGACACCACTTTTCGCGTGGGATTTGATCAAGCCATCACCCAGCTTCATCATTCAATGCATAGATGGCCCTCATTGTTTTGTCAACAACTTGTGCTTTGAACGCATGCGCTGCATGTGCATAAATGTGTTAGCGTAACGATCATTACAGTGAAGAGAGAACAATAGACATAGCACTTAAATATATTTTTTAAACCAACTTTACCTGCATTCTTCAAAAGTTTCTTCAAAGGGTTGCTCCTAAACTTGGTGTTAAAGTTGCTCGCCACGTGATGGATGCAGAACACATGGTGCCCAAGTGGTGGCTGCCAGCCAACTGCTTCGTCTTCCACTGCGGCCAAACATCCGGTACTCCTATCGGATATTAGACACACCCCCTCCTGGTGACCAACAACAAATTCTCAGACTCTAAATAGGAACCAGACCCATGCTTCTTTTGTTTCTCCTACCACAATCACGAAAGCCAAAGGGACAGTGTTTTTGTTTCCATCTTGGCCCATCGCGATCAGCAATGTATGATGGTACTTCCTGTAGAGGAATGTGTCGGCCACTTGTATCACAGGTTTCAGGTGCGCCCATGCATCGATGCATGGTTTGAATGCCCAGAACAGACGAAGGAATTGCACATCACTATCATTATTTGGGATTGGACGATGCTGGAAGTAAATGATTGTTCCCGGAAAGTGTTGTTAAACAGCACGCATCTATCTTCTCAGAGTATCATAGGAAGCCTCCCAGTTCCCATATACCATTGCTAAGGCCTTTTGCTTTCCTAACCATGCCTTCCTATACAAAACAGTAAACTGGTATTCATCCTTCACTCTTTGGATTATTTTGGACATGGGAACGTCATCTGATTGTTCCACCATTCCTGTAATTAACCCAGCTACTATGTCTGAGTCCAACTTACTGTGGTCTTGCGACACAAAAGGCGTTGCATAAGAATGATCGCTATCGTACTTTGTTATTAGCCACATTCCAAGGTTTGCCTTCAAACATGCTCTAACTCTCCATGGACACCCATTCTCGTGCTTCACACACGTAGCCTCATAACTCTTCCCTCCCGACCGAGTCACGTTGCAGTTTAACTGTCGTTTAAAAGAGAAGATTTTCACTGCTTCTCTCAAAGATTTCTTGTCTGGGAACACTAGATCTTTCTTTAGATCCGAGGTTTCATTCCATACTTCACCCCCATCGGCACTCCACTCATCATCGTATGGGTTAGGAGGAACATTACACTGGGACTGTGCTTCAGTCAGCACAAAATATCGGATGGGTTGGATGGCCTGTTTGCCCTCATGGCCCATGCCATCTGCATCACCGTCGTTGTTGTCATCGAAATCTTCGTCCTCTTACTCAACTCCAATCAGAGGGTCCTCTATATCATTCCCAATTAAAGCATCAAATTCTTCATCATCCAATAGCTCATCATTCGGTTTCGCTATCGGTATATTCAACATCTCCTACGCCATTTCCAAGCCATCTTCGTTTATATCATCTCCCTCAAAAGCCTGACTGGTGCCACACCCTAATCACCTAGCCGATTAAATTCGATAGGAGGAATGTAGTCAACGACTTCAAATTGCTGGACTGCAGCTAAGGTGTTGGCACATATCTCGATCATCGGAATAGGCAAAAAGTCCAAACACTACATGTGACAATCAAGCATGCCGCCCATTCCCTCATTGTCAAACACTTCAGCAGAAAGAAAATTTTCCGAGTTCCTCCCATATGGCATCCTGTAAATTATTTCTAACACCTCTTGATTCGATGGTAGTTTTAGAGTGTGATGAATCAGTTGTTTCAATTCTACAAAGCTCATTCCATGGGTGATTCTTGTAAGTTTATGATTATTCGGGACCTGAAAAAAACGTCATTGGAAGAGTTCGATACAATGGAATCTTTGTAAATACAAGCAGTGAATGACTGGCTCATGTTTGTTAGTGCAAAATGATGCTACAGAACAACGGCTCCAAAAATGTTGGAAATTTGTTTGAATGTTGTGGGTTGCAGAGACAAGTTGAAGCATTATATAGCAAATTACCAGCCAAACACCGTCATTGAGGGCGTTTATTAAAAGAAAGACGCCCTCAGTGAGAGCGTTTTATTGTCCAATCAAATCATGCTCAGGTCTGCTCTGATAGACCAAAAAATTCAGCTAACCTAAATTTGACCATCTCCCCACTAAAACGCCCTTGCTGATGCCGTTTTTCTGTAAACATACCACTCACATGGCTACCAACATGTCTTATGGGCCCCACCACATCTGACCTGTAGCATGAGGGCATTTTTCTTGTTAAAAATTAAGGAAAACGCCCTCACTAAGGGCATTTTTTTAATGTGCACAGTGAAAGTGGTATATATCTGTGGATAATTTTTAAAGGTGGCTGAATTTGTGTATATGTTTTTTAATGTGTATAAACACGTGCAAAAGCCTAAAAAGCTTATTTTTGGGCTTAAAATGCTTATTTTAATTTGGGTTATATTTTTGTGCGAAAATTATTATATGTAGGCTTTATTATTTGGAGCTCATTAGTTATATAGGGTTTTAGTTGTTTTAGGATTCTATGATTTTCTTTCTTAAAGTATAAATACTCCTTTTCTATCTTGTATTTGGAAGTTATGTTTAAGTTTTGAGTTTTATGAGATTTTGATTATTCATCTTGAGAGTGGATTCTCTTTAGTGTTTGTCATTGAACTAACAAACTTATCAAGGCTTGATCATCCTTGTGGCGTCTTCTAACACTTCGAGTCCTTGTTCGTTCAAGTTCAAGGGTTCAAGTGGATCGTTCGACCTTTGTTTGACTTTATTGGGGTAAGTATATTTGAGATTGGTTGCGGATTCGTGGGATCAATCCCTAATGAGTTCACACCACCTACTTTGGTTCTGTTGGAATATTTTTAAATTGAAGAGATGTATTTATGTTTATTTATTTGAAGAGTTGTATCATAAATTAATTAATTATTATGTTTATTTATTTGAAGAGTTGTATCATAAATTAATTAATTAATTTATATGAAAAGGCAAGACTCTTCATTTAAATTAATAGTTGTGACTTTTGATTGAAGAGACATTATATCAAAAGGTATCTCTTCAAAGGCATCACTTCATGGTCTATATAAACCCCTCATCATTCCATAACACAAAATATCAAATTCATTGCCTTTGTCTTTGAGTGCACACAAAGATTAAGACAAATTATCACTTTGTAAATACTATCGTTGTCTTGGCTTGAGTATTGGAAGTGTTATCCATACTCAAGGGTCTTCATTGTATCCTAAAGGAAATTTGCTGGTCTACCCAACTAGCACCCTATATAAGATAGGAATAGGTGGGGACAAATTAAGCCTAAAGGAAAGTGTTGTCCACGCCTTGAAGACATTATTGTGCATCACTTTCTTTTCTTCTTCTTCTTCTTCATTTCTTCTTATTATATTCTTCAAAGAGTCAAATTCTCTAACAGGTTATGGAATAGGCTTCCTTGGTGGAATCACCGGCGAGAAGGAACATCTTGTTGGGGACGACGAGAGCGATGTAGAAGGAGGAGAGGGGTCCAATTCCTATAACTTTTGGCCAAAAGTGATGTGTTGTGGATGATAGGGTCGATTCACAATTCTTGCCAAAACTATGAGAAAGCAAATGGCCATGTTCAAATCTCTCTTTGAACGTAATTTAGAAGAAAAAGAAGAAAAAGTCCGATCAGCATGCTACATCAGCAATTTGAAATACGTATGAGAGATAATGAGTCCACTTCAGCACGTCACATCAGCACTTAACGGAAGAAACAAACGGACTTAGAGGGAAGGACCAATATAGAATTTTTAGGAAACATAAAAGACTAATATAAAGCTTTTGAAAGATAAAAGACCAATATAGAACTTAGATAAAAGATAAAGGACCAAAATAAGTTTTTGATCAAATAAAAAAATAAAAGACAATTAAAATTTTCGTATAAATAAAATGTATATCATAATTATTCATTAAACTAACTTTTTAGGTAAAATTTTGTTTAAAATAAAAAAAATGAAATATTAAGACAATGATTGCAATTTACAACTAAGGAAGAAAATACAGCATTAAACTCAAGGGATGTAGTTGAGTGGAAGGGACTCATCTATTCTTAACCAAGTGTCAGGGGTTCGATTCTTGTCTTGGGTATGGAGCAACTTTAAATCTTTGGGCCAGCTGTCCCACCCTTTAAGATGCCTACAATTTCAGCGAAAGGATTAGTCATCGTGCTCGACGATAGATACCCTGATCTAGACAAAAAAAAAAGACAGCAAAGGCAAGTGAGTGGAAGAAAAAAATCAAATCCAACGTTTGACCAAAACATGAAGAAAGGAGTAAAGCAAAAAAAGAAAAATGGGCACTACACTAGTCACTAGCTGGAGCGTCACTTCCAAAACTGTAGTCTAACCTTTATCTAGTGAATGAATTTTTTTGTCTGCTGCGAAAGTACTGCGTTGATCATTGTTTTGAAATTCGGATCGGACTGGCCGGTTGGATCGAAAAATCGAAAAACCGGCTGTCAGTTCGGTCCGGAATAACTAATGAACCGGTCAGATATAAAACCGGTCAGAACCGGTGGTTTAGACGGTTCGACTGGTTTTTCTTTTTTTAAAAAAAATTTGTGTTGTTTATGATTTAATATTTATTGAAAATTTATTGTGACTTGTAGTTGTAAGGATTGTTCTATTTCAGTATTTATTGTTTGGTTTGTGATAAGATTTGAGACTTAAATATGTTGATCCTTGAACTTATTTGAAGAGTTTAATATGATATTGTAGTAATTTGCAACTTGTTCTATTTCTTATCATGTTTAGATCGAGATGGAAACATATAATTATGAAGTATATAATTTTTTATGATATATTTTAGTATATTTAATTAAAAATATATATTTTAAATGCCACCGGTTCGACCACGGTTCAACCACGGTTCGACCATTGAACCGTGAACCAGTGTCTCGACCGGTTCAATGACCGGTCCGGTTTTAAAAACATTGGCGTTGATTAATTAAAATTTGATCAGCATCATATAATCATTATGATAAGAAATTTTTTTAATAAAAATAATTATATTTACAAAATTTTAAATACAAAATCTTATTTAAATAATATAATTGTACATTAATATTTTGACATGTAAAAGTTTTTATTTCTCGTCCTTTTATATATATATATATATAAGACTAAATTACATTTAATCTCAAAATCATATAAGTTGTCTCAATTTAATTTTAAGATATTATATTTAGTCTTTTAAAAAAAATACTATATTACAATTTCACCTGCATTCAAGTTTTAAAATTTAGAATTTATAATTTAAGGTTTAAAGACCATATTGAAATAAATAAAATTTTTTTGAGGCTCAATTTAATATTTTTATAATTTATGAATTAAATTGATATAAGTAGTATTTTATATGCTAAATTTAATATTTTTGCAAGACTAAATTAAAAAAATAAAAAATTTTAGGTACCAAAAGCAATTATTTTTTCTATTTTGTCTCTATAAAGTTTTTCCACCTGCATCCTTCTCTTTTGCCTCTGGCCTCTGTATCCTTAATTCCTTATATTCTTCTCCCCGTTTGGCCTCTTCCCACTCTATCATATCAATTGGTCATATCATACCTCACCTTTCCTTTCTGTGTGTTGTGGTGTTTGTTCACAAACAGATTCAAATACATACACATGAATTATTTATTTGTTTGTTTTCAAATTTTTGTCTTTGCTTTATATACCGCCACGACAAAAAAATTTTAAAGGTTATATTTGATAGAAATACGCGGATAAAAAAAGAAAGGGATGTAAAATAAAGTTAGTAGTGCCAAATTGGGTTTGGACTCGTTGGGTGGGTTTGGACATAAAAAATAAGTATGTTTTTAAAAACGGACCTAAATGGATTAGCCCACAAGTTTTCGTGGGTCGGGCCGCAAAAAAATTTAAAAATATAAAATTAATATATATTTGTTTAAAATATGTGTATATATATATATATATATATATATATATATATATATATATATATATGTTTAAAGTAATTTATGTATTAAATAATAATTTTATTCTAATCATGTGTATAAATAAT
Source organism: Senna tora (assembly GCA_014851425.1). Taxonomy (NCBI): domain Eukaryota; kingdom Viridiplantae; phylum Streptophyta; class Magnoliopsida; order Fabales; family Fabaceae; genus Senna; species Senna tora. The sequence goes on along the minus strand of CM026265.1, from coordinate 23,395,639 downwards.
TTAAATAATATTAAAATTAATAAAATATTGATTTAAAGTGAAAAATACTAATTTTAAGTAAATACTTGACTTTATAATTAATTTTTAAGAAAAAATATTTAAAAAAAAAAGTAGCCCACGGCAGCCCAATCATGTAGAGTGAAAGAAAGTAAAAATGAAAATTGTGTTTAGTATGTAAAAATATGATGTAAAGTTTGTAAAGTATTGAAAAAGACTAAAATGTCCTTACTTTATAACTAAAGTTTTTCTTGTAGGTGGAAAAGTAAATAGAGAGAATAATTTGGAGGGACATTTTAGACATTTCATCTTGAGGAAGAGTCAATGCAAATTAAAGTCAACAGGTAAACAGTAGATTGCATGCAAATTATACCAAACAACCAAAATTTTTGGGATCTGCAATAATATATCCCTTTCCCTCATTTATATCCTTACCAAACACAGCCTTACTGTTTTCAACTTAGTTAGCAATATAGTCTGTGGGAATAATCTCGAGTTTAAGAGCTTATTTAACCATGTTTTTGGAGGTTTTAAAAGGGTTTATTTTTTTAAAAGCACTTTTTTTTAGTGTTTAGCAAATTTTTAAAAGCAGAAACATTTGTTTAGCTTTAAAATAAAATTAGAAATTAGAACTTCTGCTTCTAATAAAAAGGAGAAGCTAATTTCTTAAAACACAAAACTGCTCTTACTCAAATTTTAAAATTCCCACTTTATCATTCTCATAAAACCTAATTTATAAAGACAATAATAATATATCAAAATACTAATAATAAATATTTATAATTAATTTTTTATTTAAGTAAAATCAGTATATGTTTAATTAATAAATATAGGAATTAGAAAATAAAAAAAATTATATTAATTAATATTAATAATTTATTTCATTAACATCTTATTAAATTAATAAAATAATTAACATTTCATATTTATTTTCTTAATTAAACTTAACAACCATTTATCTATTTAATAATATATATATATATAACTACGAAATATTCCACCTTGGGACACGTGGCATTAAGCTTCTAGAAACCTAACCGCCGCGCATGCTAGTGACACGTGAGACCACTCATCTACTACTTATGTGGCCCTTGCCAACGTCACTTCACGAAGCGCCCACTTAACCAGACGTGGGAACTCCCTAAGCATCGTGGGGCGACCCACGATGCACGAGATCGTGGGTTGAGCACGACCTCCCCACACTCAGTATAAATAGACCCTCACCCGTGGGACTAGAGATACGCAACCTGAAGGACTACAGCACCTAATGTAAGACTCCTCATATACTCTTAGCAACCTAAGTATTATGAGACACCTTGCATACATCCTTTCCACACATTCTGAGCTCAGCTGCAGGCCCCGCATGGTCCGACCACCGGGAAGCTCACCTCCATCCCGGAGCACACCTCCACTTGGGCTCCCATCAGCCCTCAGAGATCCAAGCTCTCCCACACTAAGGCAACCTCCTAAGAGCGGCTCACCCGTTCGGAGTACCTTAGGCACGTCTTAGCCACACACAACCCAATACAGGTAATCACCTCGCCTAACGGCTTCTATAGACGTCTCCATTACGAACTACGTGGACTTTGATCCCTTACGAAGGGTATGTAGGCACCTAGGTGCACCACCTAAGGACTAGACCTGATCACGGGCCGAGCTTGCGGTCTTTTTTTGATAAAATTTTAAGCCCGAGCCCGGGCCCGGGCCTTTTTTTCATTAAAAACTGGCCAGGCTCGGCCCGTATAAAATGTAAAACGGGCCCGGGCTGCCATATTTTGTACCATAATTTTTTTTAGGTCAAAACCCCAAATTGGTCCTTTATGTTGTCATCAAGTTTCATATTGGTCCTTTATGTTTCAAAAAGTTTAAATTGGTCCTTTATGTTTGCAAGAAGTTCCAAATTGATCCTTCCGTCCAATTCCGTCTAGTACTGCCATTAAGTTCTGACGTGTCACGCTGAGGTGTCACACTCTCTCTCCTACATGTACTGTTTAACTGATGTGGCCTTAGTTAACAAAAAATTAGGGACTAAAATGAAATAAAATAATTTTTTACAAAATAAAAATATAATTTCCCAACTTTCTCATCTACTCCTTCTTCCTCATCGTGTTGTTGCTACTGCACTTGAGCCATCCATGGCTTCTTCCTCCTATGATAATCTTATGATCGTCTTACCCCAATCTGAGGGTCCCTCCTCTCAATTCGGAAAAATATGGCTCTCTTCCACCAGGATGGGGTTTCTTCTTTTTCTTTATCCTTCAAATTCCATTTTTCCTTTTTTTCAAAATTCAATTTCTCTCCTTCAATTTTCAATTACACAAAGCCGAATCATAGTTCGTATATTCCAGTACGGTGTTTATATGGGTTTTATCGATAGTTTTGTTGTTTGTTTGCGAGTTCTCGATTTGTCTCTTTCCAAGAGTGCGTTAATGGTGGATTCGAATTTTCCGGAGCCGACGGTGGCGCCGACGCCGTTGAAAGAAGAGGAGTTAACGGAGACGGAGCAGAGTTTGGACGAGTCTCTTCCTTCCATGGGCGTTATCTAGGTGTCGTTGACGATGTCAACGCCGCCGACAACATAAGACGAGCATCAAGCACAGCATCAATGGCGATGGGGAAGAAGATGAAGATGGAATAATGGGAAAATTACATTTTTGTTTTGTGAAAAATTATTTTATTTCATTTTAGTCCCTGATTTTATGTTAACTAAGGCCACGTCAGCTAAGCAGTACATGTAGGAGAGAGAGTATGACACCTCAGCATGACATGTCATCACTTAACGGGAAAACTAGACGGAATTGGACGGAAGGACCAATTTGAAACTTCTTGCAAACGTAAAGGACCAATTTAAACTTTTTGAAACATAAAGGACCAATATAAAACTTGGTGACAACATAAGGGACTAATTTAGGGTTTTGACCTTTTTTTTTATAGTTTGTTTTATGTTTCATCTAACATACAAAAAGATATTTTTTTAAAAAAAATAGATAGTTAAAAGATTTTTTTTTTTGGTGAAGAGGAAATCAAAAAACACAACCAAAAGCACAAAATAAACAGAGAAGCTAAAAAACAAAATTAATCTATGCAGCTTCGCAAAACTCCTGCGCCATGAATGTCTTCGTGAAGCAAGTTTGTATTATATATATATATATATATATATATATATATATATATATATATATATATATATATATATATATATAATAATAATAGTAATAATAATATATAGGGGAAAATAGGGGTGTTCAAAGGTCTGGTTTGGTTCGGTTTTGCTTAAAAATTGGTGGACCTTGTCGGTTCTGTATTTATGCGGTTTGGTTCGGTTTTAAGGTCGGCTTGGTTCGGTTTTTAGGCGGTTTGGTTCATGCTAACTTTTTTTTTTAAATGTTCACATATACGAAACATAATGTTAACTTCTTTACATTTTGTACATTTATATGACATAAAAAGAATAATATTAAAAAGTTTAAATTTATAACATTATATTAGATAACTAATCTTATATTGTTTAATCAATATTATAAAAATATTAATAAATACTACAAAAAATTTACAATTAATTATATTATCTAATAAAATTATATATCAAATATTTTATCTACAAATTATGAATATATTCTAATATTAACTTAAGAAATAATAAGTACTATCTACCTAATATGATTATAAAAAATGCTTTAATTTCTATTACTAAGACGTAGAAGTATTAAGAATATATATATATATATAAATGGTTCTGTTTGGTTCGGTTAAAACCGACCAAAATTTTCAAAAACCTTAACCAAACCAATTATTTTCGGTTTGGTTCGGTTTTCTCATCGGTTTGGTTCGGTTTATGTCGGTTTAATTGGTTTGGTTCGGTTTTGAACACCCCTAGGGGAAAGTATATTTTATAAGGATTGTGTATAAAGATATACATATTTTGTATCCAAAATATATTATATATTCTGGAATCTGAATACAAAATATTGGATATATATATATATATATATATATATATATATATATATATATATAATATAACAAATTACCCATTCTAAGAGAGTTTGAATTAGTGTAATGCTAGTTAATTGAAAGTTGGAAGCTAGTCTCTCCTATAAGATTGAAGTTTTGAAATGTTCAAATATGTAAGATTGAATTAATTAAATACAAGACCTTGAACATCAAACATTAAAACAAGTTATCAATTAGGTTGGTATTTATTTTATACTAGATTGAGTTTTTTATTTATTTTAATGTATTATATATATATATATATATATATATATATATATATATATATATATATATATATAAGTATATATACGGGGCTCGGGCTTTTTTCAACCCATTTTTGCGGGCTTTTTTAAAAAAATGGGCTTTCGGGCTCGGGCTCATATTTGCTTTTTATCGGGCCGGGCCGAGCAGATTTTAAGGCTCGTGATCAGGTCTGCTAAGGACAAGTCCCCAAGATTAAAACTCCCTGCGGTCCTAATCACAAATTACAATTGTCTGAGTAAAAAACGACAGTTACAATATGTGTGTGTGTGTGTGTGTCTCCTTTTTGATCATTTTATAATAAAAAACACATTTTATACAAATTTGCTAAACACAAACCGTTTATGAATTATTGATAAAAATACTTTTTAATTCGATTTGCCAGATACAAACTAATTTTCTTTCGTAACACTTTTTCTTAAATTCCATTTAAAAAAAAAAACCTATTTGAAAATATGCAATTTTAAAAAATTTGATCAAATAGACCCTAATTCCTACGGCTACGTTTGGTTCAAATTTTTTATAGAATTGATATTGGAATTGGAATTGGAATTGGGATATGGAATTGGAATTGAATTATTTGAATTGAAAAGTGTGTTTAGTATGAAAAAATAGAATTGAAATTTTGTAAGAGGATAAGAGATAAAAAGACAAATTTGTCCCTCATTAAATATTAAATAATTAATTTTTTATTATATCTATTAAATAATTATTTTTTAGAGAATATTAAATATTCATTAAGAAAACATTACTCATCTCCATCATTCCCTTGCCTCTCTCTCTCTCTTCAATCGTGTTTCTCTCTCTCTCTCTCTGTTTCTTCTCCTCTGTACCACCAAAACTCCATCCACCATTACACTTCACATTTTGCTTTAAACTATTCGGTGCTCTCTACAAAACCACTGCCATCGCCGATGCCGCTGTCTTCCTTCGGTGCTCTCCACAGAACCACTGTCGCCGCCGCTGTCTTCATCTCTCGATTTCCCGTCCTCTTCTTCACTCTTGTTCCTCTTCCATTATTCTTCTCCTTCTTCATCTTTTTCTTTCTCCCACAGTGAACGGGATCTCCAACTGCTTTTGATCTCTCTGACTTTTTTTTTAAGATTTGGGATTTTTTTTCACTATTTTTTTTAGATCTTCACCATATTTTTTGTTTTTTTTACTGGATTTATAGAGTTGGGAAGAATGTGATTGTGGACATCGATGCAAGAGAGAGAAGAGAGAGACAAAGTGAGAAGGGTAAAAATGACCTTTTGCTCCAATTCCACAAAAAATCCTCCAATTTCTTGTATTTTATAAGAAATTCAACTCAGCAAATTGAAGCATAAAACTGGAATTAAATTTAATTTTGGAATTGAATTCCAACCTTAAAAATGTGAACCAAACTATGGAAAATATGGGAAATTGTGCAATTCCACCTTTGAATTGAATTCACAGGTGAAGCAAACCTAGTCTACGTATACACCTCTTATAGAGAGAGGTTACTAGCTTGTGGAAGCAAATCCTCTGCCTTGCCAAGGTGGAAGTCCGTGGTGTGGTGCGTGCATAATTTTGCTAAATATCAATGAATCAAATATCATGGGCATACTTGGAAGATAGAATAGAGTTTGTAAGAATGAAACATGACTTATTTGTGTATATTTCTAAAAAACAAAAAAGATAAAGATTAGGTGAGGGTAAGTATTGGTATCCTACTAGGCTACTACGATAAAAAAAGATCCTTCACATCAATCATAGGATTCGAACCCTCGTCTTTGTGGGGTAAGAGTCTGAACCTTAACCATCTATGTCATTTTTCATTGGTAAAATTGTTAATTTTTAAATAACTTTTTTAAATATAATGAAAAATATAAAATTTTATTAAGAGTTTTTTTATTTTAAAATATTTAATTTTAGCTTTTGCTATTGTTTAGATATAAAAAGCTTCGAATTTTAGCTTCAATTTAAAGTTAAAAAAAATACATTTCTTACAATTCAAAATCAGTATATTATAAAAATAAACATGCACAAATATCCTTTAAAAATAATGTGAAAAGTATTTTTATCAATAGTTGAAAAATAAATTGTATTCGATAAATTTGTATTAAAATGTGATAAAAGTATTTTTCGACTCAATGTCAAACACAAACAATTTATCTTTCACAGTGCCTATTTGTGTATGCTTGTTTTCATGGCAAAAGTAATTAACTTTTTACAATAACTTATTCTGAAAAATTATGTTGTTTGTCCATGCTTATTTTTATAACATAAGTGATGTTTTATGAGGAAAATGGTAGTAAGGGAAGATCAATAGACACACAACCCAAAGGATTATTGCATAGGCATAAACCACAAGCAATTTTACCCATCAGTCGTAGCTACTCAACTAGTCTTTGGGTACCAACGTGGTCTAAGTTAAAAGTGACTTGGTATTGTTTAAAGGTCTTGGGTTCGAGACCTTGTAAATGCAGTTATCTCTGTTGGGAAACTCTCCCACCATAGCTAGTGCGCGATACGGGTCGAGTCCGCATTAGTCAAGGCAGTGGCTCGGACACCAAGCAGGCAACAAAAAAAACTAATCTTTGGGTGCTAAGAGATCTCCCTGGAGAGGGATACCCATCAAGTAAGATTTTGAATGATTTTGAATTGTATCAAATGTACTTTTTTAACTTTAACTAAAAGTTAGAAAATGAGAATTTTATTTCTAACTAGTAATAGAAGTCAAAATTTAAATATTTCAAGACAAAATACTCTTAATAAAATTTCTCAGTATATCTTTTATTATTTTAAAAGAAGTCTTCAAAAATAAAAACAAACAAGTCATTCCCTTCTACAAATTCTATTGTATCTTCAAGTGACATCGAAATTTAGCCAAACTATATCATTATACGCATCGCACCACGCACTTCCCACCTTGGCAAGGCAAAGGATCAGCTTCCCTAGCCTGTAGCCCTAATTGTGCTCAAGCATTGGGACTAAATTATTCGATCTCTTATACAGGGATGTCAATCTTACTCGGACTCAACGGGTACTTGGAAAATTTATCTGTTGGGTTCGGGTCTGGAGATTTTAACGGGTAAAAGTCCGGGTCCGGGTCCGGGGACGGGTAAGAGTGTATTCACTCCGAACCCGGTGATATAATATATATAAAAATATATTATATATCATATCAAATTGTGTATTTTAAGTTTGTTTTTCTTAAATTTGGAAATAATTAAATTTATGAATGTGTGTTCAATACTTGTGATGAAAGTAGCAAATTTTGTAGAAAAAATAGTAAATTTTCTGGGTCCGGCGCCGGGTCTAGGGATCTAAGTATTCGATGGCTCCGGGGACGGGTATCAAATTTCATACCCGGCGGGGACGGGTCCGAAGATGGGGAAAATATTAACTACCGGGGACGGGGATTGCAGTATCCTACCCAAACCCTACCCATTGTCATCCCTACTCTTATAATAGAGTTTGGATGTCGATAGTACAAAAATTATAGATTTTAATTCTTTAATTAATGAGAGAATTTAGAAAATTATTTTTGTTGATTTTTTATCAAGTTCAACTTAAAACACATGTTAAAATTTTGAAATTAGATCCGGTGCAATTTGTTTTCGTGTAATTGTTTCAAAATGTACATTTTTACTTCATTTGTAAAGTATTAATAGGGACTCATACTAATAAGGACCCACCATAAATGAATTAAGAACCAAATTATTATTAATATTGACAAATATGATCTTAAATGGATTATGGACCAAATTGTTATTAATATTAATAAATAATTTCACAAATCTATTTAGTGATGATATTTTTAATATTGATAAAAATTTGGTCCATAATCCATTCATGGTAGGTCCTTATTAGTGTGAGTCCCTATTATTACTTCACAAATGAAGTAAAAATCTGTATTCTAATGGAATTGCGCCGTAATTGCATAAAAGTAAATTGTTTCGAACCCAATATCAAAAGTTTTTTCTAATAAAATATATAAAAATTCAACTAAAAATTAATTTGGACTTGTTTGGTAGGATTCTTTATGGCAAGGGAATGTGTTTGGCTTTATCAAACCAATGCCTTGTTTGATGTTTGCACAAACCTTAGCTTGGCCCATTTCCTCTTGTGCAAAACCTTCCAAAATTAAGGTAATGTTTAGTTTGAAGAATTTGAGAAGAGGGAATGGGAATCATATATTTAAAATGTCAAATTTTCTCTTTATTTTAAATATTAACAATCTTTAATGAAGAGTACATTTATTTTAAAATAGAGATTAAAATTGACTTTTCATACTTTATCTAATTTCAATTTTCATTCACATTTCCTCATCCAATTTTACAAACCAAACAACCCAAAGGGATTGGGAGAAGCCACGTGGGTTTGAAATTTTTTTTCCATTTTGCCCCTACTTTTACACTCAAAAATGACTAAAATAACCTTTCCAATCCCATTCCTTTACCACCCATTTTGTTCCAGCGTGAGACAAGGAAGGAAAGAAAGTTATTTTTATTAATTTTTTAATGAAAAGTAAAATTGTTATTTTATTTTAATCCTATTCTTTTTTTGAGTAAATTACACTGCCCTTCCCTGAGAGATACTGAAATTACACTGCCCTCCCCTCTAGTTTGCAAAATTACACCGCCCTTCCTTGAGAGATCAAAAGTCATTACACTTTGATCCAAAACACCATTCTCCCGTTAAAAAAAGTCTAAAAAGTCAATATAATAAATATTCATGACTAAATTGACCCTCACACAAGATAAAAAATATTTAACGTTATGCTTTATCGAAAGTTATAAAACTAAATCTTTACCAAAAAAATTTATAAAACTGAATTCTAGGACACCTAACAACATTTTTTTAATATATTTTATTATATATATATATATATATATATTAAACTTAATTGCCGAAAATTAAGTAAAATAATAAATATTTTATATTACATTACATTATTAATATAAAAAACTGTAAACTATTTTAAGTTACAGATTTTTTTTTTTAGAATTTTATTTTGTTAATAATAATAATGACTCTAAATACTAATAAAATAATAAAAGACAATAAAAAAAACGAAACAATGTTATTATAAGAAGATGAAAGTATTTATAAGTCACATTTTATAGAGTTTCATTCTTTTGTGAGGGGTAATTTAGTCATGAATATTTATTGTATTGGAAGTTGAAAAAATTTGACCTTTTAGACTTTTTTTTTATTAGAGAATGGTGTTTTGGATCAAAGTGTAATGACTTTTGATCTCTCAAGGGAGGACAGTGTAATTTTACAAACTAGAGGGGAGGGCAGTGTAATTTTAGCATCTCTCAGGGGAGGACAGTGTAATTTACTCTTCTTTTTTTACTCTCTATTTTATTTTATATCAAATATAACTATATTATTCTTATTCTTATTCCCAATTTTGTTCTAGTTCCCTCGCAATAAATCTATTAACTAAATGGGAAAATATATAGGGTTCTTTTAACATGTGTTATTTGGACACACGTTAAAATTTTTTTTATTGATCAATTGAATTTTTAAACATTAAAAATTATTTTTAAATGAATTTTCATAAATTTTAAAATATTAATCAATTAAAAAAAATTTTAACTTCGATAAATCTAAATATATATATATCCCCACACGAAATCTTACTCTTGTTTTTAGTTTATTTAATTAAGAAAGATTGAAATTTTGAACATCATCGTACCTGCTGCCGCCGCCACCACCACACTGTTCTAATTCCAAAAAGGTATCTTTGCTTCTTTGTATACATTTTACCCTCTACGCCTTCTCTCTCTCCCCTGCCTTGTCCATGTTTTCCCTTTTTGTCTTTCTCACTTATTATTCAATTCATTGTGGAGAGACCTTTCCTTGTCTCTCTCTCTCTCTCTCTATATATCGTCTATACCTTTTGAATTCTTTTTTTCTTAATTTTTGACTCTTGGTTCCCTGATTGATAAATTTTCAAACCCAGACAAAGTTTATCTGTTAATTACATCTTTGATAGCGATTTGGAACCTCTTTTTCTTACTTTAATATTAATTTATTTAATACGATTCCTTTTTGCTTACAACTTTAGCTTTCCCTTCAAGTCTTGTAAGAGAAATTATGGAAAAAAAGGGCTGAAAATCAAAGCTAACAGCTGAGGGTTAGGTATAGCACACACCGATCGGGAAATCTCAAGCAGAGAAAGAAGAAGAAGAAGAAGATTATGTCATTCTTTGCCTTTCGTTTTTGGGATTTTGTTTTTCTCTATTCCTTCTTCTTCCCTTGGAAATAAGAAGATGAAGATGAAGATGAAGAGAGAGGTAGCACATCATGGCATGGTGGGTTTTGTGATATTTGTAATTTCTCTGATGATGACGAGTGCAAATTCAGAGTCGTCAGCCATTGACGCGTTGATGAGTTTCAAGAAGTCATGTGTTTCCTCTGATCCTTACAATTTCCTTTCCTCCTGGTCTGCTGATTCTGCATCAACAACGACAAATCCTTGCTCTTGGAGAGGCATATCTTGCTCTTCCAATGGTGTCGTCACTACACTTAACCTCACTCGTGCAGGCCTTGTTGGCACCTTATGCCTTAACCATCTCATGGCTTTAACTGGTCTTCGTCACCTCCTCTTGCGAGATAACTCCTTCATGATCGCCAATCACACTGACGACTTCTCCTCTTCCACCACCACCACTTCTTGTACTCTCGAGACACTTGACCTCTCTGCTAATAACTTGTCAGGCCCTTTCCACCTTTTGTCATCATCGTATTCTCTTTCCAATTGTGATAATTTGATTCTGCTAAATCTCTCCCACAACCACCTCACTACCCCATTAAACACATCTCTTTTGGCTCTGAAATACTTGGATGTCTCCTTCAACAATCTCTCTGGAAAGTTCTCTGATGTTGATTTTGGGCACTGCAATACTTTGATTTCCTTCAGTATTTCTCACAACACACTCTCTAGCACTGACGACTTCCCTTCAAGCCTGAGGAACTGTCAGAATCTCCAGACTCTTGACCTATCACACAACCAACTTCAGTTCAAGATTCCAAAGGACTTGTGGGTGAGTCTCAAGAGTTTGAAGAAGCTGTTTTTGGGTCATAATCAGTTTTCTGGTGAAATACCTCTTGAATTGGGAATGGCTTGTGGTGGTGGTGGTGGTGGTGATGGTGAATCTTCTCTTGTGGAGCTTGATTTGTCCAATAACATGCTCTCTGGTGAGTTGCCTTCAACCCTTGCTTCATGCTTCTCTTTGCAGTATCTCAACCTTGGAAACAATTATCTTTCTGGTTCTGGAGACTACCTTGGCTCTATCCTCACCAATCTTTCAAGTCTGAAATATCTCTATGTACCATTCAATAACATGAGTGGGACTCTTCCTTTGTCTCTTTTTGCCAATTCTACACAGCTTCAGGTGCTTGACCTCAGTTCTAATGCCTTCACTGGTAAAATCCCTTCTAGCTTCTGCTCTTCTTCCTCTTCAGCTTTGGAAAAGATACTATTAGCTGGGAATTACCTTTCTGGGAGTGTACCTGTGGAGCTTGGAAGATGCAACAACTTGAGGACCATTGATTTCAGCTTCAATAATTTGAATGGACCAATACCATTGGAAGTTTGGTTTTTGCCTAATCTTTCTGACATAATCATGTGGGCAAACAATCTTACAGGTGAAATCCCTCAAGGTATCTGCATCAAGGGAGGGAACTTGCAGACTATGATTCTTAACAATAATTTCATTTCCGGCATGATTCCTCAATCAATAGCCAATTGCACTAACATGATTTGGGTCTCACTTGCAAGCAATCGAATTACCGGGGAGATACCGGCTGGTATTGGAAATCTGAATGAACTTGCTATCCTCCAATTGGGTAATAACTCGCTTACTGGAAGAATCCCACCGGAGCTCGGGAAGTGTAGGAGCCTCATATGGTTGGATTTGACTAGTAATGACTTAATTGGTTCTATACCGTCTAGTGTTGCCGATCAAGCCGGGTTAATTGATCTGGGCGGTGTATCTGGGAAGCAGTTTGCTTTTGTGAGAAATGAAGGTGGGACAAGTTGTAGGGGTGCTGGAGGATTAGTTGAATTTGAGGATATAAGGGCAGAGAGGCTAGAAAGTTTTCCAATGGTACATTCATGTCCACTGACAAGAGTATATTCTGGTACTACAGTTTATACCTTCACCAGCAATGGCAGCATGATCTACCTTGATCTCTCCTACAATTCCTTGTCAGGAATTATTCCTGAAAGCTTTGGTGCAATGGCCTTTCTGCAGGTATTAAATTTGGGACATAATGGACTAACCGGAAACATTCCGGACAGCTTTGGTGGTTTGAAAGACATAGGTGTGCTTGATCTCTCCCACAACAATCTTCAAGGACTCATCCCAGGGTCATTAGGAATGCTATCTTTTCTTAGTGACTTTGATGTGTCTAACAATAACCTCACAGGCTCCATTCCTTCTGGAGGTCAACTAACCACTTTCGCAGCGTCAAGATACGAAAACAACTCTGGACTTTGTGGGGTCCCATTACCGCCATGTGGCTCTGGAACTCACTCAACAAGTCTTCTCAATTTGGAGAAGAAGCCGCCTTTATCAACAGGTATGGCAATTGGCCTTGTTCTCTCCTTCTTATGTGTTTTAGGGATTGTATTAGCTCTTTATCAAGTAAACAAGTACTGGAAGAACGATCATGAACAGAGAGAAAAATACATAGAAAGTCTTCCAACTTCAGGTAGCAGCAGCTGCAAACTTTCCAGCATTCCTGAGCCTTTAAGCATCAATGTCGCCACCTTCGAAAAACCTTTGCGTAAGTTGACATTCGGCCATCTTCTTGAGGCAACGAATGGTTTCAGCGCCGAAAGCTTGATAGGGTCTGGTGGGTTTGGAGAAGTGTACAAAGCTCAATTGAGAGATGGCTGTGTTGTTGCTATCAAGAAGCTGATTTGTGTCACAGGTCAGGGAGATAGGGAATTCATGGCTGAAATGGAAACTATTGGAAAGATTAAGCATCGAAATTTGGTTCCATTGTTAGGTTACTGTAAGATACAAGAAGAGAGGCTTCTTGTATATGAGTACATGAAGTGGGGAAGTCTAGAGGCTGTTCTTCATGATAGGGCCAAAGGAGGCAACAGTTCAAAGCTTGATTGGGCCGCAAGAAAGAAGATCGCCATAGGTTCGGCGCGAGGTCTTGCGTTTCTACACCATAGCTGTATACCGCACATTATACACCGGGACATGAAATCTAGCAATGTTCTTTTGGATGAAAATTTTGAGGCTAGGGTTTCTGATTTCGGCATGGCAAGATTGGTAAATGCTTTGGACACTCATCTCAGTGTGAGCACACTTGCAGGAACACCAGGTTATGTGCCACCTGAATACTACCAGAGTTTCAGGTGCACAACCAAAGGTGATGTTTATAGTTATGGTGTTATACTGCTAGAGCTTCTCTCAGGGAAGAGACCAATCGACTCGTCGGAATTTGGTGATGACAACAATCTTGTTGGATGGGCAAAGCAACTTCAAAGAGAGAAAAGAATAAAAGAGATATTGGATCCTGATTTGACTATGGAGATCTCTATTGAAAGTGAACTATACCAATATTTAAGAATTGCATTTCAATGTCTCGATGATAGGCCGTACCGGCGGCCAACCATGATACAAGTGATGGCAATGTTTAAAGAGCTTCAGGTTGACACAGAAAATGACATTCTTGATGGCCTCTCCTTGAAAGGCAGTGTAATTGATGAAGTATGAATGAGAGAATGGTATATATTATTCTGCTTGCTTTGAATAAAAGGCAGATAGAAATATGAAACCAACTCAAATGAAGAGATTGTGCACTAAAAAATATTCATTCACTTAAAATTGATAGAAAATTTTCTCTCAAGAAGAGAACACAGGTCACCTCATTATAGGCATCATGTTTGCAGCAGCTGATTTCATTGTTTTTCCTTTACATTGAGTTTTTCTGTTGCTATCACAGTTTTGCTAGCTATTATCTTGATTTAAAGTTAGTGTTACAATGACCATCATGACCTGGTACAGATGGTAAGGAGTCTGTGTTCCTGGTAAGAGGGTGGCCCCTAGTAATAGGCCTTGTCATAGGATAAGTCACCAAGCTTGCACTGGTTGATGCCCTGGTTCAAGACAAAAAAAAATATTGTTTATAGAAAGCTAGAATTTGAGTAAAGCTTATTGTAAAGTTTTAGCAAGCAAAGCATTGTCAATACATCTGTATTATAATTCTTGATGCAATTTTCAGTTTAATGGAGTCAAAGTGATTCATTCAACAATAAAAAGGTGGGTTAAATAGGGAAGTGGAGTGATACATACTGGAAGCAACGATTGATAGTTACTAATTGAACTGGTCCCAGTTTGAAGACATTGTTACTTTCATTTATTCTCTCATATATTTGTTTTCTAGCAAGATCCTTTTCTTGGTGGTTGTCTTTTATGTTTCTGTTTTTGTCTTTCACTTTGGTTGGGGCAAATAAGTCAATATCTAATGACAGAGAAATATAAGGCTGGAAAACTGTATGGGCATATAAATTTCTTTTCATTAAATTTGAGTTCTATATCTTTTTTCAATCAATATTATTTTAAATATTTTCTAATCATTAATATAATATAAATTAAAATTAAAGAATTTAATTTATCAATTATGTAGTCAAAATTTTTCAATATTTTACTCAATTTTGTTTACAATTTGTCCTATATTTCTTATAAATTTTATTTTAAATATCAATAAAAAAAATTTATTTTAAATAAGTACAAAATTTTTTAATGTTATTATAATTATTAGTATAATATAAAATTCTAAATTAATGAATGAAAATCAAATTTATTTGATTGTGGTTGAACTAGTAAATTGTGAATCAATGCCTCGATTGGTTCAATGATTGATTCGATTTTAAAAAGGGTAAAATATTTTTGGTATCCTTAACGTTTGAGCTTTCAGTTAAATATGTCATTTCCACTACACCGTTAAAATATATAACAGTTGTAGTTTACGTAATGTGATTTGAGGAAAATCCAATTGTTGAAGATGTGTCAATTTACCAAGTTTTAGACCAAAATGATGAAAAAAATGGCATGCCTAGTCTTCAAAATTTGAGAGATGAAAAGTTAGAGTAAACAGTGTTTTATTATAATGGCAAAAAAAAAAAAAAGTGTTTTATTATGATATAAAATATGGAAGAAAATTAATGTGGTATAAATGAATCCATTCATAGTTCCTTGCCACGTGTCACACTACGTAAAATAGAACTGTTATATATTTTAACGGTATAGTGAAATGAGTAAGATTGTTCGAAAAATAAAATGTTGCAGGCATAGTTGACCCCAATCAAACGTTAATGACATATTTGAACGGAAGCTCAAATGTTAGAGATACTAAAGATACTTTATCCATTTTAAAAATAATGATTAATATAATTTGAATTAAATTGAAAATAAAACAATTAACTCATTATATAAATATTAAAAAAAAGAATTATCCTTGTAGTATTATCAAAAAAGGCTTAGATTCTGGGGTCAATTTGAACCATCCCTTAAATTGGTGGGCTTGAGTATAACAAAATTAACTAGTTTAAAAATGGGCTTATACGGGTTGGCTTGTTTAAACTCGCAGGTTAAAGGGTTGCTTGCGGGCCGAGCCACAAAACAAAAATTTTGAAGGTGAATTAAACTGAAAATAAAACAATTAAATCATTATATATGTTTTAAGTAATTTTATCTATTAAATAATAATTTTATTTTAATAATGTGTATAAATAATTTAAATAATAATTAAAATTAATAAAATATTAATTTAAAGTAAAAACAATACTAATTTTTAAGTAAATACATGACTTTAAATAAATATTTTTGTCATAATACATGCTATTACCTTTTATTTATTAAATTAATAAAAAAAAATATTATAATATTATTAAATGAAATTTATAACTAATTTTTTTTAAAAAAATATTTAAAAAAATAAAAAGAAAATAGCCTGCAGACTAGCTTTAACCTACATACTATTTTTAATTATGAAAAAATTCTCCCAAATTTTATGAATATAAATATTTTATAGAGCCTCTTAAGGGTCTATATAAATTCTCCCAAATATTTTAGTAGGGTTCAGGGTAATGAAAAAGAGGGTAAAAAGTGGACTTTGCGGCCAGAATTTTTTTAAAAATATATCTATTATATTATTTGATTTGATATTTTTTTCTTTTTATTATTTTAATCTAAGGGATAAAGTGGTAATTTTAGTATATTTCCATTCCATTTCTATTCCAAATTTTTACTACCAAACATAGCAAACTCATTTCCATTCTCTTTCTCTTTTTGCGTAAAGAACATACCCTAAGGCTACGTTTGGTTCAAAAAAAAATTGTGGAATTAGAATTGGAATTGGTGGGATGGAATTGTAATTGAATTATTTGAATTGAAAAGTGTATTTAGTATGAAAAAATAGAATTGAAAGTTTGTAAAAGAATATGGGGTAAAAAGATTAATTTGTCCCTCAAGAAATATTAAATAATTATTTTTTTAATTTTATTTTTTGGTATATAATTATTTTTTATATTCATTATAAAAAATTAATTATTTAATATTAATTACATAATTATAAAAAACATTAATAAATAATTATAAAAAAATAAAAAAATAGTGTGAGAGAGAATAGGGACAAAAGTGTCTTTTAAACTCAATTCCACAAAATTTATCCCAATTCTTCAAAAAATTCCCTACAATCCAATTCCAAATAGAATTCAATTCCAATTTTACATAGGAAAAAATTTAGGTCCATTTCCTTATGTCCATTACATCAAGTTCTCCAATATAAATATGACACGTGGCAAAAAGTGTTTAAATGACCAATCACAGTAGAGAGAGAATATAGAAGACCACATTTTATATAACCAATCATAGAAGAGAGAGAGTGTAAATACAATATATAATTGGTGGAACTTGATGTAATGGACATAAGGAAATTGACCTAAGTTTCTTCCTTTTACATAACCCAACTAAACTAAAGAATTCCTAAAAATGTGTGATTCTTCGTAGAATCTAATTCTATACCCAACTAAACATACCTGAGTTCTACCCTGTTTTAATTAGATATGAATAGCCTTTAAAAAAAAGG
The DNA here is from genome assembly GCA_014851425.1 of Senna tora. NCBI lineage: Eukaryota > Viridiplantae > Streptophyta > Magnoliopsida > Fabales > Fabaceae > Senna > Senna tora. Next base: position 23,378,293 of record CM026265.1, on the reverse strand, counting down.
ATGAATTAAGACTTGAGATAGAAATCTTGAATTCATGATACGACAAAGAGGGGTAAAGGTTGAAACACAACTTTTTTAAGTTTGACGTGGGAGATATAGATAGTGGCGCGTCTTAAATAGGAATTAATCAACGGCATAATAGAAGGAAGGATTTGACAGGTGAGCGGGAATTAGGGGTTTTGAGACAAATGTGAAGTGTGTTTGTTGGGCTCAACGTACGCTCAAAACTTGAAAAGAATAGGTAATTACTAATGAATAATGATGGATAGATAAGCTTTTCTTTGTTTTGTGTGGAAAGTGAGATCACAGTTTGTCTTTATGTGCACACGGGCGCATCTGATTCTCCTCAATCAAACCCAACGTAACCCAAGGGGGACGTTCCGTGACATCCGCATTATGTTCCCTAAGCCCAAACTATTATATTAGATTTTAAAGTTTTCAAAATAAGTATTATATTAGGGTTTATCTAATAAGTGCCCTAGGACACTTGTTAATGTTTAATTTAATTGATGAAGAGGGAATTAATCTTTTTGAAGTTGGTGAAAAATCAATCAACACATGTTTTAAGACCCTCTCATTGATTGAAGGAAAACCTTAAAGAGTGCCATAAGGGTACTTGTTAGCAAAACCCTTATATTATAGCTAAAGTAGGTTGGTACAAATGGTTAAGGTCGGGTGGCAATGGATATGGGTATTTCGGGTATCCGCGGGTATCCATCCGAAAAAATATCCGATATCCATCGAATATCGGATATTTGAAATACCCATCGGATATTGGTCGATTAGGATATTAGCCTCGGATATCCTATTATCCTATACCCGTCCGATTGAATGGACGGATAGAGTATCCGATATGCATTTTTATATAATATATTAATTAAATATAATATTTTATATATATTAATAATTATATATATAAATATAAAATAATATTTATATATATTATAAATTATAATATTAAATATTAAATAAAATATATTTTATTAAATAAAATTTTATGGTTCAATAAATAAAATTAGTATTATTAATTTTAATTTATAAAAATTATCTTTATTTTTTAGAAAATTTAACTTTTTTATAGTAATTTATTTAGTGGATAGATATTGAGTAATGAATATCGGATAATTTAGTTGACTATAGGATACCCAGTATCCTATATCCGTTATTTTTTTTCGGGTATTTTGGATATCGGGTAGTTTCGGATACGAATATTGAAAATGTAATTTTTTTCGGATTCGGTTAGGGTTCGGGTATTGGGTGTAATGCGCGGATTCGGATAGTGAAAAAATGAGCGGGTACTCGCCCATTGCCACCCCTATTAAGGATCCGGAGGAAAGTTCTCGTCTCACCCATGGACGAGGGTTTGAATCCCCCTGAAGCCATCCAAAATTCTGCTTCGGTGGACATCCCTCCCTAGGAAGATCTGCTGGCACCCAAGGGCTAGTTGAGTAGCTGTGACTGGGTAAAACTGCTTGCGATTTAGGCCTGTGCAGTAATCCTTTGGGTTGGGCCTCTGTTGGTCTCCCCAACATGCCACAGGCGCCCTGCCCGGTAGTACTTAAGAGTGTCTTCCCTCACTATCACTTTTTTATGAAAAAAATAAGTATTATATTAACAAAATGCCACATCAATTTAATATTGAATAATACTAGTGTTCGATCCGTTCAATATATATACAATTACAAATACAAATTAACGACAAATAAAATATGTTTACACTATAATTATATATATGTTTGCTTATGTTTATATAGGAATTTTGTACATATATTTAAATATAAATTAAAGATTAGTTATTAAAAAATACATGCTTTTCTTGGCATTTTTACTTCTATATAATTTAGAAAATAATTAATTTCTCATATAAAATCATCAAAATTTTATTTTCCATAGTATTACAAATTGTACCTACTATCATTTTTCTAAAGAAATGTTGCATGGCCTTTGCCATCCAAACACCCACCTTTTTTTCTAAGAGAGAATATAAATTGTATCTGTCGTTTTTCCTTTAGAAAATTGTAATTTATAATTAAGAACCGCAAGGAGTCTTAACCTTGGGGGACTTGTCCTTAGGTGAGGAACCTAGGTGCCTACGTACCCTTAGGAAGAGATCAAAGTCTACGTAGTTCGTCATGGTGACGTCTATAGGAGCCGTTAGGCTAGGTGGTTACCTATATCGGGTCGTGTGCGGCTAAGATGTGCGTAATGTACTCCGGGCAGGCCAGCTGCTCGTGGGAGGTTGCCTTAGTGTGAGAGAGCTTGAGTCTCTAAGAGCTGTTAGGAGCTCTATTGATGGAGTACTCCGGGACGGAGATGTGTGTGCCGACAGCGAGACCTGATGGTGCCGATGGCAGAGCTCAGGATGAGTGATGTGAATCTAGCAAGAAGGTGTCTGAAGGTACTCAGAGCGTTTACTTAAATGACAATAGGTGCGGTTCTTCCAGTATTGGAAATCTCATGCTTAAGTGCCCCGGGTGAGGGTCCTTTTATACTAAGTGTGAGGAGGAAGTGCTCGACCAACGTTCTCGTGGGACGTGGGTCGTCCCACGATGCTCAAGGGGTCTCAACGTCTCTTCGACGGGAGCCCTCATGAGAAGACGCGGGCAATGACCACGTAAGGAGTATGTGAGTGGTGCCACGTGTTGCTAGCGTATGCTGCCGCTAGGCTTCTGGAAGCTTAGGGACACGCGTCCCTAGGCAGAATATTCCGTAGTTACATAAGTCCCCCAAGTATGCGGTTGTCGGGCACCCGTGGACTTAGGTTCTCTCTGTCAGTAAGCTACTTAGGAAGTTTTGCTTGCTAGTTTTTGGTTTAGAGAGGAGTCCGTCCGCAAGTGGGCTTGGCCATCTCGAGTGGTCGTCCGACTTACGGGTCCTCGTGGGTCTCTTGGTTTACTTCGTGGGAGCGGAGACGCTGAAGGTGCCACGCGCGATGCGGGTGGCTGACTACTTGACTTCCTTAGCAAGTTTTCGGGCCGTCTCTGCAGAAAGTACGCGACTTACCGAGGAGGGGTCATCATTGCTCAGAGGAGAATTTCCTGAAGTGCCCTTTGAGGGGTGTGCCGCGGAAATTCAAAGGTCTGGGGCCTTTTGGTCATTCGAGGTGCTTCCCTCTGGTCAGCTTGTCCGCAGTCAGTGGTTGGCAAGAAGCTTTCGTGGAGAGCCGTCTGTTGAAAAGAGCGGGTTGCACCAGACGTCACGTGTCAGGGTTTTAATGAGTTCCGCTGATCTTTGAGTGCTTTGCCGCCGTTTTGCCTTCATTTCCGAGAGCGGCCATCCTTAGCCTTGGCTGAGGATTTTCCGAAAAAGGCCCTTTGGTGTCTTCGAGCGACTCTTGAGTTCTCGGGGGCTTTTTAGTCTTTGGGCTCCCCATTTTCAGGCTATAAATCTGGGCCGCTCCTTCTTTCCACGTGTCTGGCCAGGGCAGGCGGGTATAGATTAAGCGTGTCGTACTAGATAAATGTTTTATCCGTTGCGGGATACGAGAGGGCTGAGATTTTCGAATCGTCGCGCCTTTGAGTTCCCTATAAATATCCAGCGTTTGAAAGTTTTGTGGTTTTACCTTATCCTTGCCTTCTGTTTTCAGTGCTTTCCTACCTTCTTGCCTCACTCTCTTTCTCTGACTCTTAATCCCCCTCTTTTTTGTGCCATGGTCGGCGACGACAACTTTTTCCCTTTTGATTTCACCGATCTAGAAGACCTTCCTTCTTCTTCTCCTCCTCCTCCCCTTAGCCGTACTCGTGACGGTGGTCAGAGTAGGGGGAAGAAGTCTGGGTAGGATCTTTCTCTAGGGGCGGTTGTGGAAACTTCCGCTGTGGTGCTTGGTGGAGGCGGGAGAGACGTGCGTCTTCCTGTCCCGTCGTCCTCTGATAAAGCTCACCGGCAAGAGGATTTCAAAAAGGAAAAAAGGAGGAAAGATGGAAGGGGAGACGGCGATGGTCCCCGAGATAGGGAGAGGAAGGACGCTTCCGTGGTGGCGGAGCCCAAAAGCAAAAGAGGAGGGTTCAAGAAACAACCTTCCAGTGCGGGTTCGCGGTTACCGTCCTAGGTTGCCCAGCGGAGACCTGAATCGGCGGGCGGTCGGGACGTGACTCTGGTGGAGGGTACGTTACTTCCTTTGCCTGTTCGTCAGTCACCTATGAAGGTGATTTTGTCGACTCGTACTCTGGCTCCAATTTCTGCTGGTGGGGCTGATGAACCCGCTACCAAGAAGGCCAGGCGATTGGTCGAGGAACCCACTAATAATTCTGCTGTGGTTCGGGTTCCCGCAGACGAGACAGCGGTTGAGGCGCCAATCGAAGGTGCCAAGGCTGATGACGTGGCCGCAGAGGCCGGGGCCCTCTCTGTTGGAGGGAATGTAGTGGTGAGTCAAACGACTGCCACGAGGGATGTTGTTCCGGGGTTGGGCGTTAGCCCTTCTGAACTTGCCGAGCCGCTGGAGGAAGAGCTTTGTTTTGAGCTGGTGGCCTTGGGCAGGTGCTTTCCCGTGGATATGGGAGAGAGAAATGCGAGGGGGTTTGACACCACTCCCATGAATCTTGCTGCTCGGGGCTTTGGCAGAGTTGCCAAAGTGTTAGTTGACTTCCACCAAGCTGGTGTTGCGTGGGAGAAACGAGTGGTAAGCTTCCTCGTTCTGATGCCCTACTGTTTTGGGCTTTCTTTTTGTTTCTTGCGTGCTGACTTCTCGTTTTTCCGCAGGATGAAGCCTGTCTTGACAGGGATCGACTTTCCGATATTTTGACTACTAGGGGCCAAGCTCTGGAGGCCTCTAAGAAGAAGTTGGCGAATATGTGCGGGTGGCTGTTCGCGAAGGAGTTGGAGTGTGAGGATCAGGGATGTGAGATAAAGTCCTTGACTCATGAGGTGGCCCACCTTAGGGCCGAAGGTGAGCATCTCACCGAGGTCAAGCTTCTACGTTCAGAGTTGGAGAAGACTCACAAGGAGCTGGCCGTCCGTCGGGAAGATGCCGAGAAGCGCCGAAAGGAGTTGCACTCTCTTCGCGAGGCATTGAAGGGTGCTGAGGCTCGCACTAATGAAAACCTCGCCGACTGGCTGGCAGTTGAAGACAAAGTTGCTGATGTTGCTAATCTCCAGGGAGAGTTGCTGGCGTAGAGAATGTATGGCAGGCTTTTGGCGGTCGAGTAGCTTGAGCGTCTCCGCGGGAGAGGCTTTCAACTGAATGGGTGGCTTCTCTGCACCCTTCTCTGGAGCTTTTTGATGGCGAGCTCTGTGGTCGGATGGAGACGAATTCTCCATTGAATCTCACTTATCTTCGTTAGCTGGCCGATCGTCCGATGGATCATCAGGTGCTTTCTCATATCGGCAGGCGTACTCAAGGGATTGGATCTACTTCTCAACAGTTGGCTGAGGCGACTCAGCAGAAGCAGCCGGAGGAGGTTGGCAACGTCGAGCCCGCGGGGGTCGAGGCCGTCCCAGATCTTGGCGATGCCCAAGAGTAGGTTTATGTAGAGTGTTTCGTATTCACTCCTTGTAATAGGCCGGCGCCTTTCCCAATTTTTTTAATGAGAATTTATATTTAGTTTTACTGTCTCTCTTTTTTCCTTCTGGGCAAAAAGTTTTTGTGCGAGTACAGTTTCTTTTGGTTCCCTCTTTACTGCTGGGTAAAAAGATTTTTTGCATGAGTACCGTGCGATCAGGACGGTTTATATGCGATTGCTAGCGTGTTTTTGTGTGAACGTTCATTTTGCATTTTCGCGCTCAAGGTGTTTTTCACTGCGCTTTTCTGGGGGAATGTCAGCTTGGCCTTAGAGGCTCTTCAGCATTTTTTCTCAGGGCAGTCGGCCCATTGTCCTTTTGCAGGACTTGTGCGAGTACTTTGCGAATTTAGGCCATGTCTCTTTTCAGAAAGGAATGCTTCAATTAATGATAAACAAAATGGTTACATTTGAGCAGCCTCGGTCGGGCTATCCTTAGCCAGGCTGAAAGTAACCAAAATGATTGCATCTGGATCGCCTTCGTCAGGCAAGCCTTAGCCAGGCTGAGAGCAATAAGTTAACTTCTGAAGTAAATTGAGACGTGCGTAATTTGGCCGAAAAATGTGCTAATCTTGCAAAGTGCGTTTAGAGCTTAGGCGGAGGTTTGGTCCGGGCGGGCAGACTCCAGCTTCTGTTCTCCTAGCTCTTTACCTTTGGGGGGCTCCTCGCGCGCTTCTCTGGGACCAAGGCGAGCGACCTTGACGGTCTTGGTTAGGCTTGCTGTGTAGCATGCTCGCACTAGTTTTTGATCTGCCATGATTTCTCCAACTCCGTGCGGCGTTGGAAATTTCATAGTGAGCTGTGCGGTGGACACTTCAGCTCTAAGTTTGTTAAGGGACGGTCGCCCTAGGATGGCGTTGTACACCGAAGGTGCTGAGACGATGATGAAATCTACGTTAAGGCTTGCGACCTTTGGTAAAGTGCCCATAGTTGTTCGGGCTGTCATGATTCCTTCTGCGGGAACCTGGGCTCCGAAGAACCCTATAAGCGTGCCGGGGAAGGACCTTATGCTAGCCTCGTCCAACCCGAGCTTCTTGAAAGTGTCAAAGTAGAGGACATCCGCCGAGGATTCTTGGTCTATCAAGACTCGCTTCACCTCGTAGTTAGCAATGACCGCAGTTATTACCATAGGGCCATCGTGTTCCAGTCCTTCAAGGTTGGTGAAGTCGAACGTGATGGGGTTTCCTTTGGGCTCTTCGCTTCTCTTTTTACGCTTCGGGCTATAGTCGAGGGCGAGTATAGAGCGTTCCGCCCTTTTCTTATTTTGAGGTTGTGAGGTAGTTCCTTTCTGTAGTCGTCCTGCGATGACGTTGATGACACTGCGAGTAGGCGCTTGGTCTTTGACCTCTCGTGAGTGTTCTGCATTGGTCTTACTTTCCTCTTTGATGTATCTGCCCAGCTGCCCTTTACGGATTAGGTCCTCGATCTGATCCTTCAAGTGGATGCAGTCGTTGGTCTCGTGCCTGTAATCTTTGTGGAATTGGCAGTATTTGGACTTGTCCACCGGTTTTCCAGTTTTTCGCCTCATGATCTGTGGAGGGAAACTGAGCATGTCCGAGTGATAGATTTCCTCGAAGACTCCAACGTGGGATTTATTTAGAGGAGTGTAACTTGTGAATCGTCCTCTAGGAGGCGTTCGCGGTCGTGGTGGCGAGCGTTTCCTGTTACTCTTTTCTTTGAGGCTTTGGTTATTCGCTACCGCTTTCTCCTTTTTCTTTTCTGTTCGCTGCATGTCGGATGTACTTATCAGGGACTTCTTCATCTTGTCTTTGGCGATTTGCGCATTTTCTTCCTGGATAAACCACTCTGCGCGGTCCATTAATTCCTGCAAGGTGGAAACAAAACATCTGTTGAGTTCTCCGTAGAATTGCGAACATCAGAGGCCCTGCTTGATGATGAAGATCGCTACGAGGTCCTGGAGACCTCTGACTTGGAGCGAGAGTTTGGTGAAGCGGGCCAAAAAGGCTTGTAAGGTTTCTCCTTCCTCATGGTGAAAACCAATAAAGGCATCCTCGTTCTTTTGGTATTCCTTGCTGATGGCGAACTGAGTTACGAATTTTTTGGGCAACTGCTCGAAGTTGTGGATTGAATTTGTGGGTAGCAGCGAGAACCATCTCAGAGCTGCTTCCTTCAGGGTCGAGGAGAAGACCCGACATTGCTGGCCGTCTGTCATTCCTAGTATTGACATGGCCAAATTGAAGGTGTTAATGTGATCTCGTGGATCCTCTCCGTCATAAGGTTCTATGTGGAAAGGCATCTTGAAGCCCATGGGCACGTGCTCGTTCATGACTTGCTGAGTGAAAGGGTGTCTCCCTTTCCCTTGGAAGTCGGAACCGGGCCATTGGTATTGTCTCGAATGAGTAGGCATTCCGTAGGGGGCGTACGGGTTGTAAGCTCCTGCCCAAGGCATGTGGAGGTAGGATCCTGGTGGGTAATTTGGGATCGGTGATCGCAGGTAATCTGCGGGTGGATGCATTGCTTGCCCGGCGATCATTGTCGGACCAGGTGGGATCACTGGCGGGGGAGCTGGTGCTGTCAGCGACAGTCGTGTGAATTCCATGAGTAAAGTCCTGAACTGTATTGCGGGCAAACCGGTAGGGTCACTGGGAGTCCCACGGGTGTGCTCTGTGGCGCTATTGGCAATTGGATGCCTACGCTTGTTTTGGAAAGGTTCATATTCTCTTCCCACTGCTGTTGGCGTATGAAAGCTATCTCTGCCTCGAGGCGGGTGAGCTCTATGTACCGCGAAGTCCTTGTTGTCTCGGCTATTTCAAGGTTGTCGGTTTGAAGGGCACGGGTTGTGCGGCATGCCGTAAGGATGCTGATGGCATGCCTCGTCCCTGGCAGTTGGGTTTTGGACCACTATTTCTGCAACAGCCACCTGCGTTGTTAAGGTGATTTGCGGCTGAGTTGCGTTCGATGCCCCAGCTTCTGTTGTGGCGACTTCATCCGTTCCCTGCTGGTTTCTCGTGCTACGCCTTAGCGTGCTTGCATCGGTTACGGTTGTGGGGGCGTTTGAGTCGGCCATTTCCTGATGCTTCCTACACTGTATCGGAAAAATAACAAGACGCGGGTTTCTGAGAGTTAGATGGATACTCCTACTCCGCGGAAAAGAAATGTCGTTTAGCGGCAGAGTGCGCAAGGCATTGTGGTCTGAGGAAGACCGCGGTGGGCGCCACTGTAACTGTCGTTTTTGGTTCAGACAATTGTAATTTGTAATTAAGGACCACAAGGGGTCTTAACCTTAGAGGACTTGTCCTTAGGTGAGGAACCTAGGTGCCTACGTACCCTTAGGAAGGGATCAGAGTCCACGTAGTTTGTCATGATGACGTCTATAGGAGCCGTTAGGCTAAGTGATTACCTGTATCGGGTCGTGTGCGGCTAAGACGTGCGTAAGGTACTCCGGGTGGGCCAGCCGCTCGTGGGAGGTTGCCTTAGTGTGAGAGAGCTTGAGTCTCTAAGAGTTGTTCGGAGCTCTGTTGATGGAGTACTCCGGGACGGAGATGTGTGTGCCGGCAGCGAGACCTGATGGTGCCGATGGCAGAGCTCGGAATGAGTGATGTGAATCTGGCAAGAAGGTGTCTGAAGGTACTCAGAGCATTTGCTTATATGACTATAGGTGCGGTTCTTCCAGTATTGGAAATCACATGCTTAAGTCCCCCTGGTGAGGGCCCTTTTATACTAAGTGTGAGGAGGACGTGCTCGACCCACGTTCTCGTGGGACGTGGGTCGTCCCACGATGCTCAGGGGGTCTCCACATCTCTTGGACGGGAGCCCTCATGGGAAGACGCGGGCAATGGCCACGTAAGAGGTAGGTGAGTGGTGCCACGTGTCGCTAGCGTATGCTGCCGCCAGGCTTCTAGAAGCTTAGTGCCACGTGTCCCTAGGCAGAATATTTCGTAGTTACATAAATATTTCTCTTTTTTTTTTGTCAGGCAAGATGGTAATAAGGGAAGACACTCCCAAATGTTACTGAGTAAGGCGCCAGTGTCATGTTGGGGAGACCAATAGAGGCCCAACCCAATGGATTATTACATAGGCCTAAACCCTAAGCAGTTTTACCCAGTCACAGCTACTCAACTAGTCCTTGGGTGCTAGGGGCCGGATCTCCCTAAACTGCAACCTAAACCGCAAGCAGGATCACTCACTTGTACTTTGACATATTTAAAAATAATATTCAATAACACCATCAAATATTTAATTATAATTTGTGGCAAATAATATACTTTTGTACTTTGACATATTTAAAATTAATTTTATTTAATACATTTTCAATAACATCGTCAAATATTTTTTTTTAAAAATTACATATATCCCATTCAACTAAAAGTTAGTTGCAAATATCCATAAATTATAAAATCTTGTAAATACTCTCAAACTATAAAATCTTGCATGTATTCCCAAACTATAGAATATAATAAATACATCTTTATGCTTTCACATAGTTAAATTTAACTCAAATCATATACCTATGAATTTTACTTAGAGTTATTAATTTTTTTAAAAAACAATTCTTTCACTAAACTATTTTAATTTTTGAAAAACCCAAAATAAAATAAAATTTTTTATTCTCCAATTTCCTTTCAATATCCACACTTACAAAAGGTAATGCTATAATAAGCTAAATTTAATTTGAAGAATATGTATGGTGTTAGATTTATTTCCCTTAGGTGGAATCTATAGTCAATATAAAGGGATTGTAAATGGTCTAAAGCTCAAGAGAGTTGTCCTAGGTGAAGACCTAAGTGTCTACGTACCTTGATATGTGATCAAAGTCCACGTAGTTCAATAAAAAGGGCGTTCATGGTAGCCGTTAGGCAAAGGGTTTACCTGTGTGTGAACCGTGGACGGCTAGGACGTTAATGGTTGAGCGAGGTCACTGAAGATGGGACCTTGGAGGTCTTGTGGAAGAGCTATGGAGGAGGGAGCACTTACAAGGTGAGGGTTGTAATCCTTAGGAGGCTGGTTCACGTAGGGTTACATGAGGTTGGTGGTAAGAGAGGGAAGAGGGACGTGTTGGATATTGGGAGGATATCGCGGTAGGAGTTAAGAGTATGAGAAGTCAACTCTTGATTAAGGGAGGCAAAATGAGTGTGCCGTCTAAGGTTCCATGCAAGAGATTTTTATAGTATCTTAAAGGGTCAAATGGGTCGTAAACTCTCTCCAAATAAGAGTCTTTTAGAGTGAACGTGACACGTGCGTATCACATGTGAGGACCATATTCCATACCAACATATGATATCCAAATTAAATATTTCATGTGTGTATATATACGCATGCATACCATCTACTCAATATATACATAATGCATCTGTTCAATGCAAAAACTTTGAAAAGAATTGAAAACAGGGTTGTTTGCATGCACCCGTCATGGACATCGTGACTTTTTTTTTTTTGTTTCGTGATGGACTTTGCAACTTGTATAGGCAACGTCGCAACGTTCACACCAAGTAACCTGAAAATTTGTGATTTCATAATGATTTCGGGTCGTTTTGTTTGAAAATTGATAATGGCTGGGATCAGATAACACTCAAAATCATTTCGGATATCCTAAGAGAGAAAACACTTTGAGTCATTTGGGTGGAGAAAATGTGTGGGTGTAGGCGTCATGTCTATTTTTTTTGCGTAGAAATTGTAGATTTGAAAAGGTAATTATTTGGCTATTGCATCCCAGAGGTGACGTGCCTAGGTACCAATACACTGGGAATATAAAAAAAATCTCTACCTATGAAGAGTGTGAATTACCTTAAAAAGAACATGATATCCATGCATCATCCTAATAACACGTATTTTTTACTTGTAGCTCCAACAAAACATTCAATTTCAAATTTAAAAGTATTTGAGAAGGTGTTAAAAGTGCTTTTGAATATTATTAGAATCATTTATTAGCTTGTAGGAATTAGAAATTGAAATTTCTGCTTTAAACAAAAACAAAAGTTAAAGATTAAAAATTTTAGGGTAAACCTATCAAAAAAAAATAAAAAATTTTAGGGTAAAAATACTTATAAAATTTTATTTTTACCACTATGTCCTTTTATATTTTTGACAAAAGATCGTTCTCTTTATATTTTATTTAATTAATAATTAATTTAACTAACAATAATAACTATTTATAATCAAATATCCAGTTAAATTTTAAAGAACAGTAATAGATATTTAATCAACGAAAATAACAATAATAAATAACAGTATTTAATTCATTAAAATTAATATTTTGTTTTTTGGTAAAAAATATTTTGTTTAGTTATTAACTAATTATAATTAATAAAGATTAACAATAAATATCTATAATCAATTATACATTTAGATAACATTAATAATATAATATACGCTTTTTGATAATTTGATAGTCAAAGTATTTGTTTTTATACAAATTTTTTAAACACATTATTTTTCACCTATTGGCCAAAAAAAAAAAAATCCCTTTTTAATTACTAATAAAATATTATTTATTTAAATATTCCAAACACAAACCACTTCTCCTTTATCTTTTTCTCAAATTTTAAAAGATAATTTAAAAATAAACTAATTTTTTGGCCAATAAAAAAACTAATTTTAAAAGCAATGCCAAACAACCCTATTCTTTACGCAGAAATGAAAAGGGAAAAGGAAAAGGAATGAGAATGCATTTATTGTGTTTAGTAGTGAAAATTATAAATAGAAATGAAATAAAAATGTATTAAAATTATCACTTTATCTTTTATATTAAAATAATAAAAAGAAAAAAGTTATGATTGTGTTAAATTAAAGGGTATAATAGATATTTTGTATTTTTTTTTAAAAGTTAATGGAAATGAAAAAGTAAAAAAAGTAAGTGAGACTCAGTGAACCCACCCATTCCATCCCCATTTCCTTCATCCATTCTACGTAAAGACCACCTAAAATTCGGATTTACACAATAACTTGTTTATACAAAGTCGCTAGGTTTCCATGCCTGTGACAATGCAGTACTGTAATAAACGGACAAATTCATTTGTAGTTTATATGTACACAGTATCATGTTAGGATTTACAAATTACAATGTATTTTGGTTATGAGGTCAATAGATTCACCCAAGTCAATCAGGTAAAGAAACTTGTTAGGTACAGCAGTTTAGGCTGGGTTTTGCATGGTGATGATCTAGCTGAGAAACCCTAGTATTAACTAGCCAGAAAAAATCATGTACACATTAAAACTCAATTTTTGCAGAGTTAAGAAAAATAGAGTATACATCATGTTGATCAATTCAGGGAAGAGGTAGAAGATGAACCCTTAGCTGACTGTAGTTCATGGTCCTTTCTTCTTTGAGCCATATCATGCAACAACTGCTTGGCAGTTTCAGCAGCTTTATCTGCTCCATCTACCCGTTCAGCAATGTCGTAAACAATTTTCTCCAAAACTGAAGAAGAAAGTATTTTCTCTGAGCCGGAATCTCTGAGCAAATCCAGAAGAGCACGGGCTCGATCCTGAGCTTTAGCCGAGCCCTCGACTGTCAATCGCAAGAGACCTGGGATTGCTCCTTCTCGAAGGATCAGCTCCCGGTATTTTTCCCGGCAACTTACACACAATGATAGTAAAGCTCCTACAGCATGCTCCATGCTGACGAGTGATCCGTCTTCAACCGTCTCTACTAGGGTTAAAATTCCACCATCTGTGCTAGAGATTGCGATTCGACCATCTTCTGAGTTGGAAAGGATTTCAAGTAGCGCTGAAGCTTTTTCGGCAAATTTGGAAAACTTCTTGCACTCTTTAAGGAGGTTGATAAGAGGGGGAACTGCACTTGCATCAAGAAGTTCAGAGGAATTTTCAATGCTTGTAGAAAGATTATGGAGGGCTGTAACGGCATCGACTTTTCCTTGAACGCTTCCTGTATTTAGAATCTGGATAAGCAGAGGTACAGCACCAGAGGTTGCAATAGCAAGCTTGTTAGGTGTAGCTGCTGAAAGTGTCAAGATTGCTGCAGTAGCTAATTCCCTAATATTGTTTGTTTGTATCTTGAGGAGGTCCACCAGGGGAGGGATGGCGCCAGCTGTCACGATTTTGACTTTGTTTCTAAACAAATAGAAACTCAAAAGGTTACACAAACACTATTTCACACAACTAACAGTTTTGATAAAATAATGGAAGCCAAGAACAAGAAAGATCCAGAGCATAAGATCACAGAGTCATTGCAGCAAAGTATTCAAAGCCAATCACATAAATATAGTGTTAGTGTTCATAATTCATATGGTGCAGTCTGGCACACAACATGGGCCCATTTTATGTAGCGCCATTGTATGCACCAAAGGTGCCATATATATATATATACAAGTCTATGACCTAAAATCCTTCAGTCCAGGCCCAGTATAAAGCCGCAGAATTTAGCTGGCATGCCATTGCCATTGTGTGGGCCACATGCACCATATCTATATAGGACCATAACTTAAAATCCATTCATCCAGGCTATAAAGCCTCAACATTTAGTGGTCGTCCATACAAGCACTTTGGGAGAGAAGAGACCAATCCCTTCAGTCAAGTCCCAGTATAAACCCTCAAAATTTAGGCAACCTGGATATCAGCAATTTGGGAGAGAAATGACTAATCACAAAGTCACTTACATTGAAGAAGAAGGGTTTTCATCTTGTTCTTCTCCATTTCTCTCTCTTACTTCTTTCTATTGCAGCACACTCTTCCAATTGCCTAGCAACTATTTTCCCAAGAAGTTTCTTTCACCTTCTCTGTTTCTTTCTCCTTTTCTTCCTTTTCTGTTTCATCTCTCTGATTGTTCAATTATGTAGTATTTGCATATCTTTTTATTCTTTTATGGTTAAGTTGCTGCTTCAGTAAAAAATTTTACTTCACAGTTCAGGTTCAATCCTGATTCCTGCTTATAGATATTGTCACTTGAAAGATCCTAATAATAGGAATAATAATGTGCAATTTTATTTCATAGTTGCAAGTGCAACAAGAGGTATACCAGGGCCAAACAACATGTAGGACCAATAGGGAAAAGCGAGGAGGGAGAAATAGGGAGTTAAAGAAAAGGAAAAGGGACAAAGAGAAAAGAAATATTGATATATTATTCAACTAGTAAGCTCCATGAAAAGTCCACAACCAAGGATATAAAGGAAACAAAAATACATGCTTAAAACAATAAAGAAAATAGTAATGGAGAATGACAAATTTAAGTCTTAAGTTGACTTAACTTTTTTTTTACAAACAAATATCCATATTATTTTATCATGCTTCTTCAATCTCCCCTAGTTGGAGGAAACTTGATCTTGAATTTTGGTGGGGAAGCATTAGAAAAGTCCAACATGAATCAGTGGGTAGAACAACAGGCTGTCACAGAAAAATCAACAAAAGCAAATTTGGACTCTTTAACCCACTAGGGATAACAATTCAACATGGGATAGCAGTTGGTTGAACCAGGACATGAACTTCTGCAATCTGGGGTTTAACTTCCTTAGTATTATCTTCTTAACATCATCGTCAATTTTTGTACTTGCAAGATGAATATTTTCATCTTTCTCAGTTACTTTGCTTCCTTACGATATTCAGAATCTTCATTGTTCTCATTCTAAACTTAATTCCTCATGCTCTTCAGAATCTACCATGAAAAAGTTACGATGATTTTTTTTTTTCTTTTTGATAGAAGATTAAGTTATTATGATTAAGTTACCATGATCATCAGGATATCAGATGATCAATCTAGTGTCTCTACTCTCTACTATTATGACATCATCAAGCTCTTCACTAAAAGCTTCTTTTATAGCTTCATATTCTTGAAAATATTTTTCTCCTCAAAATTGGAAGGAAGTTAAGCATGATCTCAATATTCTGTGTAGGAGTAATAGAAGCAGTGATAATATTGGTCAGGAAAATCAGCATAAGAAAATGTTGGACAAAAATAGGACTAAGCTAGATAACTATCATATTTAAATCGCTCTAACCAGAAATCTTATTTTGCCTACCACTTGAGTAGGAGTCATAAAACGAAATTTAGGGATATAACTTATCTAGAAAAAAGAAGGATCTAGAATTTAATGGTCAACTCTGAATTTCAGTCTTTGGGGAGCCTTTAAGTCTAATGCCTACAATAATGTTTTTCATCAGAATTTTGATTTAGCTACAAGCACTATGATCTTAATACATTAGGGAAAAGACATGCAACAATTTAAAAGAGGAGGGTTGCATTAGGTAGTCAATAGCCAGTGTAAAACTTAGTCGAATCTTTATGAATATGGATCAACAATGTTAACATGTTATTGCAAGGTTGTTGGCCGGAAGCTACGCACTGTACTATAGAAATGAGCAAAGACCGAACACGGTGTAGCTTGATCCTTATAGCTGACCCCGCCTAGTGGGAAAAGGCTTTGATTGTTGTTGTACTTTGAAGGGAGACTAGAACTATCATACTAAACAGTAGATTTTACCTCAAAAAACCACTTTGAAGGCAATTGCAAAATGGTTGTAAGTTCAAAATTGAAGAACTCTGAACCAAAACAGCCCCTAGTTAATCAGTAAACTCCATGAAAAGTCTACAGCCAAGGGTTTATGAAGTAAACTAAAAGCACATTGATGTAGGACCGGAGAGAAGAGGGAGAAGGAGAGATAAGAAGAAAAGAGGGAGTAGAAAGAAAATGGAAAAGGGATAACCCAAATAACCTGAATAATACTCAATAATGGCAAACTGTCTTCTTCATTGAGGGTTTCATCCCATGGGTTGTTTAGACGGGTTTCCGGTTTCCATTATGGATCTCCAAAGAGATTGGAAGACTCTGTTGAGCACTTGAGCTAGAGTTTTTGTTTTTTTTCCTTTTGCAGTTTTTCTTTTTCTTTTTTCTTAGTGGACTTCTTATCCTCTTCCTTTGTACTCTCTTTCTTCCTTAATAATATTCTTTTTCTAAATAAAAAAAGAAAGGCGAACTGTCTTACATGTAGGGAAAGGAACTCCTATATAGGGAGCCCGTAAGGGTCTTATGTGATAAGGTAACTGGTTTTAAAATAATAAAGTATCTATAAAAACAAACAAAAATAAATATTTATCCAGTCATAAGATATTCAAAATATTAAGTATTTATTCTATCATAGGATATCTATTATTTTCTTCTATTCATTCTAGAACAGGTCTTCCAGATTTAGATGTGGGAACATTGCCAATAAGATTGAATGACATTGTGATGATGATTGGGTTAGTGTTTGGGAATATAAGTAGAATTATCGATTATTATGAATTAGTACAGGTATTGATCTATAAACTAGTGATTCATGATATGGATAATAATTAGATTAGGCATTTTAAGAAATTAAGATTATTTTGGTTTATCATAATTTAGTAATTATCTAAAGGCTTGGTTAGGAGGATGGTTTGAGAGTGGTGTGGTGTGGGGTGGAGTGGTTTGGAGCTCTTAACCCTTAGTTGGGAGTTTAATGAGCAAGTGGTGTAGGTGGTTTAGGATGGTTACTCAACGTCTCAAATTCCAAACTGGGGGATTTGGGATGGTTTGCATACAAAATATTATTTAATAATTATAAGGATAATATTGAAATCTTTACCTCCACCACCCTCTTTATTTTTTTTAAACTCCCAATCAGTAGAATGGTTTATCTAATCCTCTCCACTCCACCCCACCCCACTCCACACCACTCCATTACTAACCACTCCACCCCACTCACATCAAAACTCCCAACCACGTCCTAAGTAATAGGGTTTTAGTTTACTATTTAAGCAATGCTCTTTTTTTATTGATTATCACACTTATGAATTATTACTATTATTGAAATTGCTTAATTGCAACTAGGGCTATAAACGAGCCGAACCGAATCCTAACATGATCAAGCTCAACTCGTTTAATTAACCGAGCTATTCACGAGCTTAACAAACCAAGTCAAGTAATTATCAAACAATGCTATAAATATATATATATATATATATATATATATATATATATATGTACACATAAAAGTTGAACAAAATAAAAAATATATATATATATATATATATCAACTTTCATATAATATACATGTACAAAAGAAAATTAACTTATGTGTTATATTAATTTATGCATTTTATCCTTTTATATGTTTTATTAATTAAAGGACATTTGTACACAATAACATAACAAATTCAATATATATATATATATGTAGGAGTGTTGATTATATATTTAAATATAATAATACATGTAAGATAGAGAACAAATTATTTTTATTATTTTATTTTTAAACGAGTCGTTCATATACTAAACAAACCAAGCCTTGGATGTTCAAGCTCGGGTTGTTTAACTAAACGAGCCTACTTTTATGTTCATACTCAGCTCGTTTAATAAATGAGCCGAGCCAGAACAAGCTCTTATGCGAGCCGATCTCGAACCGTTCATAATTCATGAACGGCTCGTTTCATTTACACCCCTAATTGCAACTGATTCCCTATTCTCTACCATTTTCTCTCTCGGACTCTTTCCCCAACTCTTTCTCTTTTTCCCAAGTCCTCCCTTTCCCTAAGGGTTTTGTTTGGGAATTAAGAGGGAAGGGAAGGGAAGGTTAACCTTCCATATGTCCTCCCTTTGTTTGGGTATTGATACCTCCTCCAAAATACCCCAATTTGGGGTATCTTGAATTTGTAAAGGGGAAGGATAATGGACAATTAAGGATTGATCTTTCATTATCTTCCCTTCCAATTTTCATCTTCCCAAACAAGAGGAAGATATCTTGAAAGTCTCCCCTTCTCTTCCCTTCCCTTCCCTTCTACTTCTTAATCCCCAATCCAAACATACCCTTAAGGTTCGCGTTTAACCCTTCATTAAGTGGTATCAAGAGTACCAGGTCTCAACAACACTTCCCTGTTTATATAAACGAGCCATCTATCCACCCACAGCTTAATATCTAAGAGTTCCCTTTCATCCTGTCATGCATGATGATTCCCAACCACCAATCTCCAGCACATATGCACCATTATTTCTCCACAATTTTGTCTTTATATCCAAGCCTTCAAATTTGTTTTCATGTTTCACTGATGATATTAACCAAAACAAAAAACAAAGCACAACCAACTTCCTAAGGAAACTCTGAAGCTACACCCAACTTTCAATTAGTTTACGTGCTTTGTCATTGTAACCAACTCCAATATTTCAACCTTGAAGAATCTGGAAGAGTGGAATACAAACTTAACGATTCACAACTACACAGCCTTGTTCGCCTTAAGTGGGCCAAGGGATATCATTAAAATTTTTACCCATTCCATCTTTGCAATTGAAATATGTTCCTTGTCCCTTTATAGTATCAATCGTTTATCATCTTTCCCACTTATTCCGTCTTTCTCTTCGCATCCCACATCTCTTCATTGGATTTATACTAGGGCAAAAAATTGGGTAAATAAGGGTCTTTGTTAAATTATTTGGTTGCTAAATCATAATTTAGGATCATAGTTGTCTATTGAGTTAACTTTTCCTATATAAGAATTCCTTTGTCTTTAAATTGATCATCAGAGTTATGAATTATTTATAGACATTATCTCTGAGTTCTTTACTCCTTCTCTCTCTGACTCTTCCCCCTATTCTTTCTCTCCCAAAAATCCTATTTCCCTTAACTGTTCTGTCTTCTGTGCTTGACATCACATTGCCAACAGGGGAAAAAAAGCTATTTTGGGAGTTGAGATTGAAGAAATTGTTGAAGTTTCTTGTGATGATAAGGAGGAATTTCTGGGGTTACAAAGAAGATCCCAATACCTGGGAAATGGGGAAGAAGGCAAAGGGAGAGAGTTAAGAATTGGACCCATGAACATTAGGCTTGCTGCTGCTCACCTCAGTCTTAAAGGCCAAGACCAGTACATTCACTATACTGATAATTTTCACGTTTTGAATGTTGAATTATGTTATATTAAGTAAAACATGCATTTCAAAGATTAAGACATGTATTTCACAACCACACTAAAAATATCTGTTGAATCACCAAAAGATCAGACAACTTGTACTTTAAAGATATGCAGTCTCATTAAAATTATGGTTCCATTCGATTTATAACTAATAAAAAATGGTGGTCTTGATGATTGTTAAGGATTTATGACTATGACCACCAAATCTAAACATCCATTTCGTATTAGGGAAGAGTAAAAATAAACAAGCCTCACACCTAGCATCCACATTTGAACAAGCCAATAGAGAAAGTACTCCAATACATGAATGAGTATCACAAGCAAATATCAACTAACAACCGAGACATCTCGTTTCAAATTTTTAACCCAAAAGTGTTAATACAAGAATAAAAAATTCTCATTTTGGTTGCCCTCAAAGATAATACCATAAATTGGTACCACAGCCCAGCAAGGTAATCAAGATCGAGATTTTGCTTAGAAACAAAAGAGGCACAACATAGATCAAATCGAGGATCGTAAGATCCTATCATTTTTTAGAAAATAATTAAATTATATATTTCATTTACAGTATAATAAATTATGAATTCTTATATAACTATATAATTTTTTATAGGAATATAATTTAATATTTTACTCTATATACTACACTAGACTATAATATATATATATATATGTAAAATATAAAATTTGTTAGGTTAGCAAATAACCCGAGAACTGTAGGGTGTGCACAGAACCTCCCTAAACTGTCAAAAGTGACATGAACCCTCCTAAACATTCCAATCTGTGCACGTAAGGGTAATCGTTAACTTTGCAATCCATTTTTTAAAGAGCTTTTGCTACGTCAGATTACTCGAGTCCACTTAAGATTTTTTGACTCCAAGTCATGCTAATATGGACAGGGTTATTTTGGAAATTTCAAAATTAAACCAAGCTCTAGCCATTCATTCCAAGCCTCCATTTCAACCCCAAACACACATGGATCAGGCCCTAGCCTAGAAGAGAAGAGAACCATGTTTTTCGAACGCCTTCTTTCTTTCTTTCAGTCTCTTCCATCCAAGTGAATAATAATAGTAACAACAACAAACAACAAATTAGAAATTACACAGAAAACCTCCTTCTAGTTTCCCTTTCCCACCTTGGCTTCGGAAAGAGATTTGATCATACTAGCAAAACACTCATAATTCTATTTCATCCATCGTCTTCAAATTTCAGCTACTTACTCACATCACATTCCTTTGTTATAAAGAATCCAACATGCTATATGCTTAATTTGCTTTTCATAGCCAGAGTGTTGCTTTTGGGATTACTGGCAGCGTAGTTGCAACTAGGGATTGGATCCAATAGGAGAAATGGACCGACAAATATTTTTCCTTCACAAACCAAGATGAAGTTTATGAAACTTAGATCTAAGCCTGATTCTTTTCAGACTAATGGCAACAATATCAAGTGCGACATCAATGGCCTCTTGAGATATATTTTCTATATATGCAATATTTATTTCCTTTTTATTTAGCTCTCGCTTTGAATTTGTATTTTGGGTTTGGTATTGCTCTTGGGTTCATTGTTGGTTTCTTTTTGGTTTTATTCTTGTTCAGGTTTCATTGTTCTGGAGAGAGCACAGTTCGAAAAATGTGGCTTCTCTTCTCTTCTCAGCTAAAGCTCGACGAGTGTGTTTTGGGGGTTAGAGATGGAGGCTGAATGGAGGGTCAGAGCTAGGTTTAATTTTGAGATTACCAAAATACCCCTGTATATGTTAGCATGACATGGACTCAAAATCTTAGGAGGGTTCTATGTCACTTTTGAAATATCAGGGAATTTTTGTGCATAGTGCATACCCCCTATTATGTGCATTTTGGCCAATTTTTTATTAGGGATATGCATTCTTAGAAAAATTTAATATAATAAATTATAATTTCTAATATCTATCAATATATAGTGCCAAAGCCCAGCCCAAATGGAGTCTTATGGCTTACACTAAATAAAAAACAGAGCAGGGCCACCGACAAGGATGAACAGAAAAACATATTACAATGGTGAATGCAGCACTTGGAAGAGAAGATGCACACATAATGACAAAACACATCAATGGTGGACAAAATATATCACGCATCAACAAAAGCCCACAAGTTCCGGCAACACACAACAGAGTGCGAAACTCTGGCTATGAAAAGATTTTCTTCTGCCCTGGAGTAAAATGCAACACTTTCGCATCTTTCCTAGAGTTAATCGCAGTGTTCTAGCTTCCTTTTTTTGGAGAAAAACAAGAAATTTCATGACTTTACTAGGATCTCATAGATCTCACAATTTTGCGATCTTAGAATCAAAATCTCGATCTTGCTCTGATCTTGATCCCTAGCAATCTTGTTTGCAATTTGACAAGATCGCAATCTTGAATGATCTTGGAAGAATTAAGTGTAAATGTTTTGGTATATGCACTGATGGGGTGTGAAGATGATGCACCGGAGGAAAGATTTCTTATAACCCTTTAAGTTAAAAAAAATGAAAACCATAATGAAAATATATGTTGTTATAGAGATAGCCTTAGATACAGTATCTTTTAGGAAACTACTGATGTTTATCATATAAATTATTTGAAGGTGCTCAGAAAATAAACGACTCATCACTTTTTAACTAGTCATTGTGATGGGGATCGGGTATAGTATGGGCTGTCCCAGAATAGTATGGACTGCAAGTCCGACATTTAGTAATATGGGCATTGGTGGAGTACTTAATTCTTCCTCCTCAATGATTAGCTTTAGAGGGAAGGTTCATCATCACTATGATAGTAAGAGTATAAATAGAGGGATTTAGTCCATTACAAATTACAATGAGACTACAATCCACATTCTTAGCTTAAGTTGTTGTTTTAAACTTTTAAGTTATTGAAGGTGAATCGGTATCAACTTGGAATTGGGAATGAAAACTTCTCAAGCTCTAAAATGAAATAAAACGTCTCATAGAGGTCCAGATTTGTTTTCACTTTGCAGCTATTACATATAATACCTATTCCTAGAGTTGCTGCTAACAGCTTAAACTTTTAGAATGAATAAATTTTGGACCTAAAATCATATCCTATTCGACAAAGTGAACAAGATTTCAACTCCCGCTGCTCTTAATCTAAATCAAATTAAATTACTGGACAGGGTAATAGAGGATGTGTTTTGTCCATATTTCAATACCAAAGGCTTTTGGCTTCAAGATGCATACCGGAGATCAAAACCATTTAGCATCCCTACATCTAAGAACTAACTCTTTAAAGATTAAATAAGCCATTAGTTTAAGATACATGCTTTAATCTTGATTGTTGCATGAATATCAATTCCTACTTTAAATGAAGCTTTACTTATAACAAAGGACAAAATAAAGAAAAACGAACTCTAGCGAACTGCAAAGAATGAGAGAAGAAAACAAAATGAAAAAGAAAGAGAGAGCATACCGTTCGTTGCGCACAGCGAGATTGAGGAGTGCGAGGAGAGCAGCTTCTCGAGCATCTAGGTTGGACGAAGAAAGCATGCAGACAAGGGGTGGAATCACACCAGCAGCTGCGAATTTTGAGCGAGTCTTGGACGAAGATTTCCTCACCAGCTTTCTGATTTCTCTGGCTGCGTCTATTTTGGACCGCAAGTCGCCATTGATAAGCTTCTCTGACAGTTGCAAGATTTGCGTTTGCTTCCTGAAGTTCCATGTCTCGATTTCCTCATGCTCTCTCGCTTCTTCTGCTACGTTCTCTCCCTCTCCCATTATCGAAGCCTCGAACTCTCACACACTCTCACACTGCCTGTAAGAAGTCTTCTTCGTTTCTCCGAATCCGAAAGCGAAGAAAGGAAGCCTCGGGATTATTATGGGCGTTGGATTTAGGAATTAATTTTTATGTCAAATTACTCTGATGTTTAATATTGATTTTCAATCTTTTAAAAAATTATTTTAGGTACTCAATTTTTTTATTTAAAATTGGTCCTCTACGTAACATTTGTTTAGTCTTGTCATTAAATGTTGACGTAGAAGGCTTATGTGACATACTCTCTCTCCTACGTGTCATATTTAAATGACATGACAACCTCTCTCTGAAGTATCTCAGTAAGTTAATGAAGTATCTCAGTAAGTTCATTAGAGTATAGCTGAGGATAATGGAGATCTATGAGAAATCAAAGAGAAAAATAGTTGCATTGCAGGAGCTAAGAGGCAATTGATAACCTATGGTTTAAGGTATCACTTAGTATGTTTTTATGAGCTTGTAAAGTGCCTAAGGTTTAAACAAAGGTATGTTTCTATAGATTATGAAAACAATCTTTAACCACGAGTCGAATTCATAAAAGTACCTTATGATTCACGAGGAAGCTCTTAAATCGTCATGTAAGCATGACTCAACGTTCACCCATTCACAATTGAGACAGTCATAGTTTTATCATTCTTGTTTAGATAAAACAAATATGTTTGTGGTTTGCGTATATATTCTTTAACTTGTTTTTGGCCGAATGAAATATTTTGGTGTTTCAAAGACTTTAAACATATTAAAGGAACATTTCTTTTAGCCTCATATCAAATGTTGAGGTTGAGAAAATTTGTTCCAAATTCCAATGCATATGTAAGAAGACAATGTCTAAATTAAACCACATTGGTTGTACATGCCATTGCTTGGTGTTATTCAACTCTTGGATGGATCTTTCCATGGATTTCATTATTGCCTAGAACTAGGAATTGCTCAATGACATTTGTGATAGTGGATCAATTCTCTAAAATGACTAATTTCATTTCTTGTAATAAAACTTATGATGCTACAAATGTATTTTGTGAGTGATCGGGATGTTAATTCCTTAGTCACTTTTGACGTATTTTGTGAGATAAGTTGGGAACAAATTAATTATTTTTGACAGCGTGTCATTTGTAAAGAGATAGACAAAGTATGATAATCAATTTGGGTATTGTAACTGTCATTTTTTGGTTGAGACAATTCATAATTAAAAAAAGGACCGTAAGGGGTCATAACCTTGGGAGACTTGTCCTTAGGTTCACCTAGGTGTCTACGTACCCTTGTTAAGGGATCAAAGTCCACTTAGTTTGAAGAGGAAACGTCCATAGGAACCGTTAGGTAAGAATGTTACCTGTGGTCGCCGTGTGCGGCTAGGACGTGTATGTTGCTCCAGGCGGGCGGGGCGAGCCACCTGTTGGAGGTATGTTGTATGTGAGATAATAGAACTGGGATCTCTGAATAGTATTCTGAGTAAGGGGACAAATGTGCCGTAAGTTATCTCGATTAAACTTAGTTGAGTCTCCCAAGTAGGGGGTATTTATACTAGGTTAAAATGTCGTCGCCCCACGTTCCTATGGATCATGCTCAACCCATGTTTCTGGTCCTCCTCTACGTCTCTATTTTGAGAGTGTCTAAGGGAATCATGGTATGAGGCATGCACGAGGCCATTAAGGGGTGCCACATGCCACTGATCCGAGGTCTGGTTAGGCTTCTAGAAGACTAGTGCCACGTGTCCATAGGAGGAAATATTACGGAATTACAAAAATCCCCCAAGTATATGGGTGTTGGATGCCCGTGGGCTTAAGTTGTTGCAGAGTATTGGGGGCAAGGTCGCCCGCCATGAGTTGTTCGCGGAGTGAGATCAACCGCTAATCCGGGAGGGTGAAGGCGGTCGAGCGTGCATCCAAGAGGACTTTGAGTTTATTTGGGAGTCACTTCGAAGGAGTGGGTGACCATGGATGCCACGTGTTAGGATCTTGTCGGTTGCTGTCGCTTCGGATGTCTCATAATCTTCTGCGAAGCCGTTTTCCTTTTATTTATTGTCCCCATATTTCCAAGGGGCATCATCATTAGCCTCTACTTCGGATTTCCCACGTATACCGTTTGGTTCTTTTGGAAGACTTTCGAACTTCTAAGGGTATTTAGGTCTTTTCTCGATGCGACTCGAGGACTTCAAAACTGGGCCGTTCTTCTCTAATGTGTGTCTGCTTGGTTCGGACGGTTGCAGCCTCAAGTGGGTTTAGGTGATATTACTTCCTTTCTGTTGCGGGTTTCAAGGGTGGCTGAGATTTGAATCATCGCGCCTTTCAGGTCTTATAAATATCCCCAAGATTGAAAAGAAAGCCCTATTTTACCTTCGAGTTCTCTGAATCAGATCCTCCAACTCCGAGAGTCTTCCGTTTACTGCTTTCGACGCTTTTCGCCGTTCGTTCATTGCGTTTCGTCATGGCCAATGAAGATAAGAGTGAGTGTTGCCTCCTCCTTCTTTCTTCTTAATCCTGCTCCTTTTCCTGATTTTAGGGTTTTCTATTTTGATTTTCAAGATTTTATCCCTTCGATTTCACTTATTTGTTTCGATTTTCAGGATTTTATTCCTTCGATTTCACTAATTTGGAAGACATCTCTCCTCCTCCTCCTCTGAATCGCGTTAGGGATAATCAGAGCAAGGGAAAAAAAGCGAGGCAGGGTTCTTCTCCCAACCGAGAGAGGGTTGCCGGAGTTCGTGTTGGGGTGCCTGAAGGAGGCAGGAGAGTGGAGAGAAGGCAAGGTTCTTCTCCTGCTCTCGATAACAATGGCGGAAATCGATTTCAGTGAAGAGAGGATCTCCAAGGGAAAGAAAGGAGGAAAGAAGGAGGAAATCCAAAAGGGAAAGAAGGGGGCCCAAGAGGCATGTTGAAACAGATTCCCGACCACCTTCCCAGGCTCCTCCGTCTTTGACAAGACAACAAAGGACTACTACGGTGAACGCCAGAGTTGCCACTTTGGTGGAGAGTACTTTTTCGTCTTCGGAGTCAACTCACCGCTCGCCCTTGAGGGTGATCCTGTCGAGCTCTCCTTCTTCTCGTTATACCGAGCCCATAGTCTCGGGTTCTGCTGGGAGCGTCAAGGAGCCGATGAGCAATAGGGTTCGAGTGGAGGGGGCGAATGAGCAGACTGATGCCACTGTTGTCGGAAGGGGGGCTGAGGCTCCTACTGAAAGGTTGGCAGCCGTGGAGAAGAGTGCTTCAGCGAGGGCGGGCGACCAAAGTGAACCCGTGGCTGAGAATGTAGTGGTGAGTCAAATGGCTACCGCTACGTCTAGAGATGTAGATATGGTGATTCGATCGCCAAAAAATTTTGGGTTGGACCCTTCGTAAGCTGCGCAAGGGCCATGGGGGGAGCAGCTACCCTGTTTTGCTCTAGTGTCCCTTGGTAGGCGTTTTCCTGTGGATCTAACCGAGAGGGCTACTAGGGATATAAATACAAATGCTGTAGACATTGCTCTACGAGCTTTTGAGGGTGCTGCTAACTCTCTGGCTAACTTTCACCAGGTTGGAGATATATGGCGGGTGCAAGTGGTAAGTATTAATCTTTGAATTCTCTTCGAGTTATTTTTAGAGTAAGGTTTTAAGTGCATGACCTTAAAGTGATAATCCTTGTTTTATGTTGGGTGGGCTTCAGTTAGAGTGAGAAGAGTTAACCTCAGCTCTTAAAACAAATGACAATGTTCTCGAGCGCACGAAAGAGCAACTGGAGGAAGTGTGCGAGAACTTGGCAGTTAGGGAGAAGGAGTGCGAGAGGACGGGTCGTGAGTTGGAGTCTCTAACTGACAAGGTCACTCGTCTTCGGGCTGAAAGTGGTCAACTTCCAGAGGTCAAATTCTTGCAGTTGCACTTGGAGAGGTGTCGTGATGAATTAGATGCCCGTCAAGAAGATACGGAGAAGCATCTACAAGAACTCCAATTTCTTTGCAAAGCGTTGAGGAATGCTGAGGCTTGCACACATGAGAACATGGTGGGCTGGCTAGAAGCTGAGGGTCAGATTAGGGATGTGGCCGATCGTCAAGCGGAGAGGTTGGTCGAGAGAATGTATGGGATGCTCTTGGCAGTCAAGCAACTCACGCGTCTTCGTAAGGAGAGGTTTTCCGCTGAGTGGGTGAGTTCTCAGCTTCCTTCCATTGAGCTTTTTGACGGTGAGCTCAGGGGTCAGCTTGCGACTGATCCGCCTGTGGATATTACTCGCCTTCGCTGGTTGGCTGAGCATCCTTTGAGTCATCATCTCCTTTCCTTGATGGTCGAATGTGTCCCCGAGATTGGAGCTACTTCTCAGCCAGTAGTTGAGAGTGTAGTGAGGGAGCCATCGGGAAATATTGGCGATCCCGAGCTCAATGAGCCCCCGACTAATGTTGGCCTTGGGGATGCCCAAGAGTAGATTATATTTTATAGGTTTTATGCCAAGTGTAACAGGCGATTGCCTAACTTGATATATGAATGAAATGACTTTTGTCTGACTACAATTTATTTGTTTTCTCCTTTCACTTCTAGGTAAAAAGATTTTTATACAAGCACCATGTGATCAAGACAGTTTTGCATGAATTATAGAATTTTGCTAGCATAGTTTATGTATGAACGTTCGTTTAGGGCTCCATGTGGAGTAACTGCCTCTACTGGGCTATTTTTATGTGTTCCCGAGAGGTTACTTGGACAAGTGGCACTGTCTCGTGGGAGGAACCTTTGCATGATCTTGATAGTTTTCCAAGTAACTTTCGGGGGGTGCTCGGCCTCTTTTGCCTTAAAAGGGCTTTGTTGTGAGTTTGACTTTGCAGACTTGGTTTTTATTTTGGTATGGCTCATGTCTTTATCAAAAAAGAAGTTTCGATTAATTGTAAACAAAAGGGTTACATTTGAAAACCTACGGACCTTAGAAGACCTATTCTAAGAATGATAATAAAATATCAAAAAGACATGAATTACATATGTTTAGCCAAAATGTTGAGGGTGCGAAACGCAAAGTTCATCAAAGAGATTAAGTGAGGGCTTTATCCGAGCGGGTGGACTCTTCAAGTGGCGTTTCTATCTCTTTGTCCTCCTTGGAATCACTACAAGAAAGTCGACCTTCAGTGACGGCATTTTCATGTCGCCACCGAAGATCTTCAATGGCAACATTATTGTCTCCACAAAATACACTTCAGTGGCGAAAATTGAAATGTCGCCACCAAAGGGTTTTCAGTGGCGACCATTTCTTTCGCCACTGAAAACCTTCCATGGCGAAACTTTAAAAGTCACCACCAAAGGGTTTTCAGTGGCGACCATTCTTGTCGCCACTGAAAACCTTCAGTGGTGAAATTTTAAAAGTCGCCACCAAAGGGTTTTCAGTGGCGACTCTTCCACTCGCCAATGAAAACCTTCAGTGGCAACATTTTAAAAGTTTCCATTAAAGGGCTTTTAGTTGTGATGTTTCCTGTCGCCACCGAAGGGTTTTTGTGGCGACTTTTAAAAGTCCCACCGAAGATACAAACTTAATTAATTATAATTTTTAATTTAAAAATAGTTAGATGACAAATAGGAATATACTTATATAAAATTATTTATATATAATTTTTAATTTGTCCAAAATAAAACATGTAATGGGTGAGAATGAATTTTTTTAATTATTTATATTTATATCAAATAAAAATGTAAAAAAATTAAAAAGAATAATCATCAAAGAGATGAGTTGCACAAATTATATGAATATAGCTCTTTTTTGTAGAACCTAAAGGTAAAAATATAAACTTATTATTATATTATTTAAAAAAGTAAATGATATATATTTTATTTTTTAAAATTAATAATAAAATATTTATAAGTAATGTTTTATATATATATTTTAAAAATCCTTTTACATTTCAATTTTTGCCACTAAAGGGTTTTTAGTGGCAAAATTTTAAAAGTCGTCACCGAAGGGTTTTTAGTGGCGACTATTCCTCTCACCACTGAAAACCTTCAGTGGCGAAATTTTAAAAGTCGTCACTGAAGGGTTTTTAGTGGCGACTATTCCTCTCGCCACTAAAAAGATTCGGTGGCGAAATTTAGAATATCGCCACTGAAGGTAGAAAACTTAATAAATCTTGCAGGGTTTTTGTGGCGACTTTTGTAAAGTCGCCACCAAAGACCTTTGGTGGCAAAAAACAACGTCGCCATTAAAAACCTTCAGTGGCGAACTTTAAAATTTCTCCACCGAAAGTAGAAAACATAATAAATATATTAGAATGAAATTATATAACAAAAGGTGATATATGGCTTAGTGGTTGTTGTAGACAATGCTATGCATCATGTGTCGACTTCGAATCCGTCCATGCGCCATTTTAAAAAAAATATAAGGTGGTCTTTAAAGGTAGGGGTCCGGCGGCCGATGATGGGAGGTACGACAGTCGGCAGCGAAGGTCCGGCGGGTGGCAACTAAAAGTCGACACCAAAAGTGGTTTCGGTGGCGACTTAAGGTCGCCACAGAAGGTTTTCAGTGGCGACAAAAATAAGTCGCCACTAAAGGTCCTTTCAGTAGCGAAAAAAATGTCGCCACTGAAAGTAGCTTCAGTGGCGACTACGAAAGTTGTCACTATAGGGCTTTAGTTGTGGAACTTTCAGTGACGACTTTTATGTCGCCACTGAAACCCTTATTTGTTGTAGTAAGGTTCTTTGGGGCTAGGGCGAGCGACCTTGATTGTCTTGGTTAGGCAAGCTACATATGATGCTCGTGCTAGTTTCTGGTCCGTCGTGATTTCTCCGATTCCGTGCGGTGTTGGGAATTTCATGGTAAGTTGTGCTATAGACACAATAGCTATGAGCTTGTTCAGGGATGGTCGCCCCAGAATAGCATTGTATGCTAAGGGTGTCGAGACGAAAATGAAGTCTACGTCTAGGCTGGCTACCTTAGGTAGAGTTCTTACCGATGTACAGGCTGGAATGACTCCTTCTGCAGGGACTTAGGCTCCAGAGAACCTATTGAGTGTGCCAGGAAATGGCCTCGTGCTTGCCTCGCTTAGTCCAAGTCTTGAATCTATCAAAATAGAGGATGTCCACCAAGGATCCCTGGTCTACTAGGACTCGCTTTACCTCGTAATTTGCTAGGACTGCGGTTATGACCCTGGTGAAGACCGAGCCTTCGACGGGAGTCACCACCAAATTTTCCATTAAAATTTGGAAAAGAAAGTATATTTTAAAATCAACAAGAAATGAATTTTCACAAAATATTGGGTTCGAGAGTCTAATTGAGATGAAGGGAAGCTGTTAGGCACCCTTCTTCCCCCGTCCGAAGACGGTTACCCTAAAAATTAATATTAAAATTGTTTGGCCTTAACAATATATACAATCAAGGAAGAAAATGAGGGAGGGCTTGACCCAGGATAAAAGCCTAGGGCCTACGTACCCTCGAAGAGGGATCAAAGCCCACGTAGTTCCTGTGGCATGCAAGTGTGTGAGCGAGAGGAGGTCCATCAAGCAAAAGCTCAGATAGCCTCTCTGTGCAATGTACCTAAAGAGGAGAATGCCTTTTTGTACCTATTTGTCATGCAATACATACAAGTAATGAAAACATCATAAAGATGCGCGTGTGAAGGCTCATCAGGTGAAAGGCCCAGATGGCGTGAAGGCTAGTGCTCCTATAAAGACAAAGGTCTCTTGGTGGCACTAGGTTACACATAAAAAGATTACATTTACGGAGTAGGAAACAACTAGCCCTTTTTTTCTCCTAGAAGTAGAGGGGTCGCGACGGGTAGTCTTTACCGTCGCGACCCTAGTTAATGTAACAGTGGGGGTCAAGACGATTGAACTCTCACGTTGCGACCCCTCTGTTATTCAAACCGGGAGTGGGTTGCGATGGGTGCACCTACCCGTCGCGACCCCTTTTTGTTTTTTTTAAAAAAGACGCAAGAAACCAGACCGAAGATCTTTGGGTGCTCAAATTATGTACAGAGTTGTAATCCCTACACCAGGGGACTACAACCAAAGAAAAAAAGATAAGAATACGCTAGAGAGGACTAGTCAATTGGAAACATGTGTGTGGATTAATAGGAAAAAAGTAAGAAGATGTGATTGAACTATTTTTTGTTTACCTTTCCTCTTGATCTTTACAGCCTCTCGGTTCTCAATTTTTCCGTCTTTTTAACTGAGAAACATTGTCTAATTTATAGTGAGTCGGAGGGAACTATTCCGGGAAAGAAATTCGGCCATTTATTAGGTTGGGGGTCGCGACGGGTGGGTTTTACCGTCGCGACGAAGTGTCAATCCCAGATCTGATTTGATTTGCCTTAAATGCAGGGGGGGTCGCGACTGGTGGGCTTTACCGTCGCGACGTGGTGCCACTCCCAGATTCGATTTGATCCGCCTTAAATGCAAGGGAGGTTGCGACGCATATATCTGTACGCCGCAACGGGTGCCTAAGGAGCCAGAGGGTCGTGACCCCTGAGTCTTTACCGTCGCGGCCCCTTTTGTTTTTTCCTCTTTTCTCTCTATTTTTATTATTATTTATTTTTGGCATCCTTTTTATCACTTTTACTCTTTTAGTTCCCTTTATTTTGTTTATTTTGGGCGGACAAAAGACGGTGTTCACAACCATCAGATCATCATGGACCGGCCCTTGAAGGTTCGAGAGGTCGAATGTGATCGGATCTTGTTTGGGCTCTTCGTCCTTTTTCCTTTGCTTAGGGTTGTAGTTGAGGGTGAGTATGGAATGTTCCAGCCTCTTCTTGTTCTGGGGTTGTGAGGCAATCCCCGTCAGCAATCCTCCTGCGATGACGTTAATGACTCTGCGGGGAGGTGTTTGCTCGTTGTTGTTCTTTGGTCATTCCCCGTTGGTTTTATCAATGTCTTTGACATATCTGCCCAACTTCCCCTTTCGTATTAGATCTTCGATATGATCTTTGAGATGTATACAATCGTTGGTCTCGTGTTCGCAGTCTTTGTGGAATTGGCAGTATTTGGACTTATCCACACGTTAGCCCCAGGCTTTCATCCTAATTCGAGTCTAGCGCTGCATTTTTTGTCTAATAGAACTCCAAATTTCCAAAAGCCAGATCAAAATTGAATTGGGTAGCAGTCTTCGGATGGGGGTCGAGGGCTGCCTAACACCTTTCCCTCGGCTTAAACAGATTCCCGAACCTGTGCCTTTTGTTTCAAGCATTGGTTCACCTCTCTTTTAATATATTTAATTAATTAATTTCTAAAAATAGAAAATAATTAATTAAATTAAATATATTAAAAGGATGATAGTGTCACTGTAATTACCCATTTCATTTTTATTTTTTTTATATGAACCCCAAATACTTTCAAACTTTGCATTTTTACCCCAAAATTTCATTTTTAAACTATATTTTCATTTCCTTTCATTTTAACCCCAAATATTTTCATAATTTGCATACTAACCCCAAATTACATTTTTCATCCAAATTTCCATTTTCTTTCAATTTTAAGTTTTCAAAATTATATTTTTGCCCTAAATTGTATTTTTAGTCCAATTTTTCATTTTCTTTCTAATTTTGACCCAAAAGCTTTTCAAAATTACAATTATGCCCCAAATTTCATAACTAGTCTAGATTTCCATTTTCTTTCGATTATAACTTTTTAAAATTATAGTTTTGCCCCAAAT
Organism: Senna tora; assembly: GCA_014851425.1. Lineage (NCBI taxonomy): Eukaryota > Viridiplantae > Streptophyta > Magnoliopsida > Fabales > Fabaceae > Senna > Senna tora. Next base: position 23,345,610 of record CM026265.1, on the reverse strand, counting down.
TACATTTTTTGCTCATATTTTCATCTTTTTTCGATTTTGACCCCCAAAACACTTCAAAATTATATTTTTGCCCTAATTACAAATTTTTTGAATTACATTTTGGCCCTGATTTTTATCAAAATTACATTTTTGTCCCAAATTGCATTTTAGCCCAAATCTTCATTTTCTTTTCGATTTTGACCCTAGAAACTTTTGAAAATTACATTTTTGCCGCGATCCCAAATTCTAAAAATTACATTTTGGCCCATATTTTTATAAAAATTGCATTTTGACTTGATTTTCTCCCAAAAGACATTTTTAGCTCCTTTTTCACATTTATATAAAATTTCTCCATTTTTAACATCCCTAATTGCATTTGATCACATTTTTCTACATTCTTTTCATATTTTCAATCAATCAAACCCCTTTTTCCATGTTTCGCGGATTTCAATGGAAAACTTGGTTGCAACTCCCTGTCACGCACATTAAGATCCCTACATGGGTCCGGTCTGCCACCCTGTCGGTGCCGCGCATCCCACACATAAGATCAATTTCCAATTCGGTACACGAGTTATGCTGATTGTAGATGATTCATCATTACATCGTTTTGGCTTCGACTAGTTGACGACGAAAGCTATTACATCAGGACAAGCTGATGCCAAGACGTTGGTTGGTATGTATATATTTCAACTTCACATCAAATATAGATGTGCACATTTTTTTAATATAATATCTCCACAGATGTTATTGGTCGTATTTGCAATATATCTAGAGTGGCTGAGACTTCCCAAGAAGATGTGTCATCGAAACGGTTGGCCATCGAAATTGAAGATAAAGAGTATGTATTCTTTCATATTCACCTATGTCCTTATAGAACATTCATCATTTAGATAATATTTGATACATAATTAATAGGCAATAAAAGGTCAGTGCAACACTATAGGGACGTTATATTGACGAAGTTGCTAATTTCATGGCCAACTATAAGGAAGGGCCGATTGTCATTGCGCTACAACATTGTAAAATCAACGAGTTCAATGGTCAGAGGAGTCTCGCAAATTCAATGCATGCCACACGTATATTGATCATTGAAGATTTAGAGGGCTTCATGGGTTTCGATGACAATCAATCAGCTCTAGACCTTAAGAGTTCACTTAATGGAAATTATACGTCCTCTGTTCTGTCAGCATCACTGAACGATGATTCTTTTACTTCCATGATGCTAACTAGCATTAGCGAGCTTCTTATTGCTGCAGATGACCGAGTACATTGCATAATAGGCACAATTTTAATGGTCAATACGAATAGGGGTTAGTTTTATGAATCTTGCACAAAGTGTGCAAAAAAAAAAAGGATCTTGATGGTGCAATCTTCTACTGCACAAAGTGTGAGACCTCTGTCTCAACACCTATGGCCAGTTTTAGAGTTGAATTGGTTGTCATTGATGACACTTCTCCAGCCAACATTACTTTGTTCGATTGCGATGCATCCAAATTTCTAGGCATAACAACTAATTACCTGAAGAGGAAAGCTACGCAGGTATTGCCACTATTTAGAACATATTTACAACTAATTCATTTATCGTGATATCATGACTTAATCAATTTAATATTTTACTTAATAAAATTGGATGAACATTATAGGCAACTGATGATCAGATGCAGCCCATTGAGGAGTTCGATAAGTTTTTGAGTATACTGTTTGTTTTCAAGGTGGCTACGCCTTCATTCACCATGTAAAAGATGTCATGGGATCAATACATCATCAAGAAATTATCCGTGGAATTAGTTGTAAATGTCATTATTACATTTTATTAATTCAAATAGGTTTGTGTGGTTTATTGATTAGGATTTTTTTCTTAGCAGGAAATAGATGCCGAAATCAACATAGAATCAAGTGGATGTAAAGACACAGTTTGTAGAACTCTTAAATGTCTTTAATATGTCTGATTGTAAGATTAAACTTTTATTTTGTATGGAATAACTAGATTTAACTCCGTGGATTTCCACAGGGTGTTTTTAAGTTCAATATATACAGATATTTATATAGTAGTTTATAAAATTTTGAAGTCAAGTGTCACGACCCCCGTTTAAAGCACCGTGACCGGCACAGACACAGGGAATATCCCTATGCCTGTAAGCTTTATCACCTGATTGACAGAATATCTATTATTGAAAATACATTCACATGCAATATACTACCATGGCTACACCAAAATGGTGGCCTATCCTAGGCAAGCAAGTCCACGGCCAGTGCCGCTTTAGGATATAGATATAGGAAAACACACATAATATATAACCTGTCTACTGACTACACATCCGAAGATGCTGCCTATCCTATTCACATGCAACAGATATATGTATATATAAATATATAGATATATTTTGAAAACTAGTTTTCCCTACAACGCAATGTAACGGATCCTGATCCTTAAGGTGTGTGAAGCTGACAATTCTAGATTTAGTGATACAATATAATTGGGTACATCTACCCTTTACTTTATGATACAAGATAAAGTAAATTAAATTACAATTACAATTCATTCACCCACATGAACAAGTTGTGGGTCTTGGAAAGTTTTGTTCGTTCCTCGCTCCACCGAGACTTCTTCCACCAGTACTTAACATGTCACTGTGTAGTAAAAATGAGGTGTGAGTCTTAACCACGCGACTCAGTGAGGACTCTCCCATCCCCGGCGCAAGGTGGGTACCATAGCGCGGGGTTTGGGAGTCATACACAACCACATGCAAAAACAACTAGTTATTGTTATTAGCATACATTCTTGGTGATCACTCAACAACAGAAATTTTACCCAAACACTCACATGCATTTAATAACTGTAAACATGCAGCAGTTTATTCCACGTCATCAATCAGCAAGTAAACATGTAACATATAGTGCCGGCTTTTACCTAATAGTCTTCTCACGTTTCAGCATGTCTGAATCAAACAAAACGTGTGATGACGTAATCCTGTACATTACCACTACGCTGCACAATCAGCAATTTTATGCAAACACAAATAATTTGTACATACACATAGATGCTAAACATACATCTACTTAATCTCCCCAACTATGGGGTATCTACTAGCCACTACGTGGCTTTCCCACTTCGAACCCATGCACTTGAGTTGCTGGCCACCAAGTGGCAAAACATACTTAACCAATTCACTTGGGTACTGGTCACCTCGTGACAATTCTTGTTAACCAAACACAATCAACTTTTATCTTTCAAACAATTGACGCATAGCCACCATGTGGCAGGTCCTGACCCCTTTACTACGGGGCAATAGCTTGAGCCCACTTGTCCATTACCCAACCAGGCCACAATGGCGGGCACGGCACGACGTCTTTAAGCATGGCCACTGATACACCATTTACCATCTCAACAGGATGATTTCTCTTCTGCAAGATCAGGCTCACGGTTCACCCGTAGGTTCCTCCCGTGTCTTCTTATCTTGGTCTCATATATTAATAGGATTCCTTGTATCTTTCCCAAAGGATCAACAATTCCTCTCCTTATTAATATGTACAAGTATCCTTAAAAGGATATAACTCAAATACCCGTCCAGATGCACTCTCTGAGCCTCAAGCTATCCTCATAGCAATATAAAACCTTTCTGACCCTATTGCCAGGATAGGGCAATGACCATCGTCATGGTGATTATAAAATTGAGGTCTCAAGTGCCATCTGACGTTGTTCTAGTCGATGTCTCACATTGCTAGCATAATCAAATCCGAAACCCACCAATAACTCCCTTTGCATGATTATAATTTAAGTCACCGTCGTGACGAGTTTTCAAAATAGAAGTTTAGTCCTTCCGTACAAGGACTCTTGCCACCGTCCTGGAAAAGATTTAATAAAATACTCATCATGCCTCCGGAGTGTATGAGTTGGATTTGTAACACACCAATCATAGCAAACAATTACTCTCTACTCCTATGTCTTACTATCTAAGTTACTTTCCACAGCCTATTTTCTAATTCCTTTAACATTCTATACCTCTAGCTAACACATACCAGACAAGCAGAGAATTTACATACTCATGTAATCCACATAAGCATACAACCCTAGGAGCAGAGATGGAAGAACCGTCACCTTGGCCAACCTTCCATGCAATCCTCTCTTGTAACTTTAGTCTCCTCGGAGTTCCTGTTGCACTCTTTTGCGTGCCGTTGTTCCTATGAGAACAACATTTACTTCATTAAGGTTATTTCTTAGCTTAACTTGTCATTTATCTCTCCATTACTCTCACATGTAGTCCATGGTTGCCACAGAGTCAAGCTCTTGGTCTTATCGGACTTTTCTATCCCGATTTATGCGTATCCTTCCTCGGACACTTAACTTACTCGTATATAACACTCTACTTGAGTGTTTAACATACTTGGATTTGAGTATTAGACCTCTATCTAACTTGTATTCACATCTAAGGAAGCTTATCTAGCTTGGTTGGAAGGAATCCTAATTTTAGGAAGGTCTAAGCATTTTAATTCAACTTGTGTTCCTACTTGGGTTCTAAGAAATCTAGTTTCTAAACCTCAATACACCTCTAATTCACCCTACTTAAGGCTTCCTAATAATTATGAAGGAATAAAATTACCATTTTAGAATTTGGACTTCATTGTTCCGCAAGTTTCCCTCCTTGAGAAACAACATGGTACCTAAAATAAATCTTGATGCTTGATAGCATATTTAGAATTATTCTAGGGCGTTTAAGATTGAAAAGAAGAGGTTTGGAGCCCTTAACATCACCCTTAAAGTGTATTTGGGCAAACCGAGCAGGGACGCGACACGTTAACGTCAAGGTTCAACCTTAGTAACCTTGGGCCAGCTCTTCACGGGTCTTGTTCAGCTACTATTTCAACCATATAAAATTTCAATAATATCAATCCAAGCATATTTACTCAAATCCAAGCTCAATCCTAATTATTACAATTTCTCCAATTCGAATATAATTATAATTTCAACCCCAAATCCTTCCAAATTCGAATTTGGGCAAATCCGAGAACAAAATCTCGATTCCTACCCCAACTAAGTGTTCAAGAACACTTTTTTCAAGAACACTTTCTAGGTCTCAATCTACCCTCGAAACAACTCAATCGAAGGAATCCCTAAAAATGAAAAAACTGAGGGTTTCGAATGAAATTGGGGTTACCAACCTTGATTCAATTGGTGGGAGGTATGAAAGATGTTGTAACCGAGCTCCGGTGACTTTTCCTAGCGTCGGATAGCTCTTCTCCGACGGAATCCCCCTCTTCCCCTTCTTCCTCCTTCATGCGTCCTCTCTCTCTCACTCTCCTTCATGCGTTCTCTCTTTTTCCTTTCTTTTTCTCTCTTTTCTTTCTTCTCTTTCTTTTTCTTTTAATTGCCTACCCCACGGTACCCCTTCTCTTATTAAATAATTATAATAAATAAATAACTATAATTAAAATAAAATAATTAATAATTAAATAATAAATAAATAAATATTATTAAAAATAAATTAATTAATAATTAAATAAATAATAAGAAATTTGTATTTTTAATTTAATCCCTTTCCCTATTTAATTCAGGTTTCCAATTTCTTAGGTCCTGAATTAAATCCTAAAAATTATTTTCTACTTCTTTTTCCTTCCCTTTTATTTTATTTTAAACTTCGAAAAATTTTCTTGGGTATTACAACCTTTGAAAAAAAATCCTCTCCGGATTCTCTTAACTTTCATACTTTTTCTATATTCTTTTTAAGGTTTTAATTCTTAGCCCCGGAATAAATCATTCTTAAATCCTCAAAATTTTCCAGGGTATTACATTCTTCCCCCCTTAAGAAATTCGGTCCCCGAATTTCATCTCCTTCATGGGGTTATTGGCTTGTTGCCATCCCTTGGCTCAATTTCATCTATGGTTTCTCTCAATGTGGCAATTTTACCGTTTTACCCTACGGTTCATCTTTCTTTCCTAGAGGTTCAAGGTCTCTATCTAGTTTCTACATATTCTTTTTGTGATTGTTTGTATTTCTAGTTTCGTAGTTAACCACCCCTCCGCGAGGTGTTAACCGACAGACTCCATCTTTCGTTGTATCCTTCCCCGAGGATACCTAACTTTCCTAGTTTCAATTCACTTTGTGCTACTAGTTTTGCAATGGAGTGTTTGGCACGTACCACATGCCATGCCCCAATTTCATTCTCCGAGGAGTTAACCATTGCTTTCTCTAGTGAAGCTTACCTTGACTCAATCTGCTTGTCCGACTAGCTACCTTCGTAGTAACCTCTTATATTCGTCTTGGAGCACACCAAGACACTAGCTATTTGTATAGCACACTAGGTTCTATTTCTATAAAGAAGTACTCCCCTACATCGGAGTCCCCTACTTAAGTATCCTCTACTACCAAGCAGCTACCCTTCTTCCAGTATTCCCCCGATATATTCTTTGTAAACGGATTCTCCAGAAAATTCCGTTTACATCTTACTACACCCTCTACTCTACATCTAGACTTACCGCTTACATGGCATACATCCTACGTAGGTGTTTATACTTTGTGCCATCAGTGTACCCAACCCTTCTAAGGTTGTTACACTTACTACAGACTCGGTTTACCCTACTCGTGTCCTAACAAAGCTAAATGCCATGACACTAGCACAACTATGTATTACGCTTACCGTTTCTCCACCAAACGGTAAAGGATCTTACATTTATGATTCGTGTTTCCCTTTCTTTTCCGGACTTCTACACTTACCCTTAGTGGTTTTCATAACCACTTCAGGTTACTCCCTGTTGACATCCCATGTCTGACTGACTTAGATTCTTCTCTGACTACTACTTGTAGTCACTTCTGTCTATAATGAAAACTCACCAGTCTCCTCCTTACCATCATACTCATTACTCTGCCTCAGGCTCAGTTCGGTCTTCACATTCGAAGACCTCGCTTAACACGACTATGACTGTGGATCTATACCATCTTCAGGTTAGTCCACTTAGAGTTGCACATCCTATGCTAACTCTACTCATTGGGGTTCCGTTAGCTTTTACCCTAACTTGACCCACTTAGACTCCTGAACTCACTTAGATCCTGTATTCCTACTTGGAATACTTGATCCGTTAACTCCAGCATGAACCTTTCTGGACATGCTCTACTCCCCTTGACCAAATGGGATCCGCTCCCACGGTTTGACTCTTTCCTTTCTTATGGTGTGGCATATGTTCACGAACATATACCGCCTCTAGCAAGTGTGTTACCCGTTGGGTCCCAATCGCTCCCAACGATAGCATAACTTTTTTTATCATTTTGGCTCGCGTCCCCATATGCTTACCCGACTCCATTCTCGTATTCACTCTCTTCTTTTCCATTTCGTACCTATGTGGTACTCTTTCTTCGAGTATTTGTAAATACTCGTTACTCACTAATTTCTCCTTCTCGATTAACCGTCCTTACGGCACCCACATGGCCGTTTATACGTTTGGTTTGTCCTCTCAGTCTCCACCCATACACGGGCTTCAGACTAACGGATTTACGGTTCACCAACCTGTGGAACTAGCTTCTCTAGCTATGTCCACTACAATCTGTGTACTATACATACACTTACGGTAGTAGTTGGTTCTCCACCTCCTACTTGACTCTTATCCTATGGGGTCCTATAGGCTTCCGCTCTTCCCCCCTTATGGGACTACTTATCCCTGTCTACTTTCTCTCCCCTCGGGCCTCCACGAGTCCCCTTGGGGTTTATCTCTTACGTCATCTCGTTCGAGAGCTATCCACTGCAATAGCACTCATTTTCTTATCTCTGGACGGTACCCGAAGGTCTGCAACCATTCCCACTTCTAGACTTGCTCCGGTCTAATACTTTCGGGTCCATTATCACCCTATGGCCCCTTAATTGGTAACCCTTAGGTTTACCTGTATACTCCCTTGGTACTTTAGCACTTCTAGTGCTTTTCGATGTCTACTTAACTTTAATCACTCCAAGCGAGTGATTTTCTCAACTACATCTACCATCCTTATACAGCTTACCTGTAAAAGGACTATTGTTTGGTACGATATTGGTCACATGAGTTAGTTTTCTTACGCACCCTGCAGGTTTTAAAAATTAATTCAAGTTTATTTCTTAGAAAATGACGCCTAAGGTTTTCGTAAATGGTTAGGGTTTAACCAATTGGAATGACACAAATTGAGAAAGAGTTTTCATAAAGATTTTCCTTCCAATGGTTATCCCTAGTATTTTCAAGAAAAGTTTGAGGGTCTTTCAGAATCTCTCATCCGGAAAGACAAAAAAAAAATTTTTTTACAAAAATTTCTCATGTGATCAATATCCTATTCTTTATGCTCTTCCTTAAGCAACCCAAGAGCGTTTGGTTGGGCTTAATCCCTTCTTTTCCCCCTTGTTTGCTTAAGGAACTAGCAGTTCATGGATCGAGCGCAGGGTTGGACTAGGCTCCTTCCCTGTGCCTTACCATTTACTCTGTTTCTTGGTCGGCATATGGTCACGCTCTACACATTTACATATGCCTCTACTTCTTAACATCTATCTCTACGGCATATGGTTCGGTCACTTTGCCCTTCCATATACCGTATCCTGATTTTCTAGTCCGTAGACTTCTACTTCTATACTGTGGCATACACCACCTCTTTTCTGTTTACTTTCTTGGAAGGACAACTCACTTCCTTCAGCCATAGCTTACCGCACAGTCGTGACCCATTCACGTGGCCATCTTCCTGTCGGTCTCATGCCTCATGGCCCTGTTTATTCTTGTCTATAAACTTTCCCTTTCAATCTCCCCATGGGCTTACTTTCTTTTCTACATGCCAAGCGTGTCTTTTCTTTCACGTTACAAACCATTCCTAGCCTGAACTACCATTCACTGCATATTTCTGTTCTACTTGCATTCCATACTATAATCAAACAACTTGCGCCTATACCATAGCACACAATGCGCCGCTAACAAAGCAGACACATCGTCTCATTTAGCACCTGCAAATGTGTCTGTGTCTAGTTAGCATGCTCCATAGATGTCTCCTTTCCCTATTATGGCGTCCTATGGTTCCCGGGGTCACTGCCACCCCACCTTAGGCCTTAGTGCTCATCGGTACTTGTGTATTGTACAGGTTATATGCTTTGCATAGAATTTCACATACAAATTCTATGCCTAAAGCGATGACTCAAAAGAATTTATGACTCAACATCCTGAGCAACCTCACAAGTGCCCGTCAGAACCACCGTTACGTCCGGATTCATAATGGCTAGCCCAACTGACACCCGAGACTACTAGTTAGCTTCACACCCTTAAAGAACAACCATGCTCTGATACCAAGTTTATCACGACCTCCGTTTAAAGGACCGTGACTGGCACAGACACAGGGAACATCCCTATGCCTATAAGCCTTATCACCTGATTGATAGAATATCTATTATTGAAAATACATTCACATGCAGTATACTACCATGGCTACACCGAAATGGTGGCCTATCCTAGGCAAGCAAGTCCACGACCAGTGCCGCTTCAGAATATAGATATAGGAAAACACACATAATATATAACTTGTGTACTGGCTACACATCCGAAGATGCTGCCTATCCTATTCACATGCAATAGATATATATATATATATATATATATATATATATATATATTGAAAACTAGTTTTCCCTGCAACGCAATCTAATAGATCCTGATCCTTAAGGTGTGTGAAGCTGACAGTTCTAGATTTAGTGATACAATATAATTGGGTATGTCTACCCTTTACTTTATGATACATGATAAAGTAAATTAAATTACAATTACAATTCATTCACCCACATGAACAAGTTGTGGGTCTTGGAAAGTTTTGTTCGTTCCTCGCTCCACCGAGACTTCTTCCACCTGTACTTAACATGTCTCTGTGTAGTAAAAATGAGGTGTGAGTCTTAACCACGCGACTCATCGAGGACTCTCCCATCCCCGGCGCAAGGTGGGTACCATATCGCTGGGTTTGGGAGTCATACACAACTACATGCAAAAACAACTAGTTACTGTTGTTAGCATACATTCTTGGTGATCACTCAATAACAGAAATTTCACCCAAACACTCACATGCATTTAATAACTATAAACATGCAGCAGTTTATTCCACGTCATCAATCAGCAAGTAAACATGTAACATATAGTGCCGGCTTTTACCTACCAGTCTTCTCACATTTCAGCATGTCTGAATAAAAAAAACGTGTGATGACGTAATCCTGTACGTTACCACTACGCTGCACAATCATCAATTATATGCAAACACAGATAATTTGTACATACAAACAGATGCTAAACATACATATACTTAATCTGCCCAACTCTGGGGTATCTACTAGCCAATACGTGGCTTTCCCACTTCGAACCTGTGCACTCGGGTTGCTGGCCACCATGTGGCAAAACATACTTAACCCATTCACTTGGGTACTGGTCACCTCGTGACAATTCTGTTAACCAAACACAATCAACTTCTATCTATTAAACAGCTGACGCATAGCCACCACGTGGCACGTCCTGACCCCTTTATTGCGGGGCAATAGCTTGAGCCCACTCGTCCATTACCCAACCAGGCCACAATGGCGGGCACGGCACGACGTCTCTAAGCCTGGCCACTGATACACCCTGGACCATCTCAACAGGATGATTTCTCTTCTACAAGATCAGGCTCACAGTTCACCCGTAGGTTCCTCTCGTGTCTCCTTATCTTGGTCTCACATATTAATAGGATTCTTTGTATCTTTCCTGAAGGATCAACAATTCCTCTCCTTATTAATATGTACAAGTATCCTCAACAGGATATAACTCATATACCCGTCCAGATGCACTCTCTGAGCCTCAAGCTATCCTCATAGCAATATAAAACCTTTCTGACCCTATTGCCAGGATAGGGCAATGACCATCGTCATGGTGATTATAAAACTGAGGTTTCAAGTGCCATATGACGTTGTTCTAGTCGATGTCTCACATATTAATTGGATTCTTTGTATCTTTCCCGAAGGATAAAAAATTCTTCTCCTTATTAATATGTACAAGTATCCTCAACAGGATATAACTCATATACCGTCCAGATGCACTCTCTGAGCCTCAAGCTATCGTCAAAGCAATATAAAACCTTTCTGACCCTATTGCCAGGATAGGGCAATGACCATCGTCATGGTGATTATAAAAACTGAGGTATCAAGTGCGATCTGACGTTGTTCTAGTCGATGTCTCACATCGCTAGCATAATCAAATCCGAAACCCACCAATAACTCCCTTTGCATGATTATAATTTAAGTCACCGTCGTGACGAGTTTTCAAAATAAAAGTTTAGTCCTTCCGTACAAGGACTCTTGCCACCGTCCTGGAAAAGATTTAATAAAATACTCATCATGCCTCCGGAGTGTATGAGTTGGATTTGTAACACACCAATCATAGCAAACAATTACTCTCTACTCCTATGTCTTACTATCTAAGTTACTTTCCACAGCCTATTTTCTAATTCCTTTAACATTCTATACCTCTAGCTAACACATACCAGACAAGCAGAGAATTTACATACTCATGTAATCCACATAAGCATACAACCCTAGGAGCAGAGATGGAAGAACCGTCACCTTGGCCAACCTTCCATGCAATCCTCTCTTGTAACTTTAGTCTCCTCGGAGTTCCTGTTGCACTCTTTTGCGTGCCGTTGTTCCTATGAGAACAACATTTACTTCATTAAGGTTATTTCTTAGCTTAACTTGTCATTTATCTCTCCATTACTCTCACATGTAGTCCATGGTTGCCACAGAGTCAAGCTCTTGGTCTTATCGGACTTCTCTATCCCGATTTATGCGTATCCTTCCTCGGGCACTTGACTTACTCGTATTTAACACTCTACTTGAGTGTTTAACATACTTGGATTTGAGTATTAGACCTCTGTCTAACTTGTATTCACATCTAAGGAAGCTTATCTAGCTTGGTTGGAAGGAATCCGAATTTTAGGAAGGTCTAAGCATTTTAATTCAACTTGTGTTCCTACTTGGGTTCTAAGAAATCTAGTTTCTAAACCTCAATACACCTCTAATTCACCCTACTTAAGGCTTCCTAATAATTATGAATGAATAAAATTACCATTTTAGAATTTGGACTTCATTGTTCCGCAAGTTTCCCTCCTTGAGAAACAAGATGGTACCTAAAGTAATTCTTGATGCTTGATAGCATATTTAGAATTATTCTAGGGCGTTTAAGATTGAAAAGAAGTGGTTTGGAGCCCTCAACATCACCCTTAAAGTGTATTTGGGCAAACCGAGTAGGGACCCGACACGTTAACGTCAAGGTTCAACCTTAGTAACCTCGGGCCAGCTCTCCACGGGTCTTGTTCAGCTACTATTTCAACCATGTAAAATTTCTATAATATCAATCCAAGCCTATTTACTCAAATCCAAGCTCAATCCTAATTATTACAATTTCCCCAATTCGAAAATAATTATAATTTCAACCCCAAATCCTTCCAAATTTGAATTTGGGCAAATCCGAGAACAAAATCTCGATTCCTACCCCAACTAAGTGTTCAAGAACATTTTTAGGTCTCAATCTACCCTCGAAACAATTCAATCGAAGGAATCCCTATAAATGGAAAAACTGAGGGTTTCGAATGAAATTGGGGTTACCAACCTTGATTCGATTGGTGGGAGGTGTGGAAGATGTTGTAACCGAGCTCCGGTGACTTTTCCCGCCGTCGGCTAGCTCTTCTCCGGCGAGTTTCCAGCGGAATCCCCCTCTTCCCCTTCTTCCTCCTTCATGCGTCCTCTCTCTCTTACTCTCCTCCATTTTCTTTCTCTGCCCGTAGCTTCTCTCTTCTCTCTTTTTCCTTTCTTTTTCTCTCTTTTCTTTCTTCTCTTTCTTTTTCTTTTAATTACCTACCCCACGGCACCCCTTCTCTTATTAAATAATAATAATCAAAAAATAATTATAATAAATAAATAAATATTATTAAAATAAAATAATTAATAATTAAATAATTAAATAATAAATAAATAAATATTATTAAAAATAAAATTAATTAATAATTAAATAAATAATAACAAATTTGTATTTTTAATTTAATCCCTTTCCCTATTTAATTCAGGTTTCCAATTTCTTTGGTCCTGAATTAAATCCTAAAAATTATTTTCTACTTCTTTTTCCTTCCCTTTTGTTTTATTTTAAACTTCAAAAACTTTTCTTGGGTATTACAACCTTTGAAAAAAAATTCCTCTCCGGATTCTCTTAACTTTCATACTTTTTCTATATTCTTTTTAAGGTTTTAATTCCTAGCACCGGAATAAAGAATTCTTAAATCCTCGAAGTTTTAAAAAAACCATTCTTTAATCCTCGAAATTTTCCAGGGTATTACATCAAGTTTTTTCAAAACGATGAAAAATTGAGCTTTGTTTGCAAATTTTTATAAAATTTAAGTATGTGAAAGGAATTTTGTAAACCAAAAAATAATAATAAATACATAATAATTTGGATAAAATAAAATTTACAATAAATTGAAAATATAACTTTTTTAGTCCAAAAACATAAGAATTAGGCCAAATTACTCTTTTGGTCCTCAACGTTTGCACCAAGTTTAATATTGGTCCTCAACGTTTCAAAAAGTTATTTTAGGTCCTCAACATTTTTTTGGTGAAAATTGGTCCTCCAGCGTAACTCCGTCTGGTTTTTTTTTGTTAAATGTTGACGTGGAAGGCTTATGTGGCACACCCTCTCTCCTATGTGTCATATTTGGATGATATGACACCCTCTCACTCCTATTAGGCATAAAATTATTTTTGAACTATCTTTATAAAATATACAAAAAAATAAAAATGCAATAAGTCATAATAATAATTTCATGAAAATATATATGCATAAGTCTATCTGCCACACACTTAACAGATCTAGAAACCCAGAGAGATTGATCGAACTAAAGCATGAGGAAATCAATCAAACAAATGTAAAAATTTACCCATCGCAGATCGAAGAATAGCCATGGACCTCCGTCACCGACATATGTCCACACCCAAGGCTGCCCACACTCTTCCGGATCAATCGCGCAAAACATCCCAACCTAGCATTTGCTCAAAGCTTGAGGCTTGGATCGAAATTGGCTTTGTACAATGTTTGATTTGGGGGTTTCCAAGAAAAAAATGTATTAGACAAGCTAAGATCGGATCTGTCATAGGTATGCTTTGTTTTCAAATATTGAAAGAAAGTTACACACTTTTTCCAAATATTTCGACATTAAGGGCCCTTGTTGGACATTTTGCTGTTAGAAAAATAATTTATATTTGGGCTCACATTAATTTTTTAATGATTTTATTTAGTTTTCTAAATAAACTGGGTTAATATGTGGTCCAATATAAATGAAGCCCAAAGTATAAAGTAATCACTGTTGGGCTAAAAGCACACATTATAATAAAGTCTGGTAGGCGGCTATGTGTAGGCCTTTTAGGGTTTTACTGAAGCTCGTAATGGTAGGGCCTAGTAAGACACAATTATTTATATTGGCTAGGTCCCCTCTCTAACCCGAACATAGTGAGCCTCCCATTGTAGCCGCTGCACGACCAGGGTCATAGATAGGAAGACCTAGCTCTCAGGTATTCGGTAGAGAAGCTGCCCGGTGTCAGGTATTCAGGAGTTCTTGCAAATAAAAGATGGTGAAATTAGGTACGTATTATGTTTAATTATTTTCAATGATTTAGCATTACAATCAATCCAATAATCTTACATTTGGCATCAGAACCAATTAATTGTGGTGTTAAATCTTGAAATTTTTATTTTTCTTGAATTTTTACGCATGATTTTTCAGAATATTGCGTCCAAATTTTTGCATCTGATATGGCTTGTTTGTACAAAACAAATTATATGGTTGTAATCGTATCCTTGAAAGCTTTAATTTGATATATAGTATGCTCAATTTCGTGTTGTATACTGAGAGAAATCGCATGCTAAAGTTGAGCCTATGAACATGCTAAATTTTTCGAATTTGAATGTCAATGTTTTCGATTTGAGCCAATTTGAGTTGTTTTGATCAAATTGATTGCTGGATATGTTTTAAATCATGATTTCGGTTCTGTGTATGTACTTTAATTGGATTAAAATACCCAATTAGGATAGAAAATTTCACAATTTTCGTAAAAATGAACACTAGATGTTTCGATGCAAAATTCAAGAATTGGAACCAATATTCTTAGCAATTGAAATCATAGGAGTATTTAGAAACATGTTCCTCACCTTTTCCCTCCAAGAAATTTGCTTAAGAACCGCAGAATCTAGTTTAAAAAAAAACTCCAGCCATAGTCGATGAAACTATAGGTGTATTGTTTCGAAATTTGGTGTTTTGTAATCACAATTTCCAGAAATTGATCGCACATATATGTTAGAAAATAACATATCTACAAAACCCATAAGAAAATAGAACCTGTAATTGTCATTTTTGGCTCAGAAAATTGTAATATGAATTTAGGACCGCAAGGGGTCTTAACCTTGGGGGACTTGTCCTTAGGTGATGCACCTAGGTGCCTACGTACCCTTCTGGAGGGATCAAAGTCCATGTAGTTCGTCATGGTGACGTCTATCGGAGCCGTTAGGCAAGGTTGTTACTTGTATTGGGCCGTGTGCGGCTAAGACGTGCCTAAGGTACTCCGGGAGGGTGAGCCGCTCTGTGGGAGTTTGCCTTAGTGGGAGAGAGCTATGGTCTCTAAGGGCTGCTGGAAGCCCTGTAAGCGGTGTGCTCTAAGGAGGAGGAGAGCCGGTCGGAGGTTGGCCTGGACGGAGGGCTAACGGCGGGGCTCAAGGAGGTTAAAGTATTTGTGAGGTGTATTTGGAGATGATGTGTGATAATCCTTCGGGTTGTATGCCATTCTGTAGAGTGTTGGTTGATTGCTTTTGTAGTCCCCCGAGTGAGGGTCTATTTATACTTGTGTGTGGGGAGAGCGTGCTCGACCCACGACCTCGTGGGACGTGGGTCGTCCCACGAGGCTTTGTGGAGATCCCACGTCTGGTTGTGGGGAAGCTTCGTGTGGTGACATGGGCAAAGGCCACGTAACTGATGGATGGGTGGTACCACGTGTCTCCAGCGGATGACTAGCCGGGTCCCCAACAAAGCCCACTCGCAGGGCTTTATTGGGGGTGGCGCGTGAGGCCCACTCCCATACCGGATTGGGACGATTCCAGTGTCGTTTTGCTCAGAATATTTTTCTGATTTTTTCCATGTATTTTAATTATTTTTTCAGAATATATAAATATTTATTTGTATTTTTTTATTAAATATTAGTATATTTATTCAAAATAAATATTTCGTACATATTTTCAGCATGGAAAAATCATAAAAAAAAATATTTGAGCACCCTCTGGATCTATTGGAACTAGTCACTGTCCCTAGTTAAATAGTTTGGATTATGTACTCTCTAGGCAAACTTTAAAGATAATAATTACCCTTTTTAAAATCCCTAAAAAGTGCATCAATTGTTGTTAAAGATATTTTCTTTAAATTGGTAATTATAAAATGGCAATTTTATGGTGCTTCCTAGTCTGGAAATTTTGTTTTAACGGTTGATGAGAATATTTATCACTAAAGTGATTTATTCATCAAAATTCATAAAACCGTTAAATTCCTTGTTGATGGGAAGTGAGAGGCAATTTTATGAATTCTAGTTTGGGATAATTTTTATGAATTGTTGCGACCATTACCATTAAAGTGGTGAGTCATAAAAATTCATAAATGAATAAAGTCCCCTGTTGATAGAATTGGTTATAAAATTAATATATATAATTTCCTGCCCAAAGGTGGTTATTATGTATGTAACTGTTGCTTTTGGCTCAGGCAATTGTAATTTGAAATTAGGACCGCAAGGGTCTTATCCTAGGGGGACTTGTCCTTAGGTGATGCACCTAGGTGCCTACGTACCCTTCGGGAGGGATCAAAGTCCACGTAGTTCATCATTGTGACGTCTATCGGAGCCGTTAGGCAAGGTTGTTACCTGTACTGGGCCGTGTGTGGATAAGACTTGCCTAAGGTACTCCGGGCGGGTGGGCCGCTCTTAGGAGGTTGCCTTAGTGGAAGAGAGCTATGGTCTCTGAGGGCTGCTGGAAGCCTTGTTAACGGTGTACTCCATGGAGGAGGTGAGCTTGCCGAAGGCTGGCCGGAATGGGGGGTTGGTGACGGAGCTCAAGGTGTAGAGAGGACTCGTGTGGGGTATCTGAGGGTGCTCAGGTACCGAGAGAGTGTGGAATATCAGGGATGGTTCACGATAATCCTTAAGGTTGTGTGTAGTATTGTTCAGACTTGATTGCTTGCTTAGTCCCCCGAGTGAGGGTTTATACTTGCGTGTAGGGAGATCGTGCTCGACCCACGACCTCATGGGACGTGGGTCATCCCACGAGGCTTGTGGAGATCCCACGTCTGGTATGAGGGGAAGCTCCATGTGGTGACGTGGATGAGTGGTGCCACGTGTCTCTAGCGGGTGCTGGGGTCGTGCTTCAAGAACGTCACTGCCACGTGTCCCTAAGTGGAATATTCCGTAGTTACATAAGTCCCCCAAGTCTACGGGTGTCGGACGCCCGTGGACTTAAGTTCCTTTGCCTGTAAGACACTTAGGAATTTTCGCTGCCTTTACTCGCGGGATAGCTCGCCCGCTTGGTGTCGCGGTTATGGGAGCTGGCCGTTTGACTTACGAAGTTGGCTCCCTCGCATCGCTTCGTGGGAAAGTAGACGCCTTGCGGAGGACACGCTTCTCGTCTTGGATGGGTGGCTGCTTGGCTTCCTCAACATGTTTTCGAGCCGTCTCTACAGGAAGTATGCGACTTACCGAGGTGGAGTCATCATTGCTCAGAGGGGCATTTCCCGAAATACCCTTCGAGGGCTAGTGAGGGAAATCCAAAGGTCAGGGGCTGCTTTGGTCATTTTGGAGAAGCTCTCCTCTGGCTATTGCTCGTCCGTGGTCAGTGGCTGATGGTGGTTTTCTTGCTGAGGGTTTTTTGTTGAAGGAGCGGGCTTTGTTGCAGGTGTCGCGTGTCAGAGTTTGAATGGGTGCCCCTGTCATTTAAGTGTTTTGCCGCCGTTTCTCCTTCATTAAATGCGGGTTCGTTTTCAAGGGTAGCCATCATTAGCCTGGGTGGAGAGTTTCACAAAAAGGCCCTCAAGTGTTTCGAAGAGAATTTGGGTTCTCGGGGGCTTTTCGGTCTTTGCGTCTCCTTTTCCTTGGCTGTGCATCCCGTCCGTTGCTTCTTTCCACGTGTGTGGTTGAAGTGAGCAGTTGCAGCTGGGCTTGATTGTTGAGGATAATGGGTTTTATCGATTGCAGGATACGAGGGGTTAAAGTTTTTGAATCGTCGCGTCTCGGGGTGCCCTATAAATGTCGAACGTTTGAATGTTTGTGACTTTACATTTGCATTCACCTTTCTTCGTTGCCTCTGTTTCACCTACTCTTGCTTTCTCTGATTCTTGCTTCTTGTCGAATTGAATCTTCGCAATGGTTGGTGGAGGTGATGACTATAGCTATTACCCCTTTGATTTCACTGATTTGGAAGATCTTCCTTCCTCTTCCCCTCCTCCTCCTCCTCTGAGCCGCACTCGTGATGCCCGTCGAAGCAGGGGGAGGAAGAATGGTCAACAGGGTTCGTCTCTAGGAGACGCTGCCGATATCCCTGTTCCTGCACCTCCATCTTCTGAGAGAGAGCGTCGGCAAGAGGTTCTACCGAATGAGAGGAGGAAGAAAGACGGGAAGGTTGGCGCGAGCGGACCCCGGGAGGGGGAAAGGAGAGGAACTTCTGCAGCGGAGTTACCCAAAAGCAGAGAAGGGGGGCTCAAGAAGCGTCCTGCTGGGGCTGACTTGCGATTGTCTTCGCAGGTCGTACGACAGAGTACTAACCGGGAGGATGCACAGGTGGAGGCTCCGGCGGGGGATGCTGTTCCTATTTCTGCCCCTGCCCCTGTTCCTACCTCTGTTACCACTTCTGCTCCCGTCCTTCAATCACCCATGAGGGTGATTCTTTCTACTCGTCCTCCCGTCTTCAGCCCCATTGAAGGGGTGAATCAGCCTCCTACTAAGAGGGTCAGGGTGGTCGTTGAGGAGTCTGTCGGAAGCTCTTCCGCGCCTCAGACTGCAACGGGTGGTCCTGCAGCTGAGGAGGTCGCGGAGTTTGGTGATACGGTCGTGGAGGCCAGAGCCCCCTCAGATGGAGGGAATGTGGTGGCGAGTCAAGCGGCTGCCACGAGAGATCTTGTTCCTGGGTCGAGCATTGGCCCTTCTGAACCCCTTGGGCTACCGGAGGGGGGATTGGCTTTTGAGCTGGTGGCACTGGGCAAGCACTTCCCCGTGGAGATGCGTGAGAGGGAAGCTATGGGGCTGGACACTTCGCCCCTGAATATTGCCGTTCGAGGCTTCAACTGGGTTGTTCAGGCGTTGGCCGACTTCCACCAGGTTGGTCTTGAGTGGGAGAAGCGTGTGGTAATTCTCTCCATCTTGGTGCTGCATTCTCTCTGTGTTGTTTTACATTTCTGACTCGTCTTTTTGCAGGGGGAGATTCATCTTGACCGGGACTAGTTCTCCGGTGTTGCGGCCTCTAAGAGCCAGGCTCTGGAGGTCTCCCAGAAGAGGTTGGCGGACGTGCGTGGTGAGCTGTCCGCGAAGAAGTTGGAGTGTGAGGACCAGGGACGCATGGTGGAGTCCCTGACTCACGAGGTTGCCCGTCTTAGGGCTGAAGCTGGTCACCCTTCCGAGGTTGCGCTCCTTCGTTCAGAGTTAGAGAGGACTTGCCGGGAGCTGACCACCCACCGAGATGATGCAGAGAGGCGTTAGTAGGAGTTGCACTCACTCCGCGAAGCCTTGCGGGGCGCCGAGGCTCGCGCCAATGAGTACCTTTCTGGTTGACTGGTGGCCGAGGACAAGGTTGCCGATGTTGCTGATCTTCAGGGGGAGTTGCCTGCGCAAAGGATGTACGGCATGCTTCTGGCGGTCAAGCAGCTTGAGCGCCTCCGTGAGGAGAGATTTCCAGCAGAGTGGGTGGCTTCCTTGCATCCTTCCTTGGATTTTTTTGAAGGTGAGCTTCGTGGGCGGATGGAGTCAGATCCTCCGTTGAATCTTGCTTTTCTTCGTCAGCTGACCGACCGCCTGGTTGAGCACCAGGTGTTGTCTCGGATCGGCGGACGAGCTCTAGGGATTGGACCTACTTCTCAGCAGCTGGCTGAAGCGACCAAGTGGGGGTCGTCGGAAGGTGTTGGCCATGCGGAGCCGGCTAGGGCTGAGGCCTTTGTAGATCTTTGGGATGCCCAAGATTAGGTTTATGTAAATTTCAGGGTGTTTACCCTTTGTAATGGGCGGAAGCTCTCCCATTTTTGACATCTAATGAGAATGATTTTTGCAAAGAGTGTTTTCCTGCTTTACTTTTTACTTCTGGGCAAAAAGTCGTATTTCCAGGTTCTCTTTTCGTGGTTATCTCTTTACGTCTGGGTAAAAAGATTTTTGCATGAGTACCGTGTGATCAGGACGGTTTGTATGCGTGTTGCTAGTGAGGTTGGTCGAACGTTCGTTTTGTGGTTTTTGCACCAAAGGGGTTTTACCGCGTTTTTGGGGAAATTTTAGCTTGGCCCTGGGGGCGCTTAGCGTTTCTTAGGGCGATCGAGCCCATTGTCCTGTGGTAGGACCTATGCGAGTACTTTGCAGAGTTGAAGTCTTGTCTCTAGCTGAAAAGAAGTGCTTTTAACAATAAACAAAATGAATACATTCGTGCAGCCTCAGTCGGGCTAGCCTTGGTTAGGCTGAAGGTAAGCAAAATGTTTACATTCGGATTGCCTAAGTCAGGCACGCCTTGGCCAGGCTGAAAATCCTAAATTCAAAGTAGAGACATGTACGACTTGACTTAAAAGGTAATGTGATAGTGCAAAGTGCGTTCAGAGTCTTAAGCGGAGGTTAGGTCCGGGCGGGCGGACTCTGGCTTCTTTTCTCCTGACTCTTTAGCCTCGGGGGGTTCCTCACGTGTTTCTTTGGGACCAAGACGGGCGACCTTGACGGTCTTGGTTAAGCTCGCTGCGTAGCATGCTCGCGCCAATTTTTGGTCCGCCATGATTTCTCCAACCCCGTGGGGTGTTGGGAACTTCATTGTGAGCTGTGCGGTAGACACTACAGCTCTGAGTTTATTTAGGGACGGTCACCCTAGGATTGCATTGTATGCTGATGGTGCTGAGACGATGATGAAGTCTACATGAAGGCTCGCGACCTTTGGCAAGGTGCCCATTGTTGTTCGGGTGGTGATGATTCCTTCTGCCGAAACCTGGGCTCCTAAGAACCCTATGAGCGTGCCGGGGAATGGCCTCAGACTAGCCTCATTCAACCCGAGCTTTCTAAAGGTGTTGAAGTAGAGGACGTCTGCTGAGGATCCTTGGTCGATCAAGACTCTCTTGACTTCGTAGTTGGCGATTATGGCGGTTACTACCATGGGGTCGTCGTGGACTGGTCCCTCTAGGTTAGTGAGGTCAAAGGTGATGGGGTCTCCCTTGGCCTCGCTCCTCTTCTTGTGCTTTGGAGCGTAATCGAGGGCGAGTATGGAGCGCTCCATTCTCTTCTTGTATTGCGGTAGTGAGGAGGTCCCTCTCTGTAGTCCGCCTGCTATGACGTAGATGACCCCACGGGTAGGCGCTTGGTCGCTGGCCTCCCGGGGGTGCTCGGCATTAGCCCTGCTTTCTTCCTTGATGAATCTGCCGAGTTGTCCCTTCCGGATTAGGTCCTCGATCTGATCCTTTAGGTGGATGCTGTCGTTGGTTTCATGACCGTGATCCTTATGGAATTGGCAGTATTTGGACTTGTCCACCGGTCTTCCCGTCTTATGTCTTTTGACCTGTGGAGTGAAATTGAGCATGTCAGAATGATAGATTTCTTCCAACACCCCGACGTGAGATCTGTTAAGGGGAGTGTAGCTCGTGAACCGTCCTCGGGGAGGCGTCCGTGGTCGAGGTGGCGACCTCTTCCTGCCGCTCTTTTCCTTGGGGGCTTGGTTTTCGGTCCCTGTTTTCTCTTGTTTCTTCTCTGCTCGTTCCATATCGGCCCTACTTATCAGGAACTTCCTCATCTTGTCCTTATCAAGCTGAGCGTTCTCCTCTTGAATGAACCATTCTGCACGGTCCATAAGTTCCTGTAGGGTGGAGACGGGGCACCTGTTCAATTCCCCATAGAACTGTGAGCATCGAAGACCTTGCTTTATGACAAAGATGGCGATGACGTCCTGGAGGCCTTGGACTTGGAGCGAGAGCTTGGTGAAGCGGGCCAGGAAGGCTTGCAGGGTTTCTCCTTCCTCCTGGTGGAAACCAATGAAGGAGTCTTCGTTTTTCTAGTATTCTTTGTTGCTGGCGAACTGTGTAAGGAAGTTCTGAGCCAGTTGTTCGAAGCTGTGGATCGAATTGGTGGGCAGCAAGGAGAACCATCTTAAGGCAGCTTCCTTCAGAGTCAATGAGAAGACTCGGCACTGTTGGCAGTCCGTCATACCCAGTATCGACATGGCCGAGTTGAATGTGTTTAGGTGATCCCGCCGATCGATTTCTCCGCCATAAGGTTCGATGTGGATGGGCATTTTGAAACCCATGGGCACGTGCTCATTCATGACTTGTTGGGTGAAGGGGTGTCTCCACTTTCCCTGGAAGTCGATCGCGGGCCACTGGTAGGTGTTTGCACCGCCAACTGCGTACGGGTTGTAGGCTGCGGCCCATGGCATATGGAGGTAGGACCTTGGAGGGTAACTTGGGACTGGTGGTCAAGGATGGCTCATGACAGGCCGTGCTGCTTGTCCGGCGACCATGGTTGGTCCAGGTGGGATCACCGTTGGGGGTGGTGCCGCCGTCAGAGACAATCGTGCGAACTCCATTGGTAAGGTCCCAAATTGAATTGTGGGCAAGCCGGTAGGGTCACTGGAGGGCCCTGTTGCCGCGCCGTGTAGCACTAAGGGTAACTAAGTGCTCGTATTTGCTGGGGCGAGGTTCCTGTCCTCTTCCCATCGCTGTTGGCGTAGAGCTGCTACTTTTGCTTCGAGGCGGGCGATCTTAGTGTCCCGTGAGTTCCTTGCTGGCTCTGTCATCTCTTGACCGCCAGTTGTGGGGCAAGGGACATGCGGCATGCCATACGGGTGTTGAGGACAAGTTTCCTCTCTAGATGTCGGGTTCTGGACCACGGTTTCCGTGATGGCTACCTGCGTTATTGAGGAGCTCTTAGGCTGAGTCGCATTTGATCCGCCTTCCTCAGTTGTGACCGGTTCGACCGTTCCCTGCCGATTCCTCGTGCTGTGTCTCAGGGCCCTAGCGTCAGTCGTGGTTGCGGGGACGTTCGAGTCGGTCATGATGAATTATATCTTGTATCTGTACTGTAGATCAAAACAAAAACAAATATGGATTTCTGAGCGTTAGGTGTATACTCCTACTCCCCAAAAAAGAAATGCCGTTTAGCGGCAGAGTGCGCAAGGCATTGTGGTCTGAATAAGACCGCAGTGGGCGCCACTGTAACTGTCGTTTTTGGCTCAGACAATTGTAATTTGAAATTAGGACCGCAAGGGGTCTTAACCTTGGGGGACTTGTCCTTTGGTGATGCACCTAGGTGCCTATGTACTCTTCGGGAGGGATCAAAGTCCACGTTGTTCGTCATGGTGATGTCTATCGGAGCCGTTAGGCAAGGTTGTTACCTGTACTGGGCCGTGTGTGGCTAAGACGTGCCTAAGGTACTCCGGGCGGGTGAGCCGCTCTTAGGAGGTTGCCTTAGTGGAAGAGAGCTATGGTCTTTGAGGGCTGCTGGAAGCCCTGTTAACAGTGTGCTCCAAGGAGAAGGTGAGCTTGCCGGAGGCTGGCCGAAATGGTGGGCCGGTGACGGAGCTCAAGGTGCAGAGAGGACTCGTGTGGGGTATCTGAGGGTGCTCAGGTACCGAGAGAGTCTGGAATATCAGGGATGGTTCACGATAATCCTTAAGGTTGTGTGTAGTATTGTTTAGACTTGATTGCTTGCTTAGTCCCCCGAGTGAGGGTCTATTTATACTTGCGTGTGGGGAGATCGTGCTCGACCCACGACCTCGTGGGACGTGGGTTGTCCCACGAGGCTTGTGGAGATCCCACGTCTGATCTTAGGGGAAGCTCCGTGTGGTGACGTGGGTGAGGGTCACGTAACTGGTGGATGAGTTGTGCTACGTGTCTCTAGCGGGTGCTGGGGCCGTGCTTCTAGAATGTTAGTGCCATTTGTCCCTAGGTGGAATATTCCGTAGTTACAATGTATATTAATTTCAGGATAGCTTGGAGCATATTGATGAGTATATATAATTTTGAAAAATTATTCCGCCTAAAGGTGATTAAATTTTCTAAATTGTATATTCTTATTGCCTTGGGATATAAAATTTAAAGAATTTCTTCTGCCTAAAGGTGATTTAATTCTTTAAATTTTTATAGTCTTTATTTTGCTTCATAAAAGGAAGGAAACAAATGGCATGTTATTTTCTCTGCCCAAAGGGGAGTCTATAATGATGCAAAGGGTTTTTCCTTCAAGTTTAATTGCCTCACTAATTTACCGCATTGATAATTATTTTCTCACTTTAAGCTGATAGCTTAAAATGAGAAAAGGGGGAGAATGATTGCATATGTACTTCTTATTTGCATCTCCTAGTTTTATTTTAATATGAAGTTGAAATTCGTTGGTCAAAAGGAAAAAGGTTCTTAGATTATAAAGTTATGATTGATAGGAGAATTTTAGAAATTCATAAAGTTAGAAATGTAAGAATTTTAATTCTTGCAATTGAGTTTCAATCATTTAACTTTATAAAGCTGTGAAGAAGAAATCAATGTCTTGAAAGGCTTATTTGTTGATAAATAAAGGGAGTTTGAAAGGGCATTATTTATCGCACGAATTATTTTGTGACAATAAATATTAGAGATAATTAATGTCCATATGGTTAGTTTCAACTCCATAAT
Organism: Senna tora; assembly: GCA_014851425.1. Lineage (NCBI taxonomy): Eukaryota > Viridiplantae > Streptophyta > Magnoliopsida > Fabales > Fabaceae > Senna > Senna tora. Next base: position 23,320,735 of record CM026265.1, on the reverse strand, counting down.
ATTTTAAAAGAACCAAACACGACCTAAATAGAACAAAAGATTTAAAAGGGTAATATGCTGTGATTGTGTATTGTTAATTTTGATTTTCCTAGTCTGAGAATATTATTTCGTAAAGTTGTTGAGTATGTTATCATCGAATTGATTCATACATCAAAGTTTTACAAGATAGTTTAATTCTGTTTGTTGATAGGAAATAAAAAATTTATCATTCCTAGGCTGGAGTTTTTTACGTTTCTTGGATTGTTGAGAAAGTTTATCATTAAATTGATTCATTCATCAAGATTCATAGATATTGTTTAAATCTCTATGTTGATAGGAAGTAGGGCAATTTCATACATAAATTCTAGTCTGGAAATTTTTGCCTTTTGGTGAATTGTTGGGGCATTTATCGCTAAAGTGGTTTTGCCATCAAAATTCTCAAATTGTGCAAATTCCTTGTTGATAGAATTTGATTGAATTAATGCATATAATTACCTGTCCAAAGGGGGATGTTGTGTGTATTAAGAGCCTTTTAGGTTACATTGGTATTTTAAATTTTGAACGTTTTGCCTGCCCAAAGGTGACAAACCTTTCAGATTTGATATGCTGTTAATGATCAATTTATCCCCTAAGAAAAGATAAAGACCCATAGAGTTGGAAGAACACACACAGGTTTATATGTGTTTGGAGGTCTCTTGATTTCTTAAGTTAGTGGGAGATTTGTGTACTTAAAGTTCAAGTCCCATGATCTTTCGAATCAATGAGAGTTTTGTGCATATAAAGATTAAGAGTCTCATGATCTTTCGAATCAGTGGGAGCTCTGTGCACTTAAGGTTTGGAGAGTGCCTTCACATATGTTATCATGGTATATTAATACTTCGCTTATGCAAAGAAAGGTGGATACAACATGTGCCTTAAGACATTTTGTTTGTCTTAAGAGTGACCGTTGTATCTAATAAAGTATTTAACACAACATGTGCCTTAAGAGATTGTGCCTGTCTTAAGAGTGACCGTTGTGTCTTATGGAGTATGATTTACAACATGTGCCTTAAGACATAGTGTTTGTCTTAAAAGTGACCATTGTAAAGTATGATGCACAACATGTGCCTTAAGACATAGTGTATGTCTTTAAGAGTGACAGTTGTGTTGAAAGACATACATAACATGTGCCTTAAGACATAGTGTATGTCCTTAAGAGTGTCAGTTATGTTGAAAGATGTATATAACATGTGCCTTGGGATTTTTGTCTTAAGAGTGATAGTTATATATAGTATGGTATGTCTCCAATGGCACCAATTTTGTATTCGCGGAATAAGGAATGAGACATACGGGCTTGATTTCTAAGCCAAGAGATTTCTCCTGCGGATTAAGCATAAAGGTATTGAGAAATCATACGGAGGACCGATAAGAAATAGTGCGTCGTAAATGACTTGAGAGCTATTTCTTACTACACTTCCAGACTTGTGATCCATGTTGATATAGTTGTTAGTATGTGTGACCATGGATTGATCCTATGCTGCTAAAGGGCATAACGATTGCCATGATCCCATATTGATAGTTATGTTGGATCGGATTGGTGCATTGTGCTTTATGATTTGGACTATTTTGCACACATAAAAGGTTTATTAACCCAAGAGTCTTTTTAACAAAATTAAACTTTGTTTAAACACAATTAATGTGGCCCAAGTGGGAGAATGTTAGAAAAATAATCAATATTTAGGCTCACATTAATTTTTTAATGATTTTATTTACTTTTCTAAATAAAATGGGTTAATATGTGGTCCAATATAAATGAAGCCCAAAGTATAAAGTAATCATTGTTGGGCTAATAGCACACATTATAATAAAGTCTAGTAGGCGGCTATGTGTAGGCCTTTTAGGGTTTTACTGAAGCCTGTAATGGGAGGGCCCAGTAAGACATAATTATTTATATTGGCTAGGTCCCCTCTCTAACCCGAACATAGTGAGCCTCCCATTGTAGCTGCTGCACGACCAGGGTCATAGAGAGGAAGACCTAGCTCTCAGGTATTCGGTAGAGAAGTTGCCTGGTGTCAGGTATTCAATAGTTCTTGCAAATAAAAGATGGCGAAATTAGGTACGTATTATGTTTAATTATTTTCAATGATTTAGCATTACAATCGATCCAAGAATCTTATATTTGCATGTATTAGATTCTGGAATGAGGTCTGAGATTTTTAAATCTCAGCCCCATTATTTGATGTTCAAGTTGGAGACCATCGTAGGTTGTTTAGAAACATTGAGGAAATAGAGGATTTTACATTATGATTAAGTTTTCTCGTTTTTAGTAACTAATTTAATTTGTTGACAAATGTTAATATCAAATAGTCTTGGAGTGCCTTTGCAAGTGCTTATGAATCACAGCTTAGAGGCAAAAGATAGAGCAGTATAAACAAATTCTTTCTGCTGTTATTCCATGAAATGACATTGTTCAAGCTAGGAGATATATAGATCACAGTTAAGTTCCTCTTTCTTTTATAGAATTTGGTTTGTTGGTTGCTTCAATTTCAACTATCTCATATGCCTTAATTGCCTAGTTTTATGGAATAATCTGATCATCTGCTTCTTTTAGCGTATATATATATTGATTTATGCTCCAGAAGATCACTTTTTTTTGTCAATCAAAACTAAAATTCAACTGACTTAGTTTTATGCTTTTACACAATGGGCTATGATCTTCTCTGCTTTCTTGATGGCACAAATTGTGGTCATAGGCCACTTTTAAGTGGGCTTGTGATCTTGTAGGCTTTCTTGATACCACACTCTAATTAATAAAATGGTTAAAGTTTGTTTCATTTCTGCTGAAAAAGAAAAAGTATCAAAGCCCTTGGGCTGCATAAAGTTTAGGCAGTTATGAGTGGCAAAAGTAAAGTAGGGATTGAATTAAAATACATTAAATCTTCTTTGGTAATTAAGACTCCAGAGACTATGCTCTTAGTTGAGATGATCTTATATTCTAATTCTATGAAAATAGCCACCAATTATAAAGGGATATGTTATTAATCATCTATAAAGAAATTGTAATCCAAAATTGATTTTTTGATCAAATCATAATTCTATATATAAGGTCCAATGCACAAACAAAGGGAATATCTAATCTCTTGCATATATTCATGTTTATTAGTTCATTTTGGTCTCATTAAAAGTACCTATTCTTTTAAGAAAGATTCTTAATTAATAGCCAAATACTGTGTCTTCTTCTGTTCAATCTTGAGAGGTAAGGACAATTACCATTTAGTCTCAAAGCACATGAAGATATTTTTTCAATCCACTTGTGCACCGTAAGAAGTCCAATAAAAAAAATAAAAATGATCAATAGTTTTTATCAACACTCTAATATGGAATAATTTGATCATCTGCTTCTTTTAGCCTGTATATACTGATTTATGCTCTAGATGTTCAAGGTAGGAGATTTATAGATCACAGTTTAGTTTCTCTTTCTCTTATAGAATCTGTAACTACGAAATATTCCACCTTGGGACACGTGGCACTGACGTTCTAGAAGCACGGCCTCAGCATCCTCTAGAGACACGTGGCACCACTCATCTATCAGTTACGTGGCCCTCGCCCACGTCATCACACGAAGCTTCCCCTCAACCAGACGTGGGAACTCCACAAGCCTCGTGGGATGACCCACGTCCCACCAGGTCGTGGGTCGAGCACGATCTCCCCACACTCGAGTATAAATAGACCCTCACCCTGGGGACTAAGTAAGCAATCCAGTCTCAACAGAACTATACGCAACATGAAGGATAACCATACCTCCTTTGTGATATTCCCCACACTCTCTGATGTGAACCTCACGAACCCGCCGTGAAAGCCGACAACAATATATGGAAATCAAACCCAAGATCGCCAAAGAAGGATGAACAATAGGAATATTGACCCAATGATTATTAAGAATCAAGAACCAATACTATCAAATTAAGATGGAAATAACAAGTTCTTACTTGAAATCTCCGCAATTTTTGCTTAAGACAGCAAGGAGAGAAACTCTCACAAAGTTTTCAAATTCAACAAATCTAACCTAATTTGGTGGCTGCAAGCATAATATAAAATGCATCCTAGGGTTTCCTAAAAATATTGGGCTGGACTAATTAGATGTTTAAGTTAAAACAGTCCAATTACAAGTTTGTTGACTAAACACACATTTGGGCCTTAAAATAAGATTACTTAAGCCCAAAAATGAAATTACATCACTTAAACAAAAATTACACTAATTAAATATCAATTGTGGCCTTCACTTAGGCTTTAATTGAACTTGCAAAATGTTGACAGCCTTTAGGTCTTGTTCCATGCCCAATTCTTCTAAATCAGCTTCATCTCCATGAACTTGCTTCATAAGACCTTGCATAGCTTGTTGGATCCTCTTAGCTTTAGCTCTTGTTATTGGTCCGGTTGGCAAATGTAAGTCATCTTGATTCGTATTCGGGTCCATATCATTCTCCCCCTCTTCAAAAGGATTTGTCCTTGAATCTGAACCTACATCAAAAGGAGAAAGATCAGATACATTAAAAGTAGCACTGACTTGATACTCACCTGGAAGATCAATCTTATATGCATTATCATTAATCTTCTCAATGACTTGAAATGGTCCATCTCCACGGGGCTGCAACTTGGATTTCCTTTGTTGTGGAAACTTCGCCTTTTTAAAATGAACCCAAACCCAGTCACCTGGTTGAAAGTTCACTAAATTTCTCCCTTTATTTGCATGTTTTGCAGCTTGCTTATTCTTTTCCAAGACATGAAGCCTCGCCTCCTCATGGATTTTTCGCACTAATTCTGCCTTTCTCTTTCCATCAAGACTAGCAATCTCATTTACAGGTAAAGGCACAAGATCCAATGGAGTTAATGGATTAAAACCATAAACAATTTCAAAAGGAGGAAATTTAGTAGAAGAATGCACAGACCTATTATATGCAAATTCAATCAATGGAATGCAATCTTCCCAAGCTTTCACATTCTTTTTAATAATAGCACGCAACAATGTTCCCAAAGTTCTATTAACCACCTCAGTTTGTCCATCTGTTTGAGGATGACAAGTGGTAGAGAATAATAGCTATGTACCCAAGTTACCCCACAAAACATGCCAAAAGTGGCTAAGAAATTTTGCATCCCGATCACTCATAATGGTTCTAGGAATTCCATGCAATCGCACTGTTTCTCTAAAGAACAAATTTGCAACATGTGTAGCATCATCAGATTTATTGCAAGGAATAAAATGAACCATTTTAGAGAAACGATCCACTACAACAAAAATAGAATCTCTTCCATTCCTAGTTTTAGGCAATCCTAAAATGAAATCCATTGACACATCAGTCCAAGGATGAGTAGGAACAGGCAATGGCATATACAATCCATGGGGTTTAACCTTAGACTTTGCTTTCCTACATGAAATGCACTTGGAACAAAGTTTCTCAACATCACGTTTCATATGAGGCCAGAAGAAGTGTTCCTTTAACATATCTAAAGTCGTTAAAACTCCAAAATGCCCCATTAAGCCTCCCCCATGTGATTCACGCACCAGAAGTTCACGCATAGAACATTTAGGAACACAAAGTTTGTTCTCCCTAAACAAATACCCATCATGTCTATAGAACTTATCAAATGGTCTATTTTCACATTCACAAAAAACATTGCCAAAATCTGGATCATTCATGTACAATTCTTTAAGATGTTCAAATCCAAGAAATTTGGCACTAAGAGTGGAGACAAGAGCATACCTTCTTGATAAGGCATCAGCCACCACATTTTCCTTACCTTGTTTGTACTGAATGACATATGGAAACGTCTCAATAAACTCCACCCAACGTGCATGTCGACGGTTCAATTTGTCTTGTCCCTTCAAGTGCTTTAGTGATTCATGGTCAGTATGTATGACAAACTCCTTCGACCACAAGTAATGTTGCCAAGTTTCCAACGCTCTCACCAATGCATAAAGTTCCTTATCATAGGTTGAGTAATTCAGCGTTGCCCCATTAAGCTTTTCACTGAAATAAGCAATGGGTCTCTTGTCTTGCATAGGCACAACACCTACACCAATACCAGAAGCATCACATTCGATTTCAAAGGTTTTGGAAAAATCAGGTAAAAGTAATAAGGGAGCAGAACTTAGCTTTTCTTTTAGGGTGTTGATGCCTCCTCTTGCTCTTTTCCCCATTTGAATCCCACATCCTTCTTGATGATTTCGTTCAAAGGAGCTGCTATGGTACTAAAATCTTTCGCAAACCTCCGATAGAAGCTAGCTAGGCCGTGAAAACTTCTAACTTCAGTGGCAGTTGTGGGTGTAGGCCACTCTTTGATGGCTTTAACCTTCTCTTCATCAACCTCTACACCCCTGGCACTAATAAAAAAACCAAGAAACACAACTCTATCCATACAAAATGTCCACTTTTTCAAGTTAGCATAAAATTTCTCATGTCTCAAAGCTTCAAGCACACACCTCAAATGCTTAAGATGATCATCTAAATTCTTACTATATACCAAGATATCATCAAAATATTCAACTACAAACTTTCCAATAAATGCACGCAAAACATGATTCATGAGTCGCATGAAAGTGCTAGGTGCATTGGTTAATCCAAAAGGCATTACCAACCACTCATACAAACCATGCTTTGTTTTAAAAGCTGTTTTCCACTCATCACCCTCTTCATGCGAATCTGATGCTATCCACTTTTTAAATCAATTTTTGTAAATACTGTGGAACCATGTAATTCATCTAGCATATCATCCAAACGAGGTATGGGGTGTCGATACTTTACCGTTATCTTGCTGATTGCTTGACAATCCACACACATCCTCCAAGTCCCATCTTTTTTTGGAACCAACAAAACAGGGACAACACATGGGTTCATGCTTTCTCGAATATGACCTTTAGCTAGCAATTCCTCAACTTGCCTTTGGAGCTCCTTTGTTTCATCAGGACTACTCCTGTAAGCTGGTCGATTTGGAATGGACGATCCTGGAATGAAATCAATCTGATGTTCAATCCCCCTAATAGGTGGCAGTCCCGGTGGAATTTCCTCTGGAAGAACATCTCCAAATTCCTGCAAAAGTGAAGTCACAACACTAGGCAATGGAGAATCAAGGTCAGTATATGAAATATAAGAATCCTTATATATAAACAATACCATTGACTTCTTGGCTCTATAAGCACTCTTAATTTCACTTTCTTTTGCAAACAAATTCATTTTCTTCTCTTCTTTTTTTATCACTACTGAACTCTCAGATTTCTCTCTCTCACAACTCTCTCCTTTTATTTTCTCTTTTCTCTCTTTTTTCTCTTTTTTCTCATTTTCAGAATTTTCTCTTTTCTCTCTATTTTGAAACTATCTCTCTTTTTCTCTTTTTACCTCACTCTCATTTTCTTTTGTAGTGGCAGCAATTGATTTCTTAATTTGAAGTTGTTCCTCATACACTTGTTGAGGTGGTAATGGCACAAGTGTAAAGCTTCTCCCATCCTTGCTGAAGCTATATCGGTTTTTGAAACCATCATGAATAGTTCTTCTATCAAATTGCCAAGGCCTACCAAGAAGTAAGTGGCTTGCTTGCATAGGAACCACATCACACAAAACCTCATCCTTGTACTTTCCAATGGAAAAGGAAATCAAGACCTATTTAGTTACCTTCAAATCACCACTTTCATTCAACCATTGGAGCCTTTAAGGTCGTGGATGCTTTAGGGTACGCAACCCCAACTTGTCCACCATCAGTTTACTTGCCACATTAACGCAACTTCCTCCATTGATGATCAATCCACATACTCGATCCTTCACATGCCAGCGAGTGTAGAAAATATTTTCTCATTGCAAATCATCACTTCCCTCTCTAATTTGAGTATGAAGAGCTGTCAAAACAACAAGAGATTGTCCAATGACAGCATGCTCAACTTCACTATCTTCTTCAAGTGAGGGCATAGAATCACTATCTCCTTCCCCCTCAGTCTCAATTTCCCCATTTTCCATCATAATCATAGTCCTCTTATTAACATTTAATGTCACAGTTTCTTTGAGACTGAGTTGAAGAAGTACCTTTTTCTTTATTGTCATTTGATCCCTTAGCTACAATTTTCTCTCCTTTTTGTTTCCAGCTTCCCTTTTCCTCTTGCTTTGACGAATAGTCCCATTTTGTCTTCCAATTAGTTGATCCCCCCGTCTCAATCTTAGAAGATGATCGTCCCCCTTTCTTGAGTTGTCTCTCCACTTTCATGGCCATATGTACTAAATCTTCAATTTCCACATAATGCTGTAATTCAACAACATTTGCAATCTCTTTATTAAGACCACAAATAAAACGTGCCATGGTGGCTTCTCGATCTTCCACAATGTTAGCCCGAATCATGGCTATCTCCATCTCTTTATAGTAATCCTCCACACTTTTAGAACCCTGCTTAAGATTCTGCAATTTCAGATGTAAATCACAATAATAATGTGAAGGAACAAATCTCCTTCTCAAGACAGATTTCATATCCTCCAAATTGTCAATAGGACGCTCAAAGTTTCTACATCTACTTACGATTAATTGATCCCACCATACAATTGCATAATCAGTAAATGCCACAGCTGCAAGCTTAACTTTCTTTTCCTCCGAATAGTTATGGCAATAAAAAACTAGTTCAACTTTTCTTTCCCACTCAATATAAACATCAACATCACTTTTAACTTGAAATGGGGGTATAGAAAGTTTAATTGAACCTGTGTTACGGTCAACAACATTTCTTTCCCGTTGCTCTCGGTGAACACGCCGCTGCCTTTCATGTCTGACTTCTCTATCTCTCCTCCCCGATGATGCTCTAGAGGTCCACTCATCCTCCTCTCCATGGACATGATTTAATTGTTCAAATCTCTGATCATGCCTATCCAACCTATCTCTGATTTCATTAAACACCACATTCATGCGTTCAAATTGTTGCTGTATGGCCCAAAGAGTCATATACAGATCAGTCCTAACATCATCTCCTTGAGACATTTTGAAATCTACAAGAAAAAGTGTTAAGAAAAAAAGAAATCCTCACCCTCTACCTCACGTGTTTCACTCAAAAGAGATGTCACTCTACCCTCGTGTTTCACACAAATTATTTGGTTTTTTCTTCACTCAGATGAACTCACCCACTCTTGCCTTTTTCCACTCTATTTCCTCCTCAATGTGTCTTAGGAAAACTAGGCAACTCAATTCGAAACTTATTCCCACATTAACAAAATAATATTGATCGAGTAATATTATGGAAACAAGGTCAGATTCAATGAGAGAGCAAAGCAAAGTACTCTAGATTTTCAGTACACAAGAAAGGAAATTTTAGTCACTACCAAATCCGTAAGCATTCACATAACACACTTAACTGAAGAATTTTTTTTTCAGATCTTTTCTTCTTTTTTTTTTCTATATATATTTTTTTCTTTTCTCTTTTTTTTTGCAAATAAATTGCAACAATATCCTCTTTTTTTTTCAGAATAGTATCAAATAACACAAGGAACACAACAAAACACAAGAAACATATAACTTAGCCAAAATATCTAGAAAAATGCTACTGTTCGAAATGGCTATAACTTTTGGTACAAAACTCCGATTCTGACGATTCTAGAACGAGATGAAAATTGAGATTCTGAAACACAAGAAAGACCTACTAAAAGTCGAAAATGGACAACGGAAAGTGGACGAATGAATGATTTTATGAAGACGTCCAGACCAGGAAAGAAAAAAAAAACGAAACAACACCTTTTTTTTATGTATTGATGATGAACAAACGAACAGAATACCAGAAAAAGACAAACGAAGATAAACAAAGGATAGAAACCTGATTTGGAACCAAAGCTCTGATGCCAACTGATGTGAACCTCACGAACCCGTCGTGAAACCCGACAACAATATATGGAAATCAAACCCAAGATCACCAAAGAAGGATGAACAATAGGAATATTGACCCAATGATTATTAAGAATCAAGAACCAATACTATCAAATTAAGATGGAAACAACAAGTTCTTAATTGAAATCTCCTCAAGTTTTGCTTAAGTCAGCAAGGAGAGAAACTCTCACAAAGTTTTCAAATTCAACAAATCTAACCTAATTTGGTGGCTGCAAGCATAATATAAAATGCATCCTAGGGTTTTCTAAAAATATTGGGCTGGACTAATTAGATGTTTAAGTTAAAACAACACAATTACAAGTTTGTTGACTAAACACACATTTGGGCCTTAAAATAAGATTACTTAAGCCCAAAAATGAAATTACATCACTTAAACAAAAATTACACTAATTAAATATCAATTGTGGCCTTCACTTAGGCTTTAATTGAACTTGCAAAATGTTGACAGCCTTTAGGTCTTGTTCCATGCCCAATTCTTCTAAATCAGCTTCATCTCCATGAACTTGCTTCATAAGACCTTGCATAGTTTGTTGGATCCTCTTAGCTTTAGCTCTTGTTATTGGTCTAGTTGGCAAATGTAAGTCATCTTGATTCGCATTCTGGTCCATATCACTCTCTTGGTAACCTGAGAACCCTCAGACATCTCACGCAATGCCTCGACACACCGTGAGCTCCGTCGCAGGCCCCCAATCCGGCCAAACTCTGGCAAGCTCACCTCCCTCTCGGAGCACACCGGTAACTAGGTTTCCAGCAACCCTCGGAGACCATAGCTCTCTCCGACTAAGGCAACCTCCCAAGAGCGGCTCGCCCGCCCGAAGTACCTTAGGCACGTCTTAGCCACACACGGCCCGATACAGGTAATCACCTCGCCTAACGGCTCTGATAGACGTCATCATGACGAACTACGTGGGCTTTGATCCCTCCCGAAGGGTACGTAGGCACCTAGGTGCATCACCTAAGGACAAGTCCCCCAAGGTTAAGACCCATTGCGGTCCTAATTTCAAATTACAATTGTCTGAGCCAAAAACGACAGTTACAGTGGCGCCCACTACGGTCTTATTCAGACCACAATGCCTTGCGCACTCTGCCACTAAACAACATTTGTTTTTTGGGCAGTAGGAGTATACACCTAACGCTCAGAAACCCAAATTTGTTTTTGTTTCGATCTCCGATATAGATACAGGACGTACAAGATATAATACGTCATGACCGATTCGAACGTCCCCGCAACCACGACCGACGCTAGTGCTCCGAGGTGCAACACGAGGAACCGACAGGGAACGACCGAAGCGATCACAACGGAGGCAGGCAGACCAAGCACAACCCAGCCTCAAACCTCCTCAATTACGTAGGTAGCCGTCACGGAAACTGTGGTCCAGAACCCGGCACCTAGGGAAGACACTTGCCCTCAACACCCGTATGGCATGCCGCACGTCCCTTATCCCACAACTGGCGGTCAGGACATGACAGAGCCAACAAGGAACCCACGAGACGCTGAGATTGCCCACCTCGAGGCAGAGGTAGCGACTCTACATCAACAACGATGGGAAGAGGACCAGAGCCTCGCCCCGGCAAACGTGAGCACCCAATTACCACTAATACCGCATGGCGCGACGGTAGGGATCTCCAGCGACCCTACCAGCCTATCTTCAATTCAGTTTGGGACCTTACCAATGGAGTTCACGCGATTATCGCTGGCGGCACCGGCGCCTCCAGCAGTGATCCCACCAGGACCGACCATGGTCGCCGGACAAGCGGCACGACCTGTCACGAACTATCCACGACCACCAGTCCCAAACTATCCTCTGGGGTCCTACCTCCATATGCCATGGGCAGCAGCCTACAACCCGTACGCCGCTAGCGGTGCAAATGCGTATCAGTGGCCGACGTTTGAGTTTCAGGGAAAGGGGAGACACCCCTTCACCCAGCAAATCATGAATGAACACGTGCCCATGGGCTTCAAAATGCCCTTCCACATAGAACCTTATGGTGGAGAAACTGATCCACGGGATCACCTGAACACCTTCAACTCGGCCATGTCAATATTGGGCACGATGGACGGCCAACAGTGCCGGGTCTTCTCGTCAACCCTAAAAGAAGCCGCCCTAAGATGGTTCTCCTTGTTGCCCACCAATTCGATCCACAGCTTCGAACAACTGGCGCAGAACTTCCTCACAGAGTTCGCCAGCAGTAAAGAGTACCAGAAAAATGAAGACTCCTTCATTAGTTTCCTCCAGGAGGAAGGAGAAACCCTGCAAGCCTTCCTAGCCCGCTTCACCAAACTCCCGCTCCAAGTCCGAGGCCTCCAAGACGTCGTCGCCATCTTTGTCATAAAGCAAGGTCTTCGATGTTCACAGTTCTATGGGGAACTTAACAGATGCCCCGTCTCCACCTTACAGGAGCTTATGGACCGTGCAGAATGGTTCATTCAAGAAGAGAACGCTCAGATCACGAAGGACAAGATGAGAAAACTCCTAATAAGCAGGGCCGACATGGAACGGGTAGAGAAGAAAAAGGAGAAGACGGGAACCGAGAACCAAGCCCCCAAGGAGAAGAGCAATAGGAAGAGGTCACCACCTCGACCGCGGATGCCTCCCAGGGGACGGTTCACGAGTTATACTCCCCTCAACAAGTCTCATGTTGGGGTGTTGGAAGAAATTTATCACTCGGACTTGCTCAGCTTCCCCCCGTAGGTCAAACGACGCAAGACGGGAAGGGCGGTAGACAAGTCCAAGTACTGCCAGTTCCACAAGGATTATGGGCACGAAACCAACGATTGCATCCACCTGAAGGATCAAATCGAGGACCTAATCTGAAAAGGGCAGCTCAGCAGATCCATCAAGGAAGAAAGCAGGGCTCATGCCGAGCGCCTCCGAGAGGCCAACGATCAAGCGCCTACCCGCGGGGTAATTAACGTCATAGCAGGCGGACGACAGAGAGGGACCTCCTCACTACCGCAAAACAAGAAAAGGATGGAACTTTCCATACTCGCCCTTGATTACGGTCCGAAGCACAAGAAGAGGAGCGAAACTAAGGGAGACCCGATCACCTTCGACCTCACCAACCTAGAGGGACTAGTCCATGACGATCGCATGCTAGTGACCGCCATAATCGCCAACTATGATGTCAAGAGAGTCTTGATCGACCAAGGATCATCAGCAGACGTTCTCTACTTCGACACCTTCAGAAAGCTCGGGTTGAATGAAGCCAACCTAAGACTATTCCCTGGCACGCTCATAGGGTTCTCAGGAGCCCAGGTTCCAGTAGAAGGAATCATCACCGCTCGAACAACTATGGGCACCTTACCAAAGGTCGCGAGCCTTGATGTAGACTTCATCATTGTCTTGGCACCATCAGCATACAATGCAATCCTAGGGTGACCGTCCCTAAACAAAATCAAAGCTGTAGTGTCTACCGTACAACTGATAATGAAATTCCCAACACCCCATGGAGTTGGAGAAATCATGGCGGACCAAAAACTGGCGCGAGCATACTACGCAGCAAGCCTAACCAAGACCGTCAAGGTCGCTCGCCTGGGTCCCAAAGAAGCACACGAGGAACCCCTCGAGGGTAGAGAGTCAGGAGAAAAGAAGCCAGAGTTCGCCCGCCCGGACCTAACCTCCGCTTAAGACTCCGAACGCACTTTGCGCTATCACACCATGTTAGGTCAAGTCACAAATGTCTCTACTTTGAATTAAGGATTTTCAGCCTGACCAAGGCTCACCTGACCTAGGCAATCCGAATGTAAACATTTTGCTTACTTTCAGCCTAACCAAGGCTAGCCCGACTGAGGCTGCACGAATGTAACCATTTTGTCTATTATTAAAAGTACTTCTTTCAGCTAGAGGACAATGGACTCGACTGCCCTAAGAAACGCTAAGCGCCCCAAAGGCCAAGCTAAAATTTCCCCCAGTAGCACATTAAAAACCCCTTGGGTGCGAAAAACACAACGAACGTTCGACAAACCATGCTAGCAAAACACATACAAACTGTCCTGATCACACGGTACTCATGCAAAAGTCTTTTTACCTAGACGTAAAGAGAAACTGCAAACATACACAACTTTTTACCCGGAAGTAAAAAGGAAAGCAGGAAAAACTTTGTAGAAAACTATTCTCATTGAATGCCAAAAATGAGAGGGCGTCCGCCCATTACAAAGGGTAAACACCCTAAAAATTACATAAACTTATTTTTGGGCATCTCAAGATCTACAAAGGCCTTAGCAGGCCCTGCTCGGCCAACACCTTCCGACGACCCCCACTTGGTCACCTCAGCTAGCTGTTGAGAAGTAGGTCCAATCCTTGGAGCTCGCCCGCCAATTCGAGACAACACTTGGTGATCCACCAAGCAATCCGTCTGTTGACGAAGATAAGCGAGATTCAACGGAGGGTCCGTTTCCATCTGGCCACGAAGCTCACCCTCAAAAAACTCCAAGGAAGGATGCAAGGAAGCCACACACTCCACTGGAAATCTCTCCCCACGGAGACGTTGGAGTTGCTCGACCGCCAGGAGCATGCCATACATCCTCTGCGCAGGCAACTCTCCCTGGAGATCAGCAACGTCGGCAACCTTGTCCTCGGCTGCTACCCGACCAGAAAGGTTCTCAACAGCATGGACCTCCGCACCCCGCAAAGCTTCGCGAAGTGAATGCAGCTCCTGCTGATGCCTCTCAGCGTCATCCCGACAGGCGGCCAGCTCCTTGCGAGTCCTCTCCAACTCCGAACGAAGGAACGCGACTTCGGAAGGGTGACCAGCTTCAGCCCTAAGACGAGAAACCTCTTCAGTCAAGGACTTAACCTCGCGTCCTTGACCCTCACACTCCAGCTTCTTGGCAGACAGTTGCTCCCGCACGTCTGCCAATCTCTTCTGTGAGACCTCCAGAGCCTGGCTCTTAGAGGCCGCAACACTGGAAAACTGATCCTGGTCGCAACGAATCTCCTCCTGTAAGGAGTATACAGATATAAAGCGAAGTCAGGAACACAAGCCATAGCAAAACGAGGAGAGCACTAAGAAAAGGGAACTTATCGCACGCTTCTCCCACTCAAAACCGGCTTGGTAGAAGTCAGCCAACGCCTTAGCCACCCGACTGAAGCCTCGGACAGCGAGATTCAGGGGTGAAGTGTCTAGCCCCCTGCCTTCCCTCTCCCGCATCTCCACGGGGAAGTGCCTGCCCAATACCACCAGCTCGAAAGACAATCCCCCCTTCGGTCGCCAAAGGGGTTCAGAAGGGCTGGCACTCGACCCAGGAACAAGATCTCTCGTGGCAGCCACTTGACTCACCACTACATTCCCTCTGTCTGAGAGGGCTTTGGCCTCCACGGCCGCATCACCAGACTCTGTGACCTCCTTAGCCGCAGGTTCGCCGGCCGCCGCCTGAGGAGCGGGAGAGTCTCCAACAAACTCCTCAACGACCACCCTGGCCCTCTTGGCAGTAGGCTGATCAACCCCCTCAACGGGGCTGAGGACGGGAGGACGAGTGGATAGTATCATTCTCATGGGTGGCTGACGGATGAGAGCAGAAGTGCGAATAGAGGTAGGAATAGAGGCAGGACTAGAAACGGGAACAGAGGCAGGAACAACATCTCCCGCCGGAGCCTCCACCTGTACATCGCCTCGGTCAGTACTCCACCGTGCGATTTACGGAGACAACCGCAACTCCACACCGACAAGACGCTTCTTGAGCCCTCCTTCTCTGCTCTTGGGCAACTCCGCCGCAGAGGTTCCTCTCCTTTCCCCCTCTTGGGGTCCGCTCGCGCCAACTTTCTCGTCTTTCTTCCTCTTCTCCCTCGGAAGAACCTCTTGAAGACGCTCCCTCTCGGAAGACGAAGGCACGGGAAGCTGCCCTTCACTTTCACCACCAGCAGGCACCGTAGTAGGTACCACAGCAGGGACATCAGCGGCTCCCCCCGGAGACAGGCCCTGGTGACCATTCTTCCTCCCCCTACTCCGACCGGCATCGCGAGTACGGATCAGAGGATGAGGAGGGGAAGATGAAGGACGATCCTCCAAGTCAGTGAAGTCAAAGGGGTAATAGCTATAGTCATCACCTCCGCCAACTATTGCGAAAACTCGATAGATGCAAGAATCAGAAAAGGGCAAAGCAAAGGCAGGCAAAACAGAGGCAACGGAGAAAGGTGAATGCAAATGTCAAGTCACAAACTTTCAAACGTTGGGCATTTATAGGATACCCAGAGGCGCAACGATTCCAAAACTTCGACCCCTCGTATCCCGCAATGGACAAAACCTATTATCCTCTACAATCAAGCCCAGCTGCAACCGCCCACTTCAACCGCACACGTGGAGAGAAAGAACGGACGGGATGCACAGCCAGGGCAATGGAGACACAAAGACTGAAAAGCCCCCGAGAACCCAAGAGTCGCCTTGAGACACCTGAGGGCCTTTTTGCGAAACTCTCTATCTAGGCTAATGATGGCTACCCTCAAAATCGAACCCACATTTAATGAAGGGGAAACGGCAGCAAAACACTTAAATGACAGTGGCACCCTTCCAAGCTCTGACGTGTGGCACCTACAACAAAGCCCGCTCCTTGAACAAATAACCCTCAGCGAGAAATCCACCGTCAGCCACGGACCACGGGCGAACATAGCCAAAGGAGAGCCTCTCAAAATGACCAAACGACCGATGACCTTGGATTTCTCCCACTAGCCCTGGAAGGGAATTTCAGGAAATGCCCCTCTGAGCAATGATGACTCCGCCTCTCTAAGTCGCGTACTTCCAGTAGAGACGGCTCGAAAACTTGCTAGGGAAGTCAAGCGTCCAGCCACCCGAAGCAGAACACGTGTCCTCTCCAAGACGTCTCCTTTTCCTCGAAACGATACGAGAGAACCTTCTCTGCGGGTCAGACGACCACCTCCCAAAACCGCAACTCTAAGCGGCCGAGATCCCCCTTGAGTAAAGGCAGCGAAAAATTCCTAAGTATCTCACAGACAAAGGAACTTAAGTCCACGGGCGCTGACACCCGTAGACTTGAGGGACTTATGTAATTACGGAAAATTCCACCTTGGGACACATGGCACTGACGTTCTAGAAGCACGACCTCAGTATCCGCTAGAGACACGTGGCACCACTCAAACAGACGTGGGAACTCCACAAGCCTCGTGGGATGACCCACGTCCCACAAGGTCGTGGGTCGAGCATGATCTCCCCACATTCGAGTATAAATAGACCCTCACCCAGGGGACTAAGTAAGCGATCCAGTCTCATCAGAACTATATGCAACCTGAAGGATAACCACACCTCCTTTGTGATATTCCACACACTCTCTTGGTAACTTGAGTACCCTCAAACACCTCACGCAATCCCTCGACACACCGCGAGCTCCGTCGCAGGCCCCCAATCCGGCCAAACTCCAGCAAGCTCACCTCCCTCTCGGAGCACACCGGTAACTTGGTTTCCAGCAACCCTCGGAGACCATAGCTCTCTCCCACTAAGGCAACCTCCCAAGAGCTGCTCGCCCGCCCGGAGTACCTTAGGCACGTCTTAGCTGCACACGGCCTGATACAGGTAATCACCTCGCCTAACGGCTCTGATAGACGTCATCATGACGAACTACGTGGACTTTGATCCTTCTCGAAGGGTACGTAGGCACCTAGGTGCATCACCTAAGGACAAGTCCCCCAAGGTTAAGACTCCTTGCGGTCGTAATTTCAAATTACAATTGTCTGAGCCAAAAACGACAGTTACAGAATCTAGTTTATTGGTTGTTTGAATTTTAACTATATCATATTCCTTGATTGCCCTGCAAATTTCATGTTTGGGACTTTCAGTGTTGTCAAATGATGTTCCATTAGTTGTATCACAATAGCTTTTGTAGACTTTTGCACAAGAATTTGGAAGATTAGAGCCACATACACAAAAAGAGATTGCCCGTTATGCTTTAGCTCAGATTCAGCTTCGTGTTGTGTCATTTGAATAACAAGATTAATTTTGTTTTATTTCCATTCATTTCTTTCTTATGACTTTAATTATTTCAATAATAAACAACAACAAACAAAGCCTATATTAAGGTGGAGTTGAATGGTTAGGTGGAGGAAAGGAGAGGTTTTAAACAACAACAAAAATTGAAGTACCTATTACCTTCCTATTGTATTTTGTCATCATAAATTCGTTCACTTTATTATGATCGTTATGCTTTTTAATATAGGTTGTAATGATTAGAGAGAAACTTGAAGAGCTTTATGAATCTAAGAAGGAATGTCCAAAGCAGCTTAGATGGTTAGTGGCATTGATCTAGATTCTGGAATAATGTCTCAGAATTTTAAACCTCGTGTGAGTTTGAATGTGTAAACTATTATAATTCATTACAAATTGTCTTGTTTTACCAAGATTTCATTCAATTGTTTTATTGGGGTGATTGAAGATACATTAAGATTGTTTAAGTACGATAAAATTGCTCGTTTATATCTCGAGGTGTTTATAATATTGTGCAAGGAAATTTATATGGCAAGTTATGACTATTTCATCGGTAGAGCCATGGCTACTATTTTTTATTTGGTCATCTGAAAGACTATAACGATTCATTGTCATAACTGCTTGTGTGGCTGTGATTGAGGAAAATTTGTTCGAAATTAAGAACCATTGTCTCTAAATGGATCTAATTCCTGTGATGACATAAATTGTAGGCACAATTTGTGAACAGAGCCAACTAATCAGCATCCCACACCAAAAAAGCACAATGGAACCACCCAAGAAATGGATGCTGAGCATCAAATTGGTCAATTAAAGGTAGTTAAAGTTTTATACTCTCAAATTTATTGTCTTTATATATATATATAATATATTTTTTCAAGCACTTTTGGTTATGCTAACAGGATATGTTTCATAATATAGGATTACAATCTATAGAACATTTGGTTATTTTAGATGTTTTGTGCATAGTAATTTGACCTCCTATACATCTTAGCAAACCAAAAAAAAGTTTTAAGCTTTGAATTTAGAAGAGCAGTAAGGATTGTTTTATATATTCAACTGTAGGACCTTCTTGAAGTATTACACAATTTTTTTGGCTTAATTCTTTGTCATAGTTTGATAGGATGGAGGAAAATGGAATCTGAGTGAAAATAAAGAACATGAAATATAAATTGAGATTTTCTTGATGTTTATTTCCTCTTCCACACCAAATCCTTTTCCATACTTCTGTGAACTGAGATAGGAATTTTAATTTTGAAGTAATACACATATTTTAGTAAAGAAAAACAATTAAAAGATTACACTATCCTTCCTATTTTGTCCAAAATACACTTATATCTCATAAAAATTACAGAACAAAATGTCAACACATCTAAAATATACTGATAGAGAAAAATAAAATTAATGAGATTAATTACTTTGGATATCATGGAAATAAATATGGATGAGAAATGCTTAATATATAAAAATAGTATTCAACAAAGTAGCCAGAACAAAACTGACAAAAGAAAATAAGGTCCATAAACTTACAAATGGTAGGAATTGTAGTTACGATCTCTCCAAGCTTGAGCTTCTATAGGATTGTAGTCTTACCAGCAGCGTGAAGACAAACCATAAAGTTAATAAAGAAAAACTATTCAAAAGAAAAAAAAAAGTAAATTAATCTATATATTCCAACTTATCAAAACATTGAGTACTAAGTACTTACATAAGCAAAAATAGTAATCCATTGATACTCATTTCAAGTTCCTAAAAACCTCTTTAAGAACAACATTTGTTGTTTTGCTGAAAATGTTACCATCCTTGTCACATATAATAATCTTGAGACCCTTCCTTCTTTTGACTCTAAATATAGCTACATACAACTAACCATGAGTAAACACGGGTTTAGGTAAGTATAGACAAACTGTAGAAAGAGATTGACCTTAACTCTTGTTAATTGTCATTGCGAAAGATAGACAAACAGGGAATTGCCTACGTTGGAATTTGAGTGGCAAGCTGGAATTTGAGGGAGTCATGAAAGTACATGGAATAAAAACTTTTTCCCTAATTTTCTCACCTGTAATGAATCTTGCTCCAATAACGTACTTCCCAAGCTTAGTTACAAATCAACCTACTACCATTGCATAGACTCATAGATCTGTCCAAGTTCCTCAAAAGCATAATAGGAGTCCCAACTTTTAGCTTTAAGACATGATTTGGAACACCTGAGCATCATAAAGAATTAAGGATATTAAGTGTGTAAATGTCTTCAAGAGATTCAAAATTCATATCTGATTTACAAATGCTATCAAAACTAAAGTAGGACACCTCGTCTCCAGGTAGCATGGATAACATGTAATCATTGATAACATCAACATCTTCTAATGTAGGACACAATATAGCTCTCTCTTGGAAATATCTAATGGAGTTCAGATTTTCTACAAAACATGGATATGTACTAACAACAATTGCTGAAATAGGGTCCGCAACTTCTTTTATGAGGATATCCTCAGGTATTTCTATTTCTCCATAACCATCATTATCACCACCTACTATCTCATTGCCAAAAGCAAGAATCCAATTGGAGAAGGATTTGATTTCATCTAAGTCTTCTTGGGATAACTCAACTTGAAGCCTCATATTCTTTGTTAATGTTAACACCTTACAGTGAGACCACAAGTGGGAAGAATTCAATGTTGCGTTTACAATGTCTTGTCTTGAACCCTTAGGAATGACAGGTAAAATCTGCCTGAAGTCCCCACCAAACACAACAACCTTACCTTCGAATGGCAAATCTTTACTAAGAGGATTTGAGAATCTGAGGACATTACACATTGTGCGATCCAATACTTCAAAATAGTACTTGTTTGCCATTAGCGCCCCATCCCAAATTATCAGCTTCGTTTCAGATAGTAGTTCTGCTAAATCTAAACCTTGCTTAATATTACAAATGGAAACTTCACTGATATCTATAGGAATACAAAACCTTGAGTGAGCAGTTCGACCTCTGGGAAGAAATAAAGATGCAATCCCATTGGAAGCTTCGTGGTTGAGGTTGATCGTTGTTTACACAGTATATCCTCTGATATATACCGTCATGTTTTCTTCCAAACAAACTGAGGGTTTGACAAACTATTTGAAAATAACAAAGTGACAAATAAACGTCTCAAGAAGATAGCAGAACCCTAGGAACTTGCCTCAATGATGCCATCAATGTACTCTCTGTCGTTATCCAACAATCCTAATGAATAACAAGCATCTTTGAAAGTTGGATAAAGAATCCCATCTACAATTCTAATATCTTCATATGGATGCAAGAACACAATAATATGAGCATGTGGTAAACCACGCTTATGGAACTCCACAGTGTATATCACTGAAAAATGTTTAAAAAACATAAGACAAAATACATTTAGAGGATAGACAAAGAGATTCAACCAATATAAAAATATAAATATAAGATTTTCTGGACTTACAGGCTATAACTCTACCAAAGTATTTATCATTCATTAGATCATCAACCAATCTATCAAGTTTGATCTTGAAAACTCAACATAATATGTCAGGATGATCTGTTGGTTTCAGTTCTCTTTGGTTGGTGTAATGCTCAATTTCTTGCCATTTCAGATTGCAAGTGAAAGTGATAAAAAGATTCGAATAATCACGCTTTTGACATATTGTCATAGTATCATGAAATTTTTGAAACTTGTATCTAAATCCTCCAATAAAAGATGAAGGAAGAATGGTATGTTTAAGAAGGATTACCATCACCCCTCATAACAGCATCAGCAAGACCCTTATAAATATCTGTCCCCAACTTGTCTTGATTACAACAAAACCAAGACAACCACTGTGACTCTATCATAGTGAAGGCATCAATAATAAATTGGTGAAGCAAATTATGCACCAAAAGAGCTGTGTGTGCTTTATTTAGTCGTTCTTGTAAACGGAAAGAAAAATATTCCCTCATACTCAGATTTAGCTTTTCCTACTTGATCTTAAAGATAATTCACTAAATTGAATGTTCTCTCTATAACCATCCTCTCCATATGGAAAGAGCAAAGAGTACTGTAATGCAAGATATGTAATGCAAGATATAAAGGATGAAGTTCATTTATACGTTTCAGCAAACCAGATTGCATCTCCACCACAATGTCTCTAGTGGATTCTAGAGAATCAATGTCACAAACTATTAGAACAACAATCTTAGAAGAAGTTGGTAAGTTATAAGTACGACCATCTGTTTTCCGCTCTTTGACCAATCGTAACTTAAGACTTTCAGATGGACTGGTGCAAACTCTGTCTTTAACACTTATGAATACTTGCACAAGAGCATTGCATGAGTCAAGCATTGTTGTGATCTCACAAACAATGAAAGGATCAATTTGGCCTGAGATTCCTCTACCACTAAAAAAATCAGAAATATGTCAAAATCATCGACAATAAATAAATCAAGTGACTTTATAAGATTAAAGAAAAAAGAGGATACCCATAAGAATTAATTCTCTTCGATATCTTATTGTCCGTATCATAGATGTAAAGTTAAGAAAACTTTGGAGTACACCCGGTAGTAAGTAATAAACTACCCATTAAATGCAAATTCTGACCATGTAACCTATACACGTATGGACATTTCTAATTGAAGTGAATGAAAAAATCATGTTGTAGGATTTGAAGTTGCAAAGGAAGTTCGAGTTATAAGCTAAATGATTAGTCAATAGATCCTTCAAAAGTGAGGAGTGTCTTTCAACAGAGAGAGTTGAACCTTTTCTTGCATACAACATAATGAAAACATTGGATTATTTGATCTTACATCCTTCTTCAACCTCCCTTCAGACCACATTAAAGCACCACATGCGGTGCAAGAGAATGTTGGAAGCCCAATATCCAGTAATATGAAAATGTTGGAAGTTCAAAAAGATTAACGTGTTGAATAAGGATAAGTAAAAAACTACAATAAGAATGAATTTAATACCTTCAATTATGTAAGAATAATTGTCATCAGAAGCTACAACAAACAAAGTAACAATCAAATGGAGAATTGTAATATTACCAAAAGTACTAAGCAAATGTTACCATTTAGAATTGTACTGTCCAAAAATGATGTTGAGGTATCTGGTAAACTCATAAACCAATGTATGTTGCTGAACATTTGTTATAGTTGATACAACTGGTTGATCTTCATTCATAGCTATTGAAAGAATTTGTAATATCCGAAATATTTAATTTAGTTATTATCATTATTATTTAATTTATTTTTCTTTCAAAAAGAAAAATAAATTAAATTAAAGAATTAAAAATAAAAAATGAAGAAGGGAAAGAAATGGGATTTTTAAAATTTATTTTAGGACTTAAAAGAAAATGGGATTAAAAAGCATGAGGAAAAAAGAGGATATACACTAACTTAAATATATATATATATATTATTAAGCCTTCCAGCCAACACACACACACAAAACGCAAAACATAAAAAAATAAAGCAAGAGGCAGAAGCGAGCACGAGGCAGACGAAGGAGAGCACCACGCGAGAACCCGAGAGGAAGGAGCAAGCTACGGACTAAGGGAACCAGCCGGATTTTCACCGGAGAAGTCACGCTGGTGCCGGAGACGGTGACCGGAAGCTTCTTTCAATACCACTAAGTTCCCCATCCGATTGAATCAAGGTATGAAAGCCCCAATCCTTCCAAACCCCAATTTCTCCAATTTTGGGTATTTTAGGAATTCTTCAAATACTTCCAATCGGGGCATTCCGGGGTTAAATTCGAGCTTAGTGGGTGTTATTGAAATCTTAGGGAGGTTCAGAATCGAAGTGAAACCGTAGGAATTGACCGGGTATGGAAATTGGGAAAATTGGGTTAGGAAATTGCTCTAAAATTCGAAATGGATAGTTTGATGCATGTTTAGGCTTGGATTGGAGTAGTATAAGTGTTGTAGTTGCTGGAAATAGACAAGGGAATAAAGCCCGAGTATTTACCATCTCAACCGGAACCTAATCCGGTGAAAAAGAGGCGAAATACTAAGCCACCGTACAGTAAGGAGCTGTGTGGTCGGTTGAACACGTCGGTCTAGTCCATGGTGGACACCTAAGACCCGCTAAATTGGTTTCAAGGCTCTATTGTATACCGGTTATATTCTATATAAATAATTAAAGAGGTCATAGTTGAACTCTTACTCGGTAAATGCGGGGAGACGGTGGAACGGATAAGCTAAGGCATTTGTTGGGCCGTGAATTTATTCCTCTATTGCTTAGAAGTCTTTATGAACACATGAAGTGAAATTTGGAGAAATGGGAATCTCTAACCTAGGCATTTAGAGGTTCTAAGTGGCTCGAATGTGTGAAAGTCGATATAAGACAATATGGTCTTTCAAAAAGAGCAATTTAGACGATGTAACGAACTAAATAGTTAGTTCTTGGAAATAGTTAAAGGGTGCATGAGCATTAGCATGACACGTACATGTTAGATGCTTCTTTACACGTTTCTAAATTGCTTAAATATATGTGTATAGGGCACCACAGGGTAAATTGGAGCTCCAGGCACTCCGAGGACTGATCAGGAGGACCAACGAGGTGAGGGGCTCTCCCATCCCTGCCCCACAGGGTTGGATGACAACGTGCAAATGTGGTTTGCCTTACTTTATGCAGTTATCATATGAAATGTACTTATCTGAATGAGTTTGCGCTACGTGTGTATGATTAGTGAGTAAATAGTGAAAATGCAAACCAAATATGTGTATATGTGAAAATGTGGCTCATCGAGCCTTATATGTTACCGTGGGTAGGACTGAGTCGTGATTTCATATGTGAGAGTTCAGTAACATTAGAAACCAATCATATTGATCGTCACTTAAAGATCTCATTTGTATGGTTTGTTGAGGAAAACTGAACTTAGGATTGTTGAATGTGAGTGAGAGTGTTACATAATTGGAACGGGGGAATCTAGGCCTAACTAATGAACACGTATAATATTTAGCTAGTTACTAATAGGGCTTCTTTCAAGGTTAAATATATTAGTTGAACTTGTTTATGTTAGTTTGGGTAGATCGAGTCGGTTATCCTGGTCGGACAGACAGGATTCAGTTAACAGTAAGGATGCCACATAGTGGCCATTACCTTGGTTTAACTGAGGTCAGACAAGTCGTCGGCTATTACTCTAAGCCTGCCTTGGAGTCAGAAAGTTCCTAGTTTGATCAACTAGGTTCGAATAAGAAATTGCCTTCGGGCCAGTATTTCTCTTAGCGTAACGCGGGAGACAGAAAGTGAATGCCTTTGAGCATAACTATGTGTGACTTATGAAAGCACATGATATATATATATATTGTGATTTATGTGCGTGCGGAGAAATAAATATGTTAGGAGCATGAATTAGGATTTTAATTATGAATATGATTTACTGATTGCCTGATCATGTTAAAGATCACAATATAAATCCATTTCATGCGCATGTGGTTGTGGTTGCTCCCTTCCCCCAGTTGTAGTGGTACCCGCTGCTACGCTAGGGATGGGGGAGCTCCTCACTGAGTCTTTTCGGCTCACCCCCTGTTTACATGTTTCAGATACAGGTGGTTCAGGCGTCGGGAACGCGTCCACTTCTTCTCAAGGAGGCGGACAACTCTGAAGACCGCACGCATAGTCCACGTCGGTAGTATTTTGGTTATGTACATTTGTCGTGATGTATATATATACATATAAATCCTTTTTGGGCGTAGTGTTTGTACGGTTACATCTGCTGTGTATATATATATATCATACTTGAATTCTAGCATTGTCGGCTTCATACAGGTTAAGGTTAGGTCATGGTGTTGGGGAATATAGGCTGTGATATGACATATATCATGTGCATATATATATATATATATATGACTTCCGCATGTGACTAGGATAGATCACACGCCTTGAGGGGTGTGATCAATATGTAAATTATATATATGTGTGACTGAATACCTGATTGTATGAGAATATGGCTTTCGCATGTGAATAGGATAGATCACACGCATTGAGGCGTGTGATCAATATGTAAACTATATGTAAGCGTGTGATTGAATATATGTATGACTATACACAAGATTTCTGCATGTGAATAGGATAGATCACCCGCCCTGAAGCGCGTGATCAATATGTATACTATACGTACGTGTGAGTGATTATGTGTATATGTATAGACTGAAGCGGCGTTGAGCGAGCCGTGGATTGCACGCTACTTAGGTCACCGGATATGGATGGCCATAAATACTATATTGTTTGTATTAGAAATGGGTGGTTATAGACTTGTGAAAATGTCAATAAGGGATTAGTGGCTTACGGGACAAGAGAAATCCTACTTCCCGTGCCGGTCACGGATGTCCGATAGGGGGTCGTGACAGAATTAGGATATAAAATTACGAAAATTTAATTAAGAAAAATAGAATAAATAGAATGAAATGAACTTAACAATGGCTTATTGTAGAGAGGGGAGTGTATGAAGAATGGCTGGATTGTTTGAATGATACTCTTCTGAGCCTCTTTGAAGGGTTGAATTGTGTTTGCATAGAAGAGGTACTTGTAGAATTTTGCTTCATTTGATCTGACAACACTATCAATATAAAACGAACCTCTTGATCACAACATGAGAAAACTAAATATCAAAACTTAATAATGAAATACTGAATCGTTAAAGTAAACAAAAAACAAACAACTTCTTGACAACAAGATTTGTTTCCTTGCAAAACGAGACTCTTTAGATGATAAGGTAGAATCTCCAACTGTATTAGCAGTTGAAGATACTCCATTGTAGTTTAATCTGATAGGTAAAGGAGGTGTTGAACTTGAATAACTTATTAGAATATTAAGGACTTCAAAGCAATTAAGGTTTGTGATCTCAAATAAGACATTGGATGGGGAAGATGATGCTTGAAACAATTTTTTTTTTTCAGATAAAATTGCTTTCCTCAATAGACGTCTTTCTTTGGCTTTAGTAGGATTGAAATCAGGAACCTATATAATGTCTGCATAGGATTGAGATTTATTGCAAAAAATTTTAAATTGAATGAATTCGAACCTGTTTTCCTGAGTCGATAAGATTGTTGAATGGAAACATTTTCTGAATAACCAATCTTGGATAAAGCTATTGGTAAACATTAATAAAAAATATGATTCTCAGTAAGGGAAAAATTATGGAAATTATGTATCAATAAATGAAGACAGAGATGAATTTGGTTGAATTAATCCAATAATGTCATAAATGAAAATATTTCAACGCAAAAAATCTACATTTGAGGTTCTACCCATGATGATACCAAAAAACAGATATGAGTTTGGTTGGATTAAGCGAAACCCATGAAAGATCCTCATGTAAAATCATCATTTGAACTTTTTTTATCATAATAAAAATAATAATTCAAACAAAAAATAACTAATAATAACAATCAATCAAGAAAAAAAAGCAAGGTGAATAAATCTAAAAGAAGAAGAATTTTGTAGCAAGAATAGTAATAAATAAACGATAAAGTACATTATTTTACTTTTGGTTTTGGTTTGCGGGCATTTTACTGAAAAAAATATTAAGTAGTGAAATTACACAAAGAGTAAAACTCTTAACTTAAATTTACGGTTAATTGTAAATTGGACTATAATGTAGGGGATTTTTATATGTAAAGGGAGGGAGGAGATTCTGCTTTAAAAAATAAAAATATATTAGAGAACCAACATAAAAATGACAACAAAATTTTCAACTTTAACATAAATGAAATCATAAAAACTAACAATATATATTATTACCACGAGACAATTTGTTATAAAGATCTAACTATATGACTGGATGAGAATTTTCATCTAAAAGAAAAACAAGAGAAAGATTTCATAAGAAGAAATAAAGAAAAGACATTTAGTATAAAAATAAATGATAACAAATGAAGTAACGAAAATACCATTGCTTGAGTCTTTTGGCCAAGGAAGTCTGCTAGTAGATGAACTCATATTTTCATATCAAACTCAGATTTGGATGCTTGAACAGTAATTATCATTTAGCAAAGACATAATAGTAAGTACTTACAATCCGTGGCTAATTCGAAGAAATTGCCGACGGAAATAAATCCGTGGCTAATTAACAAATTACCCACGGATTGGCCACGGAAAATAGCCACGGATTGTAAATCCGTGGGTAATTTTGAACAAAAAAATTTTATTTTTTTTCCCGTTTCCCCACGGATTCCGCACATATTATTCCGTGGGTAAATCCATGTTTTGTTGTAGTGCAAATTCAATAATAAGTTTCTCTTTGTCTTATACTTAAGAACTATGGAACTTTGGTTATTTTAGTTGTTTTATGCATAATAGAGACACCATTAATTAAATCTTACCCAACCATAAAAAGTTGTATTCTTTGAATGTGGAAGAGCACTAAAGTTTGATTCATATATGAAATTGCAGGAACATCTTGAAGAATTACAAAATTCTTTTGGCTTCATGCTTTAGCATAGATTGATAGGATGGACGAAAATGGAATCTGAGTGAAAAGGAAGAACATCTACTATAATAGCACAATCCAAATAGCACAATCTAACAGGTAAGATCTCACTCTAATACCTCCAAATAATGATATTTAAATTTGAAGGAACTATGACTGTAATACTCGAGAAATTTCGAAGCTTGAAAAGAAAAGAAGTAGGAAAATTTTTAGTATTTAAATTGGGACCTAAGGGAATAAAAACTTAAATTAGGTAGGAGGAGGGATTAAATTGGAAATATTCTTCAGCCTTACTTATTTAATATTATTATTATATATTAGAAAATAAAAAAAATAAAAAGGGAAGAAAAAGAGAGAGGGGCACGGGAAAGAAAAGAAAAAGAAAGAGAGAAAAGAGAGAGAGGCACGAGAGAGAGAAAGGACCCGAGAAGAAGAAGAAGGGGAAGGAGGGGAATTTTGCCGGAAAAGTGGCTGGAGGGAGCTAGCCGACGACGGAAAAATCCACCGGAGCTCGACTACTACGTCTCCCACACCTTCCACCGATCGAATTAAGGTTGGTAACCCAAAATTCTTTTTAGACCCTCAAACCCTCCAATTTGAGGATTTTCTCATTTCATCTTCATTCGGGTTGTTTCGAGGGTCAATTGAAACTTAGAAAGTGTTCTTGAACACTTAGTCGGGATAGGAGTCGAGGCTATATCGTCGAATTTGGCCAGATTCGAGTTTTAAGGGGTTTGGGTTTGAAAACCCCAAATATTCCCAATTTGGGGATTTGTTGATAATTTTGGAATCGGGCTTAGGTTTGAGTAGTTAGGATTGGAATTGTATTGTTGGAATGTAGGTGAACAAAACCCGTGAAGAGCGGAATCGAAGCCGGAGTCGGAAGGTGGCCGGAAAGAGCCACAAACCAGCCCACAGCACAGCAGAAATCTGCTGTGCTAGGTGCTGGCGCAGTTGCGCCAACTCTCAGGCTGGCCAGGCTTGGCTTGCCCCAAACCACTCTAAGGGTGATTTTGAGGGGTCCCAAACCTCCTCCCTTCAGTCTTTAACACCATAGCACACTCCTAAACATGTTTTCAAGAATTTAAATAGTTTCAAATACCTTCTTGCTTCTCAAGGATGGAAATTTGCGGAATAAGTTAAGTCCAATCTCTTAAATTTCCACTTGCTTCCTTCATAGTCATTAGGAAACCTTAAGTAGGATAGTTTAGAAGCATATCGAGGTTTAGTAACTGAAATCCAAGGCCCCAAAATCAAATCCAAGGCTCTATAATCACTTTAGGTAAGTGATAGTTGTACGGAACCAAGTGTGAAGCACTTGAGACTCTCATGGAAGAGAGGGAAGACGGATAAGACCAAAAACTCGGTTCTTGGCGACGTCTAGGTGAATTTTTAGGCACGAGCATACCAGACGTATATTAGTTGCATATAGTTAAGATGTTAACCACGTGAATGTGTTTGTTAGGAAACCACGATTTGTTTGGAGCGGGAGTTACTCCAGGACAAACACAAGGAAGCCGTCCAGGTGGGGGGTTTCTCATCCTTGCCCTATAGGGTTGATTGAGGATGTGAATATGTGGTTTGCCTACTTGCCTATTTGTAAGAATTACTTAGTGGTTAACATGCTATTGATGTTCCTAAATTGTAATATATGAAAGTACTTGTATATGTGTGTTTGATTACAGGCAAAGAGGTACTGGAGGGTATCCATGTGGTGACATGAGATACACCGAACAGTACGAGCAAGGGGGTAAGTTATTGATTGAGTCCAAGGTTTGGTTTACACTAATAATTAGAAACTCATTAAGGAAATCACAAAGAACTTGTTATAAATGTCGACGTTATATGGTAACTAAATTTAGGAAAGAAATGTTAGAGTTAGGTTATGATCTAAACTTGGGTTTGGGTACTAATAAAGGATCAAGAAGATTTCATAATTGATTAGTGAGTCATAGGGATGTTTCACACTACCTAAATAAAGTCAATTTAGGATAGTAATGGGTAGATGAAGTCAGAATCCCAGTTGAAAACTCGGGAGGAGAAACAAATCAGATAAAGTCGCCCGTGGAGGCCATTGCTCTAGCTTGTTCTAGGGCCAGTTGATTTATTTGTCCATGGTGGCCATTGCCCTAACTTGATATTGGGGTTAGTTAAGAACGCCCTTTGAGACCATTGTCCAGGGTGAAACACATGGAACAGTTGAGTAATTGATGCCGAAGAGGCCATGTCCAATGTGAAACACTCGGACTAGATTTATAGCTTTCAGATAATATGTTTAAAGTGATTGTTTGTTTTACGAGAAGCTTGATAGATGAACATGATCCTTAGGTTTATCTTCGACTATATGTTATATTAATATTGCCTGATCGTAATATAACATTTGATAAACTGGATCTTTATTGTGATTGTGGGTGTTTCCCTTTCCCTAGCCGTAGTGGTACCCGCCGCTACGCCGAGGATAGAAAGCTCTCCACTGAGTTTGTTTGACTCACTCCTCCTACTTAAATGTTTCAGATACAGGTATCGGGCAGGCATCGACGTACAGACAGTGATACGGACATCAGATCAACCTTCACGCACTTGTTCGGGTGGGTGGACACCTTTTTTGGTTATTTTGATTTCTTTTGTTGTACATATTCTAAAGTTGTAAGTGTTGTGTAAATATTTACAGCTTTCGATGTGTGCCTACTCTAGACTTGTCGGCTTCACATGTACTTAAAGACAGGGTCCGGTTTTGGGGAAAGTTAGGATATATATATATATATGTATATGTATGATTACATGAACTACTGCATGTGAATAGGATGAATTGTACGCATTGAGGCGTGCGATCAATATGATATGAATATATATATTATGTGTGTTTGCTGCATGTGAATATGATAGATGGATATATTATGTGTGTAAAATGTATCTATATACTGAGCTGAAGCGGTATTGAGCAAACCGTGGATTGCAGGTTAATTAGGCCACCTGTGAGATGTGGTCACTATTATGTTATATATATATTGATTGATTGTATAGCAGGGTAGTTATATCTATGTTTTACAGGGTAAGACTTACAGGTTTAGAGGTAAAAGTCTATTCCCGTGCCGGTCTCGTACTCCCGAATTGGGGTCGTGACAATGGCTGTCCAAATCCTTCTCCATAAATCTGTGAACTGAGATAGGATTATTAAAGAAGTAAAAATAAAACTGATAAAAGAAAGTTAATTGTCATGTGGTTGAGGATCTGACTTCCCACATCAATTGCATTTCGGATATCAGAGTTAATTGTCTCTTCTTAACCAAGGACATAAGAAATTGCTGCAATCCATAAAGTATATTATGTGTAATTTTTTATCTTCTTTTGCGCTGTTTCTTTTTATAAGAGGTAAAGCTTAAAAAGAATTTATTCATGTCTCCAACAGTCTCAACATGAAAATTAAAATTTTATCAATATAATGATAGATAGTAATTGACTTGTCCTTTGCCAACCCACTATCCAACTCCACGCCTCCATTTCCAAGCAAAAAGACTTTAGAATTTGAGGATGTGTTATATCTTCAAAATCACGCACAATTGCACAAGTCTATACATAATAACTTAAACTAAGGTAGAATGTTTTTTTTGGCTATTTAGAAGGCAACACCACTAACAAATTGGCTTACACTTTGCTTTAAAGTGGAAAGCCAATGTGAATTTTTTTTTACTTTGAAACTCAGTTTTAGGATTAGTAGAATGTCAATATATTGATGCATGATGCTAAATAGTTGTAACCCTAAGAGAAGCATTTGATTATAAAATCAAAATGCAAGTGAAAAACTGACCTAAAACAGCACAATAGTCTTATAATAATTTTGTACTCGTTCTTTTACAGTACTAAATTTAAATGTCACATCACAGTAATGGTATAATCAAATGTTAGTATAAGACAATTGTAATAATATGGGTAGTCCACCCATAGTCGATTGGACATAAAACCCAAGCCCAATTGGTATTGGGGCAAATTGTGCAAATAAAATAGTAAGTGGATTTGTAATTGTAATTTGCTCCTTAATTGTAATTTATTTACTTATCTCAATATTTGTTACTATGGAATATTCCCCCTAGGGACACGTGGCACTGGGCTTCTAGAAGCGCCGCAGTAGCTCACGCCAGTGACACGTGGCACCACTCACTCACCCCCTACATGGCCGGTATCCATGTTTCTCCTCTTAGGCTCCCGTCCAAGAGATGTGGGGAAACTCCAGGTATCGTGGGATGACCCACGACGGGCAGGAACGTGGGTCGACCACGTTCTCCCCCACACTTGGTATAAAAGGCCCTCACCTGGGGGACTCAGAGGACAATTAGGTCAGACAGATTCAGAACACACTGAAGCTAGACTTAGCCTTTCAAACTCAATTCACCTTCTAGTTAATCTTAGAGCTTGGCCCCCTGCATCACCAAACTCCGCCATCAATTGACATATCTCCGTCCCAGAGATCTCCATCAGCAAAGCTCCCAGCAGCTCAGAGAGACCCTATTCTCTCACAACCTAGGGCTAACTCCAACGAGTGGCTCGCTCGCCCGGAGTACCTTACACACGTTCTAGCCGCACACGGCCCCATATAGGTAATTACCTTGCCTAACGGCTCCTATGGACGTTAACACGGGAAACTACGTGGACTTTGATCGCTTCACAAGGGTACGTAGGCACCTAGGTTTTCACCTAAAAACAAGTCCCCCAAGGTTACGACCCCTTGCAGTCCTTATTTTCAACTTAGAATTGTCTGAACCAAAAATGACAGTTACAGTAAGTGGGATCAAAATTGAAATAAGAAGACAACCATCATTTGTATTTCAAGTAAGTTTCATGCGATATAAATTAATTATTCTTATATTTTAATTAAATATTTACCGATTATATTACTGTAACTTTTAAAAATAATATTTTGATCATTGGTATCTCAAGTGCATATGTTTATCATTTCTATCTCAAGTAAGAAAAATAATGTGTGCATATTTATCTCATATTTTATATATATTTTTGGTCGACTATATTACTATTTTCTGTAGTTCCATATTAAACGAAATATTTTTTTCAACTTATTTTACATTTGAGTATTTTTTTTAGCGCACTCCATAAAATTCTATTAATAATAAAAATTCAAAACAATCACTATCTTAAATTCTTCCAATCAAGTCTCAAGTATGTTTGAGATTGCTTCTAATTTTTTTGAAGAATTTTCAAATAATTTTTCTTGAATGGAGTTTTCAGAAAAATACTGTAAGAAAGAAGTAAATTGTGTGTTTGACTAATTCAATTTAAATTTTTATTCTTATTTTTTAATATCAGAAGTCAACCATGGTGTAAACATTTTTAATTAAATATTTAGAACATTAATGAACAACAAAAGGAGAGAGAATAATTGTATTGGCATCATTCATTATCGACCACGTTTCTGCCCCACGGTTGTGACGTGATCACACTCTATCCAACCAAACACAGAAACCACCTTCAGCTTACTAGGAAACCAAAACATTTGTGTGGTCCTTTATATCCCCAAACATCTTCTAGAGCTGGTCGTGTCATTCAAATGCTCTCTCTCTCTAGAAAGCGGCACGTTAAATTATCAAGCAAACATCAACCCAACCTCCTTCCTAGGCTTCTCCCCTCTAGAGCCCCAACCATCTCAGCCATTTGAGCTTCCTTCCTCCTCAAGCAATCCCCATATACCTCCATTTATGATTATTTTAGCCTGGAATGTTCGTGGTGCCGGTGGCACTGATTTTAAAAGAATCTTTAAAGATATGGTCAACCTTCATAATCCTTCTGTCGTTATCCTTACTGAAACCCGCCTTAGTGGTGCTAGAGCTGATTCTACTATCCGATCTTTGGGTTTTGACTCTTTTGTTAAAGTTGATGCTGTGGGATTTGCTAGGGGAATTAGGGTTCTGTGACATTCTCATCTGATCAACATTACCACTCTTGGCTCTTCTTTTTAGGAGATTCACTGCCTCCTTAAGGTAAACAATCTTTCCTTCCTTTTAACTGCCATTTATGCTAGTCCCTCTCCTGAAACTAGAAATATTTTATGGGATTCTCTCTCTTATTTCTCTACTCTTCATTTTGTGCCCTGGCTTTTGATGGGTGACTTCAATGACTACTCTAAATCTTCTGAAAAATTTGGTGGTAGGCCTCTGGATCTTAATAGTAACAAGATGGTCATATTATTAGAACTAGAATTGATAGAGCTCACGCCACCCAATCCTGGATTAATCTTTTTCCCAATTCTAAAGTTTTCCACTTACCTAGAGCTCATTCTGACCATTGTCCTATTCTCCTTAATCTAATCCTTTTCTTCTTAATGATCCTAAACCCTTTAGACTTGAACCTTTTTGGCTCCAACATCCTACCTTTTTCCAAACCACCTCTTTTGCTTGGTCTTTAGATAACAAGCCTCTTTCTTCTAAATTATCTTCTCTTAAATATCATCTTAAATCTTGGCAAAAATCGTATTTTGAAAATTTCTTTCTTGCTAAGAGAAAGTTAAATAATAGACTCATAGGAATTCAAAAATCTCTTTGCTACAAGAATTGTCCTCAACTTCTTGTTTTGGAAAAAGATCTTCAATCGAAGTTTAAATCTATTCTTGATCAAGAAGAACAAATGTGGCATATCAAATCTAGAATTAACTGGCTTTCTCTGTGTGATAGAAACACTTCTTTCTTTCACGCCTCCACTATTAATAAGAGAAGGAAGAATTCTTTCACTTCCATTCAACTTGATGATGGTTCTTTTAATTTTGACCCTCTCTTTGTCAAAAAACTCTGTCATCAACTTTTTTATTTCCAGCTAGACTTCTTGCCCAGCTTACCTGTCTTCAACTCCGACTTTATGGACTCTCTTATTCTTCCTCCTTCCATTTCTGAAATTAAGAGCATTACTTTCTCTCTTCCCCCTCTTAAAGCCCCCGGAAAAGATGGTTTTCATGTTATTTTCTTCCAAAAATCTTGGGATATTATTAAAGAGTCTCTTTTTAATGATATTAATCAAGTCTTTTCTTCTACCTGTATCCCCAAAGATTGGGGTGAAACCTTAATTTCTCTCATTCCTAAGATTGATAATGCTTCTAAGCCTTCTCAGCTCAGACCCATTGGTTTATGTTCGTCTCACTATAAAATCCTTGCTAAAATCCTTGCTAATAGATTAAAACCCTTCCTTCCTAGCCTCATCTCCCCCTTTCAAGGTGCTTTCCAAAAAGAAAAACATACTTCTGATCTTTTCATTTCTGCTCATGAAATTATGCACTCTATGAACAAATCTCAATCTAAAAATGGCTGGCTCATTCTTAAAATTGATCTCCATAAAGCCTTTGATACTATTTCTTGGAATTTTATTATTACCATGCTTTCCCGTTTTCACTTTCCTCCTACTTTCGTCAATCTTATTTCCTCTTGCATTTCTTCTGTTGATTACACTCTCCTTTTCAATGGCAAACTTTCTCAGAATTTTTCTCCTAGAAGAGGCATTAGGCAGGGTGATCCTCTTTCCCCTTACCTTTTTATCCTTGCTACGGAATATCTCAATCACAAAATTCTTGAAGCCATTTCCCAAAACTGTTGGTCTCCTTTTTCTTTTAGAAATTCTGAAATTAAATTTTCTCATTTCTTCTTTGCTGATGATATTCTCCTCTTTTCTAAAGCCCCTGTGGATAATAGCCTCATTATTAAGGATATTCTTAATGACTTCTCTAATGCTTCTGGTCTTGAAATTAATCTCTCTAAATCTAACCTTTGGTTCTCTCCCTTTACCCCCGATTCTGTTATTGAAGATATTTCCTCTATCCTCAATGTAATGTTTCAGACAACTTAGGTTCTTATTTAGGATACCCTCTAAAAGCTTCTTATAAAAATTCTGACTTCAACTTCATCCTCGATAAAATTCAGAATAAACTTTCCTCTTGGAAGACTAACCTTCTTTCCTTTTCTGGTCGCCTTCAACTCATTAAATCCACCACTTCTGCTATGCACTCTCACATCATGCAAGCTCTTTTCCTTCCTCATAATATTCACAATAAAATTGATAAAATCAATAGAAACTTTCTTTGGGGTCAATCTCATGATACTAGAAAACTCCATTATGTTAATTGGAATATCATTACTCAACCTAAAACTCTTGGAGGTTTGGGAATTAGACAAAGTCATAATGTTAATGCTTGTTATATGGCTAAAATCCTTTGGAACATTAAAACGAATAATAATTCTTTTTCTTCTCAAATTATTAAAGCTAAATATGGTCAAAACCTTGGGAGAAATATTCATGCTAAATCCTATGTTAGGAGAAGTTTAGACAAAGGTCTTTCTGTTTTTAATCTGGGTTTGGCTTGGCGTATTGGCAATGGTCTTTCCATTAACTTCTGGCATGATAACTGGCCTACTTCAGGTCCTATTAGATCTTCTATTTCTGGTCCTCTTATAATTTTGAAGATTCTCTTAAGTCGGTCTCCAATGTTCTCTCTAATGGTTCTTTTGATATCTCTATGTCTCTCTGTAATACCCCAAAAAAATTTTGAGGATTAAAGAATGATTTATTTCGGGGCTAGGAATTAAAACTTAAAAAAAAAAAGAAAATAGAAAAAGTATGAAAGTGAAAAGAAACCGGAAAGGAATTTTTTTTCGAAGAATGTAATACTCGAGGGGTATTTTTGGAATCATGTCAAATATATAGTAAGACTTATAATGGTCATCATTTGGAGTTGAAATTTAAAAATAAATAAATAAATAAATAATATATAAACAAGTAAATAAATAGAAATATGTATATATATATATATAGACAAATAATCTTAGTTAAGAAATGATGGGATAATGTGAAATTGATAGAATGTTGATGTTGAGGTTGGACATTTTGACTAAATAAAATAAAAATAATTTCTTGGAATGAAATAAGATTTTTTTGGGTTATTATTAAGATTTTAATTGCTTTAGATTTGAGAATTTAAGAAATTAAAATAAATAAGAAATTCAAATAGAAAAATATAAATTGAGTTAAATATGAGTCATATGAATTATTTCAAGCTTATAGTTTAAATTTGAGGATTTTTCGAAAATAAAAATTATACTGGGTAAGAAATTTTCATCTGCAAGACACTCAATAACAGATATTTTTAATAGGCTTATGATTAGCCAAAAATTTCAAACTTTTCCTATTCTTACCTACAAATAAATATAGTTAAGAAAATTCAATCAAAACTCTATTTCACCATACCTCAAAAGTTAATTGTTCAAACTATCCTTAATTGCTCAAACACAATAATAAGAACCAGAGACATCACGCACACCACTCTTCCTCATTTTGTTCATCTTCTTCTTCTCTTCTCTTCCTCTAAAGCTCTCTTAGGGCAAGCAACAAGTGAAGAAATCCTTCACTTTCCACCATGTTTCTTGCTTCCTCCCACCAATTCCATGCCTCATCAAGCTCCCTCCACCATTGTTAAGCATTAACAAGTTTGGGCAACCTCCATGGATTTCCAAATTCGGATTTCCCCAAAGGTAAGCATTAAAGTCTTGTCTCCACCACTTAAATAATAGATTTCTTGTTAGAAATGAGTTATCTATCAATAGTATACCACCTTAGAATCATTTTTGAGCATAGAGATCATCCAAATATTGAGTTTTATGGAGATTTCTACTCTATGGTTCATGACCTACGAATTTGGAGAAAATTTTGGAAATTGTGGATTTCCTTGATGCTTGTTGGTATGTATGAACTTTAAATTATATGTTTAGATATTTTAAATGATTTGGAATGATGCCCAATGGTTAGGTTGGTGATATGTGAACTCTTGATGAAAGTTAGGACTTCCCATATTTGGCAAAATTTCCATTAATGGAGCTTGGAGAGTGAACAAGGTTGTGAGATTAATTAATTATGTATTAAATTGTGTTTAATCTAGAAAGAACACCAAATGATGACCATAGGCCAAGTAAATGAACTTTGGGGTTGGATAAATGTAAGAAGTCATAAGAAAAGAAACTAGGAAATTGTATGAAATTTGATATCGATTGAATCGGTTGTATGTGATAGGGTTCAAGTACTTCCTTGGAGACCAGAGTGCTCAAAGGGAATGCTAAGTGAAGCGGCCAAGGTGAGGGCTCTTTCATCTCTGCTCCTAGGGTCGTATGCTTATGTGGACTACATGAGTATGTATATTCTCTGCTTGTCTGGTATGTGTTAGCTAGAGATATAAAATGCTAAAAGAATGAAAGAATTAGAAAATAGGTTGTGGAAAGTGGCTTGGATAGGAAGACATCGGAGTATAGCGTAATTGTTTGCTATGATTGGTTTGTTACAAATCCAACTCATACACTCCGGAGGCATGATGGGTATTTTATTAAATCTTTTCCACGACGGTGGCAAGAGTCCTTGTACGGAAGGGCTAAACTTTATTTTGAAAACTCGTCACGACGGTGACTTAAATTAAAATCATGCAAAGGGAGTTATTGGTGGGTTTTGAATTTGGTTATGCTAGCGATGTGAGACATCGACTAGAACAACGTCATATGGCACTTGAGACCTCAGTTTTATAATCACCATGACGATGGTCATTGCCCTATCCTGGCAATAGGGTCAGAAAGGTTTTAAATTGCTATGACGATAGCTTGAGGCTCAGAGAGTGCATCTGGACGGTTATATGAGTTATATCCTGTTGAGGATACTTGTACATATTAATAAGGAGAAGAATTGTTGATCCTTCGGGAAAGATACAAAGAATCCTATTAATATGTGAGACTAAGGTAAGGAGATACGGGAGGAACCTACGGGTGAACCGTGAGCCTAACCTAGTAAAAGAGAAACCATCCTGTGGAGTTGGTCCAGGGTGTGTCAGTGGCCATGCTTCGAGACATCGTGTCATGCCCGCCATGTGGCCTGGTTGGGTAATGGACGAGTGGGCTCAAGCTATTGCCTCGCAGCAAGGGGTCAGGATGTGCCACGTGGTGGCTACGTATCAGTTGTTTGATAGATAGAAGTTGATTGTGTTTGATTATTAGAATTGTCACGAGGTGACTAGTACCCAAGTGAATGAGTTAAGTATTGTTTGATTTACAAAATTGTCACGAGGTGACCAGTACCCGAGTGAATGAGTTAAGTATATTTGCCACGTGGTGGCCAGTAACCCGAGTGCACGGGTTCGAATTAGAAAAGCCACGTAGTGGCTAGTAGATACCCCAGAGTTGGGGAGATTAAGTAGATGTATGTTTAACATATGTGTGTATGTACAAATTGTCTGTGTTTGCATATAATTCCTGATTGTGCAGTGTAGTGGTGATGTGCAGGATTACATCACCACAACGTCTTGTTTGATTCAAACATGCTGAACGTGAGAAGACCTGTAAGTAAAAGCCGGCATTATATGTTACTTGTTTACTTGCTGATTGATGACGTGGAATAAAATGCTGCATGCTTATATCTGTTAAATGCATGTGAGTGATTGGATGAAATTTCTGTGATTGTGTGATCACCAAGAATGCATGCTAACTCACAATAACTAGTTGTTTGTGCATGTGGTTGTGTATGACTCCCAGTCCCAGCGGTAAGGTACCCGCCTTGCGCCAGGGATGGGAGAGTTCTCACTAAGTCGTGTGGTTAAGGCTCACACCTCATTTTTACTACACAGAGACAGGTTAAGTACAGGTGGAAGAAGTCTCGGTGGAGCGAGAGTTGAGCAATACATTCCAAGACCCACAACTTGTTCATGTGTGGGGGTGAATACAATGTAATTGTAATTTAATTTACTTTGTTGTTGTATCATAAAGTAAAGGGTAGACATACCCAATTAGATTGTATCACTAAATCTAGAACTGTTGGCTTCACACACCTTAAAGATCAGGATCCATTAGATCACAATGCAGGAAAAACTTGTTTTCAAAATATATATATATATATATAAACATATCTGTTGCATGTGAATAGGATAGGCAGCATCTTCGTATGTGTAGCCAGTATACAGGTTATATATATAATATGTGTGTTTTCCTATATCTATATCCTGAAGCGGCACTGGCCGTGGTATTGCTTGCCTAGGATAGGCCACCATTTCGGTGTAGCCATGGTATTATAATGCATGTGAATGTATTTTTCTATAATAACTATTCTGTCAATTAGGTGATAAGGCTTACAGGCATAGGGGTATTCCCTGTGTCTGTGCCGGTCACGGTCCTCTAAACGGGGGTCGTGACACTCTCCTTCCCTCTATTGTTGATGAAATTTCCTCTTCTTTTATTAGTCTTAATAACTCCGCCTATGCTTGCATAGCCGGTCCCAAGCCCTAATAAAGGAGGAGGGTTGTGTTAGGTAGTTGACAAGCAACGTAAAAACTCTGTCGAATCTTCATGAATATGGATCAACGACGTAAACATGCTATTGCTAGGCCGTTGGCCGGAAGCAACGCGTTGTATGGATCGAGTACAGTATCAAATGAGCAAGGGCCGCTACATCAACGCCCGGATGTAGTGAAAAATAAGCAAGGGTTCCCTCATTTTCGCAGACGGATGTGGGTAAAGAAGCTAGTCCATAAGGGTAGGATACGCTTTGGGACTTGGAATATTGGCACACTTACAGGTAAATCGATGGAGATAGTAGACACCATGATTAGGAGAAAGATAAATGTAATGTGCCTACAAGAGACTAAATGGGTAGGAGATAAAGCTAGAGAACTAGACACTTCAGGTTTTAAGCTTTGGTACGCGGGCAAGTCCAAAGTAAAAAATGGGGTAGGTATAATTATAGATAAAGAATGGAAGGACAAGGTGGTGGAAATAAAAAGAATTGGAGATAGGATAATTGCCCTAAAGCTTGTAGTGGATAGAGAGACCTTTAATGTTATTAGTGCCTACGCACCACAAGTAGCATTAGGGGAACAACATAAGCTTAAATTCTGGGAGGACCTAGAAGCTTTATTACAGGGAATATCGTTTAGGGAAAAGATCTTCTTAGGAGGAGATCTAAATGGGCATGTAGGGAGGGACACTAGAGGATACGAAGGCTATCATGGAGGACATGGCATTGGAGAAGTAAACACAGAGGGTAAAACAATCTTAGATTTTTGCTTTAGCTTTTAATTTAATTATAGCAAACACTTGTTTTAAAAAGAGGGTAGAGCATCTTATTACCTACAAGAGTGGGGAGACATCTTCCCAAATTGATTTCTTTTTGGTAAGGAAATCATATAGGAAACTTTGCACCAATTGCAAAGTCATTCCGGGAGAGAGCCTAACTACCCAACATAGGGTCTTGGTAATGGATGTTCAGGTTAAGGGTAGTGGAAAACAAAACAATCATAAACCAAGCCCTAGAATAAGGTGGTGGCATTTGAAGGGTGAAAAACAAGAGAATTTTAAAAGAAATATGTTGGAAGAAAGGGCTTGGGAAACACAAGGAGATGCAAACCACATGTGGAATACAATGGCACAAGGAATTAGGAATGTGGCAACTAAAACACTAGGTATATCTAGAGGTTTTGGACCGAAGGGGAAAGAATCTTGGTGGTGGGATGAAAGTGTACAAAATAAGATTAAGGTAAAAAGAGAATGTTATAAAACATGGCAGTCGTGTAGAGATAATGTAAGCTGGGAGAACTATAAGGTAGCTAAGAAAGATGTTAAGAGGATAGTGTCAGAGACAAGAAATAGAGCCTACGAAGGGTTTTACCAATCTTTAGGAACCAAAGATGGGGAGAGAAAAATATTCAAACTTGCTAAGAGTAAGGAGAGAAAGACAAGAGACATAGATCAAGTGAAATGTATTAAGGATGAAGAAGGTAATATCTTGGTAAAGGACCAAGATATTCAAGAATGATGGAAGGATTATTTTGACAAACTTTTTAATGAAGGACAAATGGCTGCTAGTCACACTGATGGGCTAAGTACTAACGAAGAGGATCTCAATTATAGTTTCTACCGGAGAATACAAGAGCACGAGGTGGCACAAGCATTGAAGAGAATGGATAATAGCAAAGTAGTAGGACCGGATAATATACCAATTAAGGTGTGGAAGAGCCTAGGAAGCAAAAGCGTAAGTTGGTTAACAAAGCTTTTTAATGTGATATTGAGATCCAAAAAAATGCCGGATGAATGGAGGAAAAGTACTTTGATCCCAGTGTATAAGAACAAGTGGGATATACAAAATTGTGCAAATTATAGGGGGATCAAACTCATGAGCCATACTATGAAGCTATGGGAGAAGGCTATCGAGCGGAGGCTGAGGGTGGAGATGCGAATTACAGAGAATCAATTTGGGTTCATGCCAGGGAGGTCAACCATAGAAGCAATATATCTATTAAGAAGATTGATGGAGAGATACCAGAGGCCTCGTAAGGATCTATATATGGTTTTTATTGATTTGGAAAAGGCCTATGATAGAGTACCGAGAGAAGTATTATGGAAGGCTTTGGAAAAGAAAGGAGTACGAGTGGCCTATATTCGAGCAATCAAAGACATGTACGATGGAGTCACGACTTGTGTTAGAACACAAGGTAGTGTCACGAAGGATTTTCCTATAACCATAGGACTACATCAAGGTTCAGCTTTGAGCCCTTACCTCTTCAATTTGGTATTGGATGTGCTCATTGAACATATACAAGAGGCAGTACCAAGGTGTATGCTTTTTGCTGACGATATAGTCTTGGTTGGAGATTCCAAAGAACAAGTAAATGAAAAATTAGGGATATGGAGACAAGCTTTGGAGACATATGGATTTCGCATAAGTCGAAGCAAAACGGAGTATATGAAATGTAAATTTAGTGGTAGGGACGCTGATTCTAGGAGTGAGGTGAAGCTTGGAGATCACCCCATGCGAGAAGTCACAAGTTTTAAGTATTTGGGAACGATAATACAAAATAATGGAGAAATAGAGGAAGATGTAAACCATAGGATCCAAGCAGGATGGATGAAATGGAGGAAGGCATCAGGTGTTATTTGTGATAAGAAAGTACCGCTTAAGCTTAAGGGGAAATTTTATCGCACCGCAATAAGACCAGCTTTACTGTATGGTACTGAATGCTGGGCGATAAAAAGCCAACATGAGCACAAATTCAATGTGGCAGAAATGAGAATGTTGCGCTGGATGAGTGGTCACACTAGAATGGATAGGATTAGGAATGAGTATATTAGAGAGAAAGTGGGGGTAGCACCTATTGTCGAGAAATTAGTCGAAACACGCCTTAGGTGGTTTGGTCATGTACAAAGGCGACCGGAAGAGGCTCTGATACGTAGAGTTGACCAAATGGAAGATAACCTAATAACTAGAGGTAGGGGAAGACCAAAGAAAACAATAGGAGAAACGATTAAGAGGGACCTAGCCATAAATAACTTAACCATAGAAATGTGCAAAGACAGAACATGTTGTCGTCGCTTGATCCATATAGCCGACCCCACCTAGTGGGAAAAGGCTTTGTTTGTTTGTTGTTGTTGTGTTTTATTAGTCTTAATAATTCGTCTGATTTGCCTACCTGGCCTGCTTCTAAATCAGGTTCCTTTAATATCAAATCTGCTTATTACCTCATTACCAATTCCTCTAACTCTCCCCCTCTCCATTCTTATCCGAATCTCAATTGGATTTGGAAAGTTCGTTGTCATCCTAGAGTTTCTACTTTTCTTTGGAAAAGATTTCATTATGGCCTCCCTACTACTTCCCAGCTTTTTAAAA
Source organism: Senna tora (assembly GCA_014851425.1). Lineage (NCBI taxonomy): Eukaryota > Viridiplantae > Streptophyta > Magnoliopsida > Fabales > Fabaceae > Senna > Senna tora. The sequence continues at coordinate 23,276,846 of CM026265.1, read as the reverse complement.
TTAATTGTATCCCTTCCCCTTCTTGTTCTCTCTATAATTCCTTTTCTGAGGATATTCTCCACATTCTCAGAGACTATTCTCTTTCTAAAGCTATCTGGATGCTTTCTCAGAGACCTCTTTCTTTTTTCTCTCTTGATTACCATCATTGGCTCCATTCCAATCTTTCTATTTCTAATGTTTCTTTTTTGGGCATCCCTTGGAATATTGTCTTTGCCTATATAATCTATAACATTTGGATTGCTAGAAATAATAAAATTTTTAAAAATATTCCTTTTATTTCTAAAAAGGTCTACTATTATGCTATTTCCTCTTCCTCTGAGTATTTCTTCTTAAATTGTCCCCCTCTTCCTCTTCTTCTAAGTCTTATTGCCTTATCAAATGGAAACCTCCGAAAAGTAGCTTCTCCGAAAATTAAGGGCTGGGGGGTCATTAGGAATGCCGATTGTAGTTTCATTGCTGGTTTCTGCAAGTTTATTGGTTCAGGTTAGGCTCTTCATGTGGAAATTTGGGCCCTCCAGATGAGTTTGCAATTGGCTATTGATCAAGGAGTAAAAAATTTGGAGATTGAAACTGACGCTCATTCTCTTTGTCACGAACCCAAAGGAGTACATGACCAGCACAGGAATAGATTTTTACCTCTGAACCCGTAAGCCTTATCCTGTAAAAATGAATATAACTACCCTGTTATACAATCAATATATATATATATATATATATATATATATATATATATATATATATATATATATCATACTAGTGGCCACACCACACTGGTGGCCTAATTAACCTGCAATCCGCGGTTCACTCAATACCGCTTCAGCTCAGCCCAGTGTATAGAGATATATATCAGCACTGATAATAATGAAAATATTAATATCATATTGACCGTACGCCTCAATACGTACGATTTATCCTATTCACATGCAGCAAGCACACATAATATATACATATCCATATCATATTGACTGTATGCCTCAATGCGTACGATCTATCCTATTCACATGTAGAAGTCTATATACTCATACATATATCCTAGTTTTCCCCAAACTGGACCCTGTCTTTAAATACATGTGAAGCCAACAAGTCTAGAGTAGGTACATATCGAAAGCTGTAAATATATATATATATATATATACAACCCTTACAACTTATAATATGTACAACCAAAAGAATCAAAATAAGCAAAAGGTGTCCACCCACGCGAACAAATGCATAAGAATGGTCTGATGTCCGTCTCACTGTCCGGACGTCGATGCCTGCCCGATCCCTGTATCTGAAACATTGAAGCAGAGGGAGTGAGTCAATCAGACTCAGTGAGAAGCTTCTCATCCTCGGCGTAGCGGCAGGTACCACTACAGCTTGGGAAAGGGAAACACCCACAAACACATGCGCATGAAAATCCAGTTTATCAAATGTTATATTACGATCAGGCAATATTAATATAACATAAAATCATGGATAAACCTACGGATCATGCTCCTCTATCATGCTTTTCATAACAAGTAAACACTTTTAACATATCATTTGAAAACTGTAAATCACTCAACTGACCCTAGTACCAGGCTAGGGCAATGGCCTCAACGGGCAAATTCTTTTAATGTTTAACTGACCCTAGTGCCAGGCTAGGTCAATGGCCTCAACAGACAATTTCTCTTAATCTTTAACTGACCCTAGTGTCAGGCTAGGGCAATGGCCTCAACGGGCAAATCTTTTAATATTTAACTGACCCTAGTGCCAGGCTAGGGCAATGGCCTCAACGGGAAAATTTTTTAATATTTAATTGACCCTAGTCCCAGGCTAGGGCAATGGCCTCAACGGGAAAATGTTTTAATATTTAACTGACCCTAGTGCCAGGCTAGGGCAATGGCCTCAACGGGCAAATATTTTAATATTTAACTGACCCTAGTGCCAGGCTAGGGCAATGGCCTCAATGGGCAAATCTTTTCTGACTCGTTTCTCTCCCGAAGCTCTCAGCTTGGATTCTGACTCTATCTACCAATTTCTATCCTAAACTGACTTTACCTAGGTGGTGTGAACCTCCCTATGACTCACTAATCCATTTATGAGATCTTTTTAATCCTTATCTAATACCCAAACCCTTGATTAGATCATAACCTAGCTCTAAGGCCGTTCCTAAGTTCAATTACCATAAAACGTCGACGTCTACTAACAACTTCTATACGATTTCTTTAATGAGTTTCTAATTAATAGGGTAAACCAAACCTTGGACTCAATCAACAACTTACCCCCTTGCTTGTACTGTTCGGCGTATCTCATGTCATCACATGGATACCCTCCAGTACCTCTTTACCTGTAGTCAAACACACATATACAAATACTTTCGTATATAACCGTTTAGGAACAACAATAGCTTGTTAACCACTAAATTATTCTTACAAATAGGCAAGTAGGAAAACCACATATCCACATCCTCAATCAACCCTGTAGGGCAAGGATGGGAAACCCTTCACCTGGACGGCTCCCTTGTGCTTGTCCTGGAGTAACTCCCGCTCCAGACGAGTCGTGGTTTCCTAGCGAATGCATTCAAGTTGTTAACATCTCAAACTATGTGCAATTCATTTGCATACTACATGCTCATACCTAAAATGCATCTAGACGTTGCCAAGAACCGAGTCCTTAGTCTTTTCCGTCTTCCCTCTCTTCTATGAGAGTCTCAAGTGCCTCGCACTTGGTTTTATACAACTATTGTTCTCCTTGACTTGCTCTTGGGGCCTTGGATTTGAGTTAGTAATTAAACCTCAACGTGCTTCTAAGCTATCCTACTTAAGGTTACCTAATGACGCTGTATAAGAAATTTAGAAATTCAAGAAGTTGGGCGTAGCTTATTTCGTAAGTTTCTATTCTTGAGGGACAAGAAGACATTTGAAATGATTTTGATCCTTAAAAACATGGTTGGGGTGTCCCAAGATGTTTCGGATTGAAAATAGGAGGTTCGGACGCCCCGGATTGGCTTAAAAACGAATTTTGTGCATGCTGGGCAGAGATCGGGCGCTGTGGCGCCAAGCTGTTGCCCAACAGCTCTTGTAGGCGTTGCAGCGCCAGCTCGCAGCACCACAATTTGTGTGTTGTGTTGTGGGCTGGTTTGGGCCCGTTTCGGCCCCCTTTCGACCCCGGCTTCGACTCCGCACCTCACGGGTTTTGTTCACCTACATTCCAACAAAATAAATCCAATCCTAACTACTCAAATCCAAGCCCGATTCCAAATTTATCAACGAATCCCCAAATTGGGACTACTTAGAATTTTCAACCCCAAACCCTTTCAGATTCGAATTCGGCTAAACCCGAGGGTATATCCTCGATCCTTACCCCAACTAAGTGTTCAAGAACACTTCCTAGGTCTCAATCTACCCTCAAAACAACCCAACCGAAGGTGGATCGAAGAAATCCCTGTGAATGGAGAAATTGAGGGTTTTGAATGAAATTGGGGTTACCAACCTTTGATTCGATTGGTGGAAGGTGTAGGAGACGTCGTACCCGAGCTCCGGTGAATTTTTCGACGTCGGCTAGCTCTCCCCGATCACTTTTCCGGAAAAACCCCAACTCTCCTTCTTCTCCTTCTCCACACCTCTCCTCCTTCTCTCTCTTCTTTCTCTCTCTTTCTTTCTTCTTTTCTTTCTTTCTGTTTTCCCGTAATCCTCTCTTCCCCCTTTTCTTCTCTTTATCTTCTTTATTCTTACCAACTCCTTCCTCCTTAAGACACGGCCCCCACTAAAAGAAATAATAATAAAAAAAATTAAATAAATAAATGAATAACTAAATACTAATAATACTAATTATAATAAGGAAGAGGTGAGAAATATCCCCAATTTAATCCCTCCTCCTTCCAATTTGATTTTTATTTTCTTTTATGTCCTAAATTAAATATCCAAAATTATTCCTTACTCTCTTTTCCCCATTTATTTCAGGTTTCCAATTCCTTAGGTCCTGAATTAGATCCAAAAATTATTTTTACTTCTTTTCTTTCCCTTTCATTTCATTTTAAACTTCGAAAAAAATTTCTCGGGTATTACACTCTTGTTAATTTTATTATGAATCTTAACATTTCTCCTCATCATAAGTTCTTTTCTGCTATTTCTAATTGTAGGCACCTCATCCTCTGGTTTGATAATTGGGATCTGACTCATATTTATAGGGAGGCTAATTTTGTTTTTGATTCTCTTGCTAATTTAGGAAGACTTTCTAGAAGCTCTCTCAAGATCTTTTTCTTGCCTCTTGACTGCATTATCAACCACTTGCTCCATGACTCATCCTCTTTTGGCAAATTTAGATGGATTAATTAGTTTTTCTTTTGGGGTTGTATTCCGCCCCTCCTCTCCTGTTTGCTGTTTTCTCTTGCATTTTGTTGCTTTTCCTCTGTTTTTGTTGTTCTTTTTCTTTATGTACTATGTTTCTGGTTAATCTAGTTTTCCTTTCTCACAGAAAAAAAGTTATCATACCCTATATAAATATAGATACTTTTTTATGGGCATTTTTTTTATTAATAGCAATTATATTCGACATACTTTCAGTTTATGTGGAGGCAAATTTAACCAGATTCATTTCTTTTATCTTAGTTTATAAACTAAAATATTAATGTATTTGTGTTTTAATAAATATATTCGAAATCAATTTATATCAACATCACGAGTCAAATTAAGTATTTTAAGCAATGCCCAGGAATTGAAGCAGTGTTAATTTAGTTTAATACTCAAAATTAAATAATTTGATTTTAGTTAAAAGAAAGAAGCATGTGAATGGAAAAAAAAGAAGAAGAAGCATGTGAATGGCCAAAAAATAAGAAGCATGTGTCACAAAGCAATAAATGTTGAGTGTGCTATCAAATTGCATATTTCCAACTACATAAGTTTATTTTCTTTCTTTATTTTTCCTACAAGAATTGAAAAAGGATCAATAGAGATAAATTGAAAAATAAAAGATACGCCCAAAAAAAACATGAGAAGAAAATGCCCCATTCTGGCATCTAAATTAAAATAGTATGTTTGAGTTATGAAAATTCAAAAGTGTAAATGGTAAACAAATATTTTTTTAAATAAATTTTCAACGAAATTTTTAATAGATATATATGAGCGAGTAACCAGCGACAACAATAGTTTGTTTAGATATAGCCAAATGCCACTATGATAGAATATGAAAAGTTATTTGATTTAATAAAAATAAATTAATTACAATTAAATTATTCTACTTAATCTCCCTCTCTCATCTTATAAAATAGTTTTTAATTACAATATTTTATCTACTACTATATCATTTATTTTACTTTATCTCTCATGCAAAAACTCTTATACATTTTTATCACGCGGTATAAATTAATTATTCTTATATTTCAAAATAATAAATTCAATTTTAAAAGTCATTTACTAATGTCATGATCCCTATTTTTCTCTCATAGATCTCCTCATATTTAATTATTTTTATTATTTTAAATAAATAAAATAGAGAATATTATACCCACATGTCCTATAAAAATTGCCACATGCCCACCACCATTGAATGTGGAATATTATTATGACAATTTTTTGATTTTATTATTTGATTTAGTGTCAAATGCCACATGCACATATGTTTATATGTTTTTTAGACTTTATCACACGGTGTAAATTAATTATTCTTAAATTTTAAAATAATAAAATCAATTTAAAAAGTAAATTACATTTGTTTTATGATAACTACTAATGTCATAATCCCTATGTTTTCTCTCATATATCTTCATATTCTATAATTTATTTTATTTATTAATTATAAAATTACTGTTGTGTGAACTAATATTCCATCGAGGAGTGATCTATATATCATTGGTCAATGTGTTATTTTTTTTTGAAAAAAATGTTATATTTTCTTTTTAGCCAAATATTGAGAATTCATGTGCTATAATATCAAATTGTGCATAAATTTCAAAACCAAAATAAAAAATTTAACAACTGTTTTAAGTGTTAAGTAAATCTTCTCCAAACTTGATAGGTGCTATATGTAAGATGAAACACGTCCCAATTTAAAAGTGATTTTAAACTACTAACTCATTTTAAAATATTGTTTTCTATGTAAATTAAATATACAATACCAAATGATAATAAATTTTAGATAGTTTCCAAAATTCTTAAAAAATTTATTTCAAAAAATTACAAACAAGCACACAACTAACAAAAAAAAAAAGATTTTTGTATATTTTAAATTTTACACAACTGTGCGGGTTTTCTTTTAGGAGAGAAATGTGAGGTTCAAACCAAATTTTTATATTTTCAAACTGTAATATCCCCTCTCTTTAGTTCATTTACTTCTTTTTGCTTTTTTAAATAAATACTTACTTTTAACTCAAAATAAACTTTTCTGAAAGAAAAATTAAAAATATATATTTTTTGAATTATCATAATTATTTTACAAAATTGATAATGTCATTAATATATAAGATTAACATCCAACACCCACTAAAAATTTAGTTATTACTAATTTATGTTGCTAAGTTGTATTTTTTTAGGTTTAATCAGTCATGGAATCACACAACTGTACAGAACAAAGTCGGATTAAACAACAAAGAAGTCGTGCATCAATGACCGATGAACAAAGACATGAATACCTTACACGGTGACGTGCTAATTATCAAGCAAGGAGGACATTAGGTGTGTTCATTTACGAAAACACAAATATTTCATACTACACACATGTATATAAAATGCTAAATTTTATAATTAATCATCTCTTTATCTAGGGATAATATCTCAAAAAGAGCAACGACTGAGTAACCAACGACAACAATACCAAACACAAAATAGTGAGCATAGGCAAGATTTGTTGTTTAGGAGGCGTACAAATATTCGACATAGACAACCAACTTCTGTAGAGGATATTCCTGAGGGCAACCAAAGAAATATCATCCCTAGTATTTTTGAAAGTTTTATTAACTAATAACAAATGCTGATAAGTGTTTCACATAAACAGTTCAATTAAACTTCATGAAAAATAATCTGCAAATTCATTGTAAGAAAACATTTTCTATTAAATTCAATTTTATGTTGTATTCATTTCGAAGACATTTCATCATTTTTATAACTGTGAGGTAGTGTTTGGTACAAGGTTTAAAAAAATAATCCCGAGATTATTTCTCCGGCATCTTGTAATCCCGTGTTTGGTACAAGTTTTAAAAAATTAATCCTGAGAATCTTACAATCCCGGGATTATTCTTATCCCATTTTTCTTCATATTTTTAATCCCACCTAAAAGGGTGGGATTATGATAATCCCATGGGATGGGATTATTTTCTAATACCTACTTTTGCTTAATTACCCCTCCCCTAATTAATAACCATTATTTACCCTATTCTTTCCTTCTTCTCCAGCTTCAGCCGCCCCCCCTCTCTCTCTCTCTCTCTTGTACGCTTCATCTCCATCTCTTCTCAAGCTAAGGTTACCATCATCTCCCTCTTTTTTCTTCTTTATGTATTTTCGATTTGTTTCATATGTTTTCTTTTTCATATGTCTGCTGCCTCTTGATCTCTACCTCTTGTAGTTCTTGGTTGTGTGATTTTGGGGAGGATTAGGCGGTTTTATGTGTACCTGTGTAGGTTTGGGACGCGTTTGCGTTTGCGTACACAAAGAACTTATCCATATTCTCCTCCTCACTTTCTTTTTCACATTATATTGTTTTCATGTTTCCTCTTCAACCTCTCTCCTTCCATCTACCACTACAAACTTAATTAATTAGCCTCTTCAACTAGTTTTATTTTAATTAAATCCAAGGAAATTAGAGAGAGAGAGAGAGAGAGAGGCGATAGAATTTGAGATTTGATGGAAGTGTTTATGGTTTTTGTAATATTTTCAAGTATGACTACTGTAAACTATTTAATAGAATGTAACTCTCAATAATCAAATTAAACATCAGTTGCAGTATTGATGTTTCGTCAACAAAGAATTAAGATCAAATCAAAGGGCTATACCGATTGAGTTCATTGTACATAATATAATATAATAATTTTAAAACCTAAAATATTTTATAAATTAAAAAATATAAGTATTGTATAAGAATATATATAGTGTGTTAATTGATATAAGTTAAAATAATTTTACAAATTATTTATTGAATGTTGAGTTACTATTTAGAAGATAAGTTAAGGGCATAGTTGAAAATTTATCAAACATTCTCAGGATTATGAAAATTGAACCAAACAGCTAATATAACATTCCTGAGAATCTTGTAAAATAATCCCGGGATTATGAAAGTTGAACCAAATAGTTATTTTAATATTCCCGGGAATCCTATTCCCGGGAATCACATTCCCGAGATTAAAAATCTAACTCTTGTACCAAACGCACCCTGAATGTACTTACTACCACTAACAATGTGTATATAGATTTGTAGATATTGATAAGTTTTAGGTCCAAGTAAGGTTTAGAGTCGAAACCAATTGCTCAAATCACAAGCCTAATGCTCAAATTCTGCGGTCAAACATTCATGATAGACACATTAGATGTACATAAAACAATTTTAATTAACAAAATACTCTTGGTCAACTGTTTTTGACCGTGTACATTTCACATTTGTTCACGTCTATCAAGTTCTATTATGCAATTACCTTTGTGACTTTAGATATTCATTCATACTAAACTCATGTGTTAATTAATACACAGAAGCATCAACAAGTACACATAATGAAGACGTCGATACAGTTATTTCTGATTCACGTCCACCAGTTATTAGAAAGAGGAGGAACAATAGAAATTGTGCTAGAGATTTTCATGAATCAATGGGCATCACTCCATCTCATCTTAGTGCATCAACTACATGCCCATTCTGTGGTGCACGTCTCTTACTTCATGAAAGTTCAGATTTTTGTTGTCTCAATGGACGAATATCATTGCCCACAATGCCGGTACCTCCAGAGTTATTAAGCATCTACAACGATGAGATTAAAGTTGGTAGACACTTCAGGCAACACATACGCATGTACAATCATATTTTTGCATTTGCTCAATGGGAGTACATCTATATGGCGATTTAGCTAATGGAGGAGAGGTTGTCTACTTATTTCGTACACAAGGAGCAATCTACCATAAGATTGGTGGGTTCTTACCTTCTTCAAGTGAAAGGCCAAGATTTCTGCAATTGTATATATATGACACCGATAATGAAATAAACAATCGAGTTGCAGAAAATCCGACTTTGAATGTAGAATTGGTAGAAATACTAAGATCAATAATAAATGTACATAATCCTTTTGTACATAGGTTCCAACAGTTGGCACAAGAACCAAATATTGAAAATTGTCAACTTATTATTCGTGAACAACCACGGAATTGACCACAATATAATCTACCAACTGCATCTGAGGTTGCAGCTATTATAGTTGGCGGCGAAGAAGCTGGGCAACTAAATGGAAGGGATATAGTTGTGCAATCCAATTCGAGTCACTTAATGAATGTTTCGGATACTGCTGGGTATTATGATCCCCTTCAATATCCCCTCCTATTGCCATGTGGAACATATGGTAGGGATGTAAATACACAAAATGGTGTTGCATTACGAACAAAAGTCACGTGTAGAGATTACTACTCTTTCATGCTGCAGGTCAGCACCATTGATTTATATCTTATTATGCATTAAATGAAATAATTAATTTCATACAAGTTTATCTCTAACAATAAAAAAATCATTATGCAGATACGAGATGGTAGAGATAACTTATTGCTAAGAGGTTGTCGTCTACTTCAACAATATGCAGTGGACATCTTTTTGAAAATGGAAACTCAGAAGTTTCGTTGGGTACGAAATAATCAAAGTAAAATTAGAGCTGAGATGTATAATGGCTTACAAGATTCCTTCGAGGCTGGAATAAATATTTCAGGTATCGTTAAATGACATACTAAAATACCATGTTCTCAATTGTAACAATAGGTCCCATTTATACTCTAATTAATTATTGTCTTTATATTTATAGGTCATCTAGGTCGAAGAATTATCCTTCTATATTCCATTGTTGGTTGTCCAAGGGATATGAGTGAGCGCTTCCAAGATGCAATGCGTGTTGTTGGGGTTTCTGGCAGACCAGATCTTTTTCTCACAATGACATGCAACCCTTCAAGGGATGAAATACGTGATTTGTTATTGCCTGGACAATTACCTCAAGCGACCATACATACTTTCAAGGGTATTCCATGCAAAATTTGAGGAGTTTAAAGACTATATTTTCAATAAAGGAGTATTAGGAGAAGTGGTTGCATATGCATATGTCATAGAATTTCAAAAGAGATGTTTGCCACATGCACATATGCTTTTGATACTAGGCAATGATGACAAGCTTAACTCTTCAGATGTCTATAACCAAATTGTCAAAGCTGAAATTCCCTTGCAAAGTGATCAACCCGAATTGTATACTTCTGTTTTGAAACACATGATTCATGGTCCATGTGGCACCATAAATCCAAGGTCTCCATGCATGCAGAAAGGAAAATGTAAGAGACATTTCACGAAACCCTTTGTACCTTATACAGTTCAGGCCAATGATTGCTATCCTCTATACCAGAGGAGAGATATGGGTCAAGTACCAATAGGACGTGGTAGGAATGTATGTGTTGATAATAGTTGGGTGGTGCCCTATAATCCTTGGTTACTTTTGAAGTATAACTGTTATATCAATGTTGAGATTTGTAACAGTGTAAAGAGTGTGAAATATTTATATAAATACATCCACAAGGGTCCTGAGCGCGTTAATATGATGCTTTGTCCACAAGGGTCTAGTGATTAGATTTAAAAATGCTTTAGGAAGGTCTTCTTGTCCTCCTTCAGTACTTTCTTTGTTGTTGATTATGGGTTTTCTTGATGTTGAATTTGGTTGATAATTAGGGAATGTAAAATTTGGGTAGTTTTTATTTCTTTTATTTCGTTTTTCAAACTATTTATTTCCTTTTATAGGTCTATAATCGTAACGGGTTTTGGTTTGCTATCAAAACATTTTATAATTTCAGTAAAGTCATATCATCTGGGTTGTTGGATTGATGTACAAGTTGAGGTAGATGGGCCTTCTGGGTTTTCTTTTAACTTGTTAAGGAATTGGATTCTATATATCACAATTGTGATGAGCATTCCCAACACGCATGGGAGTGCGTGTTGGATGCTGGTATATATATATATGCGTTTTTATAGTTTTTTTCATAAATGTTGATGATTGTGTGTTCTGATTGTTAATTATGTTTGTAATCACATGTTTATGCTTCGATTCGAACTCTGATAGTCAGAACATGATTAGAATGCCACAACAGTTGTTCACTTTGAAGCATCGAAAAAATTTGGGTTCATTAAAACTAAATCTTTAGGCTTTGAAATTTAAATCATTGCGTAGCGTACGAAAAATTGATGAAAATCGATATATAGTTTACATAAAATGGACTCCGTACGACAAAGTTATGGAGGATCAAATTTTCGAGTTCGAAAATTGGGTTCAGCAAAATAAAGTTTTTAGGTTTCGAAACTTATGCCAACGTGTAGAGCATGAAAAATCGTGTGCAAATGACATAAAATTTGTGAAAAATGGAGTCCGGACGGCTGATATATTGGGGATCGATGTTTTCCGGCGAACTCCACCATCGACGGTAGCTGGATTCTGAAAATTTGAAGGTTGAAGATGATAACAGTGTCAATTTGAATTCAAAACCGCCAGGCAAAATTCCAGACTCATCATATCTGTTAGCATTCATAAAATTAATTGTTGAAATATGGATTATGCATTTTAATTTTAGAAGTAAGTAGGTCAACTGTTCACTTAATCCTCAATTTAACGGACGCGTATATGAGGCACAACCTTTCGTGATTTGTCTATTTAAACATGGTCACAATGGTGAACGTATATTACTTCATCAATTCCTATTCTTTCGTTCTTGATTCTAAAGTCTAATTTTGAAGATTAAACCATCGAACACCAACAAGTGCAATGCTTTGGAAGGAGGTTCATCATGCCAATCCAATCCATCTGAATTGATGTCTCTAATTGCTACCAAGGTTTGTTCTATTTTCATGCAAGATATGTTTAATATAAAAACAACGTCAAAAGAATTTCTAAATATATGTGAGGATGTTGTTATATACCACTATGCATCTTTAAATGATTTCCCATTGGTTGATTGGTCTAAACCATCTGATGAAAAAATGACATTCCTTGAAAGATGCTTAGAGTGCAAGAATCTGTAAGCAATATATAGAGAACGGATGTTGGACTTCTTTCACAGGATTGATTTTAAAGAGCATGGGTTTTGCTTGAGTATAGCTGGCAGAATCAGGTCATGAAGACGCAATGTATGGACTTTCTCTAATCCTCTTCTCTGTACGCATGAATGAAGATGTTGGCAATGATAGGCTTGCCATTTATTCTCAGACAATGCAATATTTTCGTAAACTAAGAAACAATAATGCTATCATGAGTTGTAGATGTAAAATGCAAGAGTTTTTAAAATTGATGTGGGTTAAGCAACAAATCCTTTTTCCATCGTGACAAGTTTATTTGTGACAAAATTTTGTATACAACAAAATCAAGTCTGAAATCCAGTATTTGGCTGTTTTTGTGTGATCAGGACAATGAGAAGAAAAATGGTAAGTGTAAAGCTTGAAGGTATTAAGCCCAACCAAACTCTCTTGGGTTGCATAAGGAAGAGCATAAAGAATAGGATATTGATCACATGAGAAACTTTTGTAAAAAAAATCTTGTTGGTCTTTCCGGATAAGAGATTCTAAAAGACCCTCAAACTTTTCTTGATAATACTAGGGATAACCATTGGAAGGCAAATTTTCATGAAAACTTATTCTCAATCTGTGTCATTCCAATTGGTTAAACCCTAACCAATTACGAAAACCTTAGGCATCATTTCTAAGAAATAAACTTGAATTAAATTTTAAAACTCGCAGGATGCCTAAGAAAACTAACTCATGTAACCAATACCCTACCAAACAATAGTCATTTTATAGGTAAGCTGTATAAGGATGGTAGATGTAGTTGAGAAATCACTCGCTTGGAGTGATTAAAATTAAGTAGACATCGAAAAGCATTAGAGAGTGCTAAAGTGCCAAGGGAGTATACAGGTAAACCTAAGGGTTACCAATTAAGGGGCCATAGGGTGATAATGGACCCGAAAGTATTAGACCGGAGCAGGTCTAGAAGTGGAAATGGGCGTAGACCTTCGGGTACCATCCAGAGATAGGAAAATGAGTGCTATTGTGGTAGATAGCTCTCAAACGCGATAACGTGAGAAATAAACCGCAAAGGGACTCGCGGAGGCTCGGGGGGGGGGGGGGGGAGAGAAAGTAAACAGGGATAAGTAGTCCCATAAGGGGGGAAGAGCGGAAGCCTATAGGACCCCATAGGATAAGAGTCAAGTAGGAGGTGGAGAACCAACTACTACCGTAAGTGCATGTATAGTACACAGATTGTAGTGGACATAGCTAGGTAAGGTAGTTCCACAGATTGGTGAACCATAAATCCGTTAGTCTGAAGCCCGTGTATGGATGGAGACTGAGTGGACAAACCAAACGTATAGGTGGCCATGTGGGTGCCATAAAGGGAAAATTAACTTTAAGGATGGTTAATCGAGAAGGAGAATTTAGTGAGTAACGAGTATTGCGAAATACTCAAAGAAAGAGTACCATGTAGGTACGAATTGGAAAAGAAGAGAGTGAATACGGGAACAGAGTCGGGTAAGCATTTGGGGATGCGAGCCAAAATGATAAAACAAGTATGCTACCGTTGGGGGTGATTGGAACGCAATGGGTAAAACACTTGCAAGAGGCGGTATATGTTCGTGAACATATGCCACATCGTAAGAAGGGAAAGAGACAAATCGTGGCAGCGGATCCCGTTTGGTCAAGGGGAGTAGAGCATGTCCGAAAAGGTTCATGCTGGAATTAATGGATCAAGTATTTCAAGTAGGAATACAGGATCTAAGTGAGCTAAGGAGTCCGAGTGGGCCAAGTTGAGGTAAAAGCCAACGGAAACCCAATGAGTAGAGTTAGCATAGGATGTGAAACTCTAAGTGGACTAACCTAAGGATGGTATAGATCCACAGTCATAGTCGTGTTAAGCGAGGTCTTCGGGTGTGAAGACCGAACTGAGCCTGAGGCAGAGTGATGAGTATGATGGTTAGGAGGAGACTGATGAGTTTCCATTATAAATAGAAATGTCTACAAGTAGTAGTCAGAGAAGAGTCTAAGTCAGTCAGACATGGGGTGTCGACAGGGAGTAACCTGAAGTGGTTATGGAAACCACTAAGGTTAAGTGTAGAAGTCTGGAAAAGAAAAGGAAACACGAGTCATAAATGTAAGATCCTTTACCATTTGGTGGAGAAACGGTAAGTGTAGTACATATTTGTTATAGTGTCATGGCATTTAGCTTCGTCAAGACACGAGTAGGGTAAACCGAGTCGGTAGTGAGTGTAACAACCTCGGAAGGGTTGGGTACACTGATGGCACAAAGTATAAACACCTACGTAGGGTGCATGCCGTGTAAGCAGTAAGTCTAGATGTAGAGTAGAGGGTGTTGTAAGATGTAAACGGACTTTTCTGGAGGACTCATTTACAAAGAATATATCAGGGGAATACTAGTAGAAGGGTAGCTGCTTGGTAGTAGAGGATACTTAGGTACGGGGACTCTGATGTAGGGGAGTACTTCGTTAGTTAGAGTTTATAGAAATAAAACCTAGTGTGCTATGCAAATAGCAAGTGTCTTGGCGTGTTCCAAGACGGATATAAGAAATCACTACGAAGGTAGCTAGTCGGACAAGCAAATTGAGTCAAGGTAAGCCTCACTAGAGAAGGCAATAGTTAACTCCTCGGAGAACTAATTTCATCATATCCACCATTGTGGTCAGGAACAGTCTGGAACAGTTTGGAACTCCGTTCAAAATTGGGGATTCCAACTTGTTTCTAGCCCACGTCCAAGCTAAGTCAACTTTAATTGAAGGAGTTAAATCCAAACAAGATCAAGATACTGACCTCAAACAGATAAGAGATACAGTGGTTAAGGGGGAGAAGGACGACGTCTGATTCTCCATAGATGACAGTGGCATACTCCGGTTGAAGGGACGACTGTGTGTACCAATGGTGGATAGTTTGAAAGAAAGAATTCTTGATGAGGCACACAAGACAGTGTAAACAATCCATACGAGTAGTAATGAAATGTATCAAGATTTGAAAGAATTATACTGGTGGAATGGTATGAAGAAAGATGTGGCAAACTACATATCAAGATATTTAGTGTGTTAACAGGTTAAGGCTGAACACCAAAAGCCCGCCGGAGCACTTCAACAAATAGAAATTCCTGAATGGAAATGGGAAAGAATTACTATGAATTTTGTGTCAGAATTGCCGCAATCACAGAGGGGTTTCGATTCAGTTTGGGTAATCGTTGATCGGATTACCAAGTCCGCACGTTTCCTGCCAGTTAAGATCACTCACGGAGTGAGTCAGTATGCCCAGCTGTACCTATCAGAGATAGTGAGGCTGCACGGAGTACCGGTGTCGATTATCTCTGACAGGGGGCCACAGTTTACCTCTCAATTCAGGAGAGCAGTGCAGGAGGCGTTGGGGACGAGGGTTGATCTGAGTACAGTGTTTCATCTCTAGACAGACGGGCAGTCTGAGAGGACCATTTAGATCTTAGAGGACATGCATTATGGAGTTTGGTGGAGGGTGGGAGAAATACCTGCCGTTAGCGGAGTTTGCTTACAACAATAGTTACCAATCCAGTATTCAGATGGGACCCTTCGAGGCTTTGTACGGTCGGAAGTGCAGCTCCCCGATTGGGTGGTTCGTGGTCGGAGAGGCCAAGTTAGTTGGTCCAGAACTTGTTCAGGATGCTTTGGACAAGATAAAGTCCATTAGAGAAAAGCTTGCCACGGCTCAGAGTAGGCAGCAGTCGTGTGCTGACAACCGAAGAAGAGACTTAGAATTTGCTGTGGGTGAGCAGGTCTTCTTAAAAATTTCACCGATGAGGGGCGTGATGAGATTTGTCAAGAAAGGCAAGTTAAGTCCAAGGTACATCGGACCGTTTGAGATTCTAGAACGCGTGAGAAATTTTACCTACCGTCTAGAATTGCCGGCGGAATTGGAAGGAGTCCATCCGGTGTTTCACGTGTCTATGCTTCGCAAGTACCTGCCAGATCCTTCTCATGTAATCCAACCCAGGAAGTACAACTAGCTGAAGGTCTGAACTATGAGGAGATGCCAGTGGAAATCTTAGACCGCCAGTTGAAGAAGCTGAGGTTAGAGGAAATACCATTGGTGAAACTCCAGTGGCAAAACCATTCGATTGAGGAAGCAACCTGGGCAGTTGAGGCGGAGATGCGCAGGACATATCCTCACCTATTTCAAGACTGAGGTTAGTATGTTAGTTGAAATTCGGGGACCGAATTTCTTGAGGGGGTAAGATTGTAATACCCGGGGAAAAATTTTTTTTTTTCTAAAAGTTTAAAATAAAATAAAAAGGGAAAGAAAGGAAGTAGAAAATAATTTTTAAGATTTAATTCAGGACATAAGAAATTGGAAACCTGAATTAAATAGGGAAAAGGGACAAAATTGGAAATATTTTTCAGCCTTAATTATTTAATATTATTATTATTATTATATATTGGAAAATAAAAGAAAATAAAAAGATAGAGAAAAGAAGTAGGAAATTAAACCAAAAATAAGTTTTAATTATATTTAGTAATTTTTTTATAGGAATATATTTAGTAAATTATTAATTATTAGTTATTTAATTATTTAATTATTTAATTAATTATTTATTTAATTATTATTATTATTATTATTATTATTATTATTATTATATTATTATTATTATTATTATTTTAATTAATTTGTTAAAAAAATGGGAGTGGGGTGTTGTGATACAAGAAAGAAAGAAAGGAGGAAAGAAGAAAGAGAGAGAAGTGGCATGAGGAAGGAGGAGAAGAAGGAGAGTTGGGGTTCGCCGGAAAAGTGACCGGGGAGAGCTAGCCGACGCTGGAAAAAGTTACCTGAGCTCGGGTACGACATCTCCTACACCTGCCACCAATCGAATCAAAGGTTGGTAACCCCAAATAGGCTTGGATTGGAATTAATGAAATTATATTGTTGAAACATTAGCTGAACAAGACCCGTGAAGAGCTGGCCCAAGGTCAGTAAGGTTGAACCTTGACGTTAGCATGCCGGGTCCCTGCTTGGATTGCCCAAATACACTTTAAGGGTGATGTTGAGGGCTCTAAACCTCTTCTTTTCAATCTTAAACACCCTAGAATAATTCTAAATATGCTACCAAGCATCAATAATTATTGTAGGTACTTTTTTGTTTCTCAAGGATGGAAACTTGCGGAACAATAAAGTCCAAAATTTAAAATGGCAATTTAATTCCTTCGTAGTTATTAGGAAACCTTAAGTAGGATAACTTATAAGCATATCGAGGTTTAGTAACTCAAATCCAAGGCTCCAAAATCAATTCAAGGAGAGCGATAGTTGTATGAAACCAAGTGCGAGGCACTTGAGACTCTCATAAAAGAGAGGGAAGACGGATAAGACCAAGGACTCGGTTCTTGGCAACGTCTTGATGCATTTTTAGGCACGAGCATGTCGTATGCATATGAATTGCATATAGTTTGAGATGTTAACCACTTGAATGCATTCGTTAGGAAACCACGACTCGTTCGGAGCGGGAGTTACTCCAGGAAAAGCACAAGGGAGCCGTCCAGGTGAGGGGTTTCCCATCCTTGCCCTAGAGGGTTGATTGAGGATGTGGATAAGTGGTTTGCCTACTTGCCTATTTGTAAGAATTATTTAGTGGTTAACATGCTATTGTTGTTCCTAAACTGTTATATATGAAAGTATTTGTATATGTGTGCTTGACTACAGGTAAAGAGGTACTGGAGGGTATCCATGTGATGACATGAGATACGCCAAATAGTACAAGCAAGGCAGTAAGTTGTTGATTGAGTCCAAGGTTTGGTTTACCCTATTAATTAGAAACTCATTAAAGAAATCGTATAGAAGTTGTTAGTAAACGTCGACGTGTTTTGGTAATTGAACTTAGGAAAGGCCTTAGAGCTAGGTTACGATCTAAACCAGGGTTTGGGTATTAAATAAGGATTAAAAAGATCTCATAAATTGATTAGTGAGTCATAGAGAGCTTCACACTACCTAGGTAAAGTCCTTTTTGGATAGAAGTGGGTAGATAGAGTCAGAATCCCAGCTAAAAGCTCGGGAAGAGAAACAAGTCAGAAAAGATTTGCCTGTTGAGGCTATTGCCCTAGCCTGGCACTAAGGTCAATTAAAAGATTAAGAGATTTGCCCGTTGAGGCCATTGCCCTAGCCTGGAACTAGGGTCAGTTAAAAGATTAAAAGATTTGCCCGTTGAGGCCATTGCCCTAGCCTAGCACTAGGGTCAGTTAAAGATTAAGAGAAATTGCCCGTTGAGGCCATTGCCCTATCCTTGCACTAGGGTCAGTTAAGTGTTTTACAGTTTTCAAATGATATGTTAAAAGTGATTGCTTGTTTATGAGAAGCATGATAGAAAAGCATGATCCGTAGGTTTATCTTTGACTTTTATGTTATATTAATATTGCCTTATCGTAATATAACATTTTATAAATTGGATTTTCATGCGCATGTGAGTGTGGGTGTTTCCCTTTCCACTGCTGTAGTGGTACCCGCCGCTACGCCGAGGATGGGAACGTTATCACTGAGTCTGTTTGACTCACTCCGTTTACTTCAATGTTTTAGTTACATGTATCGGGCATACATCGACGTCCGGACAGTGATACAGACATCAGACCATCCTTTACGCACTAGTACGCGTGGGTGGACACTTTTTGTTATTTTGACTCTTTTGGTTGTACATACTATAAGTTGTAAGGGTTGTGTATATATATTTACAGCTTTCGATATGTACCTACTCTTGACTTGTCGGCTTCACATGTACTTAAAGACAGGGTCCAGTTTGGGGAAAAACTAGGATATATGTATGAATATATAAACTGCTGCATGTGAATAGGATAGATCGTACGTATTGAGACGTATGATCAATATGGTATGGATATATATTATGTGTGCTTGCTGCATGTGAATAGGATAGATCGTACGTATTGAGACATACGGTCAATATGATATGAATATTTATATTAGGATTGTTGATATATATATATATCTATACACTGGCTGAGCTGAAGCGGTATTGAGCGAACCGCAGATTGCAGATTAATTAGGCCACCAGTGAGGTGTCGCCACTATTATGTTATATATATTGATTGTATAGCAGGGTAGTTATAGTTATATTTACAAGGTATGGCTTGCGGGTTTAGAGATAAAAATCTATTCCTGTGCCGGTCACGTACTCTCGATTTGGGGTCGTGACACTTACCTACTTATAACATCATACATGATAGATAGAGCTTTGTAAAAGATGATAATATACAATTCTAACAATTATAGATTTTGACCTTTAACTTAGCAATGCATAAAAGCTCTAACTTGTCATCCACATATACATACATGTATTAAAACATTTGTTGTCATCCCTTGTACATATACAAAATATACCAATTAACCTTCCAAAAAGATATACTAGGGTTAATGGTTTTAAAGGGATGTACATAAATAAGTTTACAAAAGTAAAATCTATACGCTTTTACTTCATCTAGTATCTTTCTTCTCAAAAGGTCAAGCTACCCATCGCTTTTGTCTCATCTCATAGGCATCTAGGTACCTCGTCAGCTGATACACACCAACGTAATGAGGATAAACCCCAGTAATAAAAAACTACATGTTTATAAACTCGTCGTTGTGCATCGCTGTGCCTTGCACAGAAAATCACTGCATTTCCTTTCTCAATATACATATAAAAACATGGATGTGATGTTTAACTTAAAACTCATGCATGTCATACTCTGAGAAAATCTTATAGCATGGAAATTCATATAAAACAGGGCATGTGAAATGGAATGGCATACTTTTCTTAAACATAAATATGAGCATCAAATTTTAAACATATTCTCACATATCTGAAAGGCAGAGAAATAACAATCAAAATAGAAATATAAGAGCACAGAGAGCACCACCCAGTGCTTACTCGTACATACAACTCTTACGGCATGTAATAGATAAGAACCTATAGCAATCAAGTTCTATTCTTTGTACTATCTGGATCATCCCCCAGTGAATCCGAGTACTATTTTGGTTTATAGATTACCATCCTTTAATTGATTGATCGTCTCAACTTCTGATTGGTTCTATTTAGCTAGGGAGGCACTTCTACTTAGAATTTGGAGATCCCCGTCTCTTGCTAACGGTTCTTCTCGTCTTAAACTTAAAGGTCCCCGTCGACCATAATGGTTCTTTTTAATTTAGAGGTCATCGTCTCTTTTTAATGGTTCTTCTCATATTCGTATATGTAGATCCTCCTTTTTGTATGCTATCTATGTGAGCATAAGATAAAATGACTAGGTCCCAATTTTGGTTATCCAAACTTTAAGTACATGACCCTGTCTTTACTAACTTGGTCCACTAACTTAAATTTCGGTAACCAACACGGAGTTTTCGAAAAGCTTTACTTGGCCAATTGGATGTTTTACCATCCTAAAACATGACGCAACCATGGAAAGTCAACAGTCATCTCATACCAACAATTGAACATTCAATTATGGTCCTTTTCATTTTCTAAACATACACACTAGATACTTACTCTTCTCTTTTCTATGTTATTTCTCTCTACCCTTAGCTCATATTACTTTATAAACTTATATCATTATGTTTGAGAATGAAATTAGGTGCTTAGAACATCATTTAAAGTGATTAACTTCACTATGGAAAATAGGGGTCAATCAGCTGGCTATTTGGGGCCATCAGCCGGCTGATTGACCTTTATTTTCAAGAAATAAAATTTTCCAAAGGTGCTTCAGCCGGCTGTTAGGACCCATCAGCCGGCTAATAGCCTTCTGTAAAGGTTTTTTAGCCACAATAAAAACAAGACAGCTGGCTATTCTTAAGCCATCAGCCGGCATTTCTAATTTTGGAAATCTTTGGGTAAAATATGAATATTTATGGGCAAAATATGAACATTTCTGGGCAATATAAACACATCAGCCGGTTGTTCTTAAGCTATCAGCTGGCTGTTCTTATTCCGGAAAAATTCTGGGCAATTTATGAACACATCAACCGCCTATTCTTCACATCAGCCAACTGATGCATTACGAAAATGCTTTTCAAAAATTCATTTTACCCAGATTTAAGCCCCAAAACTTGAAATCCAAAAGTGTATAATTCATGGAACTTAATCCCTATTATTTTCGCAACAAAACCCATGAAAACTTGTCCAAAAATAAGATTAAACTAGCTTAGAATCATGGTTTTCTCCCAAAACCCATACCCATTTCCAAAACCCTTCTAAATTATCTAATTTCCAGCTAAATCCAGGCATGCAAATCATCATCTAACATCCAAATTGATGTGCTAGCTGACTTTTATGGTTCAATTCTTGCTCAAATCCAAATCCTCTAGCATAAATCACCTCCACTCAAGCCAAGGTTTCTCCTCCTTCTCTCTAGCTCTTCCTCTCTGTAAGTTGGTGGAAAAATGGTGAGTGTGTGTGTGTGTGCCGGCTTCTCTAGCGTACAAGAGGTATCACCAACCTCTTAGGGAGAAAATTCACTTCTCATCCTCACACACTACTTTTTCCTTTCACTTTAGTCTCTATCTTTTAGGTCCTTCCCACCCTCTTTTCTTAGAATAATGTATTTCTATATGCTTTCTAAATGCAACAAGCAATGTCACACAATTACAAACACTTAATTCTTTTAGCAAACGATCATTATATCACTTAGAAAGAGCGGATGTTACATTATTGATGTTCCCGATCGGGGATAACATGAATATTTAGATAGGCTTTTGTAATACATGACTTTCATTAATAGGATAAATTTTGAATGAATTAATCATACCTGAATATCTTCTTATTGGCTATGATTGCTTAGTTATATTCTTCTTGGGATCCTGTCTCATATTATACTTGACCCATCAACTCTCTACTCATTCTGCAAATACCTATTTGTTTAAGATACTAACCAATTGCAGGTTAATACGAAGATTCTGAGAGAGATTCGACCCTTGGGTTGCACCCTGTGTTGCTTGAGGTTTTTATTTGATCACAACCGTGAGGACCAGTTGGAACCTTGATTCGAAGCAATTTGAATTAGTGAAATGTGCATGATCAAATTGGCGCCGTTGCCGGGGAATCATCGGATTGATCCATAGGTTGGTTAAATATCTCCATCCAAGTAAGAATTTGCTTTCTAAATTTTTGTTTTCTTTTTCTCTCTACCAATGATTACCGCGTCAAGCGCGTGAGAATCAATGGGCTTCCTCGGCATAGCAACTTGCTGTGGTGAATTCCATAAGATCCACGATTTTTGTGGAGTAAAGGAAAAAACAATCAAGGTACTTCGGAATGGCCCTGCATTCGAGCCAGATAACCGTCTCAAGGGTATTCCGAAATATTTCAAAGAAAATTTTGATCCACCATGGGGACAAACTATCTCTCCTCTTGTACTAGACAAGACGAGAGACCTCCCCACTAGGACTAGCAATTTAGATTGTTTTACTTTATATTTTTAATTAACTATTTTCATGATAAATAACTTTTAATTTTAAACCTTTTATCAAACGAAGGAGAAGAATTAGGAGAACTTGCCTTATTCGCTTCGCGGCGAATGTGAGCATTCGCCGCAGCGAATTCCCTTCCCAAATAACCCTATTCTTAAGGCACTCGCTGTGGCGAGTAAAAATGGCTCGCCATAGTGAGCATCCAAACCGAGCTTTTAAAAAAGATGCTGGAACGATGTCGTTCCATTAAAACTACTCAATGTGGCAAGTCCAGTCAAGCTGTAGGACGTCATTTACACATCACTCAAGGAAGTAGCCATTCGGGGAGGGAAAGGAGCAAAACTTATGTTCCCACATCTTGTTTCAAACCTATAAAAGAAGGGCAATTTCGGGGCCAGTGGACGAGACACTATAGTCCAAACACTTGGTTTTGTAAACTATGATCGATTGGAGTTTGCAGAGCTAATACCCGGATCCCAGCATAGAAGAGGGAAAGGTAAATGCACTGCACAGAGAACTGAGGCCAGTACTGATGCTCTAACAAAGAAAATGGACTTTCTACTGAAGGGGTTTGAGGACCACAGGAGGGAGACCCATGAGGCCTCCCAATTCCTGTATATGAACCAGTTGGAAATAGTTGAGGCATGGCATATCACCATTAACACAATTCCGCCCCTGTACTTCATTGAACCTTACCTAGTGACTCCTAAAGACATCCCTATCAGCTCCAAGACAGAAAACAGAGATATGGCCACTCCAGATGATGAAAATGAGGATGAGGAGATAATAGCAGAAGACTCAGAGGATTTCTAGGACCTTTTTCTATTTATGAATTATTTTTCAGTACTTTCCTTTTATTTTTTTATTATTTTATTTTGTTCCCTTTTTATTTGTGAATTTGCCCATGTAACTATGATTCTATGAATGTTGCTTACAATTAGAGGCCACTTAAGGCCAATATTTTTATTGCTATGAATGTCTCTATACGCAGGTGTCCAATCCCTTTGACAGAGACTAATAGGTGCAGAAAGGGATGGACAAAATAAACCCCCACACATGACATGCGTGATTTTAAGTGTGGGAAAAAATATGAAATTATCTAATAATTACTTCGTAGTTTTTTGTTTTCTTAAATGCATGCACAAGTAGCAATAGAAAAATATGAACATGGACACCATCCATTTTCAATCACAGTCTTTTAGGGATAAGTAAGTATTTCTTCTCCCAATTACCCGGTCTCCTGTGGCTAAAATATTAATTGTTAAATAAATGGGGGGGGGGGGGAGAATTAACTTACCAAATAAATTTTGTTTAAAAGTTCTGCAACTCAATAATTTTGTTTTCCTTTTTAACT
Source organism: Senna tora (assembly GCA_014851425.1). Classification (NCBI taxonomy): domain Eukaryota; kingdom Viridiplantae; phylum Streptophyta; class Magnoliopsida; order Fabales; family Fabaceae; genus Senna; species Senna tora. The sequence goes on along the minus strand of CM026265.1, from coordinate 23,252,881 downwards.
TTCTTTTTACCTAATTTATTTCATTTTTATTTTCAATTTTTAAACCATTTGATTGAGCCATCATCTTTTTACGCCACAATATCTCTCTCTAACTTAAAGATTATTTTTTTGCTGAATTTGTCTTGCTAAAGTACCCTTCCGTCTTAAAACTTCTTGTTCTTGAAGCATTGAGGACAATGCTTGTTTTAAGTGTGGGGGGAGGGGGGAATCACTCTGTGGAAATTTTAAGACTTCAGGGTCCTGCTAATTATTTAGTTCCGGATAATTGGGTAAATAAAAATTTTTGAAAAATAGATTAATATCTTAGGAATCAAACCTAGCATGTAGCAGTTAGAAAAGGTTTTCAAAAATTAACTAATATGTTTTTCTTAAAAGATATTTTTCGAAAATCGATGAACCTCACTTAGGCTTTCCAAACTGAACTTAGGAAATTTAGAACTAGAAATTTCTTGATTTAGTAAGACTTTTAGGGCGTTAACCAAATTAGAATTTCTTTTACCATAAAAGATATTCTTATTTGCTTGAGTGGCTTAACACATGCTTGAGGAAGTCGGATGGATTATTGAAAGACCAATCTGAGTGACCTAACCCTGTTGGAACGATCAGCCCAAACACTGATCTACACATATACATCTATTGAACGTTTTGCACAGACGTACTTGGGATGATAGAGGCAGTTCTTTCTGTAACCCTATGCCCAAACAGTAGCCCAAACACAATTATCCGTAGTCACCCTTTTTGAGCCTAAAATAGGCGAGTACCATAAGTAAAGAGGAAGAACCAAGGTATTGCCAATCTCTTTAAATTCTAACCTCCCTTATGTGTTAGTAGAGAATCTAGTAAGTCCAAAGGACTTATGAAAGAAAGAAAAAGAAATAGTGAGATGCTTGATGCAAGAAAAAAAGAAAGAAAAGAAAAGTCAAGAAAAAGCATTTAAGCATAAAGATTCCCAAGATTAGTGAAAAATGTTAATGTTTGGAATTATATCCTTATCTGGGGCAATACCTTGGAATTTCTAGCAATTTCTTTCTTTCTGTGAAACAGGATAAAATACTTGGTCTCCATCAGCAATGTTACAAGCCTAAAAGACCTCCTGACTGGGAACTTGTGTGCACTAGACGATGGAGATATAGACCTTCTGCAAGCCTATGGTAAGAAGCGAGAAAGTATGTTATGAGTGAAATCTTACCCAAATATATTGGTGAGGCTTTAAGCGCATTAATGGTCCTAAATACTCTTGAAGAAATTCTCATGCATGATTAACTTGCCGAAGTGATCTTAGGATCAAAATTTACTTGAGTACTTGCATGGAAGATTCTTATTTCTGATTAGGAGCACTAACCCTCTAAGTTATCTTGATCTTGAATGCTCTATATTTAAATTCTCTTTGTCCAAGAGTACAAAGGTTTAAGTGTTGGGGATTTGATCGCACCCAAAATCAACCTAACTTTAGGGTATTTAATAGCACAAACTATAGAGAAATATATGTGATGTTACGCCAAAAAGGTTGAATATCTTGACAAAAGGAACAAGACTAAAAATATGATATAATTCCCATAAAAAGGCCTATTTGTTGATATTTCTGATTATTCGTAAAATCTATATCGAATAGGTGCATTAGATATTTGTTGAGTGCTGTAGGCTTAACAAGGATCAATGGGAAGATGTATTCCAAGTACAAGGACCAAAGCCAAAACAAGAACTCGTAGCAAGGCCCAGAGGAAGCAAGAACAAGAAAAGAGTGAAACAAAACGTAGAACTCGCCATGGCGAGCCAAATAGCTCGCCAAAGTGAGCAAAAGAGAAGAGCTCGCCATGGAGAGCTATTTATCTCAAATTAGTGAAGACCTAGTCATACAAGGAGTTGGAGATGGTTTTAAATTAGTTTGGATTTAAATATTAAATTCCATACTAATGATCACTTGTCTTCATCCTATTCCTAATCAAACCGAGGGTCCCAAGAGCATTATAAATAGAGGCTTCACAAGCTTGCAAAGGCATTCAAAGATCCAGAGATTCCATATATAGATTAGAGTGTAGAGATAATATGAGCGGCTAAGTTCTTCTTGGGTTTCCAAGAAATACTAACGTAGGCATGAGCCGATGGCTCTTCATTAGGGTTTATTAATTTCATTCTGCCTAGTATTTATCCTTTCCAAGTTTACAATTGTATTTGCTATGTTTCGTATGTAATCTTGCTTCATTCAATCATGAACGAACGTGTATAAATATGCTAGATTCTTCATAACGAATTAGTAAAGATTTGATTTATATGGAAAGGCACTTATGTCTTCTGGTTTTCAGAATTCAATACAATTATATTCTTTGGATTCTTGATTGCTTGTATCTCTTATTGCGATAATATTATATTAAATTGATTGACCCGGTCGGTTATTAGTTTGATTAATAATATCATAGAATCTTTTTATACATATTATTGATGTTCCTGATCGAGGATAACATGAATATTTAGATAGGCTTTTGTAATACATGACCTTCATGAAAAGGATAAATTTCGAATGAATTAATCATACCTAAATTTCTTCTGATCGGCTAAGATTACTGACTCTGATTGGGATCCTATCTCATATTATACTTGACCCATCGACTCCCTACTCATTCTACAAATACCTATTTTGTGATACTAACCAATTGCAGGTTAATACGAAGATTCCGCGAAAGATTCGACCCTTGGGTAGCACCCTGTGCTGCTAGAGGTTTATTTGATGATAACCGTGATGACCGGTTAAAACCTCGATTCGAAGCAATTTGAATTCATGAAAAGTGAACGATCACTATTTTTTTGGAAATCTTGGTGGCGACTCCACGAAGCTCGCCAAAGATTCGGTCTTCACAAGGGTGAGTGGCCATTCTCAAGAGACTCATGACTATGCATATGTGTGGTATCTTCTTTTATCAATCAAGTTAATTGCCAATGTCACATCAAGTTAGATGGGAGTTCCAAACATTCAAATGCCCGAGAAGCACATGTATAAGAATGAGAAGAATTAGAATAAAGAACATGGAGCAAATGAATGACGGCTAAATATAGAAAAGACATTTCATTTTATTCCCATAATAAGTTTGACGAAGCAAATTTGAAAAAAGATATTAAGGCATTTCAAACTATTTTGATGTCATGCACTCTAACATTTCCTAATCGAGCACTTCACATTTTACCTTCTTTGCACATCTACCCTCAAACTTAGGAGTTGGGGTGATCTCTCTAGAACTTCCTTCCTGAATCTTGTTGTTCGTCATTACTTAAAAAATATATATAATATATATTTTTTAAGTAATTTTATGTGTTAAATTATAATTTTATTCTAATAATGTGTATAAATAATTTAAATTAATAAAATATTAATTTAATGTACAAAAAATATTAATTTTTAAGTAAATATATAATTTTATAATTAATTTTTTTAAAATATATTTTTAATAAATGGCCTGGCCCGACCCATTTAGTGCTGTCTCATCGCAGGCCGGCCCGTTTTGACTGTATTATCTGAACCTCGACTTGAAAAATGCTACATGTCTCAATCAAATGACTAGGTGCATTCACGTGGTACTCACATGAAAGTTCTGGCTTGTACCATTTGGCGTACGGAGGCGTCATCGGTGCCATGGGTCTTGGGGTTATGATCCTTTGATCTGATAACTGCCTGAACAACTCCAATTGAGATACTCCAAAATTCGGAAAAGGTTTTCTACCTATTGGATTTCTGGCCCCTAATAAACCAATGCCTTAGTATGTTGGACATCCTCTTATTGGGTACCCTCAGCTTGGGTCACAACTCTGTTAGAGGTATATGGGCAAGGCTCAAATGCGTGAATGGTGATGCATGGTGTTGGTGGTGAAAGGAAACAAGTTGAGGGAATAGTAGGGATGTTTAAAGTGAAAGGTTCAATGGCTTTTTGGCATTCTGGTAGTGGTAGGAGATATGGGACATCAAAGGAGGAAGGCAAGGTTTTTGTGAGCCTGTGAGGGACCACGGACAAGGATGATGTGTTTGGGGTAATGGGCACAGGCTGGTTAAGATGGTTGGCGAGGGATGTTGGGTCATTGGGAACCTCTTTTCCTTACGTCGTGTTGAGTTGAGCTCCAATGAGAGGGGGCATGTGCCCTTCTTGTGTTTTGAAATCTATATCTTGACCCATAGTGATCAAATGGGAGAAGTCCTCGAAAGATACGACAGGCATCAGCTCGTAACAAGAATCTTTGAGGGATTTCAAGAAATACCGACATTCTTCCTTATCAGTCATGGGTGGTTGAACATCTATTGTTGTTTGCTTCCATCTCCAAGCATACTTGCGAAACGACTCCTTGGCTTTTCGACTCACGTTCTGTATAGATTCACGAGTGAGTTCTATCTTGTTATGCAAACTATTTCAGGAATGCTTGGCCTATATATTGCCAATACCTCAAGCTTTCTATACCAAGGCGTATTTACCATTCGAATGCAAACCCAATGAGGCTAAAATGGAAATGTGTGAGAAAGAGCTCCTCATTTCGTCCCCACTTCCCCATGGTCAAGCAATAAGCTTTAGGATGAAACTTTGGGTTGGTAGTTCCATTATACTTGACAAAATCAAGAATTTTGAATCCGGCGAGGACCTCCACTTGAGGGAATACGCAAAGATCCTCCAACTCCCAAACCTCTGAGAGTTTTTCAAGCTTTCCACTCGGTTCCTCAAATTTCCACTATGGGTTCCTTCTTCTTCCACTGATTTGCCTAGTCCATACTCGATCATGTTTGGTTGTGAACTACTATCCATGAACACAAAAGGCCAATACTAAAGTCGAAGAAGGGTAACTGGCGAGCCTTACGGGAGGGCAATGATTTACTACCTGCAAAAGGAAAAGGTTTAAAGTCAGACGTTATTCATATAATGTAATCCCTTTTGGCAATTGGTGTTAAACTCAGCATCCAAATCCCCTTGATTCTCTGAGTAAACAAATGGTTATACCAAAAAACTAAGGCTGATGACAAGGTTAAAAAAACAAAGGCTTCTCACGCTAGCATCGTTACAATGGCCCTTTTCTTACTGAAATTGCTTGGTTATATGTTGATTAGCTCATTGGAATGTAACAAAAACTTCTAGCACATGAGACAGCATTTGGAACATCAATGACTTTATTCCATTGATATTCAAATTGCAGTACACGAAGTTCTCTTTATTACAATGGTCTTCCAAAACCTGGTCTGAGGCGGTTTGTCTCATTTTCCTTGTGGTGCTCTAGCTCCCTAATTTCCAAGATGTAATGTATCTTGGTCCTTTCATCCTTGAGCCTTTGTGATTCTCCTCTTAAACCCAAGATCTCTTCCTTTAGTTGGAGGATCTCCTCCCTTAACTCTAGGTTCTTTTCTTTTAACTCTAGGTTTTTCTCCTTAAGCTTTTGATCATCCCTTTTTGAGCCCCATCTTTTCGTGTCTTCAGCTTCTGGGGTCCCCTTGATGACCTCCTTATGATTTCCCTTATTAATAAATGGCCCTTGTATACTAACTCGACCAGCATCCAACAAGGATCACATGTGCTTCTTGAATTGCTCGCATGATTTGATGGAATGCCCCAAGGTGCCCCAATGATAGATACAGGTTAAATCTGCCCGAAAACTATGCTGGGAATGGTGCTATCCATATCTTTCCTAGCTTTGGAAACATGAGTCCTTGGCTACACAGGTCCTCAAAGAGTTCAGACTCTGTCATCCTAAAGTTGGGCAAAAATGCAGGTCGTGATGATTCCTGATTCACTTTGCTTTATCAGAGGCATTGCATTGGATGTCTCTTCTCTGAATTGGTGAGTTGCTGATGGACGAGCAAAAAGCCATTGTCTGATTGGATGTTGTAGCCATAACCATTGTCATTTGCTAATAGAGATCACATTTTGAATAACATAACAGGAATCTTTGAATGAGCGAAAGAATGTAAAGTAGGTATCTACATCATAGATATGAGAGCATCGTAATGAAGTCTTTTTAAATGCAACAGTGTAGTTTAGAAAAACATATGTCCCCCTGTAGATGCAAAAGCATCACAGTGAAGTTTTGTGGTTTGAAAAGGGTATGAAAGGAATTGGTTTCACCACAAATATCAAGTGGAGCTTTTTGAAAACGATACACTAAAAAGTCTTCATTATAGATACAAAGATATCTTAATGAAGATTTCATTCATGAAATTAGTGGTTACATTTCAAATTACTATGAGGATGATTCCTTGAATCCCTCACAGTCTCCTTGTTAGTCAAAGGATTCTATGAGAGATCAAGGTTGTGGTGTAAAGAAAAAGGTTCCTTACACATGCATTGGGTTTCTTTTACTTTTAGTCAAATGTTGCGACCGGCAAATGAGATTCTTAACGGAAACGGAGATTCCTCAAAGTATGAAAGTTCATGTTTAGCAGGAAAAAGAAAATTTTCTTCACGTTAAACATCTCAATTACCAGTCGCAACCTTGACTCTAGCTCACGTGGGACTTGCTAGTAAGGGGCCTAAAGATTGACACCATATTCCTCAATAATTGGAAATATAGCCACTGTTTACTATCTATGTAGATAAACAAATGTTAATACAATCCTATTGTCTAAGAATAAACGTGGCAGAGGAAAGGACCTTGTCATATGTACAAGTTTTTTTTGCACAAGATAAAAAAGAAATGTCTTTAAGAAAAAAGGTGGCCTACATTAGAAACAATTGTGTAGTAAAAAAAGGAAGAAAAAGAAATTTTTTTTGATACAATGCAAAGGAATTTATAAAAAAAGGAGATTTTTACATACAATTGAAAGAAAAAAAAATATTTTTTAATATATATACAATGCAAAGAAAATTTTGTTTCCTTTTCTTTTATTCACAATTCAAAAGGAAATTTTATATACAATATAAAGGAAAATATAAAAAGAGACATGTAATGCAATGAGAGAAAGCCCTCTCTATTTTCTATTTTTATTTAATTTTTTTAAAATGTATGCATGCAATGGCATGAGAGAGTTCGCTCCTTGTCCTAAAGGTTAGGGCCATAGGGTTTTAACACTGGCTAACCTATATGGGTAGGCTCTATGGTTAGCTCATGCGTGGTTTAGCTTGGGATCTAGCAACCTAGAAGGCCCTTAGATTGCCTCCATCAGAGATGGAGACCCCGACTTAAGAGAGGACCTTATCATAGAAACATATGGGTGAATCAACCCTTAAGGTAGGTAACAATCTAAGTGGAATAGATACGTCAACCTCTGTAGGCTGAAGCCCAATAGGGAAAGATTCTCATACCCCCCACTAACTATTACAGACTGCTTCGGGTGTAGAAGCCTATTAAGGGTAAATAAATAAAGAACTTGGTGCACTTGTGAGTAGGAACATCCTAACTACCCTTTCCCTTCAACGAGAATGTAAACACTGCAAAACAAATGAAAAGGCAGATATAACAAATATAACAAACACTTAAACAAAATGGTAAGCCAAAACAATTCAACTTTTAATTTTGAAAGAATGTGCTTTGACTCTCTAAATTATTCCCTAGTGGAGTCACCAACTGTGAAGATCGCGGCTTCGGCGGACTTCAAAGAGTCGCCACCAAGTTTTCCATAAAAACTTGGAAAAGAAAAGTAAGTTAAAAATTTGAATAAAAATGGGTTTTGAAAATGGTTGAGTCTGGGAGTCTATTTGAGATGAGGGGAAGGTGTTAGGCACCCCTCTTCCCCTGTCTGAAGATAGTTACCCCAAAATTAATAGTTAAATTGTTTCGCCCTTAAAAATGAAATGAACAAACAAACACATGAAAAGAGGAAAAAACGTACTTTACCTAGGATGAGAGCCTATGGCCTATGTACCCTCCGAGAGGAATCAAAGTTCACGTAGTTCGTGAAGGCACACATGTGTGTGGGTGTGTGGATGCTCACCAAGCATAGGCTCAGATGGAATCCCTGTGCAATGTACCTAAAAGAGTACAGGCTCTTTGACACCTATCTATCATGCATTTAACGATAAACAAACAACAAAAGATGGGTGTGTGATGCTCACCAGGCGGCATGCCCAAGTGGCGTGTTCAATCAATGTCCCTATAGAGGTAAAGGCCTCTTGGTGACACTAATTAGTTAAATAATAAGAAAATTGATGTTATGGATAAGAAAATAGAGAAAGGCAGAGGAATCAGGCCCTCCGCCTGAAAACAAAGAGGGCTTTGTTTAGGTGGAGGTCACGACCTCTGATCTAAAACAGCAAAGGAGAAGAAGAATTCCAAAAAGAATATGGTGCACAGCAATCAGAGGTCGCGACCCCTACACCAGGTGTAACATCTCGCACCCAAAATACCTAGGGATTTAAAATGATAAAAAGAAAGTACATAAACCTATAGGGATTAAAATGAAAGAAAAAGTAAAATTAGGATTTCTTGGCCTATAAGGATAACAAAGGCTTCATGACTAAGCTATCAATGACTTCTAAACCAAGCCACTAATAAGTTTTATAATATTCATTTTGATTGATAGAAAATAAATTAAGTTAAGTCATGGTTTATGAAATTAAATTTTTAATTGTTTAGTACATTTTTATATTTTCATAACTTAGCTAATAAGTTTAGTTGAACTAAATTAGGAAATTTTAGTTAAATTGAGGGAACCTATGATGACCAATGAATTAATAAAAAGAAAAATTAGATTAGAAAACCCTATCTTAAACGTAGGGACCAAATTGAAAGAAAATAATTTTGAACAAAGTTTATGCAAATAAATCGAATAAAATTAGGAAAAATAACTAGACATCTAATTAATTAGCAAAAAAACACTTTAGGAGTGATTTTAGACTCAGATTAATAGGAACCAAAAATAATAAATAGTTAAAAACCCTAAATTTTCTCTAGTAGAAACTTAGGGACTAAACTAAAAAGAATTCTGAAATGGCAAATTCACCTAAAAACAACTAGAACCTAAGGACTAACGTGCAAATTAGTAAAACTGGAGCATGAGTCATCCTATGAGGTTTCTCACACCCAAATTAGGAAGCTGTTAAGGGGCTGACACCTCAGCAAAACACTTGCATCATCAAATTGGTCATTAACTTGCCTAGTAAGGCAAGCCTTAAACAAACCGAGGCCAAGGGGCCTCAAAACTTAGAAACCAAATGAAATAGAGAGAGTGGAGAGTGAGCAAAGAGGCAGATCTGGAGAAATGGAAGGATTGGAGCTGAGGAGGGAGAAAGAGGCCGAGAAGAACAAGGGTTTCAACTTGTTGGGATTCTTGGAGGGAGCTTGAGCTGAGTACTAGAATTTTCACACTTCTCTTTGATTTCTGGAGTTGCTAAGCTGAGGTAATGTATGGTTACCCTTCCCTCTTGCTTTTGGGATTGTATTTAAGAAAAAACATCCATCAATTTGAGGGTAAAAGTCTTGGATTTGTTTGATTTTGCTTGCTGTCTTTGCATTAGAATTTACTGTGACCTTTGTTGACTCTTTTGTGATTTCTGAATTGATTTGTGCATGAATTTTGAAGCAATTATAGTCATTGGAAAGCTATTTGAATAATCTTTCTATATTGTAGCTTGTATGTCGAATCCATTGATTATTTTGTGAGATATGAGCCTCGAAAGTCACTATTTTGACATACAACTCTGTTTTTGCATCTTTGTGTTCTTTGATTTATTTCTTCTTTTTTTGAAAAATCTGAGAACATGAGTTTTTGATGGCTATTAGGGGACATGTTGAGGAGTTCCCAGATAATTATAAACCTCTCTTTTGATAAAGTTTACCCTACTTAAAAGTTGATGGTGTTCTAGTGAAAACGAAATCCTTCACAGCTGTGTTTTTCTGTTCGTTTTAATTATGGAAATCTTGACTAAAATGCGTTTTTCTCTTTCGTTATGGATCGTATTTGAGAGATTCCAAAGCCTATAGAAAGCCAACATCCGTAGCTTTCCAACGGGTACTTTTAATTCAATTTTTGGGCAGGGAGAAATTCTCCTCGAAAGTGGACTGTGAAACATTGAACTTTGTTTTGAGTTTGTACTGCTGTTGTTTTTATTTATGTTTATTCTTATTTCTAAACACCCTGAAATTTTGATATGTGTTAGAATACATCCATAAGAGTTTCCAGAAGAATCAATATAGTATTTTGATGATAGTTGACCCTTGTTAATAGTCTCTAATTTAGATGATGAACAAAATAGTGAGTAAGTTAACATTAAATATTGAATCTTAATATGTTGATCTTGAAATTTGATGTTGTAAGCTAATTTTAGATTGGTCCTTACTGATATATGGGTTAATTTTGATGCATGATGATTTCTGTTAAGAGTTAAAATGACAGATTTGGGTAAGTTGAAAATATAGAATACACTTTTGAAAGCTTGTTCTAAGTTATGAACATATGAACTGTGTATGCTGTGATTTTGCTTAGGTTTTGGTTATGTTCGAAATCTGAGAAATAAGGGAATAAATAAATGAATGGTGATGGATATGAACCTTAAGTAGGCTTAGATGGAAAGGGAAACTTCAACCTTAAGGAACAAACGAATATGGCTAAAAATAAGTGTTTGTTCTTGATTTTTGTTACATGTTTGTCTTGGATGTAAGAAAGAAAAATGGTAAACTGACTTTCTTGATCTTTATGTGAGTTAAGGAAATGCTAAAATACAAATTCAGAATAGATTTTAGTTATGAAACAGAAATCTACATGAGAGAATGGCATGTTGCTTTGGTTTTGACTTAGTTGGGATCATTATGCACTATTTTGCTGAGATGGATGATTTTGCTGTCAAAATTTCGATTCCTTGTGTTTAATTGCTACCAACATGTGCCAAATGAAATTAGAATAGATCCTATAACTTTTTATTTTAGTTTTGCCTTTGAATTTCAAAAATAGCATGATGCAAGGACTAAAACGAATTGAATTCTTGATTTTACTATTTTCTGCAAAATGACTGATCTGAGATGATTTCTGCTCTAGAAACTTATTGAATAATTTTCAGATAATGTTTAAAGATATGCTATGATGCTTCTTGATCCTAGAAACATATTTTGGTTGAATTTGGTTGTTGTTGGGACTGAAATGCAATAAAACTGAATTTTCTCTGTTTTTCGAAAATATGTTTTTTCTAAGAAAATGGATATTGTGATTTCTGTTTCCAATATGAAAGTAATTTCTCAAACCTTGTACTTTGACTTTATGTTAAGTTTGCAGCAAAAATGGATGTTTTATACTTGAAAGTGAAATCTTAGGGACTAATTTGTTAGTTCTCGGATTTCAAGGGTTAAAGTTGGAAATTTTGCCTTGTTGCATATAATGAATATGATTTATCACTGTGTGCATGATTATGCATGCCTATGCTTTGATTTTAAATAGTTGTATGTGAAGACTGATTTTCTTTGTGCATTTCTTAATTGTATTTGAGAAATATCTGTTGTATGTTGTGGGCTTAAAGCTGATGTGAGCAATTAATGCTGATTTGTGAATACCTATGTGTTTTAATTTATTAGATAAAATGGATATGAGATGTGGGAATTACCATCCAATTCTGAAAAGGGTAAAGTAGCTTGGAAACGAGGTAGGACACTTGATACCCTCAACACTTTTAAAATTGTGCTTTGTCACATTAGCACATTAAAACTGCCTTTTTGGCATATTCAATATTGTAAATTGATCATTATTCATATGAGTTGCATTTGCTTGTATGGAATCATAATGTTGAGAAATTTTAGTCCTAGCTTGGGATTTGTGCATCATGAACACATGATAGTATGGCATTTAGTGAGAAATGCATGCATGGATATTTTGTATAACATCGGGGATGTTGCATCATGAATATGATTATATTGCATTTAATGATAAATGCATGAGATAGTGTAACATAGCACTATGCATTGAGATTGGGTGACATTATGCATGAGATAGTGTAACATAGCACTATGCATTGAGATTTTGAGGCATTATGCATTACAAAGTTTGAATTAGCACTATGTGTGAGATTGTTTGGCATCTGGGATGTCGTGATTTGCTCTGATGCAAAGAAATGGCTACATTGTCATTTGTTGAAAGAAAGAATCAATTTAAATAAACATTACCATGATTTTCGGAAAATTGAGATGTATGAAAAGGACACATTCTCTGGCTAGGAATGCGTCCGGGACGTAGGTGTCTAGCAGATAGTGGGGAAAGACCCAGTACCGAGTGCTGGTGATCCCATGGTTCTAACTTTGTGTGCACACCAGGGGACGCCTTGGATGTTAGGTAATACTAATTGCTTATTTTGGCCATTTCGATCTGCGTGCTGGAATGTTTTGTCATGTTTCATGATTTTATTGGTCTTTGTGACCCTAGTCTGTGTGACTATTGGTAATAGTTTATATCAATTAATTGGATCATCTATGTGAGGTTCAGAGTATCTGTGTGACAAATTGCATGTATGTGTGACAAAATTCATATTTGCAAGGTCTGTGTGACAAGTTGCATGTCTGTGTGACAAAATGCATATTTGGGATGTCTGTATGACAAACTGCATACTGTGTTATAGAACAATCTGTGTGATGTTCATATACTACAAGATTGAATTATCCGTGTGATACTATGCATTTAACTTATATGTGTTGCCTAATTGTGCATACTGGTTGGAGGCACTATGAGGTGAGTTAAATATGCTACTTCGCATATGTGTGGGTATTTAAATGCATTTGCGTGTGGCCTGTAATATATTATCATACTCACATTGTATATTTGAAAAATATGGTTGAGGTGTTTTGGCTTAGCCTTGGGCATAGTAGCGAAAATGAGTTTTGTATAAACCAGTATCTTGTGTCCTACAAGGATTTAAATCTCATGACGCTACTATGTTCAAATTTGTTTTAGGGATTGATCGAGATGTGAAAATTTGAGAAAGATTGGTTGATTGAGCGCTGTAGTTGGTGTTCATGTTTGATGCTGCAAGGAGCAGTTGTGATTTCTTTGTAAAGCCTATGTAAGGCTTATATTTATTTTATATGTGGTTATAAATAAGTGCTGTATCAGATAAAGGATAGAGAACTTTAGTTGTACAACTCTTAATAATGAATTTTAGTTGGATTCATTTTAACGATGTTGCTTAAAATTAATATCCAGAAGTAAGTGGATTACTTAGTGTAACAGATAAAGGATAGAGAACTTTAGTTGTACAACTTTTAATAATGAATTTTAGTTGGATTCGTTTTAACGATGTTGCTTAAAATTAATATCCAGAAGTAAGTGGATTACTTAGTGTAACTTCGGAATATTCCACCTTGGGACACGTGGTACTGACGTTCTAGAAGCACGGCCCCAGCAACCACTGGAGACACGTGGCACCACCCATCCATCAGTTACGTGGCCTTTGCCCACGTCACCACACGGAGCTTCCCCTCAACCAGACGTGGGATCTCCGCAAAGCCTCGTGGGACGACCCACGTCCCACGAGGTCGTGGGTCGGGCACAATCTCCCCACACACAAGTATAAATAGACCCTCACTCGGGGGACTACGAGGGCAATCAATCAACACTCTACAGAATCGCATACAACCCGAAGGATTATCACACATCATCCCCAGAAACACCTCACAAATACTTTCACCACCTTGAAACCCGCCGTTGGCCCTCCGCCGTTGGCCCTCCGTCCAGGCCAACCTTCGACTTGCTCACCTCCTCCTTGGAGCACACCGCTTACAGGGCTTCCAGCAGCCCTCAGAGACCATAGCTCTCTCCCACTAAGGCAACCTCCCACAGAGCGGCTCGCCCGCCCGGAGTACCTTAGACACGTCTTAGCCGCACACGGCCCAATACAGGTAACAACCTCGCCTAACGGCTCCGATAGACGTCCCCATGACAAACTACGTGGACTTTGATCCCTCCAGAAGGGTACGTAGGCACCTAGGTGCATCACCTAAGGACAAGTCCCACAAGGTTAAGACCCCTTGCAGTCTTAAATTCATATTACAATTATTTGAGCCAAAAATGACAGTTACAGTGGCGCCCACTGCGGTCTTATTCAGACCACAATGCCTTGCGCACTCTGCCGCTAAACGGCATTTCTTTTTTCGGGGAGTAGGAGTATACACCTAACACTCAGAAACCCGCTCTTGTTTTTGTTTTGATCTCCAATACAGATATAGAACACGGTATGTCATGGCCGACTCGAATGTTCCCAACACCACGACCGACGCCAGCGCCATGAGATGCAGCACGAGGAATCGCCAGGGAACGGCTAAATCGGTCACAACCGAGGTAGGCGTATCAGCGCCACTCAGCCTCAAAGCTCCTCAATAACACAAGTAGCCGCCACGGAGACCGTGGTCCAGAACCCGGCATCCAGAGAGGAAACATGCCCTCAGCACCCGTACGGCTTGCCGCACGTCCCTTGCCCCACAACCGATGGTCAAGAAGTGGTAGAGTTAGCGAGGAACCCGCGAGACGCTGAGATTGCCCACCTCGAGGTACAAGTAGAGGCTCTACGCCAAGAACGATGGGAAGAGGACAAGAACCTCACCCCAGCAAATGTGAGCACTCAGCTACCCATAGTGCCACACGGTGTGACGGTAGGGACCCCTAGCGACCCTACCAGCTTGCCCACAATTCAATTTGGGACCTTACCCATGGAGTTCGCACGGTTGTCACTGACGGCGGCACTACCCCCAACGGTGATCACACTTGGACCTACCATTGTCGCCGGACAAGCAGCACGACCCGTTATGAACTTTCCACGACCACTAGTCCCAAACTACCCTCCGGGGTCCTACCTCCACATGCCATGGGCCGCGGCCTATAACCCATACGCAGCCGCCAGTGCAAATGCCTACCAGTGGCTCGCGATCGACTTCCAGGGAAAAGGGAGACACCCCTTCACCCAGCAAGTCATGAGTGAGCACGTGCGCATGGGTTTCAAGATGCCCTTCCACATAGAGCCTTATGGAGGAGAAACCAATCCACGAGGTCACGTGAATACCTTCAACTCGGCCATGTCGATACTGGGGATGACGAATGGCCAACAATGCTGGGTCTTCTCATCAACTCTAAAGGAAGCCGCCTTGAGATGGTTCTCCTTGCTGCCCACCAATTCGATACACAGCTTCGAACAACTGGCTCAGAACTTTCTTACACAGTTCGCCAGCAGCAAAGACTATCAGAAAAATGAAGACTCCTTCATCGGTTTTCACCAGGAGGAGGGAGAAACCCTACAAGCCTTCTTGGCCCGCTAAACCAAACTCTCGCTCCAAGGTCGAGGCCTCCAGGACGCCGTCGCCATCTTTGTCATAAACCAGGGTCTTCGATGCTCACAGTTCTACGGGGAACTAAACATGTGCCCCGTCTTCACCTTATAGGAACTCATGGACCGTGCGGAATGGTTCATTCAAGAGGAGAACGCTCAGATCGCTAAGGACAAGATGAGGAAGTTCCTGATAAGCAGGGCCGATATGGAACGAGCAGAGAAGAAGAAAGAGAAAACAGGGACCGAGAACCAAGCCCCCGAGGAAAAAAGCGGTAGGAAAAGGTCGCTTCCTCGACCACGAACACCTCCTCGAGGACGGTTCACGAGCTACACTCCCCTCAACAGATCTCACGTTGGGGTGTTGGAAGAGATTTATCATTCTGACATGCTCACATTCCCCCCGCAAGTCAAAAGGCGGAAAACGGGAAGACCGGTGGACAAATCCAAATACTGCCAGTTCCACAAGGATCACGGACATGAAATCAACGACTGCATCCACCTGAAGGATCAGATCGAGGACCTAATCCAGAAAGGACAACTCGGCAGGTTCATCAAGGAGGAAAGCAGGGCCAATTCTGAGCACCCCCGGGAAGCTGACGGCCAAGCGCCTACCCGCGGGTTCATCAACGTCATAGTGGGCGGATTACAGCGCGGTACCTACTCCCTACCACAGAACAAGAAGAGGATGGAACACTCCATACTCGCTCTAGACTACGCTCCAAAGCACAAGAAGAAGAGCGAGGCCAAGGGAGACCCCATCACCTTCGACCTCACTAACCTAGAGGGACTAGTCCACGACGACCCCATGGTAGTGACCGCGATCATCGCCAACTACGAAGTTAAGAGAGTCTTGATCGACCAAGGATCCTCAGCAGACGTTCTCTACTTCGATACCTTCAGAAAGCTCGGGTTGAACGAGGCCAGCCTAAGGCCTTTCCCCGGCACGCTCATTGGGTTCTCAGGAGCCTAGGTTCCAGCAGAAGGAATCATCACTGCCCGAACAACAATGGGAACTCTACCAAAGGTCACGAGCCTTGATGTGGACATCATCATTGTCTCAGCACCATCAGCTTACAATGCGATCCTAGGGCGACTGTCCCTAAACAAGCTCAGAGCTGTAGTGTCTACCGCGCAGCTCACAATGAAGTTCCCAACACCCCACGGGGTTGGAGAAATCATGGCGGACCAGAAATTGGCGCGAGCATGCTACGCAGCTAGCCTAACCAAGACCGTCAAGGTCGCCCACCTGTGTCCCAAAGAAACACCCGTGGAACCCCTCGAGGCTAAAGAGTCAGGAGGAAAGAAGCCAGAGTCCGCCCGCCCGGACCTTACCTCCGCCTAAGACTCCGAACGCACTTTGCATTTATGCGTCTCTACTTTGAATTTAGGATTTCCAGCCTGACCAAGGCTCGCCTGACTTAGACAATCCGAACGTAAACATTTTGCTTACCTTCAGACTACCCAAGGCTAGCCCGACTGAGGCTGCACGAATGTACTCATTTTGTTTTATTGAAAGCACTCCATTTTCAATTAGAGACAAGACTTCAACTTTGCAAAGTACTCGCGTAAGTCCTATCACGAACGACGGGCTCAATCACCCAAGAAACGCTAAGCGCCCCCAGGGCCAAGCTAAAAATTCCCCAAAAGTGCGGTAAATAAACCCCTTTTGGTGCGAAAACCTCAAAACGAACGTTCGACCAACCTCGCTAGCAACACGCATACAAACCGTCTTGATCAAACGGTGCTCATGCAAAAACCCTTTTTAGCCAGACGTAAAGAGATAACCACGAAAAGAGAAACTGCAAACACGTACAACTTTTTACCCCAAAGTAAAAAGGAAAGCAGGAAAAGCTCTTCACAAAAATCATTCTCATTAATACAAAAATGAGAGGGCGTCCGCCCATTTACAAAGGGTAAACACCCCAAAAATTACATAAACCTAATCTTGGGCATCCCAAAGATCTACCTAAGTCTCGACCCTAGCCGACTCCACGTGGTCAACACCTTCCGACGACCCCCGCCTGGTCGCCTCAGCCAGCTGTTGAGAAGTAGGTGCCCAACGACAGATCGCTTGGTGGATCACCAAGTGTTGCCCACACGGTTGGACGGAAACAGACCCTCCGATGGCCTAAGGGGCTCAAAAGGGCCGGCACTCGACCTAGGAACAACATCTCTCGTGGCAGCCGCTTGACTCACCACTACATTCCCTCCGTCTGAGGGAACTCTGGCCTCCACGGCCGCATCACTAGACTCAACGACCTCCATGGCCGTAGGATCACCTGCCGCAGTCTGAGGTGCGGAAGAATCTCGGACAGGCTCTTCAACGACTACCCTAGCCTTCTTAGCAGGAGGTTGATTCACCCCTTCAACAGGGTTGAGGACGGGAGGACTGGTAGAAAGGATCACCCTCATGGGTGATTGAAGGACAGAAGCGGAAGTGGTAATAGAGGTAGGAACAGGGACAGAAATAGGAACAGCATCCCCGCCGGAGCCTCCGCATGGGCATCCTCTCGGTTAGTACTCCATCGTACGACCGACAGAGACGATCGCAAATCAGCCCCAACAGGACGCCTCTTGGGACCAACTTCCCTGCTTTCGGCCGGCTCCGCCGGAGACGTTCCCCTCCTTCCACCTTCCCGAGGCCCGCTCGCGCCGGTATTCTCGTCCTTCTTCCTCCTCTCCCTCGGAAGAACCTCTTGACGATGCTCCCCTTTGAAGGATGGAGGCACAGGAAGCCGTCTTTCCCTCTCACCACCAGTTGGCACCGTAGCAGGTACCACAACTGAGACATCAGCAGCAACCCCCAGGGACAGGCCCTGCTGACCATTCTTCCTCCCCCCGCTCCGGCCAGTATCGCGTGTCCGGACCAGAGGAGGAGGAGGAGGGGTAGAGGAAGGAAGATCTTCCAAACCAGTGAAATCAAATGGGTAGTAGCTGTAATTGTCACCTCCTCCGGCCATCACGAAAATACAATTCAATGAGAAGCGAGGATCAAAAAAGCAAGGAACAGAGGCAATGGAGAAAGGTGAATGCAAATGTAAAGCCACAAACATTCAAACGTTGGGCATTTATAGGACACCCAGAGGCGCGACGATTCAAAAACTTCCGCCCCTCGAATCCCGCCACGGATAAAACCTCTTAACCTCTGCAATCAAACCCAGTTGCAACCGCTTGCCTCAACCGCACACGTGGGAAGGAGCAACAGACGAGATACATAGCCAGGGCAAAAGAGACGCAAAGACCGAAAAGCCCCGGCGAACCCAAGAGTTGCTTCAAAACACTCGAGGGTCTTTTCGCGAAACTCTCCACCCGGGCTAATGATGGCTGCCCTCGGAAACGAACCCGCATTAATGTGGGAGAAATGGCGGCAAAACGCTTTAATGACAGAAGCACCCGTTCAAGCCCTGATGCGTGGCACCGGCAACAAAGCCCGCTCCCTCAACAAACAGCCCTCTGCAAGGAAGCCATCGTTAGCTGCCAACCACTGGCCAGAAGAGAGCTCTTCGAAAAATGACCAAAGCAGCCCCTGACCTTTGGATTCCCTTCACTAACCCTCAAAGGGTATTTTGGGAAAGACCCCTTTGAGCAATGATGACTCCACCTCGGTAAGTCGCGTACTTCCTGCAAAGACACCCCAGAAACTTGCTGAGGAGGCCAAGAGGCCAGCCACCCAAAACGCGACGCTTGTCCTCTCCAAGACACCTCCTTTCCCACGGAGCAATGCGAGAAGGCGAACTTCATGAGTCGGACGACCAGTTCCCATACTCCAAGCAGTCGAGCTATCCCGCAAGTAAATGTAGCGAAATTCCCAAGTGTCCTACAGGCAAAAGGAACTTAAGTCCACGGGCGCCCGACACCCGTAGACTTGGGGGACTTATGTAACTTCAGAATATTCCACCTTGGGACACGTGGCACTGACGTTCTAGAAGCGCGGCCCCAGCACCTGCTGGAGACACGTGGCACCACTCAACCATCAATTACGTGGCCTTTGCCCACGTCACCACACGGGGCTTCCCCTCAACCAGACGTGGGATCTCCACAAAGCCTCGTGGGACGACCCATGTCCCACGACGTCTTGGGTTCAGCATGATCTCCCCACACACAAGTATAAATTGACCCTCACTCGGGGGACTACGAGTGCAATCAATCAAAACTCTACAGAATCACATACAACCCGAAGGATTATCGCACATCATCCCCAGAAACACCTCACAAATACTTTCACCTCCTTGAGCCCCACCGTTGGCCCTCCGTCCAGGCCAACCTCCGACTGGCTCACCTCCTCCTTGGAGCACACTGCTTACAGGGCTTCCAGTAGCCCTCAGAGACCATAGCTCTCTCCCACTAAGGCAACCTCCCACAGAGCGGCTCGCCCGCCCGGAGTACCTTAGACACGTCTTAGCCGCACACGGCCCAATACAGGTAACAACCTTGCCTAACGGCTCCGATAGACGTCCCCATGACAAACTACGTGGACTTTGATCCCTCCAGAAGGGTACGTAGGCACCTAGGTGCATCACCTAAGGACAAGTCCCACAAGGTTAAGACCCCTTGCAGTCTTAAATTCATATTACAATTATTTGAGCCAAAAATGACAGTTACAGTGGCGCCCACTGCGGTCTTATTCAGACCACAATGCCTTGCGCACTCTGCCGCTAAACGGCATTTCTTTTTTCGGGGAGTAGGAGTATACACCTAACACTCAGAAACCCGCTCTTGTTTTTGTTTTGATCTCCAATACAGATATAGAACACGGGATGTCATGGCCGACTCGAATGTTCCCAACACCACGACCGACGCCAGCGCCCTGAGATGCAGCACGAGGAATCGCCAGGGAACGGCTAAATCGGTCACAACCGAGGTAGGCGTATCAGCGCCACTCAGCCTCAAAGCTCCTCAATAACACAAGTAGCCGCCACGGAGACCGTGGTCCAGAACCCGGCATCCAGAGAGGAAACATGCCCTCAGCACCCGTACGGCTTGCCGCACGTCCCTTGCCCCACAACCGATGGTCAAGAAGTGGTAGAGTTAGCGAGGAACCCGCGAGACGCCGAGATTGCCCACCTCGAGGTACAAGTAGAGGCTCTACGCCAACAACGATGGGAAGAGGACAAGAACCTCACCCCAGCAAATGTGAGCACTCAGCTACCCATAGTGCCACACGGTGTGACGGTAGGGACCCCTAGTGACCCTTCCAGCTTGCCCACAATTCAATTTGGGACCTTACCCATGGAGTTCGCACGGTTGTCACTGACGGCGGCACTACCCCCAACGGTGATCACACTTGGACCTACCATTGTCGCCGGACAAGCAGCACGACCCGTTATGAACTTTCCACGACCACTAGTCCCAAACTACCCTCCGGGGTCCTACCTCCACATGCCATGGGCCGCGGCCTATAACCCATACGCAGCCGCCAGTGCAAATGCCTACCAGTGGCTCGCGATCGACTTCCAGGGAAAAGGGAGACACCCCTTCACCCAGCAAGTCATGAGTGAGCACGTGCGCATGGGTTTCAAGATGCCCTTCCACATAGAGCCTTATGGAGGAGAAACCAATCCACGAGGTCACGTGAATACCTTCAACTCGGCCATGTCGATACTGGGGATGACGAATGGCCAACAATGCTGGGTCTTCTCATCAACTCTAAAGGAAGCCGCCTTGAGATGGTTCTCCTTGCTGCCCACCAATTCGATACACAGCTTCGAACAACTGGCTCAGAACTTTCTTACACAGTTCGCCAGCAGCAAAGACTATCAGAAAAATGAAGACTCCTTCATCGGTTTTCACCAGGAGGAGGGAGAAACCCTACAAGCCTTCTTGGCCCGCTAAACCAAACTCTCGCTCCAAGGTCGAGGCCTCCAGGACGCCGTCGCCATCTTTGTCATAAACCAGGGTCTTCAATGCTCACAGTTCTACGGGGAACTAAACATGTGCCCCGTCTTCACCTTATAGGAACTCATGGACCGTGCGGAATGGTTCATTCAAGAGGAGAACGCTCAGATCGCTAAGGACAAGATGAGGAAGTTCCTGATAAGCAGGGCCGATATGGAACGAGCAGAGAAGAAGAAAGAGAAAACAGGGACCGAGAACCAAGCCCCCGAGGAAAAAAGCGGTAGGAAAAGGTCGCTTCCTCGACCACGAACACCTCCTCGAGGACGGTTCACGAGCTACACTCCCCTCAACAGATCTCACGTTGGGGTGTTGGAAGAGATTTATCATTCTGACATGCTCACATTCCCCCCGCAAGTCAAAAGGCGGAAAACGGGAAGACCGGTGGACAAATCCAAATACTGCCAGTTCCACAAGGATCACGGACATGAAATCAACGACTGCATCCACCTGAAGGATCAGATCGAGGACCTAATCCAGAAAGGACAACTCGGCAGGTTCATCAAGGAGGAAAGCAGGGCCAATTCTGAGCACCCCCGGGAAGCTGACGGCCAAGCGCCTACCCGCGGGTTCATCAACGTCATAGTGGGCGGATTACAGCGCGGTACCTACTCCCTACCACAGAACAAGAAGAGGATGGAACACTCCATACTCGCTCTAGACTACGCTCCAAAGCACAAGAAGAAGAGCGAGGCCAAGGGAGACCCCATCACCTTCGACCTCACTAACCTAGAGGGACTAGTCCACGACGACCCCATGGTAGTGACCGCGATCATCGCCAACTACGAAGTTAAGAGAGTCTTGATCGACCAAGGATCCTCAGCAGACGTTCTCTACTTCGATACCTTCAGAAAGCTCGGGTTGAACGAGGCTAGCCTAAGGCCTTTCCCCGGCACGCTCATTGGGTTCTCAGGAGCCTAGGTTCCAGCAGAAGGAATCATCACTGCCCGAACAACAATGGGAACTCTACCAAAGGTCACGAGCCTTGATGTGGACATCATCATTGTCTCAGCACCATCAGCTTACAATGCGATCCTAGGGCGACCGTCCCTAAACAAGCTCAGAGCTGTAGTGTCTACCGCGCAGCTCACAATGAAGTTCCCAACACCCCACGGGGTTGGAGAAATCATGGCGGACCAGAAATTGGCGCGAGCATGCTACGCAGCTAGCCTAACCAAGACCGTCAAGGTCGCCCACCTGTGTCCCAAAGAAACACCCGTGGAACCCCTCGAGGCTAAAGAGTCAGGAGGAAAGAAGCCAGAGTCCGCCCGCCCGGACCTTACCTCCGCCTAAGACTCCGAACGCACTTTGCATTTATGCGTCTCTACTTTGAATTTAGGATTTCCAGCTTGACCAAGGCTCGCCTGACTTAGACAATCCGAACGTAAACATTTTGCTTACCTTCAGACTACCCAAGGCTAGCCCGACTGAGGCTGCACGAATGTACTCATTTTGTTTTATTGAAAGCACTCCATTTTCAATTAGAGACAAGACTTCAACTTTGCAAAGTACTCGCGTAAGTCCTATCACGAACGACGGGCTCAATCACCCAAGAAACGCTAAGCGCCCCCAGGGCCAAGCTAAAAATTCCCCAAAAGTGCGGTAAATAAACCCCTTTTGGTGCGAAAACCTCAAAACGAACGTTCGACCAACCTCGCTAGCAACACGCATACAAACCGTCTTGATCAAACGGTGCTCATGCAAAAACCCTTTTTAGCCAGACGTAAAGAGATAACCACGAAAAGAGAAACTGCAAACACGTACAACTTTTTACCCCAAAGTAAAAGGAAAGCAGGAAAAGCTCTTCACAAAAATCATTCTCATTAATACAAAAATGAGAGGGCGTCCGCCCATTTACAAAGGGTAAACACCCCAAAAATTACATAAACCTAATCTTGGGCATCCCAAAGATCTACCTAAGTCTCGACCCTAGCCGACTCCACGTGGTCAACACCTTCCGACGACCCCCGCCTGGTCGCCTCAGCCAGCTGTTGAGAAGTAGGTGCCCAACGACAGATCGCTTGGTGGATCACCAAGTGTTGCCCACACGGTTGGACGGAAACAGACCCTCCGATGGCCTAAGGGGCTCAAAAGGGCCGGCACTCGACCTAGGAACAACATCTCTCGTGGCAGCCGCTTGACTCACCACTACATTCCCTCCGTCTGAGGGAACTCTGGCCTCCACGGCCGCATCACTAGACTCAACGACCTCCATGGCCGTAGGATCACCTGCCGCAGTCTGAGGTGCGGAAGAATCTCGGACAGGCTCTTCAACGACTACCCTAGCCTTCTTAGCAGGAGGTTGATTCACCCCTTCAACAGGGTTGAGGACGGGAGGACTGGTAGAAAGGATCACCCTCATGGGTGATTGAAGGACGGAAGCGGAAGTGGTAATAGAGGTAGGAACAGGGACAGAAATAGGAACAGCATCCCCGCCGGAGCCTCCGCATGGGCATCCTCTCGGTTAGTACTCCATCGTACGACCGACAGAGACGATCGCAAATCAGCCCCAACAGGACGCCTCTTGGGACCAACTTCCCTGCTTTCGGCCGGCTCCGCCGGAGACGTTCCCCTCCTTCCACCTTCCCGAGGCCCGCTCGCGCCGGTATTCTCGTCCTTCTTCCTCCTCTCCCTCGGAAGAACCTCTTGACGATGCTCCCCTTTGAAGGATGGAGGCACAGGAAGCCGTCTTTCCCTCTCACCACCAGTTGGCACCGTAGCAGGTACCACAACTGAGACATCAGCAGCAACCCCCAGGGACAGGCCCTGCTGACCATTCTTCCTCCCCCCGCTCCGGCCAGTATCGCGTGTCCGGACCAGAGGAGGAGGAGGAGGGGTAGAGGAAGGAAGATCTTCCAAACCAGTGAAATCAAATGGGTAGTAGCTGTAATTGTCACCTCCTCCGGCCATCACGAAAATACAATTCAATGAGAAGCGAGGATCAAAAAAGCAAGGAACAGAGGCAATGGAGAAAGGTGAATGCAAATGTAAAGCCACAAACATTCAAACGTTGGGCATTTATAGGACACCCAGAGGCGCGACGATTCAAAAACTTCCGCCCCTCGAATCCCGCCACGGATAAAACCTCTTAACCTCTGCAATCAAACCCAGTTGCAACCGCTTGCCTCAACCGCACACGTGGGAAGGAGCAACAGACGAGATACATAGCCAGGGCAAAAGAGACGCAAAGACCGAAAAGCCCCGGCGAACCCAAGAGTTGCTTCAAAACACTCGAGGGTCTTTTCGCGAAACTCTCCACCCGGGCTAATGATGGCTGCCCTCGGAAACGAACCCGCATTAATGTGGGAGAAATGGCGGCAAAACGCTTTAATGACAGAAGCACCCGTTCAAGCCCTGATGCGTGGCACCGGCAACAAAGCCCGCTCCCTCAACAAACAGCCCTCTGCAAGGAAGCCATCGTTAGCTGCCAACCACTGGCCAGAAGAGAGCTCTTCGAAAAATGACCAAAGCAGCCCCTGACCTTTGGATTCCCTTCACTAACCCTCAAAGGGTATTTTGGGAAAGACCCCTCTGAGCAATGATGACTCCACCTCGGTAAGTCGCGTACTTCCTGCAAAGACACCCCAGAAACTTGCTGAGGAGGCCAAGAGGCCAGCCACCCAAAACGCGACGCTTGTCCTCTCCAAGACACCTCCTTTCCCACGGAGCAATGCGAGAAGGCGAACTTCATGAGTCGGACGACCAGTTCCCATACTCCAAGCAGTCGAGCTATCCCGCAAGTAAAGGTAGCGAAATTCCCAAGTGTCCTACAGGCAAAAGGAACTTAAGTCCACGGGCGCCCAACACCCGTAGACTTGGGGGACTTATGTAACTTCAGAATATTCCACCTTGGGACACGTGGCACTGACGTTCTAGAAGCGCGGCCCCAGCACCCGCTGGAGACACGTGGCACCACTCAACCATCAATTACGTGGCCTTTGCCCACGTCACCACACGGGGCTTCCCCTCAACCAGACGTGGGATCTCCACAAAGCCTCGTGGGACGACCCACGTCCCACGACGTCTTGGGTTCAGCATGATCTCCCCACACACAAGTATAAATTGACCCTCACTCGGGGGACTACGAGTGCAATCAATCAAAACTCTACAGAATCACATACAACCCGAAGGATTATCGCACATCATCCCCAGAAACACCTCACAAATACTTTCACCTCCTTGAGCCCCACCGTTGGCCCTCCGTCCAGGCCAACCTCCGACTGGCTCACCTCCTCCTTGGAGCACACTGCTTACAGGGCTTCCAGTAGCCCTCAGAGACCATAGCTCTCTCCCACTAAGGCAACCTCCCACAGAGTGGCTCGCCTGCCCAGAGTACCTTAGACAAGTCTTAGCCGCACACGACCCAATACAGGTACAACCTTGCCTAACGGCTCTGATAGACATCACCATGACGAACTACGTGGACTTTGATCCCTCCAGAAGGGTATGTAAGCACCTAGGTGCATCACCTAAGGACAAGTCCCCCAAGGTTAAGACCCCTTGCAGTCCTAAATTCATATTACAATTGTCTGAGCCAAAAATGACAGTTACACTTAGTAATAACTCTTGCAAAAGAAAATTTTTAATTTTTCCACATTTTGAGTTACCAATACTGAAATAAACCTTAAGTAATTAGTATTAATTGGTAATTCGGGTTGGATGTTACACCGGAGATTGCGACCTTAGATGGCAAAATAAAAAAGAAAAAAATGAAATGGGAAGCTTAGGACTCCAGATCTGGGATCTTAGTGGAACACAGTCAACCCTCGGAGTGGCACAGGGCCTCGCTCCTATCCCATTGACCCAAAACGTGATGTAAGGGTGGTATGATGTATGGAATTTCAGATGAGATGTGGCAGGGATTTACTAGGGTCACTTACCAACCGTTGGTTCTCTCTGTAATCCTACAGCCTCTCAAGGTCTCCAGATTTTCTCCCCTTCTGAAAAGTGATGGGATTCACTCTTTATAGTGAGCTCCAAGGGTCATATAAAAGGATTAATGAGCTAGGGGTTGCGACCTCTAATCCATGTGGTCACGACCCCTCTTGATTCGGTAATCAATACGAGAAGAAATTGCAAAAATTGTGATTTTCGGGAGGGGTCGCGACCTCTAAACCCTAATTTATGGGTAGAGAAAGAACCAGAGAAAATTTGAATTTTTTTCTGAATTTTTGGGGAGGGGTCGCGACCTCTTTTTTTTTTACAGCCGGACAAAATCGAGTGTCCACAATAGGGCAATGCCTATTTTTCTCTTTCCATTTCTTATGTTATTTTTTTCCTCAAGAAAAATTAGACTAGACATGACAGTTACTCTAATCACTGTGCCATCTTTTCATATGGTGTTTAACTATTGCACAAAAAAGTTAAAATTCAAAACTTCTCATTACAAGAAATCAGTTTGCTTTTGCGTATTCTACTATCCTTGATCTTGCTTCACATTTCTTCAAGTTTCAAGGTCTGTTGAAACTATCTTCTCGCAAGGTATTCTCCTGCCTCATATTTAAATAACTATATCCTACAACAAAATTTCAAGTTTGTATCTCTTCCATTCTTGCAAACTTAATAGGAAAATTGTATCATAGACTATATTTGTACTTTTTATTGGTACTAAATATTAGTATTTTTCCTTTTTTTTTTCTTTGTAGATACTTGTTCTTTAGAATGTAATAAATCTTTTAACAATACTAACTTCATGGATTGTCACACAAATATGCAATCTTCATCCAAATCATTTGGATGTAATAATCAAATTATAATTCGAAATACATTATCTGCAATTGAAGGGGCAAACCATATATCTCAAAGTTCTTTCACTGAAGTTGGAAGCAATTTCCCTAGACCAAAAGAACACAGACTTCCTTTAATTGATATAACAAAATGTGAAACCAATCTAGATGCACAATTTTCATTGTCCAATGACCTAGGTATCTACTTAAAACTTTAATCATTTCGTTCTTTACTTCAATTCTTTTAGAGTCAATATTGTTGTTATTGTTATTATTATCATTGCTACTAGATATGCTCAATATCTAACGCCACTTTTGTTTACTATAATTTAATCTAGGTCCAAGTAATACATTAGAAATTCGTAAAATGAAGCATCTTTTTGATCTTTGACTTTGCAATTTGGAGAATCGGATACACAATACCTTTAAAAACAAATGTTGCTTGCTACCAGGCAAATATATGACAGTTAAACCTAAAGGGGTGGTGAATAGGTTGTACAAAAAAATATTTATTTACTTTTAGATTTAAATTTATAATTTAACAATTATAAATACTTGTGATTATATATATATATATATATAACACTGATTTATAAATAGCTTAATTAAAATGCAATAAGTAAATAGTGCACAACATTAAAAGTGTAAGAAGAGAATAAGCACACAGCAATTTATCCTGGTTTAACCGAACAATGGCCTACATCCAGTCCCCTTGCACAACAAGACATTTTTTTATACTGACAAGAAGTTGTTTTACAAGACCGCTCATAAGCAACGAGTTAGTTTTCACTCACTCACCAGCAACGACAAGGTTTTCCCCGGCCACCTAAAACGGATTGGTTTTCATTCGCTCACCAACAACGACATGGTTTTCCCAGTCACCTAAAAGGGGTTGGTTTTCACTCTCTCACCAACAACGAACCCAAGTAGAGAATATTTGGATAACCCTTTTATCAATAAGGGAATACAAGAAAGCTCAAACCCTTTACACTCTCTAAGTGTAGATAATACCAAGACACTAACACTACAAGAAAAACATTAATTAGAGACGGACAAATCCGTCTCTAATACAAGCAAATTCCGTCTCTAATACTGTCAGACTCGGAATTAGAGACGGATGCGTGTCCGTGGCAAACAAATGCGTGGCTAATCAATAGAGACGGATTATTTTTAGATTAGCCACGAAAAATTCTGTCTCCATTTTGAATAATTCCATCTCTAAGCCTAATCCATAGTGACATTATCAGAGACGGATTAGAGGCGGATTAGTTTTCTGGCCATCTCTAATCCGTCTCTAATTAGGGACAGAGTATTCCGTCTCTAATTGGAGACAGAATATTAGAACAATTTTTTGTTCATCCGTCTCTAATCCGTCTCTAAAAGGCATTTTAAGTATATTTTAGAGACGCATTGGAGACGGTTTTTAGGTCATCCGTCTCTAAATTCTACAAAATGGATTTATTCTTTCCTGTACTAAATGGTCCAATTTTTAGATATAATTACAATTTATATATATTATGGATTGTAATACATTAGAAAACACAATTTCTATATAAAAAAAGTCACAAGATTCATATAAGTCATACAAAATACTTATAAAAAGTTTCAACAATACCACAAGTTTGCAAATATAAATAGTAGTCAAGAAGCTACTTTGACTACTTCAAATATTTTTAGAAAGTTCATTACTCTCATAAGATAACTATTCCTAATCTTCTTTTGATTTGGTTCCTGCAGCACGGCTAACTTGTAGTTGATAAAATAATTCACCAATCAACCGCTCATGCTTCGCAAATTTATCCTTATAAGACGTTATGATTTGAGACTGCTCCTCAACTTTTTGTTTCAAAGCATAAGTTACAGCTTGATTTTCTTCAGCTTGCTTTGCCAAGCATCTTTCTATCTCAGCTTGGAATTGAGGATGAAGCCATGTCTCAGTCGCACTAGACATCTCAACTGATGAGCAACCAACTTCAAGCGCCTCTGAGCCTACACCAAAAACATATCATTTTCTATTCTTTCCACCTACAACTTCTAATTACATGGCATTTTCTTCATCTTTAGAAATCTCATTAATACCATTGGCCGATGCTTGAGAAGATTTAAGTGACTTAAGCTTATTATATTCATCCCGCAAATAATATAGAAAAATAGTTTCTTCGTGACTTAATTTTCAACAAACTCAAAAAGCATAACACAATCATAGATTAGAGCAATAATAGTTTGAAGCACATCTAATATACAACAGTAAATAGGTACCATATTTTGACATTCACAATAAGAAAAAAAAAGGAGTTTGAACATTTAGATTTTATCAACCACACATAAGAATAGACCTAGTTTAGCATGATGACCTAGGTTTTTCTTTTATACAAACAAGAAACATATATTACTGAAGAACAGTATACCATTGTTCACACAAGAAAATAGCTCAATAAAACATATAATAACATACTGCCTATTAGATTTACACTATTTTAGGCATGCCAAGTGCTAACCAAGTCAAAAAAAGTTGCATCAGTACAAGGTATTGCTTCATAATGGTTTACTCATTCTAAATCTATATCCAATTATACTTTAATTAATGGCAGCCACCAAGAATCTCTTTTACTTTTGTCCCACCATCATCCTTCCATTTATATAACATCTCCACCATCATTCTAAATCTATATCCAATTATACTTTAATTAAAGACAGGACTTGAGAAGTAGGTGACACTAATTAGAAACATATACACTTCTCTTCACTTAGAAACATATACAAAGCAGAGAATGCGGAATTCATTTCAGAAGAATATATAAACATAATAAGCTTCCAAGAGGCACATATCACATAATGAGCAGAGGCACATATCACATAATTTCCAAGTACACACAAAAGGAATATTTCTAGAATTGAATCTGATAGGCAGTATGTTAAAAAGTCATCATGAACAATATTAATGTTAATAGCTTACCATAAAGAGCACAACTAGCAACCAAAGACTCCATAAAGAGCACATGCACTCTTTAATAGTCCTAATCCAATTTGGCTTTTTCTCAGTATGTAAAACAACACTAAAGAAACACACAACTAGCAACCAAAGACTCCAATAACAGTAGAGTAACATAAAAGTAAGGGCTTATACTTACATAAGCATCGGCTGCCCTCTGGTCAACAAGCTCACCATTATCCTTCCTTTTGTGAGTGCGCTCAAATAGTTGGAAGAATGTTGGCTCATTTCCTAATTCCTTCTTCTGTTATTGTTACTTAAGAATCAATTATTGATAAAAATTAAATAACCACGTATTCGTTAGAAAAAGAAAGTTTTATACTAGCCTCCTTTTATGCTCTGATGCGGGAATAGAGCCACAACTATGTAATGTCCCGCCCTTCGCAGATGCTCGATTTTGCTTTGCCTTTTCTTGCTTTCTTTTGTAAGAGTCTGTACCCCATTCAGCCAATAATTGTTCATACACGTTCTCAAGAATCCACAAAGGTCGCTTTTTCTCAGCACGTACTTTGCACATTAACCCACGAAGTCGATCTTTAGCCTTTTTCTCCTAGTTTTTCTTTATTTGTTTTTCATATTCTGGTAGCCATTTGTAACTTTTCTGTATAAATTAAGAAATTAAAATAAGTAAACTCTTATATATATAAAAAATTAAGTAAACTTAAGTAGAAAGAAGTGAAACAAACCGCCCATTCTCCAAACCACATGTTTAGGATTGCAGGGGGCATAGTCGCCCCATTATAGCATGGTCTGTCAAATTTTCCATGAATCACTGAGGTGATCTCTCTAACGACGTCGATTACCGGGTCAAAGCTGCAAGTTTCCACAAGTGGTTAATAAAAAGTACACACATAGAAATCTAATTAATGCCAACATAAATAGAAATCTTTTACCATGCCCATTTAATTTGATTCTGAGAACTACTAAATATTTGATTCTGATCATTCATATAACTATATAGTTAGAATTAATTACCAAGTTATAGATATATATAGGCACAAGTTAAATCACAAAAGTAAGTAAATAGAATATTAATAATTAACTAATTAAGTCAATAGAATAGAGTGAACTTAATAGCTTCTTAGTTTCTTGTATATCTGTCTTGTTGCTGAAGATCTTGAAAGGCATATATATAGATCAGACACTCACACAATATACTACTAGCAGCTCTAATAAGGAAAAAATGTTTCCAACTTTTGCAGCTAGATATTGACATCTTATCAATAGTTTATATATATTTCCTCACACATGATAAAAAATAATTATATATAAATTAATACTTACGAATCTTTATCAGGATAAATCCATATTTTTCCATCCACTGGATCTTTGCCACAAGGTCTACTGAAAGGACGTGCCCCACTAGATGACCCTATAGGAGCTTCATGTGGAGCCTTAGTGTCAGGCTGGATAGTAGAATGCACGGATGAAGGTGGGGAAGGTTCAGAAGGTGGAGGAGGAATTGCCATAGGTGGGGAAGGGTCAATAGTGATTCGAACCCTTGATCAGCCTCCACCTCGAACTGTGCGTCCTCTACCACCAACTCGGCTTGATTGACCACTAGACATCTGTATATGCAAAATAAGAGTTGCAAAAACATTTATAGAATCCATAATTCACTATAGTAAACAAGAAGCATAACACATTACAAAAAACTTCACAATATAGTTGAGGTAAACAAGAATCAATACAAATTCCAAAAGCATTACAAGAAGAATAAAACATTTCACATTAAGCACAAAAACATTGAGAGTTCCATTAGATTCATAAAAACAAACTACTCCTCATCTCCAGCTTCATCCCCTGTATCATCTTCAGTAGGTCTTCCTCTTCATCAATCGAGTTTGAAGTAAACTCAGGTTCAGCTTCATTGAGTTCTTGATTGACAAGCAATCTATCAACTTCTTCATGTGCACCTTCAACATCATGTAATGTTGGAAGCTCATCATTGTCAATGTTTGTTGGTATGATTTCCTCTATCCCATCACCTTGATATACAACATTATCAACTTTAGTGCTAGGTGCATCAATTGTGCTCCTTGCTTTCGTTCTAATGACTGCCATCCAATTAATCTTATCACGTGCTGCATGATAAGGTGCATAATACACTTGCACTGCTTGTTGTGCAAGTATAAATGGGTCATATTTATTGTACCTTCGTGTGGCTTGAATGTCAACAATTTCATACTGCTTATGGATTTTCATGCCACGTTCTCGAGTGGGATCAAACCATTCGCAATTGAACAACACTATTTTCTTTGGTGTCCCTATGTATTCTAATTGGATTACTTCTTTAAGTATGCCATAGTAGTCACTTTCCGATTGTCCATGGTCAGTTCCCCTAATGCAAACACCATAGTTTATAGTTGACTTATGTTGGCTCCAAGCTTCTGTGTGGAACTTATACCCATTGACAAAATACATAGGCCATGTGCGTGCCATTTTCTTGGGTCCCCAAGCAATTTCTTGTAAAAATTGATCACTCACACCATTGTCTTTATTTAGAATTTATTCATAAAAAAGATATACAATGTAAGCATACTCTATACATATTTGATGAGGGAATCACATAGATGTCATCTAAATAACATCTTACATATTCTTGAAACCAAGTAGGAAAGTTAGCATCAATCATTTGATTCACTTCAAGAATTGTAAGTTGCGGCGCAGATGTTGTTATACCCTTGACATATTCTCTGCATCCGCATATGTTGGGTTAAATAGAGTACCACTGAAAGTAAGTTTGTAATAGTATAGAACTTACTCTATATAAGATTGCACTTCTTCGCAATTTAGAAGAACATATCTTTTGGCAGCTACTATTTCATTGTCAGTGAGGATACAGATCTTTTCTTTTCCAAATGGGCGTCCCGGATATTTAAAAATAGACACTTGTTCTTCCATGTTTTCACCACGATCATCATTCATTGGAACCCTTGTCCTTCTTGAGGGGACATGTGAGCAAAAAGTGGCAGTCTCCTCAATGATGTAGGCCTCACACATGGATCCTTCAATACGAGCTTTATTCTTCACTTTCTTCTTTAAAGTGTGGAGGAACCTAACATTCCACAATATATGTTTAAAAAGATTAATTTGTATTGCAATGCACACAAGTTTTAAATTATTTGTCATTACCTCTCAAATGGATACATCCACCGATATTGAACTGGTCCACCAACCCTTGCTTCATATGGTAAATGAATTAGTAGATGTTCCATTGAGTCAAAAAAACCCGGAGGAAAAATCTTTTCCAATTTGCATAATGTCGCTGCAATGTTTTCTTCTAACAATTCTAATCGAGCCTCATTCAATGTAGTTGAGCAAATCTCTTCGAAAAATTGACTAAGCTCGGTTAGAGAATTCCAAACAACTTCCAGTAGAGATTTAAAAGCAATTGGAAGCAAACGCTCCATGAAAACATGGCATTCATGACTCTTTAACCCATGCAACTTGGATTCCTTAAGGTCAACACATCGTGCTAAATTAGAAGCATAGCCATCAGGGAGCTTTAAGTTCTTAACCCATTCACAAACAGCACGTTTTTTATCTACATTTAACGTATAACGCGCCTGGGGTTTGAAAAGTTTACCACCATGTTCCACTAATTCCAATTCTCTACGTCGACAATATTCTTGGATGTCCATCCTAGATTTTTCATTGTCTTTTGTTTTACCCTTTGTGTCCATCACAGTGTAAAATACATTGTCAAATACATTCTTCTCAATGTGCATGACATCCAAGTTATGTCGAATCAAATTTGTTTTCCAATAAGGTAACTCCAAAAATATACTCTGCTTGGTCCAATTGTGTGTAGCATGATACCCATCTATTTCGTGTAAACACCCATGCTCAGCAACCTTGGGAAGATTAGACACTCTTTCCCAAACCTGGGTTCCATCTAATCGCAGAGGGCGTGGTGATTGCTCAACTCTATTTTTTATAAATGAAGACGTATTCCTCCTATATTGGTGATCCTCTGGCAGAAATTGACGATGGCAATCAAAGGAAGATGTTTTTTTACCATGCTTAAGAGTGAATGCCTTTGATTGCTCCACACAAATAGGACATGACAATTTACCAGCAGTTATCCAACCTGACAACATGCCGTATGCTTAGTCATTAATAGTCCACATAAGTGCTGCCCGCATTTGAAAGTTTTGTTTTTAATGAACTATCATATCTTTGGACGCCCTCCTCCCATAGCAATTTTAGTTCATCGATTAAAGGCTGCAAGTAAACATCTATTTTACCTTTTGGATTACTAGGGCCAGGGATAATCAATGACAAAAACATATACTCTTGTTTCATACACATCCCAGGCAGAAGATTATATGGAGTGACAATGACAGGCCAACAAGAGTACTTTCTTCCTGATTGTCCATAGGGTGTAAAGCCGTCAGCACATAGACCAAGCCTTACATTTCGTGGATCTGAAGCAAATTCAGGGTAAGTTTGATCAAACTTCTTCCACGCCTCTCCATTAGATGGGTGAGATAAAACACCTGGATCTCGACGATTATTATGATGCCACCTCATTTGTGAGGCTGTCCGAGGTGAAGTAAATAATCTTTGAAGCCTAGGCGTTAATGGTAAGTACCACATATGCTTATTTGCCACATTCTTACATCGTCCACGACTAGTCCTTTTTAACTTGTAACGAGCACACCCACAAAATTTGCATTGGGTTTCATTCAAGTCATCTTTGTAATATAACATGCACCCATTAGGACAACAATCAATTTTTTCATAACCTAGCCCTAATTTTGACACCATTTTCTTTGTCCTATAAAAATTTTTGGGCATTCGGTTATCTTTTGGCATTATCTCCTTTGCCCACTCCAAGATCTCATTATAGCATTTCTCTGGCAAGTTCTAGTCAGCCTTGATGCTTAGCAATCTAACTGCTGCCGATAGTTCAGAGTGACTAGAACACCCTTCCCACAAAAGAGCCTGTGCGGCAGAAAGCATATCATAGAAAGCTTGAGCATCAGGATTTGGTGGCTCCTCTACATTAGGTTGAAAGTTTGGCCTTGCTGCATCTAGCACCATCGTCTCGTATCGATTAAATTGTTCCCCATGATCTCCATGACCATCAAATTGGTCATTTAATGGTGGATCGGTCAATTGAAGGGCTCCTGGCAACTCTTCCCCATGAGAGGTCCAATAGAGATAGTTGTCCTTAAATCCATTCCTATACAAGTGCTCCTTAACCATATCAACAATAAGAATTTTCTTATTTTTACACTTTGTACAAGGACATCTAATCTTTTCATTGTTTATATAAATTTCCAATTGACAAGCATGGACAAGAAACTCATCCACGCCATTCATAAACTCTACAGTAAATCCAACTCAACCAGGAAGCACTCTGTTGTACATCCATTGTCGAGATTCACGCAAATCCATATTTTGTTCCTAAGAACTGAAGAAATTTAATTACAAAAGGCATACATCAACAAGACATTAAAAGAAAGACATCAAGGATTCCTAATTATGCAAATGAAGCATAATCTATGCATTTTAAGCAAAATAATTAAAAAACGAAATTGACATGTTTTAGCATTAAGCACTAATACATTATTTCAACTCCAACAATCACGCTAGCTAAGGGAATACCAGACCCACCAAAGAAAGAAAGAAAGTGAAAAAAGATTTTAAACTCATATATATTACATATATATACAATCACAACCCATATATATTACATATATATATATTGATTTGCCTACACCTCCCCAAACAAAAAGATGCTGCCACCTCCTCAATTTTCACACTCTATTTCAAACCACCAAATAAATTGAATAAAATATATAATTAGATATATTTATCTTTGTATTAAATTAGATTTAGGTGAAGATGAGGTTTAGATATGAGTTTGAAAGTAGGAATTGGAATTGGAAGTACAAATTAAGCTTGAAAAAGAAACTAGCTACCAACAAACACATGTTTGCACATTGTATTTGTGCCCTGCTTTCAAAACACTCTTCAACTAACAATTTTATATTTTCACACTCTATTTCTTTCCTTTGTATTCTAAATTCGATGTTACAGATTAAGGGTAGGGACCAAAATGATAATCTATTAAAAAAAAGTGTGAATAATGCCTGCATCCAACTCTTAAATCCACATATATATACAATGATATCTTAAACTCATTCAGAAGAAAAAGAAGGGAGAGACATTGGTGTGAAAAGGACATCAATCTCTATCCCATTAGTTACCAAACTCAAAGATTTAAGTGCAGAATCACATTCAATATATATATATATATATATGACTAATGAGCATGTGGAATCAGTGAAATTAAAGGAAAAGCTAATTAGGAAGGAATGAAGTTAATTGGAAGGGAAAATTAAAGAGTGAAAGATTTAAAATGCAAAGAGAGATCGGAGAAGTATACCTAATGGAAAGAAGAGTACTACAACCCAGAAGCGTGAGTGATGGATGATATGGGAGAGAGTAAGTAAAAGAGCAGAATATGTGTGTGGTGGATAGATAGTGAGATTATGAAGAAGAAGAAGAAGAAGAAGCATTAAACACACTGAAAAAGGAAGACAACCATCTTTTAAAATACAAAAAACGTGTTTAGCTAGCTTTAAAATACAAAAAAAGAAATAAAATAAAATAAAATTCACCAAAAAAGAAATAAAAATTATAACAGGAAATAAGAGAGAGAAAGAATATAGGCGCAGGTTGTGTGCTTTGTGTTTTTCGGAGCTTGGTTGTTACATAATAGATTAAAGATAATATATTGTTTTAAGTAAATCGGATTGATTATGGATCACATTGCAAAACGAATTTTTGGAAGAAAAAAAAGTTAAACGTTTGGAATTTATAAAACCAAAATATTAACCAATAAGAATTGAGTCTAGTAAAAAGAGTCAATCTCTCCTAATCTAATAAAACAAATTTTAAAATCTTCTAGGAAATGTGGCCTTATTTAATGTATGACATAAGAAAAAAAAGCTAATGTGATTGTGGGCTTTTACCGGAAGCCAAGGCATATTAATGGGCCTAGCCCACAATCTCATCCAAAACAAAACAAGCATGACATATGGACCTCACACCTTACTAATACACTATTTCTACAATAAAAACAAAATATATAAAGAAACATCACAAGTTTCTTCATCAGTAGTTAGGACAAATACTTAAATAAAACACATGGAGTTTTAAAAATAATTACGAGATACCGAATTGTAAAAATTATATATTAATTTATCATTTTGTAATTAAAAAATTCATGAAAATCTGGTTATGAGAGAATGGAAATGTTAATAAAATATCTAAGGGAATGGAAATGTCATGTTAATGTAATGTGATGTAATATAAATAGAATAAAAGTGGGTAAAAAAGTAAAGAAAAAATATAATTTCATCACATTACAAAAAGTAAGATATAGTTGACTTGGTTGGCACTTGGCATGCATACTATAAATCTTTTGCAACAATGTTTTAAGAGAACAAGAATTTTACTACATTTCCTTCACTGGTCGTCATACCAAGACATCTAATGTTTTTGTTGAGCACAATAGCACATGCAAATGAAGGGCAGATGCAATTAATACAAAGTCACTGAAAAGATAAGGAACAGAGAGTACATGTACACACAAATAAGTGGCTTCTTAATAAGTAGGACATAAAATTATTTATGGTGTTTTCCTTATAATTTCAAAACTGATATGATATCTGTGTGTGCTAAATTAAGAAAAAAATGATCATGGTTCATGTGGCTATATCTGCTCAGACAAAGAAGATGCAAAATCCAGACTTTTACTTGCAACTTTTCCAGCAATGACATTTGGATCAGTTTCAAGAATTATGCTGTGCATAAAACGAACAGATAAGTTAAATTCTAATACTATGGAACTTGTAACTATTGAATCACAATGGCAGCAGAAAGGTACTAACAAATACTATAGGACCAATTGACCAAAGGGGTTATTTCAAGAAGAGATTTTATCTCTCTTTCACAACATTCCTCTGGGCTGTACTCTAAGCCAATATAATGGAGTGTACCCTTAAGATTGCTTAGAAGGGAATTTAGATCGGATTTAGTCTGAGAATAGTCTAGACATGGAACTAATATGGATTTTACCATATGCAACACCTAAAGGAAAGGCATTTAAGGAGCAGAAACATGATTACTCATGTCGTGGCCTACATGAGCCCCGTTGTCTTAAGCCCTTCCTTATAATTTCAGAACTGATATGATATCTGTGTGTGCTAAATTAAGGAAAAAAAATGATTATGGTTCATGTGAACAAAAATATACATAAAATCTAAACTTAGAGTACAGTCACTTGTGAATCAATCATGTATATATATAATATGATCTATGATATTAATTATTGTCTTAACCAAAATTAATATAGACATACATGTTGATTTATAGGAGAATGGTGGAGTAGTATTGCATGGTGGATCAAGCAATAGTATGGATCAAGTAATAACATACCTGCTGAAAGAAGAAGAAGAAGACCCTCGTGAACAGGATGTTTTCTGGGGCCTTCCCTGCAGAAGCAAGAGAATTGTTTATGGGTGGCCAATACTAACAAATCAACTTTGAAACAAAATGATTAGAATCGACTGACAGTTTCAGAAGATCAAGATTGTTTAGAAAAGATATGTCTATAAACATATTACATAAACCTTTGAAACAAAATGATTCGAGCTTCGGAAAAGAAAGTATAAACTTGGCATTTGGATACATGTGTGTCATTTTAAATTTTTTGAGCTGAGGAGCAAACATTTTGAAACCGTCATTCAAATTTTCTTTGGCATCAGATGTCACTAAATCACATTTGATGAGATGCAAAGTAGTGAGGGAAACAAAATTAAGGTCCTCTTCTTTGGGTATCCCAATAGAAACTAATATTAATGTTTTCAAAGAATCCCATGTAAGAATATGATACAGTAACAAAATTAAGGCATGAATGAACATTGCAGCAAACTTTGAGGGTAGCAAAAGTACTTTATCCAAAAAATTATTATCACACTATTTGGTTTAGGGGTAAAATGGTAATGGGCAAATATATTATTTTTTACTCTAATCCTCGTGAAAAGCCTCAGACATGAAAATGGGAATAAAAGTTAGATTACCACACTAATTAGTCATTAAAATAAAAATCTCATTCTTAATTGCCAATCAAACATTATAGAACCCATTTTTATTTTCTCGTTCTAAATCAATGAACCAAACGAGCTCTTGGCGGTTTATTAATTTTATAGAGACCACACAAAATAGCTTATATATATATATATACACAAGACACAAGTATACAATGCACAGATCCAAACCTATATTTTTTTGACATCAGTGATATTAAAACAAAGCTAAAAAAGGACCACTGAAAATGCATTATTTTATTTATTAGCAAGGCAACATATATATTTATATATGATGTGAATTACCGGTTAAAGCTAATGGCCTCAAAAAGGAGATTATTTCCAAAATGAGATGAACATAAAGTGGCAACTTCATGTCTCATCTTTCCAGCTCTGCCAACACTCTCACTAACTTCATGGGCTCCACTTTCTTGCTTTCCCTTGTTGGTGGCTTCATCTTAGACACTTACTTAAACAAACTCACCACATGCCTGCTTTTTGGCTCACTCCGAGTTCTGGTATGTGCTATGTGCTACATCACTAGTTTAATCTAAGTTCAACTACGGGAGGAATTGTTGGAGTTACTGGTGTTGTGTGGGTTAGTACACAGAGAGCTTGGCATTGGGGTTTTCTTATTATTACTGTCTCTGCTTCTCTTGGTTTCCTTACTCTTGCTCTTTGTAAGCCTTTTTACCGCATTAAAACTCCTGGAGATAGCCCCATTTTGAGGATTTTTCAGGTCTATTTCTCTATTTCTATTCCTTCTTTTAATTTTCATATACGTTAAAAAAGTACACAACATTCAATTTCAATGACGAAGCTGCTTCGGTTAACTATAAAGGTTATTATGGTGGCGTTTAAGAACCGAAAGCTACCACTCCCCGACTCTCATGAACTACTTTATGAGATTACTGAGAAAGAAGATGATACAGTAACAAAAGTAGAGAAGATGATACAGTAACAAAATTAAGGCATGAATGAGAGTCCAAATTAACCACAAACACAGCAACAATTTCTAAAGCAATGGACGAAAAAGGAATGTAAACAAATTGAAGAAGAGAGGAGTGAATAGAGCAGAGAGAAGGAATCCTTAAGGCTCACCTCTTTGATTTCCTCCGTGAAGAGCGAATAGAGCAAAGTGAACGAACTAAAGCAAGAGAGTGACGAGGAGGAAGATAAGCAAAGCAGAGCACCGAGTAACTGTGGCGGTGGTTGTCGGAAGCTGAGGGATGAAGACGATGGCCGCCGTATTCTGCCGCAAACAAAGCAAGAGAGTGACGAGGAGATGAGAGCGACTGAGAATCAAATTAGGATTAGGGTTAATTTTGCCCGCTACAATTTTTTGTTATTTGTGCGATGGATTAGCCACGTATTAGAGAAGAATAGGTTAGAGATGGAATAATTTCATCCCTAAATTCCGTCTCTAATAAATAAAAATTATATAAAAAATATAAAAAACTTTAGAGATGAATAATTCCATCTCTAAATTCCGTCTCTAATAAATAAAAATTATAAAAAAACTTTAGAGACGGAACAGCCACGAGATTGACACGAAATAGCCACGAATGTTGATCCGTCTCTAATTTCCGTCTCTAATTTGCATTTCTCTTGTAGTATAAGCTCAAGAAAAGAACTCTCAAATGAGAGAGATGTGGAACTTTTTAGCCTATTATTGCTCTTGCTTTGAGACTTGGTGAAGATGAAGAGTGGAGTGCTCCCTTGGCCTTCACAAAAGGAAAATAGCTGTTGGAGCATTGAAGAAAAATATACCCGTTGTAAATGAAATTATTCTTCATTAAATCCCATTGATTCATTTTGATCACCTTGTTGCATTTTGATTCTTCCAACTCAAGAATAGCCGTTGGAGATGATTCCATCATTGAAACAATTTGATTCAATTTATTTTTCTTCATTTGTCCATGAGTCACGCTTCACTTTTATTCTTGCTCCTCTAAAATAAAGAACTTTCATTCATAATCAATTTGCTTGATTCATATAAAATATAATAATCAATTAATACAATAAGTAATAATCACGAGATGATTTCATTTATATGCATAATCAAATATCACTTATTTGAGGAAAAAATTCAAACATTTATATTTCTTTGATTTTCATAAGATAATAATAAGTTTTATAAATGTATCCACATGATTCTGTTATCATTCAAAACTATATTATGTTGCATGAAACCTTGAGGCTAACAATCTCCCCCTTTTTGATGATGACAAAATCATAGCAATTGTATATTTTAATTTTTGTTCCTCCCCCTTAATATGATAATCCCCCTTACTTTGGGCTTCTATACTTCTCCGCCTTTTTGACATTATTAAAAAGGAAGTATAAGAGAAATAAATATTAGACAATTTGACAAATAATAGCAAGTACTTGTGTGTGAATATCAAACCTCCACATGCACCGCCTTTAAGAACATGATCTCTGAGGAGATGGTGCTTTATCTCAATGTGCTTAGTCACATAATGCTGCCCTTCTTGTTGTGTGAAACCTTGGGCTACAAGTCTAACAATTTTACTTAGGTACCCAAACCTTCTTGGGTCCGTTGGAGTTAGCTAAATGTACCTTTGATAAATCAGTGCCTTTAGGTAGTTTCCAAATAATTTGATTTTTATTAAATCTACATTTATATGATTCATGACCACTTTTGCCACAATTGAAACAATTAGATTGAGAGCTAGAGGACCTTTTTACAAGGAAAATTTTTGAAACATTTGGCATTTTGTGATTCATTATAACCAATGCATTTTTGCTTTCCCAAAAAAACGTTCAATTTTTCTTCTCTATTAACAAAGTTTGTCAAATCTTTTGTTAATGTGGAAACTTTAAGCTTATGTTCTCTATTTTCTTCTTCTAGATTTTGTAAATTTGAGTCATGAAAGAATTCAACTTCAAGAAGTAATTTTTTTATTTTAATCTAAAACCATTTTATTATTAGATTCTAATTTTTTAATGTTATTTTCAAGCTCAGATTTTAATTTTTCAAGAACACCAAATTTTATAAGTAAACTTTCAAAATCATTTAGCACTTCATCTAAAACATTTTGTAACTCTTCTTTTGTAGAAATGTTATCTATTATGGGAGAAATACTTACCTCATGTTCTTCTTTATATCTTCCTCGTCCCATTCACTGCTCAGCTTCTC